>OZ005652.1:350873851-353345101 GCA_963930645.1 Salticus scenicus
GATAAGTTCTAATCCCCTTCTAATCTATGATTATTATTAAAATTAAGTAAGAGCTTGCAAATTTAAATTCATTATAATTTCACTATTATTCCATTAAAAAGTGGCTTAAAGTTTGAATAAATTAACAAAAGGAGCACAGTTTTAAAATTATACCTATTCAAATGCATTTTTTTAAGTTAAAATTATTTAAATTATTTTAGTACGAAGGGTTAAAAAAGTTATTTGGTAAATTTTTATCTAATCAGTGTAATAAAAAATAATTTTATAATAGATATTCCACGATAGAACATTTAAGAATGATTTCCGGAATCCTATTACTTAATACTTTAATTAAAATGAAGCACAATTACAATAACTATATAAATTTCTATTTACATATTTACATCTTTTTCGCAATAAAAGAACAGAATATAACTAAATTGACGATACATCAGTCAGGCCACAGATGTATATTCCGTGACATCGTACAACTACAGTCTCTGACTTCTGCTCCTGACAGACTACTGAAATTAAAATGTTTTCACTTCACTTTTATGGATTGGCAAAATATCATTAGATATTTTGCCAAGAATCGCGACAGCACCGTCTATATTATTTAAAAGATAGGGAAGGTGGCTCAATATCGATAGGCTATTTAATATATTCGTAAGAGTTTGAATTTAGCGCTACAACCTTTAATAAAACAAGTTGCAAATTTTCAATATTAATGCGTAATCTGTACTAAAATTTAAATTCAAGTTTGAAATAATTTCTAACAATTTAAATTTTCATCTAATTTACCGGTTATGAAATTGGTATTCTTCGAAAACACAAAATAGCGTATTGATAAGGGATTGCCGTTTACCGTTGTTTCATTTCCAAAGTGTTATTTGTGTTCTTTTTAATTTAATATCCAATATAAATAAATGTGCGTACTTTTTTACTTTAAGCCATAATATTTAAAATTCAAGTGAAACTTAAGCTTACTTTAGGTATTCCACGTTAAACTAAAAGTTATGTAATTTGATCGTTAGTTTTATTTATAAATATTTTGACAAAGTTCTAGTTATAAAAGTGTATTATTTAAAGTAAACTTTCTTAAACTAGTTTAGTATGAAGAGTATTTTAAATGCTTTTCTATAATGAGTATTAAAAAAAAAAAAAAGTTTTGCATCAGTTTTCATTCTATCGCCAGCAATTGATACATAGCCAAGAATTGGACATTTTAAATATTTTTTTTACAGACGATATATAGTGATTCCACCGGAATCTTTTTCATAAACATACTTAACCTCGTTAGGAGAGTATTCTGTAATTTTCTCAAAATGTTTTGCGTATGTGCCTATGAAGAGCATCCTTGTAAGATAAGGAAAGCCCAGGAGAAAAGTTTTACCAAAAATAAACAAATAAATAAATAAATAAATGAATAAAACTCGCAAAGAAAATATATTCTTTAATATTAACTGTTCTTTAATATGAGAATATATAATGAAGTAAAAAATAGGAATATAGTGGGGGCTATCGTGAAATTTATATCATTCTATATAATACGGTCACCTATCAGTTAAAATGCATCCCCCACAGAAAAAAAAAAAAAAAAAAAAAAAAAAAAGCATCGTTTCTCAACACAAAAATTTTACATATCCAAATTGGTGCAGTATTAAGCAATAGGTACTGTGATATGGGAAGATGGAAAATGCATTCGATGTGCAAAGCAGCTCCACTTGTTCGCCAGTGTATTCTGAAATTATGTTAATATGTCTTTTCATAATACCTATCTCACATGTCAAATTTGGTGATTTAAAGGCTGTAGAATCTGAACAATAGCCCTGCCGTGGAATGATTGATGGATATTTATTTATGTATGTCAATATGCATGCAGTACCGTGCATTAGTTCTTGATCCAGAGTTGAAACAATATTTTTGTCACACAAACACACTCAGATCAACAGGTGTACATCATTTCAAAATATGGTAAAAACGCGTCCTGGAACTCTTAAAACGTGTAAGACTGCTAAAAATGAGAAAGTCGAAACGTTTTACCAATGTAAGACTTTAATTTATACATTTAATATATGCAAGAATTTCTCACTGCAACTTCAAAAGATAAAAATGCAATTTACTGTAAAAAGATTTCTTTTAATGATAAAAAAGAAGAAGGATAATGTTCTACACCTGGATGAGTATTTTAATTACTTTAGTTTTTTAAGACTAATTCAATTAATTCATTCTTTAGTTAATCAATCTTTAATTAAGTCATTTATAAATATGCAATAAAAATATATAAATCTTCGAAAATCATTTTACCTCTCGTAGACTTGTATGTATCTTCGACGACTTTGGCAAACACATCGTTGCAACAAGGCATCCCATCTTCGCAGCAGACATGTAAATTCGCAAAATATTGCACTCCTTTTCCATGATTTACGGTGAAATTAGCTGAAGCTTGTTGCTCGAGACTCTTTGCAACTGTCATGTATGGATTGTTTTGTTCAGAGACAATCGAAAATTTCCGCCATCTGTAATACCTTAGAAGAACTAGAATGGAACGTACAACCTAAGAAAATAAAAGTTTTTCTTTAGTATATATATTGTGTAAAAGAAAACTATTAAAGCAACAGATTAAAGTGCAGTACTTGCAATCATGGGGAAAGTGTAACCTCGGCTTATAATTCAAATAAAAAGATAAATTTAAAGTTGATAGTGATCATACACTGAGAAAAAATTCTGCGATTGACATCTAGAAAATAGATTGTGTTTCTAGTAAAACTAGTTCCATGTCATCCTTATAAATCTAGTTCTTTTGCTAGCGAGTTCTAAAAACTTCTATTAGAATTCTAGAACATTTTTTCTATATTATCGGGGTCAATTTCATTTAAAAATCTCTAAAAATAAATGGAAACACAAGAGGCGAGTTTCAGTAACTATAATTCTGTTTCGTGACACAATTCTAGAAAATCAAGGGAGAATTTCTCGCCATAAAAAAAGTTCATAATATTTATAATATTCATAATATGGTTTCACCATCTAGAAAAGTGTAGACTAGAAACTCTCGATCATTTTGTCTATCCAGGTTATTTGTTTACCTCATACCCATCCCTAAAGTAGATCCCAAACTAGAAATATAAATCCCTAACCCGGAATCTCTAAACCAGAAATCTATATTTCTAGTTCAGGGATCCAGAGAGAATGACTACTAATTCGTTCTAAATGAAGGCGGTATATATATATATACATTGTCTGTTTCTCTTTTTTATTGAACTTTTTGTTGTTGTTGTTGTTGTTACTGCTGTTGTTATATTTAGCACTAGGAAACGAAATCAAATATGAAACAGTCATAGTGTGAACAGTTTGAAAATATTGCTTACATTTCCACTCTTCGGCAATGTACCAATGTCAAATTTTGACATTTGGCCACCTCTCTACTTGTGAAGGAAACTCTACAGTTTTTGATAAGAAAACTAAGCTTCATATGCAGATTTTGAATATAACTTAAGATTTATATTTTTTTATAAGTATTCGGAATGTCGCCCGTGGGTATACTTGCAACCGCGCACCATCTAAGTAATGGAATTTCATCTTTATTTACATTTGTGGTCCAAATCAAGAGATAAGGTAAAAGAATTGTCAAAAGACATTTTCATAATTCTTTCTAAATTTAAATTAGACGCAAGTGAGAAATGAACTGTGGGTTTTGACTTCCTTGTAGAATACAATAAAATCAAATTAATATCTCTTATTTTTGATTTGCGGTTTTGACAAAGTAGTACCGTTTACTTTTGATTTCCTTATATTTGCACAATGTAATCTTTTTCGTTTCACGTGAGATAATTCTTCTTGAACCTAACGCAATTCATTCAAACTTTATTCTCCAAAAATTTTGCGAAGTTTTAATTTTCTTAAATTTAACCCCAACTTCATATTTTAAGTTTAAAGTAATACCATTAAAAAAAAAGTGATTTGGTGTAAGAACACATTAAGGTCTATCAACCGAAAACACACTACAACTACTTAATTATGTTGTATTTTTTAGTTTTTAGTTGCATATTGTCGCTAGGCAGTTTTTGCAGTTTTTGTAAAATGCTCTGAGAGGTGTATGGAAAAGTTCCAGATTCACAAAGGTTTCAATGCCTAGAAACTTGATCTATACATTTCTTAATGTTCTGTGTTTGGGTATAGTAGGCTGAAGTTACATTTGCTCCAAATCATGCGGTTAATGTAACTACAAAACACGAAATTTTAACATCTTTTTTTTTTTTTTCTTTTATGTGGCACACTGTTAAATTATAAACGAGTTGGCATAGGTGGACTCTGCTTAGTTCCCCATCAAATACATATATTCATAAATTTCTAGAACAGGACATTCTCTTAACATAGTTATCATGTTAAGAGAAATGAATTTGAAAAAACGCTTGACACAGTGATAGAATGAAATACCCGCCTAATAGTCTATCCATCGTTCACTTCGCTTTTTATATGTCTTATTCTAATCTATTTATTTTATTAGGGTAAATTTCGTAGTTTAGTTTTCATGCTACTATTTCCAATGCAACAATCCTCAAAATGCATATTTATATGGAAAGTTTTCAATTTTGTTATGTTGATAAAATCTTAAATAACGAATAGTTTACGAAATTTTCCTATTAGAATATTTGTAATCAGTCATGTTCATAAAAGTATCATAAATGTTATTTTGAAGTTGTCTGATATATTTATGATCCTGAAAATGGCCGTGTATGCTCAATTTTGTATTCTTCTGCCATTTTAAGAGGATCGTAAATTCCAAATAACTTACGAATTTCTTAAATTAGAAAATTCATACTCTATGGTATTCGTGTCAGTATCCTAAATAATATTTCAAAAGTGGTCTGACACCTTTACGATGAAATTATCCCTCAAGATTGACGCTTGTGTGAAATTTTGCCCTATTCTGCCATGTTAAGAAATTCGTAAATTTCTAATAACTTACGAAATTTTTATATTGGAAAATTCATATTCAGTGATATTCATGCCAGTATCCTAAATAATATTTCAAAAGTAGTCTGCATCTTTACGATGAAAATATCTCTGAAAATTGACGTTTATGTGAAATTTTGCCCTATCTGCCATGTTAAGAAATTCGTAAATTTTCAATAACTTGCGAAATTTTCAAAGTAGCATATTTATAGTTACTGATGTTCATTCCGGCATCAAAACTGATATTTTAAAATTGGTCTGACATTTTTACAGGAAAAGGTTTCCATTTAATGCATGTTTAAGTGAAATTTTGTCCTATTCTCCCATGTTAAGAAAATCGTAAATTTCTAATAACTTACGAAGTTTTTTAATTTGAATGTTGTAAATGAATAGGATTCTTGCCAGTATTGAAAGTAATATTTTAAATCTGGTCTGACATCTCTGCGATCATTTGTTCGTGAGATATCGTGTAAACAGTGTAACAAACTAACGGACTAACACACAAACGGACTAACACACTAGCAGACACCCAACCGACAGATACCATATAAATTTTGTCATTTTCGGATTCCTCACACCTGAAAACGTGTAAAAAAGTAAAAAAAAACGAGGTCGAAAATTTTCACGATTACCTAAGTTCCGCATTCCTATAGTATGATGGGGAACTAAAAGGCCGTATTTTTAAAAAGCCAATTAGTTTATGTCTAAAAATATTTAGACGTTTAAGCGCAGTAGTCACTTATCGAGCTATGCCAAATCGAGCTATGCCAAACCGTTGTTTCACTTACCCCACTCCACTCTAGATTTATTTAAATCATTAATAATAGTACAGGAAAAATCTTATGCTAAGTTTTGTGAAATTAAGCGATTATTAGTTTTTCTTTCAGTGCACATAATGAAAAGTGAATTTTGTCAGAAACACACAAATAACACTTTTTTTTTTTCCTAATCTGCAGTCACGGGAGAAATTATAAACAACCATAACTATTTTCACTGTAACTAATAGTTAAAAAATAAATACCATAACAACAAATTTAGAAAAACCACTATTAGGTCATAAAGAACCAAGTATATAAATTGTATTTTATAAAAAGCCGATTTAAAATATTTCTGTCAAAATTAAAATACGTTAATTATATTAAATAATCAAGGCCTTCAAATTTTATAAAATTATCTTCGACTAAATCTTTTGAATTATAAAATATTTATTTATTTATTTAATTTTATTTATTTATTTATTTATTTTTGAGGAGGGGGGGGGGCAATAATAATAAAAAAAAATTTTTAGGAAAAAGACATAATTTTTTTTATACTTTTATAACAAAATTGACTTTAATAATTTTTTGTTCATATACATTTCAAACATTATTTTTATATTGTCTATTAAAAATAATAAATTATGAATATTAAAAGTTTCAAATATTTATTTTTGAATTTTTAATTATTTTTATTTATTTAATTCTTATTATTTTTTAGAAATACAAACCAATTCATTTTTCTTTTTTTAATTTTTAATTACATGAGTACTAACTTTTAATAATCTCTTCAAAGATAAATAAATAAATAAACTTTAGATATTCGATGTATATTAAAGGTTAATAAACACAATAAACAATAAATTTTAATATATATATATATATATAATACACTACGTACATAAATGGAAAACACATAAATAGTACAACTAGTTACAAGAACAACATAGTTTTAGCCGTCTTTTTCAAACAAAATATGGATGTGTTATTCATTTCAAAGAATGAAATTTCTCGAATCTCGTAGAAAAATGTATAAAATACTTGTTTCAAATATTTTAACAATTTCTAATATTTTAATCCACAAGCAAAAATGGTAAATAAAATGCGAAAAGTCGATATTTAATTATATGATGCTAAATAGAAGAAAATTTTGTATACGTTTTTTCTAATCAAATTTAAAATTGCTACAAAGTTTTAATTTTACATGCCAGTTTTTATTTCACTATCAATCAGATGATTGCAAGAGAAATTAAAATTGCTGTTTATTATTATTATTATTATTTATTTATTTATTATTATTATTATTTATTTATTTATTTATTTGTTTATTTATTATTGTAATTATCGTCTACAAACAAAACTAGTAAGTAAAAAACAGAGCTGAAATCTATTTATACAATGTTAAATAAATGAATATTTATATAGCTTTTTCTAATCAACTTTTCAATAACAGATGAGTTTACATGTCATTATTTCTTTATCTGTTAAAAAAAAAAAAAAAAAACGAGGTCATTAACAAAGTTTCAAAATTTCATGGACTACTATCAATCAGATGATTGATAATGAACCTTGGATTGCTTTCGTAAATAGTATCTGAAAAATATTAACTAATTGGACAGCAGCTTTAAATATCGGATATTGCAATATATGACTGACAATAACCAGGTATATCAGATATAGGCATAGCCTTAAATCAACAATTTGGAAAGAAAAGTCAGGGGAAGAGTCACACATTACCCTCTGAATTCCACTATAACATCTCTTCCGAATAAATTGAATTGCATAAATCTAGCAATACATATTTTTTTAATATATTGTTACCTTGGAATGACAAGGTTTTTTCCAACCAAAATCGTCGCAAATGGAATGACGCCATCTATTAAGTTTTTTTTAAACCCTATCTACCATTTAAGAAGATGTATAACGCAGAGTCAAGCGTATTTTTTGAATTAACATTTTTGACAAGATTCTAATTGCCTGTTTCTCAAAAGTGAGGCTGAGGCAATTAAAATATCCCCTTCTATGGGAAAAAAAAGTAAATTCACTTCTGAAATTTAGATTATAAATTAGAAAATTATAGCATTTTTAATGATGTATAGGCGCCTAAATTCTGTTTAACGATTTATTTTTAATACAATTGTTGCTATTTTTTACTTTCGCTTACCCATGTAGGGCAGAGAAAAAATTGTTTTTATATCATATTTTCTGATTCTTGTTTTTGCTACAGTCGGCAGCAAAAGTATCAGAGAACTAGCTAATAATTCCGATATATATATATACAATACCGTTAACTTCTTGTCGAATCATGTTTTTAGACTGACTAAGAACATGACTCGACATGGATGTATTTAACAAAACAGTATTAAGTGTACTTTTTTTAGACAGGGATTATTGCTAGAGCTCGGATACTTTTGCTGCCGACTGTATATTTATATTTTTTTTAATACGAATTCTCTTAAATGCGAAGAACAATTTTTTCTTTCTGTGTTTGATATGCGTATTCACTATACAAAATTTCTGCAAATTTACTGTAATAATTATCCAGTCTTTGTAAATTTATAACAATTCTTAGTTAAAAGTAAGTAATTGAGATTATTAATCTTTATTCTGTATTTTTATCAATTTTTTTTTTTTTTTTTTTTTTTTTTCTAAATAAAAATTTAAAATAAAATTTATGCTTTAGAAAAAGCATTCTATGTCACAAATATAATCTCGCCAATAACTAATTAAATTAATATTAGTCATTATATAAAATTTATTTTTTCACATATATAACATTTATTTTTTCACATCTCCATTTATTTTTCTCTGTAATTTTACATAAGACTTAAGAAAAACGATTACCAGTAGTTTTGTGTTGAAATTTTTAACAGTGCGTCTACATGCCTGTGTGCGGGTCTCTGTTTGCATGAATCTGTTATAACTTATTAAAGGATATTAGCATCAAGTCTTAACTCGGTATTCTAAATCTGTATCATATGCGCATATTATTTGAAATTTTTGTTGAAATCGGATTAATTTTTTGTGTGCAAAGACATACAAAATAATTCACATATATTGCAGAAATAGATGAAATTTCTCGCAAGTACGCATTAAAATCTTTAGTAAACACTAAAAGAAATCAAAATCGACCTATATTTTTTATACTCAGAAAATCATGTTTGATAAGGAATATGACATGAAATGTATTTATTATTCGTTTACAGAAACGTTCGAACAGTATTTATTATGAGCGCAACACAAAATAATTCTGATATATCAATTATGTGTTTAAGACTAGTTCGAAGCCCACTAAGTTGCTTTATGCATTTTTTTTTCTTTTTACTAAATCTGAAATCCATTACTTGATGCGTATATAATTTATAGTAAATGTACAGAGCTATTTTAAATTAGTCGAATAAACTTAAAGGAGTGATATGGAATACAATTTTTAAAATAAATTGAAATGAGCTTTAAAAATTAATAACAGCGTTATCGTTTTATGAATGTAGCTACAGTTACCCCTTATCACACAGAAATGTATGTGAAATAAAACTATTCTTAAAACTAATTTGAACTTTGGGTTAAAGTACATTAGAAATATTCATATGCATTATCCAAGTATATTAATGTGTAATAATAATATGTGTACAATAATTTGGTATAAAAAAAAAGTAGTGTCAGGGCTACACCAGATTAGCTCGTTTATATAAAACTAGCAGGCGCTGTCCGCTTCGCTGGTCATTATTTCTATATTAATTCTTAAAATTGCATATAAATTATTAATATAAAAATCCCATAAAATAATAATAAAAAAAAGGATTAATTGAAATCCATCAAAAACCTGTTTTTTTACCCCTCCCACAATCAAAGAGGTGGGAATTTACAAAATTCCTTATAGTGTGTGTTGGGTACACATAGCCAACTCACATATAAAAAAAATCACATTTCTGAGATAATTTAGAGCAAAGTTGCTATTAGAAACATGTTTTTTGGCTTCCTTCAAAGAGGAGGGGGGGGGGGGAGAGGGATATATCGCAAAATCAATTTATAGTGCGTGTAGTTGTGTAAACTTAGTACACCCTTATAAAAAAGAAATGCTTTCCTGGGATATTTTTAAATGGAGTTACGCTTGGAAAGGGGCTTTTTATCCCCCTCCTCTAAGAGGTGGGGAGAGAAGAAATTTTACAGAATGTTTTAGATATACATAACCAAATAATACACCTTAAAACACCTTCCTGAGATAAATTAGAAGAAAGTTACAATTGGAAACGTATCCTTTACTCCCCCCTCCCTCCTCAAGAGGGAGAAGGGGGCACTTCGTAAAATCCCTTTATAATGCGCGTTGGGTACACATGGCCAAAACAGATACCAAAAAATTGTCGTCCTGTTATAATTTAGGACAGAGCTACGCTTGAAAAATTGTTCCCCTAATTGTTTGTACTGGTCTCCTTATCACTTTCAGCGCAAAACTTTAACTAAAGTATATGAGGAATAACACGTTTCTTATACTTCTGAAGTTTAAAAATGATTTGTTTAGTACTTTTTGAGATATTTAAAAAAAAATCTGAAATCGAAAGTGTTCAGTCATTTATGGAAAGCTAGTGTATATAGATCATTATATCGAGTTATTTCAGAAGTCCCAATCACTAAGTTGAAATTTTATTTTATATTTATTTGGTATAGAGCACGTTTTCTTCGAAAAATTAGTTTAAGCGTTTTTATACATATTAGGAATTGCAAGTATGTATTATATTCAATGTCTTGTAAGGCACATGTATTCTTGATTGTATTTATGTTATATGTATGATCAGTATAAAAGTTTAATTAATAGTAATATAAATTGTATAGTACATGTTTTTCATATAAAGTTTGGGCATAAATAGTTGTAATTTTCTTCGTATGGTGCTAGAATTACACAGCAAACCGTAAGTCTTGCTCACAGTTACTCACTTTGCCTTCATTTACGTGATTTTTGTCTCAATTTTTGATTTTTATATTATTCGAGCATGGTAATTTACTATATATTTTAATCTAATTTACTATAAAAATTTATAATTTAATTTCTTAAAAAAAATTAAGAAAATGAAAATTAAAAAGGAAAAAAGTAACATTTGCAATTTCTTTAAGATTGCCCCCACACTGAGTCCAAAAGTTTTCGCTCGCGAAAAAAAAAAAAAAAAAAAAAAAAAAAAAAAAACTGATAGACGAAAAAGTAGATTTTGGACACAAGTCATTTTCGTTGTATTACATAATTCGGAGTTTTCTGTAGTTTTCTATAATAATCGTGTGAATAAGGACTAATATCTTAAGATCCCCCCCCCCCCCATACACCATGTAAGGCATTTAGGCCATTGCCTCTCAAGTAGATAATCGCTGTCAATCCATAAACACTTACAAAACTAAGCATCTATGATTATAAAGTGAAACTCTCCTATAAGTCCACCCATCATGCAAGAGAGAAGTAGCTCTTTTAAAAGGTTGTCATATAATAATAGCAGCTATTCAGAAAATCCTAATTCAGGCAACAATTTCTACAAATTAAATGATTTTAATTTTTCAAATTGAAATTATCTATCGAAAATAATAAATAATAATATTAATTTAGTTGAGCTAAATATATATATATATATATATATATATATATATAGTAATAGTGTTGTTTTGCAAGAATTATTTTATAAATTGGACTACATTATTCATTTGCATCATTTCCGAGTGGACAAAAAAATTCTATTTATTTATTAATTTTCAATACAATTTGTTGGTAGGAAAAACTAGTTTTAGCTAGATTTATTACCTCTCTTTAGATATTTTAAATGCCATTAATCATTTAGAAGCCATTGCAATAATATTTATTAGCTAAATCATAGTATGATAAAAAATTCACTTTTCTAAGACTGAGCATCGTCTTTAAGAATGCACATTGAGAAATTTCGTCACTTACTTATTCGCTTTATAGACAGAATATTACAAGATGAGTGAAGTTCAATATCAGTTACATGGATGAAGTTGGTCAGTTTAAGTCAATAACAAGAAGAAGAATAATTTTGCTAAAAAAAATAAAAAAATAAAAGATAACCTCATTAGACAAATGTCGTCATTTTTTTCTTATCATATCATTAAATTGAGTCCACGAGCTTAAATACTGTCCCTTCATAAATCTTATTTTATTTTTATTTCATTTTGAAAGCGCGCTTTTTATTTCCAAATTCAAAATTATAAAAAAAAAAAAAAAAAAAAACTTTTTCGATACTCTCCGATTCTAAATTGATTATTATTAATATTCTTTCCTTTTTCTTAAAAAGAAAAAAAAATGATGAAATTCTAGCAAAAGCAGAATTCAGTTTAGTACGGTTACAGGCAATTAGTTTTTTTTTTTCTTCAAATTATAATATTGTTTTCAAATTATTCAATTATATTTTCGATTAATTTTCGATTTCGATAAGTGTCCAACTATCGTAAAACTGGTATCGTAAAAACCCTTAGATTGAGACTAACAGTCCTCAGCCCTTAAAAAAAAAAAAAAAAAAAAAAAAAAACTATATGCTTTCAGAAATGCTTTCTTAAAAAGTGTCCTCTAGGTGAGGAATACAATTGTGAATTGATCTTTTATGGAGGTTTATACAGTTCTATGTAGAAAAATTTGTGCCGAGTGAAGCTGGCCATAAAAAGAAGTGGTTTTAAATTAGAGGTGGACTTTTATAGAGGTTCCATTACATTTTGTGTCCATTATTTCTTTATGCTTTTGTATTGTATAACGAAAAATTGATTAAGCGGGACGTATTGATAAGAATTTTTATGCATAAAAACTGACATCTTATTTTTTATCTAAATATTTTGCGATGCAAAAATATGTGTTACAAAATCTTACAAAGTAGATAAAATCTGAGAAAGAATTTGTAAATGAACTTTTTGAAAGTTCTAAGTTTTGATTTAGTTGAACGCCTCTTTGACAAACAAAGTATGCACATTGTGAATATAACAACAAAACAAAAAAGCTTGATTAGTGGTTTTTAATTACGTAATAAATGGAACGTGGAATCTGCAATTCATTGAATGGAGTAACAGAACAGTGTTTAATCAGAAAGAGACATCTGGGGCATATTTCAGAATTGTTCAAAAAGAGCCACATAGTTAACATTCATAGAATTCTAAGTATTTTAATTATTAATATATAACCGCATTTAAACATTTTCCCCTAAAATTACAATAAAGTATAAATAACTAATGTTATGTCTTTGTCAAATATGTAATAAAACTTATTTGAGTTTTAACTTTGCTCATGTTTACTGCTTTTGAATATCTTGTATAATAAAGTTAACTAATCTAATAGTTTCATTGTTAACTTTATTGCGGAATTTGGGTCACGATAATTTGAATACAAATTGGATTACTTCAAAGAAATGTCATTCAGTTAATGCATTCTTCTTAGAAACAAGGAAATATTGGAAAATAGATACGTTAAATTATACAAATGAATACATTAAACCAAGAGTAATGTATAACTTGGATAAATTTAACCAGATTTAAAAGTTTCTTTCCTAACTGAGTTAAAGTTAAATTAATCAGAAAATTGTTTTGTTGAATTTTTAATATATATATATATATATATTATCTCTTTTTATTATTTAATTTTTACTAAAAGTTTCTTATCTTTTGAGAATCTTAAAATTATTCCTATCGTTATGTTTTTTAATAGGAATGTATATGAATTCATTCAATTATCAATCTAAACACATAGTTATACAATGGCATTCACAGAGAAAATCATAAGCAATATAATTCCTTTATTTAATGAGTCCATTGGAATGCTATACAGCGAAAATAAATCTCTAGATAATTCACACGAATTAAATAGTGTAAATTTAAAGAAACAGAATAAATTGACAAAATTAATAGGTATACCTGAAACAATATATTTTACTTCCATTTTTTATTTTAATCTAAATTAAAAATTCGAGAAAATCCCCCCCGCACTTTTTTTTTTTTTTTTACTAATTCCGATTCTTAGTACTACCTGTATTTCTTGGAGCACCCTCCGTCCCCACTCAACTCAACAACGTACGCAACAGATTCTTTGTTGCATTTACGAGACAAAGAGTTATTTATTTATTTTTTTCCAACACTTGATGCTTCACTTTGACTAATCTCTGCTCACACGGAGATCTTTTCAGTTAAATTAAAATCCATTTTTTTTTCCTCCAGAAAATTTATCATATATATATATATATATATATATATATATATATAAATGATAGATATCGTAATAAAATTTAATCTTAAAATTTAGCAATTAATAGATACAAAACAATGCCAACACACAAAAATATATAACTGATTTTAACTTATAGGAAAGACTGACACAAAATTGTTGCGATTTAGATTAAGAACCAATAAGAGACAAAAATAACTTAAATTACTTACGCCGACATGTACGATAAAAAAAAGGACCATTAAATTTAATGACACAGAAAACAAATAATTAACCACAGAAATAATTGGATAAAAATGCTTAAAATTAGAAGTAAAATACTCGTCAGGGGGCATGTACTTCATAAAGCTGTGAAAGCTGCATCGATTTCGTAAAACAATATAGCTAATCATAGCGATTTATATCGTTTCTGCCCGATCGAAGCAGCAAAACCATATAGAATGAGAAATTAAATGAAATATTAAACATATATATTTTTTTTTCACCTTCATTGGAGGTAAGCATTTTTTTTACTAATTACGATTCTTAATACTACCTGTATTCCTTGGAGCGCCCTCCGTCCACACTCAACTCGACAACTCACGCAACAAACTCTCTGTTACACTTACGAGACCTCAAAGAGTTATTTATTTATTTTTTCAACACTTGATGCTTCACTTTGACTAATCTCTGCTCACACGGAGATATTTTCAGTTAAATTAAAATCCCCCTTTTTTTCCCCCCTCCAGAAAATGTATATATATATATTTCACCTTCGTTGGAGGTAAGCATTTTTTTTTTTTTAAATTAATTATTACGATTCTTAGTACTACCTGTACTTTGCTTTGCTTTGCTTGTGCTTTGAGGTGTAGGCTACAGCGTGTGCCGGCATTACCTCAAATGATCCTCAGCCGACGCAGCATCCTAGGTGGCCAGAAAACACACCAACAAAAACGGGATAAAAAAAAAACCAAGAGTAGGCAAGGGATATGAAATATGAAACCAAACATTAAAAAAACTCGTTGTACTGAAACAGGAAAAACCAAAGAGAAAGTATATTACAGGAAGCAGGAAACAAACAACTCAGTTTCTTACTGTTGATAATTTAAAACTTTAAAACCGCCCACTGTGCAAAAACAGTCTGATGAAAAGCCGATAGAACATAGTGTTGGAGCTTAGTAGGTCCCAAAACTCGGACCATTCTGGAGTATTTGTACAGTCGATATTCATTTCTTTAAGCAGGTAAGTTCTTTCGTCGGCCCAGGCGCGACAATTAAAAATGTATTGCTTTTCTGTTCCGTAATCCGCCCCACAAAATGAGCACATGGGCGAGTCCCTCAGCTTGCATTTAAAAAGCCTGTATTCCGTAGGTAGGCTTTCGGTACGAAACCGAGCTAACAAAACGGCTTCCTTCCTATTATGAATATTAGTATAGTGAAGCTTCCCTAGGTGATTGCAATTTTCTGCATATTTGCTATTATTCCACCATTGTTCGAATTTGTACTTGAGAGTTCGGTGGAGATGATTCTTAAGGTCTTCTTGAGCAATACCACTATACGTAGAGATAGCAAACGGTCCGAATTTGGCCAGCTGGTCGGCGCATTCATTGGCATGAATACCAACGTGTTGTGGAACCCACATTAAAATTAGTTTTTTAGCTCTCTGTGTAGCTTGCTGCAAGGTATGATAGAGATAGAAGATACAGGCAGGAGATTTCTGATTGGATGATTTGAGAGCTGCGAGAGCTGACTTGCTGTCGGTGATTATGATGTAGTTGTCATTTTTCACGAAACTTTGAACTGCGAGATTGATGGCTAAAACTTCAGCAGTAAAGACTGAATTTAAGTGCTGGATTATACGGGCTTTTTTTTGTTGGGTAGCAATATTAATGGCGGCAATGGAGGTTTTGACCATGTCTTTAGAGGCGTCTGTTGCAATAATTTGGTAATGCCCGTAATTTTCTGCGAGATATGCATAAAATAATTGCTGGATAATGGTGGGAGGGAGATCCTTGGTTTGAAAAGGGAGACTGTTATCGATAATGTCCACATACTCTGAGATAATTCCGTTGGGCCAAAACTTTTGAATGAGCATGGAGTGGGAATACATCGAGCCATTAACAATCCAAGAGAAGTCAGCTGAATAAGGAAAGCGCAGCTGACGTCATGCTCAGGGCAAAACACTCTACTCAGGGCAAAACAATGGTATTTCCACCAATACAGATTGTCCTTTTACCACTCGTGAGTGGGAAAGATTGATTAAAGTAGTGTTTGTTTGTAAACATGCCCTTTCCTTATAGGAAGCAGGAGAAAGGAGATTATAACTTGCAGATTTAGAGCAGCGAATATAAAAACAGTCAGCTAAGTAGGTTCTTCTAAATGTCAGAGGAATTTGATTGGCTTCGCGATATAATTTGTAAATGGAGGTCCATTTTGGAAGACCAAGGGCAAATCTTAGAGCAGCGTTATATATAATGTCCAGAGTCTTCAGCACAGTTTTAGATGCTGCTTGATAAATCACACACGCATACTCAATGGTACCACGAATCATGGCGTTGACGATATGAACCAAATGCCAGGAAGACGCACCCCAGCGAGGGGATGCGATAGCTTTAAGAAAATTAAGGCGCTTAAGACATTTCCTTTGCACCTGCTGGATATGCAACCTGTAGGTCAAATTTTTCTCAAAAACAACCCCTAAGATCTTCGTGGAATCTTGCCAAGGGATGGTAACGCCTTTGAGAGAGAGGAAAGAGTCCGAAGTATCGTTCTTACGTGACAAATTAATAGCTGCGCACTTGTCTGGGCGGACTTCTAAATGCCAATAGTTGCACCAAGTATTGATCCTGTGCAGGGTTTCATTGAGCTTACGGCAAACGTTTTCCATTGAAGTGTCAGAGTGGTAAAGTATTATGTCATCCGCGTAGACGACCATCTTGACACTAGAATCAATACATTCAAAGAGATCTATCATGTAGATCAGAAACAGAATAGGGGAAATGACAGTGCCTTGGGGGACACAACGATTGGATTCTACAGAGTTTGAAACAACACCTCGCCATTTCACTTTTAAGATCCTGTTATTAATCCAGTTTGTGATCCACAAGGCCACATTACCACCAATTCCAATGGTGACCATTTTGTAAATGAGGGCATCTCTCCAGATAGAATCATATGCTGATTGGATATCCAATTTAACAGCACACACATAATTATTTTGGCACCTAGCTTGTCGAATGTCTCTCTCCAGAACCCATAAAGCTTTACAACAGTCGCTGTTTGGAAGGAAGCCAAAGTGTCTCTCGTTCAGGATCGGATTAGACATAATCCAATCTAACATACGTTTGAGGATCATTCTCTCCATTATATTGCACAGCACATAAGTCAGGGCAATTGGACGATAGGAACCAACATTGAGCTTGGGTCTACCAACTTTCCAAATGGGCAAGATAATAGCAGATCTCCATCCTTCAGGGACATAACCACTTTCAAACATGCAGTTTATCATGTTAAGGAGATTCGCCCTACTTTGCTGGTTGAGAGCTTTAAGTCTGCTGACGGTGACCCCGTCTTCACCAGGAGTTGTGTTCCTTGAAACACTAATTGCATTATTTAATTCCTCTAAGGAAAAGGACTTATTCCAGAGGGTGCATGAGTTGCTGAGATCATAGGGGATCCCAGGAAGAATTTCCCGATTCCCGAAATTTTCAGCAAAGGCTTGAGCTTGCTCCCTACGGTCTGCAATATTGACGCCATTAAGGTTGATCGAGAACTGCGAGTCAGTCTCCGGGGCTCTCCTAGAGACCCCTTTGATAATTTTATAAATGCTGCTGGAATTGGCGGTAGCGCAAACGTTGCTCCAATAAGCTCGAGCTTGTTTTCTCACATATAGTTTAAGCTGAGCAGAAAAGCTTTTGTACTGCAGCCAATGGTCTGTACTCAGGTAGACTTTCGAGAGACGGAGAAACTTTCGTTTTTGTCCCAACAGCCAAGCGCACTGGGAATCCTACCAGGGAGGATTATCATTCAGTTTAATATTAACAGGGAAAGAGTTCTTTTTTTTAGACGCCTGAAAGATCTGTGCAAAGTCTACAATATTAGGGTTGACTTCATCTGTAAGCCAATCATTCATATTCATGTCAACGGCAGACCAATTAGTCCACGAACGCCTACAGTAAACAGGACTAGAGGGAAAATCGATGTGAATGGTAATTGGAAAGTGATCCGAGTCAAAAGGATCGGGGTGCACCCCCAGATAAGTTCTGCGAAATATTTCTGGGCTGGAAATTGATAAGTCAATCAGCGACATGGCTCCATTAGGACTGATGTGAGTGGGCTTACTAGAGTTTAAAAGACAAACATTACAGTTGAAAAGCCAATTTGCTATGACATCAGAACCAGGAGAATTGCAGGAGCTGCCCCAAGCTACATTCTTTTGATTGAAATAGCCTAAAACTAGGAAGGGGGGATGAAGAATTTGTACAAGATTTTGAAGCCAAGAATCTCTGAAGTTGCCATGGGCAGAATATAAGTTTATGATGGAAAACCAACGATTAGAAAGCCAAACTCTGATACCAAAAGCTTCAACTCTGTCCGGATCAGAGAAATCAGTATGAATCTGAGCTGAAGAGAGCTTGCTATTCACAGCAAACAAGCCCCCACCTCTGCCTGCACGATCAAGGCGATAGACAGTTTTCCCTGGGAGGATTAACTCCTGCGAGGGGGAAAGGAAAGTCTCCTGAATAACCATAATATCAACATTGGCGAAACTAGAACTCTTAAGCCAAAAAATTTTAGACCGGATGCCCCTGGCGTTCCACTGAACAAGACGAGTAGAAAAATCTGACGCACCTTGAGCCATAAAAAAGAAAAAAACGAAAAAGGGGGAAAACATAGGGAAAACGAAAGAGGGGCGAAACAAGGAAACGAAGGAGGGAATACTAAATATCCCCCTCCATACCTTCCTCGGGAAGATTGATAGCAGGATCCTGGTCAAATTCAGCATCAGAGGAGTCGTTGATACAGGCAGAAGGAAGGAGTTCGTTAGCTGGCGACGAGGGTTTCCGACGCTTATTTTTAATGAGCTGAGGAGACTGTTGGGATTTGTTTACAGTAGGTTTATCCGTTTTACCTTGAATATTTCCAGTGGAGACGGTTGTCAAAGAGGAGGTTAAGCCCTGAATAGCTTGCAGAAAAATTGTTGCTTGCTGCTGCATAGCTTGCACTATTAACTCTTGAGTCCATTGAAAAAAAGAGTCTAAGGTAAGCTCTTGTTTAGTAATAAATTTATCAATTTTTTCAGGAGCAGAGGATACAGCTGCTGCGCAATTTTTTGCACGGGAATATTTGGCGAAACGTCTTCGAGCTTCTGTGATAGGTAAGTGGCTATCTGTTTTGAGTTTTAAAAAATCCATTTCTTTGGCTCTAGCAGAGCACTGGAGGTCAGAAGCTAAGTGGGCAGATTCGCAATTAATGCAAGAGAGAGTGTCACTGGTACAAGCATTAGCGGAGCGAGACCCACCGGATTTACGGCACACAGTTTCATATTTACATTTCACCGTGGCGTGGTCAAAGCGCCAGCAATTTAAACACTGCCGAGGCCTGTCGTAAAAAGGCCGTATTCTTTCCAGCATATAAAACATTTTTACTTCCCTTGGAAGACTGGTGCCAAAAATAGTTACAAGTACCGTTTCTGACAATTGAACTGACCCAGAGCGGTCTTTCCTCGTAAAGCGCCGCATCTCTTTAATTTTTAAATCATTCGAATTTTGAATTTCTTGGCCAAGCTCTTGGAGGGGAATACTAGAGTCAATGTTGTGGACCGTGAAACGGGAGGTAATGTACTCTTGCTGTACGTTAACCTGAACT
This sequence comes from Salticus scenicus, assembly GCA_963930645.1. Lineage (NCBI taxonomy): Eukaryota > Metazoa > Arthropoda > Arachnida > Araneae > Salticidae > Salticus > Salticus scenicus. The sequence continues at coordinate 350,893,582 of OZ005652.1, forward strand.
GGGATGTTCATAAGTGAGTTTATTTCCGCAGCAGCAAGAGCACATTTTTCATCAGACGTTTCTATAAGAAGTCTGCCTGTTCTGGTAAATTTTATATTCAATGGGGCGTTAACACCGAGTTTATTGTCTATCTCGGGTTTTAGGACTTGAGGTTTATTGCGTGGTAAAACACCGGTAAGTGGGTCAAGAAACATACATACATTAGTAGCACCATTAGAAAAAGCATATTGGAGTTAGTGCACTGGGCTAATTATTTCTTTAATGTATATGTTAGGGTCATTGGAGCTCGCATCACTGATTTTAATTTCAGACTGCATTTTGAAAAAGAAGGGGAAGAAAAAATACACCCTCTGCCGACTAGGCGAGGAAAACCAAGGGCACTTAACCTAACAGTGCCCACAGAAAAAAGAAATACCAAAAATAGAAAAAACAATAAAATAATATATAATTAGAGAAGCACTCACCCAAGAACTACCAGGGGAAACGAAAAAAAGACAGAAAACTAAAATAAATCACTACCCTTACGTAGCCGAAAAGAGCCACGTCTACCTACACCTAAGTCCGCTGAAGCAGCTGAGCACAAGTGCAACCTACACCTCTGAGAACCAGAGAGCGAAAAAACATAACATATACATCAGATTTGTATGCTTGACCTACTACCTGTATTTCTTGGAGCGCCCTCCGTCTACACTCAACTCGACAACGCACGCAACAGACTCTCTGTTGCACTTACGAGAACTCAAAGAGTTATTTATTTATTTATTTATTTTCAACACTTGATGCTTCACTTTGACTAATCTCTGCTCACACGGGGATCTTTTCAGTTAAATTAAAATCCATTTTTTTTTTCCTCCAGAAAATTTATCTTTATATATATATATATATATATTTTTTTTACCTTCGTTGGAGGTAAGCATTGGTTACGACCAAATACAAGTACTCCGAAGCACATCTTTGTCTTGTCTTTTACTTTTTTCTCGTAGTTACAATTAAATTTAACTCATTTTGCGGCTTTCTTTCGGCTATTTATTACTTTCTTTTATATATATAATTAAGCATTGGTTTCATGAAAATTTTCAACCTCCGTTTTAGATGTATTTACACTTTTTAAAATATTCTAAACAAGATTTGACTATTTCAGAAAATTATGGAGTGGAAGGCTGATTTTTTTATACTAACTATGTGAAAAATACCAGAGCCGGGAATCGAACCCGGGCCTTCCGCTTTACGTGCGGATGCTCAAACCATCGAACTGCCCTGGCTGATTACCAGCTAGGCATTTCTCACATAACATTCGTTGGCAAAGTCACCGAGTCTGCTAACACAGCTGTATCAAGTGACATTATTAATCATGGCACAACTCCAATAGACCATGAAATTTTCAATTTAATTTATAAATTTATTCATCAAGCCTGAAAGTTCATTTCAGAAAATTATGGAGTGGAAGGCTGATTTTTTATACTAACTATGGGAAAAATACCAGAGCCGGTTATGTGAGAAATGCCTAGGTGGTAATCAGCCAGGGTAGTTCGACGGTTTAAGCATCCGCACGTAAAGCGGAAGGCGAGGGTTCGATTCCCAGCTCTGGTATTTTTCACATAGTTGGTATAAAAAATCAGCCTTCCACTTCATAATTTTCTGAAATGAACTTTCAGGCTTGATGAATAAATTTATAAATTAAATTGAAAATTTCATGGTCTATTGGAGTTGTGCCATGATTAATAATGTCACTTGATACAGCTGTGTTTGCCGACTCGGTGACTTTGCCAACGAATGTTATGTGAGAAATGCCTAGCCGGTAATCAGCTAGGGTAGCTCGATGGTTTAAGCTTCCGCACGTAAAGCGGAAGGCTCGGGTTCGATTCACGGCTCTGGTATTTTTCACATAGTTAGTATAATAAAATCAGCCTACCACTTCATAGTTTTCTGAAATGAACTTTCAGGCTTGATGAATAAATTTCTAAATTAAATTGAAGATTTGACTAATTGTAGAAAATTTCAGATTGTCTGTGTGTCTGTTTTCTAATCTGTGTGTAAAAAAATGTTTGTGGACACTGTATCTTACGAACAAACTGACAAAATTTAACAAGACTTAATATCTAGTTGGATCTTGACTTGAATTGGAGCTGATTACATTTGGGAATTAATCGCTTAATAGGTGACGCTGCTATTTCTCTTTTTCATAGTTTCTAATATGGAAGTATGGGACATAATTTCGGGTAAATGTACATAATTATTTTTAACATTTTAATGTGAAATAAAAATAATCTGGTGTATCACTCACACGACTTTCTTTTACCCTACATTTCAATATTTTAATGATACATTGCACATTAAGTCGAAAGATCAATATGGTAAAATAATGGAGTTCGATCTACTGTAAAAATAATCCAAAACAGGTTTGGGAACAGTTTTATTTGACATATAATTTTGTGTGAGGGGGTTACCGTTCCCCTCAAGATCCGTTCATAGGGCCTACATTTATTTAGAAAAAAAAATAATCAAGGCTGTTATTAACTTGCATTCAGACTTACCAATCTTGATAATATTTTTCAAGTGGCTACCTATACGAGCTTAAAAATGCCAAATTTGAATTTCCTGCTGCTATTTATTTCTAAATCATGCTGGTAAGAGATATACATACAAATAAACCCCTAAAAGTTTGACCTTCATATTCAGGGGACTTCAAAATGTAAAATTAAGTAAAAAATGAAAACTAAAAACAGAAAATCAAAAAATACTTTGTTTATAGTATGGATACAAAAATTTTATTTTCCTTTCTGAGAATGTTCGTCGACAAAGTAAAATGTAGCAAATCACTTTTACTAATTATGTTTATTAGAAAAGAACGTTTAGCTCAATCTTGGGTAGCCTGCATATTGTCTATCAACTGAGTGAACGTCACATTGCGTACTTAAATTTAGTCTCATGTGAAAAAAAGAAAAACTGACACAAAATGAAACTAGTTGGCATAGGTGGACTCTGTTTAATTCCTTATCATATGTATGTTCTCAAAATTTTTTTGTACAGGACATATTATATCCATGTTAAGAGAAATGAATTTGACCAAACGCTTGACACAGAGACAGAACGAAATTCTCGCCTAATAGACTACCCACCATTCAGTTCGATATATTTATCTTATTCTAATCTGTTAATTTATTTTATTGGGGTCAATTTCGTAGTTTATTTCCATGCTACTAATTCCAATGCAACAATCCCAAAAATGCATATTTATATGAAATATCGCCCCATTTTGCTATGTTTAATAAAATCTTAAATTTCGAATAACTTACGAAATTTTCCTATTAGAATATTTGTAATCAATCATGCTCATACAAGTATCATAAATGTTATTTTGAAATTGTCTGATATATTTATGATCCTCAAAATGGACGTTTATGCTGGATTTAGCCTTATTCTGCCATTTTCAGTAAATCGTAAATTCCAAATGACTTACGAATTTTTTAAATTGGAAAATTCATACTCTATGGTATTCATGTCAGTATCCTAAATAATAGTTCAAAAGTGGTCTGACATGTTTACGATGAAATTATCCCTCAAGATTGACATTTGTGTAAAATTTACCCTATTCTGTTATGATAAGAAATTCGTAAAATTCTAATAACTTATGAAATTTTTATATTGGAAAATTCATTGTCAATGATATTCATGCCAGTATCCTAAATAATATATCTAAAGTAGTCTGACATCTTTACGATGAAAATATCCCTAAAAATTGACATTTATGTGAAATTTTGTCCTATTTGCCATGTTAAGAAATTCGTAAATGTCCAATTACTTGCGAAATTTTTAAAGTAGCATGTTTATAGTAACTGATGTTCATTCCGGCATCAAACCTGATATTTTAAAACTAGTCTGAACATTTTACAGCAAAACTTTTTCATTTCTTGCAAGTTTAAGTGAAATTCTGCCCCATTCTCCCAAGTTAAGAAAATCGTAAATTTCAAATAACTTACGAAGTTTTTTAATTCGAATGTTGCAACTAAATGGGGTTCTTGCGAGTGTCATGAATAATATTTCAAAACTGGTCTGACCTCTCTGCGATCATTTGTTCGAGAGATATCGTGTAAACAGACTATCACTAACGGACTAACACACTAACGGACTAAAAAACTAACAGGACTAACAAACTAACAGACACTCTACAGACGGACACCATACAAATTTTGTCATTTTCGGATTCCTAAAACCTGGAAAAGTGTAAAAAAGTCAAAAAACCGAGGTCCAAAATTTTCACGATTGCCTACGTTCCCATACCTGTAGTATGATGGGGAACTAATACACATCCAGCAATTTCCAAGTATAGCGGCAATATATCCAAGTATTTTTGGTAGCTCTGTAAAGGAAATGTGAATGATTTTCATACCACAATGTATAAAAAACATGCTTTTATGCATATAAAAAAGTATATTCATTTCATTTTGTTTAAGGGACGACCTACAGATGTCACACTTTACTTAACCAGTATATTCTCCATAGACTAGCATCATTAGATGATGCATATAGATAAAACCGAATTTGGACTCCACGGCTACTTTTTTCTTGAGATATGATGATAACAGACACACACAAAGAGACCAACCTCTAAAACCATGATTTTGGGGTTTAGTGGGCCTCAAAACAAATAAATATAAGAAAAATTCATTCTCGAAAATTTGATCCAAAAGCAATACTTTCTCTACCATATATATTGTTAAGAGAAAGTAAAAATCACGTTGGTGATTTTAGTTCCCCATCATACTATAGGTATGAGGAACATAGGTAATCTTAAAAATTTTCGACCTCGGTTTTTTGATTTTTCACAAGTTTTCAGGTGTGAGGAATCCGAAAATGACAAAATTTGTATGGTGTCTGTCTGTAGGGTGTCTATTAGTGTGTTAGTCTGTTTAGACGATATCTCACGAACAAATAATCGCAGACAGGTTAGATCAGCTTTAAAATATTACTTTCGATACTGGCAAGAACCCTATACATTTGAAACATTCGAATTAAAAAACTTCGTGAGTTATTAGAAATTTACGATTTTCTTAACATGGGAAAATAGGACAAAAATTCACTTAAACGTGCATTAAATGGAAACATTTTACTGTAAAAATGTCAGATTAGTTTTAAAATATCAGTTTTGATGCCGGAATGAACATCAGTCACTATAAATATGCTACTTTGAAAATTTCGCAAATTATTGGAAATTTACGAATTTCTTAACATGGCAGGGCAAAATTTCACATAAACGTAATTTTTAGAGATATGTTCATCGTAAAGATGTCCGACTACTTTTGAAATATTATTTATGACACTGGCATGAATATTAATGACTATGAATTTTCCAATATAAAAATTTCGTAAGTTACTGGAAATTTACCAATTTCTTAACATGGCAGAATAGAGCAAAATTTCACATAAACGTCAATTTTGAAAGATATTTCATCGTAATGGTGTCAGACCACTTTTGAAATATTATTTAGGATACTGACATGAATACCATAGAGTATGAAATTTCTAATTTAAGAAATTCGTAAGTTATTTGGAATTCACGATCCTCTTAAAATGGCAGAAGAATACAAAATTGAGCATAAACGGCCATTTTCAGGATCATAAATATATCAGACAACTTCAAAATAACATTTATGATACTTGTATGAACATGACTGATTACAAATTTTCTAATAGGAAAATTTCGTAAGCTATTCGTTATTTAAGATTTTTTCAACATAACAAAATTGAAAATTTTCCATATAAATATGCATTTTGAGGATTGTTGCATCGGAAATAGTAGCATGAAAACTAAACTACGAAATTTACCCAAATAAAATAAATTAATAGATTAGAATAAGATAAATATATCGAAGTGAACGGTGGATAGCCTATTAAGTGGAGATTTCATTCTGTCCCTGTGTCAAGCGTTTTTTCAAATTCATTTCTCATCAGCGTTTTTCTCAGCGTTTTTTCAACTTCAACTCATCTTAACATGATAACGATGTTAAGAGTATGTCCTGTTCTAGAAATTTATGAATTTATATATATATGAGGGGGAACTGAGCAGAGTCCACCTATGCCAACTAGCTTTTTCTTTTGCTCAGAAAAATAAATAAATAAATAAATAAATTTTTAAGAGAATAAGGGAAAAAAAAGAGTAACTTTTATTAAGAAATATGAAAATTAATACTTAGATAAAGGTGTTTGTGAACGTAACAATGATTATTTATTAAAGAAAATCTGTTTTAAGTTTTAATATTTACACTGCTCGACATTGAAAATGCAACACGAAGAAGGAATGATAATAACGGAATGAAATTTGTTGGACACATACATTATAGTAGGAAGAACAATTGATTAAAATTTCAGGAAATTTGGAGTAATATGTACTGAGAAAACAGTATATAAAGAAGCGACCTCTCTGAGCAATAACAGCACATATCTGCCTAGACATTGAATCGAACCGCAATTGGATGACATTTACGGGTAGAGCACTTCATGAAGCTTCAACACGATGCCACAATTCATCGATCGAAGTTACTGGTGAGTGGTGGGGGGGGGCAGTCGCTTTTCAACGATTAAACAGTCATTTTCATTGGTGCGAGATCATGAGAACACGGCTGCCAGAGCAACAGTCGAACACATTCTGTATCAAAGAAGGTCCGGACAATACAAACGACTTGCTGTCGTGCATTATCTTGCTTAAATTTTGCGCTACGGAGGCCTCGAATACAGGGTAGAAGGGTGGGCCTTAACTCATCAGAAATTTAATGGCCGCTGTTCAGAGTGCCAGGAATACGAACATGAAGTAATCGAGACGTGTATCCAATGGGAACCCATAACATCATTGCAAATGATGGACAGTATGATGATGTCGAATCCCAGCTGGCAATGTGCATTATTCATAATGCCATTAAATACGGATAAGGCAATCTTGATGCTGTAAACAGTATTGTGATTTGTCTGAAAAGTGACTTCACGCCATTCCTGCGTCCAGGTTCATCGTTGATCACACATTAATGGCGCCCATATCAGTGATATGCTGTTTTGAAGGTAATCAGAATTTTGGTAACCGCATACTGAGTCACCACTTGGATTGATGGTATGTTGTACCATTGGATACACGTCTCGGTCACCTCTTGTTTTTATTCCCGCCACTCTGAATACCAGCCATTTAACAGGGAGCAGCCCCCGCTCATAGCTATTAGAGCGATGTTGAGCGATTCAATATCGAGACAAAGGGGACTACTCCGAAATTTATTGAAAAAAAATACAAAGTTTCGCCAGGCTTGTATCCCAAGACCGACAAAGGGCGAGAGAGGTTAAAATAATAATTCAGAGAAAAGCCCTTAGTTTGAATTGATTCTGGTCGATAAAGTTCATTTAGAGTTCATGAGGTAAACAGCTGAAACATATTAAGATAAGTTCTGTGGAGCAATCACCTGTTGCCGGGCGTGCGCTTCTCGCGGCAAGGGGCAGCAGGTTACTGATCGTTGAATCCATTTCTACAGCAGAGCATGTGCATGATACTCTTATATACGTTGCTCTTGACGAGGTCTAGGTTCCTGTCTGAGCCAGTAGGCAGTGTTATTGATAACAACATTAATCAGTGGCATTTGATATATCCATTAATAGGGAGAAAATTTTATTGAGTTTGTTAATTAGATTTGGTCTAGTTAAAATGTTGTCCAGCCAGTTTACTGGTCTGGGGGAGGGATTTCTGATATGGTGGGTAGACGTGAGGACACAGTTAAAGTAATAATGCAATGCATTTCCTTCCTCGCCACAGGGGCACAAGGGTGAGCGTCGGTGATGAAACCTGTGGAGATAGCTTGGGAATGGGCCATGGCCCATCAGGAAGACTGTTATAGGAGGGGTAAGTTTCCAGTCATTTGTGGCTATGGGGATCAGGTTGTACGTGTGTCTACCTTTTTCTGAGACATCCCACAGAGATTGCAACTTTTGAATCAGTTGAAGTTTTAATTTTTGTTTGACGAATGAGGGAGGGGCGGGCAAGGAATATTGTATAAGGCTATTTTCAGTGGCATTTTTTGCCAGATTATCAGCCAGTTCATTTCCGACGACACCCCTGTGGGCAGAGACGTGCGCCAGGGTTACATTAGATTTTAAATTGTACAGTTTAGTTTTAATTTCAAGTATAATTGGAAGCCTACTCCTGTGGCAGGCAATGGCCTGTAGGCTCGAGAGACTGTCACTGTAGATGTTTATGAAGGAATGTATGTGGAGGTTTCCCTCTACCCATTCGATAGCCTTTAGAATTCCAAAAAGCTCTGCCTGGAATACAGAATTGAAGTCTTCAAGCCTGCAAGACCACTGGTGGATAGATTCATTGTTGATTAGCACGCAGAATGTGGCCCCTACACCATAATCAGTTTTGGAGCCGTCTGTGTAGATTGCCACAGGAGCAGTGGGAGAATAGCTATTAATGTTGCAATTAATTAATTCTGATGCAGCATCCTTTGCTGGATGGATTTCCCAGGTGTTGGAAAGGGTTTGAATCGGAATATTTGGGAAAAGGGAGCTTGCTAAGTTTGAGTTATCGAGTTGAAGGATATTAGTTTTTTGAAAAATATATTGAAGTTGCAAGTCTGCATGCGGGATTCCCGTGATGACGGTCAATGCGTCAGTTGAAATTGTTTTGTAGCCTCTGGACATCTCCAAGAGGAATGGCCTCTGTACAGAGTTAAGCTTAGTCTTGGCAGTTGTCGTCAGGTGACGCCCCAGATGACCGCACCATATGTAATAATTTTGTCAATTATGGTATTATACCATATTTTCAGGAAAGAGGTTGAGATGCCCCACCTCTTTCCTACCTATTTGGCTGCATTGTGGTAATGGGATGTTGTTTTTAGTTTTAGGTCATTGATGTGGGCAATCCAGTTGAGCCTCCTGTCGACTGTCACACCAAGAAGTTTTAGATGGTGTACGTGTTTAACACTGACGCCATTGATCCTCATCACTGGAGACCTTTGGAGAGCTTTGGGGTATGCAAAAGTTAAGGCTTGGGTTTTTGATGAAGATAAGGAAAGGTCTAGTGCTGTTAAAATATTGCTAAAAAGTGAGAGGGCTCCCTTGGCCTGGTCCTCCAGGTCTTTCCTCCGATTCCCAGAGAGAATAACGGAGAAGTCATCAGCGTAGGCACAGGTTTCATAGCCCTCAGAGTTCATTTTGATCAGAATGTTATTGGCTATGATATTCCATAGGATTGGTCCCAGACAGGAACCCTGAGGGCAGCCTTTCGTTTGGGGCATTTCAGTTGATCCATTGCCCCAGTTAACATAGATTTTTCTATTTGATAGATATGAACTGATGACTCCCGCGAGATTCCTTGGGCAGTTTAGTTGCTGTAACGATTGTAGTATGTGTGGCCATTCTACATTGTCGAAGTCTCCCTTGATATCCAGAGACACAAGAGTGGTATATTTTCCTGCCAAAAAGTTAAGGGCGCAGGAGCTTTTAATGTGGTGCAATGCTAATTCACAGGATCTGCCCTCTCTGAACCCATACTGATTGGAATGTAGAAGATTTTTTGATTCTAAGTGATAATTAAGCCTGGCAACGATAAGTTTTTCCAGGAGATTGCCTAATGTTGGTATGAGGCAGATTGGTCTATACGAAGATGGTTCAGAGGGAAGCTTCCCTTGCTTCAGAAAATACACCACTTCCCCCTTTCGTAAGGTCTCTGGATAGTATTCGAGTTTCAGGCACATGTTGGTCCATTTGTGAATTATGTGTGGGATTGTGTAATATGTATGTCTTAGAATTTTAAAATCTATGTGGTCTGGACCAGGAGCTTTGTTGACATTGAAGCTATGTAGAATGGCTCTAACTTCGGCTTCCGTGAAGGGATCATCCAAGGGAGACGAGAATGTTGGCGCTTGAGAGTTTGGGTATTTGGTTGGAGGAAACAAGAATTCAGTGAGGTACTCAAGATTATTTCTTTTGGAGGAATGATGCGGAGGACGTTGAAGTTTTAACTCAGTGGGTGTAAAGAACTTTTTGCTGTAGTATTTTTGAGCAGTGCCAAAGATGTTTGTTTGTGTAGAGCAAAATTTTTTCCATGCGTCTTATTTAGCTGTGTTTATTTGTTTCTTGAAGTTAGTTGATAGTTGTTTGAGATTTTGTTTGTGGAGGGGGAGAGCTTCTGGTGATAAGTATTTTTGTTGTCTTCTTAATGCTGTTAGTTTATTACGCATGGATCTGAGTTGGGGGGACCAGAAGTTAAAGGTGAACTGCCGTCCCGATTTTTTCAGTCTGAACGACGATGAGGCAGCCGAGTGTATTGCGTTTATTAGTTTAATGGTGAAAATTTCTAGTTGGTGCGTGTTTGTTATTGTTGTTAAGCTTTCTTCTAGTGTGGCCGAGTTTACTGCGAGGTCCTTGCTGAATTTACGAAAATTTCCGTTTTTGGTAGCGAATCGTTTGGACAGGGTGATTGAGGGAATTGTATTTATGGAATAAGTTATGTAATTATGGTCTGTGTTGTTGATGATATCTAGGACTGACCAGTTGTTAATTCTAGCAAAGGTTTTAGGATTAACTATTGTGAAATCTGGCCAGCCTTTGGCATTATTTTTCTGGAAAGTTGGTTGGGAATTTTCTATGTTTGCTAAGCATAAGTTGTTAGTGGTTAAATATTCTATGAGGCTGTTTCCTCTTGCATCCTCGCGTGGGGAACACCACAGCGGGGAGTTTGCATTGAGGTCGCAGTCACACAGAAACAGCGTTCTTTGGCTGATTAAATGCTGCCATTCTTGCATGCAGTCATCAAAGTCCGCAGACGGGGCAGCGTAAGCACTGCCGAACTTCAGTTCACCTTCATTAGTGGTCAGCGTTTGGAAGACGCAATTCTCCCCAGTGTAGAGATGAGTGAAGTTTAGGTTTCTGGTGTTGAGAATGATATGTGCTGTATGTTGTTTTGAGCCAAACTTGGGCCATGAGGAGGGGAATCCATACAGATCACCCTCTTTAGTGCAGTAAGCATCCTGCAGCAGCCCGATGTCTATGGAATTCTTCTCCATGAAGTCCTGCGCTGCCGAGTTAGCCGCCCTGCACCTATTGAGGTTGATCTGCAGGAAACTAAGGTTATTAAATGAGGTTTTTGGCTGTGTTTTTGGGGATGCTGCAGCTTGGGAGGACGAGGAAGGAATGCTTTTTGCCTTTTCAGAGAACATTTTGCTATTAATGCTAGAGGAGAGCTCGTGGGAAATAGTTAAAGAGATTGGCCTTACCTACTGGCTCCGAGAGAAGTGGGTTGGTAGGTTGTCGAAGAGTATTTTCTGAGGTAATCCATGAAGAGTTGTGGAAGATGATTTGAATCTGCAGATAATGGAGGTGGGATTGGGAAGAATTGGTATGGGTATATTGGTCTAGTGGATGGGTGCTCTCTGCTGTCTGATGGAGGGTAGTCTTTGTCTTGTGGAGTGACTCTTTCGGACCCTGGATTGAGGCTTGGTCTGGAGTTTTGGCGTGTCTGGTGATTTCTTGATCTTGTTTCCTGTGATCTCCTGTTGCTCCTTGGGCGGGAGCTGGATTGTTGGACTGTGCGGATCCTAGATTTATTCTGTTGGTTGTTTTGGTTACTTCGTTGGCGAGAGTTGGACTGATGGGTTAGGCAGTTGCTGGTAGCAGCATCTCTTCCCGAAATTCTTGTTGTGCCTAGGGCTACCATAGGATATTTTTTGTCCAATGTTTCACGGCAGAATTTATATCTTTCTTGATACATAGGGCTTTTGTTGGAGTAGGCTGGGTGGTCTGATTTTATTGAAGATAATCCACTTTTCAGTCTGTTCATGTTTTTCCTCTGGCAGTTTATGCAGTTGGGCCTGAAATTGCATTGCTCGTTTTTGTGTGTACCTGAACAATGAGAGCAGTATTGTTTGCTTGAGCAGGTAGTTGTTGGGTGTTCCAGGCTTTGACAGTTAAAGCTCCTGATGACTTGTGTTAGTGGTCTTATTGGATATATTTGCAGGCCCAGTTGTATTGATTGGAGGTTTAAGAAGACTTCTGCCATAGGGGAGGGCGCTTGAACAACCCAGTTCTTCAGGTCGACAATTCTTGATTGTTGCGGTCGGATGATTTGTATGGCTTGTTCTAGTTCTTTAGGTAGACCACTTAGTTCGATGAGCCATTTTAGTAGCTGGTTGCTTTCAGCTTCCTCCGGCAAACCTAGAACTAGGAAGCGTTGCATCGGGCAAGGTTTCATTTCCATTTTTAGATATTGTGAAATGTCACTGTGGGAGGCGAGTTCCTTTAGTAATTGTTGGGCATCAGTCTCTGAATCACATGTGACGTCTATGGATTTTCTGTATATGTTAGTTTTTACTATTTTTGCATGAGTGTTGAAATTTTTACATTTCAAGAGTGCCATGATTTCAGTTCCTCTGTCCGTGGGTTTGGCAGAAGTAATGTATACAGTTTTCTTGAAAATGTAGAATGCTTGTAGGGCTTGTTGGAATTGCCTGTTCTGTGGATGTGCAGATTTATTGTTTCTATTTTTGTTCTGTGTTGAGCTTGATTGTGCTGCTGCCGCTTGGTGACCTGTGAGGATCCGCTGCGTTGAGATGTATGGAGAATGACGTGTTTTTCATTCACTATGTTTAGCGGCTAATAACTTCGGTTAGGGGTAAGTGCCAGCTTCGATCCATGTCTCTTTATTTTCCGTAAACTTTCTCCTTTATTTTGATACCTAGTTTGTTTCTTTAGCTCTCTTTGTTCAGAAGTTATGATCATGTGAAATTTTAACTCTTTACTCCATAGACCTACAATGGCGATAGTTTAATAATTTTAACCTTAACTGTTCAACTACTTCTTTACTATTATATAAAAGTCCAATATTTACAAACAAAAATACATAATGTTAATAATGTATACACAAAATTTTGTTCATTTTTTTAAAGTACTTCTATGATTATACTTTCAATTTTCTTTTCAAATATGGCGTCTATGGAGTTTTAATATAGGAAATTTTTAACGGAAACAGCCTTTTTAAATTTAAAGTTTTAATAATTTTAAGTAAGTGTAAGATTAAAAAATCTACTATAATTAAAAAATATAGAATCTATCATTTCTAAAAATGTATAATATATTAATTATACTCCTAGTCAAAGTATATAATTTAGTATAAGAAAAGTTTGTTTACGTCGCTTTTACTAAAGTGTTTTGATCTGAGTTATATCTGTTTTCCCTCCATTCTCTCATTGCCAGGTCTCTTTCGTAAAATTTTTTTTAAAAGAGCTTTACTCTATCCTGGGAGTGGCACTTGATATTTTATAATGCACTTTATGATTTAGAGTTCTAGTGGTCTTGGAGGCTGACATCTTTGTCCACCATTATAGGGTTTCTTCAAGTCTACCATGTTCTTCAACTATTTACCCCCTCCTTCCCCCCCCCTCATTTTTAGTTTGTGGGTTTTCTAACATTTTCGTTAAGGTTCCCCCCCCCCTTTTTTTTTTTCCTCGCTAAAAGGCATAGCTGGTTTTTTTTTTTTTTTTTTTTTTTTTTTTTTTCATTATTCTTACTAAACACGTTAGTATTAATGTTTTTAAGGTCATTTTGTTTTCTAAAATTAACTTTCCCGCTAAGCGGCGCCCTTTCGCTAAAGCATTATTTACGTTTTTAGTTGTTTTTTTTAGTTCCCACTCTAAATTATTTTTCTTTTTTGTCTTTTGCAGTCTCCCCTGATTTAACTAACTAGTTTAAACAATGCGCAAGGTGATTTTCGAAATCGCCGCCAGATGGCGTCTTTTAAATTACGCTCTTCTCTAAGATACTTGTTTAGGTAATATCTTTTGTTCTAATAAATATTTTTGGTCATGCAAGGTATCATTTTAAAGGTCTCGAGTTGTTCTTTCATGTAAAATCAACCAGAGATCTTATTCACTAGGTGGCGCGTTTTTATTGCATTTGCTTTTTGGTTCAGGTTGTTACAAAACTGCATTTTTCTAGCCATGTTTAAACCCGTTTTAAAAGCAATGTTTAGCACTCGCGAGTCTGATAAAATCCTTAAAAATGTATCTCATTTTAGTTTTTTTTTTTTCTTTCAAAGTTTCTTTCGGCCAAAGGGTACCGCTTTCTCTTTATCTCCTGTTTTTAATTCTTTCTTTTTTTTTTTTTTCTTTTTTTGCAACTCTGGTTCTTTTTATCGTAGAGTAAAACCGTTTTCATATTTTTAAAGGTCTCTTACCCCTCTGTCTCAGAGTAGCACTCTTGGTTTTTTTTCCACCGGATGGCGCCCTCCAATTTCTATCCTAACCGGTTTTGGCTTCCTTCGAAAAGCTAACTTGTCTATAAATGTTAACTGCCGCTCCTTCCCTTTCTCTTTCCTCCCTCCTATTTATTTATTTATGTATTTATTTTTTATTCATTTATTTTTAAGTCTACACTTCTTTTTTCTTAGCCATTTTCGAAGACTATAGTCTTCGGTTTTTGCTTTCTTCTTTACTATGTTCCTTTCCTTCAAGGGACATGGAGAGAGCTGGTGCAAGCCTCGCCGTGTTTGTAATAGCGTTTCAACCGGTTATTTTTGTTATATTAAATATATATATATAGTACATTCCAAAAACTGACAGTAACAAAATTCACTTGTATTAAAAAGAAACATAGTTTAAAACAATGTCTTCTTCAACACCGGATTCCCCAAAAGCTTCAACGATGACTTCGGAACATCATAAAAACACTTCTCAGTCTGTTGATGAACTATATCAACATATTATTGTTGGCATAGAAAAAGCAAAGGTAGAAATACCGAAAAGAGATAAAGGATCAAATGAGAAGTGTAAACAATTACTGACACAGGTAGAAGAATCGATAACGAAAATGTACAAACACTGTCTACAGATAATATCAGAAAATGCTGTTGAAATAAAGGATATGATAACATCCATAAAAGAATCTCTACCAGCATTAGTAAAAGACGACATAAAGGACGCCGTCACAGAAGTACTCAGAAAAGAATTAACTCCGCTACACCAAACCATAACAAGGCAAGAAGATGCCTTCTCATCATACTCAGACACATATGCAAACATTCTTACCGCACCAATGCCAAGAAAACTAAAACCAGCACTCATAATTAGTACTAAGGAGGAACAACAGAATATAAATGAAATTAGAAACACGTTGAACAAGCTTAACAACAAAGACATCAATATATCAGGGTGTAGATCTACGAAGTCAAATAAACTAATAGTACACTGCCACAATGAAGAAGACATAAAAAAACTAAAAGAAAAGTTGCAAAATCAGGAATTCCTCACTGACAAAATAGAAATTATGGACGGAAAACAGAAAAAACTCAAAATGATAATATTTGGAGCACCAAAACCCGCATTGGGAATCTTCACCAGGGCTGAAGTACAAGAACAGGAAAGTGATCGCATACAGGAATATAAAGAACAATTCCTTGACAAATCTTTAGAGAGAGCCTTGGGCAAGACTATAGAAGTTAAAATATGCCGGATGACGAAGGGAAAAAATGACCAAGTAAATGTTGTGTTGGAACTAGATGAGATTTCTGCAAAAACGATGGTACAAAAAGGTAAGATTTTGATGGGATTCAATAACTGCCTTGTTAAAAGATTTATATCAATTATAAGATGTTTCAATTGCCAGGCTTTTAACCATACCTCTCAACAGTGCCGAAATGAGAAGCAGTGTGCAAACTGTGGAGGTAATCACGACGCAGGGGGTCAAAATGGGTCAGTGAGGTGTAACAACGCCCCTCACTGTATCAATTGTGATATCTATAGTAGATCAATGTCAGCCTCGGATAGAAAACGCCTAAACATTGACATGAAACACCCAACTTACTCACATAACTGTGCTGCTTTTCACTTAAAGATTAGGAAAATTGAAAATAAAATAATTAACTCAGGTCAGAATATTACAAAACAATTTTCTTGATTTTTCAACAAAATCTTAATAATAATAGAATAGCAACAGCAGCATTTTTTCAGTTTTTAGTGAGTGAGGGAGCAGACCTGGCATGCGTCCAGGATGCCTATATTTTTAATAACAAACCAATCGGCAAACAACAAAATATAAACTGTTATAGTTCTATTAGAAAAACATGTCATATTCTAATAATAAATCCTAACATAAAGCATTGCCAAGTGGCACATTTTGAAAACTCAGTCATAGTAAATATATCTTTTAATGATCAAGAACTGACAGTAATATCACAGTACACTCCCCCCTCGGGAGATCTCAAGGCAGACCTGGACGCATGGTTGACTGCTAAACATCTTTTCCATAAATCTTTTATTCTTCTGGGTGATCTAAATGCACACAGTCCCTTATGGGGATATCCCAGTCAGGATGAACGCGGTAGATGCCTAGAATATTTAATTAATGATTTAAAACTAATAATAATAAACCAGGTTCCTTCTATCCCTACTTTTGAGTGTGGTAATAAGCAGGGCTGGCCGGACGTCTCTCTGACCTCTCTCGAATATTACAGATATGTGAGAGCATGGGTCGTTCTGGACGATCTTCAATTCGGGGACCACCGACCAATAAAGATAGAAATAGACCAAATAATATCCGAACAACCAAGAAGAAGATTCAAAACAAAAAATACACCAATAACTAAATTTCTAAATGGTATAGCAGAAAAAATTGAAATAGAAGGTATAAATTTCGATAACATAAGAACAAAAGAAGAATTTGATATGAAATACGATAATTTTTATACATTAATAATTAACCAAGCAAATAAAAATCTAAGGAAAAGAAAAAGTTACTATTTAAACAAAGTTACTTGGTGGACTCCGGCTTTGAGATCGGACAGAAATCGATTAAGAGCTCTATACAAGCGAACGAAGCTACAAAATTCCACAGACACAGATAAACAAATTTTTAGGAGAGAACGAGCTCTTTACAAAAGAAAATTGGAGGGAGCAAGGAGAGACGCCTGGATTAAGTTGTGTCAATCACAGACATCACCTTATGGCAAAGTAAAAGACTTGGCTTTTAACAAACATGTAGACCATACCCTGTTTGTCGTTTCCAGCGACTCCACTCCCATCTTAGATCCTCCAACTAGACTTTCAACATTAAAATCAATAACCACAGCAATCTTTGGTCCATCTACCCCTACAGCGCAAATTCCATTCGTTCCCGTGGATGAAGAACCACATTTTACAATTCCAGAGTTAAAACAAGCAATATTTAGTTTTAATAAAAACAAAGCACCTGGTCCGGATAATTTAGATCACATACTGGTAAGAGCACTTTTTAAAAAATTCACACCTCTTTTTCATTCAATGTACAATATGCTCTTAAAATTAAATTACTTCCCAAGTGCCTGGAAAGTAGGTGAATTGGTTTATTTTAAAAAAGAAGGCAAATCTTTGGACCAGCCGTCCTCGTACCGTCCGATTACACTTCTCCCAATATTTGGCAAAATTCTTGAAAAATTAATTCTAAAAAGAATAAATCATCATCTTAACAATTCTAAAATATTATCCAGAAAGCAACATGGCTTTGTCGAACATAAATCAACAGAAACAGCTTTGCAGAGGGTAATACGAATTATAAAAAGTAATAAAAGCAATGAATTATACACAGCCTTGATTTCCATAGACTTTAAAGGAGCATTTGATAACCTCCCATGGGACGAATCAATAAAATCTCTCAAAAAACTAAAACTCCCAATACAATATATTAACTTAATCAGTTCTTTCCTAAGTAATCGGAGGGTACAGTACGACTGGACTGTTCCGGAAGCACAACATCAACTCAATAAAGGTTGCCCTCAGGGTTCTTGCATGGGGCCATTTCTGTGGTTGGCACTGCTGGATGATTTGCTCAGCTCATGTGTGGGCGATAATTTCACACTGACTGCATACGCTGATGACCTCTCACTTCTAGTTTGGGGACAATCGAGAAGTACACTGGAATCAAATGGTAATCAAGCTCTAGAAAAAATAGCAAATTGGTCAAAATCTAAACGCTTAAAAATATCTCAAGAAAAAACCCAAATGACTCACTTTGGTAAACCAAAAATCTTAAAACGTCCACCTATTTTCAAAATAGATAATAATAATATAAAATTTGTAAAACAAATAACTTATCTGGGTATAACAATAGACCAATCCCTCTCGTTTCTGCCTCATCTTAAAAACAAACGTTTAGAGGTTCAAAAAATCACGCAAAATTTATACAAATTTTCTTCTAGATCAGGTCGTCTTCCTCAAAATTTTTTCAAAGTGTGGTATGATGCCATTTTGCAGCGCAAATTAGCTTATGCGTGCTCGGTGTGGTTCCCACATATGTGGCAATCCCACGGGAGCAGGCACTTATTATCAGCGCAGAGATCGGCTCTCTTGCTTATATCAAGAGCATTCAATAAAACATCTACTGTAGCTCTACAGGCAATAACAGGTTCTCCCCCTATAACGGAACAATTGAGAATGGAAGCGGAGTTCTCTCTGGTGACGAGGCACTCAACAACTATTATGAACCATTTCCCACCAGATTACAATACAAAAGTCTCAAAGCACTTAATTAAACCAACATGGAAAGGAATAAGTTTGCTCTCCCAAGAAAAATACAAGGGTGGTCTAAAAATTTATACAGACGGCTCAAAAATGGAAAAAGGAACAGGCTTTGCTTTCTGTGTTTTCAATAACGGAAAGAGAATTTATTCTGAAAATGCTCGTCTATTGGACAGAAACTCCGTCTTTCAAGCAGAGTTGTGTGCAATCAGACAAGCTGTGGAATGGTTTCATTCCTCACACTTTAATTCAACTATAATACTTTCGGACAGTCAATCAGCACTCTTAGCATTAAAGAAACTGGAATCGCAAGACTCACTAATTGTAGAAATTCAACAAAAATTGATAAATATAAACAAAGAAATATATTTTGACTGGGTGAGAGGTCATACAGGTATTGAAGGCAATGAGCTGGCAGATGCATTGGCAAAGGAGGCGATCGGGAACGAAAGTGCAAAGCAAATATATCAACCAATCCCATTATCATCATTAAAATATGAACTAAAAAATGAACTTATTCAAAATTGGCAAAAAGTATGGGAAGAATCAGAAAATGGGAGGTATACATTTAAATTTATACCAAAAATAAACCACGAATATAACATAATAAATAGACATCTATATATCTTTTTGACAAATCATGGTCCATTCCAAACTTACTTATACAAAATCGGGAAAAGGTCATCTCCAAACTGTATTTGTGGCAAACTTTCAAACTCTTTGCACTACGTTCTTGATTGCCCTTTAACAGAGCGTTACCACCTCAAAATGAACGATAATCAGTCTCTCATGAGCTGGTTCAAACATATTACAAAACACAACAGTCTGAGAAACAAAATAATAAATTGTATGAAATATGTTGAAGAAAACGAATTTATTTTTCAAACTACACAACCAGCATTAAATGAAGATCCCTAAAAATATTTTAGTAATTTAAAACTCAAAATCCGAGACTGAGGCGCTCAAATAAAGTTTAAAAACAGTATATTTCTCCCCCCCCCCCCTTTTTTTTTTTTTTTTTTCTTCTTCTTCTATTTTTCTTTCAAATTAAAACTTAATTAACTGCAAAATTAAAAAGAAATGTTGAATGGTTGTAAAGGCAGTTGTGAATCCTATTGAGATCTTACTAAATAAAAAGGTACTATATTTATTAGAAGAAGAACATTCCTACTAATATAGTAAAAACTGTTGGAACAAAACTATCTCTAAAAATTAGAAATGTTCATATTCAACTGTTCACATCTAAATATTATTATAGAAAATCCCCGGTCGGTTGTTTTACAGATGGTGGATGGCCATCGCCGGACCATGATTCCTCCCCGATAAGGCGATTAGCTTCGGGCATGGTTCGGAGTCTCTGTATCTCTCTGTATCTCTGGTGACCTGTGACCTGTGAGAAGCTGGGGTTAATAATGTTTGATTCTACATAGGAGGCAGGAGTATCTTGCGGAACACTGGCAGTGTTTTGTAGGAGTTGTTCTTGCTGTAACTTTTCATTCATGAGTTCCTGCAGGGTCTTAATTTCTTTTAGACTTCTGTCCATTTCTGAGAAGTTGTTTATAATAGAGTTTTGAATTTCTTGTAGCTGGATATTCTTTGTTGCATTTTCCGTCGTGGGAAGGGCTATTACATTGGTTGCTTGAGTTGGAGAGGTTGGTTGAGATGGAGAAGTTGGTTGAGACGAAGAAGGATCATTTGTTTTGTGAGGAGCCCTAATTTGACGAAAAGCATGCTTAAGTAGCACAAGGGGGGGGTCTGTCTTTATTGTTCTTAACCAATGTTATAATGTCAATTGCCGTCTTGGCTATTTCATCAATGGATGTATATGTTTTGAAGGTCTCCTGTCTGTTGAATAGGACCCGAGTCGCTCGAGAGCGGGTGATTGGAGGTTCAGTCTCCTCTTCTGTTTCGTATTCCGAAAACACTGCATCTACGTCGTTAGGTCTGATGACGGGAGTGTTGTCATCATCTGCCATGTTGAAAGTGGGAACGTAGCTTTAAGAAAAGCTTTTTTTTTAATCTAGCAAGATTAGCTATTAATTTTAGGTACTAAACGGTAAAAGTTTGTAATGAGTACCAGATAAAACACAAGTATAAAATATGGGTAAAAAGGGAAGCGTCCAGAGAAGTGGATGGGGTTTTCCCAGCCGCATTATGTCTCAAAAAAAAAAAAAAAAAAAAAAAAAAAAGCATTTTTAGTTCTATTGAGAAAGAGACTGAATGAGGGGAGAAAGAGAACAGAATTTTTATTTATATATGGAATTAACTTTAATGTTAAAAGAAAGAAGAGGTCTGAGCTTAATTAAAAAAAAAAAAAAATTATTCATGAAAAAAAAAAAAAAATGAAAAAATAAAAATAAAATAGAAAGGGTTAAAAAAAATCCCTTCCTTTCCCTCTTACCTTTTATTATTATTATTAATATTATTATTACTATTATTATTATTATTATTATTATTATTATTATTTTAATGATGAACATTGGTGTTGATGCCAGATACAAGTGAAGAGAATGAGAAATAATAGAGGTTAATTTTGAGGGGGGGGTGGTTTACAGTCTCATGTAAGGGCCGATGAGAGTTGCTGGAACACCCATGGGGCCTCAAGGAGAGGGAGGCTAGCAAAGTTTCCAGGGGGGGACTAGTATATGCTTGTGACACTGCTTGTGCAATTACTGAAGAGTTTGTGATGAAGCTGTTCGTTGGGAGATTGACTTTAGTTTGGTTGTGGACCCATGTTATATAGGCTAGTTGCTTACGAGTGTATTGGTGTTGAGTGTTGTGAATATGTGGGTGGAGAGAACTAATCAGCCTGTGAGTGTGACGATGCTTATAGCATTTATGTTTGTTGGTGTGCCAGTTAATTTTAGTTTATTGAGGCGTGTGGACACCATGAGTGTGTTGATGCTTTATTGTTAGGTGTAAAAATCTTAATTACTTTGGTTAGTTTTTTTGTTGTTTCGTTTTAATGGTGTTTGTTTGCTACTGTTGATAATGTTAGGAGTTTGTTTCTTTAGTTTGTGTGAATGTGTCGATGCTGTTGAGCTTGTTTCGTTCTTTGAGTTCTAAAAGATTGTCGGGCTGTTCTGTTTTATCTTAAGTCAATTCCCACTAGCAGAGAACATATGGCGTTCTTGATTAGAGAAGTTGGCTTGCCGTGAATGTGTAGATGTTTATTGCAGTAATTTAATTAATTGTCTTGTTTATTTGTGGGAATTAGCTTAGTAAAGCTGTTCTTTCCATTGAAAGTTTAAGACAGCTAGGGAAAGGTGAAAGGATGTGGACCCCGTGAATGTGTAGATGTTTGTTTGGGAAATACTATTTGTCTTGTTTAATGAGAATAATTCTTGACGCATCGTCTTTAATGTTTGTTAGCATCTATTCATGAAAGGAGTCAGTTTCTTAAAATTTGTTGTGTGGATGTAAAAGTGTTGTTTAGTCTGTTTCGCTCTTTGAGTTCTAAAGGATTTTCTTGTTGCTCTTTAGATTCTTTTTGATGAAAACCGCTAGCAGAGAACATGAGAAGTTCATGTGTGGAAAAGTCAATTTACTCGTGAGTGTGTAAATGTATGTATTAGTTTATTTGATTGGTTGACTTGTGTATTTGTGAGATTTCACATGCTAAAGCAGATATTTTCTGAAAAGGTATTAATTAGGTTTAGGAAGAGAGGGAAGTCGGGTAAAAACTGCGTAAATGTGTTAATGTTTCCGTATTAGGAGCATTAATTATCTCGATTAAGCTTTGTTGTAATTACTTTTAGTGTTTATTTGCCACTATTATTGTAGAAAGGGGATAGTATCATTAGATTTGTGTGAGCATGTTTGTGTTGTTATACTTGTTTCGTTCTTTGTGTACTAAAGGATTGTCTAGTTTTTCTGTTATTACTTTTAAGTAAAGCCCGCTTGCTGTGATAATGAGAAGTTTGTGTGTGGGGAAATCATTTTGATCGTGAGTGCGTGGATGTTTTCTGGATTTATTTTAGATAGCAGTCTTGTTTTGGTTGAAAATTTTAGTTGCGTTCTAGAGCAGTTTTCTCCCTTAAAGGACGTCAATTGAACGGCCTGGGAATGTTTACAGTGTGAAAACTCCGTGGGTGTGTAGATGTTTAAATGATAGGTGCAATTTTCTTAAGTATTGTGGTTGGTTGATGTTGTAACTTTTATTAATGTTTGTTAGCCGCTTTAGTAATTGTTAGGAGTTAATTACTTTAATTTTATGTGGTTGTATTAATGCTATTTAGCTTAATTCGTTCTTTGAGTTCTAAAGGATTGTCTACCTGTTCTGTTAATTCTATTGTTAAAATCCACTAATGGAGAACGTGTGACGCCCGTGTTTAGATAAGTCGAGTTTCTTGTGAGTGTGTGGGTGTTTAGTTCATTCAATTTGATTAGTTTTCTTGTTTATTTATGGGAAGTTTTCTTGTTTATTTATGGGAATTAACGTGCAATAACAGAAATGCCATTTGAATGCTTAAGCCGGCTAGGGTAAGTAGATGCATGAGGGACGAATACCAGCCATTAGATTTCTGACGAGTTAAGGCCCATAGCTCTGCCCTATGTTCAAGGCCTCCGAAGTGCAACATTTAAGCAGGACAATGCACGACCATTATTATCTGGACCTTCATTGATGCCGAATGTGATCCACTGTTGCTCTGGCCAGCGCGTTCTCCTCATCTCGTACCACTGAAAATGAATGTTTAATCATTGAAAAGCGACTGGCCCCCCACCACTCACCAGTAACTTCGATCGATGAATTGTGGCATCGTGTTAAAACTTCATGAAGTGCTCTACCCGTACATGTCATTACATTGTACACTTTAAAGTAAACGTAAGGAGCTATTTTCGTCACTCGTTGGCTCAGTTGGTTTGAGTGTCGTCGTCGTCGTGTTGGTAACTCAATGATAGTGAGCACGATCCACGAAGGGTCGATGTGTTAATTTTTGCACGTAATTAATAGAAAAGGTGTCATTTGATGAAAGAAATTTTTTCATTGTCTACACAGTATCATAAGAAATTTGAAGAGTATTTTGAAGAAGCTTTTTTTATTTACTAAAAAGAACAAAATAAAATTTAAGTACTTTTTAGAAGCTTTTTATTGAAATTGGATTTTTGTCACCTGTCTTCGTGTCACGCTAAAAAACAAAGCCCCTCCACATTCATATAAAATGTAAGGTGCATTCATGTAAAATGTAAGGTCATAACTTTTATCGTCACTCGTTCGCTCTCTTGGTTGGAGCGTTTTCTTGATAATGCGGTGGTCGGTGGTTCGATCCTCGAAGGCCAACGTGTTACTGTTTTGCAGATAATTTCCTTTCATCAGTAGTAAATATGTCAATTGATAAAAGAAAATCTTTCATTGCCTACAAAATAGCCTAAGAAATTTTCATTAGTTTTTTAAGAAGCCTTTTTGTAGTTACTAAAACGCAAATAAAAATTTAAGTAAAATAATAATTATTATAACACTGGAAGCTTTTTATTGTGGAGCCCTAAATAGCATAAAATAAAAATTTATCCTTGTAGAGACATTCTATTGAAGAAAAAAAAAGTTTCAATAATAAGAAATTTTAAAGACAAATATATAATGGGTGTGCAAATATATATATATATATATATATATATATATATATATATATATATATATATATATATATATATATATAGATTTTAGATTTTTTTCAATTATCTAAAAAGAAATAATTGACGAAATGGCCTGAAACTTCATATACGTAAAGAACATTTAAAAC
The DNA here is from genome assembly GCA_963930645.1 of Salticus scenicus. NCBI lineage: Eukaryota > Metazoa > Arthropoda > Arachnida > Araneae > Salticidae > Salticus > Salticus scenicus. Next base: position 350,917,841 of record OZ005652.1, read on the forward strand.
TCATATTTTCCATAATCGATTTAGTCCGGAGTGTAATTAGGGGACCAAAGAGAAATTGAAGAAGAGCGAAAATACTTTGGATCACCCTGAATCAAAAAAAGTTACAAATGACTTGTAATTTTAATACATTGTTGCACATACCATGTACAATATTTGTATGATTTGGTGCGGGAAATGCACAATTATTTAGGCAAATATAATTTTTTTTTCTCCAAAACTTACTAAATATTTTGACAAGATTTTTCTTATAACTAGAACTGGATTTCCATAAAATTTTACAATACTTCCTGAAAAATTGACAAAACATTAAAGAAAAGTTATTCTGAAACATAAAATTCCCGCGTGTAATATTCGTGTATAGTCATTATATCGTGTCATAATAGTCATCGTGTATTATATGATACGCGTGCATTATAATAGTCAAAACGGCAACGCTTTGATTGAAGCACTCGTGCCTACTTTGCTCACCTGACGAAGGATCGTGTACTCTTTTGACCAAAAACAATTGTTGCGACTTTACTACATTTTACGGTGTTTAATCAAAGTTTTGTACTTATTAAATGCAATATTTGTCTAAAAGTATTAATTCTTTTAGCATTTTTTTTTCTTTTGCTTATAATACAAAAGTCTTTCAACAAAAATTTACAAAACATTCAGAAAATTTGCAAAACATTAGAGAATTATTTTTATGAAACGTAAAATACACACATGTAATTTTTGCTGAGGTATGAGTATTTGCTGAGCACAGAATATTTTTTTACTGCGCATATGAGAAAGAGAGTAATTTTTTGGTACACACAGGGAAAGCTAGCTATATTGGGAAACTCATATCAAACGTTCATTTAAATAGAGTAAAAATTAAGTAAATTTATCTACAAAAGAATGAGCTTGGTTTTAGATATTTTCCAGAGATGAAATTTTCCAAGGGGTTTTTCAAATGCCACGATTTGGAGATCCAATTACTTCAACCATATTGGAAAAATCTTTTTTAATGAAAAATCCATATGCATTCCCAAATCTTAGTATATGAATAAAATTATGTTAGAGTTACAAACCCATAAATGGTTTTCACAAAAAACATTTTCTCAATGAAGTTAGAATAATCGGATCTCTGAAATAAATACGTGGCATGTATAAAACCCATTATGAAAATTCAACTCTGGAAAATATTTAACATCTAGCTTATTCCTTTACTGATAATTTGCTTAATTTTTATTCTATTTAAATTCATTTTTGACATAAGTTGCCCAATATATCTAGTTTTCAAACCATGTAATAAAAAATTGCAACCTATCGCTCATGCGCAAAAAAAAAAAAAAAAAAAAAAATCTACAATACTCATAATTTAGCAAAAAGTACACGTGGGCATTTTATGTATTAGAAAAATATTTCTGTAATATTTTGTCATTTTTTCTGCGTTTTGTATAATTTTATATAAATCCATTCTTATTATAAGCAGAAAACTTGCTAAATAATAACAGAAGATTTCGAAATGGCATTTTTCAATTTTATTCTGCACTGCGTTAAATGTTGTTTGATCTGTTGCGTAAAATGCGTTTTGATAATGATTGATTTTCCTTCCTATAACGTAAGGAATTTTCACAAAGTAAAGATGGAGATCGAGAGAATTTACGAAGAGGCTATAACAAATTCAAAACAATTTATGCATAAAATAAATTAAAATAGAATATTATTTACATTATATCTTTTAAATGTGTTTCTTTGCATCGGAGCTCTCTTTAAAGCTTTTCTCTTGTGCACGGCTTGAAGGGCGGATGAGGGTGTGGGGATTCACTATGCAGCATCCAACATTAATTTGCTAACATGTTAACATTCCATCGTGTCTGATATCTCGTCTACATTTCTTTGATGTCTTGATGAAAATAGGTTTCCCTAATCTTCACTCACATCACCCACATTTACTGGAAAATAACGCAACTAGGATTTTTGCCGACCCATGTAATAATAACAATAATAATAATTAAATAGTATGGTGGGTCCTTCACACGACTTTCTCTTACCTTGAAATTTAATACTATAAGTACGGATTGGAGATTAAGGGTTAAGATAACGAGTACTGTTATGTAAATCTATGTTAAAACAATTCAAATTAGACTTCAAAACAGCTTTATTTGACAAATAATTCTATGTGAGGGGGGGGGGTATACCGTCCCCCTCAACCCCCTGTTTCATTACTGTACCTACATTTATAGAGAATTCAAATTTTTCATTAAATTCAAAAGTTCATTTAAAATTATTCAGACAACTTTCACACGCATCATTCCTTGAAACTTACCAATCTTGAACAAACTTTTCTAATAACAATCGTATTCACCTTAAAATACATCATTTGGATCGCCTGAAATTATTTGTTTTTAATTTACTCTAACAGACATAGGTAAAAATCGACTATAAAACTTGACTCCGGTATTCAGGAAGCCTCAATACGTGTAAATATACAAGAAACCAATCGATGAATATTTAGCTTAAAAAAAAATACATTATTTACCATATGACTATGAGAAATTAATTTCAATTCCTGAGCAGCTTTCCTGGACAGGGTAAATTATTATATGAAATAGTATATTATAGTAAAGAACTTCCACTAACAAATAAAAAAGAATGTTATGGCTTAAATATTGGCAGCCCTGTGTATCTTCTGAAAGTTGTGTACTTATCACATGGTGCACATAAATATAATCCTATATTAATAACACACGGCACAACCTGAAATACACTTTCATCAATTTTCAAGTATTGTTACATTTTAATCTAGTTCTATTAGTTGCCCTGTAAACGAACAGTGAATGATTTCTATACCATATTCTAAATGAAATATGTTTTTACACATATAAAAAATATATAATTGTTTCATTTGGTTTAGTGATGTCTATAGATGTTAAACTCTACTTAACTGCAATTTCCCCCATGGATGAAATGTATTTGAATCCTCTTGGGTGTCCGAATACACGAATCATTTGCTTGATCTCAACGAAAGGTTTAGTGTAGCATCTCTATATGATACACATTTAGAATACCAAGTTTGAATTTTCTGCTATAATTTCTTTTTGAGATATGCTGATATCAAACAGACAGACACACACACAGACCGAATGCTAAAAACATGATATTTGGATGCAGCGAACATCAAAACATGTAAATATAACAAAAACTCAATTTCGAAAAATTGACCGAAAAACAATATTTTTCTCTACCTTATGGGGTAAGAGAGAGAAAAAATGAAAAATATATCTGTTTAATAATCCTATAACGTGCGATTTTCACACAGCACATAAATATTGTACATAGTAAATGAAATCGTATTAAAGTTACAAGTTATTTGTAGCTTTTATATGATACAGGGTTATCCAAAGTATTTGTGCTTTTCTTCAATTTTTATTGGTCCCCTAACTGAATTCATGACAGAACATTACCCAATTAATTAGATACACTGTAAAAAATATGTCCTATTTGCTGCCAGAAATTCTCTGTAATTTGAGGAAATACGCGTAATTTACGAAAACATTGCGTTGTCAGAACGTATTTTATCAAATTACAGAGAATTTCTGGCAGCAAATAGGACATATTTTTTACAGTGTACTGCAAAATGTGAGTTTATAAATGTACTTTGTCTTTCCGGAGTTCAAGGCTATTTCTTAAAGTTTTTTTTATTTTTTAATAAAATCGAATGTATGTCAAATTAAAAATAATAAAAACTCTAATAATTTGATCGCTTACTATTTATGCGTTAATTTTAAAGTGAACTAGGAAATATTTGGTTAGAGAAAAATGGACTTTATAAATTGGTAATAATTCCCGCGGGAAAACTTTCTAATAAATTTTTGGGGCAATTAAAATATAAGTTTATTTATTTATTGTTATTGTTGTTAAATATATTTTTTAAAGTCTTGAATTACTTTTAAGTCCATTACCCGACTACCGTTCATTATGGGCGTATTGTTCTCGGTCAAAAATTTCGATATCGAGTTTTTACCTAATTTACAAGATTTAAGATCACATGAGTCCAGTAAAAGTGGTTTTTGGCGTTTGATCAGTGTGTTTAAGTATTTGTATGTATGCGTATGTGTGTGTGAATAGTCTTCTGATTACACTAGTCGACAAAAAAACATTTTTTGGGGGTAACAGAAATTAAATTAGCTATTCTCAACTAATTCTGCAGTGCAGAATTAAAAAATAATAGTGAAAAATCTGTAACACGTACAGTTTTTTTTTATTACGATTATTTAATCTGTACTGGAAGCAATGTAAAAAAGTCTTTAGAAGACATGCATTATTACTATCAATATTATTAATTTAGCATGGAATACTGTTAATATGGAGATAATATATATATTGTAGACTAAGTAGAACGTAAAAACATGGAAAATACACTAAATGATTGAATTGTTATTATTTATTATTTTAAAACCAAAATACAAAAAATGGGCTTTTTTACTTCTTGTGTTAAATGTCTACCTTGTGATTTTAATATGAATAGTTCACAAATGCAGCAAAACTTATCGGGTACGGTTTTACAAGTTCTACACTGAAAATTTGCCATTTTGAACATGAAACTTTAACTATAAAACAGCACAATCATACTTAACAAAGAATATCTGTTAACTAGAATAACAGAAAAAAAAAAGATAAGGTACAAATACAGGGTTGCCAAACAGGGGTTGCCAGCAGAGAGGATGGCCAGGAGGCAGGGTTGATAGCACGAAAGGTGATGTGTGATACAGTCGGCAGCAAAAGTACCTGAGCACTAGCAATAATCCCTGTCTAAAAAAAGTACCCTTAATACTGCTTTGTTAAATAAATCCTTGTTGAGTCATGTTTTTAGTCAGTCTAATGACATGATTCGACAAGGATTTATTGAACAAAATAGTATTAAATGTACTTTTTTGACATCGGAATTACTGGCTAGTGCTCAGATACTTTTGCTGTCGACTGTATTGTAAAAATCATAAAAAAAATAGTGAAATTTGCCATTTTCTGATACTTTAACAAAAAAATGGAACAAACATGGTTGCCGGGACTTTGAGTTGTCAGGACTCTGGGTTGCCAGCAGGAAGGGTTGCCACCTGTGATACTGTGAAAATCGTAAATATTGCCATTTTCTGATACTCTAACAGAAAAATGTGACGTGGTGGTACATTTTTACTTGCAGATATTTAAATAAAAATTGGAATTAATAATAAAAATAATAATTTGACCGTTGTTACCGAACTACTGTAGATCAGTGTCATCATATCTTACATACAAATAAAATGAAAATGAAAACACTTCAAAATTAAGGCAGGTCTAGTATATCGATTATTTCCAACTTTGGTGAAAATTGGGAAACCAGAAATAGAACATTGTAATCCAGATATGAGGCTGCAAGTCCGTACCTTAAAATATGCTCCAACAATTTCCTTTAAAGTTGCTGTATAAACACTTTATTACGTGTTGTTTCGTGCGAATTAGTTGGTTTGTTCAGGATAATTGATAGGCGTCTCATATAAGTAGATAAATTTGAGGTCTCATAATGTGTCCCTTTAAATATGATTCTACGGATTTTCTCCGTAAATCCTATATTAACTCACTTTTAGATGTCTTCCCGTACGTAAAATTTGGGATGTTTCCTATTGAAATTGAAGTAAATACACTAATTATTTTTGTACTGAATTAAAAAGCACCGCGTTCTATGAAATTTCTATAAACAAGATTGAAGTACCTTTATTTTGCATAAATCATGATAAAATTAACATTTTTTATTCATGTATACACACACACAAAAAAAAAAAAAAAAAAAAAAAAAAAAAAAAATCAATAAAATATTGCACGATTATCATTAAAATTTACAGGGCTACATCAAAATATTCAGATACTTTAAATGCTGTGATTAAAAAAATACTGCAAAAGCATTTTCATTTTAATTATGCATTTTTAATACTTTCTAACAACGTTTAAGATTAATTATAACTAGCTGGAACCCGTCGAATTCGACGATCACTTTATTGACCGTAATGTTTCAAAAACCGTCGCATCATTATTTAAATGTATTTCATGTTAAAACATCTAATATAATTTACGACATTTCACTTAAAAAAAGAAAGTCGGAAAAATGCTTATAAATCGAAATACTATGTAAGACATCAGTTTCTACAAAGTACTCTCAATGTGACGTCAAACTGACTTCAAATAAACAGATGCTATCTTTTATTTTTTATTTCGTTTAATACTAAGACTATATGTTAGCTGATCCGTCCGGCGTTGCTCGGGCCCATGATACCTTAAATGAACCTTAAATTTGTATTATTTTATACCTTTAACTCTATTTTGTTTGAATTTCTGTTTTTAAATGAAAGCATCACGAAAAAAAATAATCATCTGTAACAAAACAATTACCTCGATCCGAACGAAACTCTGCCTTGTGACCTCGGTGTTTGCAGAAGCGCATACACGGCGCTAACAACATAAAAAAATTCCCAAAAATTAATCTGGAACCGAACGAACCAGCCCGGCAATGCCTGGGCCCGTGATAATAACCTTAAATGAACCTTAAATTTGTTAGATTTTGTATCTTTATCTCGAATTTGTTTGAAATTCTATTTTTAAATAAAAGCATTGCGAAAAAATATAATCAGCTGTAACAAAAAATAATTACCTCGAACCGAACGAAACTCTGCCTTGTGACCCCGGTGCCTGCGGCAGTGCATACGCAGGCCGCTAACAACATAAAAAAAATTCCCAAAAATTAACCTGGAACCGAACGAATCCGCCCGGCAATGCCCGGGCCCTTGATAATAACCTTAACCTTAAATTTGTATGGTTTTATACCTTTAACTCGCTTTTCTTTGAATTTCTATTTTTAAATGAAAACATCACAAAATAAATAATCATCTGTAACAAAAAAAAATTACCTCAAACAGAACGGAACTCGAGTTCGTGACCCAGTGCCTGCGGCACGTATATGCAGGCCGCTAATAACATAGAAAAATTCTCAAAAATTAACCTTGAACCGAACAAACCTCTGACTCGTGTTACCGCTGCCTGTGGCAGCGGCACCGTATAGCAGGCATGCTACGCACGCGCTGTAAAATCCACTTTCCTCCACCAGGGAGCGCAGTATGTTGTACACGAACATCACCAATCGCCTTGAATTTCCAAGACCTTTCAAATAAGGTGTCACATGGTGGTGTCAACTGCAAAATCCTTTAGTTACACTTTCCACCGCCAGGGGGCGCAGCGTATTCTATACATAAACACCAACGGTCAGGAAATATCAAGACCTTTAAAATAAGTTGTAACATGATAGGGTCTACTGCAAAATCACCTAGTTCCATTTTTAACCACCAGGGGGCGCACTATATTTTATACAAACATCCCCAATCAACATGAAATTTCAAGACCTCTATCAACAATCGCCTTGAATTTCCAAGACATTTCAAATAAAGTGTCACATGGTGGTGTCAACAGCAAAATCCTTTAGTTGCACTTTCCACCACCAGGGGGCACAGTGTGTTCTGTACGAAGATCACCAACCGTCAGGAAATACCAAGACCTTTAAAATAAGGTGCAACATGATATGGTCTACAGCAAAATCACTTAGTTCCATTTTTCACCACCAGGGGTCGCACTATGCTGTATACAAACATCCCCAATCGACATGAAATTTCAAGACCTTTAAAATGAGGTGCTACATGTGTGGGTCTAGAACGGATTTCCCTCTCAAACTAATTTCCCCCCTTTCTCCTCCCCACCAAATCTACTTTCCCCCTTTTTCCAACCCTTTAAAATCGAAAATTCTAAATTCGCAGATATTGATTTTTTAGTATTCGACTCTAGTCCCCATATGTACAATTTCTTCACCGTAAAGTAATTTGAAGCTTAGTTAAGCTCGTAAACGTGTTTTTAACCCAAACTGGTGGGAAACGGTTTCCCACCCGTTTCCCCCGGGGGAGAAACGGTTTCCCCCCCGGGGGGGGAACCGTTCGACTTTTTTTTATTTTTCACTTCTCATAGCACATCTACAGACCAAGACCTTCTTTTAGACACCTCAACCAAATTTGTACACCAAGTAGTTCTCTCAATATAGTGGAGACAGACAAAAACATGTTTCAAATTAATATATAGATTTACATCAGTCTGTTTCTCTGTCTTTCTCTCCGTCTGACTCCCCATTTGTCTATTTGTCTGTCTGAATCTAACGACCGTAAATATTTTCAGATTTTCTTCAAAATAGTACAGTGAGTAACAAAAGTCTCCGAACACTAGCAAAAATTCCTATATAAAAAAAAAGTACACTTAATACAGTTTTGTTAAATACATACTTGTCGAATCCTGTTTTTAGACTGAGTAAGAGCAAGATTCGACAAGGACTTATTTAACAAAACTGTATTAAGTGCACTTTTTTTATATAGGAATTTTTGCTAGTGTTCGGAGACTTTTGTTACCGACTGTATATATGTTATTCACTGTCACATGCTCACTATTAAAAAATGCTATAAATAGCACAACTTGTTTGTGTGAAGAGACACTCAAAATAATGTAAATATATTGTGTTTTACGGAAGGCATTTTTATAAATCGTATTTAAATAGTTTTGTACTGTACAGATCATAATGAAATTGATATTTATTATTACTATGGTAAAAGAAACGTTTTGTGCATGATGGGGTATCTTTAGTGTTAAGCTTTACACAGCTACAATAAAAAGGCTTCAGATAAATTTTTGGCTACAATTGGAGATTGTTTTAACTGCATTTTTGTTTGTGTTAAACGTTTTTAACAATTTCCAACAATGTTTAACAATGATTATGAATTCAGTTAGTGAATCTGGTTATCTTTCTGTCATTCTGTCTGTCCGTAGTGTGATCAAGTAAGCAAAGTACCTTGCAAGTTAAACGATGCAACTGGTATGTATAGTTGAGCAGACTTAACAATTTATGTGAAACGCATGATTTTCGTTCTCTCACTCCCTCTCTCTTTTTTAAAATTCTCTATGTAAACTTTGTTTCATATATTTATGACGTATGTAGACGTTTTCGTACAAGGAAACTGTTGGGGTGATTTCTTAAGTCAATTTTATGTCTTCTCCGACAACGACATCTTCAAAAATAGTGTATGTGTAAAATGGGTAACACAGTGGATAATGTTACACATTGTGTTGAATTATGTGGCTATTACACACCAGAATTTGCATTTACTCATAAAATTAGCATTTCCTTGAATCCAGATTATACAAGAAATAAATACTACACTATTTTAATTTAATAAATTATTTTTCTATTCATTGCACTATGATCGTTCTACAAATACTTAATATAAAATATATAAAATATTTCAAATATTTATATTATTTATTACTTTAAGTATCATTAATGCTGTATGACAAACACATTTAATGAGGCATTTAATTCTCATAAACAATATTTTTCTTAAATTTGCATCACAAAGAATGCTTATTTGTTTCTATAACTTAATTTTAAGGAAGTGTCTTCTCATTGCATTCAAAATGTATTTTGTCAAACTAATTAATTTCTCCTCACTTGTTTTTGTTTACATGATATATTGATTGGTAATATTATGAAAAAAAAATCGGTTATAAATTTCTAATATTTTTTCTTTTTTATTAAATATATAATTATTTTTAATCTAATATATTTTTTCTTAAAATTAGCTATTTACAAATCCAAAACTTGCAAAAGTGAATTTAATATTTAGTAATTTATATACACATTGGAGTATCATCAATATGAAATATTTTCTATAAATCGCTTAAAATTTATTTTTATTTATTATCTTCATTCAAATTTAACGCTTAAAGATAAACTCATCTTATACAAGAAAGAATTCTTATTTGATATAAGGACACAAATTTATGTGAGAGAATATGCTTTATAGTATAGTAACTTCGTATCTAAAAGCGAGAAAATTGTGAGCACCATTTAAGATTCTATGTGCCAGCAGTTCAGTACAAATAATGGAAGAGAACTTTTCAGAAAACTTTCATGACCATTAAAGCTGACTAGTTTAAGCATAATTCTTTATATATATTCTAGAATACACAGATATAAAATAATAAGGCCATAGACGAGTATGAAGTTGTCTCTGTTATCGCTTGTACTAAGAATATTTAAATAATACACTAAAGAACATAAATATGCAGTTAATAAAAGCGAAATATTTTATGTAATGAAAGTATAAAAATATACTAAACATATTTGAATAAGCAAATACAATTTGCGCAAAAGTTTTACACAGAAAAGATATCTAGTATTATAATATTTTTTGTAGCAATCATCCACTCTGATAGAGTACATTTCTATTTTCTATAACCAGGAATTTTTTTTTTTTAAGTTTGAACAGTTTTTTACATTTATATGCTTTTATACTAAAATAAAGTATTAAAACAATTAGTTGCAATTATTGTTGAATTTGAATTATATTTAAACATTTTGTATTACGTGATAGTCTCTAAATTAAAATGAATTTACGTTGTATTTTGTTAATTATTTAAAATATTAAAATATTCGTTTTTTTTTTTAAGTTATACACTCATGTTTGTAAAAATTGCAACACCAAGAAGGAATGCGAATATAAGAATGATATTTATTCGGCACAAACATTATAGTACGAAGAACAATTGATTGAATTTTCAGGTCGTTTTGAATAATATATCCTGTAAAAACAGTACATAAAGCAGCGACCTCTAGGAGCAATAACTACAGTTATCTGTCTAGATATTGAATCGAACAGCACTTGGATGACATATTCGGGAACAGCACTTAATGAAGCTTCAACACGATGCCACAATTCACCGATCGTAGTTGCTGGTGAGAGGCGGTGGCCCACTCGCTTTTCATCGATTAAATAGCGATTTTCATTGGTGCGAGATCAGGAGAACACGCTGGCCAGAGCAACGGTTGAACACATTTTGTATCAAGGAACGTCCAGAAAATACAGACAACTTGTGATCGTGCATTATCCTGCTACTATATTGTGCTACGGAGGCCTTCAATATAGAGCAGATGGGCAGACCTTATCTCACCAGAAATTTAATGGCGATTCAGAGTACCGGGAATGCGAACAAGAAGTAATCGAGACGTGTATCCAATGGAACCCCCTACCATCACTTCAGGTGATGGACAGTGTGACAATATCTAATCTCAGCTAGCATTGTGCATTATTCACAATGCCGTTAAATACGAATAGGGCAATCCTGATGCTGTAAACAGGATTGTGATTTGTCTAAAAATCGACTTTACACCATTCCTGCGTCCAGGTTTGCCGATGATCACATATCCAAGGCGCCTATATCAATGATGCTGTTTTGAGGGTAATCAAAATTTTGGTACCCGCATACTGGGTCACCACCTGGAGTCATGGTATGCGATACCACTGGATACGCGTCTCGATCACCTCTTGTTTTCAATCACGCCAATCTGAATACCAGCCATTACATTTCTGACGAGTTAAGGCCCGTCGCTCTGCCTTGTATCCAAGGCCTCTGAAGCGCAATACTTAAGCAGAGCAATGCACGACCGCAAGTTGTCCGTATTGTCCGGACCTTCTTTGATGCAAAATGTGTTCGACTGTTGCTCTGGCCAGCCCATTCATCTGATCCCATACCAATGAAAATGACTGTTTAATCGTTGAAAAGCGACTGGCCCCCCACCAGTCACCAGTGACTACGATCGACGAATTGTGGCATCGTGTTGAAGCTTCATGAAGGTTTTACCCGTACATGTCATCCAATCGCTGTTTGATTCAATTCCTAGGCAGATAATTGCTCACTGACATTGCTACTTTATTTATATGCTACTTTATACTACCTACTATACATAGTATTTATTGTCGTGTTATTTCTTGTATTTTATTTGAAGTATCTTGCCGACTATAAATGACAGCGATTTCACTCCAAATATAGTATTACAATATGATTTATTGTAGCTCTCTCTCCCTTAACGACTTTCGAACTTTTGTCACCATTTTTGCTATGGATTTATTTATTTAATTTATTTATTTACTTCATAATTTCTTGTATAAAAGGGAAATTTTTTCAGTGTTTAATTTGGAAATATTTTTAACGATTGAACCTTTCCGTTAATTTATAAGAATCCTCCATACACATTTTCTTAATTTTAATGTTTAAAAAAAATGTTAATAATCTAGATTAAAAATAATGCTTGTAAAAATAATTTTCTATTTTTGAAAGTGCATTTTTTCTACAAAATGATCTACTCAGACAAAAAGGACTATTTATGTTTCATCATCATCATCTTTATTGTTATTTTGTAATTTCTTTATATTTTTCGATTCGCTACTTAGCTTAAAATGGCTGTTGCGAAATTAAAATTCCTGGTGAAAAATGTCCGGTCTACTTCAGCATCAAAAAAAAAAAAAAAAAAAAAAAAAAAAATCGTGTAATAGGTTCTATAAATAAAGCTGACAAATTAAAAGTTATAAACCATAGAGTTTAAAGTAGTAAATAAGCTCTATGCAGTCGAATGTGACGTATTTGGCAGATTTTGGTCAACAACTTGACAGTAGAAATATTAAAAGTAGTCATTTTAACAATAAATAAAATAATCCTTTTAGAACTACATATATTAGCATCATGAAATAAATTAATATTTTATCAATATATATAAAAGTTTAAAACTATGCTCACGTCAATTTTGTGAGATGTACAATCTATTTTATGATAATTTTTATTGCTTATGTCTAATTAAATACTTTTATTTTTATATCGAAAGAAAAAAATGAACGCGTAAACTTTTTTAGCAGTAGATTAATAAGCTTTAAAGCTAATTTTAAAGCTAATAAAAGATTATTATTTTCATATTTTAATTAATTAAAAAAATCTAATAAAAAATTCGAATATCGGATTTCGATGTGCACTCAAACACCTTGGGGAACATCTTTGTGTCGGGTCACGTGACTTTCTGAGCTATCGTTTTTGCGCGACGCAGTCCTAAGACACAAACACATAAACACACACAGGCATTATATATTACATTCATAAAAATAGATGCATTAAATTACATCATACATGCAATTGTGTATAGATTGCAAGGCTGGTTTATAGCAAGGTATTTTAAAAGTTTATATCAGATTCATGTATTTATGCGTATGTATAAGTGATGGATAAATGATTTTATTGATGATTAGATTAGTTATTGAAGCTAGTTATGAATCGAATCGTGATGCAAATGCTGGCTTCAATTTTGAATTGTTTAATTGATTAAAATGTTTATTTATTTATTTTGCTTTTTAACAATTATGGTGTGTAAGTAGAGAATGTTAATAATATAGTTTTATTTATTTTGTTTAATCTTTTAGAAATTAATTACAACAGTTAAATTTTTGTTTCAAAAATTATCTCGATTTCGAATTATTTAACCCTCTATCTACCTCATTATAAAACAGACCAAAATGTATTTGAAACATATATATATACGTATATATTTAATTACTTAAGAGTATTTTTTAAAGTTATATGCAATAAAAATTATGTATATTACCTCATCATAGTAAATAATGAGAATTTTATTATGTGGTACTTTAGTGTACCATTGGTACACAAAGGTCGAAAAAGATATTTGGACCGTAAAAAAGTGTAAAAATGCATTTAATTTTTGTGTTTCTTATATTATTTCTGAGATTGGTGGTAGATTCTTTAAGTAATGTAGGGGTTAATTATAAAACACGGAACGATCTTGAAAAATGTCTAGCAAAAACACTTTAACATAGCACTTTACAAATCCTTTCTGAAGGAAAAAAAAAAAAAAAAAGCTACATATTGCGTTTATAGATATGAAATAAAAATGCGATTCCTTTTCACTTGGGAAAAGACGGCCATTTTACCTCCTAATGGCTGTCTTTCCCCAGCTGAATACACACTTTACTATATCTATTAGCTTAGTTAATATCACTGTGCTGAAAAAATCGAGCCCTGATACCATCTTTGTTGATTCTTATGTAAAATGACCTCCTGAATCCGAATATGTTTCCCATTTTCCCAGTCACCCACCGTTTTCTCGGGACACCACCCCTTCCCCAATTTTTATAACTGTTCGGTAATTTTATGGCCATAGATTTGATTTGATTTGAAGAATGAAAAATAATTAATTTAACACTTAAAAACAAACATATATAATGTTTAATAAATAACATTAATAATAGATTGAAAAAATATAAGAAATGTAATACATAATTTCAGTGGCAATTACCACCCTAAATTTTCCCCTTGTTGAAAATGATCATGTTTTAGAATTTTCCATCTCTGTAGCCCTTCAGAAGATATTTACAGTTAAAATAATCCCTTCCCTCCCCCCTAAAAATCAAATTTATAGCCATAAAATTACCGAAAAGAGATAAAAATATGGGGCCGTATCTGAAAAACGGTGTGTTGAAGGGCAAAATGAGCGTCGAATTCGGATTCAGAAGGTTATTTTACATAAGAATTTCCAAAAATGGTGTTGGGAGCAATTTTTATGCAAAACAGTGTATTTAACTTTATATATATATATATATATATATATATATATTTAAACTAGCGGGCTTTACATACGCCGCTACTAACAAAATTTAAAAGAATTTTGCAAATATCACATTACTTACTAATACAAAGTCTTAATAAAAAATAAAATTCATAAAAAAAAAAAAAAAAAAAAATCATTAAATATGGAAACAATATTAATTTCATAATGATAACACAGCAACTGATTATGAAAATTATATTTTTCATAAATTTGTCTAATATAACTTACTTATGAAAGCTTATCCCATTTCCCTCCATATATTTATTACAAAAATTAAAAAACACGCAATATTTCGACATTTTCAAAATTTATCAACATTATCTTCTATTATTATTTTTGAGTTTCATGCTTTCTAATGGTTGATGCCAAAAAAAAAAAAAAAAAATTCCGGCATCAAAAACCTTTGCTCGACGACATGGATCTATAGAAATTACTATATTTCTGGTAGCGTCTAATACCTTGTACTGCGATTAGAATAAAGTAGATATATACATTCTATTCTTGTAAATATCATTGAAATTACTTCCTTAAATTCGATTTTGTACACTTTTTAAACAAACGGTACTCTAAAATACCTTCGGTAGATAAACGGTTAAATACGTTATATTAGTTTTAAACATTATTAATTAAAATTTGGCGATATCTAATAAAAATTTTGAAATATATCAGCTTTTATGAAACACTGCTAAAATATTTTAAAAACAATGTTTCTACTAAAGAAATATAACAACATAAAACAAAATGCATACTTGAACGTAAATTCGAACTGAATTTTATGATGCATTGTAAAAGCATGGAAAACCTTGTTTAGAATTATTGAACGAAGTAGGAGAATGTTTTATTGCCTTTTTTTTTTTTTAGAATATATGTCTGAAGTAAACTAAAAAGCTTCGTTTGTTCACTATAAACGCACCACTTCAAGATATATAAGATAAAATGAGAATGAATATCTTGAAAAATATTTCGCAGCATATGAAAGAATAAAAAAAAAGTAGTTTGATGTAAAGTTTTTTTTTTCACTTATTTTCGACTATTTATAATTTATATAATTTTTCATTCAATTTTTTTTTTATTGATCCAGAGGAAATATAAAAAAAGAAATTTAGTTTGTTTTAGTAAATTTCACAAATTACTTGACAGAATAAACTAGGTTTATACTTTTCAGTACATTTCCATTTGGGATATTCGTACGCTGCTTAGTTTTAAACGCAAATTTTACATTGAACAAATCAGATATATATTTTTTTCTTTTTCTGTATCATAACCCACTTGATTTTAAAGATAAATTTATGCATTTTTTTTTAGAATGGTCTTGTTGTATGGATAATAAAATCTACTAAATATGTCTAGAATTGTCGTTTAAAAATGTAAAATGCGTAACTTTATAAAATTAATGACCTGATTTCTTTTAATGTGGTATTATCTCTTACCTCAATTTAAACATTATTTTTAATTTACATTGTACACTGATCTCTAATAGGTTAAAAATACATAAATATATAATCTCTAATAGTTTAAAACCGTAATTTACTCTTTGGAGCAACATGTGTAAGTGAAATACACTGAAAATGTAACGTGGAATTAGAAAAACAATGTAAGTAAACAATCTGAAAACAAAAAAAATTATATGTATATACAAATGTATATACATATATATATACATATTTTACAGGTCTTCATTTTTACTCTAGAGCTGCTTAAATATTTCTGTATTCCAATGTAAATGTAATGTAAATTCTTACCTTAGAATATTAATTATTTTAAAATATTACTTTAATTGAAAATTGATAGTATGTAGGTGTTCTTGATAATAGTTTTTATTTAAATCAATTAAAAAACTTAATATACAATATATTTCACAAAAAAGAAACGTATATATGCATTTAAGTAATACAGCAGATTTATTGTAGAATGTCAGTTGCTGTAATTATTTCAACTTTTTCGCCGTGATAGTTTTAACCCTTAAATGCAGGAATTTTTATTTGTAATAAATAACACTTGAAATCAACCGGGAAATGGGTGTAGTTAATGGAGGCAAAAAAAAAAAAAAAAAAAAAAAAAATCACATAAGAATAAAAAAAAAAAAAAAAAAAAGGTATTTACAGAGCTGCCAACCTAATCCGGCAAATTGTTAGTACCGCCCCTTTTTCTACACCACTTAATTTTTAGAGTATTTGTTTTCTTCATTCATCGTAAATAGATTTGAAGAGAATTACTCTAAAAATTTAGTGGTGTAGGAAAAGGGGCGGTACTAACAATTTGCCGGATTTGGTTGGCAGCTCTGTATTTATTTCTACATCATCAAAAAAATGCTGCATTTTTCTTTAAAAAAATCATCAGAATATGCAAAAATATATATATTATTAGTTACTATTACTTTGTTTCTATCCGAAATTTGTTTTTTCCTGTACGTTTTTATTAATTTTAATATAAATAATCATAATTCGTAATACCCGCGCCGAAAGGAAACTGCATTCAGCGCTCCAACAATGAAATTTGTCACTACTACTACTACTAATAATAATAATAAACTGTCAATAGATTCTAGTTGCGTTCAGAAACAATAAACAGTTTTGGTTAAAAAAAAAAAAAAAAAAAAAAAAAAAACCTATAGTTTAACATAAGAAATTATTCCTACGGTAGATATTACTTCTATAAAATTTAAAAATTCAAACTATGTAACAAAATGCAACTAACATCGTTGCTTTCTTTATTGTATTCTATTTCTTAAAACAATTTTTATAGATGCCACACGCACTACATAAACTTAAAATTTTACATCTACTTTTTACGATAGCACGCGATCATGTTTTATATAAAAATTAAATCATTAAATTCCTTTTTTTTTACTTACTTTTATTTCATTTTGCACGAAAAAAAAAAAAATGAATTTGATGAAATTCTGGCGAAAGCAGAATTTAGTTTAGGACGGAGGACTATTATTATTATTTTTTTTTTTTTTTCAAATTATAACATTGCTTCCAAATTATTCAATTATATTTTTGATAAATTTTAGATTTCGATAAATGTCCAGTTATCGAAAAATGACACCGCAAAAATCCCAGATTGAGACTAATAGTCCTCAGTCCTAAAAAAATAGTATGCAATGATTGGTACATAAAGAATTAAAAAGTTATGAGGTTTTAAGCATACAATGCAGATGTACATTTCTGTGCATTTAAAAGTTAATAGAAAAAATACGCAAGAAAAAATATATAAAAATTCTTAAAAATTTCATAAATATGTAATAAAAATTAATTATTTTTATATAATTTATAAAGTAATTTATATCAATACTATTTAAATGATAATTTATAAAAATAAACTTTTGAAGAACTACTCAAAAAAGTATTATATCATAGTTTACACTGCCTAGTATATAATTAAGAACGTATCTATATCGTTTCATGAGATATTTACAACCTTCCTCATTTACGTAACAACTTTTGTTTGGTTAGCTAAAAATGGAACGATATCCACTTACACTGATTGCGTAACATATTTTGAAGTTTAATCTAACAACCAAGCACTTAAAAATTTGAATTTGAATTTACGAATACTCGACAAGTTTTGTAAAAAGGAATTACATTCCAATATAAGTTTCTTCTTAAATACTTATGAAATTTCTAAGTATTATTTTAATAAAAATATATAGATGAAATGGATTCAAATATACATTTCTTTTTCTGAAAAAAAAAAAAACTCTTTTTTTCATTAAAATTGTTTTAAACGATATAATCGTATTTATTTACATGATATAAAACTGTTATAATTAGTTAGGCGACATCGGGGCAAAATGCACCACATTTGTAAATTTTAAATGCTTACTCATAAAATAATGATTTTTGGCTGTTGAAAACTTGTGTGCATATTACCAATATATTTGGATTCATATTGAATTAAATCAAAAATAATAAATATGCTTACTTTTCCCCCAAATTCTTATATTTCCAGACACTTACTGTCATTCACTACGGTATGTTTGTGAATCTCAAGCTAATAAAAAATGCTCCTCCATTTTAAGGTAAATATAAGCTTATTCATTTGTCTCTCCGTGGCTGAGGTAGTTAAAGCGCCATGTTAGTAATGCGGTGGTCGAGCGTTCGATACCCCGGAGTGTTAATTTTTGCAGATAATTAGTAGAAATGATGTCAATTGATAAAAGGAAATTTTTCGTTGACTACACAGTATCCTAAGAATTATAGAAGAGTTTTTTTTAAGAAGCCTTTATTTTTATGTTCGAATGCTGAAATTTAAGGCAAAAATTTAGTATTCAAACATAAAAATGTTTTATGAAATTAACTCATCGATAAATTCACAAAGTAGTACACAAACATATTTAAAATATTTTTTTAAACTCAAAATTAAAAAAGTGTTTGCAGGGAGCCACATTTTATTATATTTTTATAATTCTAAAACAATTATGCAATTATTTCCAAAAAAAAAAAAAAAAAAGTTTTTTTATGCATGTTTACGTTTGTAATGACCGATAGATGGCACAACAGAGCAATAACTAATGGCCAATCATAGCAATGCATCGGTCAATGGATCAAATGCCTCAGAAAATTTTTTTGAAACTCGGTCAGGCATGTATCGAATCTTCGACTGCCTTACCGCCTGGACTTTCGTGGTTTATAAAAGAGTACAAATTCTTTTTCACTGAAATTTATCATTTCACCTTAATACAAAAAAAATTTGCAAAATCATAACTTCGAAAAGATTTATGTGATATGATACATTAAGAATTTGGGTTTTAAAAGTTTTTTTAAATATATTATTGATATATTTCTTTTTAATAGCAACTGACAAAGAGGCCCTTTTTACCGCAAGCCCGGAATAAAATGGTTCATGGCTCGGGATACTATGGACCACAGGTAAAACTTAAAAATTAAGTTAATGTAGTGTGTTTTTTAATAGTACAAAATGCAGAATACATTATATTTGTTTATTTATGTCTTAGATTCAAACAAATAATGTAATATTAATGGACATTAAAATTAGAAAATGATAAACCAAAAGATTTTTGTGTCAGAAAGTCTGCTGTATTCTTCTTAAATTGCAAGGTCTGAAAGCTTCATCTTTACAAAATCTCGAAATTTTATAAAAGATCCGTTAACTCTTTCAGGAAAAATGTAGATATATTGATTAGGTTTTCGTTGCATAAATCTCACAGAAATAGATTATTTATCATTTATTTATGTGATTAAGCTAACAAAATGTAAACTGTGTTTTTCGTCAAATTTTTGACGAAAATTTATCTACACACTTTTATTTTATTAGTATTAAAAATATAATTATTTCAAAATATAATTTTTCAAAAGTAACTGAATGTTTTAAAAAATAAATAGAAAATAAAATAAAGTAAAGTAAATTGCTTCCTTATTTATCTTTGAAGGTATTATAGATCTAATTAAGATTGACTCCGAAATTTGTAAATATAATTTACAGATGACTCTTCAAAAATGTAGATTTTGTTAATCAATTTATTAATTCTTAATTCTAAATATAATGTTCTGCATAAAACGCATATATGGCAGAGAATTGGGGTAAAATTGAACATGGTGCATTGTATCCCAGATCCTGCTGGTCCATTTTACCCGATGTGCAACTTTGACCACAATTTTTTAATAATAATAATAAATAAATAAATAAATAAATATTTTAATTAAATTAAGTATAATAATCGCTGATCTTAGCTCTTTATTGTACTGAATAACCTCTACCGGATCACTATTCTTGAATGATGAAAAGAAAAAATGTTTGACTAAAAATATTTAATTTTTGCTACCATAAATTAATATTGTAAAATAAAAAGGCTAACTTATCAGTTAGGCATGAAGTTGCTAGATATCTTTCATCCCTGCAGTGCTGCTATCTAAGTGCCAAAATACGAAACATAGAAATAAATAAATAAAATTAATAATAGGGTTGGTCCACTTTACCCCATTGTCCGTTGTACTCCGGTCTCCACCTATAGTTAAGCATCTTGCAAAGAAAAGGTAATGTAAAATGAGATTTTTTTTTTTTTTTTTTTGATGCAAGCTTTATAATGCATGATTTTTTTTTTTTCTTTTTTTACTTCCTTCCAATATAGTGTAGAAACAGGAGTTGTATTTTTGGATTAAATTTTTGAAGCTGGGGTTTTTGCTCATATTACACATTTTAATGTTACCAGATTTCGAAAATAAAGATTTTCACGGTCGGTCTGTGCATGCGACTGGTAACGTATGTTTGTGCGCATACTTCAGTCTGGACTTAGTATTTAAATCAACATCAGATGTCGGGTGTTACTTGAAGCATTTAATGAAATTTAATGATAAAAACATGTAAAATTACTTAACTAGATTACGTCTATGAGTAAAATTTTTTCATAGGTACTGCATAACATATTTAATCTGCACTAAACTTAATAAAATCGACTTTCTTTTTTATCTGAACAAAATAAAATTTTGCATGGAATAGGGTATTAAACGTATTCAACTTTCGTTTAGATAGCCGTACAATAGAATTCTGATACGTTAGTTTTATGATTGAAAGTGGCTTGAAGTCTATTTTAAACTATAATTTTAATGCATTTTTTAATTTGATTCATTTTTTATTAATTAATTTATTTTTATTTTTATTTATTTATTTATTTATTTATATGCTGCGCTAAATTTAAGAATAATGTATAGTGCGGATATAATTTATGAATAATATATAGTGCTATTCAAAATTAATCGAATAAGTTTCAATGAGTGATGCAGGCGATAATTGTCTAAAAAATTTTAAATACATTTTAAAATTTAATAACAGCGTTGACTATTTTATGAATGTCACTATAACATTTAGATGGGTAGGGGGGGGGGGAGGGTTGAGAAGCAATAGCCACCTTAAACTCTCACTGAAATATTTGTGACATGGGATATTTCTAAAGACAATTCAACTGTTATTTAAAGTACACTAGACATGTTCAAATCTGCTATGTTATATTTTAAACTTAAGATGCAATAAGAAGTTCATAATGTTAGAGAAAGTTGTGTGAGTGACACAACAGGTTATTTTCATTCATTTATATTTACCTTACCAGCATAAAATAATTAATGTTAGCTGTTTAAAAAAATTAGATAAATGAATACATATTTTCTGCTATATGAATATATGTTTTTGAAAAACGTAGTAGGATTTTTTTTTTTCTTTACTAACAAGAATTCCTATAAATGTAAGCATTGAAATTTGAATTTATATATCATGAAGTAGCAATAAAACTTTCTGATTGTCTAAAAAATAAGAGATAATATACAAAAATTATTTGTAATGTATATGTATATATATATATACTAAATATCCGTTAAATATACAAAGCGCGCATATTATTAATACAGTGTAATATAAAACAAGGTTTTCCTTTACGGGAAAACAAATTGATTTTTTTTTTATTATTATTGTCCTTTTCATCGATTCCGTGGAGGATCAAAATTGTGATGACATATCTCCGGACCACCTTTAGGGTGAGTCCCAGACTGTCGCCATTTGCCCATTGCGCAGCACTAGTGCGACGAAAAGCCCATCCAACCAACCATTCCCGCTTAATAAGTCAGCGAATCAAGTTGATTAATTAACATTTTTGTGACCTATATACATACCGAGTTTCAAGCAAACCTGCTCAAAAATACGCTTTTATCTTTCGTAGTCTGAAATTTTCAAATGATGCCGTTTTCAAAGATGTCGGCTAAGCATTTGAGAAATGTTTGTTATGTCCACTGTCCCATTTTAACTCATAGATACACACATATATACATAAACTAAGTGACATCAAAAAATAGAAAACATAGTTTTCCTAGCTAACGGAAATTACATTTCATTTTAAATTGTTGCACGTGTGCATTGTTGTACAGGAGACAATTTAAGTGCTTTTGTCCCGAAAGCGAGCGCCACACTCTGTTGGTAGTCATAAAATTAAAAGTATTTAATTTTTTTCAAAAATCAAAGCATAAAAGTTTAAATTAACAAAAAAATGCTTTCCTTTTATTTATTAAAAAAATATTATTTTAAATTTTGAAGAAGGTAAATTTTGATCACACATTACTCACCTCGCTTGCAACATTTGCTTAAAAAGAAATTGTAAAGTCTGATCATGAAGTTATTTAAAAAAGAAAAAGCCGACACATCATAAATAAAGATTTTTATCTTAATATTTTATGTTTTATTTCGAATAAATTTTAAAACAGTTGAATTATGAATGATTTTATGCATTTTTTTTTTTTTTTTTTTTTTTTTTTTTTTTTTTTTTTTAATGCGTCTTGAAATTTTTTATTAAACCACTCAGAATGAAAATTTTAATATTTAATACATGTTTATGGAAAGATAACATACTTTTGTATTATAATGTTTACATACTTTAGTATTGCAGAATGAATTAGACTGAGTATTAAAGCAAGCTACATGTCTTTTAAAATCTCTGATATAGCTCTTGATATATTAATTGTATTTTTCTTTTATAAAATACACCTTTTCTATTGAAATTTTCTATTTTATTTTTATTTTTATTTATTTTTATTAAAATTCACATTGTTACAACCTTTTTCCTTTTTAATTATTTAAACTTAAGCATGTTTAATTGGATTTTATTTTAGGAAATTTCTATCTTTAAATACAATTTATCTATTAATATCCACTAATTTATAAATCAATTCATGATTATCCATTCTTCCGATAACAATCAGGCATAATTCAATATGCGCACATCACATAAAGATAATAAACAAAATGTACTGAAGGTATTCGGGAGAAATTAGAAGATTGGAGAACTCCAGCCAGAGGAATAATACTTATTATGCAACCTATGGTCATGTTCTATATATACTATCAATATAATAGATTTTGTAGAGCATGATACTCCAGTTATCATTTTTATATTTCTATATTCATAGAGAAGTAACTTTCTTCAAAAGAAGGATTTTCACACGGTTATTCAATTATTTGAGAGGATCTACGGAGGTATAAACTTCATTTATTTTTTGTTAATTTATTTATTGGTACATTAATTATTCTAAATATTTTGACTTTTCATTTTTTCCCCTATGCACTTTGGTTCAAAATTTATGAGTAAAACTTTGAACGATATTAAGATTTCACTTCATTTTATTTTCAAAATTTAACTCTAATTTCCTCAAAAGCGATTTTTAGCCATTATCCACAATATTATGAAAAAATATTTTCATCTAATACTTTAAAAATTTGCATACATATTTACATAAAATATTGCTAAAAGGTGAATTAATATTAAGTGAAATTAATTTTATTTAGTCGGAAATTCTTGCAAATATGGTTTAACATTTTGAAAATTTTTGAGTGTTTAAAAATCATAAATTTTGAATTATATATATGCACTTTAGTTAATTTCGTTGATATCACTTAAGATTTCATTTTAAAATAATAAATAAAATTTTTTTTTTATCCTTGTCAGTGGTGACAAAAAAGCATTTTTTGAAAAAAAAATTCTAAAAAAATATAATAAAATTCAATCTTAAAATTCATCGTTTTGCTCAAAAATTTCGAACCAAAATGCATAGAAGAGTAAAAATCAGGAAAATGTTTAGAATAATTTACATATCAACACGTATTTTTTATTTTTCAAAAATTCAAAAACTTTTTTTAGATTAAATCTTATAAACCCTTTATTATGTGCATTTTATCATGCACTTTCCTAATATGAAAGATACAGTTTTCTGTAAAATTTGTCTAGATAATCATCTATCTGGTGTTTTAAAATTTCCTTTGCTAAATCAGATAGTACTATTAATTTTGTATATATATATATATACATTTTAACTGCAATAGATCAAAATTAAAAATAAATCAAATACGAAATTTCTTTCAAAAGAAGTCGTATGTAATTTGCTCCTTTTAATTACAAAATTTCTGGTGAAAGATGTTTTATGCTCGAAAGCAAATATTAATCATAAGAGCCAGAATGGCTTTTTGAAACGATTTAGATGGGCTTATTTATATATTATTCATCTTATTTATATATTGAAAGAAAAACAGACATTTCTACAGAAAAATCCATATTTTTTTGCATCTCTGAAGTGCACAAATACAGAAAACTTGAATTTTTAAAGACCGTATTGAAAAGAAATGAGGGTATCATTTAGGTTCATTTCGAACGACAGCTGGCATTGTAATCATTAACCCCTTGAACTGAAATGACGAGTCCAGCTCGTCATGAATTTCCAGACTATTGTGTTCTTGTATATGACAATAAACATTCATATAAATGTGTGAAACAAATATTAATTTTAATAATAACAAATTATTTGAGCAATAAAACCGTAAGTTTCTATATCAATCTCTCCTCTTAAAACTAAGAAAATTAAATTGTCTGCATGAGCAGTGCTGACTGAAAATAAATTGCAGTTCAAGGGGTTAATATTCTGCGATTTTCCACTATATCTCAGCATCTATAAATTAAATTTTATCCAAATTGCTTATGCAAAATATTTATTACGAGAAGTGATGCCGATTAATTTTTTATGCATGTTAGCATTATGCAGGTATCGCTGTTATTTTGAATGATAATGTTTTATGACTAGTTTTATGCTTCTTTCTAATTTTTTGTTTTAAGTAAAATTAATACTTATGAATATGTACTTTTGACAAGTTTTTTTTTTTTCTCGAATAACAAGTCTTTACTTCGTTTAGGCCCCTTGAAAATTTGTTTTAATCAAACATTTTTGTGTCAGAGGAAAACGCAGAGTGTGGAGGCTCCGTGGTCTATATAACAATGAATAAACTATTAACCAAACATTGGAATATTAAGTTTTTACCTTCATATAACATATCGACACATCATAATCAACTTTTTTATTCTGATGTTTAATTTTAAAGGCTAATGTAAGCAGGTTGAAGAAATTAAAATATTATACAACATAAACTTACTACATCGATTTCTACATATATAAATCTTTTTGTATGAATTAACATTATATCCTTTTTTAATAATATATATATATATATATATATATATCTTTTTTTGAAAGTGTGTTAATAAAAAGTGCCATAAATAGATATTTCTTTTAAAAGACCATGTACATTATGTAATTTTTACTATTTTGTAAATAAATACCGTTTTATAATGAAGAATAATTTTTGAATAAAGAACTTTTTCAATCTTTTAATACGAATTATATGTCATTATGAACTACGTTGAAAATCCATTTGTGCTTCTGAAGTTTCTATGTTTAACTATAACTAAACTAAAATATCCAACAGTTTGAAAATGCTTAAATGTGCTTAATTAACAAAAAAAAAAAAAAAAAGGAAAAGAAAAGAAAGAAAGAAAAGGAGCTTCCTTTCTATACATTTGCCTCTGGAGTTAAATGGGCTTTTGCTTAATTCCCAGAGAAAAATCGATGAAAGAATCCACTAGATACTAGTTAAGACACTTTAATCGGGTTAATGCGTGTACGAACGACAAAACATTACTTAGACCGCTGAAAAGTGTAAAGAGAAAAACAATTACAAAAGAAAAAAAAAAAAAATGTTAAAAAAAAAAAAAGGATTCAAACCTAATAATATTTGCAGAATGATTAATTTTGATATGGGAATATATATATAATTTCTTAACTAAGAAGTGCTATATCGAATGCTTAAGAAGTGCTATATCGAATGATATAGAGGACAGTTTTGTTATGGCCACTGTATACTAGTTTCAGTTTAATATATTATTTTCTGAAAGAATATTTTGATGAATGCAAAGTATTTTCAATTTTCTAAGTCACTTTCATTTAGCTCCAGGTTGTATAGTTGAATTTATAAAATATGTATTTTTATATGAATTGTATTGTAACTTTTATTTATTTATTTATTTATTTATTTTTATTATTATTTATTTTTTATTTAAATTAATGAAAGTTTTTTTGAGATATGTGACTGTAAAATCAATCGATCAAATCAACCAAAGCTTTGCAAAAAGTTGTTTTGTATGCATGGTTTCAAAATAATTAAGTTACTATTTTAAATAAAAAATTAGAATTTTGAGAATACAACGGCATGATAAAGGTAATTATTATTATTATTATTATTATTTATATACGATATGTATTTAAAGTTTTCTGTGAAAATTTATCCTTGGCAATCAAACGTGAAATTGATAAAAATAAATTGTTTAGACAAAATAGATCGCCTGTTTTAATTCTTTGTGTTTAGAAAAAGAATTGTTTTATCCAATGGTATAATAAATAAAATGCCTTTGAATAATTAAATACAAAATGACAAAAAATATATCAATAAATTATTAGAATTTTATTTATGTAAGTATTCTCGCAAATCAATATTCAGAAGAGAAATCTTTTCATTTTTTTCTCTACAAATGATTTTGGTTTGTTCCTCTCCGTTTGCACGGTAATTTAATTTTAACATAGCACGTACTATAGATGGCGACATGCAATTCTACAATATGATGTTACCTTTACAAACTTTTATATGACTTTCCGGTGCTAACAGTTGAAATATAATGTTATTGGAAAGAAATGAACGAATTTTATTATATTTCAGTTTTTCATGACCATTAGTGTCAAATATATTTCCTGATTTCTTATGTGTGCAAAATTGCAAGGTCACTTTCGGACAATGGGTAATTTATGACTTTTGAAGCTCTGGATGTTGCCAGAGCTTAAGGAAAGTAAGAGAAGCTGGAACTATTGGAAAATCACACGAGGCTATTGTAGGAGAAAAATCATGATGAACTAGCAGAAATAAACTATTAGCTATTTTATAATATTGTGCCAAATTATTGGCAAAATTGCAGCATCTTTCGAATTCACTGTATTTTTGCGTTTAAATATATTAATAGCTTCGAAGATGTAAAGTTCTTAGATAGTAGTTGGTGCTGTAATAATTGTGGCGTTATCCCATATAGGGTTAGCGTTTGGGTTAGCACAAATGAAATCGACCAGGGTAGAACTACACTCCTCATATTTATAAGGACACTTTATGTTTTGAAATAACTAATGTAAAAATAATTGTGAACAAGATTATACTAAGTGCACTTAATATAGCTAGAATTCTAAAAACCAAAACTGCTATAAAATTTTTATATGAAACAAAATTAATAAAAAATAATCCAAAATATTTTTTTCTCCACATTTTTAGATGTTCAAAATTATAGGGACAATCAAGATTTTTTCGTTTTATTTAACTTACTAGCGGATAAATTACAGTTGACATGAGAATTTGTTAACTACTAGGCTAGATTAATTCATATATAAGCCTTCAATTTTTCTAGAACGAACATTACTGATAATTCCTCTAAAAAAAGAACGTTCATATAGTGAAGTATGATAAATATGCTTTTTAAGTGGAAGGATAATTTCAATCCGCCGAATATCTAATGAAATTCGAAGATCTAAAATTGTTGAAGGAAATGTGATCAAACGTGGAACTGCTGGTTCGATACGAGAGAGATTTCATGCAAAATCAGAGTTGTTTTACAGAGATCGAAGACTCATAATTTCTCTTACTCTTCTACTCATAATGACTGCTGCTGAATTTGCTAAAGTGAATAAAAAACCTGTAATAATCAATAAGCATTTAATGAGGGAAAGAACGTCTGTGTTAAAGTTGAATAAAGGCAATATTAAATGGTAAAATGTTGCATTTTCCGCTGAAAAACATTTTATTCTTGATTAACCAAATGGTTTTAATAGTTACTGGCACGATCTGAAGATAGCGAAAGACAGAGCAGATTTTTTAAAGGCAGATATGAATCGGCCATTTTAAAGGTGGATCTATGGTACTCTGGGGAGCTGTTTCTACTGCAGGCAGAATGAATTTAGTATTTTTAGTTCCCCATCATACTATAGGTATGGGGAACTTAGGTAATCGTGAAAATTTTCGACCTCGGTTTTTTGACTTTTCTACACGTTTTCAGGTGTGAGGAATCCGAAAATGATAAAATTTCTATGGTGTCTGTCTGTAGGGTGTCTGTTAGTGTGTTAGTGGGTCAGTCCGTTAGTGTGTTAGTCCGTTAGTGTGTTAGTCTGTTAACACGATATCTCACGAAGAAATAATCGCAGAGAGGTCAGATCAGTTTTAAAATATTACTTTCGACACTGGCAAGAACCCTATTTATTTGGAACATTCGAATTAAAAAACTTCGCAAGTTATTAGAAATTTACGATTTTCTTAACATGGGAGAATAGGACAAAAATTCATTTAAACGTGCATTAAATGGAAACTTTTTACTGTAAAAATGTCAGACCAGTTTTAAAATATCAGTTTTGATGCCGGAATGAACATCAGTAACTATAAATGTGCTACTTTGAAAATTTCGCAAGTTATTGGAAATTTACGAAATTCTTAACATGGCAGTATAGGGCAAAATTTCACATAAACGTCAGTTTTGAGCGATATTTTCATGGTAAAGATGTCAGACTACTTTTGAAATATTATTTAGGACACTGGCATGAATATTAATGACTATGAATTTTCCAATATAAAAATTTCGTAAGTTATTGGAAAATTACGAATTTCTTAACATGGCAGAAGAGCAAAATTTCACATAAACGTCCATCTTGAGGGATATTTTCATCGTAAAGATGTCAAACCACTTTCGAAATATTATTTAGGATACTGGCATGAATATCATAGACTATGATTTTTCCAATTTAAAAAATTCGTAAGTTATTTGGAATTTACGATTTACTTAACATGTCAAAATAAGGCAAAATTGAGCATAAACTTCCATTTTGAGGAACCTAAATACATTAGACAACTTCAAAATTACGTTTATGATATTTGTTTGATTATGATTGAATACAAATATTCTCTTGGGAAAATTTCGTAAATTATTCGTAATTTACGATTTTATCAACATAGCGAAATTGTAAACTTTTCATATAAATTTGAATTTTGAGGATTATTGCATTGGAAATAGTAGCATGAAAACTAAACAACAGAATTGACCCTGATAAAATAAATTAATAGATTAGAATAAGATAATTATATCCAAGTGAACTGTGGATAGCCTATTAGGCGGGGATTTCATTCTATCACTGTATCAAGCTTTGGTCAAATTCATTTCTTTTAACATGATTATAATATGTCTCGCTCTAGAAATTTCTGAGAGCAAAAATATGATGGGGAACTGAGCAGAGTCCACCTATGCCAACTAGTTTTCTATTATTATTAGCATCAAGAGATTATTCACAAATTTTAAACGTGGAATTCTCAGATTATTGTTAGATTTTGGGGGTAATAATAGTTTTTTCAACAAGAATTACACTTTTGCTCAACTTCTAGAGCAATAGGAAATAGTTTGAAGAAAGGAATTTCTGTATTATTTCCTTTCCCGTGGCCTAAAAGTTGAAAAAACCTTTACTTATAACATTAGAAAAGTGCATGCAAGTGGAAAGCAAGCAATTTTAAATAGTTGAAACGTATTCAGAATATCATCTATGCTGTATGAAATGGTATTGAAACTGAATATTTAAAAAAATGTAGACATACATACAAATGTAGACATACATGCAGACATACATATATACCAGAGAGAATGTCTGACTGTTTCACCCTAAAAAGAGACCCCATAAAATATTAATTTAAAGAATAACTGAAAAAAAAAAAATTACTGAGATTCGAGCTGTCCTTATAATTGTGAACACCTGAAAAATCACCTTTTTGACCGTATTTAAGGTTTTTTAAGATAGAAAAACGATAAAACTTTTTAAATATAGTCTATTAATGAAATTTAAATTTATAAAAAATACATTTGTTTAAATAATAGTGTTCAGTGTTTAGTTAATAGGAAGTTTAGTTAATATTCAGTGTTTAGGAAAACGGGTGCCCTTATAATTATGAGAAGCAGTGCATTTCCTTCTTTGATATTACGTATATGCTCTTGTATTCTTTGGTTTAGAGTCCTCTTAGTTTGTCCAATATAATAAAAAAGCTCTTTGTTTTTTTTTTTCAATGGTAATTTGATAGTAACGAAGACTGTGTTTAGACCTCTATTTGAGCGAAGTCCATTTAACATCTAGTTTCAGTTAAATAGCTTTATTTTTGACACGTAACTGACGGTGAGAAATTTTCAACGCATGCAAGTTTATATATTATTTATTCACGAAAATACATATTAAGAATGAAATATTATTATTAAAAATATGTAATATATTTTTTTATATAACGCAGTCATATGTTTATTAACATAAAGATATGTTAATTCTATTTCAAAACATTCGTTTCACTTCCTTTATAAGGTAAAATTAAGCAATAATAATCGCAAAAACTGAAATCTTATATATTAAAACACAAGCGATTTTCTTTAAGACCAAAATTGCACGATCTGGGCGTGCGCGGAGGCTGTTCCTGTCTTTAGACGAAACCGGTGACCAATCGCTGAGAGCCTCTTCGGATTTCTAGAGCGAGCGAATTCAGAAACCTGATTGGCTCATGCTTTCTCGAGACTCGAGAACGAGATGATGGTTTACACAGCGAAGATGTTTACACAGCGCTGATGCTAATTTTTAATATTGGATAAAAAAAAATTACAATTGTTTATATTTACAAACAGTAAGGTGTGTATGCATTGTTTTTTTTTTTTTTTTTTTTTTTTTTTTGTTTTTTTTAGTTATTAAATTATTTCTTTTACTTAAAGTTTATATTTGTTATGAATTCTAGAGTATTGTGATAGATATTTTGTTTAGTGTTTCTGTTAACATTTGTATACGCTTATATTAAAATATTACTGTTAGCATTTTAACCTTTAACTAAATGAAATATTACTGTTTGCATTTTTTAATGTTTTGTGTTCGTGTTGTATATTCAAAATGTTAGATTATTACAATTTTCGCGAAACTGCATCGAGCTTTATAGATATTTTTGTATTGCACTAAAGATAAGTATTTTTATTATTAGTTACTCCCATTATGAATTTAGTTTATTTTTGAAATTCGATTGTAAATTGTATGTTTTGGTTGCAATATACAAACTGCTGAGGTTTTTTTTTTTTTTTTTTTTTTTTTTTTCTTTGCATATTTTAAAACGCTATGCTGAGTAAATAAATACCAACATCGGTATCTAAAAAAGGTTGATTTTCATTAATTTTGCTATAAACCTCTGTCTAAATCTCTTTTTGTCTGAATTAATTGGTTAGCAAAATTTTTTTTATATGTTTCTGATATGAAAGTTCTGAGTGAAAATATTAAGCGAAAGTGACTACCCAATTCGCAGGTCTCGCAGCGCTCCTATATTTCCTGTACTTCCTATATATTTATGAAACCACCTATTTTTCCTATATTTTTTAATTGTCGCTCAATATTTCCTATATTTTAGTTTTGACTACTTCCGAATGTCTGATTGAATGCACAGTATCTATATATTAATTTGAAACGTGTTTTG
Organism: Salticus scenicus; assembly: GCA_963930645.1. Classification (NCBI taxonomy): domain Eukaryota; kingdom Metazoa; phylum Arthropoda; class Arachnida; order Araneae; family Salticidae; genus Salticus; species Salticus scenicus. The sequence goes on from OZ005652.1 coordinate 350,949,753, forward strand.
TCTGTATCCACTAAATTGAGGGAACGGCTACGTGTAAAAATTTGGTTGAGGTGTCTAAAAAAAAGGCTTGGTCTGTAGATGTATCATCAAAAGAGAGAAAAAAAAGGTGAACGGATCCCCCCCCCTCTGGCGGGCAGAGGTTAAGAACATGTTTGCGAGCTTAACTCAGCTCCAAATTACTTCACGGTGAAAAAGTTATACATGAGGGGACTAGGCTCAAATACTAAAAAAACAATTTCTGCGATTTTGGAATTTTCGATTTTAAAGGGGGAAAATAGATTTGGGGGAGGAAAGGGGGAAAGTAGTTTGAGAGGGAAGTCCGTTCTAAACCCACACATGTAGCACATCGTTTTAAAGGTCTTGAAATTTCATGACGATTGAGGATATTTGTATGCAATATAGTGCACCCCCTGGTGGTGAAAAATGGAACTAGGTGATTTTGTAGTAGACCCTATCAAGTTACACCTTATTTTAAAAGTCTTAGTATTTCCTGACCGTTGGTGATGTTCGTACAGAACACACTGTGCCCCCTGGCGTGGAAAGTGCAACTAAAGGATTTTGCAGTTGACACCACCATGGGACACTTTATTTGAAAAGTCTTGGAAATTCAAGGCAATTGGTGATGTTTGTATACAACATACTGCGCCCCCTGGTGAAGAAAAGTGAATTTTGCATAACATGCCTGCTATACGGTGCCACAGCCACAGGCAGCAGAAACACGAGTGAAAGTTTCGTTCATTTCAAGGTTAATTTTTGAGAATTTTTTCATAGTATTAGTGGTCCGCATATACACTGCCACAGGCACAGGGGTTACAAGGCAGAGTTTCGTTCGGTTCAAGGTAATTTTTTTGTTATTGCTGATTATTTTTTTCCCTGTGCTTTTATTTAAAAATAGAAATTCAAACAAAATCGAGTTAAAGATATGAAATCGTACAAATTTAAGGAGAGGGAAGTCAGTTCTAAACCCACACATGTAGCACAGCATTTTAAAGGTCTTGAAATTTCATGAAGTTTGGGGATATTTTTGTATACAATATAGTTCACCCCCTGGTGGTGAAAAATGGAACTAGGTGATTTTGTAGTAGACCCTATCAAGTTACACCTTATTTTAAATGTCTTAGTATTTCCTGACCGTTCGTGATGTTCGTACAGAACACACTGTGCCCCCTGGCGGTGGAAAGTGCAACTAAAGGATTTTGCAGTTGACACCACCATGGGACACTTTATTTGAAAAGTCTTGGAAATTCAAGGCAATTGGTGATGTTTGTATACAACATACTGCGCCCCCTGGTGAAGAAAAGTGAATTTTGCATAGCATGCCTGCTATACGGTGCCACAGCCACAGGCACCAGAAACACGAGTGAACGTTTCGTTCATTTCAAGGTTAATTTTTGAGAATTTTTTCATGTTATTAGTGGTCCGCATATACACTGTCACAGGCACAGGGGTCACAAGGCAGAGTTTCGTTCGGTTCAAGATAATTTTTTTTTTGTTATTGCTGCTTACTTTTTCCCTGTGCTTTTATTTAAAAATAGAAATTCAAACAAAATCGAGTTAAAGATATGAAATCGTACAAATTTAAGGTTCATTTCTATTTATAAGGATTTTTCCGAAGTTCTTTTTTTAAGTGAAATGTCATAAATTATATTAGATGTTTTAACTTGAAATATATTTAAATGCAACGATTTTTGAAACATTACAGTCAATAAAATGACCGTCGAATTCGACGGGTTCCAGCTAGTATATTATTAAATCATATCCCGCTTCTCCAAGCATTTGATTGCTTTTCTTTTTAATAAAAATTCAAGATAAATTTTATGATGTAATTTGAAAAATATTTATCAATAAATTCCAGAAACACGGTTGCTTGTGATTAACATTCATCGAAGCGATTCGGCGAAAACATTTTTATAGATCATTTTTCTCTAAATATTTTATGTTTTTAGTTATTTCTGAATATTTTTATAGCTCTTTATTTTAATGTTAACGAAGACATATAAATATTTATGAATACACAAAGAAACGCATATATTATTTTTAAAAATGTTTGCTTGTTTGTAATTAAATATAAGGGTTTTAAACAGGCAAAAATTATTTCTAAGGAAAAAGATCCACCTATAATTAATATATATATATATATTTAGCTACAGGCAATGACATAAATATTCATTGTTACTTATAATAAGGATTTTTTAAAGTTTCTTATCGAGAGAAAATAGGCTCATATTTTTTTCTAAGTAAAAGAACTTTTTTATAGTTGGCAGTGAACTATATATATACATAAATTTATTATCTCAAAAAGTTGCTGTTTCACGTAGTTTATGTAGTGTTATTTTTAGATAAGAAATATCATGTTGAAATCAACATTCATATTATAATTAATTAAAATATTAATTAAACTTATTAGTTTATCGTTGCATTTCAAAAGACTGTTAGCGCATTATATTTTTTACTTGACTTCCAATATTTCTTTTTCCTTTTATAGGTAGCTTTAGATGAGTTTAACAAAAGTTAGTTAAAATTTTTTATTTGCAATCAAAATTATGCTTATGATTATTATTATAATTACGCAAAAAAAAAAAAAAAAAAAAGAAAGAAAGAAAGAAAGAAAGAAAAAAGAACGAAAAAAATATTAAAATTATTTTTAGTTTCAAAATTTTAAAGCTTTAAAAAACAATAAGGGGAAAATTGTAGGTAACAAGGGAAGTATAAATCAGTAAAAATCCTATTGAAACCAAACCAATCTTAAATTGAAGAGCATGGTTGAAAACATAGGGCGGAGGGTAAATTTGCTGCAACACCCCCTTGGAGCGAAAACACGACCCTAAACTTTTAGTTGTTTCTATCAAATCACCGAAACTGAACTCGCTAGTGAGACAGAGGGGCTAAGTGGTTAGAGTGTTCAGTTTCAGTGAGGCAGGCCGTGAGTTCGAACCCCGATAACTGTTCGCAATTTTTATTTGGTTTCTTTTATTGTTTTCATATACATAAATTTAATAAAACAAAATATTAAATTAAATGAATATTTTAAGGAGATATATGTATTAAATTTAATTAAAAAATATATTATAATATATTTTTAATCATTATTATTATTTTTTTAACTATTTTTTTTTCCTCTTTACAATTAATATAAATGAATAATTTAAGGGAAAATATTTTTTCTTTATTGTACGTTTTCCTCTTTCCTAAAGTTTAATTTAATATTTTTATTAATATTTTACGCCAAAGCCGGTACAAGGAAAGGCTGATCGTCCGCTTTTCATTTTTTTTTTATTTTTTATACATAAAAATAAATATTCTATTAAATTATTCAAACATTTTATTTCAAGTAAAAAAATGGTCCATCGGTGGTCGAGGCGCTCAAAGCTGGTAGACGTGAAATGCCGGGTTCGATCCCAGGTCGCACTCGTCAAACGAGCCGTTAGGAGTTTTCCACGGTTTTCTCCGAAACTTGTGTAAATACGGACTAAAACCCCTTAGAAAGACCTCCACTGAGGGCACTCCTCCTCAGGCCTAAGACCCTAGTGCAGTCGGCTTTAATCCACACAACAAGTGAAAAAATGTTTTTTAAATGAATAGAGCAACGGAAAATATTTATGTTGCATTTTTTTTTATCAGCTTTGAATTGAGCTGTTATTCATACGTAGTATAAATATATATATATATATATATATATATTATTGTTATTATTTTAAAATATTATTGTTATTATACATCCCTTCTAAGTCTTGTTACTAAGTGCAAAAACCATATGTATACAGAAGTTAGTTTACGTTTTATGAAAACAGTTTTAGTAGTTCAGTTTTGTGTATAAATGCCATATTTTTTTGCGTCAATTTACTTTTATCTGATAGCCATGGTTCTTGACAATAGCTCTAGTACGAGTCTTCCACGAAAGTAAACTTTTTCTTTCTGTCAAACTGTCTAAACTGTCATGCCAATTTTACCACATTCCTCTTGTACCGATTTCCAAAGTCCGTTCAGTATTCTTGGATGCTGTTTTCCTAAAGCCCATACTAAATACGGGCTAGGATCCCTTAAAAATACTTCCACGGAGAGCGCTCCGCTTATAGGCCTAGGACACTAGCGTAGTCCATCGGCCTTAAACCCTACAACCCAACGCAACCCTGAGGCTCATTTTAATAAACCAAAAGCACTAAAGTCCAATGGAGAAGCATCCTGTGATTTTACAGGTATGTCATTAAATGGGATACATTTTATTCCTGTGTCTGATGCTTTCTTTGCTAAATAAGCGACATTTGATTTAGATTTGTGACTAGAGGATTTATCAGTATGAAGGCTTAACTTTATAAATGTCCTTTCTATATACAAGTCATCAAATATTGGTTCTAAAATATTCTGCTAATAGCAGAGTGAATTAATTGTGGCTTTACTTGAGACTTTTTTATTTTTAATTTCCCGTTGTACCAAAATGCTGCAACTATCATGAATTTTTTTAGGAACTTTTCTATATACTAGTGAAGCCATTTCATTCGGTCACTCCCGTCAGCTGAGCAATAGAAAATTGATGAGTGTTACTATACAAATTTGCATTCTTCAGCAGCTTTGCTGTTTATGTAATTTTCTACTATTTGTTTTGCTTTAAGCAATATATTTTAACAAAAGCAGATGAACTTTAGGTTTAAACATGTTTTTTACCTTCATATTTTTATAAATGATTTCATTTACAGTGCCAGAAGAGTTTCCTAGTTTCGATGCAATGGATGTTTAAGTCGGCGGATTTTCTTTTAAGAAAATTCATTTTCTTGATATTTACCTGCGTTCGAACAGTCTTAGGATGAAGTTTCGCGGTAATGTCTTCATTTTTACTTTCACTTATACATTTTTTTTTTTTTTTTTTCGATTTTTACAACGCTTTATAAATTTGTGATAAGAATATTTTTCCTCGGAAAGTACAGTTACGTAACCTTCCAGCAATCTATGAATTTTAAGAGACATTTTCAAAATACATTTTTTATTTTTACATTCCTATCAAAAGATAAAAGTAGCAGACGATTATTCTAAAGATGCCAAATTTTTCTCTCAAACTACAAAAGAGAAAAATAAATTATAAAATCATTTTCATAAATTGTGAAAGACCTTCTGCAAAAGGTCATTAAATACACTGTAAAAACTTCCTGTAAATTTACTGAATGTTTATCCAGAGTCTTTGGAAATTTACAATAAATCTTAGTCAAAAGTAAATAATCGAGATTCTCAATCTTTATTCTGTATTTATATCTGTTTTTATTATTTACTTTCTCAATAAAAAAATTAAATGAATGTTTCTACTTCAGGAAAAGCGTTCCAAATCACAAATAAATTCTCTGCAAAAATTAGTTAAGTTAGTCTTTAAAATGCATAGATAAAATCGATTTTTTAAAATCTCCGGTTTTTTTCTGTCTAATTTTACATGAGACTTAAGATAAATAATCATTACCAGTAGTTTTCTGTTGAAATTTTTTATGAGTGTAGAATTTTATGAAGATTTCACCAAAAATAAGATTTAGGGAGCATTTTAAATTTAACGCAACTACCTAAAAATTCGTTTCGAAAAAATGGCGCTTAGAGTTTTCATTTGAGAACAGATTCAATATTTGTTTACAAATATAAATATTTCTAACTCAAAATAGAAGGATGAGAGTTGAAAAGATACTTTTGGCTACACTTCACTACTGTTATATAAGTTTCATACTTTAGTAAAATTGAAATGTTGATTGTTTAGTGCAATTTTACTATTTTGAAAGTCCACTATTGCCTCAAATTAATGCACGCAATTTTTTTTTTTTTTCCTAAAGATCATCTGTAACACCAGTACACAAAATATGAGAATTTACACTTCGAATTTTCCTATTTGTGAAACTACATCAACTTTTTATAGAAAACGATGATTATAACCAAAATGTTGCGTCATAAATAACATTTATGATAAAAATAATTATAATGCTATTTCTTTCTCTTATTTTTCTATATTTAAAAATACAACAGCAATTTTAAATTTTAATATTAATATTTTTAATTTTCTTAATCCATTTCTGCATGAAAAGAAGTAATATTTAATTGAAGAGAGAAAGTATTAAAAAAAAAAAAAAAATCGAATTATGTTGATTATGCAGCACTTTCCGACTGTGTTTGTGCGTTACTCAAAAAATAACAAATACACTTCAACGCCATTCAAAAGGTTTAAATATATATATTTATTTATGATAAATCCCATAAGTTCTGGTAGGCCTTTTAACCAAAAAAATAGTAATGTTACTCATACCTTTCTTAAGTCGCAAGCATGCCTTTCTTCATGTGAACAGTATATATTTAGTTTATGTTTTTCTTATGTTTTTTATGATACGATATGCTTCAATTGAAACTTCCAATAAGAGTAATGCATACAATTTATTTTTGAATTTTCTGTAAATATGCTGTTACTGCTTTTTATATCTTATTCAAAATAACATTACCATCGTTAGCTTGAATGAAACATATTAGAATTAATGCAATCTAATAACTATGTCGGGAATGAAATTGCATTAAGATATACACACAGACAAATCCATTATCCCTGTTGAGTGTCGGTGGCAAAAAACTACAAAATACGTTCAACAAATTTGGCAAAGAGATTATCTTAGTAATTTGAAACAAAGATCGAAATGGATTTTTGAGAAAAATAATATAAAAATTGGTAGTGTTGTACTCATAAAAGAAGAAAAATTCCCACCTTCTAAATGGCTGACAGCTAGAATAGAAGTGTTTCCAAGAAATTATGGTAAGGTGCATGTTGTTAAATTGAAATTACCAAACAGACATTATTTAAAGAGAAGTATTCGAAATATATGTGTATTACCTATTTAATGAATTATAGAGTTTATGAGTTATTGGTAATTGTATTGTTTTATATAACATGTGTTTATTGAAATTATTTTATATATTTTATATATTTATCTATTTTATCTACGAGGGAGTTTCAAAAAGTAAGGTAACAAGCCCATTCAGAGTAAATGAAAAAAAATTATTCAGAAAAAAAAAAAAAACATATATAATGTAGGAAGGCACAGGGGCATATTACTACATAGGCACCATACTATCGAGGCATTTGTTCTATCGATACACCAAACCATCGAAACCGGCATCGAAGAAATCAGTGTCAAGGTTGTGCAACCACGTCAAGGCAGTTTGCTGAGCCTCAGCATCGGTTCTGAAATTCTGACCTCCCAAGTGTTTCTTTAAAGGTCTAAAGAGAGGGATATCACTTGGTGCAAGGTCGGGACTGTAAGGAGGGTGGTCCAATACTTCTCACCGAAAACGCTGTAACAAATCGCGTGCAGCTGTGGCTGTATGCGCTCGGACATCGTCGTGCCACAACACGACGCCTGTTGTGAGCAGTCCCGGTCGTTTACGATGAATTACCTCTCGTAGTCGACCCATAGTGGCACAATAACTGGCAGTATTTATGGTTGCTCCATGAATTAGGAAATCAACCAGCAGCACTCCTTGGTTGTCCCTAAAAACTGCGGACATAACTTCTTTTGCAGATAGCGTTGCTTTGAATTTCTTACGAGGGTTAATGAGGGATGTTTCCACGACATTGAGGCTTGCTTCGTTTTTAGTGTCGCTTAATGCACCCATGTTTCATCACCGGTAACGATACAGTGTAGGGATGTAAAGCCCTCCTACTGAAAACGCATTAAGTGCTCGAGAGACAACTCCATTCGCATGTCTTTCTGCTCATCTGTGAGTTGTCTCAGTACCCAACGAGCACATGTCTTCCGATAGCCCAGTTGCTCATGCACAATATTGTGTGCACTGCCAATGGAGATATTGAGTTCTTGTGCAATTTTACTCAGAGTAATGCGATGATCACCTTGAATCAAAGCTTCGTCTCGGCAAACATTGTCATCTGCGGTGGACGTGCTTGGTCGTCCTGTTCTTTCTTCATCTCGCACATCTCTTCTGCCTTTGTCAAGTTCAATGCACCAAAATCACCCCTGTTTTCGGGACATAACACTTGTACCGTACACTTCTACCTGTTGCAGATGAACTTCAGCTGGAGAATTTTTACTTAAACTCAAAAACTTTACCACACTTCTTATTTCATTCGCGGACCGTGTTTCCTTAAACGCAGACGTTTCCTAATTGAGATTTAGCCATGTTACTGGACAACCAGCTCCATCTACCGGCACAGTTTGATTCCTGTGGTCATCTTATTCGCTATCTTCAGAGGGATTTTTATTAATACGGATTATTTGCACACCCGTCTGAGCTCTTGTTACCTTATTTTTTGAAACCCCTACGTATTATGTATTTTATCTAATATGTTTAAGTATTATTAAAATGTTTAATTTGAATCGGTGGGAGGATATTGAGTCTTGCCTCCCTGGTTTGCGAGAATTGTTAACTGCTTACATTAAGTTTTATCTCCTTGGTTTTTGTGTTAAACTCACAAAAGAGAAAAGATGTTTTGATTTCTCGCCACCTCTGAGCGGGAGTGTGTAAAATTTGAACTCGTGTTTTTTTTACAAAAGTGATGTGATGTGGAGGAATTTTTGCATGTAAAAATAAACTTTTTAATCCAGTCCGCTGAGTTTTAATTCGTGTAAAAATGTATTCAATGACGAATTATCAGTCCATAGACATAGGCAGCAGATAGATTGAACGATGTTATAAATAGTTTTCAGATTTGTTGATAAATAATTAAAAATGCATAAAACAGTGAAAAATGCATTTACAGCAATACTCACTTACAGAGTGTTCCTGAAAGGACTCCTAAATTTTAAAATGTCATAAGTACGGGAAAGGGAGAATCAGAAAGGTGAAACAAGTAGTATGTCAGGTGGATAAGTATGAAATTTGTTATACACTGGTTTGCAGAAGAGGTTCCAAGATTGATTTATAAGTGACGCCACAAGTACGTGAAGTATTAAATAGTACTCAAAAGTACAGCAGTTCATTCTTCAGTCTTTTTCATTTCTGACACATGTAAGGAAAGTTGTATTGAATTAATTATTGTAGGAAATTAAAAAACATCATGTCTTATTCGTTGGAGCAACGTGTTTTTAGTTTTTATTGTACTGGAATTATACGGATTAGGTAGACGTGCGACAATGACAAGGCGAAGATTTCAACAAAATTAATTTTTAAAAATGTCCAGACCCGAAAGCAATTCGTAATTTAGTCATATAGAAAATTCCAAACCTGTGTGTCCAACATACTACTTCTTTCACCTTTCTGTATCTCATTGTTTCGCAGTTATATCATTTCAAAGTTGAGAAGTCCTTTCTAAAACATCCTGTATATTGGCTAATGAATCTGAACCAGGCCCTGTATCATTAATGCTTATCGTGCTATAATCAATAGAAAACATATTTTTGTGCTTACGGATATTCGATGTTAATTCAATTACGTTTTATTCAATATAACAATAAGAAAATATGCTTAATAAAATACTACTCACAGATCGTATTTTAACTGTACATTTTTGTGAATACCATTAAACCAGTCAGTAGCGCTATTAATACCATTTACAATCGGAAACGGCCTATAATGAACCAGAGAAATAAATTTTTGTTTCAATGCATTTAAAGAATATTTACGGTTATTAAATATGGACGGAAGGACATACAGAAAGACAATTCATAAATACTTTAAAACTCTTTTCGAGTGTCTTAAAAAAGAAAATATTATTTTCATAAATTCAATAATTTTAAGAAAAGCCATTGTAAATCAAATTTTCCTCACAAGAAAATAAAATGATTTTTCATACAAATCACAATAAGTACTACCTTTTATAAACCAGTACCGGAAAATCAAATTTTAAAATTCTATTTCAAGTTGATAATATAATTGCTTTAAGTAATCCACCTGTGTGTTCAATTCAGATAATATTTTGAGGCTTATATTCTGCTTTAAACGATTTCTAGAATTGATGGCACACATTTTCCCATTCTAATTAAAATCCAAATTTAATTAAAACGAGCTTGAGAAATGCATTGAAGCGTTCTTACGGACATAAAATAATTTTTGCTAAAATTTAAAGAATTCGTATAGATCGGTATTTAATCAACTCTCAAAGTGCTGAGACTTTAGTTAAGATTAAATGACAAAACTGTAGAAAGAGTTTGTGTATTTATTGTGTTGTTAAAAAGGTTACATTTTGACTTTAGCCATATTAATTTACCGCAGTTTACGCAAGATAAGTGGGTTTTGTAATGAAACTTGTATGTTGTTTTCAAAAATGGTAAGTACATCCTGAAATTTCCTTTTGTAAAACGAAACTTTTATAAAAATGCTAGATATTATCATTCGTATATTAAAAATGGTTCTTTTAGTAACTAATAATTTGTATTTAAAATGAAGAATTACTTTTATAAAAAGATAAATTTACAATGACATTTAATCCTTATTCTCATTCTTAAAAAAAAAAAAAAATCTTTATAGTGTTTTTGATAATAATTTCAAATATAATGTTTTGGAAAATTTATATGCACATTCAATTTTATTGTGTTGTTACGAAAAGAACGACTTTCTTGAGTGAAGTAAGTCGTGCATAAAGAAATTAGCAGGTTGTAGTCGGTGAAAGTACTTGATTGAATGAATATTTGCTGCATAATCTAAAAAAATGTAACAGTGATGAACATTTACGAAACTGTCAAATAAAACTTTTATTCGTATCACAAAAGTTAAATAAGCAGTGCTACAGTCGGCAGCAAAATTATTGAAGCACTAGCAATAATTTTTGTGTGAAAGATGAGCACCTAATACTTATTTTATTTATTTATTTATTTATTTATTTTTTTTTTTTAAGTAAATATTTGTAGAGGTATGATCTTAGTATTATGCTGTTTTTAAAAAAGTAAGTTGATGTCAATAATTAGCGACTAAACTAAGCAAAAAATATATGAAAAATGTGGATGTATGCTTCAATAATTTTGCTGCCGACTGCAATTGCACAACAGAGCAGGAACATGGCTGAACAATTGAAAATACTGTCGTTCAAAGATTTTCGTTCAGCACAGATGTCTGAACACAACTAAACTCTATCTGTAGAGGCTTCCTTCTTTTTGCGGTTTTAACGTATGTTAACGATGTTTTGAGTAAATTCTAATCCTGAACCCAATAACTTATTTCGAAAAATTCCGGAACTCTTCTTCTGGTAAAGACATGCTTGTACATTATACAACACTTAAATACCATTCTTCGTCAAACTCAGCCGCGGAGTTTGGAAATTGATCGCCGAGGCCAACCTTCCTGAAAATTAATCAAGTATTTTCGTTTAAATTGTGACTGTAAATCTTTTTCTTTTTTCCCTTCAAACGGTAAATCTGAGACAGCAATGAAATTAAAACCTTAGTAACTGTGGAGAATACTTTCGGTTTCCAAAAGAACATCTGCTAGTATGGTGCGAGAGGCGCATGCGCTGGTTACGAGGGAAGAGAAAAAGGTTTAGTGTTTACTAGTGCTGGACGATATCAGAAATTAAATATCGCGATATATCACCAAGTTAATATCGATATTATGTGATATATTGCGATATTTCTTTCAAGATAGGAAAAAATAGATATTTGTTATTTTTTAAAGACATATGCACACGAATTTTAAAGTATACAAGTATAAAGTGTTTTCCATGTATTTTCTGGTATATTACTACCATAACTTTATCATAAAAAAAAAAAAAAAAAAAAAAAAAAAAAAAATGCATAAAAAGTGAATCAATATTTTGTGTTTCTTATAACTTATACTGTTGCTTTTTAGTATACCTCTGTATAGTTTGTCCTCTATTCTTCCCATTTTAAGCTTTAATTATTTTAAAATCATATTTTAACACAGCTAATATGCGATCTGTGTTTTATTTGTACCAAGCATATCAAAATTCATAATTCTACTAAAAATAAAGCTTAATACAAATTGTCTTAAGATGTAGGTATTAAATAAAAAGGAAAATCATTCTAAATAGTTAAGAATTGCCATTGGATACACCTTTTTTGGTCGTAGAGAGTAATATTTTTTACTTAAAACTCTTATATGCATCCTAAATGTCAGTTACTTGTCATTTTTATTTTTGTATCTGCTTACCAAATCATTACAATATTTTTTAAATGTATATGTGTTCAATTCACATTCGTAATAGTTTCATTATATATATATATACATTGTCAGTATAAAAATTATATTATTTAAAGAAAATTATGTTAAAGTTTCATTTTGTTACTTAAAGTAACTCATTTTGCAATTACGTGTACGGCTTAAAAAAAAAAAAAAAGAAAGAAAGAAAGAAAGAAAAGGAAAGAGCAAAAATAAATGCTACATAAAAAAAGTAATAAACTATCCAATATTATATAATTTAATAAAGAAACTGTCACTGTAAAATTACTGAAGATAAAACTTTATTTTACATCAGTCAGATAGCACCCTTTCTCCCTTCCCATGTTTTCCAATGGGATTTTTGTCGCGTCGTTTTATAAAAATATTTTATTAAAAAATGAACTTTTTCGAATTCTGTTTTTTTTTAATATTACTCTTTGAACAGGTCGTCTTTTAGCTTAAATTCTGTTTTTTAAATATTACTCTTTGAACAGGTCGTCTTTTAGCTTAGTGAACAATTTTTCGAAAAAATAAATTTAAATATTTTACTTAGAGATCCACACTTAGAGTCTTAATTAAGAGACTTAATTTACTTATTGAAATAAAATATTTAAATTATTTTTTTCGAAAAATTGTTCACCAAGCTAAAAGGCGACCCGTTCAAAGAGTAATATTCAAAAAACAGAATTCGAAAAACTTCATTTTTGAATGAGATATTTTTATAAAACGAAGCAACGAAAATCCCATTCGATAACATGGGAAAGGAGAAAGGGACTGATGTACAACCCAAACAGTGATGCCAGATGGTCGAAAATTATTTCCCCAAACAGGTCTTCAAATTTCCCCAATTCAGGAGGTTCTTTTCGAAAAAATCTCCAATTTGATTTCTACTAAAAAAGGGGAAATAAAAATTTTTTCAAAAAAAATATCAAGCAGATTTTTGTGTGATAAAAATTCAGATTTTTCCCCAAAAGAAGGCAATTAAAAAAAAAAAAAAATCCCCAAATACCAATAAAGATATTGAAAGTCTCCAGTCGTAGGGATAAATCGTTACGTTATCAACATTGACAGAGTTGAAGAACTCCCCAGATTTGTCCCCAAAAATTTTAGAATTCCCCAAAAAAGTCCCCACAAACATTTGGTCCAAAAGCCTCAAAAATCCCCAAAATGGGGACAAAATCCCCAATCTGGCATCACTGAGCCCAAAGCGAGTCAAACACATGTCGCATCTTATTGGCCAGAAGATATGGATACTTTGAAATAAACCAATATCAATGAACCAATAGCAGGAAATGAGCTAAAAGAAAAGATATCGTTTTCATTCGTCATACTCATAATAAGCGTTTGTTTTTATATCGCCTGTCTGCGGTATTACACCTACGATCCACGAGCGATGATGTGCAATATTATCAAAGAACTTATACTAACGGTAGTATAAATTCTTTCATATTATCGTTTAGAGCCAGGGAAATGCATGAATGTAGAATGAGAAGTCAATATACTCTAAGAAGTCGATATACTCTAAGAAGTCGATATACTATGGGAAGTCGATATACTGTGATAGTTTAATTTTCCTGATGAATATCATTGACTTTTTGTTTTTGGACAGTGATATTTTCAAGAAAGTAGATACATTGTGGTATGGAAAGAGAGGATTGGAGAGGAAGGATTGTTTGGGGTTGGGAGTTTTAGTCAGTGAGTAATAGCAGGGGAAAAAGGGGGTTGCATTAGTATAAGCTATTCAGGTCTCTTTTTTTTTCGGGCTTTGCTTGGCGCGCGGTGATGCAGGTTTGTGGCGCGCACAAGAGGTTGCGTCACTTCCGCTAGCCAAACGGTTTGTTTGTTTTTTTAGAAAACACTGTGAATAAGCTATTCGGCGTTCTCTTTATTCCGAGCGTGGTGACTGGTGATAGGTGCTAGTGAGGAACATTATTTATCGGCGCTTCGAGCGATCGCTGAGTTTGCGCTAAAGAAATATCGTTAGAGGGATATATCAGCAGAGCTAGATCTTTAATATCGTTATTGCGATATTTAAAAAATATTGATACTTGGGGATATATTGATAAATACTCCAGCCCTAGTGTTTACGTTCTAACTTCAGCGGGAAGATCTACGCTGGTAACTGTAAAAATGTTACGAATTTTTAGGAGACGTTTTTTCTTCATTATATTTTATTTATTGCTACGTAATATTATAGCATATGTAAATAGATTGTTTTGTACATAGCCTAGTCTGTATATAGAAAATGTATATAAAGGATTCGAAAATGTAAGAAAGAGCCCTGTTTTATTCGAGTTCCTGGCTCCTTGATTTTAAGTATCTTTTATTTTATTGAAGTATTAAGAAATATTTTATTCTATACGTAGCATTTTGGCGAGCCAGCCAGCCAGGATTCGTAAAATATACGATTTTAAAAGGGCTCTTAAGTTATCTTTACGACAAAAGAAAATAATTACGTTTATATCAAGAGTTTTAAGAACACAAGTTTTCGAATCAAGTTTTGTTTTGACATCGGAGCTGAATACGATTATCAGGTATAAGCTCTTTCGCCTCTTTATTAAAATATTGAATAAAATATATAGATATTTCCTTATGAGATTTATTTACGAATACAGTATTATTTTGAATCATTTGAGAATAATTAAGAATTAGTATTGTAACAATAATACGTAGCACCCAAATGTAGGGTGCCAAGTCATGTTCTTATTATAAAGAAAATTTAATATATTAAAGTGATTTCTTGAGTGAATTATATTATAAGATAATAATATGATTATTATTATTATGTGAAGGTAATCGAAAAAAAAAGTTCAGAGAGATTTCAGAACAATAAGAATAAAAATAATAAAACAATATAAAATTTTGTATTTTATTAAAAATTGTTAATAAGAGTTTATTAATCATGGCAGATTTGGAAAAATTAAAACGAAAAAGAACTGTAATTAGAAGTTCCACTACGAAATATATAACTAATTGCGAGCAGTACATAGACTCAAATGAAATCGAAATATCTGTTCTGAAAGAACATTTAGATCAATTAGCAGTAAAATACGAAAATCTAAATAACCTCGATGAAATTATAGAAAATCTTATGAAAAAGGAAGACGATTTAGAGTCAGAATTTGAAACAGCGGAAATTTACGCAGAGAAAATTATATCAGTTAAATCTAAAATCACTTCGGTTTTAAACTAGTTGGCATCGGTGGACTCTGCTCAGTTCCCTATCCTATTTATGTTCTCAGAAATTTCTAGTGCGAGACATATTATAATCATGTTAAAAGAAATGAATTTGACCAAAGCTTGATACAGTGACAGAATGAAATCCCCGCCTAATAGGCTATCCACCGTTCACTTGGATATAATTATCTTATTCTAATTTATTAATTTATTTTATCAGGGTCAATTCTGTTGTTTAGTTTTCATGCTACTATTTCCAATGCAATAAACCTCAAAATTCCTATTTATATGAATAATTTACAATTTCGCTATGTTGGTAAAATCGTAAATTACGAATAATTTACGAAATTTTCCTATTAGAATATTTGTATTCAATCATGTTCAAACAAATATCATAAATGTAATTTTGAAGTTGTCTAATGTATTTAGGATCCTCAAAATGAAAGTTTATGCTCAATTTCGCCTTATTCTGACATGTTAAGTAAATCGTAAATTCCAAATAACTTACGAATTTTTTAAATTGGAAAAATCATAGTCTATGATATTCATGCCAGTATCCTAAATAATATTTCGAAAGTGGTTTGACATCTCTATGACGAAATTATCCATCAAGATTGACGTTTATGTGAAATTTTGCTCTATTCTGACATGTTAAGAAATTCGTAAATTTCCAATAATTTACCAAATTATTATATTGGAAAATTCATAGTCATTAACATTCTGCCAGTGTCCTAAATAATATTTCAAAAGTAGTCTGACATCTTTACGATGAAAATCTCTCTCAAAATTGACGTTTGTGTGAAATTTTGCCCTATATTGTCATGTTAAGAAATTCGTAAATATCCAGTAACTTGCGAAATTTTCAAAGTAGCCTATTTATAGGTACTGATGTTCATTCCGGCATCAAAACTGATATTTTAAAACTGGTCTGACATTTTTACAGTAAAAAGTTTTCATTAAATGCACGTTTAGGTGAAATTTTGTCCTATTCTCCCATGTTAAGAAAATCGTAAATTTCTAATAACTTACGAAGTTTTTAAATTCGAATGTTGCAAATGAATAGGGTTCTTGCCAGTGTCGAAAGTAATATTTTAAAACTGATCTGACCTCTCTGCGACAATTTGTTCTTGAGATATCGTGTACACAGACTAACAAACTAACGGACTAACACACTAACACACTAACAGACTAACACACTAACAGACTAACAGACACCCTACAGACAGACACCATAGAAATTTTGTCATTTTCGGATTCCTCACACCTGAAAACGTGTAGAAAAGTAAAAAACCGAGGTCGAAAATTTTCACGATTACCTAAGTTCGCCATACCTATTGTATGATGGGGAACTAAAAGTAAAGAAAAGCTTGAAACCACAAATACTAAAAAAGATGATATCATAAGTGAACAGTCATCTTCTTTAATTTCTTGTTCACATTCTAGAATAAAACTTCCTCGTCTTGCAATTGAGGAATTTGGCGGAAATCCCGCTAACTGCCTCTCATTTTGGAGTCAATACGAGAATGCAATTCATAACAATAATGATTTAACAGATATCGATAAATTTAATTACTTACATTCTTTGTTAACAGAATCTGCAGCTGATGCCAGTAGAGGCTTTTCGTTATCCAGTGACAACTATCAATCTGCAATAGAAGTGTTAAAAAACAGATTTGGTCGTAATGACCTGATAATTAATGCACACATCGGAAAGTTATTAAATTTAGAACCAGTGAAAAATTCAAATAACACACATGCGCTGCGCAAGCTCTACGATAACATTACGATCCAAATTAGAAACTTAAGATGTTTAAACGTAACACAAGGAACTTACGGCACTTTACTTACACCGATTTTACTTAAATTGATTCCCACCGATTTAAATTTATATTATCAAAGACAAAGTCTTGAAAACTTTGACAATTGTTAGAATTTTTAAAAGCTGAAATTGAATGTCGTGAAACGGCGATACAAATACAAGAACTGTCTACACAAAATCCAAATGTCGTAAAAGAAAAACAGAAAAAAAATTCCTGAGTCTAAAACTTTACTCCATACAGCGTGTAAATTGATGAACACTAATGAAAATAATGCAATTAATTCAACATTTAAGAAGCTAGATATTGCATGTATTTTTTGCAATAAATCACATGCATCCGAGAGTTGTAATGATATCTCTAAGTTAAATTTAGAAGCTAAAAGGAATATACTAAAAGAAAAAAGGGTTGTTTTGTTTGTCTGAAGAAAAATCACAGAGCAAACCAATGTAGATCAGGGCATAGATGTCTTATTTGTAAAAGACGACACTACGCTATATTATGCTAGGATTTACCCTCAAACAAATCAGACATTTCAAATAAGATTAATGAAGAAATAAAAATAAGTACACTAAATAATCATGTACAGCTCTCTGATGTATTTCTGCAAACTTTAATTGTTAGACTGCACAATAATAAAAAGGAAATGCTCGTAAGGGCAGTCTTGGATTCGGGCAGTATGAAATCTTATATATGTAGCGATACTATTGAAGAAATGAAGTATATCCCTAGCAATGAAATAAACTTGCGTCA
Source organism: Salticus scenicus (assembly GCA_963930645.1). Taxonomy (NCBI): domain Eukaryota; kingdom Metazoa; phylum Arthropoda; class Arachnida; order Araneae; family Salticidae; genus Salticus; species Salticus scenicus. The sequence goes on from OZ005652.1 coordinate 350,967,575, forward strand.
ATCACTTTTTGGAGGTATTGAAACGAATGAAAATGTTTATAAAAATTATGTAATTGAATTAAGTAGTATGGACAGAAGTTATAAATGTAAATTTGATGCATTGGCTGAAAAACGTATTTGTTCTGAGCTTGGCCAAATCCCATCTTGTCCGTGGTTAAATGAACTTAAGAAGCATCGTATACACCTTACGGACTTAGAAAATAAATACAAAGTGGATAAGGAAATAAAATTGTTAATAGGGGCTGATATTATGGGTAAATTGTTAACGGGAAAAATAGTACACCTTAAATCAAATTTAACCGCTATACAGACTAAATTGGGATGGACTGTTCTGGGAAAATTGTTTGACACCAAGAGCAATACACCTGGTAATCATTCTCTCGTTATCTCTTCTCTTTTGGTTAAAAACCAGTGTGTAAGCGATCTGTGAAAATTAGACGTATTGGGAATTAAAGATCCTGCACACCGTAAAACTAAGCAGGAGTTAGAAGAAGATACTAACAAGTATTTTAAGGAGACTCTTCGGGTAAATTCCGACGGCAGATACGAGGTAGCTTTACCATGGGTAACGGATAATTCTGCCTTTCCTGACAATAAAAAACTTGCTGAAAAAAGTCTATTTAGTACGCAAAGAAAATTAGTTAATTCCGGGAAATTAGAGGATTACCATGGGGTTTTTGATAATTGGTTATCACTTGGCATAATAGAAAAAGTACCAGAGACTAAATCAGAACAGATACATTATTTACCGCATAGACCCATAATAAAAGAAGGTAGTACTACGAGTTTACAGCCAGTGTTTAATGCGAGTTCACATTCTCAGGGTTTTCCTTCATTGAATGATTGTTTATCTACGGGACCTAATTTAATAGAAATTATTCCAACAATACTAAATCGATTTCGTAAAAGCTACGTGGGTGTTACGTCAGATATAGAAAAGGCGTTCTTGCAGATTTCAATAAGAGAAAAGGATCGCGACTTTTTACGTTTTCTGTGGTTTGGTAGAGGTAATTCGGAACAAATTGAGGAGTATCGGCATCAAAGGGTTGTCTTTGGTTTAACATGTAGTCCCTATTTATTAGCCGCTACCTTACAGTATCATTTAAGTAAAGTACCCGAAAATTTAAGCAATACTGCAGAAATTCTTAAGACATCATTATATGTCGATAATTGTGTAACTAGTTTGAACTCTGAATTAGAAATGAAAAAGTTTATCTTGGAGTCACAAATAATAATGTCTACAGGCAATTTTAATTTACGAGGGTGGAAATCTAATTTGCATACTGTCACACCAGCCAATCTATCACTGAAGAAAACATCTCCGTCTTGGGTCTTACGTGGTATACAGACAGTGATACTTTATCCTGCAAAGTGCCGTCAATTGATTAGCCCCATAAACTAATTACGAAAAGGTTAATTTTAGCCATTGCTCATCAAGTCTTTGATCCAATTGGATTTACGGCACCTGTGACGTTAATTCCGAAATTAATTTTGCAGGAAACATGGAGTTTAAAATTTAAGTGGGTTGAAATTCTTCCGGATCATTTAATATGAAAATTTACAGCATGGATCCAACAACTGAATTTAATATCAAAAATAAGGATACCAAGATGGCTTAATATTTCCCCAGACGATTCATTAAGTTTACATGTATTTTGTGACGCGAGTCAGAAGTCTTACGCGGCGTGTGTGTTTTTAAGAGTCTGTCGAGGTGATCACGTGACCGTCAATTTAATACATGCTAGAAGTAGGGTAGCGCCTCTACAGGCTCTAACTATACCGTGGTTAGAGCTCCTTGCTTGCTTGATCGGCGCTCGGTTGCTTTCGTCTGTGGTAGAAGATATGCAATTTCCCAGTATTGATATTCATTGTTGGACGGATTCTACTACTTATTTATGTTGGATTCAAAGAAATCAAAATTGGGGGACTTTTGTCCAAAATCGTGTACGTGAAATAGTTTCCTTCACATCTCCCACCGTGTGGCGCCACGTTCTGGGTGCTCTTAACCCTGCCGATATAGCTTCTAGAGGATGTTCAGCCGAAAAATTGTCACAACTAAGATGGTGGGAGGGACCCGAGTGGTTACGCAATAACGAAGAGAGTTGGCCAAATTCAGTGGATTCTCCGGATGAGGATTTGGTTGGCTCAGAAATACCAAAAACTGTAATAACTGCCTTAGCAAAACCGACAATAACAGCGACTGGTATTCCAAGTATTTTTCATCTATAAGAAAAATTATTCGCATGCTAGCGTTTATCTACAGATTTTATTTTAAGCTAAGAAAATTTGCCAGTGAATCCTCAAAAACTTTGTCGGCTTCCGAACTTGAAAGAGCTGAAATCGCTCTTCTGAAATTGGTGAAAAATGATTCATTTAATAACACAAATTACGACAAACTTCAAAACCTTAGACCGATGATTGACAGTGATGGTTTAATCAGATCAAAAACAAATATTTCTTGTAGAAATGACACTAACAGTTTTAAATTTCCTGTAATTTTACCGTCCGATCATCCAGTGGTTCGACTTTTAATAATGCATACTCACAACAAATTATTACACGCTGGTGTTAATTTGATGATGTCATATTTGCGAGAAAAATACTGGATTATTAGAGCTCGTAAGACTATACGAAACTGTATACGAAAGTGCGTTAAATGCCAAAGATTTAAAGTCAAATATTATGATGTTCTACCAGGTCCTTTGCCAAAGGAACGAGTAAACGATGCAGCTATTTTTGAAATCATAGGCATCGATCTAGCTGGACCACTTTATTTGAAAGGAGGTCAAAAATATTACATTGTACTGTTTACCTGTGCCGTCTATAGAGCAATTCATTTAGAGTTGATCACATCTTTAACAACCGAGGTTTTTTTGCAATCATTAAGGCGTTTCATTTCACGACGTGGAAGACCATCAATTATATATTCAGACAACGGTACGAAATTTAGGGGAGCAGAGAAGCTTTTACATGAACTAGATTGGGAGAGTATTAGCTCCAAAGTTGCTGAACAAAAATTCAGTGGAAATTTAACCCTCCGACCGCCCCGTGGTGGGGAGGTTGGTGGGAGCGCCTCATTCAAATGGTTAAACAAATCTTAAGAAAAAATTTGGGGCGTGCTGCACTTGGTTATGAAGAACTGCAAGCCATTTTGTGCGATTGTGAAAAAATAATTAATAGTAGACCACTTACTTACGTGTCCGAAGATGTGAACGATTTATCCCCTTTAACTCCCGAGATGTTTTTGCACGAAATTCCCCATTCTGGTGTGTCTGACATTGACATTTTGGACAAAAAGAAGCTCAGTAAACGAGCTAAGTATCTACAGAAAATGAGAGAGAACCTCAGACTACGATTTCGCACGGAATATTTAGGATATCTACGTCAACAGTCTATAAGAAACTACAAGGATAAGCAGCTAGAAGTGGGCGAAGTTGTGTTATTAGAGGATGACAACAAAAAATGTGCCTTCTGGAATATGGCCAGAGTGTTAAAATTGATCCCTGGACGTGATGGCATAGCAATACTTGCTGTGGTGAAAACTGAAAAAGCCGAATTTTTGCGTCATATACTACGTTTATATAGACTTGAACTGGACCATTCTACCAAAACTGATAATTAAAGTGATGACAATGTTCCTGTAACAACGAGAAGTGGAAGAACTGTAAATATTCCCACAAGATTCTAAATTTACCAAGTGACTTTAATTTTTTTTATTCATTTTGTTTATATAACTATTTTGTTTTTCATCTAAGTTCATATTTTAGTATCATGTATTTAAGTATGTTTTGAGTATATTTTCAGATTATCCACTCAAAAGGTGGGAGAAAATGTGGAGAATGCTTTCGGTTTCCAAAAGAACATCTGCTAGTATGGTGCGAGAGAAGAGATAAAAGTTTAGTGTTTACGTTCTGACTTCAGCGGGAAGATCTACGCTGGTAACTGTAAAAATATTACGAATTTTTAGGAGACGTTTTTTCTTCATTATATTTTATTTATTGCTACGTAATATTATATCATATGTAAATAGATTGTTTTGTACATAGCCTAGTCTGTATATAGAAAATGTATATAAAGGATTCGAAAATGTAAGAAAGAGCCCTGTTTTATTCGAGTTCCTGGCTCCTTGATTTTAAGTATCTTTTATTTTATTTAAGTATTAAACTATATATTATTCTATACGTATCAGTAACAATATTCTATTGTTTTACAGTTTTGAAACATTTAGGTTGTTGCAAAATTTTAAGGCTGATTTTTGTCTCCTGGAATCTAGGCCTGGCTTTATATTCTCCGTAAAAGTCTGTCTAAACTGGGCTAGGCAGAAATCCCTCGAGTTTCAGAGAAAACCAGGAAAAAATTAATTGCTTGGTCGGCAGAACCGATCCGGTTCCAAAATAGCCTTCTCCCTCTATCCCCTTCTAGAATCGAATCTCTCAGATAACGGTGGAGCCTAGAATATTTAGGTGACACCCACGAATACTTAAAAGTTAATGTGAATTAAATTTTTCTCTTACAAAGGCAGATTTTCATGGGGAAAAAAAAGAAAAAATAAATAAAATTATCAAGGAAACAATGTAAGAATTGGAATTTAAGTAGTTTTTTCATTTAATTTAAAACGGTAATATTCCTACAATTGTAATGAGTTTAATTTGAATTTTGTTAAACTTGATTCGTTTTAAATTTTAATACAATGGGGAAATAAAAAACAAAAGTGCATTTAAAGAATAGTTTTTTTTTATTTTTTTTATTTTTTATTTAATGAAATTTTCTAAGCCAACATTGGAACAGTATTATTTAATGCAAGGTAGCTAATTTACTTGGCTCTCATGAGCTAGAGTTCTAGATTCTGTAGTAAAGGATTCGAATTTTGAAATGATTCCAAACTTTTAGATTCTTCTCGTTTTGTTTAAAGCATATCTGCATTTCCATTACCCAATTACTGAAAATAAGAAAAGCTGAAAAAATCAAATTAAAAGCATATTAATTGCATTTTTGTATGCAAAATTTTGAGTTATGTTTTTGAATTAGTAATATGGAAATAGTTTGTAAATTTTCTTAAAAAATATTTCTTAGAAAATGACTTATTATTATTATTATTATATATTATTATTTATTATTTATTATATATTTATTTATTTTTTACTTTTCTACAATTTTTAACTGTGCTTGTGACTTTGGTTTGTGCATAAATTCGACCATGGTTTCATTTTTCTAAATATTTTCAGAATTCCATTAGACACATTTTAAATATATTTGCCCGTCACATCGTAAATATTAAGTCATAGTTAGATTTCAATTTAATCAGGTTAGAAAAAAATGATAATATCCTTCAAATTCCGTTTAAAAATCAAAAATAAGCTACATCAACAAGCGTAATTACCTTTTCTAGAAATACTGCAAGCATTAAATTGTAATAATAGTAATAATAAAATTGACAATTTTCAATTATTCTAATAATTTTCATAAGTCTGTGTAACAGAAATATTAAAAAGATAGTAAAAAGAATATAACATGAACTAGATTATAACATGTATTTCAGAAAAAATCAACTTTAATTGTATATATATAAAACTAGAATTACTTAAAATTTAACAAATATTGTTCACAATTTTAAAATATATAGTTTGAATAATTAAAGAAACAACTTTAAAATTATCCTTATATTTTGAATTTTATGTAAGACAAATTTAATTATCCTTTAGAAAGTCTGAACTTTTCATTTTTTTTAAGATAATACTTTCTCTTAAATAATTTAGCTAATTAATAAGAAAAAATATTACTATTTGGAAGTAGTAGAATTAGAGAAAACGACATGCAAGTCTTTCTTTACTTTGAGAATCTGGAAATGAAAACTTAGAAGGACAAAATTCTGAAAATAATTTATTTAGAAACTTTTTAAAAAAGATATTTTCCATTTAATCTGAAATGCAAAGAGGCTTAAACATCGAAGTCTGATAAAATGTTTAATACATATAGTAGTTTTAAAAATAAAATTTTATAAAACGTAATTTCCTTAAACCTTTCAGACAAAATATATTTCACTAATCAAACAAAGTTTCTTCTGTGCATATGAAAGAGTAGGACGTAACCAGAATAATTCCAAAGGGCAAAGGAAAAGAGAGTCTTTCTGAATTTTTAACAATTTTGTAATTCCCAACATTTGTCTTTTTTTAATCAACTCTAAACATTTTAGTACAAATTGAAATAAATATCTTTTATTAAAATGATATGCTAAGGTTATGAATAAGTTTCATCTTAAAGTAATATGTTGTGGACCTTGCTAAACATCTTTCTATATTAACACGCTTTTATTAGCTTCACCTGTATCTATGTTTGTATGTATGTTTGTAACCGCTCTGGGAGCAAACAAAAAATCTATATTGTAAAAAAAGACTTTCCCTACGTGAACGCTGTGGCTGTGAGCTAAAGCTCCGCGCTACGAACCTAAAGGTCTAACGTTCGAGCCAAGTCTGGGGAGATTTTTTAAAAATGGTTTTTGTTTAATTCTAAATTATTTATTTCTTATTCCTTCATTATGTTATTTTTAACATGCTTTTATTTTACTTGATATGATGTAACTATTATTATTAATGTATGTAACGGAATCTTGAAATTCAATTTTCGACCACTTCTGTTCGTTCGATTATCCTGAAATTTTGCACACGACTTCATAGTCGATGACAATACTACATACAAGTGTTTCCAGACTCCTATCCCATCAGGGGCAAACAAAAAAAATCTCTCTCTCTATATATATATATTAAACTCTATTATATGTGGCACAGGATTTGGCCGTATTTGTATAACGTTAAGTGGCAACAATTAATCAATTAATTTTTTTTTATTAAACAAGTAAATATTATGGTGTGTCACTCACATGTTTTTTCCTTACCCTGCATTTTAATACTATAAATATAGATATATTGTGCTTTTCAGCTCACAATTCAATAAAAGAGTGTTCTTTTAATTTTTTAAAAATATAATATTTTTTTCTATAATTACCGAAGTCTAAATGATTTATTAAAATTGTTATTTATCAAAAGTATTTACCATGGTGAATGTACACTCAAAAAAAATACTGTAAATTTTGTTGAGTTAACCGTTAAATTATTTGGCCAGCTCCCTTCTTTGAAAAATTAGTACTATACACTGTAAGAAATTTCAGTAAATTTCAGAGAGTTGACCATTAAATTATACAGCCAGTTGCCTTCTTCAAGAGAAAAGTCCAGATCCCGTATTTGTAAAATAAATTGCTGAAGAATCCAGAGTGTTCATCATTTATAAAAAGCACATCCTTTCTTAGAGAAAAATCATTACAGCTTTACGGACATGACTTTATTTTTAAGGTCAGTGATTGGAACACTTTTATCAGTCACTGGCGGTTATTTAGTGTCAATTTTTTTTTTCCCACAGTGTAATATGCAACAAATTGCTGTAAAGGGTCACTTCCCATCTTCGAAAAAAGTCATGACAGCTTTACGTGTAAAACTTTATTTTTACGGTCAGTGTTACTGAAAAATTTATTAACGGTCACTCATCGTTAAAAGGTGTTAAAATATTTTACAGTGTAGACGATTTTGATCTTAAAAAACATAACGCTAAATACCATATGAAAATCAATTTTTTTCCCTACCAAAAACATCTTAGGAAATTTGTTTTAATTTAAATTTGTTTTAAATTTTTTAATGGAAATAATCAACAATTTTGTTTTAAATTATCAAAGATCTATGGTTCAACCATTTCTTTTAAAGGTATTGACGAGTTCATTTGAAAAATATTCATATTGAAATTTTCACTCTCTGATGATACTCCAATATATACTAAAATTTTAGCCTTTTTGATTATTATAAATGCATATATATATATTTCTTTAATTTCAAAATGATTGATTAAAAATAATCCTCATTGCGTATATTTATACAATTTTTTTTTCTATAGTGCAATACAAGTTTTTTTTTTTTTTTTTTTTTTTTTTTTTTTTAATGAGACGACAGCGCCACCTACTGAGTGTTATGAACCAAAAGTTAATTATCATCAACTTAAGTTAATAGGCAGCCAAATTACATGAAACTTATATAAAACACCGTCCACTGGTTTGTAATATGTGTCGCTTAAAAATTTTTTGATAACCCACAAACAGACACAATTGAAAAATAGTTTTCTGAGACCCGTCAAATCACTTTCAGAATATCTTAAAACGTGTCAGCCAATCAAAAAACAGAGGTTGAAATTTTTCACAAATCTAATGCTTTCTTTTTATATACAGGGTATCCCTGAATTCATGGGCCAAAGTTTAAGGGGCAATAAGACACTTTATATGAATTCAGAACTGAATAGGAACCCATGTCCCCAAACGTCATTTCAACACTTTAAGAACCGGGTGATTTTGCGTAGATATGGGTGTGGTTCTTCAATATTGCACTTTTTAAAGAGCTTTTACATGTTAATATTTACATAAATAAATAAATTATGTTTTTTATAGACGTATTTTATCGCAATGATTTCAATAATACGTACATTCTGAATGATGAATCCAAGCTTATAAATTTATACAGTAGGCGGAGTTAATAGTATAAAGTACCGCAAATCATCCAATTCTTAAAGGGTTAAAATGATGTTTGGGGACATGGGTTCTTATGCAATTCTGAATCCTTATAAAGTGTCCTATTTCTCCTTAAAGTTTGGTCCATGAATTCAGGGACACCCTGTATATAGAAGGAGATAATAAGGATAAAATACATCCTGCAGTACATATTGGTCCTAAACAATTTTTCCCATTGAGAATATATTAAAGCTTTCGAATTAATTGTCCGTGTATGGACCTCCTATTACATACACTTTTAATAAATTTAATGACGTATGCAAATACATCAAGGCAATTTTTAAACATTTCATATATGTTATTTGTTTTACTATAATTTGCACCACGACATAAAAGTATATAACTCTAGTCTTATCACAATATAGGTAAATTCAAAATATATATCACAATACATGTAAATTCAAATGATATGACGGTGACACATGTATAATCGCAATATTTCGGGGCCATTATCATCATCGTCAGCATGATTCTTCAGTAGATTACAATAGGTTCTGAATTACCTTCTCCATTCCAACTACAAAACCGATTATGGCTTTACAAAATCCGATTTGTATAATATACTTGAATATCTGATAACGTAAATATATTACCATTATGTAAATTATGATAACATTCTATACTGTTTCTGTCGATTTCAAATAACTCGTAAGACTTTAAACTATTCGAAACACTTTCCCCATTAATAAATGTATAAACGATATTTTAATGTATCCCTTACATATGCAATTTTCATTGCAATGAATGTTGTAATGTATGTGGTTATATTCACAAGCTATTTAAAATTCCCGTAAAACAATTTTCCCGAGTAAACCGCATTGTACACATTCTTGTAAGTACAATAATTATTAGATCTACATATCTGGTACCTCATCGTCCTATTGACAATATTTAATATTAAACAATACATTTTTATTTTATATTGTATATGACAGTGTGTGTGTTTAGTTACAAAATAATCGACATTTTTGCATTTTGAAAGTAGTTAGTAAATAAGTCAGTATTGGATCTACAGATCAGGTACCTTTAACGTCCCATTAACATTATTTATTATTAAACAATAGGTTTTTATTTTATTATATCGTATACTAGCAGGCTACGCCCGCTTCGCTGGTCACTATATTTAAATGAATTTTCAAAATAATTAAATTCTTGTATATTTTTTTGCATCACATTATAAAAAAAAAACTAAAAAAAAAAAAAAAAAAAAACAACACCTACATTGAAATTGCTCTAAACCTCGCTTCGGGAACCCGCTGCCTACGGCATCTTTTTTTCCACCCGCACTGCATGAGGTTCAGGTTCCCACTGCCTGCAGAAAGAAATTTCTAGGGCACTTCAGTTTGGGTATTTATCGACGACAGGCGGATCTGCTATTATTAAAAAACTTCGATTTTAAAGATGACTATATCCCAGCATCTATTAAATGTTTTAGTTTTTGAACCATGTATTTCATAGCCCCCGCTCTTTACACTGTATTATCATATCATTTCGAGCAGTATAATAAATGAAACAAGAAGTAGATTTTCTTTTAAAAGGAAATAAATAAAAATAAATAAATTTTAATTAAACTTAAATTTTAATAAGTTTAATCCTTCCTACTATATACTAACATTTTTTTCCGATAATTAAATATATATGTGTGTGGGTGTATATATAAAATATTTGAAAGGAATTAATTTACAAGATAAAAAAATAAAAAAATAATTTTTTTTTCTATTGCATTACCATTTGATTAAAAAAAATTGCCCTCGAATGAATGAATGAATTAAATAAATGAAAAGTAAATTAGCGTAAGAGCCGTTACTAAGATGCGTTGACAGACAGACACACACACAGAGAAGTCTCTTTATTTATATAGATGGCTGTGTGTGTGTATGTGTGTGTTTAGTTACAATAATATCGACATTTTCGTATTTTGAAAGTAGTTAGAAAAGAAGTTTCAGTTGAAGAATGTATTTTAACAAACATTATCGAAAAGTACAATAAAACAAGTATTATTCTCGTAAAAATCCAATGAGCCTGACTCTCCTAGCACTGCTGTTAAGTTAACAGCATTAAATACACTGCAGAGCTGGAATAGTGCTGATTCAGGGACAATTAATTATTCACTGCTCACAGAACAGTTTCTCACAGATAACTACTCCACACAAATGCCTGAACACAACTGAATTTCCTCGGAAAATACACTTCTCCTTTTATAGTTCTGAATATATTGGGGCGCAGTTTTGATTCAGCTCTGTGCAGAAACTCAATAAATCAATTCGAAAAATTCCATAACTGGCGCTCTATTGATGACAGAGGTTCCAAATTTTGGCAGCCATAAACTGCCATATTTTACTCGTTTCTTTGCGAAATATCTGTCTCCAAAAACAACTCTTTAAATATGAATTATGCAATAATTTTCCTGGAATTTATTCATGTTTTACTTAAAAAGGGAGACGTTATTAATATTGTTTTTCATTTAAAAAAAATGATCTTATTTTGGTATATTTCACTGTTCTTAAAAGTTTCCATTTCTTTTTATTTCATTACTGAAATAATACATGATTTAAAATACAATCCCTCTTATTTATCAACTCTAAAATTAATATTAATGCGTTATTTGTTTGCTTATTTATTTATTTTTTCATTTTATGTTAAGTAATTTACTTTCACCGTCTGAACAAAATAAAAACCCGGATTAAAAATTTATTTAAGAATAAGACATTATATATATATATATATAAACTATGTTTTTTAAAAATCTTTGCATTTTACATTAAAGTGCTAGTGAATATTTAAATAAGAAATAGCAGTTCTATAAGAAAAACTATTTCAAATCTTTCAAAAGATTGAAACAATTATTTGAATATCAAATATATACCCGATCAGTAGAGAATAAATGGTCATTCTTACACGATATGAAAAATATATTAAAGAAATATTTATAAATTTAAATTGCTCACAGACGTGACTGGAAGTACTTAAAACACTATTTGGAATGTAAATTTAAACTTTCGCAGTCAAACTATTATTCCGCAATATTCCCGTGTATTTAAATGATAGTTTAAAATTTCCACATCACTGCCGTGTCGCAGCTTTCAAAAAATAGCAATTTCTTTTTATCTTGCTGAAGAAAAGTAATTTAAAACTTTTCATTATTTTTATAAATATACGTTTTATGCCTCATTTGAATTTTAAACCTCATTCAAAACTAATCTCAAGGCTTTTATACTTTTTTAAACAAAAGAAAGTGATAAAAGAATTAGATTTGTCATTTCTAAATAGTTATTTCTTTCAACATTTCAAACGTGAATGTTACAAATTACTAATACGCCAATGTTTAAGTAATCGACACTATTTTAATGTTTCAGAAACAAAGTCTCAGAAAAAAATGATCATCAAAGTATAATGTTATTTTGAATTGAAAATATCTCTAACAATTTTTTGAAGCAACACTTAAGAAAACAACAGTAAAAATATTTTTTCAGATTTTACACACGTATATTTTTGATGCATTTACACCTGCAATCTTTTTGTCGTATATGAACTGAAAATTTTGGAATCTGTAATATATGAATTGAAAAATTTGAAAATCACTCTGTTTGAATGTGATCTTTGTCGGGACAAAATATGTAGTTTATCAGTATCTGTGTGCATAAATTTACATGAATTTTACACAAAATCCCTCAATTACAAATTTAAAGATGTAGTGTATCAGGATTTGTGAGCATAGACATATATGTATATAATTTGTTCAAATTATTATATGTTAATTTCATATGTAAATAAAAAGTATAAAGCTTTGGGCAATATAACTAATGTCTCAACTGGCTGGTCAGATTTTTTAAAAGCTGCTCATCAGGTTTTACAGCATTAAATTAGGCTTAACAGACACTTAAGTTGTTGTAAATATTATAATATATTATTAAAAGGTATAAACGTACCTAGGCCAGTTGGTGCTACGGCGTTTGCGTCAGTTTCATTTACATACAACCGAGTGCTTTTGTTTAGCACGGTACAGTGTCTAAAACCAGCGAGTCTTATGAATACGTAGCCAGCCTGGTGGCACGGTCAATTGGGAGCTGCCTTCTGAAACATCAGGTCTCGGTTTCGTAACTGAGTTCAGCAATGGAGTTTTGAGGTGTTCTAATATGTGTAAAAATAAAGAGATTGTTATTGTGAACTATGTATCGTGGATCATTCGAGACAAAAATCGCAGGTGTCAGAGCTGTAAATAAATGAATACGTATATTTAATTTTTATCTATGGAGGAAGAAATCATATACAAACAAATTGTTAGCTTTATTTCTAAAGAAAAATATTAAAAATATACCTTCAAATAGCTCTGTTCTGTAAATTATAAATAATAATAATAATAATAATGTACTTTAAAAAAAAAAAAAAAAAAAAAAAAAAAAAAAAAAAAAAAAAATGTGTGGTATAGTACCAACAAAACTTCTCATAAGGCTGAAAGTTAAACTTGAGCAATTTCCACTTATATCTCATAATACACCTTAGTATCATTGTGCGGCTCATTGCTTCTTAAAGGGAAAAAATTATTTTGTATATCTTAATAATGTATGTTGTTATTATTGTAATGTTGTGTGCAATATGAAAGTATTAAAACATGTTTTAAAATATACAGTTTTCATACATCGTAATACATTCAAAGTCTTTTGTGAGTCAATATAATCAATCAAGTTCAATATTTATACCATTTTTAATAGAGAATATAACAGTATCTGTATCTGCATCTTCTCTATATCATATAAACATATATCAGTTTCAAAGCATTCTAAACATATTTACAGAAGTTAGAGTGAGAATAGACGGACAAACAACATAGAGACCGACAGAAGAAGTAAAGCTAGAATATTTTTTTTTTATTTTCTTTTAAAACGTCAGAAATGTATAATACATCTGAATATGTATTTTCAGCAGCTTCCATTTATATCAGTTAATGTGTCTGAATTTTTTGTTTGACCCTATAAAACAATGAATATTGTTAATCATACCATATTCTACAGCAAACATGCTTTTGTGCATGTAGAAACTTTTTTATTCAATTGTCAATTTCCTTATGTTTTTCCTTAACAATGGTATTGAAATATCTTTATAGAAATACTTCTCATATAAAGTTATAGTATTACTTTTAAAAGTACTGCTTTGAAATTTTTTCGTGTGTTCATGTATACAAAAGTTTGGTGCTATACCATTTTCAGTAAAGAACATATCATGGTAAATTTGTATAATATACAGGGTGAACCAAAAATCTTGCCCAGATTATAAGTATCTATTGAGCTCAAACTATTATAATTAGACATATTTTTGTTTAAATGTATTGTAAGTAATGTTGTAAATTTTTTAATGTGATCATTTATCTCAGTAAATTTAATCGTGTGTCCCCTTGATAGCTCAGATAAACGTGGTATTCCAGTTTCCACCAAGTGTTCTTTTACATTTACAGAAACATAGGGATTCTCGGATCCCTATATACGGACATTATGCTAATTTACCATTATACTGAACTGAAATATGGATACACGATAATGCAAATGCGATTTAAGTAATGATGTTCAACATCAATTCTGTTCGTCATCAATCTAAATTGCGTATTCTGCACGTCTCGGAAAATTATTTTGTTGAAAGGCTTGTGCTATTTGCACTTTATACGCATGCAACACAAGCCTTTCATGAAGAATTCTTACCAAGTTTGTTTGTGATATTTGAAGTTCACGTGATGCTTTATGAGTTGATTTAGTAGGAGACTGTTGAAACGACTGACGAATGCGATCAACAGTTGCTACACTCACACCAGGTCTGCCACTTCTGGGAAGATCCTTAACGATGGCTGTTTTTTTAAACCTTTCATACCATCGCTTTATTGGTTTTGCATTAGGAGGGTTGCATCCATAACAATGTCAAAATTTACACTGAACATTAATGGGCGGTTTAGTTTCGTATAACGAAAGCACACATTAGACTTTCTCTTGAACAGACACCATTTCGGCCGAAAATGATATTTTCCATATAAATGTTCCCCTGAGTCACTCTTGATGGAGCACTTCCATCATTTATTGCCCAAAACAACTACTAAAACTGACATAACCAATGATATAAAAATTCCATTATTAAATTAAACGATTATTTTTTAATGAAATTTTATAATCAGGGTCAGACTTTTGGTTCCCACTTTATATCAACTTCGAACCATTCTAACAGTATTTACGGTTGTTTGAGCACGGACAGTGATACAGACAGATAAACAAAAGTCATAAATACCTTTCAAATTTATTGGAAAGTCTTAATAAAAAGGTAACGAAATAATAAATATTGAAGAAGTTTTTACCTAAATATATTTCTGAAATAAAAATAAAACTATTTTACCTTTAACTGGAAAATAATTTATTCAGAATTTCATTTTAGAATTTATCGTTCAAAAAAAATATTAATTAAAGTGAAAAATTATTGAAAGACTTTATGGATTTAAATATGTAAATTCCATTAAAGAAGGTTTCTGTGAAATTCCATTTAAGTAGATTTTTGGGAACGGCAGGTAATCTAAAACTAACAAAAAGAGTACATGTATGGTTATGAAATTAAAATTTAATATATTCGGAAAAAAAAAAAAAAAAAAAAAACTTAAATGTTTTCAAGCAATTAACAAAAATTTCTTAATTTACGTTATTTTATTATTCAAAATTATTAGCTTTTCAGACTTATTTACCTTGTCTAATTTTATTATTTCAGAAAATAGTTAGACAACGAAAATTATAAAAGCCGTGTATTTTTTTAATTTTACTTTTTTTTATTACTTATTATTACTCTAACGCACATCGAAAATTTACTTTCCTATATCTAAAATAGTTTAAATGAGGAAAAAAGTAAGGAAAATATGAAAAAAAAAAAATCTAGTAAACACAATTTAAATATTTAATTTAGTATTCACATTTTAATGAATAATAAGTTTTTTAAATCCTTGTTTGAAAATTTACTAAAAATTAAGATGTTCTGAACTTGTTTAAATTAACTCAATTTTCTAAATTAAATTATTCATATTTTAATAAATACTATGTTTTTTAGAACCGTGTTTGAAAATTTGGTAAAAATTAACGTATTCTGAATTTGTTTAAATTATCTCAATTTACCAAATTTAATTTATGATTAGTTTCATTTAGTTTCTTTAAGACTTAAATTAAGTTTCTTTAACTTGACGTAAATTATCATTTTTTTGCTTCACAGAAAAATGCAAAAATTTTCGAAGACATAAATTAAAAAAATTTTTTTTTTTTTTTTTTTCTGGCAGGGAAGTAATAAAATAAAATATGCATTAAGTTCTTAGTAAACCTTTTATTATCAAAATTAAAATAATTAATTTTTATTTATGTTTTTATCTTATAATTTTATGCATATTTTTCTGATTATTTTAAAATACACTCTATAACAAAAAAAAAAAAAAAAAAAAAAAAAAAGACGCACCAAGAAAGAGTTATCCGAATGAAACAAAACTTGGTAAATGAAATGTGCACTCCTTCTTATATTTATAAGGACACTTTATGTTTTGAAATAGCTAATGTAAAAATAATTGTAAACAAGATTATACTAAGTGCACTTAATATATCTGGAGTTCTAAAAACCAAAACTGCTATAATTTTTTTAATACGAAACAAAATTAATAAAAAACAATGCAAAATATTTTTTTCTCCACGTTTTTAGATGTTCATAATTATAGGGACAATCAAGATTTTTTTCGTTTTATTTAACTTACTAGCGGATAAATTCCAGTTGACATGCTCATTTGTTAACTACTGGGCTAGATTAATTCATATATAGCCTTCAATTTTTTTTGGACGGACATTACTGATAATTCCTCAAAACAAAGAACGTTCATGTAGTGAAGTATGATAAATGTGTTTTTTTAAGTGGAAGGATAATTTCAATCCGCCGAATTTCTAATGAAATTCGAAGATCTAAAACTGCTGAAGGAAATGTGATCAAACGTTGAACTGCTGGTTCGACAGGAGACAAATCTGATGCAAAATCAGAGTTGTTTTACAGAGATCGAAGACTCATAATTCCTCTTTCTGTTCTGCTCAAAATGACTGCTGCTGAATTTGCTCGTAATTTTTAACAAAAGGTTGGGGTCCACATTTGTGCATGTTTAAAATAATTAATAATATATTAAAATGAATAAAAAACCTGTAATAACCAATAAGCATTTAATGGGGGAAAGAACGTCTGTGTTAAAGTTGAATAAAGGCAATATTAAATGGTAAAATGTTGCATTTTCGGATGAAAAACATTTTATTCTTGATTAACCAAATAGTTTTAACCGTTACTGGTACGATCTGAAGACAGCGAAAGACAAAGCAGATTTTTTAAAGGCAGATATGAATCGGGCATTTTAAAGGTGGATCTATGGTGCTCTGGGAATCTGTTTCTACTGAAGGCAGAATGAATTTAGTAATATTTTCTGTTATGATGAACATCAAGAGAATATCCGCAAATTTTAAACGTGGAATTCTCAGATTTTTGTTAGATTTTGGGGGGCAATAATACTTTTTTCAACAAGAATTGCATTTTTTTTCTACTTCTAGAGTAATAGAAAATAGTCTGAAGAAATAAACTTCCGTATTATTGCTTTTCCCGTGGCCTAAAAGTTGAAAAAACCTTAACTTATCATATTAGAAAAGTGCATGCAAGTGGAAAGAAATTTTAAATAGTTTAAATGTATTCAGAATATCATCTATGCTGTATGAAATGGTATTGAAACTGAATATTAAAAAAAAAATTATATGTATATACCAGAGAGAATGTCTGACTGTTTCACCCTAAAAAGAGACCCCATAAAATATTAATTAAAGAATAACTGAAAAAAAATTATTAAGATTCGAGCTGTCCTTATAATTGTGAACACCTGAAAAATCATCTTTTTGACCGTATTTAAAGTTTTTTAAGATAGAAAAACGATAAAACTTTTAAAATATAGTCTATTAATGAAATTCAAATTAATACAAAATATATTTGTTTAAACAATAGTGTTCAGTGTTTAGTTAATATAGAAAAAAGGGTGTCAATTATAATTATGAGAACCAGTGTACATGTAGAGAAAAACAAATGATTACAGTTTCAGACAATGTGGGTGATTTAATCAAGAGAAAGAGCTTCACAAATTGAACAAGTCAATAACGTGTTGGTCCTATACTCGCTTTTATGTAAGCAGATATTTGACTTGGTATTGGTTGATAGAGTTTGCAGATGTACTCTTGCGAGATATCGTGCCAAATCCTGTCCAATTGGTGCGTTAAATTGGTAAAATCCTACATTGGTGTAGGGCTCATTTAATAATGCTTCGAACGTCTTCAATGGGTAGGGATCCGGCGACTTTACTGGTTAAGGTAATGTTGAACAAGCAAGAAAACAAGCAGTAGAAAGTACCTCCGTGCGCGGGCGCGCATTATCATGCTGAAATATATGATCAAGATGGAATGATATGAACGGCAATACAAAAGGCATAGAATTTCGTCGACATGCCGCTGTGCTGTAAATGTGCCGCGGATGACAACCAAAGGGGTCCTGCTATTAAATGAAATGGCACCCCAGACCCATTACTCTTGGTTGTTGGGCCGTATGGCTGCCGAAAGTCAGATTGGGATCCCCCATTTTCCGGGGCGTCTCCAGGACACATATTCACAGATCATCGGTGCTCATATTGGAGCAAGACTCATTATTGAAGACAATTCTACTCCATTCAGTGACATTCCAGGTCGAACGTGCCCGATATTACTGAGAACGGGCATGTCGGTGTGCAGAGTTTAATAGTAGTCGGCGCAAGGGGCTCCATGAGTTCAATCCCCTTACGCCTATTAATGGTCTTTGAAATCACTGAAGTACCAGTGACACGTAGGATCGATGATAATGATGAAGTTGGGCTTTATGTACCGTTCTGACAATTCATCGGGTCTCACGTTCTGTTCTCTATTTAGGCCGACCGTTTCCTTCTTCACGCTATGTTTGGCCATGATTCACCCATTCCTGCCAACATCATCTAGTAGAGTGGCATCGCTTCTATGAAAATGTTAAACAATTCGTCGATTAAACCAACTGACTTCTGGGAGCCCAACTACACCCCTCTCTTAAATGCAGACATCTGTGTATATTGTTCGAACACTTGTATGTGAGGCATAGTTACTGTCTATCTGAGTAGACGGAATAAAATCTTCAAAGAATTCATGACCTGGAATAGAAATTTCTCCTTTTTAATATTTTTTCAGTTGCGCAGTTAAGATGCGGGGCAGCGTCACATATTTATTCAATGGCATCCAAACTTTAAAATCTTGCATTTCCATCGAAACCTGAGCGCATGCCAATTTGTGTTTAATTTGCTTTACTCCTACTTTGTGCGTCGTTTTTTTTTTTTTTTTTTTTTTTTTTTGTTATAGAGTATATAAAACTGCAGTATTCTTTTCGAATCCAAATATTTCATATATATATATCGATTTCCTTCATTGACGATAGAGTAGAAGCTTAAAAAATTCTAGTATTACCCGGGTTTTAGGTGCAGTAGTGTGTTAAATTGCGTAAAATATGTTTTAGCTTTTCCATCACTTTTACTTGCTGCTCGCAACTGGAGTATTTGTCCTTAAGTCTGATAGAAAGATGTTGTTTTGTGGAAACGTATATCGCTCAGACTAGTGGTGAGGTGTATTCTTCGTTTTTTTCTAAAACATGCAGGAATACAGATTAGGATCATTTATAAACACGACCACGAATATCATTCCACATGTACTTCGTGTAGGCAATCGGACGAAACCCACACAACAACCTCGTTAAAATAGCTGGTAAAAATATTTCATGTATTTCCCCAAAAGTTGCATGAATGCGGGCTAGAACGCATTAGGAATGCACCCCTACACACGTACGAAAGGCGTCCAACCTAGGCGTAGAACCTAGGCATCCAGTCAACTGGGCTTAATACCAAAAACCCAAATGTTGTAATTAAAATTACACATTTATTTTTTTAAATACATGAATAATAATAATATAGGTAAAAATTAATATTTTTTCAGTAAGAATAAAATAAAATAAGATAATTAATATTGTACATTTGTGTGTAAAATAAATTAATAAACGGTGCATAATATTGTATTAAATGTATGTAAGTATGAATGGGAGATACACGGAAAATTCAGAGGACATACAGATGTCAAGACAGTAAGTCACCTGGATGACACTAAAGTACAATAAAATCTTTTTGCAAAAAATAGAACCGACTACTATTCAAAACAACTACTATAAAAAACAACTACTATTAAAACAACTAAAAAAAAAAAAAAAAAAAAAAAAAAAAAAATGGTTTGAAATGAAACTGTAAATTGCGCCTAAAAGTATAAAATAATTGCCTTCGTCAAACAACCTATAACACTACAAATAATCATAACTTTTGAAGTCGGTGCAAAATTAAATAAAATTTAATTAGTTTTCAAAGGTTTGTTTTTAGATTGGCAGCAACAAATGCTGTTGTCTCGAATGATCCATTTTCATGTTTCCTTTATTATTTTATCAATGTATACAATTGGTCCATTAGTAGCATCTACATAGAGCAGTGAACATTCTTCACAATGCGATATTTATTCTACGAAGTTAGAGTTTCCTTTGCAAATTTGGTATAACTTTGATAACTATCATCCTTGGTGGCTTTTGGATTTGGCGATCGGAACGTAATGCAAAAATATACACGCAATATGTATATTTTCATAATATATATTGTACGAAGTATTGTTTCATATTCTTGATTACTCTCTTGATATACCTTATCAAAATAATCATGATATCCCACAGAAATTAAATGTTTGCCAGAATATTTTGCGATTTTTCTTTCACGAAGGACGTCAGATATCAGCACTTTCGCCAACATTTGCTGCTTACGAAATCTTATTTGTTTTCTTGAATCAAAGTAGGTTTCGGCTGCGTTTTGCAGATGACAATGTGAGATGTGTATTTTGAATAGGATTTGATTTTTGTATTGAATAAAGGTATCAAATTTTATTTAATTTTGCGCCTATTTCAAAAGTTATGATTAGTTTTAGTGTTATAGGTTGTTTGGTGAAGGAAATTATTTTATACTTTTAGGCGCTATTTAGTTTCATTTATACCATTTTTTTTTCTTGTTTAGTTCTTTGAATAGCAGTTGCTTTTTGGAGACGGTTCTATTTTTTTACAAAAAGATTTTATTTTTCTCTTTTCAGTGAAAATTTATTCACACAGCAGAACATCAGAAGACGTTCGACGGCAGTTTCACAAATCACAACTTCCAAGAAAAGTGACATAACTCAAAAAATGGTTTATGTTACTGAAAAATACATGAAATGTACCCAAGGTGAACAAAAAAGTTACATTTCCATCTAGAAAGTTATCCACGCGAGAGACAATTGTGCCAGTTTTATTCTAGTCAAGCTATTTTTAAGTTGATTTTTCTCAAATACTGCATTTTTAAGTTGTGTCACTTTTCTTGCCTTTATCGGATATGAGCAAAAAACTATCTATTGAATGAGCATACGTTAAATTAAAAAGTCTTTGGAAATGTAAAGACTGGATACGCTGTATTCGTAACCAAAAATTCTGTTAGGCATATATATTGAACTTTACAGAGAATATGTGTCACCCGCTGCGCTGGAAATTGCTCAGGGTAAAGTTCAAACAAAGAGCAAAATATGCATTGCAGCTGACGGAGAGAAGTTTCAACATCCGTACTTACACACTGCTTTTACCAGAGTAGCTACATGTGTTCAGCAGTTAGAGTGAGAACAGACCTTTGTGAGTATCCTGTAATTTCTTTATATCTTAATTAAATCATAATGAAACCTATTTCATGCCAAGATCATTACGACAACAAAAAAAGTATTAAAATTAAATCATCTTTTACGGAGTTATAAGCTAACAAATTTCAACAACAACAACAATGAGAAACATGGTTTGTATTGAGAACCTCTTCCTTTATGAAGTCGGATTAAAACGTCTATGCGTTAATCGATGTAACCGCTTACAATAACCATACTTTGAATTTTACATAGCATAAATGTCACCCGCTACGCTGCAACATATGCAATGTCGTTCAAGTGTGCACAAAATAGGAAATTGTGAAGAAACAAATGCACGTTTTAAGTGTTCTGTTTTTAGAATTAATGCCTCAACTATCATTTGCACTAAACCGATGATGCTCTGCAATTTTATAATTCACTTTTTTCTTCTGTCTTGAACCGTTTCCGAGATAGGAACGCTAACTCCACTGTTTTGCACCAGGTGGCGCTGTAGGCGGTTGAATCGCGTAGCACACGTCCACTTCATTATACCTACATACCACTTTTATGAATATAGCTGGAGCTGTTCAGCAGTTAAAACAGTCGAGACGGACTTTTTTGGGCACCCTGTGTTTTCTTTTGATCGTAAAGATATTACAATGGGACCTATTTCACATCAAGACCTTTACAATAAACAAAAAGTATCAAAATTGGATCATCCCCTCAGAAGTTATGAGCTAACAAACAAAAACAAAAAAACATACGCTTTGAATTGAGAACCTCCTCCTTTTAGAAGTCGGCTAATTAGAGCATTCTTACGAAGTTATAAGCTTACAAACAACAACAACAACACATAGATCGAATTAAGAACACCCACCTTTCTGAAGTTGGTTGAAAACGACTTTGCGCTAATCGATGTGACCGCTTACAATAAGAGTACTTTGAACCACAGAGTATACGTGTCATCCGCTACGCTGCAAAGTGTGCAACGTAGTTCAAGTGTTCACAGTGTAGGAAATTGCGAACAAACAACTGCACGTTTTAAGCGTTCTATTATTAGCAGTAATGTCTAAAAACTCTCTTTTCGTAGTAAATCGTTGATGCTCTACAACTTCTTAATTAACTTTTCTCCCATCTTGAACGGTTTTTGAGCGCTAATTCCGCTGTTTTTCACCAGATGGCGCTTTATTTTCTTTAGATTGTAAAGATACTACAATGGGACCTACTTCAGACTAAGATCTTTATAACAAAACAGGAAGTATCAAGTAACCGTATTTTGAACTAAGTAGCGTATGTCTCACCAGCTACGCTACAACGTGTGCAATGAAGCTCAAGTGTGCATAGTGTAAGAAATTGCGAATAAAAAAATGCACGTTTTTAGCACTGTATTTTTATCATCAATGTCTAAACTATCTTTTCTTACTAAACCGATGATGCTCTGCAATTTTATAACTAACTTTTTCTCCCTGTCTTGAACCGTTTCTGAGATAGGAATGCTAGCATGAATGTCTAAACTACCTTTTTGTACTAAATCGATGATACTCTTCAACTTTGTAATTCACTTTTTTCTCTAGAACTGTTTTCGAAATAGAAACAATAACTCCGCTATTTTCCACCAGGTGACGCTGTAAGCGGTTTAACCTTGTACTGCATGGCCACATTGCTATACTTACGTACCATTTTTATCACTATAGCTACAGCCGTTTAGCAGTTAAAAGAGTTGGGACTGATTTTTTTGGGCACCCTGTATTTTCTTTAGATCGTAAAGATATTACAATGGGACCTATTTCAGACCAAGACCTTTTCAAAAAAAAAAAAAAGTATCAAAATCGGAGCATCTGTTCAGAAGTTACTCGTATGAGCTAACAAACAAACAAAAAAACAATAAAACATACGGTTTGAATTGAGATCCTTCCTCCTTTTATGAAGTTGGTTAATAAAAAGAGTGTCAAATTATTCGTAAAGGTTATAAATTTTAATCTCAGACTGGAGTAAACCCCAGTTGCCAGAAAGAGTGGATGTGAAAACTTGGCAGGGAACAAGGAGCCATATGATCAGAGAGAATCCACTGAGAGATTGGACAAAGTACCTAATTGGATAAAGTAGGAGTGTACAAGAAGAAGACCAACGAAAAAAAAGGGGGGATAGATATGAGAGAAGAAGGAGATCTTTTGGAGCTGAATCCAGTAGTCTTGCTACAAGATAAAATGAAAATATCAGTATACTTTAATTTTGTGCGATAACAATGAGAGATAATGCTGTTAAGTAATGTAATTCAATATGTAAAAACACTTGACATTTTTTTTAAGTCCTCGCTATAGATTAAGCAGGGTACAATTGTCCAAATGCCATTACAAGGCAATATTTCATGGAGCGTTCCTGTTAGGTAATGTTCCGTGGGAAATTAAAACACTAATAATAACAGGAGACTTGGCGTTGGAATATTAAAACTCGAATAAATTACTACGTCAGAAACGCCAAAGAAAAATACTTGAGATGCATACAGCTGTTTCGGTAGCCTTAAGCGTACCGTCTTCAGTGCAAAAAGAATTCTGAATCTGGAGAAGTGATCGCATATATAGGAGAGGGACCGAATTTAGTTCAACCAATAGGAATACGGAAAAGGTGGGGAGTGTGGCCAATAGGAATTTAGGAATGTGTAGCTGTGTAAACAGTAAAAAAATTAAGTAAATGTGGATTGAATGTAAAATTTTTAACAATCAGACAAATGGGGAACAGCGAAATCACAATTTAAAAGGTTTTTAAAATTTTTATAAAAATGAAAAGCTTCAAAGAAATCGAGTTCATAAATGGATTTAGGTCTGCAAATTATTTTAACTGAATTAAATTTAAAATTATGATTTTCCTCCCAGCAATGTTTAGAAATAGCCGATTTATTGGTTACTTGTTTGCGGACGTAATTTATATATTCTTTTAGATGAAATTTAAGACTGCGTTTAGTTTGGCCAATATATGATGAACCACACTGACTGAAATACTATAAATGCCCCAAGAATTATGCATATCAATGGGATATTTTAACTGAGAAAAGGTGAGTTTATTGGAAGGCGAAAATATTATTTTAAAATCATATTGTTTGAGAATTTTAGCTATGGTTTGACTGGATTTAAGAAAATAGGGTGAAACAATACTGATATTAGAAGAGACTGATTTAGTAGACGAAATACGAGGGAATTGTAGTTTTTGGATAGCTTTGTCTATAATGGAAGGGTCATAACCTCTGTCAATTGCAATGGCTTTCAGGTATTTAATTTCAGATTTTAATAAAATAGGATTTGAACAAATACACTCTGTCACAAAAAAATATATGCACCCAGAAGAAATCGAACTACATTCACGAAACTCTGTACAAACGTAGTCTGGTAAGAGATATGGAAATGTTTAAAATTTCAATGCCAATGAGACAAGGCTAAGTACGTTATGTGCATCTGAACTGCGCAGCTGGACGAGTTAAAAAGCATGATTTCTCGCACCGTAGAGCTACTCAAACGAATCTGTCGACTTTGATGGTCGGTATTGTGACTTGAGATGCCTGTGAGACGTAACCGGCAGCAGTACCGACAATTGTCGGATAGTGAGAGGGGCCGTATAGTAGGCCTCAGAGAAGCAGTTTGGTCGTTCAGGCATATCAGCCGCCACCTCGTTCGGAGCGATATGGTAATTGCGCGGGATTGTTGACAGTGGGTCACGGAAGGGAGAATCAACCATTGTGGAGGGTCAAGACGTCTCAGGAGCGCAAATGAACACGAGGATCGCGCAATCATAAGAGTGACCACGTCCGCACCAACAGCGTCATTAGCCTCGATTTAATGCCATTTACCACATTCTAGGCATCCAGTAGTACCAAGGGAAACCATTCGGAGACGACTGGGCGACGCTGGTATAAACAGCCGACGTCCATTAAGACGCCTACCCCTCACCCCACATCACAAGCAGTGTCGACTGGAATTTTGTCGACCCAAAGCAAGCTGAAGTGTGACCGACCTAACGTGTGATCGTCCGTGGTGAATTACGATTCAGTCTCAGTGCTGATGACCATCGCACACGCATGTGGAATGGGCCAGGCCAACGGTTTGATCCGGCATTTGTTGTCGAGCGGCATACTGCTGTTACACATGGTGTAGACAGAGTGGGGAGCGATCTGTTGGGACACACGATCATCTCAAGTCGTCTTTCAAGACACTATGATGGCTCGAAGTTATGTGGACAGCATTTTAACGCGGGTTGTGCTGCCTATTCTATGAAGCCGCCCAAGTGTCATTTGTCAGCAAGACAACGCTCGTCCATATACTGTTCTACTCTCCCAACAATGTCTTTAAGGATATGACGTACTCCCATGGCCTACCAGGTCATCAGACCTCTCGCCGATAGCGCACAATGGGACGTGCTAGCAAGGCAACTGCAACCGTGTTGGAATGCTCTTGAATTATCAGTTGCAAAGGTTAAGGCATAATCTTCCACAGTGGGATATAGATAACCTAACTGATTCGATGCCACGCCGTGTTTCGGCTTGTATAGCTGCCAGAGGTGACTTTACTACTAAATGATTTGTAACATTTTTCATGCCCTAACTTCTTAATAAAACGATCTTTTGTTCTGAATTTTTAATCATTTGCTTATCACTTCATACACTATACACATGTTAAGTTTCGTGATTGTAGCTAATTTGCTTCTGGGTGCATATATTTTTTTGTGACAGAGTGTATTAAGGGCACGGTTTACAAAAGTATAGAAAGCAGCCATTTTTTGGTTAGGTAGGTGACATGAACGCGTATGGGGAGGAAGGGAGACAGCAAAATTTTTACGATAGACGGTGGTTTAAAATCCATTTACAGTGCGAGAGACAAGGGTATCAAGAAATGAAAGGGAGCCATTATTTTCTATTTCATATGTAAACTGGATATTACTGTCAATTGAATTTAAAGTTTCTAAGACAAGGTTAATATTGTGACGAGATATGTCGATAAGCGTGAAAGTGCAGTCAACGTAACGGGTCCAAAAAGGAAAAAATATTTTCTTAAAAAGCTTGCTATTGAAATAGTGCATGTAAATATCTATGAGAATTGGGGAGAGAGGGGAATCCATTGCTAAACCTTCAGACTGACGATAGAATTTATTTTGGAAAGAAAAAGTGGTTTGTGATAAACAAATGCGGGTAAGAGAAATTAATTCTTGTATTTCAAAAGATGTGAAATGAAACTCTTTTAATCTATTTTCGAGACAACAGAGGGCGTCACATATTGGAACATTAGTGAAAATTGATTTTACATCAAAAGAAACCATAATGAGATTAGTGTGAGGGCAGTTTTGAATATTTTTTTGCAAATTTTATGGAATTCTTAACAGTATAACTATTAGCAGCAAGAAGGGGAGCAAAAATTGGGGTGAGAAATTTAGCTAAATTATAGGAAACTGTACCGATATTAAAGACTATGGGACGAAATGGAATATTGGGTTTGTGAACTTTTGGTAAAGCATAAAATCTGGCTCAATTAGCAATGGAAGGGATAAGATGATATTTAGTCGAGTTCAATAACAAGGGGCAAGATTTTATGGTAGATTTAATTTTATTTAATTCTTGAGGATGGGGTCACGGGGCAGAGGAATATATGGGTCATCATTAATTAGTTCGGTAACACTTTCGATGTATTGTTTTTTATCCAAAATAACAATATGACCACCTTTATCAGCTTTAATAATGATGATATTTTCATTAGATTTTATTTCCTTCAAGGCGTTTTTTTCTGCAATTTTCAATGCTGGAATTTCCAATAGTCAATATTCTGTTCTCAAACTCAATTCAAATTTTACCATTTCTAAACCTCCTTCTTCTCCTCAGTTAACTGCACCGGTTGAAAAAGCTTTCAAAAATTCTCGACTGACTGACCAACAGAAAGAAAATCTTCGTCATTTAATCCTTAATAATGCCAATTTCAACTCTAAAAATTTTAAATCAAATCTCAGCCCTGCAGAAAAAAACGCCTTGGAGGAATTAAAATCTAATGAAATTATCATCATTACTAAAGCTGATAAAGGTGGTCAGATTGTTATTTTAGATAAAAAATAATACATCGAAAGTGTTACCGAACTAATTAATGATGGCCCATATATTCCTCTGCCCCGTGACCCCTCTCCTCAAGAATTAAATAAAATTAAATCTACTATAAAATCTTGCCCCTTGATATTGGACTCGACTAAATCTCATCTTATACCTTCTATTGCTAATTGTGCCAGATTTTATGCTTTACCAAAAGTTCACAAACCCAATATTCCATTTCGTCCCATAGTCTCTAATATCGGTACTGCTTCCTATAATTTAGCTAAATTTCTCACCCCAATTTTTGCTCCCCTTCTTGCTGCTAATAGTTATACTGTTAAAAATTCAATAAAATTTGCAAAAAAATATTCAAAACTGCCCTCACACTAATCTCACTATGGTTTCTTTTGATGTAAAATCTCTTTTCACTAATGTTCCAATAAGTGTCGCCCTCTGCTGTCTCGAAAATAGATTGAAAGGGTTTCATTTCACATCTTTTGAAATAGAAGAATTAATTTCTCTTACCCGCATTTGTTTATCACAAACCACTTTTTCTTTCGAAAATATATTCTATCATCAGTCTGAAGGTTTAGCCATGGGTTCCCCTCTCTCCCCAATTCTCACAGATATTTACATGCACTATTTCGAAAGCAAAATTTTTAAGAAAATATCTTTTCTATTTTGGATCCGTTATGTTGACGACACCTTCACGCTTATCGACATATTTCGTCACAATATTGACCCTGTCTTAGAAACTTTAAATTCAATTGACAGTAATATCCAGTTTACATATGAAATAGAAAATAATGGCTCCCTTCCATTTCTTGATACCCTCGTCTCTCGCACTGTAAATGGATTTTCAACCACCATCTATCGTAAAAATTTTGTAGTCTCCCTTCCTCCCCATGCGCGTTCATGTCAACCACCTAACCAAAAAATGGCTGCTTTCTATACTTTTGTAAACCGTGCCCTTAATATTTGTTCAAATCCTATTTTATTAAAATCTGAAATTAAATACCTGAAAGCCATTGCAATTGGCAGAGGTTATGACCCTTCCATTATAGACAAAGCAATCCAAAAATTACAACTCCCTCGTATTTCGTCTACTAAATCAGTCTCTTCTAATATCAGTATTGTTTTACCCTATTTTCCTAAATCCAGTCAAACCATAGCTAAAATTCTCAAACAATATGGTTTTAAAATAATACATTCGCCTTCCAATAAACTCACCTTTTCTCAGTTAAAAGATCCCATTGATATGCATAATTCTTGGGGCATTTGTAGTATTTCCTGTCAGTGTTGTTTATCATATAATGGCCAAACTAAACGTAGTCTTAAATTTCGGCTAAAAGAACATATGAATTACGTCCCCAAACAAGAAACCAATAAATCGACTATTTCTATACATTGCTGGGAGGAAAATCATAATTTTAAATTTAATTAAGCTAAAATAATTTGCAGACTTAAATCCATTTATGAACTCGATTTCTTTGAAGCTTTTCATATTTATAAAAATTTTAAAAACCTTGTAAATTGTGATTTCGCTGCTCCCTATTTGTCTGATTGTTGGAAATTTTATATTCAGTCCACATTTTCTTAATTTTTCTACTATTTACACAGCTACACATTCCTAAATTCCTATTGGCCACACTCCCCACCTTTTCCGTAATCCTATTGGTTGAACTAAATTAGGTCTCTCTCCTATATATACAAGCACTTCTCCAGATTCAGAATTCTTTTTGCACTGAAGACGGTACGCTTAAGGCTACCGAAACAGCTGTATGCATCTCAAGTATTTTTTTTTTTTGGCGTTTCTGACGTAGTAGTTTATTCGAGTTTTAATAAATTAAAGCACTCCTTGCTTCATGGAATGTTAAATGCTGCTGTCCTGAGTATATCATGCCTCATCTATGTTTACATGTGCTTCCCCTAATACTTCATTCTTCATCGAAATTTAGATGTTGCTGACCTATGTACTCCCGTTTAGAGCGTCACGAATTAGATCCGCTGCATCGTTTGTAGCGCATCCACAATTAAATATCAGTGAACCCTGGAACTAGGAGCTGACGTTTTGGCTCGAGAACCTAGAGGGATTCGGTTAGTTCGCACCCCACATTTAGCCAAAATTCTCCAAAAGATTAGATTTAAGTTTATACTCTTCTTTTTTTTTTCCTTTGAATCCTGGTCACGGCAACAATATTAAAAATACGATGCTGGAGTGAAAATGTTATCCGAACGCTTTAAGTCCAACAAGTAATAAGAAAATCTGCGTTGTATGAGTTAATTTTTAGTACTTTAAAATTTTGTTTAAAAAAAAAAAAAGTTTATAGATTTTATTAATGAAAATGTTATTTTACTTCAAAAGAAATTTTCCATAAAGTCTTAAATTTTATCATTATGCGCTAAACCTTTATATTTTCGATCACAGCATAAAACATTTTCAGAAATTTATTTATACTGACATCCTTAAAATTCTCATAACGCTAAAATTTAATTATTTGCCCCTCTAAATATATATTTGTTGGACAAGCACAGCTCAGTGAACCACAGATTTTTTACATGTAATAATAATAATTTATGAATATTTATAATATTTATAATCGAATATTTATAATTATTCAGTATGATAAAAGAGGAATAAAATGAAGAGAATAAACTTGAGTCTCATCCATTGGAGTATTACAGCTAAATGTGGATACGGAATATCCGTGTTCCTTTAGGCTCTTGAGCCTCCTGGGTGCAGGGTGTACTGATATTTAATTGAAGGTACACTACAGCTGAGGCTCTGAAACGTCTCTAATTGGTGACGCTCTAAACGAGAGTACACATGGCAGCAGCATGTAAATTTAGATAAAGCACCGGGTATTAGGGACAGCAGCTGCAAAAAAAAAAAAAAAAAAAAAAAAAAAGTAGAGTTAGATCGTTCAAAATTGGTACAAAGAGGTTTTCGATACCTACAAATCGATTGCGGATATTTTCGAATTTTTAAAATTATTAGGAGGGGCGGGAATGGAGAGCACAGGGGCAAAATGATAAAAATAGAGTTAGATCGTTAAAAATTGGAGAATAGATGTTTTTGATACCAACAAATCGATTGCGGATATTTTCGAATTTGTAAAATTATTAGGAGGGGTGGGTAGGGGGGCAGAGGGGCAAAAAAAATAAAAATAGAGTTAGATCGTTCAAAACTGGTGCACAGAGGTTTTTGATATCTACAAATCGATTGCGGATATTTTCGAGTTTGTAAAATTATTAGGATAGATAGGAGGGGGGGGGAGAAGGTGCAAAATAATAGAAATAAGAGTTAGAGCGTTGAAATTTAGTATTATTAAGTGTTAAGGTCCGATAAATCGATTGAGGATATTTTCGAAAGTATAGAATTATTAAGAAGGGCGGGAACGGTGGGCGAAGGAACACACGCGCCGTGCGCGTAGGTATACGATGCCGCAGGAGATCCAAACCGAATATTCCACCAATGAAAGAAGATTTTTTTTTTTTTGTATTTTATATTTTTACCCTTTCGATAATATAGTGATTCATTAAGAGTGTAAAATATAAATACGCACGCGCAGCGCACAGTGGCCTGCGATGCCGAAGGCAGTAGAACCCAGTGCGACATTTTTCCTGATCCGGGGCCCTACAATGAACACTTCGTAATCTTTTCACTGCCGAGTTCTAGCCGAGAATTCTGTGCTGTGACTTCATTTTTCGACAATCACGATAAAGTGCTACAACGAACGCATCGAGAGCTTCTCACTGCCGGCATCTATCTTCGTTATCTACCTCTAAAATCTCACCCACTGAAAGATAGTGAAATCGCGATTACGAAGTGAGAACTTCGTGAGCCATTTTTAGTACAAAAAACTGATGAATTAAAAAATAAAAAATATGTACGTATGTCATACTTTTTGAAAAGAACTTTCAAAACTATTATTTTTTTGTGTGAATACTGTATACATTTAATGATTAGATTTAAAGATATTTGATTAGAAAGATTACGAGTGACAATAAGTCTGTTGCTTTTACCTTAAAACAATAAAACAAAAATAACCCTAAAAATTAAAGACTAAAGAATAAATTTCTGAAAATAATCATTTTTGACATCCTCAGAACTATAAATTCTAAGTTATATCATATGAATTCATCGTTCATAATAAAATAATTGTAAAAAATGCTCGTTTAAGGACTGTGTAATAAATAACTTAAGAAAAGCGTCGTACGTCGTCGTGCACAATATTTTGGGGGTAAGTGGGCACAAACTAAATGCTTGATCGGACAATCCAATGTATTTAATAAAAACGCATGTAAAACCATGATAAAATCAAATCAGACCTAAATAAAAAATTTATATATATATATATATATATATATATATATATATATATATACTAGCAGACCCGGCCACGCGTTGCTGTGACTAAGTTATACGTTGAATTATACGGCTGTAAACTATTTAGTACAGTCAAATTATTATTTACGAACAAAGACGAAAACGTTGTAGCCGATGTAAAAACCCACAGGGTTGAGATTTGAAACTTAGCTCAAAATTTGGAAGCGATTGATAAAAATTTTCATAGCGTTGATATTAAGCACAAATTAATTTTATTGTAGGGTCCTATAAATTTTAATGGAGAAGTGATATATATTATTTCTAATGCTACTTTGGATAAAATTGCTAAAATGACTAATATATAAATTAAATTCTATTAAAATAAAAGTATAAAAGAAACAGACGATTTTAAAATCAATTTTTATGGAGGAGTGAAATATAATATATGCTATAATGGATAATTTTACTATAAAATGACCTCATCATTTTAAATATTTTAAAGAAGGCAACAGCTGTAGTTATAAAAAGGAAAACAATAAGGCTAAACCAGAAAAATAAGTAAATTTGATAAATATTTTAAAACTTTAAAATTGGAAATCTTATGAACTCTTGGACATTTAAAGTAAATACATGTATCATTTTAAATAGAAAAAGATTTTGGAAAAGTTTAGTGTATTTTAACGAAGTGATGAGAAGTTTTTGAGTATGTTAAAATTTTAATAGTAAATTCAAGTTAATAAAGATGGGAAACATTGAGGATTAAGATAAGAATAATTATAAGATTAAAAAAAAAAAAAAAAAAAAAAAAAAACTTTTTATATACCATGCTTTTAAATTTTAATATACTAATAATATACTAATTAAAAGGAAAATGATAAAGATTCTATCATAGTTTGAAGTCAAATTTGTTTTCAAATGTCTAAATAAAATATCTGATGTAAGATACTAATATTTTGCAGCGGAATAGATTTCATTTCTGTCATCCTTGGCGAAAAAAAAAAAGAATATCGCCAAATTATCTGGCGAAAATATTTAATTCCTTTCAAAATGTTGTTAAATGGTTATTTTAACAACTTATATTAAAAGAGTAATGAATAATATGAAACAATATTTCGTACAATACATATTACATGTCATACATACGTACAATGAATAATACATATTACATTTCGTACAATGCATACATCTGGCATGTATATTTTCGTGTTACGCTTTTGATCGCCAAATAATAATAATAATAATAAAAACAGCCAAGGACGACAGAGTTTTGAAATTTAAAATTAAAATTTTGTCAATTTGACAGCAAAATAATTCAATCTAACACCCGCGATAACTAATACATATCTATACCCAAATATAAGGATTAAAATCGGGAAATAAATTTCCTCGATTTTTAATAATTTCTTACAAAAAATCCAGTGGGCAATTAACATAGGAAATCTTTTTCTTGGCTGCACAGACGGTCAGTGAGTCACACTTCGCTTGCGTATAGAACTCATAGATATAGTATAGCATATATAGAATAGAGTGATCATTGGGGAGAAAAAAGTTATTCCTTTTCATTTGGGAAAAGACGACGTTTTTACCAAAATATGGCCGTCTTTCCCCGAGTGAATACACACGGGAATACATACTAATGTTTTAGCAAATAAAATTTATGAATAATTTATTTGCTAAAGGGGAATGGAAGACTCCAGATACAGCTTCAAATTCATATTTCTTTCTTCCTTCTTCTTTTTTTTTTTTTCAATACCACTTAATGGCTGTTTCCAAAGCTTTTATTTATTTTTTTTTCGGCATCAAAAATCTTTGTACGATAACATGGGGATGAGAGATCTATATATATTACTATATCTATGATAGAACTACATTAGCACTTTATCAATGTGTATAAAATCTTTAAATTGATTATGACGTCAATTTTCGTGAGATGCATAATTTAACTTTTTATAATTTTTTAACGTTCACGTTTGATTAAATGTATTTATTTTTATGTCGAAAGAAAATTAACTCGTATTCTTTTTTTTTTTTTTTTTTTTTTTTTTTTTTGGCAACAATTAAATTAATGGAACTCACAGATATTTTGGAGCAACTTTAATAAAGGTCTATAATTAACAAATAATTGCAATAAAAGAATATTGTGACAATAAATTGAGATAAAAACTATCCTATCTCTCAAGTTGGACCAAACTGCACACAGTGTGCAAAATTTCATTAAAATCGGTTCCTTAGTTTAGGAGTTTACCCCGGACAAACATCGTGACACGTAATTTATATATATATACAGATATATCACAATCCTTATTTATAATAAGGCTGTAATGTCTGATAAGAAATTAAAAAAAAAAAAAAAAAAAAATTCGGTTTTCTAGAAGATCTTCTTTGATCATCATTTTTTTTTTAAATAATTGTACATTAATACCTGTTATATACGTATGGATTCAACGCTATCAGCATAATACAAAATTTCTATTTTTCTTCTTTTAGAAACATAGTCATTCACCTGTGTGTACATACTTCCCCCATGGAATTCTGTATGTTTAGACATTAAACTGTGAATTTTATAAACCATTCTCATCAAAAGTGATTATCACATTTTGTATTGAGTATAATCATTTATAAAACTATGTAACTTGTTATTTAAAATCAGAAGCGAAATTTCTTAAACTCTCCATTAAAAACTAAATCAAATACTTACTTTACCAGTTTTAACCCAGTAACTATTAGGCTGATTTCTTTAGAAATAGTTGCTTTAGTTATAAATTTATGCATATCTGCTTCAAAACTATCTCTAATTTAACTAATATTTTGACCGCACCATACTTAAAATAAGCAGTATATACGATAATGCTATTTGGTTTTCACTAAAGGCCACTTATTGTTACAGAAACAGAAACTGACCTAGAGCTTATCCAATTGTTTTTGAGTAACTATGGAGTTAAGTAAATAAATAAATTTTCTTGTGTATCACTCTGTCTTTATAATTATATCCAAGTTCAGCTAAGGAACTCGAGTTCGAATTCATGCTGGCGCCTTTCACCCTCTCTTGAAAATCAATTATGATTTTTCATGTATGTATATATATATATATATTCTGCATGAGAATTGGTCACAGAAAGTTGTATATATATATATATATATAGAGAGAGAGAGAGATACTACCTGGCAAAAGTTTTCTGATAATATGTTTTTCTACCCTTTTTTTGTAAGCAAAATGTTTTAATGATTTAATTTAGAAACTTGTATCCCTCTTAAAGCTTACTAAACTGCAACATTAGAGCAATTGAGACACATGCATGACTTAAAAGTAATTCGGAAAATTGCAAAAGTACAAAAATTATGAGACGATTCAGTTTTTATAAAATATTATTGAAATTAAGCGGCTTAATCTAACAATATACAGAGTGATTATAATTAAAGTTACGATTCCAAAACGCTGTAATTTTAAAACTACCCTTCAGAACGATTTGATATTTTACCACAGCAATCGTAAGGCAATGAAATTTTGTTTGGGGGAAGAAAAAAGTAGTTCCAACATGTTCCTATGGTAGGCGTTGTCAGGGTAATGTCAGGGGAAACGCCTAAATGGGCCCATTAAACACAGGAATGTTGTCAGCAACACAATGGAATGGCAGGAAACAACAGACTTCAAGGGTTTACTACGATTTTTTTAGCAAAAAGACAAGAATGCGTGCATACAGCGGAAACAGTCATAATGAAAAGAGAAAAAGAGTAGCTTCATGAAAAAAGTGTTTTATAGGTAATTAAAGGCACATTTTGGAACTATTTTTTTTTTTTTCTTTTGCCAAACAAAATTTCATTACCTCACGATTGCTCTGGTAAAATATCAAATCGCTCTGATGGGTAATTTTAAAATTATAGCGTTTTGGAAACGTAACTTTAACTGTAATCACTCTGTATAGCAATATTTAATATTTAGTTGCATAACCTTTCGCTTTGAGGTCTGAGGCACACTGTCTGTGCATGGAATTAATAATGAATTCCGAGGTGGATCTAAGAATTTTCAACCGTTCCGATTGAAGATCCTGAAGGAGTTCTGCCTTTTAAATTTGCATCCGTGTACCAACATTTTATACAATTTGTTTATAAAGGTGATAAACTGGATTGAGATTAGATGATTGACTCGGTCAGTCCAAAACTGTAATTTTCTTAGCTGTAAACCAATTTTTCTCCACTTTGGAGATGTGATTGAGAACATTATCCTGCTGAAACATCCATCCACAAGGCATTCTTTTAAGAACATAAGGCAGCATATGATGTTCTAAAATGTCTTTATAAATATTTTATTTCATAATCCCATCGATGAGTACGAGAAGAAAGACACCATCACGAAATCTTCCCAAACTATTCTGATCCCTTTCTGTGCTTAGCTGTTGGACGTTGGTACTGGAGATCCACTCCGATGCCTTTTCGACGACGAATATAAAGTCGGCTATCACTTCCAAACAAACTGAATTTGGATTCATCGCTCCAAAGGATCTTCTTCCAATCTTTGGTTCTTCACGTTTAGTGTTCCTTAGGGAATTTCAATCTAATTTTCCTATTCTTTGCACTGATGAGAGATTTTTTGCAAGGACCCATTCATACAATACAGTGGCATTCGGATGACCTATGATGGTGTTCTTACTTGCGGTGAGTACATGCTTGGTAGTTATCTCCTTGCGTATTTTAAATGAATCAGAGACCAACTTACTTCGGATTAACGCATCTTGACGTTGGGTCGTTTTCTTTTATGCCCCGGATCATGAAAAATCGCGCACACCTTTACCAATTTTCCACTTCTTTACTATGTAGCTAACAGTTGATTTTAAATTCCAAACTTGCTGGAGATAGCAGAATATGAAGCACTTTTCTCCGTTTGTTTAATAATTAAGAGACGATTGGTCGAAGGCATAGAATTCCTCTGCTCTAACCACTGAGATAGTAAATACAATATCACGTGTATTTAAGTTAAATATTAAAATTTGAATCTTTTCACACCCACTCAAAATCTATTCATCCATCTTTTCAAGTTCTCTTTGGTTTTTTTTTAATTAAGAATTCTTGCACATATAATTAGTTGCGCACTATGTAAGAGGAATAAAGTACAAATTACTAATTTACATCACTGAGAAATTTTGCTTACATGAAAAGTTAGGACAGAAAAATTTATCGTCTCAAAACTTTTACCATTACTCTATATAGAAATGTTATATATATATACATATATTTAAATTTAAATGATATATATATATATATATATATGTATATAACATTTAAATTTAAATATTTGGAAATAAATCAATAAGATTAATAAAATAATAGATTTACACAAAGCAGTTATTCTCTTCTTAACTCTATCATTTATCACTGTTTTATTTAAAAATCCTTAACAATCTGTATTGCCGATATTAAAAATTCATATTTACTAAGAACATAAGCAAACATCAATATGACTTTCTGAATTTATTGCTGTTGGCTATCCGAAAGAACGAAATGTCAACAGAAGTATTGAAATATTGACATGCATTCTATTTACTCAGGCAAGTAGTAAGCCTTATTTAAATTATTGATTGATTTATAGCTATATCCCATAAATTTTTAGAAATGGTTGCATAATAAATGAATCAGTCTTTATATTACAGACATTTTTAGAAAAGTGTTTTCACAAGAACAAACGGGTTATATTTTACATGAGACTGTACATTTCTTGGTATTTTTAGATTAATATACTTAAAATTTATTTTTTCTTTGTTTTATTCAAATACTTCTCAAAGTAATCTGAAACAGTTTCTTGTTTGTATAAATCTTTAATAAGTAAAATTGCATTTGAATACAAAGAAAATTATATGTAATCAATAGATATATTTCTGGTTAAATTAAGACTTGCGTATTTATAAATGTGCTAGACGAATTTAAAGTAATTTCTTTATTAAAATTTCAGTTATTTTTTAAAAGCATAATTGAGTTATATCAAGTAAAAATTACAATAATATTTTAAATGTAATAAAGGTACAATTCTAATTAAAATTATATTATTTATTTCTGTATATGCACTTCTGTGTACATAATCGTTAACAGATCACTTATCCACAGTACTTATGGGATGTCTTTTACTCTTGAGCTATCCTAAGAATGTTTTGTAAACATGATGAGGCGTTAGGGACTCTAACTTCCACATTTCTGAATTCAAAAAGATAAAATATTTATATATATATATATTAAGAAAAGGGGTGCAAAAATATTTATTGAATTTAGTCTTTCAGAATAATTTCTGAGTGTCTACATTAAAACTCAACTCTCAATTCTTTTTAAAATGATATATATATATATATGCAGAGAGTCCCATAAGCCTGTAGACATTTTAAAAATTCATAGCTATTGAATGAATTGATAGAACTGAACACGGTTTGCGAAAAAAATTATTCTCGTGAAAGTGGATTTTTTTTTTTTTTTTTTTTTTTTTTTTGGGGGGGGGGGGGGGGGAAAGAAAAAAGATAGTTAAATTTTTTGTCGATGATAATTAGACAAATAATTAAATTTTTCGCACGTATGTGAAAGCTAAATATGCAAATGAATGTCATATGAATTGCACAATTTTGCGATTAAAACAGTTTATTTTTTATTTTGCCTTTTACTTGTACATGCATGAAGTTTTAATTGCGATGTTGGTGGATAAAGCGTTATTGGTGAAGGTGTTTTTCCGACTGAAGCTGCAGTTAGCAGTGTTATAACTCGTTTGTAAAATGTAATTTGTGGTGATGACGGACACATAGAATAGGATTTATATGCATGTAAACATTTGCATGCGAATAAGTACTGCTGTTCATGACAATATGCGATCTGGTCATGTACAGAGCCCTCTAACGACAAATAGCTTAATTATTATTTTTTCTTAAAAAAAAAAAAAACCTTCACGAGAATGATTTTTTTGCAAACCACGTTCAGTTATATCAATTCATTCAATAGTTATGAATTTTTAAAATGTCTACACCATGTATTTATAAAATATAAGAAGTTATTTGATAGAATATTACAGAGAATCAGCTTAAATTTACAAAATAATTTTTTATTTTACAAATTCTCCAAAACCACATTTCAGGATCTTGTTATCTGACGGTTTCATTTAAACCGTACTCTTAACAATACTCTTTTAAAATTAATATTATTTCTATTTAAAAAACTGCTCAGAAAAGAGGAGTTTTAAAATCTTAAGATTGCTGACAACATTTGAATGAACATTTATATCTGTACATCTATTTATATAATTTTAATTTATACTTTTCTAAAACTAAAATTATAAAATATTTGGAAAATATTTTTTTCTTTACAAAATATCTTCAAAAATACCATTTTTTTCCATTCAAAATTCTGTAACAAGGAATTTCATCGTCTTTTAGAAACTTCTAGAATTAATGTCATTTCTTTTTTAAACACGCAAAATGAGATTTATGACTTGTTATTGGTTGTAATTTGATAGAAAAACAGCTAGAAATTGGAGGGTCTTAAAAAAAAAAAAAAAAAAAAAAAAAAAAAAAAAAAAATCTTAAAAATATATTTCTTGATGTTCATAATTTGATGGTTTCATTTTCACAAAGTTTGGAAGAATCTGTAATAATTTTAGCAAAAGCAATAAATGAGAGGAAAAAAAAAACTTATTATTATCTTTAAGAAGAATTAAAGAATTTACTCATGAATAAAATTTCTTCTAGGCTATTTATAAAATCAGGAACAAGTGGCTACTTTCATGCTACGCTTGAC
The DNA here is from genome assembly GCA_963930645.1 of Salticus scenicus. Taxonomy (NCBI): domain Eukaryota; kingdom Metazoa; phylum Arthropoda; class Arachnida; order Araneae; family Salticidae; genus Salticus; species Salticus scenicus. The sequence continues at coordinate 351,007,111 of OZ005652.1, forward strand.
TATACATGAGGAAAAGTCGTGCTCAAATTATATTGATTCGTTAAAATCTTCCCTGGTTTTTGTTTCATATAGTGTTTGTTTACAAACTCATTATTCATTATTGTTGAACACTATGACATATGTATATTTAATTTACACCAATTATCTGAACCTACACCTGTCTTCAATATTTTACTGGAGTAAATAATATGATACGACGCACACATAACTTTCTCTTACACTGAATTTGAATAATATAAAGCCAGATTACAGATGAATGTTTTAGATAATAAATACTACTATGTATGATGATATTTTAAAAACAATTCAAATTAGTTCTGGGAACAGTTTTATTTTATATATACAGTGAACTAAACATACCATAAGAAATATTTTAGAATTTGACAATATTTCATTTTCTAATGAAATAATAGCACAATGGCTTTCAACTTCCGACATGCAAAAGTATTTATGGGATCCCACATCCCGGTAACAATTTAGTCAGGAGTTCAATTGAGAGACAAATTGAAGAAAAACGAAAATACTTTAGACTACCCTGTATTATAAAAAGATACAAATGATTTGTACACATGATTTATTTTTTGTAGAAATCACAAGATTATTTAAATAAATATATATATTTTTTAACTTATTAATTTTTAGCATATTTTTTTTATTATAATAACAATGGAATAAAAATAAAATATTCAAAACTCATAAAAAAATTGACAAAACGGTAAAAAAAACCTTACTGTAAGACATAAAGTATATAAACTTAATTTTCACTTAGCTATGAACATTTGTAGCAAATATTAATTTAATGCGCATGCGGGAAAGTTAGAACGTTTTCATTACATAGTTTAAAGATAGATATATAAGGCGACATAAGTCAGAACTTCAGTTGAATAGAATACAAATTAATAAAGTTAGAAAAAAGCTGAATTTTCCTTTTTTTTTTTTTTTTTTTTTTTCAATCTCTTAAAGGTTTTGCCATAAAAATGATTTAATTCATAAAAATGATCTAATGATTCGTGTAATAGTTGGATCTCCTAATTTAATAAGTAATATGTGGAAAACCTTTTATGGGAATGTAACTTTAACTTATTTACCAAAATTTGCGAGGTCACAAGAGGTTTTTTATATTACTTTTTCGGAAAGTGGCTGCAATAATTGAATCTATAGTCAAAGAATATTCTTTGTTGATTGTGTGATTTTAATAAAAATTGTATTTCTTTCTAACATTGTTTAACGGTGTTTTCCATTACCTGCGGCTTATTTCTGTCGAGCTATCTACGTGATAGACCAGATGTTTCTGCCTAAATGTTGTCTGAGTGAGTAATGCCGACCGGTTGTCGGCCTGGATAGCTCAATTGGTAGAGCCTTGACCTTGTAAGTCAAATATCCGGTGTTCGACTCCCAGTCCAGGCATTATTTTCACTCAGTCGGAAAAATAAAATTTCAATAAATATTATTTTCTTCCAATCAGTTGATTGTGTGATTTTAATAAAAATTGTATTCTTTGCATGTCTGGAGTTCAAATCCATTTTGACCAATATTTCCTTAGAAAATAGAAAAAACAAAAATCCAATTCAAACTTATTCTAATTATCACCCGCGTTTTTTTTTTTTTTTTTTTTCTGTGAATTCTTTTTCTAAACTACTGTTTCAATTTAATCCACACATTCATAAAAATTTAGGTCTCTTACGCAATAAAAAAAAAAAATTCCAAACTAATTAGACAATTATCACCCCACTACTCCTTAAAATTTACAAATCTTGGTCAAACTTTTCAAATGGCAACCACTCATAATTTTAAAAATGACTAATTTGAAATTCATGGAATTTTTTATTTTTAGGTTATGTTAGTAACAGACCTAAACAGAGATCATCTCTCTATTCAGGTGACCTTAAAAACACGTAATCATAAGAGCAATACAGTGTTAAAAAATTGACATTAAACATTTTGTTTATTATATGGGTAAGTAAAAATCACAAAGTAATTTTCATTTCTATACAGTTTCCCTGAGCTTGCTAATATTTAGTAAGGCACTATCAATTATGCTCACCGGAAAAGGACGTATTTGCTTAATTTTGTGTAGCTCTGTATATTATGTATAAATTGCGTACAACAGAAAGAGAGAAAGAAATACCGAGTGACTGCTAAACACTGAATTTTTGGTTTCAGTGGATCTCAAAGCAAATAAATATAAGAAGAATTTTATTTCAAATATTAAAAAAAAAAAAAAAAAAAAAAAAAAAAACTATCATATTTTTAGGTAAGAGAAAGTAATAAATTATATTAAAAAACAATTCACAGAATACCTTTGGGAGTAAAAGAGAGTATTAACAACTACATAAAATCGAAATTATATGAAATTGTCACTAAAAAAACTTACTTCTAAATTAAACAAAATATATGTACACCTTCTTAAATGCTATGTCTTTCAAACAATCTCTTCGAATAAAAATTGCTGACTTAATGTATTAAAATTAACCTCATCTAAAATGGTTATTTCAGGGAAAGGTTAATTTTTATAGATTATTTATTTAGAAATAAAAAATTGCTACTCTGTAAACTCTCCTTGAATTGAAGAGGAATTTATTTGTTTGGGATTCACTTGCTCGCAATAAAAAACAGTCACGCAGGCGCAGTTCTAATGAATGTCATCAACATGTTCTTTTGCATGCCTTTTATATAGACTTTTATTATTTCAAGAAAACAACAAAAAGTTGTTGATTTCTTGTCGCTCATTGTTTAGGATCTTTGGGTCTTGGTTTTTATAGTGGCAGAAAATATATATATTTTATTATTATTATTATTACTAGCATAGTGCAAGAAATATATTCAAAAAACGTTCCCACAGGCTCTGCATCGCAAAACCAGTTGATATAAAACAAATAATATAGCGATGCTTATTTTTTATTATTAGTAGAAATAAATAATAGAAGATAAAAACTAGTTGGCATAGGTGGACTCTGCTCAGTTCCCCGTTCTCATAAATTTCTAGTGCGAGACATATTATAATCATGTTAAAAGAAATTCATTTGACCAAAGCTTGATACAGTGACAGAATGAAATCCCCGCTAATAGGCTATCCACCGTTCACTTCAATATATTTATCTTATTCTAATCTATTAATTTATTTAATCAAGGTCGATTCCGTTGTTTAGCTTTCATGCTACTGTTTCCAATACAATAATCCTCAAAATTCATATTTATATGAAAAATTTACAATTTCGCTATGTTGATAAAATCGTAAATTACGAATAATTTACGAAATTTTCCGATTAGAATATTTGTGTTCAATCATGTTCAAAGGAATATCATAAATGTAATTTTGAAGCTGTCTAATGTATTCATGATCCTCAAAATGGAAGTTTATGCTCAATTTTGCCTTATCCTGACATGTTAAGTAAATCGTAAATTCCAAATAACTTACGAATTTTTTAAATTGGAAAAATCATAGTCTATGATATTCATGCCAGTATCCTAAATAGTATTTCGAAGGTGGTTTGACATCTTTACGATGAAAATATCCTTCAAGATTGACGTTTATGTGAAATTCCGCTCTATTCTGCCATATTAAGAAATTCGCAAATTTCCAATAACTTACCAAATTATTATATTGGAAAATTCATAGTCATTAATATTCTGCCAGTGTCCTAAATAATATTTCAAAAGTAGTCTGACATCTTTACGATGAAAATCTCTCTAAAAATTGACGTTTGTGTGAAATTTTGCCCTATATTGTCATGTTAAGAAATTCGTAAATTTCCAATAACTTGCGAAATTTTCAAAGTAGCATATTTATAGTTACTGATGTTCATTCCGTCATCAAAACTGATATTTTAAAACTGGCCCGACATTTTTAGAGTAAAAAGTTTTCATTTAATGCACGTTTAAGTGAATTTTTGTCCTAGTCTCCCATGTTAAGAAAATCGTAAATTTCTAATAACTTACGAAGTTTTTTAATTCGAATGTTGCAAATGAATAGGGTTCTTGCCAGTATCGAAAGTAATATTTTAAAGCTGATCTGACTTCTCTGCGATCATTTGTTCGTGAAATATCGTGTAAACTGACTAACAAACTAACGGACTAACACACTAACAGACACCCTACAGACAGACATTTGTATGGTGTCTGTCTGTAGGGTGTCTGCTAGTGTGTCATTCCGTTAGTGTGTTAGTCCGTTAGTCCGTTAGTTTGTTAGTCTGTTTACACGATATCTCACGAACAAATGATCGCAGAGAGTTCAGATCAGTTTTAAAATATCACTTTCGATATTGTCAAGAACACTATTCATTTGCAACATTCGAATTAAAAAACTTCGTAAGTTATTAGAAAATTATGATTTTCTTAACATGGGAGAATAGGGCAAAATTTCACTTAAACGTGCATTAAATGAAAACTTTTTACTGTAAAAATGTCGGACCAGTTTTAAAATATCAGTTTAGTGCCGAAATGAACATCAGTAACTATACATATGCTACTTTGTAAATTTCGCATGTTATTGGAAATTTACGAATTTCTTAACATGGCAGTATAGGGCAAAATTTCACATAAACGTCAAATTTGAGCTATATTTTCATCGTAAAGATGTCAAATATTATTTAGGACATTGGCATGAATATTAATGACTATGAATTTTCCAATATAAAAATTTCGTAATTTATTGGAAATTTACGAATTTCTTAATATGGCAGAATAGAGCAAAATTTCACATAAACGCAATCTTGAGGGATATTTTCATCTTAAAGATGTCAAACCACTTTCGAAATATTATTTAGGATATTGGCATGAATATCATAGACTATGATTTTTCCAATTAAAAATTTCGTAAGTTATTTGGAATTTACGATTTACTTAACATGTCAGAATAAGGCAAAATTGAGCATAAACATCCATTTTGAGGATCATAAATACATTAGACATCTCCAAAATTACATTTATGATATTTGTTTGAACATGATTGAATACAAATATTCTAATAGGAAAATTTCGTAAATTAATCGTAATTTACGATTTTATCAACATAGCGAAATTGTAAATTTTTCATATAAATTTGTATTTTGAGGATTATTGTATTGGAAATAGTAGCATGAAAACTAAACAACGGAATCGACCCTGATAAAATAAATTAATAGATTAGAATAAGATAAATATATCAAAGTGAACGGTGGATAGGCTATTAGGCGGGATTTCATTCTGTCATTGTATCAAGCTTTGGTAAAATTCATTTCTTTTAACATGATTATAATATGTCTCGCACTAGAAATTTATGAGAACATAAATATGATGGGGAATTGAGCAGAGTCCACCTATGCCAACTACTTTTAATATAAGGTTGTCTCAAAAAAGAATGAAATACGCATAATTTCTTTGCCTAATAGAAATAAGTGGGCAGCGTATATTTCAAAAGTATTCAAAATAAAATACGAATTAAGACCATATTGATAAAAATTTCTTCCCATTATTTTAAAAAAAGTTACATTTAAAAAAATATTTTTGCCATGCCAACTCTAGATAAATTTGTTTAATAACATTTGTTTTACTTTAATGCCACAGCATCATTACATAATACAGAAATTGTGTGAGTTACACTTAACCAATATTTAATGCATTTCACAGTGACCATTTACCAAATGAGGAACGTAAATGAGAAGCACTGCTATGCAGGGTTTTCCACATTTTAAGGAAGGCTATATCTCAGGAATTACTGCAGAAAAATGCATATAAATTCATATATAGATGCAACTTGATATAAATTAGTGCCAGTCAACTATTGGTAACTCAACAGGTGGTGTTGCTACGCAGCGATTTCCACAATTGAAGATAAGGCTAAGGAAACAACTGCACAAAAATACGTATAAAGTCATATATAGATGCAACTTAGTATACGTTAGTGCCTATTAACTTTTTGAATCATCTGTTCAACAGGTGACACCAAATTTTTCCGGTTTTAACACCAAAACCGTCCAAGAAAAGACTATTTTTCAGGAATTACTGCATAAAGATGTATATAAATTTATATGTACATGCATCTTCGATTGCAAAACAGGTGGCGTTGCTATACAGCGATTTCCTCACTTTAAGGAAAGAGTATGTGTCAGGTTCTAATGCGTATAATTAAACAACACTTGATATGTGAGAAAGCCATTATGAGGCATTATGCCGATTCAATATGAATGTATGTCTATCAATGGGTAGCACTGCTATAGCGCAATTTTTCTCGAGAACGGGAAGGCTATATTTCAACTTCTATGGCATTTACCTGTACGAAACTTCATATATGAGACAAACATTATAAAAACACAATTTTTAAGATGTTAGTTAAACTGTCTTTTTATGGATATTTACTATTGGTTTTCTCTAAAATGAAAATCGTCTGCATTCAATGGTAATTAATTTTAATAAATAATAGTTTTTGTAAATAATTTGAACTGGGTGAATGTATAGGAAAATATAGAAGAAAGTCTTGTGGTGATCACAGCATACTAGTTTCTAATGGATAAAAATTGTTCTTGGGTAAAAAATGAAAACATTCTATTTGACCAAATTTGTACAGGAGTCGTATAAAAATACAATATATATATATATATATATATATACATACATTTTTTTTTTTTTTTTACTTCCCTTTTTATGTATAAGAAAAAAGAATTCGATTGGTGAAAAATTCGGACCTCTGGTTTTCGATGGATTTATATGTTTTGAAATATTTTGAACACGATTTGATCATTTTTACAAAACGTCTGTCTAATCTCTTTCTCTGTGTTAGTATGTGCATATCATAAATTTGATGAACTCTGTATTCGTTGGATGTTGACCGTTGACCTAAAATAGTACTGATTACATTTCGAGATAAATCACTCAACAAGTGGCGCTGTCATCTCACCTTTTTTCACAATTTTCAACATAGCAGTATAGGACAAAATTTCGTATAAATGAATTTAATATGAGTTATTTTTAACGAATGATTCTGAAATTAATATGAATTACTGATAATAGTAGTAGTAAATTAGAAAGAAAATTGTTCGCATAAAGGCCCATCACTTCTCCCTTTGAGGAGAAGTATCACCTGGGACTGTAAGCTTTCAATTATCTTTCAAAAGAACTCGTTAGTACTTTTAAAACGAATCGTTGAACTATAAATCTGTGATAATTTAAAACAAAGTTATAAATTTTTAACGAAAAAACAGAGAAACTAAAATAAAGTATTTCTTTAGATGTTGGCACAAAATTGACATTCTTTGGATTTAAAATGTTACACACCTCTGATGAAAATCGTTTAAATTCATTTTGGAAAATAATTTCTATAAACAATAATTTTAATAAATAACTTGCATTGCGGAAATTTTTATAAAAAAATGTAGAAAAAGTCTTATGGTGATCACAATATACTAGTTTAAACTTAAGGGTCAGGTATTTTTTCTAACGCAGTACATTTTTCTTCCTTTATTTTAAACATTATTTTTATATATATTTTTATATATAAAAAAAAAAAAAATGTTTCCTGAACTACAAATTAGTAATATTTACAGATTAAAACATTTGAAATTCTATTGTTTCGCTCAATTCATAAATTAAAATTCTGTCCTAAACAGAATTTAGTTTTAGGCAGAAAGCCTATCTTTTTGCAGACATTATGTTGGTTTTTAAAACTTGAATTGATTTTTATTAAGAGCAATAATTTTTTATCATCAGATACTCTTTTAACCTGACGAGGAAAATTTACGAGATTCGCTTCACATTGTCACCATTCTCTCTCTACTCTGAAAAAAGAGAGAGACTTTAAAGCCTTCAAATCACTATAAAGATCACTTTCAAGGTTATGTTGTTGCGTTTTTTTCCCTTTTATTGCATTTTTTTGCATATTCGGTTATTTTATTGCATTTTATTGCATAGTTTGTTGCATTTTATTGCCAGTTTCACTGGTAGCAGTACTATGCAAAGGATCGTATTTCGGTAAAACGTTATATATATATATATATATATACAGGGTTAGCAAGAAATAAGTTGCCCACTTCAGAGGGCTTTAGAATCCGTCGTATTAGTCCAAATGAACAAATGACATAAAATTTTAACTACCGGTAATTCAAATGTTGCGCTTGACATTTATTTAAAAAAAAAAAAAAAATAGTACAAAATTCCGCAGATATGTGGCGCTGTAATACACATAGCCATATTTAATATGCTTTAAAAATATGCGTGAAAAGTAAAGTAACATTAATAAAACTGCTCAATGCGATAGCTTTTATGTTCAACAATGGGCTGTAATCGCATAATCATATTATCAGTAGCTGACCGAAGTAAGTCTGTCGGAATATCTAAAACATGGCGCCGAATGTTGTCCTTCAGATCAGGCAGAGTTGATTGTCTTTGACGGTGGATATTGTCCTTTATCCAAAGAATAATGCTAATAGGCATGCGCTGAAACACAAATGCTGTTTCTAATTTTGAATATATGCAAATAAGTACCATTTGTGTTATAGCGCCATCTATCGACGGAATATTCATATCGACGGAATTATTATTCTTTTTTTTTTTTTATATTTAATAAATGTCAAGCGCATCATTTGAATTATCTGCAGTTTAAATTTTATCTCATTTGGACCATTAGGATGAATTTTAGAGTCCTCTGAAGTGGGCAACTTATTTCTTGCTAACCCTGTATGTGCACGGGGCAGTTACGGAATTAAACAACGTTTTTACTAAAATAAATAATTTCTGCAAATGAATATGAACTTTTTTACATAAAAAAAAATCCATATATACACTGATGGAAAAAAAATCCCAACACCAAGAAAAAATTATTGTACAGTAATGAAATTTCAGCAATACATTTGTCTAGGTAATATATTTAATTGATTAAAGTTTCAAGATCACAGGTAGAGCCATTGGCGAGAAGAGCCATTTCAAATGTGAAATGTTGGTACATTAGTAACCGGTGTAACCGCCAGAATTTTGAATGCAAGCATGCAAATGTGCATGCATTGTGTCGTACAGGTGTCGGATATCAGTTTGTGGGATGGAGTTCCATGCCTGTTGCACTTGGGCGGTCAATGCAGGGACGGTTAATGCTGGTTGTGGATGACACTGGAGTTGTCGTCCAATGATGTCCCATACGTGCTCGATTGGAGAAAGATCTGGTGATCTAGCAGGCCAAGGCAACATGTCGACACTCTGTAGAGTATGTTGGGTTACAACAGCGGTATGAGGGCGAGCGTTATCCTGTTGGAAAACACCCCCTTGAATGCTGTTCATGAATGGCAGCACAACAGGTTGTATCACTAGACTGACGTACAAATTTGCAGTCAGGGTGCGTGGGATAACCACGAGAGTGCTCCTGCTGTCATGCGAAATTGCTCCCCAAACCATAACTCCAGGAGTAGGCCCTGTGTGTCTAGGCCGCAGACAGGTCGCTAGCAGGCATCCACCTGGCCTCCTTCTAATCAACACACGGCTATCACTACGACCAAGGCAGAACCGGCTTTCATCAGAAAACACAACAGATCTCCACTCCGTCCTCCAATGAGCTCTAGCTTGACACCACTCACGTCGCAAACGGCAGTGGTTTGGAGTCAGTGGAATGCACGCTACAGGGCGTCTGGCTCGGAGCTGTCCTTGAAGTAACCGATTTGTAACAGTTCGTTGTGTCACTGTGGTGCCAACTGCAGCTCGAATTTCAGCTGCAGACGCAGTACGATTAGCCACAGTCATACGCCGAACACGGCGGTCTTCCCTCTCAGTAGTGCCACGTGGCCGCCCGGAACCCGGTCTTCTTGAGGTAGTACCTTCCCTTGACCACTGCTGCCAACACTCATGCACAGTGGATACATTCCTGCCAAGTCTTTCTGCAATATCGCGGAAAGAAAACCCACCTTCTCGTAGCCCTACTACACGACCTCGTTCAAACTCAGTGAGCTGTTGATAATGGCTTCTTCGTCTTCTTAGAGGCATCCTTGACTAGCATTAACCCACTACGTCAAATCTTAACTGTAAATAACGATCACGAACCTTACAGCGCTTATTTAAAGCAAACCTCATTTGCATGTTCATAGTGTGGCTACTAGCGCCACATTTATGCGCGTAGCTCGAAATTTGAATCGACGTCATCTTTCAGATGTATAAACACGCCTACCAAATTTCGTTTATCTAGCACAGCTCCTTCCTGGTGTTGGGATTTTTTTTTTTCCATCAGTGTACAATTTTTGAGATAGTTTTTGGTAGACTACGTTCTAATATAAAACTTTACACATGTCAAATAATTCCTAAAATGGTTAATTTTACGCAAATGTGGGCAAACATTTTTTAAGGTCAAATTAAGTCAAGTATTTCTAATTTTTCTTGCTAGAAAACATATGAAGAATGGCCAAACATAGCTTCCTAAACTAGATGCCTGCCGCGTGGCTCGAAAACTTGGTAACAGTTCAAGCTGTAGACAGCGCCAACTGGTGCAGATTGCGCGACTTTCTTATTCAACAGCCACCAAAATTTTTTTAAAGTGGGATTTGATATACTTAAAAGGCGAATAGAATCGAAGAAACGCCGATTATATGTATCATATATCACTTCTTAAAATTATTGGTGACAGTTGAATAAAAAAGTCGCACAATCTGTACCAGATGGCGCTGTCTACCGCTTGAATTGTTGCCAAGTTTCCGAGTATCGCCACAGGCCTCTAGTTTAGTAGGCTATGGCCAAATATAAAAAAATATAACTATTACATATACAAAAAATATATGTCTATATATATATATCATAAATTAAAAAGGAAAATCTAAATTTAAAAATTTTACACATGTGATGTCTGTCACGCTATTAAATATTTAATGCATATATTTATTTACATTTAAATTTTAGAACACATGGAAATCCTGTTTGTGTTAATTAAAATTTCTGATCTTCAAATGTGTCTCAGTTTAGAGGAATTGAGTGATAAAAATGAGCTACTTAATTTATGTCTGTTTTTTGAAATGCCTGTCACGCTAAATTTCTACCTTATTAAGTGTAAATTATTTTTCTTAAATTAGAAGTTTTGTATTGTTTATAATACAAAACTTCTCATACATAAGTATCGCCACATCAAAATTCGTTAAAGTAAATTAATATTTAGTGTTTAAATTTGAAGAAGAAATTTCTTGGATGTTCCATTCGCACAGAAAAATTAACCAAATACAATATACAGTAACCGCCGCTTTCAAAAATCACTGGTTAATAAATTCAGTCGCTTAATCTGATCAAATTGCTGGGTCCGGAATCAAATTTATACAAACCATCGCTTAATAAAATCAGCATCGCTGGATAATAAACTCAAAGGAAAATCTCTTCAACAGTAAACATAACCATGTATGTAAGCTAAACAACAAATTATATTTTCTCACCGAATTTTTGAAAAGAAAAAGAGAAACAAAACATAGCAAGACATTACATTGTTAGTCTTTGTCGAAAATTTTAAGCTTAGAAAAAAAAAAAAAAATAAAGAAAATAAAAAAATAAAGAAAACATGCCCCACCATTAGTCGTAGTTATGATTTTATTTTGAAGGTAAAGCGTAAAACTTTGGTAAAGTATGATAGTTTTCTTCAAATAGATAGTCAAAGGAAGGCGACATCGAAACATAATATTAAAGCTTCGTGTAAACATAATATTAAAGATGATATTAGTGACTAAATTGTTCTAAACGGAAGAGTGAATCGCAAGCGAAAAGGAATAAGGAGAGCAGAAGTCATCAGCGAAGCACTTCTAGATATAGGTACAAGAATGCCAGGTCAAAGAAAATTTCCATCTTTTACGTAATTTTGTCCTTAAAAGCTGAAACTTTTATATTGTTGATAAGTAGCAAAAACTCCATTTCTACAGATGGCTAGTTCATAGATGGAAAGGCGAAGAAGAATTTATTTCCATATTTAGGTAATGAATACTCTTTTATTGAGTTCGGGCATGTTCGCCGGATATAAAAATCAGCCGCTTAATAAAATCATTTTGATGAAAACAAACGTGATTTTATAAAGCGGTGACTATATATATATATATATAATATGTTTTTATATATATGCATATATTACTCTTACACTTAATACAAAATAAACATCTGCATACTTTTTAACTTTTATATGGGCTATTTTAAAAGGTTTCTCTGCGAATCTGTTTAGATAAGTGAGTGTAAATTTATCTAACTAAAAACTTAGATATCGCAGCAGCTTTATTTTAAAAACCAAATACGTTATTCAAAAATATTTCCCCGTTTATTATTATTTACTTATTTATTTATTTATATTAATTTTTATGAAATTAATAGTTATGTTTGAAATACTCATAAAATTAAAATATCTTCAGTATCAGTACCATACCCAAAAAATATTTTTGTTTTTAGAGAGCGTTTATGTTTTATTGCTGTTTTCTTTCCTCTCTTCCTTTTTATTATTTTCTTTTTAATAAAAACACTTTTATTTTTTATCCTTAAATGATTAAAGAGTTTTATGTATAGCTAAAATAATGAGCAGTAAGTTTCAACAAATTCACGTTAGAAAATAAAAAAGTTATTCTCTTGATAAAAAGTTCCCTTTTATCTCCTTTTTATATTTGTTCTTTCACTCGTATTGCTGCGATGGGGTATACTTCCACACCGTATTGCGCAGAATACAGATTTCTTTCAAAGAATTCTAAAGGAATCGGTAAACTTCTTCTACACATTTTCACAAAACTTTATGATGATTTTTTTTTTTTTTTTTTTTTTTTTTAAGTTACAAAGACAAGAACTTTTTGAAAACTAGTTTATGTTTCGCTGAAAAAAAAAAAAAAAAAAAAAGGAATGAAAAGTTGAAAACACTTATGTTAAAAGAAATTCCAGAAAACTTTATAAAGTGTTTCAAAAAGGTCGAGTACGTTATTTGAGAAATAAATTTAACTTTTAAGAATATTTCTTAAATGGCTTAACATTTGAAAAAAAAAAAAGTATGCAGGCGTACAGAAATTGGATACAACTTCCTTCTTTTTATATAGATAAATTGTTATGGTTTTATTATATTACTAGCAAACCCGTGCGAAATTTTCGCACTTTATTTCTTTTATTATTTACCTTTAAAACTTGAAACTCATAAGCATTATACTAATTTCACCACCTAATTCAAATTTAAGCCAAATTTTTATTATAACCAAATAAATATTGGGCAATAGTGAAGTCAGAATCATTTGAAGAAATGTTTCAAAGTAAAATTCATGGTTGTCGAACCAGTTTTCATACTTCCACAGGCAGTACAGTTTTAATAAAGAGCCACTAGGACTCCTTTTAAATTTTTATCGCCAAGAGTGCGATGACATTTTATTTATTTTGGCATAATTTTTGTTAAAAGAAAAAAAAAAATATTCTGATTATATTTTTATGATTGCGTTTTTTAGTCAATTTATGATAATGATTCATATTCTGTATATATCTTTAAAATAGTGCTAGGTTAAAAGTGACGCTTGCAAAGATTCTGAAGAATTAACTGTTAAAAATACATTTTCCTATAAAATAATGTCATCAAACAAATGTCGTCATTTTTTCTTATAAGTTCATTGAGCCGCGTGTTTTTGTTAATTTTTAAATATTATTTTTTTATCCTCGTGTATTTTATTAATTTCACCACTATCGTATCGTTTCTACAAAAAATAATTGTAACTGGTCCACGTTAGAGAAATATTATATAGAACCTTGTGTATTTTAATACTTTCATCACTATCGTATCGTTTGCAACTGGTCTACGTTAGGCAAATATTATATAGATTATTAGATCACTGAACTCAGTCCATGTGCTTAAATATTGCTTGTGTATTATTTTTTAATTCTCGCGTATTTTATTGTCATTATCGTATCGTTTCTACAAAATATAATCATAATCCACGTTAGAGAAATATTGTATAGATTATTATTACTTTAACTGTAAAATTGGGGTAAAATCAATCAAAACTCCATAATTTAATATTGGTAATTAATGAAATAAAGTAAAATTTTAAAAGCGCATGTATGAAAAAAATTAATCAGTTATGATATTTTTATTATTAAGTCATAAAAATTGAAAAAAAAAAAAAAAAAAAAAAAAAGGAGGGTGGGGGAGAGAAAAGATCTTAATGTAATCGAGTAATCGACAAAGATTAGAATTTGGGGTGACTCTCTGTGGTAATTTTCTGCATACTAAGAAAAATTACATTTGGTCATGGATCTTAAAGTGAATATTAAACAACTAAGAACATCGGTGCTTAAACCTGTATTTGGCCAGTCACGAGGGAACTGAAGTTCATCAAACGGACAAAGTACGGTGTAATTAATTTAAAACGTAATAGAATACAAATTTAAAGTAGTATAAAACATGCAATGGCATACACTGAAATTTTTAGCGAATAACGTAAAGAAAATGTCGATTTAAAAATAGAGTGTAATCATTTAAAATACTTTAACCCATTCATTTAAAAAGATAAAATTTATTTGTACCAAAGCATAAATATTTTAAGGAAGATTACAAAAAATAAACTGTTGTTTTATGCTTTTGGGTTTTTCTGTTTCGAAAAGATTAGTAATTTTCATTCTAGAAACTCTATTCTAATATTAATATTTTTTTCTTTTTCCATTATTATTAACTTTTATTTAAAAAATTAATGAATCATTTTTAGTTTCTCGTTTACCAATTTATATGTATTATGTTATTTATTGATTTTTAGTACTCTAAGATAAGTATTTTAGAGTACACTGCACTGTAGAATGTAGAAAAGCTAAAAATCCATAGAAAAAAGATGGGATGAAAACTAAAAAAAAAAAAAAAAAAAAAAAAAAAACTCGCAATGTCAAGTGTATTAATAAAAAAAAAAAAAAAAAAAAAAAAAGCTCACACCGGAAGCAATAAAAGGACAAAATTGACTAGAAAAAGACATCGAGGAGCGGGAGGGAGTTTTGGGGCATTAAACCTATCGTTGAGGGTTTAAAACGCCTCGCTAATTTTGTGACTCTTCGGTGGAGGGGTTGGGTGGGTGTGAGACACCGCACTTTAGAATGTAGAAATATAATTCACTGTAGAATGTAGAGGGGGAAAAAACTAAAAATCCATAGAAAAAGCGTGGAATGAAAACGAAAAAAACTTACAATGTCTAATGTGTTTAAAAAAAAAAGAGAGAGAGAAAAATAGGAAAAAAAAAAGAAAAAGAAAATAGGCTCACGCCGGAAGTAATAAAAGGACAAAATTGATTAGAAAAAGACATCGAGGAGCGGGAGGGAGTTTCGGAGTATTAAACCTATCGTTGAGTGTTTAAAATGCCTCGCTAATTATGTGACTAAGGAGATATTATTTTTCAGCATAATTCACATATTTAAAACTAATACTAATAAATAAAACCATCTCGTTAATTTTTAAGAATTAATATTAAAGACATGAAATTCTCTCTTTTCATCTCAGTACGTCTGTCTTTAAGCCTTACCTGCCGAAGAAAAATTACGCGATAAACTTCCTAGTACCACAATTTATTAGTTACGCACGCGTAATTATACATTTACTGTTTCAAAAACATTCCCTTTCTAATTCCTCTCACAATTCTGAAATAAGTAAATTCTTTAAAAACACTATCACCGTCAATTAACTGCATTCCAAGTCATGGGACCTAGTTTCAGTGGTAGCAGCGAAACACAAAGGATCGTACTTCCGGAAAGCGTATATATACGTCCGTGGCCGTTAACGCATTGGCTTAGCGAGATTGATATATACGTCCTGGACAGTTAAGTGGTTAATTAAATTATTCATATTTCTGCAATTCTCTTATAATACTCATATTTATCAAGAAAGTATTGAGTTGATTATTTCCTTCCATGGTATTTTTAAAATATGAATTTGAATGATATTCTCTCGCTAAAAGGTTTAAAACTAAATAAAGCATTTAAAAATGCAATTTATATACTATTGAATCTCATAAAAAAAAATTAATAATAATATTAATAATGATAAATCACTTACCCCTTTATCAGATGGATTTGTTCTTGCAAATGTCTTATAAAAGCCTTTATCTGACACCCTTGAATCAGCACATTTCTATAAAGGGAAAATAAAAAAGATCGTGTTAATTTTTTATATACGACACACTTATTCAATAATTTATATATTTGGTGTGTAACATACATATGTAGCGATTATGTAGGCTTTAAAGTTGGAAAATTTAAAATAATGAATTTTATATATTTTATTATTGTGAAAAAAAAAAAAAAAAACTAGTATGTTGTGGCCACCACATGGCTTTCTTCTATCTTTTCCTATACAAATTCACTCAGCAACAATAATTTAAAAAAAAAAGTGGAACTTTGACAAAATTTTGGGTAAAATATGAAAATTATTCTAAGTTTGTCAAAACACGGAAACCGTGGGAGTTTGATAAAATTAAGGGGAGAGGGAAAGAAAAAAGTGGGACTTTAACAAATTTTCACATTTTACCCAAAATTTTGTCAAAGTCCCACTTCTTTTTTTTTTTTTTTTTTTTTTTTTTTTTCCTCTCCCCTTAATTCTATCAAACTCCCACGGTTTCCGTGTTCTGACAAACTTAAACAAATTTTTGCATTTTCCCCCCAATTTTGTCAAAGTCCCACGGTTTCCGTGTTTTGACAAATTTAGAATAATTTTCACATTTTACCCAAAATTTTGTCAAAGTTTGTCAAAACACGGAAACATTGGAACTTTGACAAAATTAGGGGAAAAATGCAAAAATATGTTAAAGTTTGTCAAGACACGGAAACCGTAGGACTTTGACAAAATTAGGGGAAAAAAGCAAAAATTAGTTTAAGTTTGTCAGAACACGGAAACCGTGGGAGTTTGATTAAGGGGAGAGAAAAAAAAAAAAAAAAAAAAATTTTTTTTTTCTAAGTTTTTTTTTCGTAAAAAGTAAAAAAAATCGATAACTTTGTTTTAAATTATCACAGATTTATAGTTCAACCATTCGTTTTAAAGGTACTGACGAGACCTTTCGAAAGATACCCATCTTGAAAATTTTTGCCTTTATCACCCTGTTGAAAATTTAGAAAAAGCGTGATGGCAACGCAACCTGTAAGACGATTTTTACCAAAAGTTGATAGGCACTAATTTATGTCAAGGTGCAACTACATACCAATTTGTATGAAATTCTGTGCAGTAGTTCCAGAGATACAGTTGCCACAAAATTTTGTCACACACACACACACAGACAGACAGACATTTTCTAAAAATGGTAAAATCGTGTTCTACATCTCTCAAAACGTGTAAATCCATCAAAAACCCGAAATCGAAAATTTTTACGAATCCAATACTTTCTTCTATTGAAGATAGAAGAAAGTAAAAAAAAAATTAAATCTTTTAATTACATTATTTAGACTAGTTTACTAGGATACATCACAGTTTAAATTTATGAAAACAAACATAATTAACCAAGATGCATTTAAAGTATTTGCGCAAATTCATTATTGTTAATTTTAAATTTAAGTATATGGGCATGGTAATAGTTACAGAATACAGAAAAACAGACAACCAATATAAATAGATAAAAAACTAAATTAAAAAGCACCAGTAACATCTTTAAAACTAGTATGTTGTGGCCACCACAAGACTTTCTTCTATATTTTCCTATATACATATTCAATCAGTAACAATATTTAAAAAAAAAAAAAAAAAAAAAAATACGATTTTTTTCTTTCTTTCTTTTTTTTTTTTTTTTTTTTTTTTGTTAAAAGTAATACATATTCAACCAATAACAATATTTAAAAAAAAAAAAAAAAAAAATACGATTTTTTTTTCTAAGTTTTTTTTTTGTTAAAAGTAAAAAAAATCGATAACTTTGTTTTAAATTATCACAGATTTATAGTTCAACCATTCGTTTTAAAGGTATTGATGAGACCTTTCGAAAGATACCCATCTTGAAAATTTACTCCCCTCGAGGGGGAACTTCCCCCCCAGGGGGGGTGGCGTGGCTCCTACACGTACAAAAAAATTTTCCCAGTTGACTATCTCTATTATAAATAATTATTGTAAATTTCATAATGATTACTAAAAAATAATTCTCTTTAAGCACATTTATACAAAATTTTGTCCTATATCACCATGTTAAAAATTTAGAAAAAGCGGGATGGCAACGCAACCTGTAAGACAATTTTTACCAAAAGTTGATAGGCACTAATTTATGTCAAGGTGGAACTACATACCAATTTGTATGAAATTCTGTGCAGTAGTTCCTGAGATACAGTTGCCACAAAATTTTGTCACACACACACACACACACACACACACAGACAGACAGACAGACAGACAGACAGACAGACAGACATTTTCTAAAAATAGTCAAATCGTATTCTACAGCTCTCAAAACGTGTAAATCCATCAAAAACCCGAGGTCGAAAATTTTTACGAATCCAATACTTTCTCTATATTACATATAGAAGAAAGTAAAAAGATATAAAAAATGAACTAGTAATAGTTTTAATGTAGTAATAGTTATACTATTAATAGTTATATTGTTTTATTTATTGTTTACTCTCTATTTTTACTTCCATTACCCTACTACCGTAGGTAATGGAAGTATTGTATTCGGTCTGAAAATTCGATAACGGGTTTTCACCTGATTTACACGTTTTAAGGTCCCCTGGGTCCAAAAAAGTGGTTTTTGGCAATTGGTCAGTGTGTATGTATGTGTGTGTGTGTGTGTATGTATGTATGTGGAGAATCTTCTGGCTATTATATCTCAGAAACTAATAAAGATAGAGCTACGAAACTTTAGAATTAAAATACGTCTGGTGTACAGATGAAATTTCCAAATTTTGGTGAAAATTGAAAAACCGGAAGTGGGACATCGGAAACCGGAAGTGGGACCGTAAGTCCGTATCTCAAAAACGGCTCTAACGATTTTCTTCAAATTTGCTATATAAATACTCTATTACATGTCCTTTCGAATGATATAGTTGGTTAGTTCAGGAAAATTGACAGGCGTCCTGTATAAATAGCTCAATTTCAGGTCTCCCAAGGGCGTTCCTTTAAAAACAGCTGTACGGATTTTTTTCAAACTCGCCATATTAACTCACTTTTAAATATCCTTTTGTATGTAATTATTGTTTTCCGGTCAATAATTGATTTTTTGTAAAAGTTGGTATCTCAAAAACGGCTCTAACGATTTTCTCTTTAGTTCACTTTTATTTTTTCTGATCGCATTATCTCTCAAAAATGTATATAATATGCGTAATAGTGGGTAATGAAAGTCGTGTGGTTGTTTCACACCAGATTTTTCGAATTGTTTCACCTTGTGACAACTTAAGCATCCATTTTCTCTTACGCCATGCCTTCACTAATGCTAAAAACGGGATTTTCTTCAATTTTTTTAGAATTCGAATAATTACTAATTCCTTATTAACATAGTTCGTAAATAACACAAGATTGCGAAATCGTAGTTTTCAATTTTTTTTTTTTTTTTTTTTTTCTGTACTTCTTTGTGTGTATCTAATGTTTTTTGATACGCTGAATTCATAAATGCTTGCCTTTTCTTCCTATTACGTAGGGATTTT
This sequence comes from Salticus scenicus, assembly GCA_963930645.1. NCBI lineage: Eukaryota > Metazoa > Arthropoda > Arachnida > Araneae > Salticidae > Salticus > Salticus scenicus. The sequence goes on from OZ005652.1 coordinate 351,026,623, forward strand.
TCACAAAGTAACGATGAAGATAGGAAAATGGCCTGCACAGGCTGTAATAAAATCGAAATTACATTCGGCTGCAAAATTATTCGAGCACTAGCCAATAATTCCTATATTTAAAAAGTACACTTAAGACTGTTTTGCTAAGTAAATCCTTGTCGAATCATGTTCTTAGACTGATTAAGAACATGACTCGACAAGGATTTATTTAACAAAGCTGTATTAAGTGTTCTTTTTTTTTTTTTTTTTTTTTTTTTTTTTTTGACAAGGATTATTGCTACTGCTCGAATAATTTTGCAGCCGACTGTATTTATAAATAAAAAATTAGTGCTTGACAGATGAAACAATTTCCCTTTAACAAATATTTATTCATGAACATTTTATAAAAGTGATCACAAGTGTAGTCTTAATAATTCAAAACCATTAAAAATTCTGTCATGTCAGAATTTAGTTTAGTACGGAGGACTATTAATTTCAATCTGTAATTTTTTTTTTTTTTTTTTTTTTTTTTTTAGAAGAAGTGCAACTAACTTTCTGACTGACCTATGTAAAAAGCTAAATAATAATAATAATAATAATAATAATAATAATAAAAGAATTAAAAAAAAAAGAGTGGAATGTTTTCCATAGAGGCGCCTAAAACAGTACAAAATAAGAAAGTTGTGGAAATTTATGGCCAGCTCGAAAAAAAAAAAAAAAAAAAAAAAATCAAAAGCCTTCAAAATTGGAAAAGGAAAAGTTTTCTCCTAGAACAAGAAGAAACTGTTACTTCAAGCTGACCACAAATTTCCAATATTTATTTCATTTTCTACTGTTTTTGCCCCTCTGTTATTCTATTAAAATAATAATAATAATAATAATAACTCTTCTTTTACTTAATTTGCAAACTTTGATATATTTTCATAAATCAGAAACACTGATAAAAGGAAATTAATTAGATTTGAAATTCATTTTATTGTTTAGCCACAATTAATATTCTAACATATAATCATGGATTTTATTTATTTATTTATTAGTGCTAGAGGCCTATTTCAGTCGGTACAGTTGTCGAATTTTTATAATACACTCTTAATAGAGCTAAGGGCCTATTTCAGTCGGTTTATTGAATGGGGATTTATTGAATGAAGTCCCCCCAAGGCACAACTTTGACATGAGTCCCCCCCAGGCCCAACTTTGACATGAGTCCCCCCCAAGGTACCCCTATTTCAGTCGGTACAGCGTTGTCGAACTTTTATAATACACTCTTAATAGTGCTAAGGGCCCATTTCAGTCGGTTTATTGAATGGGGATTTATTGAATGAAGTCCCCCCAAGGCACAACTTTGACATGAGTCCCCCCCCAGGCCCAACTTTGACATGAGTCCCCCCCAAAGTACCCCTATTTCAGTCGGTACAGCGTTGTCGAATTTTTATAATACACTCTTAATAGTGCTAAGGGCCTATTTCAGTCGGTTTATTGAATGGGGATTTATTGAATGAAGTCCCCCAAGGCACAACTTTGACATGAGTCCCCCCCCCAGGCCCAACTTTGACATGAGTCCCCCCAAAGGCCCAACTTTGACATGAGTCCCCCCCCAGGCCCAACTTTGACATGAGTCCCCCCAAAGGCCCAACTTTGACATGAGTCCCCCCCCCAGGCCCAACTTTGACATGAGTCCCCCAAGGCCCAACTTTGACATGAGTCCCCCCCCAAGGTACAACTTTGACATGAGTCCCCCCCCCAAGGCACACCTCCCCCTCATTGGGAAAAAGAGATAAAACGTTGTTTTGCGGCTATAAGACAGTTTGGACTTCCAACGTTAGTTGTTACAATATCTGCAGCTGAAACACATTGGTTTGATTTAATGAAAACTTTATCATGGAATTTAGATCGTCACGAATTAACTAAAGAAGAATTTGTCGATATTAACAAGTTTAGCAGTAGGCCTCTGGCACTAAATTAAAATCTGTCAATGTCAGATTTTCATGTTTTAAATAATGAAATAATGTCGTGTCTGTATAATTTTTGTCAATATTGCATTATTTTTTTGATGATGGAATACTTTTTCGTCATTGATTAGATGTTTATGATTAATACTTATTGTCTTATATGATGGGGCTCGTTAAGTATGACAATCCATCTTTGTTGTATGACAGGTAATTAGCGATGCTTTGCGAATGTTGTCAGGTCATGTAATATCAATGATTACTAATTTCTTGACATCAACCATTTATTATTTCATTATTTTTATTATCTAACTATTTAATTCTACCTTTCCAGATATGACAGTTAATGCTAGATGATTTCAGTGTGTTTATTTTATTTTGATGATATGTTGATTGTAATAAAATAAATGTATTTAACTAAGCATATAATAATAATAATAATAATAATAAACTTTTAAAAGATTTGATTTGAAACGTTTTCTATAACGTAGCAATTTGAACCAAAAACCAATTATATGGACATTCGTGGCTGAAGTTGTTAATTGAACAAAAAATTCCATCTATTAAGTCTGTTAGAAATAAATTCTGTTATAACAGTAAATCTATGTAAAGTCAGTTAAGCGCTTGAAATGAGCAATGATAAAAAAAATCAAAAACCATTTGTAATTATTTTACAAAACAATGTAATTCGGGATGAAGGAACATTAAAAATATCTTACGTGATCTCTATTTTTTTACTTTTTTTTTATTACTATTTAATTTCTGTAAAAAAAAAATAAAATAAATAAATAAATGAATGTAGATATTTTAAATCTTTTTTATAACAAAACTGCATTATATCTAACTTTTTAAGCAATAAAAAGATTTTTACAAGCTGGGGTTTATTGATGAATAGCTTTTTATATTGTATACTGGCTGGCATTGGCCGCTTCGTTGGTCACTATTTTTAAATGAACCTTTTTTTATAATAATAAGTCTCTATATTTTAATTTGTATATTTATTAATAAGCGTCTAAAACATAAAGAGTTTTTGCTTGCTAAAACGAATTATATTTAAACAATTCGTTTGTGAAACGTAACCCTCGTATGGCAACACTTGTAAAAACTAATTGAGATAGGTGGACTATGCTCAGTTCCCCATCACATTTATGTCCTCATAAATTTCTAGTACGAGACATATTATAATCATGTTAAAAGAAATAAATTTGACCAAAGCTTTATACAGTGACAGAACGAAATCCCCGCCTAATAGGCTATCCACCGTTCACTTCGATACATTTATCTTATTCTAATCTATTAATTTATTTTATCAGGGTCAATTCCGTTGTTTAGTTTTCATGCTACTATTTCCAATGCAACAATCCTCAAAATTCAGATTTATATGAAAAATTTTCAATTTCGCTATGTTGATAAAATCGTAAATTACGAATAATTTACGAAATTTTCCTATTAGAATATTTTTATTCAATCATGTTCAAACAAATATCATAAATGTAATTTTGAAAATGTCTACTGTATTTATGATCCTCAAAATGGACGTTTATGCTCAATTTTGCCTTATTCTGACATGTTAAGTAAATCGTAAATTGCAAATAACTTACGAATTTTTTTAATTGGAAAAATCATAGTCTATGATATTCATGCCAGTATCCAAAATAATATTTAAAAAGTGGTTTGACATCTTTACGATGAGTTATCCCTTAAGATTGATGTTTATGTGAAATTTTGCTCTATTCTGCCTTGTTAGGAAATTCGTAAATTTCCAATAACTTACGAAATTTTTATATTGGAAACTTCATAGTCATTAATATTCATGCCAGCGTCCTAAAAAATATTTCAAAAGTAGTCTGGACATCTTTACGATGAAAATATCTCTCAAAATTGACATTTATGTGAAATTTTGCCCTATACTGCCATTTTAAGAAATGCGTAAATTTCCAACAACTTGCGAAATTTACAAAGTAGCATATTTATAGTTACTGATGTTCATTCCGGCATCAAAACTGATATTTTAAAACTGGTCTGACATTTTTACAGTAAAATGTTTCCATTTAATGCACATTTAACTGAAATTTTGTCCTATTCTCCCATATTAAGAAAATCGTAAATTTCTAATAACTTACGAAGTTTTTTAATTCGAATGTTGTAAATGAATAGGGTTCTTGCCAGTATCGAAAGTAATATTTTAAAACTGATCTGACCTCTCTGCGACAATTTGTTCTTGAGATATCGTGTACACAGACTAACATACTAACGGACTAACACACTAACGGACTAACAAACTAACAGACACCCTACAGATGGACACCATACAAATTTTGTCATTTTCGCATTCCTCACGCCGGAAAACATGTAAAAAAGTCAAAAACCGAGGTCGAAAATTTTCACGATTACCTTAAGTTCCCCATACTTTTAGAATGATGGGGAGCTAAAAAAGTTGTTTCTCCATCGCTGATAAATAAAATCTGCGCACAGTTATAGTAAAGAATAGCAATCTCCTGTATGAAAATGCACGTTTGCAGCGAATAACTTCTAAGAAATGATGTCAGTTTCAAAGACGATAGTACTTTATTTGAGAAATTTTTCTGGAAGTGACGTCATTCTAACAAGTTATAAAAATTATTTTGATTTTATTTATATTCGAACACTATGTCATTTTGACGCATTGACGGTGAAATTTTTAAATTACATGCATGAGGGTTTCACGAAAGCGTAATTTTAGAATGCTTTTTAATCATTTCATCACTTTTTATTAAGAATTTTTAAAAAATGAAAATTTCAATACAAGAAAATTTTATAACAAACCAATAAGTCAACTACAGTAAAGTATCCGTTATAAATAATCAATGGTTATTCTAAAATATACTCTAAAGCTTTTAGGAATACAATAATTCAATAATTATTCAATAGTTTGAATAGTTTCGAGATAGTTTGAATGAAGTTCAGTACAGTTCAGTATTGTATAAAAGGAAGAAATGTCTAAAATATATTCCACTGCAGTCAGTGTGATGTAAAACGTACAATATTTTCATAAGTAGAAAAAAGCATGATATGCAATTGAATGAATAAAACTAAATAAAATTTATTATTTTATTAATCCTCAGTAAACAATTATAAAATTTCTATGCGCGAATAAATGTAAAATATTTATGCTATATATTTAAATTCTAAAACAACATTGTTTAATAATTATATACTGTATTTTTATTTATTTTTTAACACGCTTTTATTAGCTTCACCTGTATGTTTGTATCCGCTCTGGAAGCAAACAAAAAATTTATATTGTAAAAAAAGACTTTCCCTACGTGAACGGCGTGGCGTTGAAGTATAGCTCCGCGCTACGAACCTAAAGGTCTAGCGTTCGGTCCCAGTCAGGGAGATTTTTTAAAAATGGTTTTTGTTTAATTCTAAATTATTTTAATTAAAGATTTAAATGTATGTAAATATTATGGTGTGTCACTCACATGGTTTTCTTTTACCCTGCATTTTAATACTAAGATAGATATTTTGTGCTTTTTAGTTCACATTTCTATAAAAGCGTGTTCTTTAATTTTTTAAAACTATAATATTATTACTCTCTATGTTTCGAAATTTTTCACCTTTTGACAACATAAGAAGCCATTTTCTCTTACGCCATGTCTTCACTAACGCTAATAATATTATAGTTTTAAAAAATTAAAGAACACGCTTTTATAGAAATGTGAACTAAAAAGCACAAAATATCTATCTTAGTATTAAAATGCAGGGTAAGAGAAAATCGTGTGAGTGACACACCATAATATTTAAATACATTTAAATCTTTAATTAAAATAATTTAGAATTAAACAAAAACCATTTTTAAAAAATCTCCCCTGACTGGGCTCGAACGCTAGACCTTTAGGTTCGTAGCGCGGCACTTTACCTCACAGCCACGGCGTTCACGTACGGAAAGTCTTTTTTTCAATGTAGATTTTTTGTTTGCTCCCAGAGCGGTTACAAACAAACATATATACAGGTGAAGTTAATAAAAGCGTGTTAAAAATAAATTATACCTATAACAATAAATATAAGCACCCAAAAACAAAAAAAGAAAAATATCTTAAAATAATAATAATAATAATAGTGAGGTAACTAATGAGGTAACTAAAATTAAAATAGGCATTGTAATAAATAAAATGCACATACTATTCTATGATGGGGAACAAAGGAAAATTTCTCTCTTAAAATGACAGTTTGCAGGATTTTTTTTTTTTTTTTTTTTTTTTAAAGACTAATATCTTATTAAAAAAAAAAAATCAGCGATTTAAATTTTGTGCAGTAGACACAGGTACAAAAAAATATCCCTCCCCCTGAAGTTTTTTTTTTTTTTTTTTTTTTTTTTTTTTTGCTCTTTATAAACAATAAGTTGCGAGTGTAATGCACCACTGAAAACTGCTGTACTTTCTTATTGCCGGCTTCGGTGATAAAAATATAAATTCCCCCTTCCCCAATAAGAAATTTAAATCTTAGTAAAAATCATTGTGAATTTAAAATACAATCCAAGCAACTGATGATCACATATTGAAATACATATGCAATGTTAACATTAATAATAAATACCTATTAATTGAAATATAAAAATTAAATCTTTTACACATACCTGAATATAAATAATGAAACTTAAAACACGAGAAAAAGAGAATGGTTTTCTACAATATTGCAGTGTAGATTTAAAAACAAGCTTTCAAAACATGACACTGGTGAAGCGATTGCAAATCTTCGAGCAAAGACGACATATCCCTATTACGTCAAATAAAAATCCCTATTTTACTTGTGATAAATATTCTCCATTGAATTTTTTTTTTCTTTGCATCATTTTTAACTTCCATTCAACTTACAACAAAAACCGGTCTCCTATTTCAAGGGTAGCTAGGAAAAAAAAACTATTACTTGCTTTGCAATAGATATTTCATGTTTTTTTTTTTTTTTTCCTTTCTTTTTAAAAACAATAGAAATTTAATTTATACAGAATACGTTTGTCGCTTCGTTCTCAGAAAGACAATGAAAATCTTCCTGCCCAATAGTTATTTAGAAAAAAAAAAAAAAAAAAAATCGAAATATATTTCTCACAAGGCTCGAAAAGCAGAAATTGCTTTAAGTGTTAAAATAATAAGTCTGTTCGGTATGACCAATGACTCATTCTTTAACTCTTTTTTTTTTTTTTTTTTTTTTTTTTTTCGTTTTCACATTAGGAAAATTCACAGCCGTTAAAATTAATACTCGTTTTCTAAAAATTAATTATTTAAAATTTTTATTTAGAAATGCGAAAAATTAACTAAGTGCATTTTTCTCTTTTTTTTTTTTTTAAGCTGTAAAATGCAATATAAAAATTTTAAACAATGTATTTTTGGAATTTAATGGTTGTAAACTGGAGAAGGAGAAATTGTAAGAGGTATAAAGGAACTTTAAGATATATAAATAAAAATAATATTATAGTTTTAAAAAATTAAAGAACACGCTTTAATTTACTTTCCTTATTTTAAATAAATGTAATTTTTATTGTTCACGTTTTTTTTTTTTTTTTTTTTTTTGTCGAAAAAATAATGATAATTTTTTTGGCAACAATTAAATTAAGGAATAATATTAAATATTTTAAATAAATGTAATTTTTATTGTTCACATTTTTTTTTTTTTTTTTCTGTCCAAAAAATAATGATAATTTTTTTTGGCAACAATTAAATTAAGGATTAAAATTAAATGGCCAATTTATCAGTAATTAGAAGGTTTTTATTTTAACATTTTAATTAATTAAAAGAAAACTAAAACAAAATTCGAAAATCGGGCTTCGAGGTGCATCAGGAGAGGTCATTACGAACCACCATGCAAATTTTTGTAGCTCAGCCATCAGCCGTTTTCTTAAAAAGCTCTGGAAACCATACACAATGGTTTTTTGTTTGAGATATGAAGGATTTTGTGCAATCACGTTTTGCTCCCAGAGAAGTTACAAACATACATACATACAGGTGAAGCTAATATAAGCGTGTTAAAAACGGGATTTTCTTCAATATAGCATTAAAAAAAAAAATGTTTTTTTTTTTTTTTTTGTATTTATAATTCGAATAATTAATCATTCCTTATTCACATAGTTTGTAAATAACACAAGCCTGTGAAATCGTACTTTTCAATTTTTTTTATGTACCACTTCTTTGTGTGTATATTATTTTTTGATACTCTATATTCAGAAATACTTGCCTTTTCTTCCTATCATGTAGGGATTTTTCACAAAGTAACGGGTGATGATAGAAAAATGGTTTATAGAGGCTGTAATAACATCGGAATTATTTATAAATATAAAATTAGTGCTTGACAGATGAAACAATTTCTTTTTAACAAACATTCATTCATGAACATTTTATAAAAGTGATCACAAGTGTAGTCTTAATAATTCAAAACCATTAAAAATTCTGTCAATAACAGAATTTAGTTTAGTACGGAGAACTATTAATCTAAATCTGTAAAATTTTTATTTTTATTTTTATTTTTTTAATTTTTAATTTATTTTTTATCCAATTTTTTTTCCCCCGTAAAACTGGACCACGTATTTTTTAAAATGACTGAAACGAATTAAAATTAAGTTTTGTTACCTAAATTTTACATTTTAGTTAATTTTAAAAAATCTATTTGCCGTGTTGAAAAACTGTTTGCACCCTTGGATTCAGAAAAATCACCCCTTTAGGTTTGTTACGATAGGACTGATATTTCTAATTTATTTTGATGTTACACAAAACTGGTCTACGAAAAATACTGATTGGTACTAATAGTCCTCCGTCCTAAAAAAATACATTAAAATAGGCTATCATTCTATTTTAAATGTGTTTCTTTACGTACAATATTCCATTAGGCTTTTTCACTTATGAAAGACGGGGGGAGGGGGGGGTTGATTCTCTATGCAGCATCATACATTAATCTGCTAATATATTAACTCTCCATCGTCCCTGAAACCTCCTTTACATTTCATTGATGTCTTGATGAAATAGCTAACTTTGTTCTTCATTCACATCACCCAAATTTTTTCGAGAGATAACTGAGATGGGAGATGAAAAAATGAACTTGAAGCTCAAAAAATCCCATTTTTTGTCAAAACTGTATGTGATGGAATTTTTTTAATAGATTTTTTTTTAAACCAGCATCCACACCCTACCCAGACAGCACATCACCTCCCCAGGATATCTTCAAGATGTCTTCTGGATGAAAAGACATCCTAGAAACGTCCTTAAGATGTACTGTGGATAAGTTAAGCCTAACTGTGCTGTTAGGGTAACAACACACTTGTCCACAGAAAATCCCGAGGATGTCAATAGGATTTCCCTTTTGTCCACAGGACATCCTGAGGATGCCTTTTGGAGAAGATGTGTTGTTAGGGACAAATACACCAGAAAAACACATCATCTTGAAGAAAAACATTTCATAGCAGGCCTGTGCAATTAATGGTTTGTAAATTAAGGTAAAAAGCGCATCTAATTTATAAGTAAACTCAATATGTTATTAACATTCTTTATGCATGTTATAATATTCTTTTTGCACAATATTAAGTAGTTACTCCAAAAATAAAGACAATTCTAGTGATGCAACCCTTTTTTTTTTAATTAAATAAGTTTTAGAACCTATCTTCTCCTACAATTTGTTACTTTTTTCAACTATATTTTTAATGTTCTTTATATTGTACGCTATAATATTAAGGTTTGGATGACTAAAAAGTTAAAATGCGAGAGAGAATAAATTAATAATACATTGATTCATAAAAAATAAATAAATAAACAAATAAACAAATGAAACGTTGTTTCATAATTAAAAGTTCAAAAAATGATTAAATTTTCTTTTTTCTTTTCTTTTTTTTTTTTTAACTTTTGATTTTACTTTGAATCCGATCCTTAATTTAATAAAATTTACTATAATAACAGCTAGAAAAACAAACCAAGTCTATTGAGAAAAACATATGAGTGATTATCCTATAAGTATTTTCCTGCTACGAATTAGGGAAGAAATAAAAATAAAATTTTATTTTATATATATATATTAATAAATACAACAACTGATACAAAGTAATATGAAGCATTTTGGCATGACTTTTAAACAGTATTAAAAGTTATATCTTATAAATGAAATTGGGGTTCAATGTTGCTACTATTCCCAAGAATATTACTTTATAATACAAAATTTTAATGCACACTTTTAATTAAATTGCTTATTTTTTCGATCATGCTTAAATACATTTTCGCTATTTCGTTATAAATATGCGAACAAATATTTCATTCGCTGAAATACATATTATTTTAAAATAGCCTAGTTCAATTTTAACAAAATCCTCTTTGAACAACATATTTGAAAATTCAAATGAGCTCTGTTATATAAGACAGTAGGGAAATACAAACAGTGGTACAACAATTTTCTATCCCAAATCAATAAAAAATATAGTTTGATTTACAATAATAAAATTTGTTTTATATTTTGAGACATAAACTTCTGTTTCGGCAGGTATCTTTTCTAAAACATACATGTCTTTATGCTTAAAAAAGTTTAAAAAAAAAAAAATGTAAAAAATGAAGAAAAAATGCAAATAATGTGAAGGTATTTGGAACAATCCCAGCCTAAAAAGTCTTAAAAAAAAAAAAAAACTATTAAAATGAAGAAAACTGCAGATATTTGGAACAACAATAAGTTTAAGGGGGAAAATTTGTATCGGGGGGGGGGGAGGAAATTTCCTGCAAATTTTTTTTTGTTCCCAACTACCTTTAGTATATCTGCAGATTTTCGCTGTAAATAGAAGCGTCTTAAATTCAGACAGAAATGTGTCTGAAATGTCAATTCAGACATTTAAATGTCTGAAACACTTACGCATGCAAAATTTCAGACGCATGTGCTGTCTTAAATTAAGACACGTAAGTGTCTTTTTTATAAATGAGCTGAGATAGGTGTCTGAATAAGGTTGATATGTCTGAAATTAAGACATATGACATTTTAGACACATAAAATTTCAGACATTTTACAATTTAGGCACATAAAAATTCAGACATTACAAATTTCAGACACTTAGAAATTCAGACATTTGTATAACTTAACAAATTTTCCATATGAAATCTACTTTAAGCGGCAAGCATATCCTGCTTTAATATTTTTTTAACAAATAAATTTGATATTATTTTATATAATATAAGTAGTTAACTTATTTAAAATACCTAGACGCGAAACTTATTCGGTTAAAAGTTAAAAAAGAAAGTTGATTTTTATTTAAAGTTCTCACATGTAATAAATAAATAAATAAATATATATATTAAGATAAACGAAGCATGTATCTTGTAGCTAAGAAACGAATTCGTAACTATACATTCTTAAACAATTTGTGCATAATTGATTTTTTTTCGCATTTTAATTATTTTATTTTCCCTACACTTCAAAATGTAAAAGGACAATTTTTTTGATTGCATGTACATAGTTTTTTTTTTTTTTTTTTTTTTTTTTTTTTTTTTGCAAATACCACTTTAAAAAAAAAATCGTTTAAAATCCATAGTCTACAATTTTTTCATATTTATTACGCATTTTACAAAAAAATTCTAAACCTCCACACATGAAATTTAAGATAATAATATGTATTAATCTTTAGCTCTTATGGACAGTTTTATTGCGAAGACGTAAAACTTAGATTTGTTTTACGGATACTAAAATATATATTTCCTTATACAAACAACGTTCTGTGCGAATACCGATGGCTTGATTGGGAAGACGCTCGACTGTGAATCCATTGATTGTCGGTTCGACTCCCGGCGAGGGCAACGGTTACTGCATTTGTAAAAATTATTAATGCTTTTTTTTTATGCTCTAGGTTATTCTAAAATCTTTTTCACAGGTAAACAGTATAACACTCATCTTTTCATTTATTTATTTATGAAAAATATTCACTGTAGACAGGATCAAAGATGGCGGGATTTCAGACGTTTCGAGTGTGAAACGATGTGCCTTTTAAGACACTTTCTAGCATCTTAAAATTAAACACTCATTTCAGACACTTGTATTTACAGTGTTCTGCAGTTTCTCTTTATTTTTACAGTTTTTTTAAAGACTTTTTAAGCTGGGATTGTTTCAAATACCTTCACATTATCTGCATTTTTTCTTAACTTTTTACAGTTTTTTTGAAGACTTTTTTTAGCTGGGAACTAATTTCAAAAGATCAATAACTAGGCGAAGGACAAGAGAAAAAAGTGACAATCTAAATAGCTAACATTTTATTAGAATTAAATTTACACCCCTTTTCTTGAAAATACTTTTTGAAACTGTTGATCGACAGTACAGAGTACATTTAACACACATATACATACACAAAGAAAAACTATAAAATACATCGTACAGAAATTACATTGTTTATTTTATTCCCCAAAGAACCTCCATCACCAAATAGGTTAGAATCTTTAGAATTGCTGCGTATGTGTTGCCATCTGATGACTAAGTTTAATAAGTTTTAATTGCAAAAAACTAGTTTCTCATCTTATCATTGGCTCCTTTAAATTAAACAAAATTCTATTCATCATTAATATATTTGGTAAATAATTTTAAATAGTTTTTTGTTCACTCATAAAAAAAAAATAATAATAATAAAAAAAAAATAAGAAATCATAAATTACATTATTTAACAAAGTTTTGACGAAAATTTAATGACATGAAGAATAACTATCATTAAATAAATTTTAACCGAAAAGGCTGAGACGAAAGCCGCGGCCATTTCGTGAAGGAAAGGCTGCGCGAAAACGGCCTCTCGGAAATGGATTTCGCGCCAAAACGGCTGCGCCAAAACGACCGCGCCGAATCGTCCCATTCCGATATTTAAATTTTACCTGTGATCATAAGAAAAGTATTTTAAGTGAAAACATTTTAAAACTTCATGATACAAATATTACCTACTCATTGGAGAATCGCTGATATTTAAATTTTAGTAGTGAACTAAGAAAAAACCTTTAAAGTGGAAACAATTTGATGCGTTTAAAGGGACATGTACGGTTGCAATGTAAAATCTTTCTAATGTATATGCAGGGTATTTCAGAACTTTTGCTGAAAATTTAAAGGGTGATGGAACACATCTAAACAAGCAATTATTCTCATACAAAGCACATGGGCTTTAAATGCTTGTAGTGATTCGCTAGATGGAGAATGGATTGAATGCATTGGTAATTGTGTCAAAACTAACGAACAAATTCGCACTATTATTCTGTTATAAATTAATCGAAAATAATTAATTTCTGTAAAAGAAACGCATTTCCAGCTTACTAAACATTATTTTTTAAAATTTGAGGAGTTTTTTGTAACTTTCTGTATTCTTACATTTCTATAAATGAAACTCAATTCGAGCTTATTAAATTATTTTTATGATTACTCATTTCGAAAGAGAGCAGTTGTTAGCTCTTAGTAGTTCACTACTTGCGTTACAACAATTCTATCAGCTAGAATAAAGAGTTAAAAGCTGTTGCCACAAGTACATAAAAACCTTTTGCAACAAAATTAATTTTAAACAAAATAATCGTTTAAAAACAAATTAGTTATTTTTGACTAATTTTCAACAGAATAATAATGCGACCTGGTCACCATTACCATTTTAACCTAGTCACCATTGCATTGTGCATCAAGCACTATCTAGCGGAATATTAATGGAAGATTTGGCATGGGATCATAAAAACAAGGCAAACAACAACGTCTAGAACGCCAAGCACTGAAGACGGTACGCAAATTGCTACCGAAACAGCTGTCTGCTTTCATATTACTTCTTTTTGGCGTCCTATACGTTGTTGTTTGCCTTGATTTTACTATCTAGCGGTTCACTACTTGAATCCAACAATGGTTTGTACGACGAAAATTGCTCGTTTAGATGTATTGATGTATTCTAATATCTCTTATTTTTTTACCGCGAGTTCTGAAACATCTTACATATATACATATATGAATTTCTCAGATCTTCACGAAATATTGTTAGGATATAGTAGGAATGTGAAGGTATATGTTAAATAAAAAATTAGAAAATCCATATTTGCATCATTTTTTACAAAATAAATTGCACGGATAAACCTTAAACACTAAGTAATAAATGTTCCTTTTTTTATTTAGAGTAATTTGCTTTGCTCAAAAAAATAAAAGATAGAGAGAACCAATCGCACTGCGCTGCAAAAGAAAGAAAAAAAAATCGAGCCTTGATACCATTTTTGCTTATTCTTATGTAACATGCCCTCCTGAATCCGAATATGACTCCCATTGTGCTCAATCACCCACCGTTTTCTCGCGACGCCAAACCCTCCCCCAATTTTTATCACTGTTCGGTAATTTTATGGCCATGAATTTGGATTTGGATGGAGAATGGAAAAGAATTATTTTAACATTTAAAAACAAAATATATAATTTATAATATTGGGAGTACAAATTAATTCGGTCCGTTTTCAATAGATGGCTCTGGCTGATTTGTTTACTGAATAATGATAGATGTTTTTGGCATTGTTAGAAAGGTTTGACCTTTGTCAACCATATTCAGTCAACGAAGCTTCGAGTTTTATACAACAACATTGGTTTTTTGAGCATTCAATATGTCGAGTTTTGTGCTAAAGAAACAACATTTGCGGGAAGTTTTGATTTTCTTTTTTAATTGGAAGAAAAGTGCCGCTGAAGCGCATCGATCGCTTGTGGAAGTTTATGGTGAATCTGCGCCATCTGATAAATCATGTAGAGAGTGGTTTCGACACTTCAAAAATGGTGATTTTAGTGTCGAAGACAATGAGCGCCCGGGCCAGCCGAAAAAGTTCGAAGATGCCGAATTGGAGGAATTGCTCGATCAAGATCCGTGCCAAACGCAACAAGAGCTTGCAGGATCGTTGGGAGTCACTCAGCAAGCAATTTCCGTGCGCTTAAAAAAAATGGGAATGGTTCAAAAGCAATGAAATTGGGTCCCATACGAGTTGAAACCGCGCGACGTTGAAAAGCGATGTGGCAATTGTCGTTAAAAATTACTTGGAAACGTTGAAATGGGAGGTCCTACCCCACCCGCCGTATTCGCCAGACCTTGCTCCTTCTGATTATTGGTTGTTCCGACGGATGCATCACGATTTGGCTGGACACCGCTTCACTTCTTTCGAAGAAATTCAAGAATGGCTCGATTCATGGTTTGCGTCCAGAGAGGACTCATTTTTCAGAGATGGAATCCGAAAATTGCCAGAAAGGTGGACAAAAGTTGTGGCTACCGATGGACAATACTTTGAATAACATGTTTTTTCATTTTGATAATAAATAAAATGTTTTTTTAACGAAAAAAAACGGACCGAATTAATTTGTACTCCCAATAAATAAAAATAATAATTGATTAATAAAATACACTGTTAAAAAAACATGTAAATTTACGTGCCTCCGCTCGTTTAATTGTTTTGGTCACGACCGTTCTCTACCTACAGAACGGACACACCCGTATTTTCTGATATGGCTTGATATTTTCTGCTATACTACAGGGTTGTCAGTAGTTTTTAGCACTTTTTTTTTTAATAGTAAACTTCATTAATCGTTTGTAGTACATATCTTCAAAGGAATAATAGTAAAAAAAATTTATTTATATATAAAGTGGTATTCAAAATGATAAATTACGGGCAAAACATTAATTAATGAGTATTTGGACGGAACTTTTGCTGACGGACAAAACCTCATAAACTTCGGTGCAATTTTTTTAGAGTGTATAATAAATGTATAATAGTACATAACAGTACTTAATTTCAGTGGTAAATCATCTCCCCTAAATTTTCCCCTTGCTGCAGATGTTTATGTTTTAGAATGAACAACTCTATAAACCCTCAGAAGATATTTAACAGTTAAAATAATCCTTCCTCCCTCCAAAACACCAAAATTTATAAACAGAAAATTACCGAAAAGTGATAAAAATAGGGATGCGTTCCTAAACGACGGTGGGTGATAGGGCACAATGGGCGTCATATTCAGATTCAGGAAGTCATTTTGCATAAGAATTTGCAAAAATGGTGTTGGGGCCAATTTTCATGCCGAGCAGTGTTTTTAAGTTTTAAATTCAACTATTGTTGTTCGTTTAATTGAAAATATTCTTTTTATTCTTTATATAAACCTCTAATTTTGTCTTTCGAAAAATCGTAAGCAAAACTTTTCTGTGAATTTTGCGCTAACTTTTATATATATATATATATTAAAGAGGTAAAAATCTTGCTTTCGGCAAGTTTTGCAGTGAATTTGTTTTAATAGAAAACACAAAATATATTTCTAAACTCTTTTCCTTAAACAAGTCAATTAAAAATAAAATATTTTTATTTTTATTTTTAGGGGAGACCGGGGGTTAGTTGTGCCGGGGGCAAGTAGTGCCACAGAGCTTTCTGAATGAACCGGTAGGTTGCAGAACCTGTCGCGTCATGTGAGTGAACAAGCTGATTATTGTAATGTGCTGTGTAAGTTTGGAAGTATAACGTTGAGTTGTTTTCGAGATAAAATTATTTATTGTGTTTTCTATTGCAAAAGTAAATTTTGTGACCTACGTTAGAATCGTCATTGCCACGAGGGATCGTGAGGTATGTAAACTTCCTAAACATTATTTGAATACTCATATTTTGAGCTGTTATTCAATGTATTTTATTTGTTAAGGTTAACAACTTTTCGGAAACTTATGAATAAAGTTCAGAAAGGTGCAATGCGGGGCTAGTTGTGACGAAGTGTAGGAGGCATGTTGTGACAGTGTCTCTACTTGTCCAGGCATGATTTTTAATGCAGATTTTTATATTTCAGAAAAAATTATATTAAATTACAATAAGCTTATTGCAAGAGCTAAAGGTACTTTACAAAATTGTGAGTAAGCTGCAATAGAAGTAACTTCTGGAAGGTGCAATTTAAGGAAACCAAAGAACTACAGAATGTCACTTACATATATGAATAAAAAGAAGAGTACTAATGTGGAAGAAAATATTGAAATTTGATGTAAAAGAAACTACATATGATATTCACAGTATAGGAAAAGGTCAAACAGTGCATCACACACACATAAAGAAAAAAAAAACTTATGTTATTAAATAAAATTAAGTAGCAGGAGTTGGATACCTCTGAAGATGATGAAAATTGCTTATGTTTAGTTTGCTTGGAGCAATACAAATTTTGTAGATCCGGAGAAAACTGGGTGATGGGCTAAAAGATAGGCTCATGCCAAATGTACCGAAAATGAACCTTATTATATTTATATTAACTGCAAACTGCAAATCAGACGCTGAAGAAAGCGATAACAATGAATGATTAAAAATATAGGTAGGCCTATAGGATATAGACCTCCACGTTCTAGTAAGCTACCGAGTCAAAGATCAATATGGCCAAACATTTTTGTTAGCTTTATAAAAGACTAAGAGTTTACAAATATTGGTAATCTAACTCTTTTTTTTTTCATTTGGTTTACAGTGTTATTAAAAAAATTAAAGTGTTTTTATTGTGTTAAGAACAATATAAGCGAACAAAATTTTCGTTGATGATTTAAAATATTGCACTTAATTACTTTTTTCACATAATTTGTATATGTTACAACGTGTTTGCATGTGTAATTTGTATGTCACGATGTGCATCAAGCATGTCACTACTAGCCCCGCTACTGGGCAAGTTATGACAAATTTCGACGTTACGCAGGATTCATTTTATGGTATGAAAAACGTTATATATATAATATTAATAACGTTATATATATAATATTGATAGTTTTATAAATATATTAGACAAGGTTTACTCTATGGTATGATATATTAAATGTTTCACTTCAGTTCAAGTCTTAGAGCTAATATCAAAAATGACGAAAACGTCACTACTAGCCCCGGTCTCCCCTACATTATTTTACAGTTCGCAATTTTAATAGGCAGTTTTTGAAATCATATTATATTCGTTAAATTTTCTCTATGAAATTTTTAATCCATATACTTAATTTATTAGATAATTGTTGCTGAAATCAATATTATAACATTTAGATTAAATTTGAATCATGAAAATATTTAAAATCCTGTAATAGCAGAAAAGTATTTTTATATTTAAATAGTAGATAACATAATAAAATGTAGAAAAAAAATATTTTTAGGAACTTATTCCTAAATTATTGTACCTCTCCGTTTTATTATTATTATTATTATTATTATTATTGTTGTTGTTATTTATTTTATTTTATTTTATTTTTTTTGCTTTAAAAAAGCATTCTTTGTTTTCATCCTTTTCCATATTCTTTATATTTTAGCATCGAAAACTGAATGCAAAAGCAAATTCTTTTCTTTTTCTTTCTTTCTTTCTTTTTTTTTTTTTGTTTGTGTGTGTGTATGAATTAATTAATATTTATAAAGGATGGAAAAAGATTTAATGCATTTTCTTATAACAAAGTAACTATTAGGTTTTTCAAATTCCAATTCTTTCTTTATTTTGTAAAAAATTCTTTCTTTATTTTGTAATAAACTAATTTTCTTTCAGAAATTACTTTTCTGTAAAAGTAATACTTAAAAATTTTCTCTTTCTGTGTTTTAATGTTTAATTTACATTTCTTTTAAAAATTTTAATGGGAATTTCTATTCTTACATTTTCACTGATTAATTATGCTTTTATATTACTTGAAATATTTATTAATATTTCACAATATTCAGCTATTACTTTTATATTTAAAGAAGAAAGAAATTCTTTAATGATTATAAAACTAATTTTGAGGATCAAATTAAAGCGTTTTCAATTATTATGCATTATAATATATATATATATATATTTTTTTTTTTTTTTAAGTATTTTCACATTTATGTACTTAAATATTTCTATTAAAACAGAATTGATAATCAAAAATTTCTAAAAGCATTGCTTCTATTTTCTCTTTATTCGAAATAAATTAAAGCTTTTCCGTACTAAGTCAACATTAAATAAAATATATCAACCAAGGTTAATGGAAAATGATTCATAAAAGTCAGCCTCAAACGAATAAAGATCTTTTTATTAATTTATTGAACGAAATTTAATAAAAATCAATAAGGAATTTACACTTTTATATCTTTATTTTAATTTGAAACAGCATTCTTACGAATTTTAAAGCATGATTAACATTTTGTCATCGAAGTATTTTCCTATTTTAAATAACAAGCTCTGAATTTCGACGTTCTTCTAAAACATTATACAGTCGAACCTCGTTAGCGTGAATCTCGAGGGGGATAACATTTTTTTCATATTATCAGTTGTTAATGCTATCAGTAAGTAATCTTCATATAACTAAACTAATCTTCATTTTGACGGGGATTATGGAAACAGTTCATGTTAAAAGTAATTCACATTAACGAGGTTCGACAGTATTATTTTACAAGAACTGGAAAAACCCACCAGCGAGCATTGCTAATATTTCGTTAGAGGAACTTCAACCCGCTGGTTATGATCTGTGGTAAGAGCTGTCTATTCTAGAGAAATAAATGATTCCACGTATTCATAATTATATTATTCAAATTTTATCCTGAAAAATTTACACTGAAAAATTAACACTGGCATATGTAAATGGGAGAAGTGTTTAACACGAATAAGTAATTTTTTTTTTTAAAAAAATAATGTATCATTTTTGAGAAACATCTTACGACCAGTCTAGTTTGTCTTTAAAATATATTTTTACGTGGATCACAAACAATGTATTAAATGGTTATATTTGTTTTGATGGCTACAAAAAAGCATATTTTCTCTATCTTTATGCATATATATAATAAAATTCCATAAAATAGTTTTGAAAAGTGAACCTGTGATCATAGTTTCCAGAGACCCTTCAAAAAAAATGTATCCTCGCAGTGATCAGGATAACTCATCCTGATAACTTTATCTGAAAGTTAGTAGTTTTCTGTTAGTAGATATGTATAACTCATGCTTCAACAACGGATTAATATATATATATATATATATTTGAAATTTGAATTTTTGGTTAAATTGTATGCAAAAGCAGTTCAATTTTCAATACAATTTACCCCACAAACTGGCTTGTAACACACCGTATGTTCTTTATACGACGAAATTCACGAACTGCAGTAGAAGCATTCCCCATGTTTTCGTAAAACAGCTTCACCAATAACGCATGTTCAACTAAAGATACCGTTATCATTACAGTCGGAAACACCAGCATAAAATATGACAACATCTGCAGACGTTTTATACCCTAACCTGTTTTGCATAAAGCTTTCTTTTCTACGCAAGTATGCAAATCTCGACTTTTGTTTTTTCCTAGAACTGACAGCTTTTCCCGGTTTTACATTTTATTACTCATAATTCTTGTTCTGGACTGTTAATATTGTTTCTGTATTTCGTTTATTGTTTTAAATGTTTTTCCAGAAAAAGCGCCCTCTGATGGAAATTTTGGAATTAAAGTTTTTTTTTTTTTAATTTCGTGAACGCATTTCGTGTATAGTCTATATACCAAATTTCGTTGCATTCTGTTCACCCGTTTGGGCTGTACGATGCTGTTTATAAGGGAAGTTTAATTATAACTATCCTGTATAACTCTAATTTTTTATAGAAATCATTAGATACATTTAACTAAATGTTTGCAGTATTTTGCAACCGGTGGATTAAGTTTTAACATAGATCGCGAATATTTCTAAAAATGAGGATAAGTAAGATCGGATTGTCTCCTGAAAAATCGTTAATCCTAAGTTTTTATCAAAATCGTTAAATCCTTTCCCGTGTAAACCAAATGTTTGCCATATATCACAAACGATGGAGTAAAGGTTGAGTACAAACTGGAATTTATCTGAAGATGTGGATAAGTGATTTTTAGAAAACCATTTACACCGAACTATTGTAAAAACCGACCGAGCTGTTTCCGAGAAACCCAAGATTTATATATATATATATACTCCTGCTCAAAAGTTTTGCAAGATTTACAAATGATTACTTTTTTTTCGATTTAAAGATTTATCTCTAGATGAAATCATTTAAACACTGGATGTGTAAATAACAGGAACTTCTTTGAGTTTTTCAGTATAGATTAGGTTACGATAGTAATTAGGTGACCGGCAACAAATTGAAAAAAAATTAACAGTGTTTGCGATCACCCTTTATTGTTAAGTGTAGAAAATGATCCGTAACTTTAGGATATGTTGATATAAACGTAGTACAATTTGTGGATAAATTTGTGCGACGATGCATGTTAAATAACCTGAGATATAAGCATTTGTTTTAAAACTCCAAAAAAGATCAGCATGTTTTTATTTATAATATACTGAGTTTTCAACCAAAATTATTCCACATTGAGTTAAATTGAAAAAACATTTTTGAAAAAATACACTGTAATCGGGATACAAATATCTAAAATATTTCATGAAATATGAGCATTTTTTATGAAAAACAGTTTCACTGCGTACGCTCGAAAATTTTATTACATTGTTTGAAATCTAAATATATCTGACATCTTTTATCAAAAGCTCATTTGAATAGAATAAAAATTAAGCAAATTGTCGACAAAAATACGAGGAAGATTTTAAATATTTTTCACAGTTGAAATTTCATAAGGGCTTTTTCACACGCCGCGTAATTAATCTAAAGGTCCAGTTATTTCCACCACTTTGCACAAGCGATTTTTTATTTTATTTTATTTTATTTTATTTATTTATTTATTTATTTTTTTGTGAAAAACCCGTTATGATCTCACAAATCTTAGTTTTTAAACAAAAATAAGAAAATTATGAAGAAATTTTTCCCAAAACAGTACTTTTGGAGCGTGATTGAAATAATTGGATCTTCAAATTAATTACGCGGCATGTAAAAACCCCTTATGAAATTTCAACTCTGGAAATTACGTAAAATCTAGCTAGTTTGTTTTGCCGACAATTTGCTTAATTGTTACTCTATTGCAATGATCTTTTGACAAAAGTTGCCCAATATATTTAGTTTTCAACCTATGTAATTTTTTTTTTTTTTTTTTTTTTTTTTTTTGCGCATGCACATTAAAAATATATTTACTATAAATGCTCATATCTCAGAGAATCTTTTAATCTTTCGTTCACGTTTTTCCTAAAAACGTTCATATTTTATGAGCTATCTTAGATATTTGTAATGTGATTCCTGTATATTGTTTCGAAAGTGATTTCAATTTATCAGAAGATCTGGATAATTTTTGTTTAAAACTCTGTATATTATAAATAAAAACCATGCCTTTTTACTTTCTCTTACCCATACGGTAGAGAAAGTATTGTTTTTGGGTCAAATTTTCGAACGCGAGATTTTGTTATATTTACACGTTTTGAGGTCCTCTGAATACGAAAATCATGTTTTTAGCAAATGGTCTGTGTGTATGTCTGTGTGTCTGTATGTCTGTGTGTGTGTATGTGTGTCTGTATGTCTGTGTGTGTGTCTGTGTGTGTGTCTGTATGTGTGTCTGTCTGTTATCAGCATATCTCAAGAACAAATTATGGCAGAAAGTTCAAACTTGGTATTCTAAATGTGTATCATATAGGGACGCTACAGTAAGCTTTTCGTTAAGATCAAGCAAATGGTTCGTGTACAGCGACAATCAAGAGAATTCTAATACATTACGTCTATGGGGAAAATTGCAGGAAAGTAGAGTTTAACGTCTATAGACTGCACTAAACCAAATGAAACGAACATATATTTTTTGTAATAGAGATAGTTAGCTGAGAAAATTTTTTTGTGTATGTAGGAGCCTCGCCTCCCCCCCTGGGGGGGAAGTCCCCCCTCGAGGGGAGTAAATTTTCATAATGGGTATCATTCAAAAGAGCTTGCGAATACCTTTAAAACGAATGGTTGAACTATAAATCTGTGATAATTTAAAACACAGTTATAGATTTTTTTTAATTTTAACGAAAAAAAAACTTAGAAAAAAAAATCTTATTTTTTTTTTTTTTTTTAAATATTGAGAGTAAAATGGACTTTTTTTTGGATATTTAGTGTTACACTACCTCTCTAATATGGAAATCGTCTGCATCATCGTAAAAAATAATTTTTTAAAATAATAATTTTAAAAAATTATTTTTTAAAAACAGAATTATTTTTTAATAACCGAATTAAACGGGAGCCCCCCTCACACAGAACTAATTATCGTATAAAACTCTTCTGAAGCCTAATTTGAATTGTTTAGCATAGGTTTACATGACAGTTCTCGTTATCTTACCTCTTAATCTGCAACCTGTATTTATAGTATTAAATTTCAGAGTAAGAGAAAGTCGTGTGAGTGACACACCAGATTATTTTTTTAAGTTTTAAAATAAATGCTTATATCTTCTTTATTTAACATGCTATTGTCACAAAAATCCATCCACAACTGTACTGGGTCTATATTAACGCATCCTAAAGTTGCAGATCATGTCCTTCTCTTTGCGATACAGGGTGATCGCAAACATTATTGATTTTGCTCAATTAGTTGTCGGCTCCTAATTATTGTCGTAACCTAATCTTCACTGAAAAACACGAGGCTGACCTTGTTCTTTACATATCCAGTGTTTAAAAGTATTTCATCTAGAGATGAGTTTTTAAATTGAAAAAAAAAAAAAAAAAATATATATATATATATATATATATATATATCGTTGTAAATTTTGCTAAACTTTTGAGTAGGAGTGTATACATATACACATATGTACAAGTCTCGTAACTCGTTTAATATAATAAAGAAATTTTAAAAGAATTAAAGTTACATCTTGTGCAAATTTGTTGTATGCTTCTAAAATTATGGTACCAAGCATGAATTGCACGATTATATATATAACAATACTTTATGTAGTGTAGTTATTGTAGGTTCATATATGCATAATTTTTTTTCTAAACGGTGACCTTCTTATCCAATGGAATAATAGCAGGGAAATGAAAAACATCTGGCACTTCTTTGCAAATTTCATATGTAAAGTTATATTTTATTTCTTAAGAATACAATGTCGATTAAATCTTTTAACACCTTTTTAGCAATTTTGGATGAAAAAATATGCAACTGCATGCCTTTTACTTTATTTCTCAGTAAATTATTAGCAACACCTTATGAATAAATATAGTTCAAATTTAAATACATAGAGTCACACAATGTATATTCATAAATTGGACTTTTTCACTAAACGTCAATTGCCCAATGAGTTTTTATAGTACGACGTTAAAGCCCCTGAATTTTCTGAGATGACTTTAAATGTATAAATAAGTATACTAAGATAAAATCTTTTTGTAAAAAAATAGAACCGACTCCAAAAAGGAACTACTACTCTAACAACTAAAAATGAAAGAAATTTGGCAGAAAATGGAACTGTAGATTGCGCCTAAAAGTATAAAATAATTTCCTTCGCCAAACAACCTATAACACTACAATTAATCATAACTTTTGAAGTCGGCGCAAAATTAAATAAAATTTAATTAGTTTTTAAAGGTTTGTCTTTAGATCGGTAGCAACAAATGCTGTTGTCTCGAATGATCCATTTTTATGTTTCCTTTATTATTTTATCACTGTATACAATTGGTCCATTAGTAGCATCTACATAGAACAGTGAACATTCTTCACTTCGCGGTATTTATGTTTCTACGAAGTTAGATCATCCTTGATGGCTTTTGGATTTGGCGATCAAAACGTAATACAAAAATATACACGCAAGATGTATATTTTCATAATATATATTGTACGATGTGTTGTTTCATATTCTTGATTACTCTCTTGATATACCTTTTTAAAATAATCATGATATCCCAAAGAAATTAAATATTTTTGCCAGATAATTTTGCGGTTTTTCGTTCACCAAGAACGTCAGATACCAGCATCTTCGCCAACTTTTGCTGCTTACGAAATCTTATTTGTTTTCTTGAATCAAAGTAGTTTTCGGCTGCGTTTTGCAGGTAACAATGGGAGACGTATATTTTGAATAGGATTTGATTTTTGTACTGAATAAAGGTATCAATTTTTATTTATTTTTGCGCCGACTTCAAAAGTTATGATTAATTGTAGTGTTATAGGTTGTTTGGCGAAGGAAATTATTTTATACTTTTAGGCGCAATCTACAGTTCCATTTTCTGCCAAATTTCTTTCATTTTTAGTTGTTAGAGTAGTAGTTCCTTTTTGGAGTCGGTTCTATTTTTTTACAAAAAGATTTTATTTTTCTCTTTTCAGTGAAAACTTATTTATATAGCAGAGCATCAGAAGACGTTCGACGGAAGATTCACAAATCACAACTGCCAAGAAAAGTGACATTACTCAAAAAATGGTTTATGTCACTGAAAAATACATTAAATGCATCCAATGTGAACAAAAAAGTTACATCTCCATCTAGAAAGTTATCCACTCGAGAGACAGTCGTGCCAGTTTTATTCTAGTCAAGTTATTTTTAAGTTGATTTTTTTCAAATGCTGTATTTTTAAATTGTGTGACTTTTCTTGCCTTTATCGGATATGACCAAAAAGCTATCTATTCAACGAACATACGTTAAATTAAAAAGTCTTTAGAAATGTAAAGAAAGGATACGCTGTATTCGTAACAGAAAATTCTGTTAGGCATATATATTGAACTTTACAGTGAATACGTGTCGGTTTAAAAAGCCTATGCGTTAATCGATGTGACCGCTTACAATAACCCTACTTTGAATTTTACAAACCATAAATGTCACCCGCTACGCTACAACCCATGCAATGTTTTTCAAGTGTGCACAAAATAGGAAATTGTGAACAAACAAATGCACACGTTTTAAGCGTTCTGTTTTTAGCATTAATGTCTAAACTATCTTTGCGTACTACATCGATGATGCTCTGCAATTTTATAATTCACTTTTTTCCCCTGTCTTGAAACGTTTCCGAGATAAGATCGCCAACTCCACTCTTTTCCACAAGGTGGCGCTTTAGGCGGTTGAATTGCGTAGCACATGTCCACTTTACTGTACCTATATACCACTTTTATGACTATAGCTGCAGCTCTTCAGCAGTTAAAAGAGTCGGGACTGACTTTTTTGGGCACCCTGTATTTTCTTTTGATCGTAAAGATCTTACAGTGGGACGTATTTCAGACCAACACCTTTACAATAAAACAAAAAGTATCAAAATCGGATCATCCGTTTAGAAGTTATGAACTAAGAAACAAAAACAAAAACAAAAAAACATACGCTTTGAATTGAGAACCTCCTCCCTTTTGAAGTCGGTTAATTAGAGCATTTTTTACGAAGTTATAAGTTTACAAACACCAACAACAACACATAGCAAGAATTAAGAACACCCTCCTTTCTGAAGTTGGTTGAAAACTACTTTGCGCTAATCGATGTGACCTTTTACAGTAACAGTACTTTGAACCACAGAGTATACGTGTCATCCGCTACGCTGTAAAGCGTGCAACGTAGTTCAAGTGTGCACCGTGTAGGAAATTGCGAACAAACAACAGCACATTTTAAGCGTTCTATTTTTAGCAATAATGTCTAAAAACTGTCTTTTCGTAGTAAATCGATGATACTCTACAACTTCGTAATTAACTTTTCTCCCATCTTGAACCGTTTTTGAGATAGGAGCACTAATCCTGCTGTTTTTCACCAGATGGCGCTTTATTTTCTTTAGACTGTAAAGATGTTATAATTGGACCTACTTCAGACCAAGATCTCTACAACAAAGCAAAAGTATCAAGTAACCGTATTTTGAACTGTGTAGCGTATGTCTCACCAGCTACGCTACAACGTGAGCAATGTAGCTCAAGTGTGTATAGTGTAAGAAATTGCGGCCAAAAACAGGCACGTTTTTAGCCTTGTACTTTTAGCATCAATGTCGAAACTATTTTTTCGTACTAAATCGATGATGCTCTGCAATTTTATAATTCACTTTTTTCCCCTGTCTTGAACCGTTTCCGAGATAGAAACGCTAGCATGAATGTCTAAACTATCTTTTTGTACTAAATCGATGATACTTCAACTTTCTAATTCACTTTTTTTCTCTAGAACCGTTTCGAGATAGGAACCCTAACTCCACTATTTTTCACCAGGTGGCGCAGCAAGCGGTTTAACCTTGTACTGCAGGGCCAATTTACTATACTCACATACCATTTTTATCACTATAGTTGCAGCCGTTTAGCAGTTAAGAGAGTTGGGACTGATTTTTTGGGCACCCTGTATTTTCTTTAGATCGTAAAGATATTACAAGGGGACCTATTGCAGACCAAGATCTTTTCAACAAAACAAAAAGTATCAAAATCGGAGCATCCGTTCAGAAGTTATGAGCTAACAAACATAAAAAAAACATACGGTTTGAATTGAGAACCTTCCTTCTTTTTTTGAAGTCGGTTAATAAAAAATATAGATGGATATGGTTTCAAAAGCAAACAAATCAAACCTCCTTTCTTTTATTTCTTTGTTGTTTTCAAATGGTCGCCGTTTAAAAAAATGACCTATATATGAACCTGCAATGCCTAAAGTGTACATAATATTTCTCTAATGCGGTCAGTTATGATTCAATTTTATAGAAACAATACGATAAAAACGCGAAGATAAAAAATAATACACAAGGAATGTTTATACACACGGACTCACTTCAGTGTTCTAAAAAAAAAAAAAGATGACATGAGATTTGTCTGCTGAGATAATTTTATGGAAAAAAAATATTTTTAAAAGCTGCATCGTTACAATCTTTCAAACATCTTTCGTCCGTTTGAACCTAGAAGCATTTTAAAATTAAAGACAAAAAATGAACAATTGTCATAAATTGACTAAAAAGCGCAATAATAAAAAGTATAATCAAAAAAGGTACTAAGATTTTTTTTAAACAAAAAATTATGCCAAAATAAATAAACTAAAAAATAAATTAAAAGGCATCGTCAACATGGCGGCAAAAAGGTTAAAGTCGCCATAGGGGTCCTATACCAAAGATGACCTGCCTGGGATATATGAAAGCTGGGTCGTCAAACATGAATTTTATGTTTAAACTTTTCTTTAAATGACTTTGTTTAACTCATTAGTGTTTCATCCCACAAAAACTAATAATAATTTGGCTTCTGGTGCATTAAAATTTAAACTGAATGGTGAAATTGATATAAGTTTCAAATTTTAAAGATAAATAAAAAAAGAAAGAAATTGCAAAAATTTCACACAGGTTTGCTAGTACATAATATGTTTATAATATATACAATCAGGTAATGCATAATTTCGTAACACAATTTCAGATACATTCAAAAATTATACAAAGGAAACACACATTTCTACGGAAGCACCGTTACTGATGAATGAAAAAAAAAAAAATAAATAACATTACTATTTATTCTAAATAAATATACGCTGATTCTGAAATATCTTGCAAAACAAATAATAATTTATTGATTTTATTAAAATACTCATTAAAAAATATTGAATTAAATACATATTTGGCAATAAAAAAAAATTAAATTAAATAATTATAAATGCGATGATTTTTATTTTCTTATTGTTTAAGAGAAAAAAAATACAATAACAAAAACGTGATCTTCTTATGAATATACAAATAGATTAATAAATAAATAAAGCATGCTTAAGTATACTGTTTGTGTAGATTCTTTTATAACTTATTGCATTGTTATTCTCCATAATCACAGTGCAATTAAAAAAAGTTAAATTGTAAATTCAGTACTTAATTAAAAGTTTCTGAATTCTAGAAACATATTAATTAAAAATTTAAAGTTATTGAATATGGCGTAATCAAATATTTCCCATAATTACAATATTACAATTATCTTCAGCGAATAAAATCTTTAAAAAAGTGCATCTAGCACGAAATTTAACCGCTTTTCTTAACATTAATTAGGAAATTAAATATATCTTTTCTTTAGCATTTTAATGACTTTGTTTAATTAAGGTCGGTATGATTACATAAATTATTTTTTGGCTTAAATTTTTGATTAATTTATTTATTCGCTTACTTTTGATTTTTTTCTTTATTTGTAGAAAAATTAAATATTCAGCGTAAAATTATTATATAAACATTTAATATTAGTTAAGTAGTAGTAAGCGAAATATAAAACATGTTTACACAAGGCAATTTTAAGATGAAGTTTTCTATTTGTTAAAATTGATTTGGAAAAATAATCGAACTTTCGACTTAATCTTCTTTTGTTTAACGATTAGTGGCCTTATAAGCCGCTAAATATGTGATTTTTAAATACATTGAAAATTAGCAAGCTGCTGTGTAAAAAAAAAAAAAGAAAAAAAAAAAAAAAAGAATATTTTAATAATTAGAAATACAATAATTTTAAATACGGAAATTTGACATCAGATGTATTACACTATTTTAACTCAGTAATCATTAATTTTGCCCCATTTATTCAATTTTAAAGGGTTCTCTGGAAAATTCGAGCAACAAAATTATAAGACTCTAAAATGTGTAAATTCTATAACGTGTTTTA
Source organism: Salticus scenicus (assembly GCA_963930645.1). NCBI lineage: Eukaryota > Metazoa > Arthropoda > Arachnida > Araneae > Salticidae > Salticus > Salticus scenicus. The sequence goes on from OZ005652.1 coordinate 351,055,873, forward strand.
ACAATTAGAGCATATTTTTAAAGAAGTAATAAATGAAAAAAATGTCCATCAAAATATATTGGAAAATTAATCAATTAGATTAAATTTATTTTTAACTGGAAATGCACGATAAAAAAAAGTTAAATGGAGTAAAATCATTCTATTAAAAATATTTACCGTCTGGAAAAGTTTCAAATTATTTTACATCCATTATTGTGCTTTTTATAATTATTATATTATTATTATTATTGTTTTATTTTTGAGGGTACAAAACTTTGATATTATTTACATTTCAAGGAAGTTAAGAAACTCATTTTAAAGATTAAGCCATCTTTGTGTATATTTTTTTACTTCTAAACCTTTTAATTTTTGAAAAATCAATGTGGGCAATCAATATTTCCAAAATTAACACCAATATTATTCATCGAACAGAACATCTAGAAGAACGGATGGCATAATAAAAAATGAAATAGTCGTAATTTTAAATGTATTGTAAATCAAAATGTTCAATTCATGACCATTTCAAATTTAAGTGATGTCAATTATAATAGGAAGTGACATCATCGAGAGAACTGTAATATATATATATATATATATATATATATATATATATATATATATTAATGAATAGATTTTATTTGTGTATGTCAGCAAAAGTTAATATAAGAAATGTGAAATTTTGAAAAAAAAAAAAAATTGCTGATTTTAAAAATATTTCGACATAAATAAATAAAGAAAGAAAGAAGAGTAATTTTACATTTATTGATTTTTAAAAGCAATCTTAATAAATAACTTAAGAAGTAGCTTGCTTAAATGTTATTTATACTACTAAAATTTTACGTATTTACTCATATAAGACATTGGAAAATAATTTATCTTTACAAAAATGTACATATATATATAGTACCTTTTATGTTTTTTAAATACAGAATAAAATTTATTTTACTTTTATTTATTTATTACTTTTTCTGTTTATCAATTTTAAATTTCAATTTTCTTCTCCAATTTTCTCCAATACTTTTGTTTGTGTGTATGAGTCTACGTAATTATTTCATCATTTGTTTAAATTCTTAACGACGAAGACCAAAATGAATTAAATGTTTCAAATTAAATTTCGGACTCAGATATTCATAATTATTTTATTTTATTATTATTATTTTATATGAAATTACAGAGAATTAATTTCGCATTTCAGAGAGCTTAATTGTTATACAAATATTACTATTTAAATGCTGTCTACTTTTATTATTATTATTATTATTCATATATGGCAGAGAAAGTAGTGTTTCAGGGTTAAATTTCTGATACTGAATTTTTGCTGTATGTACACGTATTGATCCCCCCACCCCACCCCACCCGAATTCTAATAAATTAAAATTTTAGCAACTGGCTTACATTTTTATGTGCGTGTGTGAAAGTATTGTAGCACAATTCATAACATCTGTAGCCTGCACTAAACAAAATAATATATATATATATATATATATATATATATATATATTATAAGCACATGTGTTACATAGAATATGGTGTAATGAAAAAAAAAAAATCACCAATTTTTCAAATGTTGCACACAAAAATAAATAAATAAATAAATAAAATAGAAATAAATAAATAAATCGAGTTTATTAAGGGCTATATCTGGAATTTTCTAAGCGTGCGTTTCAAAACCTCTCATACGTTTCTTTTACTATACGAATTTTAAGTACACCATGCGATACAATTTACAGTCAGTATAGAAGGTGGTCCAAAATTAAGCACATTGAATGTAATTAAGGAAAGCACTCTTTCAAAATATATCATGTCAATTGAAATCACCTACAAATGAACTTACTCATATGGTAGACAATATATTGTTTTGAAGCCAAATTTTTCGATGTTACGTTTTGTTATTATTACACGAATTTCCTTGTTTCCTAGTATAAAGATTTTAATGCTAGTATTTGTGTCGGTTATCATTAAAACTTAAAAATATATAAGCGCAGGGAGTTAAAAATATAATATGAAAATTGTGATATGAAAATTAAATCGAAAATATTAACAAAGATTGATAAATTTATACACAGTTATGGGCAAAATTTATGTGAATAATATGTAGGGATAAACCCTCTGGCTGATCATCCCGCGATTTCCACGGGCAACTCAAATGTAGCAAAATTTGCTCATCCCGGGAATTTCGCGGGCATGTATTTTTCTTCCTTTATTGACGAGCGCATCCCGCCTTTTTACCGTTTAACCCTCCGTCGGGCGCACCCAGCCTCAGAGACCAGGTAAATACTTTATTGTTAAAATACTTGAATCAATAAATCAATAAATACAACCAATAAATTCGTACTTATGCATCAAATTTTCGTTTATTACTTTCTATTCACTCCTAATAAGGTCACTATTATATGGGTGTTTTTGAATTAAAAATCATGTGTAGGATATTTAGAGAATAAAAACCAGAACGGGCCTCTCATGCAAGGTGCGCCCGATTTTGTTCGTCTTACGGGTGCGCCTGACGTAGGGTTAACCAGTGAAATAAATTATATACAGTATTAGACGTTTAAATTAGGTTTTGACCAACAGATGTCGATAGTCGTCCACTAAATTGCGGCATTTGAAGGTACTTGGTATTTACCGCTCTAACTTCACTATGTGTGCCGTCTTTTTCTAATCAGAAATGACTGGTAGAAGGTAGAAAAGGTTCAGCGATTGACAGAGTATATATTTCTGATGATTTGTCAGATTCTGAAAGTGATTTTAGTTTTGATAGTGATATAGATGATTTTTCGCACTGTTCCTCAGATAGCGATCTGATCAGGATTCATTATATTTCATTAATTTTCATTATATTTTTTTAAGTTTTACGCATTTTACTTTCTTATAGTACGTAATAAATAGAAAGTAACTGTAATTAAATTGAAATTTATTATAAAAAAAAAGTGATAACATGTGAAATTCTTTTTTCTGACAGTTTAGTTTCTCATGATAAAAGTTTACATAAAAAAAAAAAAAAAAAAAAAAAAATGTATAGAAAGAAAAAAAATGCATATTTCAATTCTCCAATAATATATATAGAGATTTAAAATATGCAAAAAAAGAAAAAACACAATTTTTCAGGCGATTTTGGTTCACAAATTGAGCAGTGAGAGGGTTACGGTCGATTGACTTCACTAGAGTTCTAAGCCTTATGAATAATATGAAAGATGTTTCTAATTTTAATAACAAAAAGAAATGTTTCACAAATGCAGATAATATTCAAACGGGATATACTCAAATGTGTGCCCCGCGGAGGTTTTTCGATAACTATCAAAGCAAGAGAAAGTAATGTGAGCGTTCCATCAGATTATTCAATTATTGAAACAAAATCTTATTCATTAAAATCATTTGAATGATTATCTATTTGTAGTTCCAAGAATATTTAAAGAAAAGAATGAACAAAAACACTTCTAATACTACGGTGGAAATTTAAATAAGACGCCAAAGAAAATTACAATTAAATTCATTGAGAAAGTAAGTGAATATGAAATACAATTGATAATTTTTGAACTCACCATAATAAGCAGAAGTATATTGAATTATTGTGAATTCGACAATTGAAGACTTCCAAGTCTTGTCAATGTGTTTTGATGATTTTATGTTACAAAACCTAGAGTTTACATGCAAACATGTTAACAAATCAAACATGCAAAATATAAACATACAACTTTACTTTTTTTTTATTAAGAAGAAGAAAAAAAAATTCGGTTAATGTGAACCAAGAGTGTAATATGAAATAGTTATGAAGAGAAATATAGAATATCCATTTCCTTAAAGAATAATATAATATAAGGTAGTATTTTTACAGAAAATCATGAATAATTGCAAAATAAACATTTTATTTTGAAATTATTATTGAAAAGAAACAGTATTAAAAAAAATATCAACATTCAAGTTTTATAAAAAGTGAAAATAGTATGAAATACTTGTATTCCATTTTACCCGAATCGCAATTTTAGAAAAGAAAATTAACCTCAGTCACTTGGTAAAAATAAGTTCATGGGAATCAGACAACTATCTAATCTAACTCTCCTATCGGAAACGACATTAGGTTTTTTACTCAGTTTATTTCTCCGTAAATAGATTAAAGAATTCGTAATACACTTATCGCCAAAAACGTCTGAATCTTGATAAACTTAAGAAGTTGTACGAACTAAAAATTACTCTTCTCACTGACAAAGATGAAATACCCTTCATATTTGAGGCCCAGTAAGGATGTTTGACATGCTTTAGTTAGGTTGCAGTTTCTTACAGGTGATATATAACGGCATTCTGTTTTATCAAACTATTACATATTCCACACCATGTGGATCAATTCTAAATTCGCATTACTACATGTTACACAAAAATTTATTACATAAAATCATTTTTCGATATTGAAATGAAGATCTTACTCATTAACATCTTTTGAATTAATTTTTTTTTTTTTTTTTTTTTGTAGTTCTAAACATAAAACTGAAGTATTCAAAATCACAGAAATGCTTGTAATATTGCTGTTAAAAATGGAGTAATACGAAAATCAGTTTATTTTACGAGCAACTTAACAATCAATCTGTCGCACTATTCTGGGAAACATATTCAATTATATATTGAATTATGAATATTAATTATTATAATGCATACGAAAAAAGTAAACAAGTAAGGTTAAAGTAAAAAAGTAAAAAGTAAACAGGAGTGTGTGTGAGTACGCTATTTATCTAGTCGTTGTTAAAGAGTCAAAATTAAAAAAAATAACTGTCGTGAAAAAAAGAAGAGTGCGAATAGAAAAACATATAGAAATTGAAATGGGTGCTGAAGACATGCATAAAAATTGCTATGTGTAGATGAACCCTGAATTTACAACACTTGCATAACAGATGAAGCATTCCTAACCAGACGAGATGTTTATCTTTGTTTGCCTTCATAATGATTATTTTATCCATATATAACTGTCAACATTGTGCATTGTTATGATTTCTACACGCCTTTAAAAGATCTATTAATACTTTACCAACCACTGTGATCGTCAATGTCTTTTTTATTTTTATTTTTTTCGTTTTCACAGTGTTCAAGGACTCTCAGAATTATCCCAGAAAAAGTTCGCTTTTGATATTCTTGAAGAAAAGCATTTATGAATGGCTTTTGACCTTTCAATGTGCGCCTCTTTATTGCATTTCCCCATTTTTCCAATTTCTATTCAGAGCACAAACTTACAAATCTGTTGGCAGCTTTATATTAATTACATTTGTATCAGTTTTATGTTCAAGGATATTTATATAAATTCACATTTCATGCGGACTTTTTCATTTTTTTTAATGTAGTTAATAAACACTGTCACTGTTTGCGAGGTTACAAAGCGGGCAATATATTTTATAACAGTCCATCTATATCTTATATTTTTTTTTACGTAGTGACATTGAGTAATATTCTCATTTTTTTTTCTCAAAAGAATTAAAAAGAAAAAAATCTTACACCATTAATACATAATTTTTTCTGGATTATTCTATGGGATTAATGGGATTAATGGGATCCGTGTGCTAATTCAGTGAAGAAGCCAGTCAAAAGAAAATGAATCAGGAAACGCATTCCTATCCTCTCTAATTCTTGGAAAGAGAAAAATCTCAATCCTTTCATTCAGCCCTTTCCACTCTCCCCCCCCCCCCCCCTCACTGAAACTGGGCAGAAGAAAGCGAGTGGAAGGGACGGAAGACAAAAGGAGCGATTTCGACCGTCTTCAGAGAATCTAAAGATAAAAATTAATTTAATGTTTTTTTCTTCTTTTTTTTTTTTTTTTTTTTTTTTTTTATGGGGGGGGGGGGGCAGAAGAACGGGTAAGAAAGAAAATGAAGCTCTTTGATCGATCCGGATAATCGGCGCTCTACTGTATTTAAAAAAAATCATTTTACATGTTCGGACAAAACCTTCATGTAAACACTTTAAATGCAATCGGCTTACATATATGTCCATGGCACATACCGTAACGAATGCTAAAGATAACATTTAAATAACTTAAACTCGAATACTTAAAATTTTTCGATTATATATAATATGTTATATCACATAGGATTTTTCCCAGTGTACAATTAAAAACGTATGCCAAGATGCTGGTACCGACCGTAGGTCTGTTGTCCTTATACACAACAGTCCTTTATATCTTTATTTACAAGGTTGTCCTTATAGTATATCCTTATATACAATAACACCTCTATAACGTTCTGGAGAAACACGGTAATTCGAGGTATACTCTCCAAAATACAAATAAAAAAAAAGTGCCTCCCTCAAAGGGTTAATTGTAAAAAATTGTTACAAAATGTACAAGATAATACTGTCTTATATTCAAAATCTCTAAAATATATGAAACAGTAGACAACTTTGTTAAAATTACAAAGGAAAAACCATTTAGAGAAATATCAATAAAAATAAGAATAAAATTCCCAAATACAATTATCAAAATTATACCTCTGGGGATCACCGAAGCGGGGGAGCCATCCCTTCCTTGGAGGATTAAAATTGAGATGGCATGTCTCCGGACCACCTCTAGGGGTGAGTCCCAGACCGTCGCTAATTGCCCATTTTGCAGCACTAGTGCGATGTAAAATCCAGCCAACCAGTCAATCGAAATACAATGAAATTTATCTAGAAACCAATAGGTAGAATTAAATAACGTTTAAAAATTCAAAGTTAATCAGATATAATATTGCTTCATGAATATGAAAATGCGGGTGTGGGCTTATGCTATCATAAACTGTAACTCTCCCCACTAGTAAGGAATTTTTGGAAAAGCCAGTTAAAAAAAAAAAAAAAAAAAAGTATAAGAAAAATTAATTAAGTTAAATGTAATTTCATAAATGATGAATGATTAAATTGATTGAAATAGACTTAAAATTTAGGATTAATATTCTTCATATTATATCAACTAAGATATTAAATACATCTAACAATCTTAACACACGTTTCAAAATTTTGAAAATTACATCATACTTGTAATCTGTTTACGAAGTAGTAAAATGAGTGAAAAATGGTAGGGGAGTTGAGTTAATTAGTAGTCAGATTCCCATAAACTTATTTCTACCAAAAAGTGTTTAAAATTGATTTATTCTCCAAGATGGCTATTTGGGAAATATGGAACGCCAACTACTCCATATTACTTGCGATTGATATGACTTGAATGATGATAATTTTTCCAATGTTGTTTATTTCCTCTCAAAATAAAATGTTTTTATTGAAATTATTCATGATTTTATGTAAATATAATACCCTATTAAATATTATAATTTAAAGAAATGGGTATTCCATATTTCCTTCCACAACTATTCCATATTACTCGCTTGACCCACATTACCCGACAACAGCTTTTTTTTTTTTTTTTTTTTTTTTTAATTCTCAACTAAAAATTTTGCATGTAAACTCTGTTTTTCTAACGAAAACTATCAAAACACATTAACAACAATTAAAAGTGTGCAATAATCGAATCTAAAATTATCCAAAATACTTTAGTAAAATAGAAGTGGTATTCTAAGTTTCTAAGTATTGTAAGTTTCAAATAGAAGTGGTATTCCATATGTAACTACTTTCTTCTAGGTCCTTGGAAATGACATATACAATATTTGATTATTATTTTTATTATTATTAGCTTTAGGACGGAGGACTATTAGTTTCAATCTGGAGTTTTTGTAGACCAGTTTTTGTAACGCCAAAACAAATTAGGAATATCAGTCCTACCATTACAAATTTGGTACCAAATGAAAGAGGCGATTTTTTGACACGACAATTAGATTTTTTAAAATTAACTAAAGTAGAAAATTTAGGTGGCAACACTTCATTTTAAAAAGTACGTTGCACAGTTTTACGGTAAAAAAATTAATTAAAAATAAATTATAAAATTAAAAATAAAAATTTTACTGATTGAATTTAATAGTGCTCCGTGCTAAACTAAATTCAGGTTTGACAGAAATTTTAATTTAATTATTATTACTTTTTTTATGTTTATGTTTAAGTTTATTTTATTTTATTTGTTTATTTGTTTATTTATTTTATTTTATTTTTGAATTTTTGAACAACCCAATAGTTTAAAAATAGTATCATAATTTTCTGGCAGTCGAAAATTATAAACTATACTGCTGTTAGTTTTAATATTATTAATTGTATCGATCACTATTATATTAATTAATCAGCTTTATCAGAAATTTTAAATATTAAAAATTTATTATCAACTCTTATTATCTTAATAATTTCCAAATAAGTATAAGCATTTTAATAACGTATCTAAAAATACTTTATTTATACTTCTGGGATTTTCATTCACTATTTCATCGAGATGTTTATTCAAAACATGTGACAATTATAAATTAGCTGTTATTAATCTCCTTTGGGTTTATTGACAGAATTATTTGCTAAACATTTATGAAATAATTCATGTTAAAGTAGAAGCATTTTTACAATGTAATCTAATTTAATATATATTTATTATTTTTTATTTAATGGATTATATTCAGATAATTGGATTAGGTACTCATGAATCTAAGACATCAATGCACCCTCCCTGAGAAGGTTAATTTAGTAAAATAAACTTTTTTATTTCTACATTGAAAATTATTGGGGGATTTTGTATATATAATCAAAACTACACTGCAGACGAAAAATTGACCCATTAAATTATATATATATATATGTTTTAGAATGATCGAATTTTTCAAAGTCTAAACATTAAAAAAAAAAAAAAAAAAAAAAGAGGGAGGGATTTTCAGTTTTCTTTTCGTTGCATATAAAATTTTTATTATTATAATATTACTATGTAATATTTTTAGTATGAAATAAAGATATAATAATATTTAAATATATATTTAATATCTCTGAAAGAAATTTAATAAAAATACAGTCATTTGAAAAGTTTAAACCAGCAACCAATTTTCTGTATTTTAACACATTGCATCATTTGCGCAGATTATTCGGTCATCTCGTGTGTTGATCACATCAGACGCATTCTACTACTATAAATAAAGGTGGCCGGCACGTTTATCGTCTGTTGTTTATTGGATTTTGGCATAGACAGTGCTGTTGTGTAATTATTGTAATGGGTAAAAAACCCTCACTTACTGTTACAAAAAGGTCATAAATATTGACCCTGCATAAAATTGGATTTTCCGAACGTCAAATAAGTTAAATGTGAGCAAGACAGATGTGCATCAAGCTATTAGTAAATTTCAAATTTCGAGAAAATTTGCGGATCTTTGCGGACCCTTATTGCGGAAGCGGTCGCTACTCCAAGTATGAAAAAGAAACGACTGACTTTCACCAGACAATATCAGAATTGGACAGTACAGCAGTGGAGTAGTGTCTTATTACCATGTTTTTATTAACTTCGATTATTGTGTGTTTGTGGGTTTGTGTGTTTGTCAGGGACAAATCTTGCAATCGATTTTTAACTAACTTCCCGACTAGCTAGATATTTGAAATTTACAGGACAGCTCACAACACGGTGACAATACATTTTTCTACTAATTTTAGTCAACTATTTCAAGTCCCGCTGCCTTCGGCAGCGCTTATATGATTCGACAGAAAATTTATTTAACTAACTTCCCGACTAGCTAGACATTTGAAACTTTCAGAATAGTTCAGAACAGGGTGAAAATGCATTTTCTTAAAACCTTTTGCCAACTGTTTCGGGTTCCCGCTGCCTTCGGCAGCGTTATCAGTGCAAAGCTTGCAATCGATTTTTCACTAACTTTCCGACTAGCTAGACATTTGAAATTTTCAGGACAGCTCACAAAACGGTGACAATACATTTTTCTAATAATTTTAGTCAACTATTTCGAGTCCCGCTGCCTTCGGCAGCGCTTATATGATTCGACAGAAAATTTATTTAACCAACTTCCCGACTAGCTAGACATTTGAAACTTTCAGAATAGTTCAGAACACGGTGAAAATGCATTTTCTTAAAACCTTTAGCCAACTGTTTCGGGTTCCTGCTGCCTTCGGCAGCGTTATCAGTACAAAGCTTGCAATCGATTTTTCACTAACTTTCCGACTAGCTAGACATTTGAAACTTTTAGGACAGCTCACAACACGGTGACAATACATTTTTCTAATAATTTTAGTCAACTATTTCGGGTCCCGCTGCCTTCGGCAGCGCTTATACAATTCGACAGAACATTTATTTAACTAACTTCCCGACTAGCTAGACATTTAAAATTTTCAGAATAGTTCAGAACACGGTGAAAATGCATTTTTTAAATACCTATAGCCAACTGTTTCGGGTTCCTGCTGCCTTCGGCAGCGTTATCAGTATAAAGTTTGCAATCGATCTGTCACTAACTTTCCGACTAGCTAGACATTTGAAACTTTTAGGACAGCTCACAACACGATGACAATACATTTTTCTAATAATTTTAGTCAACTATTTCAGGTCCCGCTGCGTTCGGCAGCGCTTATATAATTCGACAGAACATTTATTTAACTAACTTCCCGACTAGCTAGACATTTAAAACTTTCAGAATAGTTCAGAACACGGTGAAAATCCTTTTTTTAAAATACCTTTAGCCAACTGTTTCGGGTTCCTGCTGCCTTCGGCAGCGTTACCAGTACAAAGCTTGCAATCGATTTTTCACTAACTTCCCGACTAGCTAGATATTTGAAACTTTCAGGATAGCTCAGAACACGGTGGCAATATATTTTTTTTAATACTTTTAGTCAACTGTTTCAGGTCGCTACTGCCTTCGGCAGCGTTCATATGATTCAACAGAAAATTCATTTAACTAACTTCCCGAGTAGCTAGACATTTGAAACTTTCGGAACAGTTCAGAATACGGTGAAAATGCTTTTTAAAAATATTTTTATCCAATTGCTTCGGGACCTTGCTGTCTTCGGCAGCGTTTCCAGTACAAAGCTTGCAATCAACTTTTAACTAACTTCCCGGCTAGATAGCCATTTGAAACTTTTATAATAGCTCAAAAGACGATAGCAAGGAATTTTTTTAATACTTTTATCCAATTGCTGGGGTTCCGGCTGCCTTCAGTAGCGTTTATATGATTCAACAGAAAATTAAAAAACATGGTTTATAAAAAAAATTTTATCTTATAATTATTTTCCAATAAGAGGGGTGCAGAAATTTTTTGCACATGCTACAAGTGTTCGCTGTCCAAAAGGGGAAAAGATATAATGAGATATATACGATTCAAACTGTGAAACATCCTCCAAGCAAAATGGTATACGGGGTGCAACGTCTGTGTCCGGTACTGCTAGTCTGTATTTTGTGCCATCTAAAACCACTATGATCGGAAAACGGTACTTTAATTTGTTACGTGAGAAGTTGAAGCTTCACATAGGTGTTCATAAATGTTTAATTTTCATGCATGATGGGGCTCTGTGTCACAGGGCGAAGATTGTCAAGAAATATCTGAGGGCACAGAAAATCAAAGTGTTTGACTGGCCAGGTAACAGCCCAGATTTGAATCCAATAGAGAATCTGTGGAGAGAGTCTATTGTGAAAAATTAATTCATCGAAAAGCAACCATCCACTGCTACGGTACTCGTTGAAGCAATAAATGTCTTTTGCACAGACATATCTAAAGTTTACTGCAAGTGCAAGTCTCTTATTTATAGCATGCCTAAAAGGATTGCACAAGTTATTAACAACAAAGGAGGTCCTACAAAATACTGACTTTAATTACAGTAAATAACGCTGTGCACTGTGCAGTTTATTTTGTTCTTTTGTATGGAAAATATGTATGTTATTTTTGTGGAATACCACTAAATATGATTTTTCTATGGGTGGTCTTAAACTTTTGCAAATTACTGTAAATGATGATCCGATGTTCACAAAATTTAAATAATTTTGCTCAAGAAGTAAATTTTAGCTTTTAAATTCTGACCCTAATATATATATATATATATTATTATTATTTTTTTTTTTTTTTACTTCTTTAAGCAACTGACTACTGCATTTAAATACATCATTTTATCAGATATTTAATGCTATGATAAATCCATTTATTTGTTGTCAATTGCATTTATTTTTCTTAGATAAAATATATTAAAAATTCCAAAATGCAGAATTGCAACTTAAAATTGTAAAGTTGTCGTAAAAATGATATATGTAATGTTTTTAAAATAAATTTTACCTTTAATATGCATATATCTTTTCGGATGGTTAATATTTAAACCTATTTCCTTTACAATCTATCTGCATAAATTTTGAAACAATAAATACAGTTTATTCTAAAAACGCCGAATATTACAACTGGTTGCTTCATGTTCTGTAACTACTGTATACAAATATTATATTCAGATAGCATTGCTCTGAAAGAAAAAAAAAATCAATATCTGATTCAGATGCAGATTTTTATGTAAAATGTCCTCCTGAATCGGAATGTGATCACCATTTTGCCCAATCACCCACCGATTTCCATATACACCCCTCCCTCATTTTTATTATTGTTTGGTAATTTTATACCCATCAGTTTGATTTGTAGAGGAACGATGATTATTTTTTAACTGTTAAATGTCTTCTGACCTGAGGAGCTACAGAGGTAGAAAGTTCTAAAATATGAACATTTGTAGTAAGGAGGAAATTTAAGGGGATCTGTGCCCAGAAAACAAACAAAAAACAAAAAATCAATAAAAACAATCAGTTTCTGTTTCTATCTTTTTTCTTTTCTTTTTTTTTTTTTTTTTCTTTCCTTTTTTTTCCCGCAATATTTCTCTTATTTTTTACATATTCCAGCTTTTAGTTTGCCATTTTCTTACCAAAACACCCCAAATAATAAAAATTATACGGTGAAATTTTTTTCAAAATGTTGGTGAGTGGAGTAAAGTCTCAAAGTCCTCGCAAGAAAGTTTGCCTGATTCACTGTACGACGTTTGCTTTCAATAACTACCACGTTGAATGTTTTGGACAGTAAAACATGAACAGTAAAATATCCTCCTTTGACGCGTGTTAAAGATCACCACACAAGATCACCACCGTCGAGAACACCATAAATTTCCCTCTCTTATCGCAAAACGTGTACTAAAGGTAGATAACGACTGACGACTACAATGATAAGAGCAATTGCTTTTAATATGTGTTAATGCAGGAGATTTTACTGTTCATGTTTTACTGCAAAAAACGTTTAACGTGGGAGTTATTGAAAACAAATATCGTACAGTGAATCAGTCGAACTTTCTTGCGAGGGCTTTAAGACTTTACTCCACTCACCAACATTTTGAAAAATTTTTCACTGTATAATTTTTATTATTTGGGGCGTTTTGGTAAGAAAATGGCGAACTGGAAGCCGAAATATGTAAAAAATCAGAAAAATATTGAAAAAAAAAAAAAAAGAACGAAAAGAAACAGAAACTGATTGTTTTTATTGATTTTCTTTTGTTTTCTTGGCACAAATCCATTCAAATTTTCTCTTTACTACAAATGTTCGTGTTTTAGAACTTTCTTCCTCTGTAGCTCCTCAGGTCAAAAGACATTTAACGGGTAAAACCATCATCGTTCATCTCCAAATCAAATTGATGGGTAAAAAATTACCAAACAATGATAAAAATGAGGGAGGGGGTGTATCTAGAAAACGGTGGGTGATTGGGCAAAATAATGAACATATTCGGATTCAGGAGGTCATTTTACATAAGTATATGCTGAAATGGTGTCAGAGGCAATTTCCATGTCGAGCAGTATAGTTAGAGGTACTATATTAGTATTTCATAGATTTTTAACCGACTTCAAAAAAGAAGGAAAGTTCTCAATTCAAACCGCATGTTTTTTTTTTTTTTTTTGTTAGCTCATAACTTCTGAACAGATGCTCCGATTTTGATACTTTTTGTTTTGTTGAAAAGGTTTTGGCCTGAAATAGGTCCCATTGTAATGTCTTTACGATCTAAAGAAAATACAGGGTGCCCAAAAAAAACAGTCCGAACTCTTTTAACAGCTAAACAGCTGCAGCTATAGTGATAGAAATGGTATGTAAGTATAGCAAAGTAGCCATGCAGTACAAGGTTAAACCGCTTGCAGCGCCACCTGGTGGAAAATAGCGGAGTTAGTGTTCCTATCTCGAAAACGGTTCTAGAGAAAAAAGTGAATTACAAAGTTTAAGAGTGTCACTGATTTAGTACAAAAAGATAGTTTAGGCATTCATGATAGCGTTCATATCTCGGAAACGGTTCAAGATAGGCGGAAGACGTGAATTATAAAATTGCAGAGCGTCATCGATTTAGTACGAAAAGATAGTTTAGACATTAGTGCTAAAAATAAAATGCTAAAAATGTACATTTCTTTGTTCGCAATTTCTTACACTATGCACACTTGAGCTACATTGCACACGTTGTAGCATGGCTGGTGAGACATACGCTATAGAATTCAAAATACGGTTACTTGATACTTTTTGTTTTGTTGTAAAGATCTTTGGTCTGAAGTAGGTCCCATTGTAATAAATTTACAATCTAAAGAAAATAAGCGCAATCTGGTGAAAAGCAGCGGAATTAGCGCTCCTATCTCAAAAACGGTTCAAGATGGGAGAAAAGTTAATTATGAAGTTGTAGAGCATCATCGATTTACTACGAAAAGATTTATACTCTGTGGTTCACAGAACTGTTACTGTAAGCGGTCACATCGATTAGCGCAAAGTCGTTTTCAACCAACTTCAGAAAGGAGGGTGTTCTTAATTCGAGCTATATGCTGTTGTTGGTGTTTGTAAGCTTATAACTTCGTAAGAGAAGTTGTAATTAACCGACTTCAAAAAGAAGGAGGTTCTCAATTCAAAGCGTATGTGTTTTTGTTTTTGCTTGTTAGCTCATAACTTCTGAATGGATGATCCGATTTTGATACTTTTTGTTTTATTGTAAAGGTATTGGTCTCAAATAGGTCTCATTGTAATATCTTTACGATCAAAAGAAAATACAGGGTGTCCAAAAAAGGTCAGTCCCGACTCTTTTAACTGCTGAACAGCTTCAGCTATAGTCATAAAAGTGGTATATAGGTATAGTAAGGTGGACATGTGCTACGCGATTCAACCGCCTACAGCGCCATTTGGGGAAAAACAGTGTAGTTAGCGGTCCCATCTCGGAAACGGTTCAAAACAAGGTAAAAAAGTGAATTATAAAACTGCAGAGCATCATCGATTTAGTACGAAAAGATAGTTTAGACATTAATTCTAAAAACAGAAGGTTAAAAACGTGCATTTGTTTGTTCACAATTTCCTATTTTGTGCACAATTGAACGACATTGCATATGCTGTAGCGTAGCGGATGTCATTTATGCCATGTAAAATTCAAAGTGGGGTTATTGTAAGCGGTCACATCGATTAACGCATAGACGTTTTAAACCGACTTCATAAAGGAAGAGGTTCTCAATACAAACCATGTTTCTCGTTGTTGTTGTTGAAATTTGTTAGCTTATAACTTCGTAAGAGATGATTTAATTTTAATAACTTTTTTTGTGTCGTAATGATCTTGGCCTGAAATAGGTTTCATTATGATTTCATTAAGATATAAACAAATTACAGGATACTCACAAAAGTCTGTTCTCACTCTAACTGCTGAACGCATGCAGCTACACTGGTAAAAGCAGTATGTAAGCAACGATGTTGAAACTTCTGTCCGTCAGCTGCAATTTTTACTCTTTGTTTGAACTTTACGCTGCGCAATTTACAGCGCAGCAGGTGACACGTATTCACTGTAAAGTTCAATATATGTGCCTAACAGAATTTTTGGTTACGAATACAGCGTATCCGATCTTTACATTTCTAAAGACTTTTTAATTTAACGTATGTTCATTCAGTTGATATTTTTTGCTCATACCGATAAAGGCAAGAAAAGTGACACAACTTAAAAATGCTGCATTTGAGAAAAATTAACTTAAAAGTAACTTGACTAGAATAAAACTGGTACAACTGTCTCTCTAATGGATAACTTTCTTGATGGAGATGTAACATTTTTGTTCACATTGGGCGCATTCCATGTATTTTTCAGTGACATAAAACATTTTTTTAGTTAGGTCACTTTTCTTGGAAATTGTGATTTGTGAAACTACCGTCGAACGTCTTCTGATGTTCTGCTATATGAAAAAGTTTTCACTGAAAAGAGAGGAATAAAATCTTTTTGTAAAAAAATAGAACCGATTCCAAAAAGCAACTACTATTCAAACAACTAAAAAAAAAAAAAAAAAAAAAAAAAAAAAAAATCGTATGAAATCAAATTGTAAATTGCGCCTATAAATATAAAATAATTTCCTTCGCCAAACAACCTATAACACTACAATTAATCATAACTTTTGAAGTCGGCGCAAAATTAAATGAAAACTGATACCTTTATTCAATACAAAATTCAAATCCTATTCTAAATACTCATCTCACATTGTCACCTGCAAAACGCAGCCGGAAACTACTTTGATTCAAGAAAACAAATAAGATTTCGTAAACAGCAAAATTTGGCGAAGATGCTGGTATCTGACGTCCTTGGTGAAAGAAAAATCGCAAAATTATTTGGCAAATATATTTAATTTCTCTGGGATATCATGATTATCTTGATAAAGTATATTAAGAGAGTAATCAAGAATATGAAACAATACTTCGTACAATATATATTATGAAAATATACATCTTGCGTGTATATTTTTGCATTACGTTGTGATCGCCAAATCTGAAAGCCACCAAGGATGATAGTTATCTATATCTATATCTATATCTATATCATTATATAAAGCGCAAAAAATTGTTTGTTTGTGGAGGGTAATCTCTGAAACTACTGAACCGATTTAAAAACTTCTTTCACTGACCGAAAGCTACAGTATGCCATATTGTTATAGGCTATATTTAATTCTGATAAAATAAATTTTAGTTTAAAATCTGAGCATTTTAATTAAAATCCCCATAGAAGCCGTAATAGAAATGGAAATAATGAAATATTAAAAAAATTAGCTGCTGCCAACATAAAAGAAACATTTACATATTCATTTCGTTTTTAAAATATCTTGACGTGAAAAGAAAAGAAATATATTTGCACGTGCATTAAATTGAAATTCATGTAAAGCTTTTTTAATTGTTAAACATACACGTTAAATCTGACGTCATTATAGAATTAAAAGTGTTTATTTTTCTAATAATTTAATTTGATATGATATGATATAATATCTAAGCATCAATGTTTAAACCACGGAGTCTTTATTACTCCGTGGTTTAAACTGATGTGTGTAAACGAAATTGGAATTTAAAAATAAATAAATAAATAAAATAAAATAAAATAAAATAAGAAATTCTATTTTATAATATTATTTATTTTAATTTATAATTGTTGCCAAAAAGATTTACGAATTAATTTATTTTTAGACATACAATAAAATATATTTTCACGCGAACAATAATATAAAAAGTGAACTGGATTTTTTGTAAAAAAATAATAAAGATCGAGGAAAATTATTTCCCCATTTTAATCCCCATATTTGGATATAGATATGTATTAGTTATCATGTGCATCCGTTAGATTAAATTGTTTTTGTTGTAAAATTGATAAAATTGGAATTTTAAATTTCAAAACTCTAGAAAAAAAAAATGGCAAATTTCCATATTCGATTAAAAACATAAACATTTCATTTCAAAGGATGATATTTACACAATAAACATCCAACTAATAAACTAATTAATAGGGAAAGGATAAATATTCTATCATAATTTGAAGTCAAATTTGTTTTCAAATGTCTAAATAAAGTATCTGATATAATATCCGCGTTTGTAATGAAATGCTCGCCCTCTGGTGGGCTAAGGTGAAATTACAATAAACATGGTTTAATTCGAATTCCATACAGCCGCCATTGCTTGCCGATATTTAGTTTCACATATATTTATTGAATAAAAATGAATAAATACGGTAAAAAAGATAACACATACTTTTGTGTGCCACAGTGTAACTCCAAAGGATCAAGAAATCCAGAATTGAGCTTCCATTTATTTCCAAATGACAAATTTAAAATTTCAGTTGCTTCGGCTAATGGAAGTAAAGAATTAATCAGATGATTTGAAATTAATATTTGTTCAACTTCAGTTAAAAATCTACTTCCGATCGAACTTTGAATAAACTGAAGTATTTTTTCCAAAAGCAATCAATTTTCCATAATGTAATGGCGGAGAAATTATAGTACGAATATTAAGTAGAATAACAAAAAGAACACTAATGGAACACACGTGGCTATAATGTTTACTAACAACTGCAGTGTTCACAAAGCGCCGTCTATCGATCATTACAAACGCGGATACTAATATGTTGCAGCGGAATAGATTTGATATCCGTCATCCTTGGCAGAAAAAAAAAATCGCCAAATTATCTGGCGAATATAATTTAATTCCTTTCAAAAATCATGGTTATTTTAAAAACTTACATTAAGAGTGTAACGAATAATATGAAACAATATTTCGTACAATACATATTACGAAAATATACATCTGGCATGTATATTTTCGTATTACGTTTTTGATCGCCAAATACAAAAAACGCCAAGGGTGACAGTTTTGAAATTTAAAATTAAAATTTTGTCAATTTGACAGCAAAATAACTCAATCAAACGCATGCATACAATAACTAATACATATCTATACCCAAATATGAGGATTAAAATCGGGAAATCATTCTTCTAGAATTTTAATAATAATAAAAAAAAAAAATCCAATTAGCGATTAACATGGAAAATCTTTTTCTTGCATCCACGGGCGGTCAGTGATGTCATACTTCGCTTGCGTATTGAGATGTTTAAATTTATTTGGCGACTATTTTTAGCAACTAACAGTTATGGCAAGTAGCTCAATATACATAGCGCATACAGCCATTACTGAAATGTAAATAGCATTTAATTATTTGAGTTACATTATGTTGACTGGAAACCTATTTAATATACCTGTGCTCTATAGCTATACTAATATAAAAAAAAGAAAGGTTTATATGCATATGTAGAGAACGATCGCTAGAACTAAAAAGCCGATTGCTTTTTTTTTTTTTTTTTTTCTTTCAATAATCAAAAGTTACACTGTCTCTCTCTAAGTTCTAGAAGCTATAATAAATTTTGGTAAAATAAATTTTTAATTAAAATTTTCAATATTTTAATTGAAAACAAAGCATAGATTTGATATCTATCGTCATTGGCGATTTTTGTATTTGGCGATCGAAAACGTAATACGAAAATCTGTATATTATCGTAGTAAATACGAGATGTATGTGTTTACTTCAATTACCCTACTACCGTAGGTAGTGGAAGTATTGTATAGGTTTTGGCAATTGGTCAGTGTGTGTGTATATGTGCACGTGTGTGTGTAATCTTCTGGCTGTCATATCTCCAAAACTAATAAAAATAGAACTACTAAACTTCAAAAGTGATTCAGGTCTGGTGTACAGATAAATTTTCCAAATTTTCGTGAAAATTGAAAAACCGGAATTGGGTCATCGAAAACCAGAAATGGGACCCTAAGCCCATATTCAAAAACACCTCTAATGATTTTCTTCAAAGTTGCTATATAAATAATATATTAGATGCCCTTTCGATTGAAAAGTTGCTTAGTTCAGGAAAATTGATAGGCGTCCTCTATAAACAGCTCAATTTCAGACTTCGCAAGTGCGTTCCTTTAAAAACGCCTGTACGGATTTTTTTCAAACTCGCCATGTTAACTTCTTATTAAATATCCTTTTGTATGTAATTATTGTTTTTAGGTCAATAATTGAGTATGTTAAGTTTTGGTAAATGTTGGTATCTCAAAAACGGCTCTAACGTATTCTTGAAAATTTTTTCTTTAATCCAATTTAGATAACCTTTCTCAAGTATTACGTGCTTATTACAGGAATATTAACGGTCATCCTGATTAGGTAGTTCAGTTTTAGATCTCGGAAATTCGTGTTTAAAAAAATAACTATCTATTTTTTTTCCCCTTATTTTTTAACTCGCTATGCAAACTCTGTTGTATGTGTCTTTATACGTGTATCAAGTTTCTCTTACTCGAAAATCTCAAAAAATGCAAGTAATATCTCCAAAAAATTGTATATATTACGTGTAATAGTGGGTAATGGAAGTCGTGTGGTTGTTTCACACCAGATTCTGTAATAGTATATATTGTACGAATATTGTTTCATATTATTGATTTCTCCTTTAATATACATTATTAAAATAATAATCAATTATGGAAAAAATTAAATATATTTGCGAAATGAAAAAATAAATAATAATTAAAGCTATTATGACGTCAATTTTATCAAAAACATTTTCATGTCATAGGTTTATTTTTCAATATTTTTTATTCATGAGTAAAGAAATGTTTCTTTTTATGAAATAAATAAATAAATAAATAAATAGCATTAAGTAAAAATTGCCAACATTTAACAACTAATTAAAAAAAATAATTGTAAAATTATATTTTGACTTTCCAGTTAATAATATTGCCTGACTATAACATATAAACTGATATATTTCTTGATTTTTTTACATATCAATCCATCTTTAACTAAAATTTGTTCATCAGTGCGAAGCCGGACGGGTCAGCTAGTCATTATATAAAGCGCAAAAAATTGTTTGTTTGTGGAGGGTAATCTCTGAAACTACTGAACCGATTTAAAAACTTCTTTCACTGACCGAAAGCTACAGTGTGCCATATTGTTATAGGCTATATTTAATTCTGATAAAATAAATTTTAGTTTAAAATCTGAGCATTTTAATTAAAATCCCCATAGAAGCCGTAATAGAAATGGAAATAATGAAATATTAAAAAAATTAGCTGCTGCCAACATAAAAGAAACATTTACATATTCATTTCGTTTTTAAAATATCTTGACGTGAAAAGAAAAGAAATATATTTGCACGTGCATTAAATTGAAATTCATATAAAGTTTTTTTAATTGTTAAACTTACACGTTAAATCTGACGTCATTATAGAATTAAAAGTGTTTATTTTTCTAATAATTTAATTTGATATGATATGATATAATATCTAAGCATCAATGTTTAAACCACGGAGTCTTTATTACTCCGTGGTTTAAACTGATGTGTGTAAACGAAATTGGAATTTAAAAATAAATAAATAAATAAAATAAAATAAATTATTTATTTTAATTTATAATTGTTGCCAAAAAGATTTACGAATTAATTTATTTTTAGACATATAATAAAATATATTTTCACGCGAACAATAATATAAAAAGTGAACTGGATTTTTTGTAAAAAAATAATAAAGATCGAGGAAAATTATTTCCCCATTTTAATCCCCATATTTGGATATAGATATGTATTAGTTATCATGTGCATCCGTTAGATTAAATTGTTTTTGTTGTAAAATTGATAAAATTGGAATTTTAAATTTCAAAACTCTAGAAAAAAAAAATGGCTAATTTCCATATTCGATTGAAAACATAAACATTTCATTTCAAAGGATGATATTTACACAATAAACATCCAACTAATAAACTAATTAAAAGGGAAAGGATAAATATTCTATCATAATTTGAAGTCAAATTTGTTTTCAAATGTCTAAATAAAGTATCTGATATAATATACTAATATGTTGCAGCGGAATAGATTTGATATCCGTCATCCTTGGCAGAAAAAAAAAAAAATATCGCCAAATTATCTGGCGAATATAATTTAATTCCTTTCAAAAATCATGGTTATTTTAAAAACTTACATTAAGAGTGTAACGAATAATATGAAACAGTATTTCGTACAATACATATTACGAAAATAGACATCTGGCATGTATATTTCCGTATTACGTTTTTGATCGCCAAATACAAAAAACGCCAAGGGTGACAGTTTTGAAATTTAAAATTAAAATTTTGTCAATTTGACAGCAAAATAACTCAATCTAACGCATGCATACAATAACTAATACATATCTATACCCAAATATGAGGATAAAATAGGGAAATAATTCTTCTAGAATTAAAAAAAAAAAAAAAATCCAATGAGCGATTAACATGGAAAATCTTTTTCTTGCATCCACGGGCGGTCAGTGATGTCATACTTCGCTTGCGTATTGAGATGTTTAAATTTATTTGGCGACTATTTTTAGCAACTAACAGTTATGGCAAGTAGCTCAATATACATAGCGCATACAGCCATTACTGAAATGTAAATAGCATTTAATTATTTGAGCTACATTATGTTGACTGGAAACCTATTTAATATACCTATGCTCTATAGCTATACTAATATAAAAAAAAGAAAGGTTTATATGCATATGTAGAGAACGATCGCTAGAACTAAAAAGCCGATTGCTTTTTTTTTTTTTTCTTTCAATAATCAAAGGTTACACTGTCTCTCTCTAAGTGCTAGAAGCTATAATAAATTTTTAATTAAAATTTTCAATATTTTAATTGAAAACAAAGCATAGATTTGATATCTATCGTCATTGGCGATTTTTGTATTTGGCGATCGAAAACGTAATACGAAAATCTGTATATTATCGTAGTAAATACGAGATGTATGTGTTTACTTCAATTACCCTACTACCGTAGGTAGTGGAAGTATTGTATATGTTTTGGCAATTGGTCAGTGTGTGTGTATATGTGCGTGTGTGTGTGTAATCTTCTGGCTGTCATATCTCCAAAACTAATAAAAATAGAACTACTAAACTTCACAAGTGATTCAGGTCTGGTGTACAGATAAATTTTCCAAATTTTCGTGAAAATTGAAAAACCGGAATTGGGTCATCGAAAACCAGAAATGGGACCCTAAGCCCATATTCAAAAACACCTCTAATGATTTTCTTCAAAGTTGCTATATAAATAATATATTAGATGCCCTTTCGATTGAAAAGTTGCTTAGTTCAGGAAAATTGATAGGCGTCCTCTATAAACAGCTCAATTTCAGACTTCGCAAGTGCGTTCCTTTAAAAACGCCTGTACGGATTTTTTTCAAACTCGCCATGTTAACTTCCTATTAAATATCCTTTTGTATGTAATTATTGTTTTTAGGACAATAATTGAGTATGTTAAGTTTTGGTAAAAGTTGGTATCTCAAAAACGGCTCTAACGTATTCTTGAAAAATTTTTCTTTAATCCAATTTAGATAACCTTTCTCAAGTATTACGTGCTTATTACAGGAATATTAACGGTCATCCTGATTAGGTAGTTCAGTTTTAGATCTCGGAAATTCGTGTTTAAAAAAATAACTATCTATTTTTTTCCCCTTATTTTTTAACTCGCTATGCAAACTCTGTTGTATGTGTCTTTATACGTGTATCAAGTTTCTCTTACTCGAAAATCTCAAAAAATGCAAGTAATATCTCCAAAAAATTGTATATATTACGTGTAATAGTGGGTAATGGAAGTCGTGTGGTTGTTTCACACCAGATTCTGTAATAGTATATATTGTACGAATATTGTTTCATATTATTGATTTCTCCTTTAATATACATTATTAAAATAATAATCAATTATGGAAAAAATTAAATATATTTGCAAAATGAAAAAATAAATAATAATTAAAGCTATTATGACGTCAATTTTATCAAAAACATTTTCATGTCATAGGTTTATTTTTCAATATTTTTTATTCATGAGTAAAGAAATGTTTCTTTTTATGAAATAAATAAATAAATAAAAAAATAGCATTAAGTAAAAATTGCCAACATTTAACAACTAATTAAAAAAAATAATTGTAAAATTATATTTTGACTTTCCAGTTAATAATATTGTCTGACTATAACATATAAACTGATATATTTCTTGATTTTTTACATATCAATCCATCTTTAACTAAAATTTGTTCATCAGTGCAAAGCCGGACGGGTCAGCTAGTCATTATATAAAGCGCAAAAAATTGTTTGTTTGTGGAGGGTAATCTCTGAAACTACTGAACCGATTTAAAAACTTCTTTCACTGACCGAAAGCTACAGTATGCCATATTGTTATAGGCTATATTTAATTTTGATAAAATAAATTTTAGTTTAAAATCTGAGCATTTTAATTAAAATCCCCATAGAAGCCGTAATAGAAATGGAAATAATGAAATATTAATAAAATTAGCTGCTGCCAACATAAAAGAAACATTTACATATTCATTTCGTTTTTAAAATATCTTGACGTGAAAAGAAAAGAAATATATTTGCACGTGCATTAAATTGAAATTCATATAAAGCTTTTTTAATTGTTAAACTTACACGTTAAATCTGACGTCATTATCGAATTAAAAGTGTTTATTTTTCTAATAATTTAATTTGATATGATATGATATAATATCTAAGCATCAATGTTTAAACCACGGAGTCTTTATTACTCCGTGGTTTAAACTGATGTGTGTTAACGAAATTGGAATTTAAAAATAAATAAATAAATAAAATAAAATAAAATAAGAAATTCTATTTTATAATATTATTTATTTTAATTTATAATTGTTGCCAAAAAGATTTACGAATTAATTTATTTTTAGACATATAATAAAATATATTTTCACACGAACAATAATATAAAAAGTGAACTGGATTTTTTGTAAAAAAATAATAATGATCGAGGAAAATTATTTCCCCATTTTAATCCCCATATTTGGATATAGATATGTATTAGTTATCATGTGCATCCGTTAGATTAAATTGTTTTTGTTGTAAAATTGATAAAATTGGAATTTTAAATTTCAAAACTCTAGAAAAAAAATGGCAAATTTCCATATTCGATTGAAAACATAAACATTTCATTTCAAAGGATGATATTTACACAAAAAACATCCAACTAATAAACTAATTAAAAGGGAAAGGATAAATATTCTATCATAATTTGAAGTCAAATTTTTTTTCAAATGTCTAAATAAAGTATCTGATATAATATACTAATATGTTGCAGCGGAATAGATTTGATATCCGTCATCCTTGGCAGAAAAAAAAAATATCGCCAAATTATCTGGCGAATATAATTTAATTCCTTTCAAAAACCATGGTTATTTTAAAAACTTACATTAAGAGTGTAACGAATAATATGAAACAATATTTCGTACAATACATATTACGAAAATATACATCTGGCATGTATATTTTCGTATTACGTTTTTGATCGCCAAATACAAAAAAAAAAAACGCCAAGGGTGATAGTTTTGAAATTTAAAATTAAAATTTTGTCAATTTGACAGCAAAATAACTCAATCTAACGCATGCATACAATAACTAATACATATCTATACCCAAATATGAGGATTAAAATCGGGAAATAATTCTTCTAGAATTTTAATAAAAAAAAAAAAAAAAAAAAGTCCAATGAGCGATTAACATGGAAAATCTTTTTTTTGCATCCACGGGCGGTCAGTGATGTCATACTTCGCTTGCGTATTGAGATGTTTAAATCTATTTGGCGACTATTTTTAGCAACTAACAGTTATGGCAAGTAGCTCAATAAACATAGCGCATACAGCCATTACTGAAATGTAAATAGCATTTAATTATTTGAGTTACATTATGTTGACTGGAAACCTATTTAATATACCTATGCTCTATAGCTATACTAATATAAAAAAAAGAAAGGTTTATATGCATATGTAGAGAACGATCGCTAGAACTAAAAAGCCGATTGCTTTTTTTTTTTTTTTTCTTTCAATAATCAAAAGTTACACTGTCTCTCTCTAAGTGCTAGAAGCTATAATAAATTTTGGTAAAATAAATTTTTAATTAAAATTTTCAATATTTTAATTGAAAACAAAGTATAGATTTGATATCTATCGTCATTGGCGATTTTTGTATTTGGCGATCGAAAACGTAATACGAAAATCTGTATATTATCGTAGTAAATACGAGATGTATGTGTTTACTTCAATTACCCTACTACCGTAGGTAGTGGAAGTATTGTATAGGTTTTGGCAATTGGTCAGTGTGTGTGTATATGTGCACGTGTGTGTTGAATCTTCTGGCTGTGATATCTCCAAAACTAAAAAAAATAGAACTACTAAACTTCACAAGTGATTCAGGTCTGGTGTACAGATAAATTTTCCAAATTTTCGTGAAAATTGATAAACCGGAATTGGGTCATCGAAAACCAGAAATGGGACCCTAAGCCCATATTCAAAAACACCTCTAATGATTTTCTTCAAAGTTGCTATATAAATAATATATAAGATGCCCTTTCGATTGAAAAGTTGCTTAGTTCAGGAAAATTGATAGGTGTCCTCTATAATCAGCTCAATTTCAGACTTCGCAAGTGCGTTCCTTTAAAAACGCCTGTACGGATTTTTTTCAAACTCGCCATGTTAACTTCCTATTAAATATCCTTTTGTATGTAATTATTGTTTTTAGGTCAATAATTGAGTATGTTAAGTTTTGGTAAAAGTTGGTATCTCAAAAACGGCTCTAACGTATTCTTGAAAATTTTTTCTTTAATCCAATTTAGATAACCTTTCTCAAGTATTACGTGCTTATTACAGGAATATTAACAGTCATCCTGATTAGGTAGTTCAGTTTTAGATCTCGGAAATTCGTGTTTAAAAAAATAACTATCTATTTTTTTTCCCCTTATTTTTTAACTCGCTATGCAAACTCTGTTGTATGTGTCTTTATACGTGTATCAAGTTTCTCTTACTCGAAAATCTCAAAAAATGCAAGTAATATCTCCAAAAAATTGTATATATTACGTGTAATAGTGAGTAATGGAAGTCGTGTGGTTGTTTCACACCAGATTCTGTAATAGTATATATTGTACGAATATTGTTTCATATTATTGATTTCTCCTTTAATATACATTATTAAAATAATAATCAATTATGGAAAAAATTAAATATATTTGCGAAATGAAAAAATAAATAATAATTAAAGCTATTATGACGTCAATTTTATCAAAAACATTTTCATGTCATAGGTTTATTTTTCAATATTTTTTATTCATGAGTAAAGAAATGTTTCTTTTTATGAAATAGATAAATAAATAAATAAATAGCATTAAGTAAAAATTCCGACATTTAACAACTAATTAAAAAAAAATAATTGAAAAATTATATTTTGACTTTCCAGTTAATAATATTGCCTGACTATAACATATAAACTGATATATTTCTTGATTTTTTACATATCAATCCATCTTTAACTAAAATTTTTTCATCAGTGCGAAGCCGGACGGGTCAGCTAGTCAAATATATACCGAATTTGCAAAGGAAACTAACTTCTTAGAGATATAAATATCGCATTGTGAAGAAAGTTCACTGTTCTATGTAGATCCTACTAATGGACCAATTGTACACAGTGATAAAATAATAAAGGAAACATGAAAATGGATCATTCGAGGCAACAGCATTTGTTGCTACCGATCTAAAAACAAAACTTTAAAAAATAATTATATTTTATTTAATTTTTCGCCGACTTCAAAAGGTATGATTAATTGTAGTGTTATAATTTGTTTGGCGAAGGAAATTATTTTATACTTTTAGGCGCAATTTACAGTTTCATTTCATAACAATTTTTTTTTTTTTTAGATGTTTGAATAATAGTTTCTTTTTGTAGTCAGTTCTATTTTTTTACAAAAAGATTTTATATTACTTAAAATCATTTATCGTTATCTGAAGTAACATTACTTTTGTTGAGGTTGTCATATTTAAAATTTCTGAAGGACCCAACAATTATTTGGCATAGCCAAATAGAGATAAATTACTTGCAAAATCTTTAAAAAGTAAGTAAATAATTAAATAAACAAATTTATTTTCATTATCATATCTACAATTTTCCCCCTGGAAATGTTTAATTTACAAACAATCTATAAGCATTTTTAAACGATAACTATAAAATTTATCCCAAGAAAAATGATTTTCCCAACTGATAACTGCATAACATAAGTACTCTGATTATTTTTCTTAGTTTTTCTTATGATTATTATTATTATTAATTAGTTCTTATCTGAAGCTACATTGTTTTTATTAAGACAAAGTTCTGTTCAATTAAAATAAATAAATAAGTAAGTAAATTAGAAAATCGAATCTAATTATTTTTACAAAATTAAAAAATAAAAATAAAAATAAATAAAATAAATAAATAAATAAAAATAACTCAACGTCAACATATTTACATTTCTTCCAAAGGTTAATGAATGAGCAAAATATTTTGTTTACAAACCATTTGTAAACAATAAATAAAAATTTTATTGAGCGAAAAAAAAAAAAAAAAAGACAGAAGATCTTGAATGATCAAACTGGTAATAATAACTGATAATCAATACTACATTTTCTCAAAAATGTACTCATTCTCAGTTTATCCACGTACTAAAGATACATTTTATTGAAGCGTGCATGAAAAATAGTGAATCTGATATGTACGAGACAGACTGAAATGAATACGAAAGATAAAGAAGTCAGATAAAGCTCAACTAGAAAAAAATAAATAAAAAGTAAAGATAAAAATAAATAAATAAATGTAATTTTTTTTTCTATTGGAGATGTTGAACTGCTGAATTTAAACTGTTTGCGATACAAACGTATTTTTCTAAAGTTTAAATGTTTTACTGAGAATTTGAATATGGTTATAATTCTATTTTAATAAACATTAAAGTTCTATAATTATTCTAATTACTATTAGATGAATGTGATATGCTGATTCGTGTATTCTTTATTTTTATATTGTGGAACAAAGCTGGACATGATTTGGATCATTTAATCTGGAAAAGCTTATTTATTTAAATATAACAATTAAAAGCAAAATTAAACTTTTAGATGTAGGTATATTTTCTTTATTATTCTTTATTAAGTTACAGTTTAACCCATTTTATTCCATTGTCCTATTTAAAGGACAGCTGAAAAATAGCATATAGAAATCAGAATTTGCTTGGTGCGAATATTTTGTCATCTGGAATGTATAATGGTATATATAAGCTTCTGCTAGCGTGTTATGTGTCTCACCTCCTCCGCCTCCTCCATCTGGAATCTTTGTTTAATCATTACATTTGGGGGTGTGGTTTATCTTCTCTTTGCGGTTCAAAATTCTTTCTGGAGAACTATCATGTAAAGAAGAAAGTATTATACAAATAAAGAAAAACTTTATACTCGGAAAGCACTTTCACTATTGAAGAGAACACTAAAACATATAAGCGCAAATTCCATCCTCTGTATTTCAATGTCCTGCGTACAAGGTGGATAAGATTTCTTATACAGAATATATACATACATATATATATATATATATATATATATATATATATATATATATATATATATATATCCAAATTTTGTTGTATTTAGTTTATTTAGATTTAATTAACCTTAAAAAATATAATTTTTTCTCAAATTTGAGCAAAATAAATAAATTGGGATAAAATGGGTTAAATAAATAATTTTTTCTGTATTTAAAAACGTAATATATATATATATATTGAAAAAAAAAGAAGAAAAAGGAGAAGAAGAAGAAGAAGAATCTGTTAAAATCAAACAGAATTTCAGGCCAAACTGTAAATATTTTACAAATTATAAATCTCTGTCGCTGATTTTAAGAATAGAAATCTTATATATTGCCACAAAAATTTTTCGATACAAAATTATTCAGTAGTAATTAAAATTTCTAGAAAGGTCTTTATAATATAAGTTCCAATGTATAGTGTGGTTAGAATTAAATATCCGCTATAAACAACATATTGTATTAAACATGGGCGAACGAATTGCACTAAGTTTTGTACGGGAAGATTTCATGAGATACGGGAAAGGGATTAGAATGTTTCAAAACATGTCCTCTAGGCTGTGCACGAAAGATTAACTAATTTAACTAACGGAATGATATACACGGTATCAAAAACTATTCATTTTATGTTCAAACTGTTTATGTGTTCCATATGAGATATTTCTTTGCTATATTTTGGATTTTCTCATGCAAAGCACTACTTTCTGTTCATTGTCAACAATTTTATGTTTTAAATCATATCTCAAAAATTGCTTCTATACTCAAATTGATGATAATCTACTCTCCCATTTAAACTATAAGTTGTTGTTTATAGCAGAAGGTTAACATAATTACCATACACAGGCAAAATTTGGCTTTGTACTCGAAAATGCCTCTCATGCAAGATAACAGTATGCTTTCGGTTTTATGATTTCGGTTTTTACAGTCTGTCCACGCTCTAACTCATGTAAATTTTCATGGATTTTTTTTTTTTTTAACTGATGCGATTTCACTGTAGAATATTTCCTATTAAAAATGTGGTAAATACAACCGATGGTTTGTGTACAGGGACGTCCGAAATAATTACAAAGAAATGTGTTCTATGAGAGGTCTTTCTATAAACCATACTTTAATGCATTTATTTTACACAAATCCTAATGAAATTGAAGTTTGTTATTTATATGCGCAAAAAGAAATTTTATTTTTGCGTATATAAATAATATATTTTGCACATATTCAATTTCATATAAATAAATTGAAGTTTATTTATATGAAATTGAAGTTTATTATTTATACGTTTATTATTTATATGCGCAAACAAAATGCTTTCGACAATATGGCATGATTAGCATTAACATTTACAAGGTCACACAAAATTGTTCAATTAGATTATGGGTTATAAATTGAAAATTGCTGAAATAGCATTTCTTTTTGTGTTAACAGTTTTTTACACTTCCCAAAAATTTTTAAGATTAATTGTGGATTCAATTAATTTACCTGATTGTATTTCTGTCTTGTCTCTCGGTTGTGCGATCGCGCAGGCAAAGTACATTGAGGTTAAACGAAGCAGTGAGTATGTACTTTTCGAAAGTGCTAATACTCTATATAAACCGTATGATTTTTCCTTCTTGTTCATTTTTCATACATTTTTTCCCTTTAAATAAGTGACATATTACATAAATTGATAAAGGTAAGATGTCTGATCAGTCGACAGTTTCAACAGAGAAAAAGATTGATTGAAAAAAGTTAACTATTTGTATAATTATCGTGCGTTTAAAAAGATTTTTCATTTTCTGCTTTTCGAAATAATGCTTTTTTTTTTTTTTTTTTTTTTTTTAAATCCATTTACTTGAGATCAACAATAAAAATTTACTATCCTTTGTTCATCAATCCTGATTACATAATATT
This sequence comes from Salticus scenicus, assembly GCA_963930645.1. Taxonomy (NCBI): domain Eukaryota; kingdom Metazoa; phylum Arthropoda; class Arachnida; order Araneae; family Salticidae; genus Salticus; species Salticus scenicus. Next base: position 351,086,814 of record OZ005652.1, read on the forward strand.
TGAGACTTCCAAACATTTTGAGAAATCAGTAAGTGTAATACATCATAATATATATATATATACATATATATTAACATAAAATAAAAATCTAGAAATTTTGGCGCCAGATTTTAATCAGAAAGCAAGATGTAGGCACAAAGCTAACAAATGAATTGTTATTTTATGCCCTACCCCGTTAAACACCCGCTGTTCAAAATGCTTTTATTTTTTGTTTTAGGTTTTAAATCTTTCCGGTTTTCTTTCTTTATATGAATTTGATGCGTGTTTTCTTCTGATGTTTTTCTGTTATGCCTAATCAGCAAGGTGATTTTCAATCGCACTACCGCAGCTCACTTACGTTTCTGAAAAATAACTTAGGTATAGATAAAATTATTTAAATTTAAGAAAGAAGTTATTCGTGTTTCAATATTTCTTAAAAATAATTAATTTTAAAGATTTAATAATTTCTGAGTAAATCATGAAGCAAAACACTGTGAAATATGAAATATATTCTTACAATTTGATGAAAACAAAATATTCTCAGTGTCACCCTCTATCTTTATATTTGTCCTAAATATTTAATTAGCATATTCATTTTGTTCATTTTCCGCAAGTATCAGCAAAAATACTCGTTAATTATATGGAAATAATAAATTCATTTTATAACAACTTTTTTTTTAATTATTATTTACTAGGACTATTTTTTATTTTTTACTAGGACTATTTTTTATTATTTACTAGGACAATTTTTTATTTTTTACTAGGACTATTTTTTATTATTTACTAGGATTACCAATATTCATAGCAGAGTCAGTGGAACGTGTAAAATTCCATACGTTGAAAGAAAGAAAGAAAAAAGTCACAGTTTTATGATATTCACGAATAATAATAATTATTATTATAATAACCCAAATTATAATTATTAAAAATTAAGGTGAGATCATAAAAGAACCTAATAATTTACAAATACATCTATTTTTATTCACGCAAACATAAAAATATTTAATTTTATTTCCGAAATGAATATATAATTGTGTATTTTACTTGTCTATTTTAGCATCAAATATGTCTTTCTTTTTATTCAGTTTAAAGTTAAACGGAGTTTTTATTCAGTACCTTTTGATCCAAATATCCTATTAAACTAAAAAATAACGCCGTTAGCTAGATTTTGACCTGATTAATAAGTATAGCACTTTTCGTAGCTGTCCGTTCAATGGTGTAGTTTTGTACAACGAACTAAAAATCCTCACAAACAGTTAGTTTATTTATTATCATTATTATTAATGTTACGAATTACAAATTATTATTAATAAAGAAAAAAATGAATGATATTTATGCATATTGAAGGAGATTACTGCGACATATTTTCTGTAGAAAAAAAAAAATATCATTAGAAATTCTTAGATTTTTACGTGCAAAAATAATTTATATATATATATATATATATATATATATATATATATATATATATACGGAGAGAAAGTGAGAGATTCACTTTTTGTAACTGAATACGGTGAGTACTTTTTATAATTTCTATTTTATTATACTTTATTAATTATTTTCACAAATTAATACTTATGATTATGAGAGGAAGAACTATATATATTCCTTATTATAAAGATATATTCGAAAATATCTCGAACTTACTTAAAACAGTCAATATTTCTACTAGCTTTAAACCTCAACTCCGTATTAGTAACTTTCTTTCAAACTTTAAGCCGTTGCCCCCCCCCCCCTCTTAAACGTCTAGGTGTAATCTATAGTATCCCTTGTAAAAATTGCAATTATACGTACATCGGTGAAACTGGCAGAACAGGTGAAATAAGAATAAAGGAGCATAAACGTTCATATAAAACAGGTGATTTAAGATTGAAACTCTTAATTAATTTTCTTGATAGTAATCATATTCCTCATTTGGCAACAATAAAATTTTAGCTGCAAATGTAAATTTGTACGAGTCCCGTATTTTCCTAGAGGGCGCTTATATAAAATTACAACATTCTGCCTTGAACGAGGCTAAAGCTGTTCCCCCGGAATACCTAATCTCTTTCGATGTTTAATGACTTTGTTGTAATTATTGTGTTTTATATGTATATGACACTGAGGAGGGCTAGTTTTTAGCCGAAACGTTTGCCTTGTGTTTTTAGTTTTTTAAATTAGAATGTGCCTTTTAAAATTTTAGTATTTTTTACCTCATTTTGAAAGTTACTTGGTTTTTATATATATCTTTCAACTTTTACATTGTTTATTTCCCATAATTAATGTTTCCCTTTGAAATATTTGTAATGAGAAAAATGATAAATTTATCTTTTAAAATTTATTAACGTAATTTGTATCGTTGAAAGCTTACAGAATTCATTATCAAAATAATGTTAACTCACGTAAAAATACTCTGATTATTAAATCACCGATTTTTATCTTTTAATACATAAGATTCAACCTTCATTCTAAATATAGTTTTTATTTGTCTTTCTTTTTTGTTAAGTTATCCTACATCATTACTTCTATTGTAACAGCTGGTATAATTTTATCTTTCTAGAACATCATGTTACGAAAGCCTAAGGAAATGGATGAACAGTAATATATATATTTCGATTTGATAAACTCCTTTTATCAAGTAAGGTAGAGAAAAAAAATTCCATGTTATTTAATATGAAAACAGTCACTCCAAGAATTGTTAACAATGTCTAAAATCTATACAGAGATATCCTTTATATATAGACCATGCAAACTTATTATTCAGGAATTACATTATCGCATTTAGTTACACTATCACACTGTAAAAATAACTAAGAGATAAAAGAATATCTTCTTAATAATAAAAGTCCAAGTTTATCGGAGATAACGCTGAAACTAACGTCATAACTACAAAAATGTATTCAAATAAAAAAATTAACAATAATAATAAAATAATACTATTTTTAATACTTGGTTTAGAAGAATGAGTAAAATAGTATAAGAAAATTATTTATCAAAAAAAAAAAAAAGTCACAATTGCAACAACGTATTGAAAAAATAAATTTTACGCACGATTTGAAATAAATAAAAAAGCAAGTCCTTCCGGCTCATTCGGAAAGGTAGGTGTATTTATTTTTGCTTATCAAGTAGACACCATTTTTAAACAAAAGGGCAACTACAGATTGTTAATGGACTTCGTGGAAATATTGATGAGAGCTAGGCACATATGGAATTTTAAGCAAATTGGTTCATAAATACTTTTTATGTGAATTTGAAATTTTCAAGAGGCCAGCACTTGAAAACGAAATGACGGATGAAGTTGGCAAATAAACATATGAAATGCATTTGTGAAATAAGTCTACTCTACAAATTTAGTTCGAACTAATTCAGTATTTCAAAAGTGTTCGGATTAATAAGTTAATTGGGCGACACTCAGATCAAAATAGCGAAACGAGTCACTCAGTGAACTAATACAAGGTGTTTGTAAAATAAGTCCACTGTCTAACTTTGGTTCGAATAAATTCAGTATTTCAAAAGTTATTATGAATTCGCAAGTGGCAGCGTTCAAGTGACTGCAACTTGGAAACAAAATTGCGGAACTTGCCCACCGAAGTTATTCAAGATATTTTAATGATAGGTCCATTGTCCAATTTTGTGGTTCCAATTCCTTAAGTATTTCAAAAGTTATCATGATAACAAATTATTAAGTGGCTGCCACTTGGAAACAATATGACGGAGCAAATTGTCCAGCGAACTCATCCAAGATAATTGAAGCATAAGTTTTAGGTTCAAGTTTAATTCGAAATAATTCAGTATTTTAAAAATTATTGTTATGACAAATTTTACAGTGGGAGTCTGAATTTAAGTGGCCGCAACTTGGAATCAAAATGGCGGAGCAACTTGCCCAGCGATATCATCTAAAATATTTGTATGATAAATTCATTGTCCAACGTTGGTTTGAACTAATTCAAAATTTCAAAAGATAAAAAATTTACAGGTGGCACCGTGATTTCAAGTGAGATGACTAGTGAGCACAAATTTGCTTCGAATTGGTTCAGTATTACAAGAATTATAATAATGACAATTTTTCAAGTGGCCGCCACTTGGAAATAAAATGGCAGGTCAAGTTTCCTAGTGAACTTATGCACGATATTTGAACCGTAAGTTCACTATCTAACTTTGGTTTGAATCAGTGTGGTATATCAAAAGTTATCGTGATGACACGATTTCAATATCAGCCTGATTTCGAGTGGCCGCAACTTGGAAACGAAAAGTCGGAACAAGTTGCCTAGTGAAATCATCCAAGATATTTGTTTCACTGTCCAACTTTGTTTCGAATAGATTCTTTATTTCAAAAGTTATCCTGATGATAATTTTTTAAGTGGTAGCCTAATTTCAAGTGCCACTGCTTAATTTAAGATACCAACCATTTTGTTAAAAATAGAGGATAATGTTCGACAATAAACATGTTCGAGACCTTAATATGGTCTATGTACACATCAAAATTCAAGCAAATCCGGTCATAAATACCTTTTTTACAAGGTGGATTTGAAATTCTCCAGTTGCCTCGACTTGGAAAAAAAAAAAGAAAAGAAAGGAATGGGGAAAACAACTATGTTTGCTGCACAGATTTTGTTCGATTTGAAGTGTCATTTCGGAAGTTATCGTGATAATAAATTTTCAAGTGGTAGCCTGATTTCAAGTATGACCCCGCTTAATTTAAGATATCCGCCAGTTTGTTAAAAATGATGGTAAAGTTCATTAATAAACTTGGATGAGATGGTCTATGTGTACATTAAAATTCAAGCAAATCCAACCTTAAATACGCTTTTTATAATGTGAATTTGAAATATTCAAGTGGCCGTCATTTGAAAACAAATTGGCGCAGCAATTTGGTTAACAAACCCATCCAAGATATTAATAAGATAATTTCGCTGTCCGAATTTGGTTCAATTTTGTGCATTATTTCGGGAATTATCGTGATGCAAAAATTTCTATTATATATAGAGAGAGATAGATAGACAGGTAGATAGATAAACAAAGTGATTGCAATAGGTCAACTTCTAAAGAAATTAACCTAAAAATAATAAAAGATAACTTAAAGGAATATATGTAATTCAATTCTAAGGATCGTCAATTGGCGATTTTGTAGTTCCTTTCTCAATCACCCCTACAAACCGCCAAATTTTGGTCAAAGCAAATAGCTAAATTATAAGAAAACTTTAAAGAAAAAGTAATTAAAATAATTATAATAAATAGTAATAAATAGTAATAAAATTATTAATTACATATATATATATATATAATATAAATGATAATATATTCAAACCAAAAGGAAATATTGTATTTTTCTATTATTGGGACGAGATTTAGTTAGAGTGAAAAAAAAAACAAAAAAACAAAAAACAAAACAATTAATTAACGGTATTTAGGTATCATCCCTTCGATAAATAAACTAGCAACGACTTTGATTAATTTGCGTTGAAGTTAATTTAATTAAACTACATTTCTTTTCTCGAATTCCATTATTTTGGTTAAATATAAATAAGTAATCTTTTTTTTTTTTTTTTTTTCTCTCATTTTCATTAATGTCTATTATGATATTAAGCCACTGGTTTTGATTTGGCGAATAATACAAATTTGAAAATAGTTCATTTGGAAATTTCAACCTCTAGGTGGGCAAAGACCGAATAGTTATTTAAATAATGCCTGAAATGTAATAGTGTACTAATGACAAAAATTCATTACAAAAAATGTTTCATTTTAAATAACTTCAATCAGAAAAATTTATAAATTTATATTAATTGAATAAAAGATTTTTTAAATAACTTTCGCATTGTATTTTTTATACAATAAATGCCTATAAATTATGTATGTTATTATTTAATAATTTAAATAGATAAATTATAGCAAAACTATTTAAACAATTATTATTTTTTCCTATATCAAATAAGAGAAAGTATCGGTTTCTTAAAAATTTTCGACTTCCAGTTTTCAGTAAATTTACATGTATTTAAATTTTTAGAACACGATTTGACAATTTTTAGAAAATGTCGGTCTGTGAGTATATGTGTGACAGATTTGTGTGGATAGTATCGCAGTAACTACTGTGCATAATTTCCTACAAATTGATATGTTGTTACAACTTGACATAAACCAGTGTCTATTAGCCCTCGCTATCCCAAGATCAAGGCGTTATTGCAGAGAAATTGCTTTCAGGTGCCGCTTAGCACGCTTGGCGAAAATCACCAGAAGCGCGCCTTTTTGTATCATTTAGAACAAATCGCCGTGCAATATTCCACTGGCTACGTTTGCTATCCCTGGCGAATTAGCCCATTTTTTGAATGAGGTGGTCTTAACTAAATTTCAACTAGAAAACGGGATCAAAATGACCCCATCTTGGGAAAGCGAGGGTTAATATTTTGTGAAAATTATCCAAGAGATGGCGTTGGCATCCGTTATTTCTAAATATTTATCATGGCTGTATAGGACAAAATTTTATGTAAATCTGCACTATGAATTTGTTAATTATTTTATCAACTATTAATAATGAAATTAAAAAAAAAATAGTAATAATAGTAATAGTTAATTAAACAAAACTGTTTATGTAGGAATACCTCCCCTTCCACACACACACACATGTTCACCTGGGAGGACATACGATCCGGGAAATTTTTGAATGTGGTTACCTTTCAGAAGAACTCGTCGATACGTTTAAAACGAAGGATTGAACATTGGTCTGTGATAATTCACAAGAATCTCATCATTTTTTTTTTCATTTTTTAACGAGAAAGAAAAAAAATGTATTTTTTAAGATGTAGTTTGTAGCATAAAGTGGATTTGTCTTTCAGTGTTATATTTCTTTGAGATGAAAATCTTGTGCATTCATTACTGAAAATTGATTTAATAAAAAATAATATTAATAAATTTTTCATACTGAGTGAATCTTTACTTGGAATTATAGAAGAATATATTGTTAAGGCCACAATATACCAGTATTAAAATGTTCTTTAAAACAATAATGATAACATTTATATATTTATAGAATATAAATTAAGAAATAAAATTTAAGTAATCCATAATTATATGCAAAGCTTCTTTAAAGCTTATCATGATAAAAGCAATTAAAGTCGACTTAGTATCTGAACTTGAAATTTAACTAAGGCATTAGCAAAAAAAAGAATGAAATATAAGTTGGAAGAATCAGAGTCTTAACTATGTTAAATATTTGATATTTCAGTTCACACACAGTGACATATAAGAATATGCTAATATTATTCATTCATTTCACATTAATATTATTCATTTTTATTTAAGATATTTTAAGAAGCATTAAAAATAATCCTTTAGTTTTAAGTAATGTTTGTGGCAATATTAAATTGCAACGTAATTGGAATTAATTATTTGAATAACTAAAAATTCTTAGAACCTTTTCTAATTATGAAACATTATTCATTTCCTAATTTTATATTTAATATATTTAAATTGAAGAAATACTTAAAAATCATAAATAAAGGAGATCATTAAAATTTCTAAAATATAAATGAAAAATTAAATTGCTACAAGTTGAGCGAAAGAACAAGATAAAAAAAAAAAAAAAATGAGAGAGAAAAAAATCTTCAATACTCTTTATTATTATTATTATTATTATTATTATTAAAACAAATGTAACATTTAAAATGAGATAATGAATACAAAAATTTTAAAAACTTTAAAAATACGTTTTAATTAAAAATATTAAAATACACGACAGAGATCTGGTCAGTATCTTAATTTTAATTCTGCTAATCCTTTATCTCATAAACTTGCAGTCATTCGTACTCTTTTACATTGCGCAAAGTAGTAATTCTGAATTTTTAAATATTAAACTATCTAAAATGTTTTCTGATTTAAAAAATAATGGTTACCCCCCTCGTTTTATGAAAATAATTTATAAAGAAGAGTTCTATTTTTCATCTAAATCACTTTATCCTAAAATTAAAAATTCTACTCATCGTACTACTATCCCTTATTATAAAGGTATTTCCGAAAATATTGCTAAATTGCTTAAAACAGTTAATATCTCTATTAGCTTTAAACCTCATCTCAGTATTAGTAACTTTCTCTCAAACTTTAATCCCGCTGCTCCCCCCCCCCTCCCTTAAATGTCTTGATGTAATCTATTGTATCCCCTGTAAAAATTGTGATTCTACATATATCGGTGAAACTGGCAGAACAGGTGAAATTAGATTAAAGGAACATAAACGTTCATATAAAACAGGTGATTTAAGATCAAAACTCGTAATCCATTCCCTCAATAGTGATCATATTCCTGATTTTGACAACTTTAAAATTCTAGCCTCTAATGTAAATTTATATGAATCCCGAATTTTTCTAGAGGGCGCTTTTGCTAAAATGCAACATTCTGCCTTGAACAAGGCTAAAGCTATTCCTCCTGAATATATAATCTTGTTATACTGTGTTATGAATTTTTTTATAAATGTTGTGCTTGTATGTTTGACACTGAGGAGGGCTAGTGTTCCAGCCGAAACGTCTGTCGTGTATTTTAATGTGTTTAATTAATTGTATTTTTAAAGTTTTTAAAATTTTTGTATTCATTATCTCATTTTAAATGTTACATTGGTTTTAATATATTAATGAGACGTATAAATTATGTTTAATTTTATTAAATTATTTTTATTATTATTGATAGAGAATGACTTTGAGATAATAAAATTTAAATTTAAATAATATTGACATATACTCACAATAATAATATTGACTAATACTCACAATACTTCATTAATACATAAATACTAGTCGGTTTTCGCCCGTTTAGTGGTCGATTTTTTCAAATATGCCTTATTCGACAAATCAAAAACAGTGTCCAAATTTCGTGATAAATAATCAATAATGAAAAGAAAAAGGTTGTTTAAAATTTATCTCTATATTTTTTTTATCAAAATAATGCAAATCGAGCAATAAAATGTGATTTAAATTTAATTATTTTTGACTAAAAAAATTAACTTCAGCGCAAATTCACCAAAATCGTCTCTAGTTCATTTTTGTCAAAGGAATATCTGAATATACTCTAAATTTATTAGTTTTTTTTTTTTTTTCCTTACTCTACCTGAATCCGATTCCGATAACAGAAAAGCACTATAATTTTTTTAGGTTTGAATTTATTATCATTTATATTATTTTTAATATTATTCATATTATTAATTTATTATTCATATTATTATTATTTATTATAATCAATTTAACAATTTTTTTCACATTTTTCTCTAATTGGGCTAAATGATTTTGCAGTAATTCAGCGGTTTATAGCAGTGACCGAAAAAGAAAATCACTAATTAGGGGTCTTTACATAGAACTACGTGCATTCTTTTAAATTATTATTAAGACTGTTTTTTTATTGAAATATTTCATTTAAAATGCCATATTTTTACCCCTAAATTTTCCACCTTCCACTACTGTATTCGTTCTCTTAAACCAAGGATATTTTCTTTTAATAAATTGATTGAAACTTGGGATTTTATTTTAAGAAGATTACTCAAAGTGTTAACAAACACTTTGAAAATTACTCAACTAATTTTTCGTAACCTAGTATATTAGCTATAATTTACATTAGCACTAAATACTTCATATTAGCACTAAACACTATACACTAAAATGCGTAACGCCTAAAATTCACTTCCAGCCACTTTCAAACATAGGGTAAATATACACTAATTATTCTGAGAATGCCTAGAAAAGAAGATCAAGTCCTTTTTTTACTATTTTTTACGCGAGAGATGTTTTTATGCATTTAAAAATATATTCCAGTTTTATTAATATTATATTGTAAATAATTTCTGTGAATTTATTGATATGTTTATCCTCTAGAGTTTCTGCAAATTTACAGCAATTCTTAGTTAAAAGAAAATGATCGAGGTTCTCAATGTTTAACATTATTTTTTTTTAATCTGTTTTTATTATTTAATTACTCAATAAAATAAAAAAGGAATGTTCCTGTTTTACAAAAGCATTCTATTCTAAGTCACAAATATATTCTCCTTAAACCTTTCGCTACGGGAGACGCAAACATGCGTTGAAATCCTACGGATCATTATCTGAAATCCTATGGGAAAATAATGCCATCTTGTTTAAAAAATTTTCAGGTTTTTAAACATTCCAAGGCACTGTGGCACAAATGTTTGATGGCCGTGGGTGAACGATAAACGCTTTGGCATGCCAGCATGCTGGCCAGGAAATGAGTGCGTTTCTTGCTGGCACATATGCACGGCAATCGACGCTAAAGGGTTAATTGAATTAATATTAGTCATTATAATTGTCATTAAAATTAGTCATTAAAATGCATGGATAAAATAGATTTTTTTAACACCTTCGTTTATTTTTTTCTGTTATTTTCTACAAGACCTGAGATAAATGATTATCAGCAGTTTTTCTATCGAAATTTTTAATAGTGTTGAGCAACTAAATATGTTAAACGGTACCGACAAGAAATTTTATTAATAAACGTAATGCATTTGAAAATTTAGTATGCCCCTATGCAAAACGCGAAGTCTCAATAAAAAGTGTACCCATATGATAGTGTTTTACAATACTAAGATTGAACTTCCTGCTAATATTTGCTCTTGAGGTGCACTAATAACATACTCACACTCAGGAAGCACACATAGAAACCAATTCATAGAAACCCTAATTTTGGTTTCAACAGACTTTGAAACGAGTAAATATAGCAAAAACATAATTTCAAAAATCTATCCAAAACAATTTATCTTCACATTAAACGGAAAAATAAATAAATAAATAAAATCTGGTGTCAAACAACCACATGACTTCCAATACCCAATATTACACGTACTATATACACTTTTTTGGGGATTATGTGATTACAAGACATAAAATTGACCTAAAAAAATAGTTACCTAAAAATTTTCCGGTAAGAGAAAACTGATATACATGTACAAGCATAAAAAAACAGATTTACATAACGAAATAAAAATAATAATAAGAAAAAAAAGCGGTTGAGCCATTTTTTGAAACATTAATTTCCGAGATCTAAAACTGATTTACCTAATCAGGATGACTATTAATTTTCTTTTAATAACTATGTAATACATTAGAAAGGATATTTAAAGTGGGTTTATGTAACAATAAAAAAAAAAAAAAAAAAAAAAAAAAAAAAAAAAAGTTAGATCCGTTTTTGAGATACCGACTTTTACCAAAACTTGTCATATTCAATTATTGACCTGGAAACAATAATTACATACAAAAGTAAATCTTAAAGGTGGTTAATCTGGCAAGTTTGAAAAAAATATGTACAGCCATTTTTATGAGTGATCGCACTTGCGAGACCTGAAATTGAGCAATTTATACAGGACGCCTATCAATTTTCCTGAACTTATCAACTATTTCATCAGAAGGACATCTAACAGAGTGTTTATATAGCAACATTGAAGAAAATCGTTAGAGCCGTTTTTGAGATACGCACTTCCGGTTCCTGAAATTCTACGTCTGGTTTTCCGATTTTTACCAAAAATATAAAAAATTATCTGTACACCAGATCTGACTCAATTCTAAAGTTTCATAGCTCTACCTTTAATAGTTTAGGTGATATGATATTCAAAAGCTTCCCTACACACATACACACACACTGACCAATTGCCAAAAACTACATTTTAGACTCAGGAGAACTTAAAACTCGTAAATGAGGTAAAAACTCGATACCGAACTTTCAAACCGAATACAATACTTCCATTACCTACGGTAGTTGGGTAATAAAAGTAAAAATGTATGAGAAAGTAAAACATGTAAAGGTGTTTTCTTCAGAAAAGAAATCAAGTTTGTAATCTTAATATATATAAATCTCGTGTCACAATGTTTGTCCTCAATGGACTCCTAAACCACTTAACCGATTATAATAAAATTCGCACACCATGTGCAGTTCGATCCAACTTGAGAGATAGGATAGTTTAAATCTCAAATTATAGTCGCAATTTTAATTTATTGCTAATTATTTGTCTGTTATTATTTGACAGTCACAATTATCTGTTAACTCCAAATGATTCTAACAGATCTCGATACCTTTCGACTGGGTTGAAATGAAAGCTGAAATATATTTGGTGCTGCCATCTACACAAAGAATCTTCAACTTTTTAACCTATTAATAAATTTCGTATAATTCAATTATTTCCACTTTTTAAATTTTTGGTGTTAGCATAGCCGGCCACGTGTTACTTAGACTGAAGTGTAAATTGAATTCATATTATAATGAAGATAATACAGTAAAATTAATCCTGTTTTTTACTTATTTGTGCTTCATTGATCAAAACTTTATAATTTAATCTGTATATATATATAAATTACGTGTCACGATGTTTGTCCGGGGTAAACTCCTAAACTAAGGAACTGATTTTGATGAAATTTTGCACACTGTGTGCAGTTTGATCCAACTTGAGAGATAGGATAGTTTTTATCTCAATTTATTGTCACAATATTGTTTTATTGCAATTATTTGTTAATTATAGACCTTTATTAAAGTTGCTCCAAAATATCTGTGAGTTCCATTAATTTAATTGTTGCCAAAAAAAAAAAAAAAAAAAAAAAAATACGAGTTCATTTTCTTTCGACATAAAAATAAATACATTTAATCAAACGTGAACGTTAAAAAATTATAAAAAGTTAAATTATGCATCTCACGAAAATTGACGTCATAATCAATTTAAAGATTTTATACACATTGATAAAGTGCTAATGTAGTTCTATCATAGATATAGTAATATATATAGATCTCTCATCCCCATGTTATCGTAGAAAGATTTTTGATGCCGAAAAAAGATAAAAAATAAAAGCTTTGGAAACAGCCATTAAGTGGTATTGAAAAAAAAAAAAAAAAAAGAAAAAAGAAAAAAAAGAAAAAGAAAAAGAAAAGAAAGAAAGAAATATGAATTTGAAACTGTATCTGGAGTCTTCCATTCCCCTTTAGCAAATAAATTATTCATAAATTTTATTTGCTAAAATATTAGTATGTATTCCCGTGTGTATTCACTCGGGGAAAGACGGCCATATTTTGGTAAAAACGTCGTCTTTTCCCAAATGAAAAGGAATAACTTTTTTCTCCCCAATGATCACTCTATTCTATATATGCTATACTATATCTATGAGTTCTATACGCAAGCGAAGTGTGACTCACTGACCGTCTGTGCAGCCAAGAAAAAGATTTCCTATGTTAATTGCCCACTGGATTTTTTGTAAGAAATTATTGAAAATCGAGGAAATTTATTTCCCGATTTTAATCCTTATATTTGGGTATAGATATGTATTAGTTATCGCGGGTGTTAGATTGAATTATTTTGCTGTCAAATTGACAAAATTTTAACTTTAAATTTTTAAACTCTGTCGCCCTTGGCTTTTTTTATTATTATTATTATTATTTGGCGATCAAAAGCGTAACACGAAAATATACATGCCAGATGTATGCATTGTACGAAATGTAATATGTATTATTCATTGTACGTATGTATGACATGTAATATGTATTGTACGAAACATTGTTTCATATTATTCATTACTCTTTTAATATAAGTTGTTAAAATAACCATGATTTTTGAAAGGAATTAAATATTTTCGCCAGATAATTTGGCGATATTCTTTTTTTTTCGCCAAGGATGACAGAAATGAAATCTATTCCGCTGCAAAATATTAGTATCTTACATCAGATATTTTATTTAGACATTTGAAAACAAATTTGACTTCAAACTATGATAGAATATTTATCATTTTCCTTTTAATTTGTATATTATTAGTATATTAAAATTTAAAAGCATGGTATATAAAAAGTTTTTTTTTTTTTTTTTTTTTTTTTAAATCTTATAATTATTCTTATCTTAATCCTCAATGTTTCCCATCTTTATTGACTTGAATTTACTATTAAAATTTTAACATACTCAAAAACTTCTCATCACTTCGTTAAAATACACTAAACTTTTCCAAAATCTTTTTGTATTTAAAATGATACATGTATTTACTTTAAATGTCCAATATTTCATAAGATTTCCAATTTTAAAGTTTTAAAATATTTATCAAATTTACTTATTTTTCTGGTTTAGCCTTATTGTTTTCCCTTTTATAACTACAGCTGTTTCCCTCTTTAAAATATTTAAAATGATGAGGTCATTTAATAGTAAAATTATCCATTATAGCATATATTATATTTCACTCCTCCATAAAAATTGATTTTAAAATCGTCTGTTTCTTTTATACTTTTATTTTAATAGAATTTTAATAGAATTTAATTTATATATTAGTCATTTTAGCAATTTTATCTAAAGTAGCATTAGAAATAATATATATCACTTCTCCATTAAAATTTATAGGACCCTACAATAAAATTAATTTGTGCTTAATATCAACACTACGAAAATTTTTATCAATCGCTTCCAAATTTTGACCTAAGTTTCAAATCTCAACCCTGTGGGTTTTTACATCGGCTACAACGTTTTCGTCTTTGTTCGTAAATAATAATTTAACTGTACTAAATAGTTTACAGCCGTATAATTCAACGTATAACTTAGTCACAGCAACGCGTGGCCGGGTCTGCTAGTATACTTTATTTATCTTGTCAAAGTCATGTGCAAAATATTTAAAATATTTTACGTCAAATCAATTGTTTGTTTCTTTTATCTTAAAGACGAATCTTAATTATATTTAATCTGTTAGAAATATATCGAAAATGTAAGCACATTCCTTGGATATTTTCATTCGATTAAAAAAAAAAAAAAAAAAATCGACAAGATAAATTTTTTCTTTTGAAAAAAAAAATGCTTATTTATTGCATCAAATTATATACTTAATTTGCAATTGTTTCAAAATAATTTTATCGATATAATAGTAATAATAATAATAATAAAAAAAAAAAACATTTCACGGAATCTTGCTTTGTTCTAAATATATATATGTGTGTGTAGCACTTAGAAAAAATAAATTTCTTGTACATTTTAAAATTGCGTTGTTAAACTTTTCCCATAATAATCTAACCCCAACTAAGAAAATTTTCTGTTCCCATCAAACCGAAAAAAATAGTTCAGGAAAAGTGAGAATGTGTCAAAAAATATTCAAAAAACTGAATAAAACTAATGAAACATTTGATTGATCTAACTTAATTGCTGAAAATATCATTTGGTTTTACCTTTAACTTTGTGTAAATATATACATACACACACACATACACACACACACACACACATATATATATATATATATATATATATATATAATAAAGCAGGAGAGATTTCGCATATAGGGAATCGGCTGGAAAGAGTAGAGTGGGCGAGATGCGATTTCAGGTGGTTGTACAACATCAATAGTGAAGTGCTAGCTTGAATGTGCATGTTGATTGCTTCAAGAGTCTGAGATAAAACGTGGTTATTCTGTCTCGTTTTCAAAAATAAATTCTTGAATTTTCACAACCCTTGAATTTTAATACAATGGTAGTAGTACAAAATATTTTTTATTTAAAAATTTTTTCCTAAGCTACTAACCTAGGCTAATGCTACGAGCACTACGATTTTCTCTAAAAGCCTATAATTATTTAATAAAAGACTGCGCAATGTCTACTACCAAAATGCAAATGTTTACGCTTTAGATATTTAGGAGAGATTGTGCATTCATGTTTATCAATTTCTATAATAATAGAGATTTCGCAGCTTATTAGTAATGACAAGACAATGAGGGTGAGTTTGTTGAATGTCTGGAATTGCACTAGGAAATATCTCCGACAAATGCCTGGACTAGTTCAACACATACAAAACGGCGCTTCTTAACCCCTTCAGGGGCAATGAATTTAAGTTTATTTAAAATCAAATGCTATCAGAATCTGAGATCAAGATTAGAAGAAAAGTAATAAATGAATGTTTTCAGGTAAGGTAAAAAAGTAAAATTTTATATAAAATTTCTGGGATGAATTTTTGCTGTTGTGAACTGAAATTAGGTGGTATAAAATATATACCACTGCCCCTGAAAGGGAGGAGACTGTCCCCAGAATCTGAAATTGAACATTGTTCAGGAATGGCACAATCGACAAAAGCCTGGGGGAATTTACCTCTCAAATGCTAATGCTAGACTATGAGAAATTTATAGCAAAGTATTTAAATGTTATTGCAAATCTATTTAGTTTTGCAATGCTTTCAAGTATGATGTTCAAGTTTCCTGCACCTGTCGGTGGATTAAATAGAAGGGCTAACTAAATGCAAGCAGAAAAATATCAGCCAACTCAAACTTCTTTTTAAGGAATGCATTTGTCTAAATTTCAATAAAATAAAATAAATTAAGAAAATGTAAATGATTTTAAAGTTGAAAAGAGGAGATTTGAAACCAAGTGAAAATCATGTTTTGTGTTTTGAACTTTTTTGGGTGGAAAATTTTGAGAAAAAAAAAGAAGAGAATCTTTAATAAATAGTAAACGGTGGACGGATTCTAGGCTTAAAAGTGGGTGGGACTAGTCATATATCATTGCACACACAGTGTGCTAACATTTTTATTTTATTTTTATTTATTTATTTTTTGCTCAGAAATGCATTTGCACCTGTTTCAATAGGTTCACTTGTGGTAGGTGGTTGCATAATAACTTCATCATGTACAACAATAAGTGCAATGGATGTGGACAATCAGAGATTCTGTCAGCAAACAGGAATCCAACCTAGCTGACAGGGAAATGTACTAATTTTAAGTTAAACGTGTTATCTAGTGACTTAAAGTTATTTTCTTGTCTTGTTATTTGCCTAATCTTGTACTGTTTTCGGTTTCCTTAATGTTTTTTCCATAAATAAATTTTGGTGATTTTTTTCAAAGTCCTTCCGGCACATTCGGAAGGGTAGGTTGATTTCTTTCTCCTTATCAAGTAGCGGCCATTTTAAAACAAAATGGCGGCATTTTGTTTCAAAACATTAATACAAATTATTAATGTACTTCGTGATATTTGAATGATAAATCCATTTTTCAACTTTGGTTTGAATTGATTAATCATTTCCAAAGTTACCATGATAACAAATTTTCAAGTGGCTGCCACATGGAAACAATATAATGGAGCAAGTTACAGGGCAAACTCGTCCAAGATATTTAAAGCGTAAGTTCACTGTCAAACTTTGGTTCAATCAGTGCAGAGTATTTCAAAAGTTATTGTTACCAGAAATTTTCAAGAGGCAGTCTAATTGACTGCAACTTAGAAACAAATTGGCGAAGCAACTTGTCCAGCGAAATCATACAAGATATTTGTATGATAAATTCAATGTGCAACTTTAGTTCAAATTAAATCAGTGTTTAAAAAAATATCGTGATAAGAAATTTTCAAGTGCTACCGTGAATTAAAGTAGCCATAAAAAAAAAAAAAAAAAAAGCAGAATTAGATGCCGAAAGAACTTACCTGTGATATATAAATGGTAAATCCACAACCCAAAATTGATGCGAATTGATTTAGTATTACAAAAGTTATCATAATGACAAATTTTCAAGTGGCTGCCACTTGGAAATAAAATTGCGAATTAAGTTATCAAGCGAACGTATCCAAGATATTTTACAACCATAAATTCCCTATCAAACTTTTGTTTGAATACATTTGGTATTTTAAAAGTGATCTTGATAGCACATTTTCAAGTGGCAGCGTGATTTCACGTGGCCGCAACTTGGAAACAAGAAGTTGGAACAAGTTGCCCAGTGAACTTATCCGAGACAATAACATGATAAGATAACTATTCAACTTTGGTTCGAATTGAATTAGAATTTAAAAAGTTATCCTGTTTATAAATTTTTAATGGTAGCATAATTTCAAGTTGTCTCGCTTAGTTTATAACATCCGCACTGTTAAAAATGCAGATAAAGTTTATTAATAAAGTTGATTGAGACACTTATATGGTCTATGTTTACATCAAAATTCAAATAAATTCGGAATACGCTTTTTGCAATTTGAATTTGAAATTTTCAAGTGGTCTCCACTTGAAAATAAAATGGAGGAGCAACTTGGTTAACAAACTCATCTAAGATATTTATAAGATAAGACGCCCCGCTTAATTTAAGATATCCGCCACTTTATTAAAAATGGCGAATAAAGTTCATTAATAAAGTTATTTGAGACACTTGTATAATCTATGTATGCATCAAAATTTTAAAAAAATTCGGAATATGCTTTTTACAATTTCAATTTGAAATTTTCAAGTGGTCTCCACTTGAAAACAAAATGGCGGAGCAACTTGGTTAATAAACACATCCAAGATATTTATAAGATAAGTTAACACACTGTCTAAATTTGGTATGATTTGGAGTATTATTTCGGAAGTTATCATGTTTTAAATTTTCAAGTGGTAGCCTGATTTCAAGTGGCCCCGCTTAACTTAAGATATCCGCCACTTTATTAAAATTGGTGGATAAAATTCATTGAGACACTTATATAATCTACATATAACTACATCAGAATTCAAACAAATTCTGAATACGCTTTTTACAATTTGAATTTGAAATTTTCAAGTGGTCTCCACTTGAAAAAGGAAATGGCGGAGCAGCTTGGTTAACAAACTCATCTAAGATATTTATAAGATAAGACGCTGTCCAAATTTGGTTCGATTTGGATTATTATTTCAGAAGTTATTGTGATTTTAAATTTTCAAGTGGTAGCCTGAGTTCAAGTGGCACAGCTTAACTTAAGATATTTGCCACTTTATTTAAAATGGAGGATATAATTCATTAATAAACTTCATTGAGTTTCTTATGTGGTCTATATTTACATCAAAATTCAAACTAATTCGGAATACGCTTTTTACAATTTAAATTTGAATTTTTCAAATGTTCTCCACTTGAAAACAAAATGGCGAGCAACTTGGTTAACAAAATCATCTAAGATATTTATAAGATAAGTTATGGCTCTGTTCAAATTTGGTTCCAATTTGAGTATTATTTCGGAAGTTATCATGGTGTTAATTTTTCAAGTGGTAGTCTGATTTCAAGTGGTCCCGCTTAACTTAAGATATTCGCCACTTTATTAAAAATGGTGGATAAAGTTCATTAATAAAGTTCATTGAGACACTTATATAATCTATGCATCAAAATTCAAACAAATTCGGAATACGCTTTTTATATTTTGAATTTGAAATTTTCAAGTGGTCTCCACTTGAAAACAAAATGGCGGAGCAACTTGGTTAACAAATTCATCTAAGATATTTATAAGATAAGTTAAGACACTGTCCAAATTTGATTCGATTTGGAGTATTATTTCAAAAGTTATTGTGATTTTAAAATTTTAAGTGGTAGCCTGATTTCATGTGGCCCCGCTTAACTTAAAATATCTGCCACTTTATTAAAAATGGCGGATAAATTTCATTAATAAACTTCATTGAGACCCTTACGTGGCCTGTATTTACATGAAAATTCAAGCAAATCTTGCTTTAATATGCTTTTTACAATGTGGGTTTGAAATTCTCAAGTGGCTTCCACTTGAAAAAAAAAGTCGGAGTAACTTGGCTAACGAACTCATCCAAGGTATTTATAAGATCAGTGTACTGTCCGATTGGATTTGGAGTATTATTTCGGGAGTTATCGTGATGACAAAATTTTCATTATATATTATATATTATATATATATATAGATAGATAGATAGGTAGAAAGATAGATAGATAGATAGGTAGATAGATATAGATAGATGGATAGATAGATAGATATATAAACGATAGGTGGATTTGTAAAGAAATCAACATATTTTAATTGTTTTTAATTTTTCTGATTTTTTAATTAGTGAATTAAAATATGCATTTCCAAAACAAAAATATTTTCTTACAAACACCTTATAATAAAGTAATTTAAGTGCAGTTATTGTTATTATTAATGTAATTGTAGTTATAATTAAGCACAATCTCTTCTATCCATATGCGCAATCGCACCTGCCGTCTAAGGAGAGATAGTGCAAAATAGCTCTCTAGGTTTTAATACAGCTGTTGTTTAAAATTACAACAGAGCAACAAAATAGCAATGAAAATGCATAAAAGAATGATCAATTCAAAATTACTCACCAATAGTTTAGCAAAAAATTAATATTTAGATTTTTTAAATCGTTCTTTTGAATTTTGTGCAAACTCTCCTAGGTTTACTTTATATTAATAGATCTCTAAGAAACAGTAAATTATTAAAAAATACTGATGATAATTTACAAATAAATTTAATATAACGGAGGAAAATTTCTGAAACTAACAATGATGTTTTCCTCACAATATGTTTATATATTTTATTGTACACATATAATTCACAATTTCTTTATATACTAAAAAAGCCCCGATTTGAAACGAACCGAATTCTGAATGCGGGAAATTTTTTTTTATCAAACTCGAAATGTACAAATTTGGCCAGATGCTGCTTGTGTGCCAATAGATCAAAGTTTGTTAATAAAATCTTTTTTTAATTTCTGAAATCAGTGAAGGTTGTGAATAAACGAAGGTTTTGCCCGCTTCGCTGGTCACTATATTTAAAAGAAATTTTTTTCCGTATCGCTTCATAAAAAAAAAAAAAAAATAATAAATAAATAAATTTTGAAATTGCTCTAGAGCCCGCTTTGGTTCCCCGCTGCCTTCGACAGCAACCCAATCATTCGCAGACTCTTGGGTGCCTGTGCCTGTGTGTGTTGTCTGTGACAATAGCTCACCCGTGGGCTTCCATTTGACTGCTTATCAGATGACACACTGGAAACGGACACTTGAAGTAGCAATTTTATATTTGAATACCAGTTACATATGAACAATACTATACGTGGTGCATATAATATTTTCTTTCACGTTATTTTCTATATTTGATTTATTCGATCAGCCATAAAATGACAACAATTTCGCGCAAAATATAATATTACAATGTGCTATAATCAGCTACGTCTATCACATGAGACAATTTTTGGGGTTATAATAGTAGTTGGTATATAGAAAAATAAATAATGAAATATGTTAACCTGATCATAGTACAGTCTTAATATAGCTCTCCTTGGAGACTTTTAAAATTTTATCGCCACTTTAGACAATAATATATACTTTATGTGATTATTTTTTCTGTTTCTTTCTTTTCTTTTCTTTTTCCATACCTGTTCTTTCTTTTTTGTTTTTCAATGTTTTATAATTTATTTATATTTTTGATGCGCTACTTGGCTTAAAGTGGCTTTTGCGAAAGTGGAGTCCTTGGCGAAAAATGTCCCATCTATTTTAGCATCAAAATTTTAAAAATTACCCAGGATTATCAATCAGTAAAACTCTTTAATGTAGTGCTGAATTAGCTTTTATGCCAAGCTTGATTCATCCGTGCCAAAAACATACTATTTAAACAAAAGGAAAAAAATATATATATGAAATTGAGGTACCTTATTTTTTTTTTTTTTTTTTTTACTCCATTTTAATATATATATATATATTATTTTATTTTATTTTTTTCATATGCATGAGCAAATTTAACATTTTAAAATTCATATTTTTCGCGTGAAAGAATATTACATGTTATACTGGGAAAGAAAAAAAAAAAAAAAAACCTTACAATTTTTTTCTTTTTTTGGGGGGGAGGCAACATTTAAAAATTGAAATGTCCAATTTTTAAGCTATTACCAGGCTATTATTTTCATATTTTAATTAATTTTAAAATATCTAATAAAAATTTCATTACAAATAAGGTACCAAATAAAAGGGACGATTTTTCTGAATCCGTCGGATTACAGTTTATCGATCGGATAATTGAATTAGATTTTTAAAAATCAACTGAAGTATGAAACTTTGGAGGCAACTTGCGTCCATACACAAACAAAAGGAGTCCAAAAAAATATCTTAGCCATTTATATATATAGAAGATTTGTTATTAATGTGATGGAGAACATGCTAAGTAATCTGATTTTTGGTGCTTTACTTATATCATTAACAGTGGAGCATCGTACGGTGTAAATCTATTTGTACCAGTAGCTAAGTAAGTTAACTTGTTGTAACACCTTTACGCGATTAAATTTAACATAAAACATTTTAAATTAATATCAAGTTATATTCCATAAACATTCCACTATTTCTTGCTAAATCAGTTAATGTAGCAGTTACACTACAATATAAAAAAATCGATTCTTTCTTGTGAAAATAAATAAACATTTAAAGTATTCTTAAAATTTATTAAACTCACAAATACAATTATTCTACTGTTTACAAATGCACAATGTTATTTTTATTTTATTTTATATTGAATATTAATATTTTTGCTTTTAAGAACAATATTTACTGAATTTACTGAATATTTATCCTTTCTTTTTCAATATCACGTGATTGAGCTGACAACTATTTTACCTATTTAGCATTCATTTATACTTCCATTAATTTTTGGAACTTTCGTGCAACTTTATCTAAATTCGTTTTTTACTCCATTTTCATATTTTCATTTTTTCATGTCCATGAGCAAATTTAATCCATATATTATTTCTCTAACGTGGTACAGTTACGATTAAGTTTTGTTGAAGCGATACGATAGTGACATATTTAATAAAATACGCGAGGATAAAAAATAATATTTACCAGCAATATCTAAGCACGCGGACATAGTTCAATATATTAATCAGAAAAATGGTGATATTTGTCTGATGAGGCCTTTTTATAGGAGAATGTATTTTAAAAGTTCCATATTTACAATCTTTGCACGAGTCATTTTTAAGCTAGCAATACTTTAAATATATAAACAGAATATGAATTATTGACAAGCATTGACTAAAAAACGCAATAATAAAAAGTGTAATCAAAATAAGTACCAGTCTTTATTAACAAAAAAATATATCAAAATAAATAAATAAATAAAAAAGCATCGCCAACATTGCAACAAAAATTGCCATGGGGGCCCCTATACAAAAAAAATTTCTATGGGGGCCTTAAAACTAAAACTGTACCGCCTGCGCAATCGTGAAAATTGGGTCATCAAACATGAATTTTATTTTTAAACTTTTTTTTGAAAGGTTTTGTTTTCACTATCGTCTACATGAATTTTGTTCTAATAAAAATTTGACTTCTGCGGAATTACAATTCAAATTCGATGGAGAAATTGGTATAAGATTTATGAGTTTCAAGTTTTAAATGTAAATAAGAGGAAAATAATTTTTTGCGTGAAAGCATATTTCATTTTATGTTGGGAAAAAAAAATTTTAAATGTCCATTTTTAAAGCTTTTACCAGGTTATTGTTTCACATTTTAATTAATTTTAAAAAATCAAATCTAAATTTCGTTAGAAATAAGGTACCAAATGAAAGGGACAATTTTTCTGAATCCGTTGGATTAATTAACTTATCGATTGGACAGTGAGATTTTTTTTAATTAACTAAAGCATGAAAATCTGGTGGCAACTTGCGTCAACCCACAGACAGAGTCCAAGAAAATCTCTTAGCCGTTTATATATACAGAGATTTATATATATTTACCATTTATATAATTAAATTTGATGAATACTTCATTATAATTTTAGTTTAACCATGTAAAGAACTACATATTGAAATACTTTGCATTAATTTTAAATATCTTCAGGGAACCTCTTAGTTGATTGTTTACATACCGAAATTGGTGGCAATCAAGTACACATGAATATGGATAACATGGAAACTGTCGATAATTTCTAAGCGAGATATCCCTAATCTAATCTTCTAACTCTTCTGTATCGTTAATTTAGCTAATTTTCGTGCATATTTAGACCAATAAATTGATTTCTTATTTTTTTCTCCTTTGTATATTTTTGGATATTGTTGAGCAGCTGTGGACCTCCGTACAAATCATTTATGCATACTAAATGAATCGTTTTCTTTGTTATAGTTTACGGTTCCTGATTTTACTGCGTGTTTCCGAACCAATAATTTCTTTAAAAGGAGCTCTAATGTGGATTATCGCCATTTCTAATTTCGTAGAAATTTGCTCGTATATTTTAGCTGTGTCAGGTAGTATATATTTAACGTTTTATTACAATAATCTTGAACACACTACTTTACTCCAATTCCCTTTCTTTGCAGTACTATATTTATAAAAAGGATTAGGGTTAACATTTGAAATTTTAAAACGATTAAAAAATAATAATTCTAAAATTCAAATTATTAGATTATTCAAACATGTTACAGAAAAAAAAAAGAGGTAAAAAATAATCTGACATCTTTAAATTTTCAATATATATATATATATATTTAATAAAAAGCTCCACATTTGCAATTGTTGCGAGTTTATTGCATTTTATGGTGTTTATTCAAAGTTTGTAAGTAATATATATATATATATATTCATTTTAAACTAAAGCAGATTCTGATTATTTTAAGCTTTATTCAGTAAATTGTATCTTTAATTTATACAAGAAAAAATAATCTCAAATTTTAAAGGAAGGTCACATATGATACATAATATAATTAAATTTGTTCTAACTAATGTAATTTAACTATTATTAAATAGTTCTGGTACTCACCGGTCATTCACAAATAAATTTATAATGTAAATTCGTTTAAAATTTATTTCTTTTTCAAAAAAGGAAAAAAAAAAAAAAATATATATATATATATATATATATGTGTGTGTGTGTGTGTGTGTGTGTGTGTGTGGATATCTTTGTAAAAAAACTTTAATTTATGAAGTGGAAACATTGCTATTTATACATATATATAATTAAACATATATACATATACACGTATATATAATGTACGTATATATAGTTATAGAAACTGTTATATATTTTTCTAAAATAAACTATTTTTAATTTACTTGATTGTATTCATGTGGATAATGTATATTTGTTTTCCAGATTTAAAAGACATCATGTCAATAAAATATAATAAATTTCCAGGAAAGAAAATTTAATATTTTAAACTTTAAATACGTGTTTGATTGTACTTCTTTGCAACTAGCAGTAAGTACCATATCATACTTTAACACATAATTAATGACATAATGTACTAATGTAACAAAGCAAAAAATGCCCTTAATGGACATGATGGTAACTGTTTTTACAAAAAACAGACATAGTGTTCTTTACCTCAGGGGTTCAGATATAATTGCATTTAAAACTATTACATAACTTTTGTACAAATTATTTATTTTTTCAAGTATAATATTAGTCTTGATTTTAATTGTTATTTACTGTAGAATAGTTAATTAAATATATTAAACTTTGTTCTTGTTAAAATATTCAGGGGTATTTGTGACCCCCGAATTTGCTACCAAAATTTCTTTAACAGTGATAATCTTGACAGTTTTCTAGTAAAGTTTAGCAATTGACATTTTGTAATTTCTAGTGGAAAATAAAATAAAAAACCCGGAACGCAAACACCTCTGAATAACGATTAGACGATTTATAATCATACAATTTATCTTTTACCTCGTCTTTCGAATAAATTAAAAGTCAACAATTACTGTCACTCCCTTTTCTTGACTCATATTTCTTTAAAATCTCGTTTAATATTGCAATTTTTTTTTTTTTTTTTTTTTTTTTTTTTTTGTTCTTATTACTCATTTTACTAAGATGTCGGGAAAATTCAGAGTAATGTTTTAAACCATTATTATTATCAGAACCATAGTATTATTTCTTTCCACTTGCAATAATTTGCCTTGAAAAGGATGTTGTAAGAAAGAAAGTATTTCAGATTAATTCTCCTATTTACTTAATTAGATTAGAGCAATCTTCATTTGTTATGCTATTTCTTAGTTATTTGTTTGATTTTGCCCTTATTGCACATAGTTTTCAGAATATATATATATATATATATATATGTATGTAAATGATACATATCATATTACATATTGATTTAAATAGAAAGTGAAAAAGTTTAAGATAATTGGACGTGCTTAAGAAAAATAAAATAAAAAATGTTAATAAATACAAGAACAACTAATAAAAGTATCGAAATAACATTTGCATAGTAACACTTTATGTGAAAAACACCTATCAGCTTCCTATCTTTTTTCACACGAAGTGTTATTTTCCAATTTTCTTTTTTTTTTTTTTTTTGATACTTTAGTTAGTTGTTTTTGTATTTATTAACACTTTTTTATTTTCTTTTTGTTAACCACGCCCACTTATCTTAAACTTTTTAACTTTCTATTTAAACCTGTATAATTTTTAGTGTTGCATTTGGCGCCTTTTTTATACAAATATACTTTAATTAATATATAAATTATATATATATATATGGTGCAAAACATGTTTAACCCCCACAGGCAAATCACAAGTCTTGCCGCCTGTCCCCTTTCTTAAATTATTTTGTCATATTTTTTCTTCAGTTTGTTGTAGACTTAGATTATCGTTTCGTTTGTGTTGCAAATTGTTAATCTTCGAACTTTAGTTCCTCTGGTTATGAATATAGTTATGAGTAGGGTTATGGGTAGGGTTATATATGAGTTCCTACAGTTATGAGTATATATATATATATATCATAGCTGCCAATATTTTAATTTATTCCGGAGTACTTTTAACCCCGCCTTTATTTCGCACCACTTTATTTATAGAAAATTTGTCTTCAGTACATAACTTCAATAAAATAAGAGAAAATTACTTTTAAAATATAAGTGGTACGAAATACAGACGGAGCTAAAATTACTCCGGAATAAAATAAATTATTCGCAGCTATGTATATATATATATATATATATATATGTATGTATATATATGTTATACAGTTATACATACATACAGAAACACAAATATCCTCCGTAATCATGCATCTGCCCATCCAACATCCACCTTTCTATTGTCTTTTATTGTTTTATAAAAAAAATTTGGTTTAAATAAACAAAAGTGCATTTTTAATAAATGTACTGACAGAGATATGGTTATGGATATAAAATAGAATATATAAAGTTTTTAGGAAAACTCATTTTAGCTGAGACTGTGATCACTATACTAATACTAGTATCACCCAGTGGTCGAAACGAGACCACGTTTTTTGCAAAGCAAAGCAAAGTAATTGCCTTCTCGTAAATAGAATTAATTGCAACACAGCTGTGCCAATTATTTGTCGATATGCATACAAAGTTAATCAGCAGAGTTTTACTTAATATATTTCTTTAAAATTTGGTACACTATAGATGTTGAGTCTTTCCTGAAATGAGAGGAAATCGCACCGTGGAAGCACTCCCTGCTCGGCGATATAGCCCAAAAGCTAATCGGCATCACTTTAAACCAAGGTCCAACCACATATGAAGTTAGGTTATATTGAGTCTATTGGTTCATAAAGTACAGTGCTCGAACTTAAAAAGGCAGATGTTTTCTAAAAATGGTCGAACTGTGTTCTGGAAATCTTAAAACGTCTAATTTCATCAAAAACCGAAAATCTAAAAGTTTTCTGAATCTTATACTTTCTTCTTATATATGCAGAGGATAGAATAACAAATCCACTTTTTTAAAAATAAGTAGTCAATTTCAGTTAATTGAAATGAAAGGAAATCTCATAACGTGTAAATTCATCGAAAACCGGAAATCGAATTTTTTTCCGTATCTTCTACTTTCTTCATATACGTGCAGAAGCTAGTAATAGAACTTTTTAAGAAATAAGTAGTCAATTACAGTTAATTGAAATGCAAGGAAATATCAAAATGTGTAAATTCATCGAAAACAGAAAATCAAAAGTTTTTCCAAATCTTAAACTTTCTTCTTAAATATGTAGAAGACATACACGAGTGAACGTAATCATAAACGTAATACGAAAACATACAAGCCAGATGTATATTTTCGTAATACATATATATTCTACGAAATATTGTTTGTATTACTGTTTGCTCGTTATTAAAACAACCATGATTTTTGAACGGATTTAAATATGTTCGCCAGATAATTTGGTGATTCTTTATTATTATTCTTTTTTTTTCCGCCAAGGACGGCAGATATTAAATCTGTTTCTTTGGAATGAATCTCATTCCACTGAAATTAAATGTTTCTGTTTATATTCGAAAATGGAAGTCTGTCATTTTATTTTTCCAGAGTTTTGAATGTTAAAAAATTAAAATTTTATGAATTTTACAGAAAAAAATAACCCAATCTAACACAGAAATAGTAAATTATATATAGCTATACCCAAATATGAGGACTGAAATCTGAAGATAATTTTCTTTAATGTTTAAAAAAAAAAAAAAAAAAAAAAAACCATTGGACGATTAACATAGGAAATTTTGTTCATCTTTAAATAAGAGTTGACGTAAATCACAAAAAAAAAAAAAAAAAAAAAAAAAAGTTACATCTTAAAAAAAATTAAGAAAAAAATTAGAACTGTCATAAATCGAATTCTTTTTTAACTTGCGTATATTTTTATTAGTATAAACTTTCGATCTACCGCCCATTCACTCAAATTTCTACCATCTAATGGTTGTTTTCTCTATGAATAAAAAATCTGTAATCGAGATTATAGTGATGCTGCATTATATAAATTACTGTGTCTGTGGTTTTATTTTAGTTTTCCAAAATTGCTTGATTTAAGAACTTTCTATTTTAGGTATTTTTTAATATAAAAGAATACGTGCATAAAATTGAAAAAATGCATACAAAATAAAAGTATTTTTAACTACCTTTTTGATATCGTAAGAAAATAATTTTTGTATTATGCACGTCTGGCTATTCATACCTTTCGAATGATACCAAATTCAACCCTATACTCTCTTAATTAATATGTTAAAAGGGTACAACAATTTTCATGCTTGCCTATTAATATATAGATTCTTGTTTTTATACTTTGTAAAGTATAAGTTATTTATACGAAATAAGTGGTTAATGATGATGTTTCTATAAACCGAAAGATATAGACAGGGTTTAAAATATGTCAAACAAGTTTACTTTAAAACTCAAATCTTGTTGTTTGTCATAAATATCTGTATAAATTTTATTGCCATTAAAGATTATTTTTAGATCTAAAAAAATAATTGGTTCATTATTTTGAGTATTTTGAGCGAGCTTTAGGTTAGACAGATCATTAAATAATAAGGCATTTTGTGATTTCTTGTTAAGATAATGTGCAATAATACCATCTATGTAACAATAAAGCTTGACATCATCATAACAAAATTGTTTGTCATAATAACAAAAGTATAGATCAGCCAAAACACTGGAGCTACACCCACCTTGTGGAATTACTACTCTTTGCAGATAGTGTTATAAAACGCCATTCTTCTGAATGGCTTCAAGCGAATCTTCTCGATTCTTTGTAATATAAAGATTGCAGGTTATTTCATTTAATCAAATGTCTTATTTAATAATTTCAAATCATTTTATATTTCAAAGTAATAATCTTCAAACTGATATAATAATATTCTTCTTACCTGTAGAATTCTTCGGCGTAAAAAAAAAATGACGACTAATAACGGACACTTGATTTTCTAGAAATAATAGCTTCTTCTTTAAGATGAGAAAAATATATACAGTTTATTAAATAAAGTATTTACATGAAGAAATACTATTTACAAAAGGTATTTACATATTCGAAATTTCACGAAAACAATTTTCTATTCGTAATATTTTAATAACTAAGCCACCAGTTTTCTATTTCGTTATGACAATGGTGGTTCCATAAAAATAAATTAGGCCAAAGATGGCCTGAGAGCATTCTATTTCATTGTGTTGCTCTCTTCACTAAAGACAAACTAAAACTAACTAATCTATGGGCTACTTTTTCTATTTCTTCAACGGTAGCTCCATAAATAATAAAATCAGGCCACAAAGGCCCCGAGAGCAAACTACTATTTCATGACATTGCTCTCCATTGTAGAACAGAACTCAAACTAAAACCAAAACTAATGTCCCACAAGAGTCAACAAAAAATGTTCTTCGAATCTCGTCTCAACGGGACCTCTGGCGCCCTCTAGTGAGGCAAAAGTATATCAATACCTAACATCCTCCCACCTTTAATTTTTTAGGTGAGAGCTAAAAAATTAAACAGTTAATTAATTAAGAAAATTTAAACTTATAAAACTACATACTAAGAAAAATTAAAGCTATAAACTACGAATAGTAAAAATTAAAGTTACAAACTAATGAAAATAAAGAAAAACAAAAATAAACTATTTTAAAGTTCAATGCAATTTTAAAACAATTTTGATTGTCTTTAGAAAAGTTTTTTATAGTTTTTGACCACTTTCAATTTATTGTCTCTTTTGCTGCTTGTATCACTGGATCCTCAGCATCTGATATCTCTAAGGGATAGAGTTTTTGAAGTGGTCTAATCAATGTCCCAGAATGCATTTTCACTTCCACAACCCTGGCACGGCCATCTCGGCTGGGGAAAATTTTCACTACTCTTCCTATTGGCCACTGTAGTCTTTTCACACTGTTGATTTCTACTAGCACAATGTCGCCTTGTTTAACAGGCTTACATATCTGTCTACTTCGTTGTACCAACTGCGCTAGATACTCTTTTCGAAATCTACTTTGTAGTTGCCTTCGAACACTTTGGCAGTGCTTGTATCGTGCTCTCAGTTTTTTAGCATCAATGGCATCGAGATCTGGTACACCAATTTCTTGAATGTCTGGCATAAAACAAGAAGGTGTCAAAGGAATGAACTTGTCTGGTTCTTCTGATAGGTATGTTAAAGTTCGACTGATCATTATGGCTTCAACTTCACACAAGATAGTAGAGAGATCTTCAAAATTGAGGGAAGATTTTCCAAGAGTTCTCAGTAGGAGGTTTTTTACACTTCTAATGAGACGCTCCCACCATCCGCCCCACCAAGCAGCGGTTGGGGGGATGAACTTCCATTTTATTGGAGCTATGTCATCCGTCTTTTGAATTTGATTCCAGTCAAGAGATCTAAAGAGATTGTTGGCACCGCGAAAGTTAGTTCCATTGTCACTGTAGATTGTTGAAATTCTTCCTCTTCGGGCAACAAATCTTAGCGCTTGTATGAATCCCTCTGTTGAAAGATTCGTCACTAATTCCAAGTGTATGGCTCGATATACTGCACAGGTAAAAATGACTATCCATACTTTGGATTTCTTTTTCAGGTAAAGAGGACCACATAAGTCGATGCCAACTACTTCAAAAACTTTTGAGTCTCTGACTCTGTCAAAATGTAAATGGATGGGAGGAGTAACAAATGGTTTGGAAGAAAAAATTTTACACTTTGTGCATTTTATCAATTCACTTCGGATGTTACGCTTTGCAGAAACAATCCAGTAATGTTCACGTAAGATCGAACCAACTGTCTGAAGTCCAGCATAGCAATTCTTCAAGTGGCAGTCTCTAATTAGGCACCTTACAACATGATGTTTTGATGGCAACAATATAGGATACTTGAAAGAAAAAGTGTCTTCTCGATCTAACAACTTTGTTTTGACTCTTAGAATATTGTCTTGATCTTTCATAACAACAAGTCCTTTTATTGTTTCTCGCACATCACCAAAACTTTCTAACTGTATGCGTGACCAGAGAAATTTTTTCGCCTCTTCCTTTTCTTCTGCCGAAAGTTCAGCTGGAAAAATATGATTTTTATTTCTACATTTTGTTGCAAATCTTCTTATCCAACAAATAATATTTACAAGTTTACTAAATTTCGAAGTTCTTTCATAATTCATAAATGGATTTACATTTGGACTCGAAAATAATGACACTGCAGTTTTCTTTCTTTCCGACATAACTAAGACTTCATTAGGGACAATCTTCGGTTGGGGCCAGTTACTTTTTTCATTTTCTAGCCATTTAGGTCCCTCCCACCATCCCGATTCAAGAAGGTGTTTAGGACTACAACCACGGGAAGGCAGGTCTGCCGGATTTTGACTTCCTGGAACTAAGTACCACTGGTTAGGGTTCGTAAGTTGGCATATTTCTCTGATTCTGTTGCCCACAAAGGTACCCCATTGGTCATTTCTTTTAATCCAGGCCAAAACTGTCGAAGAATGAGTCCAAAAGTAAGTTGGTACTGTAGGGATGTCCAAAGCTTCTATGACATACTTTGATAGTCTGGATCCCAAAACACAGGCAAGCAGCTCAAGACGAGGAATCGTTAGAGCCTTTTTTGGAGCCAACCGTGATTTTGCTCCCAAAAATTGAATTGAAACTCTTTTTTCTTCTTCGCACCGTAGAAAAATTACTGTTGCATAGGCACTTTGACTTGCATCGCAGAAAATATGTAGGGTCCAATCTTCTTTATTTCCATAACCTATTCTTCTCGGGATCTTCAATTCTGTTAGCTGTTTTAATTCGCTGTACCATTTCTGAAAGTCTCTTTGAATTTTCTCTGGAAGCGGAGTGTCCCATGCTGATTTGCTGAACCAAGATTCTTGAATTATTATCTTGGCTGCTAACAACGCTGGAGCTAGAAAACCGATAGGATCGAAAATTCCTTGAGTTATGGATAGAATTTGACGTTTTGATGGATTCACTATTTCTAAGTCAAATTTATTGCAGACCATCAAGCTATCATCTGTTCTGTCCCATTTAATTCCTAAAACTGGAATTGGAGTTGAGAAGTCTTCCTTTTCATTTTCTAAAGACAACTTTTCTATTTCTTTTACAGGACCGAATTGCCACAATCTTAGGTCCATTTTAGCTTCAGCCATGATTTCTGTTGCCTTAGATTTAAATTCTTCTAATTCGGACGTGTTGTTTCCAGATGTGACGTTTCTGGTGGGTTGTCTAAGAAACATATCGTGGGCTTGATCTTCTTCTTCTCTTTTGGACAAGATTTGTGCAGGGTCGTTGATTCCTATCGTTTCGAGTCGCCTCAAGTCTGGACCATTCCAATCTTTTATGTACAGATTTGTCATTAATACTGCTGTACCGCTATTAAAGCAACCCTGAGATGGAAGCCCTGTTTTTCCACAAACTGTCCACCCAAGTTTGGTTTCTATTGCTGTGAGTCCATTTTCTAATTGCTTGACTCGACCCGTTAACAGTTGACCGTAGACGTCACTCCCGATCAGAATTTCTATTTCCGTACTACCAGGGCCGATATCGGACAACCACAGCTTATTTTTTTTTAGTTCTCTGCACAGATTTTCCTTTGGAATTCGAGGAATTTCACCACAAATTTTCTCTTGGTCTAAAATATCGAGCTGATGTATGGAACTGACCCAATTATTCGATGCACCCACTGTAACTCTAAATTTATTATGCTGTTTAGCTTCTATCTGTGTACCCCCAAAAACTGTATGGGCAATTACTTCTGTTCCAATGGGTTTGAGCTTGAGCTCTTTCGCAGTTTTCTTTAATATGTAACTTTTCTGGGAACCACAGTCCATAAGACAATGCACCCTTTGTTGGCCTTTTTCCCCTTTTATATTTATTTCTAACGTCATAAGGGCTATTTCCTGGGAGCATTGTTTGGCGACAGTGTTCTGTATTACTTCGGGAGGTTTGCTTCTACTATTTTCACCCCCTTTCCTTATCTCTGGACAAAATAGTTCTGTGTGTGGTTTCGAACAAACGTGGCACTTAATAAAAACCTTGCACGTTTTTGCCCGGTGTCCAAAACGTAAACATTTCAAACAGCAATTTTTTTCTTTTACTTTATTTTTCTTTTCGTCAAGGGAGAGCGATCTGGCTGTTATGCAGTCTTTACTCTCATGCGTTTTTCCGCAAAATATACAGCTTAATTCTTTTGCAGCGAATAAGCCTGTAGCAGTGGGGACCCTGTTATCTCTCTTGTGGAATTTATTTTTTACATTTTCCCTGGGTGAATTAATTTCAAAACCCGACCTGGCTAATTGTAACCTTTCTTCACCTGCCACTTCCCTTTTCAAAAAATTCAGCAATAGTGACAAGTTCGATTTCTGTGTGGTTTCCTTATCATCTAACTCAGTAGAATCTTCCCTGGCCCCAACATTAAGTCTTTGAAACGTTCTAATAATATCTTCGGGTAAACAGGATTCTACCATTGGGTACAGCCACGCAGAGTTCTGATCAATGTTTACACCCATGCTTTCCAGCGATCTCAAGTGTGCTTCTATCTTGGTCACTAAATTACACAAATTTTTGCTATTTCCCCTAGTCTGTACATTAGCTGTAATTAATTTCAAAAATTCCCGAACATATACTTCGATTAAGATATCTTTATCCCCATAGCGTTCTTCAAAAGCCTTTACTGCCTTTAAATAATTTTCTGATGTTACGGGGTAACTTTCGAGTAACTCTCTGGCTCGAGTTCCTGGTTCTACGCACTGTAAAAGGTACTGAAATTTGTCAGCGTTGTCTAATTCTTCATCCTCGTGAATTTTCTTAAATTGGGCCCAAAAGGGCAAATAATTTATCAATTTTGAATCAAATTTCTTGATAGCTAATTTTGGTAATTTATATCGCTTTGTTTTCAAGTTTGTTTCGCTTTCTATTTTATTTTGGCTTGTGTAATTAAAATTTACATTTGAATTTAACTTTTCATTAATTAGTCTTTTAACTGTGATAAATTCATCACAGTATGCTTCGCTTTCTTCGGCTTCTTTTATAATCAAAGCTTCATCGCATTTACTATCTTCCGACATAATGTCCAATATCTCATTATCAAATGCTTTTAATTCTGTCATTAAACCCTCTAATTTATT
This sequence comes from Salticus scenicus, assembly GCA_963930645.1. NCBI lineage: Eukaryota > Metazoa > Arthropoda > Arachnida > Araneae > Salticidae > Salticus > Salticus scenicus. The sequence continues at coordinate 351,121,246 of OZ005652.1, forward strand.
TAAATTATCTAAAAGTATACCCTTCTCAAGATCTTCTTTCTCTAGTTCAGTTTTTAAAATATTTAAAGTTTTAGTAAAGGAAGATCGTAATGGTGTTCTACGTCTTTTTATTTTTTCCATTTCTGATTTTTAAACAAAAACAGAACAGTTTTATGTTAATTAACCAATTACTCGTTATTTATGCCTTTTAATTTAAATGTAAAAACCTTCACTCTTCTATTTACCAAGAATATTTTATTCTAAGAACAACTTGTAAAAAATTCTATTTGGAGAGCCATTTTCTTTTCGTAAAATGTAAACAAAAGAAAATAACCATTTATTATTTTTTATTTTACTCTTATAGCAATATTTATTTCCAGCTGAATAATAATTTTTATTTATTTATTAATTGTAAAAATTTACCGAATTAAACAATCACAAAATCTAATCCAAGAAGAAATTAAAATCGAAACTTTCATTGATTGCATACTCTGTTTTCATTCATAAATTCTAAAATAATACTTTATTTCATTATCATTGCGAAACAAAAAATAAAACAATAAACATTCACTGCAATCAGATTTTGACATCATCTAATATTTAACCATGAAAAAATATTTTTTATTATTTTCTTCATCAAATGATGCTTCTTTTTCAAGGTCAACTCAATACTCAATTGTTTTTTTTTTATTTTTATTTATTTCAATCATAAAAAACAACTATCTTATTTTGACCTTGATAAATTTACGTTTTAAATGTACAAATAATAGAACGAATAAAAAATCTTGTTTTATTTCAATCAATCAGTCACTTTTAATTTTATTTACTTTGAAAAAAGAATATTCTATATTCTAAATAATTTCAATCTTGGATATCTTTTGAAAAGCATTTCACATAATAATAAAATAAATTTTAAACCATTTATTGTTTCAAATGAAAAAAATTCTTTTCTTTTCAGTTAATATAAACAATATTAATATAAACGATATTTCCTGTATTTAGTATAAACAATTCATCCTGATGTGGCGGACGCCATAAAATTATGTTATAAAACGCCATTCTTCTGAATGGCTTCAAGCGAATCTTCTCGATTCTTTGTAATATAAAGATTGCAGGTTATTTCATTTAGTTAAATGTCTTATTTAATAATTTCAAATCATTTTATATTTCAAAGTAATAATCTTCAAACTGATATAATAATATTCTTCTTACCTGTAGAATTCTTCGACGTAAAAAAAAAATGACGACTAATAACGGACACTTGATTTTCTAGAAATAATAGCTTCTTCTTTAAGATGAGAAAAATATATACAGTTTATTAAATAAAGTATTTACATGAAGAAACACTATTTACAAAAGGTATTTACATATTCGAAATTTCACGAAAACAATTTTCTATTCGTAATATTTTAATAACTAAGCCACCAGTTTTCTATTTCGTTATGACAATGGTGGTTCCATAAAAATAAATTAGGCCAAAGATGGCCTGAGAGCATTCTATTTCATTGTGTTGCTCTCTTCACTAAAGACAAACTAAAACTAACTAATCTATGGGCTACTTTTTCTATTTCTTCAACGGTAGCTCCATGAATAATAAAATCAGGCCACAAAGGCCCCGAGAGCAAACTACTATTTCATGACATTGCTCTCCATTGTAGAACAGAACTCAAACTAAAACCAAAACTAATGTCCCACAAGAGTCAACAAAAAATGTTCTTCGAATCTCGTCTCAACGGGACCTCTGGCGCCCTCTAGTGAGGCAAAAGTATATCAATACCTAACAGATAGATTTTATTGTTGTGGAAAATATAATTATTATGGATAACAAAATTAAGCAGTGTTTTGAAATTTTCTGCTTTAAAATTGCGCGAAAGATTATTTTGAGTTTTATACTTATTAAAAAAATTGTAAATTATGTTACTAAGATCTGATAATATTATTAAAAAAATCTTAAAAGTCAAAAGTGATAATTTTGTCTACTTTTTCAAGCGATTTAATGTACTGAATTAATTGAAAGCTATTTTTAAAGCAGTGCAATTTATAGAACAATATAATACCCAAGGAAGTTTAACAGTGTTTAACAATGTAGTGATGATTTGATTAAATGATTAAATTAATGGAGTGTCTTCTGAGGAAACATCTGTTACAAAAGTGTATCCAGTAGCAATCTAAAAAAAAGTTTCTACTTGTTTTACCTGTTTTTTTTTTTTTTTTTTTTTTTTTTTTCGATTAAGTAATAAAAACAAAGCTTCAGCAAAACTTTTCTTCTTTTCTTTGAAAGATTTTTTTTTTTTTTTGTCTATTTATTTTCTCTTTTTCGAAGAAGTCGCTCTTTTTCTAAGGCAGTGATAAATATATTTAAGGTTCTGTGATCGCGATTACATATTTCTATTTATTATCTGTCAAATAAATTTCTTACAAAATACGTTTTGGCAGAGACGATGGTTATCTTGTTTTTATTTATTTATTTTTCCCCTATGAAATTGAAAGAAATTAATGGATTCATGAAGAATTTTATCTTCCGGTTTTCAATGAATTTACACGTTTTGAGAAGTCCAGACGATGATTTGATAATTTTTAGAAAATGTCTATTTGTGTGTGTGTGTGTGTGTATTACAATAATTTTGCAAGTCTAACTAAAAAATTAATGCACAGAATTTCATAAAAATTGTATATAGTTGAATCTTAGCGTAAAATAATGACAGTGAAATTTTGATGAAAATCACTTTTACAGTCGGTGTTGCCATCCCAGGTTTTTAGAATTTTTAATATGACAATACAGAACAAAATTTCATTTAAATGCGCATTATTAGAATTATCGAATCAATGTGAAATTAAAAAGAAATATTTATAACACTAAAAAGTACTTTAATTATTTATAATCGTAATAATTACAGTGTGAGCATTAAAAGAAAGCATTTCCTCAGATCGCGTCTGAGGGGTACAAAATTCATTTTCTTTCGATATTTAGTAGTATTTTTTGCTGAAATGAAAATGCCTGCATTGATCATGTAAAATAATTTAATAAATAATAATGTTAATAAAAAAATTGTACTGACTACATTTGTGCAGGATTTCCGGAGAATTTTTTCTGAAATTTTCAAAAGAAATTTCAGGATTGCCATAAAAATTAACCATGATTACTTTTAAATCAGGTTTTATAATTTTCTTAAATTTTCTCTAAAAATATCAAAAGATATATATATATATATATATATATATATATTTTTTATCAATGATATGCAATTTTACCTGTAATATCATAACATGACTTAGTTACAAAACCATATATTTGAATTTGCAGCTTCGATGTACAGTCGGAGGGGAAAAAAAAGGGCAACACTCACTGTAACTTCTTTGCTAATCCATGCACAAAAATGTAATAGGTATCATTCAACTAGGAATCATAAGTACTTTTAGAAAATAAAGTGAAATTTTGAATTGGGAGTGGTCTACATGTTAAAACGCACACCGACTTTGATTTCTTCAATTTCTTCAACCCTAATTCAAATAGTAATACCCTAACCTCAATCTCAAACTTAAAATTTAAATAATAATAACAGAATATGGATTATTTATTCCGTTTCATACTGCTCATCCGGTCAACAACTTGTATCAACAGTTGTCAAAAGAAAAAAAAAAAAACATAATTTATTCTTTTTTTAAAGTTGCTTTCGTTGCATGATTGAAACCTGATACTTGTTTATTCTTACAAATAAAAAAAAATAAGAATTGATAATTACACCATCAATAAAGTTATGAAAAAAATTTTATTGCTTAGTATAATTGAATGAGTTTCGTAAACAAAAAAATTTAAAATTCAAATGCATGCCAATCAGACAGAAATCAATTTTTGTGTAAATAATTTACAAGAAAAAATTTGCGATAATGTCGGAAGAATAATCATATTTTCGTAAAGTTCTAAACCAAATTTTCAAGAAGAAAAAAAAGTTAAAGTTTATACTTATTTTGTTAGTGGTTTTAATAAACCATCGAAAATTTTTTTTTCAATTTCGTTAGATATCTAGACTCAAATGAAAATTTAAATAATAGCCAAACTTTTTCAGTAAAATTGCTATAAAGGTCTCAAAACCAATATATGCTTGATAACATGCAAAATTAATTCCATCAAGTTATCGTTAAGCCAATTCATGCTCAATAAAACTATTTGAAATATGAGTATGTTAAAATATGAGTGCTGATATTTTTTTTCCCCACATTCTTAAAGGAATCAGTTTTTCAGTAAAAATATTACGAACTTCTTATCATAAAATATGAGTTGATTGCATTATCAAATCAATCATACATTTGTGTATATACTTTTCAGTAATTATTTTAGTAGCGTTTTTAACTGACCTTCAAAAATTCTTTCAATTTCAATGCATATCTATAAAGGGATTCGAACAATCAATATAAATGACACTCTCTTATCTTTATCACTCAATAAAATTTCAATAAATATGTCAAAACCACTAAATATTTGATAACTTGTAAAATTAATTGTAACTCCTGGTAATTAATAACTAGATAGTGATTGAGAAAAAAATGCTATTTTATTGAGATTTTTACTGCTACAAAAAGTTTTCTTTTATAATCATAATGATAAGCTAGTCGTTATAATTCATGCCCAATGAAACTATTAGAAGCATATATTTTATAAAATATGACTACAGATAAAATCTATTTATTTCTTCTTTTTCATTTTTCACTTAATCAGCTATACTGTAAGCCTTTACTAACTTCATATAATAAATTTTGAGTTGGCGGCATTATGATAACGTTGACAAATGTGCTTTTGGAAACGACTTATCGTACACTGACAAAATTGAAAAATGTTTTAGTATAAGACTCTTGCAATATAATTCAGGTGTGACCATTACGTAAAATAAAATTTACTATAGTGTAAAAAGAATTTAACCCTTTCAGGACCATAAGATTTCCAAGACTAAATATGCCAATACAACACAATATTTTAGCTATTGTGGGTGTAAAGTAAGAGAATATCACCAGAAAAACATAGCACGGTGTATAGGTTTCCTATAATTTCATGGGAAATATTTTCCCTATGGACCATAAAAGTAAATAAACGAAGAGTTAGGTTTATTATATCAGTATTTTATTTATTGCTTTGTAATACAAATTTATTGCTTTGTAATATAAAAATTATCAGAAAAGTGAAATAAATAGCTAGTTATGGTATTCTACGAAACAATTTCGTTTACTTGGGAAGCACAAGTGGATATTGCACATAACACATTTATTATGTGTCCTATTTTCTATACGTTTTTTTTTTATTCGTTCAGAAACACATTTGCTGCCTTGGATATACGTTTTATTTTGACATTCAGTAAAAAAAAAAATATATCGATTCAATAATAATTGAACAATCGATAACGATTTTTGTAGAAGGGAAAAATATTTCCCTTGGGCGTGAAAGGGTTAAACAAAATATTTTGTGTCTCTATAACTGCCTTAAAGGTTTCTTTTAATACGGATGCATTTAAAAAGACAACATGCAATAAACGTCACAATTTTCGATTTTTACTGATATAAACTAATACATCTGTTTTTCCTTATTTTACGAATGTAACGCTTAATACTCAATTTAAACCAACTACACCTAACACATCTTCGAAAATTTAAGATGAATGAATAGGCAATAAGTGTAACATCTTTAGCTATAAATCTTTTTATTTATTAAACTGTTATTTAAATTAAATTAATGTTAAATAACTGGTTGTAAATAACAGAAATAAGATTTACTTCCATTAAATCTACTAAAAACTTCTATAATGTAAGCCTTTTAAGATGGCAAAAGGAAACTTGATTTACAATAAGATAAAGTCGATAAAAATTTAAATGCTTGAATAAAATTACAATACATTGTCATTATATAAGCATACTTATATATAGATTTAGGCGACATTTCTAACTAAGCTACATTAAGTTTCAATGAGATTTACATTCAACCCTTATGCAAATGACAATTATTATTTATCATTTTGAAATGGTTATTTCTTTTTTAATAGCCTTTTACTGCTTTGGCACAACTGTTAATCTAAAACATCGCCTATAAATATTTTCATTTCGATAATTATAACACAGGAGATGCATATGATAAGTAAATGTTTTTCTTCAGGCTTTCAAATGTGTGCATGCTGTGAGAAAGACAAATTAGTAATTTCATTATTTTTTTAAAGATTATTTTTTATAAAGATTAATCATGTCTATATTTCAAATGAGTAACCAGTTTTCAAATGGAGAATAAGAATGCCTGCGCTTACAATATTATACTTTTCATACTGTATACATAAATGTTTCTAGGCAAGTAAAATGCAGCAACCAATTATTCAACTGTATTTCATCGGATGCCCGTAACGTGTGGTTTCAATCAATACCATAATTTACAAAGGCATTACCAATCAAATAGCGTCTGAACCGTTTTTAATATTCAGCTTACGTATATTTGTAATATATAAATATTATACGTAGAATCGTTAAGTTTTTATATATTCCAAACAATTATACGTGCATATATTCAAGTTAACGTTTACGAAATTTAAACAGATAAATTTTCAGTATATTCCGTTTCATACATTAAATATATAAATATATATTTTTTTTGTTAAGTAAGTGCTAAAAATCAAACGTGTTTGAGGCTAAAACACTGCTTTCCTAATTTATAAAATGAAATGATTACTGATTGTAAACTTTGGACACCAATAAAATTCATCTCCAGATCTTTGTATTTTTAATATTCTAAAAATAATAGTTTTATTTTTTGTAGACGCAATATTATGTTAACTAGTATCAGTGTTCGAAACGCGACCACTTTTTCTTAAAAGCAAAGCAAAGTAATCGCCTTCACGTAAACGGAATTAAATTGTAACACAGCTGCGCCAATTATTTGCCGATATGCATCCAAAGTGAATCAGCAGAGTTTTACTTAATATATTTCTCTAAATTTGGTACACTATAGATACTGAGTCTTTCCTGAAATGAGAGAAAATTGCAACGTGGAAGCGCCCCCTGTTCAGTGATATAGCCCAAAAGCCAATCGGCTCCAATATAAACCAAGGTCCAACCAAATGTCAAGTTCGGTTATATTTAGTCCATTGGTTCAGAAAGTACAGTGTTCGAACTCAAAAAGACAGATATTTTTAAAAAATGGTCGAATAGAGTTCAGAAAATCTCAAAACGTGTAATTTCATTAAAAACCGAAAATCTAAAATTTTTCTGAATTTTATACTTTTTTCTTATGTATGCAGAGGATAGAATAATAAATCCACTTTTTAAGAAATAAGTAGTCAATTTCAGCGAACTCAAATGCAAGGAAATCTCAAAATGTGTAAATTCGTCGAAAACCGGAAATCAAAAGTTTTCCAAATCTTAAACTTTCTTCTTATATATGTAGAAACGCAAACGAAGTGTGACGTCACTAAACGTCGATGAGCCAAGTAAAAGATTCCCTGTGTTAATAGTCCACCTTTTTTTTTTTTTTTTTTTTTTTTTTTGTAATTTTTTTTGTAATTTTTTTTTTTTTTTAATTGAGAAAAATTATTTCCTGATTTTAATCCCCATTTTTGAGTATAATTAAAAATTAGTCTTCGTGCACATGTGTTAGATTAAGTTACTTTGCTGTCAAATTGACATTTTAAAACTCTAGAAACTAAATAGGCATAGATTTGATATCTGTTCCTCCATGGTGTTTTGTGTATTTGTCAATCAAAAACGTAATAGAGAAACATTCATGCCAGATGTATATTTTCGTAATACATATGTATTCTGCGAAATATTGTTTCATATTATTGATTGCTCGTTATTAAAATAACTATGATTTTTGAAAGGAATTAAATATGTGCTCCAGATAATTTGGCGATCGTTTATTATTACTTATTTTCCGCCAAGGACGGCAGATATCAAATCTGTTCCTTTGAAATGAATTTCATTCCATTGAAATTAAATGTTTATGTTTATATTCGAAAGTGGAAGTCTATTGTTTTATTTTTCCAGAGTTTTGAAATTTAAAATTAAAATTTTATAAATTTTACAGAAAGAAATAACTTAATCTAACACAGAAACAGTAGCTTACATATAACTATACCCAAATATGGGATTGAAATCTTAAGATAATTTTTCTTAATGCTAAAAAAAAAAAAAAAAAAAAAAAAAAAAAGTCAAATGGACGATTAACACAGGAAATCATTTTCAAGTCCCCACGGACGGCCATTGACGTCATCACATGGCTTGCGTATAGTAAAAAATCTACATTTTTAAAAATAAGTAGTCAATTTCAGTTAATTAGAATGCTTTATGTTTTTGCATACAAGTATGTCTTGTCTTCAAATTAGACAAAATATAAGTATGTCTTCAAATCACAATTAAAGAAAAAGAAAGAAGAAAAGAAAAAAGAAATTAGATCTTAAAAAAAAGTTAGAAAAAAAAGTTAGAACTCTGATAAATTAAGTCCTTTTTAAATTTGTGTATATTTTCAACAGTAAAAATCTACCACTCATTCACTCAAATATCTACCATCTAATGTCTGTTTTTTCTTAGAAATCTGTAGCCAAGAGTACAGTGATGCTACATTATACAAATTTCTGGGTCTATGGTTTTACTTGAGTTTTCAGAAATTGCCAGATTTAACAACTTTCTACGTTAGGTATTTTTCAATATAAAAGAATACGTGTATAAAGTAGAAATATGAACAAAAAATAAAAGTATCTTTAAATACATTCTTGTCACCGTAAAAATATAATTTTTGTATTGTGCACATGTGGCTAAACATACCTTTCGAATGATGCCATTTTCAACCCTCTACTTTCATAATTAATGTATTAAAAGTGTACCACAAATTTTATGCTTGTCTATAAATATATAGATAATAAAGACTTGATCAGATGAAGGTTTATCAATTTAAGATGAAGTTTGAGTTCTATTTCACTTAGGCCAAAAATAAAATAAGTTAAAATAAAATAAAATCTCCATCACACTGAGAAATATATATACCGTCTTTATATAAAACTAATAAAAAGTCCTTTTCTGAATCACTAAAGTAGAAATACAGATTTCTGAGTTATAAATATAAAGTAAACAAATAAACGGAATAAACGAAATATTCGAGAATTTTTTGTGTATACTTTTCTAGATTGTGAAACAATACGTTATATTTTGTATCCTTTGTATTGATAGAAATTCTAGCTATGATTTCTAGAAATGATTTGTAAACTAGATTTATAGTTATTAACACTTGCTTCTTGTGTACATACATATTTATATGCAGGAATTCTTTAAAAAGTTTGATGAAGATAATATGGGAAAATACTCTAGAACTTCAATAGGGATGTCTAGTAGTAAACGAGATCAAACTTTTATAGGATTTTATGCAACTATTTTTACCAGAGCCATAATTTAAATTAAATTTCCATATGCCACTCACAGATTTTTTTTTTTTTTCAGTGCACCATTTGCTGTAAACTACATGGAACTTGAATTTTGCATACCAAAAAATAGTCTGATACAGAATATAAGAGCTCATACATACGTAAAGAGGAAAAGTCTAAATACCATTCAGCATATCGTCTTCCGTGCATAAAGAAATGGGAAGGAAGTGTTTTTATACATAGAAAAGGAATCAGATTCTGATCAACCAATAGAATTACGCGGAATGATTGATGAATTTCTACTGGTTTATCAGAATCTGATTTCTTTCCTATATATAAGAGCACTTCTCTCTCATTTCTTTATGCACTGAAGACGGTACGCTAAATGCTACCGAAACAGCTGTCCGCCATTCATTCCTTCTCTTTCGTGTTCAAGATGTTGAAGACTTTACCCGGGTTTAGTTATCTAGAGTCTTTATAATTAGCTATCTGAATTCATTTTAATAATAATCAACTAGTTTCACAGTAATTTAAAAGACTTTTAATGCTTATAAAATTTTTTGCTAAAATGGAAAAGACGGAAATTGGGATTTTTTTAACATAAAAACTGACTATTTTTTACGTTTTGTTTAAGATTATATTTTTAATTACATTTAAGATTTAAGAAAAAAAAAAAACTAGTTATCTAGAATTGTCATACTTTATTTTGACTATATTATTTAAAATTATAAAATTATATTCGGGGAAGATTTGAATTTCATCCAAGATGCTTCGAACGATAGGAAAGCTGTTAAAATAAATTGTACGTTAAGAAAAGTAAAAAGATAAATCAATCAAATCTTATTTATTTATTTATTTTCCATATTCATACAAGTAAACATTGGTTTTTGTAACAAGTCGATTGATTTAGATTTTCAATGTATTTAGATATCTTGAGATATCTTGAATAGGGTTTTACTGTTTTCATCATTTTTAGATAATACCTCTTAATCTGTTTTTCCGTATGTGTCTGAGAAGCCAAAATTTTGTGACTGTCTAGGAAAAGAAAACTAAAGCATATAATTTGGTAAAAATTTATATTTAGATGGAACATGACATAAATTGGTGTCAATCGACTTTTGCTCTTATAAAGACTAAGAGGTGGCGTTGGTAAACTATGATTATCATTAATTACTGTGAGGCTATATCTCAGCTTCTGCAGTATTTTATTATACAAAACTTCACATATGAGAGCATCATTATCAAAAGTTTTTTGATTTAGTAGACGCTGATTAAAATGTATTACGGCCAGCAGGTGACGTTGCCTGCTGCAATATTTCTCATGCATGGCTGTATCTGCTTCTATAGCGTATGAATTCAACAAATTACTATGAAAGATAATTATAATTAATATGTATATTGACTTAATTTAAGAGAATATCAGCCAACAGGTGTCGCTGCTATTACTGACCTTCTGCAATTTTCCACATGGCTAAATTTCAGCATCCATTTAAAATATTTCACTAAAATGTGTATGTAAATTAGTTTTTGTGAAAAAATAAGTTTTAATGTAAATGTTTGTGCATGTTAACAGGTATAGTTCATTGTTATATATTAATATTTAAATAACTTTTGTAATAGCTACAAAATTCTAGGTTTTATTTTTCATTTTGCAAGCAGAAGACCATTATTAAAAAAGTAATTAATTTTATTTTTAAGACATATAAAACAGTGATAACTTTCCAGACAAAATAGATAATGCTAATATTTGTTGTTTGAAAATGTGTATCAAATGAAATGAAAAAGAATAATCTATAAACCATTAATTTTTTTTCAAAATATTAAAATTTATTGCACATTTATTAAATTTACACGGAAGAAACTTCTAAATAAAAAATCAATTATATGCAAAAACGTTTGAAAACTGATACTTGCTTCACTACTTTAATTACTACTTTTATTATAAAGTATTCACGTTCCTATATTTTTTCTAAAATAGGAAATTAAATTAATGAATTAAACAGTTCTCTCCAAATTTCGATAGATTTTTTAAACATTCATTGTGTCTAATTATTTAACTTTCGCATCATTAAATACTATTTTTTTTTTTTTTTCTTTTTTTTTAAATCGTCAATGCGTGAAATTATTTTTGAAACATTTCTTTCATTCAATAAAAAAAAAAAAAAAAAAAAAAGAAAAGAAAAAAGAAAGAAAGAAAGAAAATGGAAAAAAAAAGTTTTTTAGTGTTAAAAATAAATTAATATATATATATATATATATATATATATATTTTTTTTTTTTTTTTTTGCATATTTATTGTGTTTTAATTTTACTTTTTCTCCCTTTTAAATGATTTTTTCACTTTTAATTTATTGAAATTTTTAAACTTTATCTATATATAAAATTCGTATGAACTGGCTGAGTAAGTGCGTGACTGATTCATCATCACCCAGCGCCGTTCTCTGCACCTAGAACCATAAAATATGATTTAAAATATTCCTTCTCTGATACAGATACAAGCAATTTTACAAATTTTCCCTACTAATGTGTGAAGAGAGCAAAACGTCATTTAATATAACTCTTTATACCTCAAAGAAAAAAAAAAAAAAAAAAAAACATTTATCTCTAAGATTACACTGGTCTGCAAAATCGCACTTTATTTATTTATTTTATTTATTTTATGTTATTTATTTATTTATTTGTGTTGATTTGGGTGTCTCTAATGTGTTTTGATGTGCCGAATTCAGAAATGCTAATCTTTTCTTCCTATGACTTAGGGGTTTTTCTCAAAGTAAGTATGGAGATCGTAAAAACTTACACAGAGTCTACAACAAATTCGAAACTCTTTATGTGAATTAAAATAAATTATTCTTTACACATTACCTTTTAAATGTGCTTCTTTACATCAAAGCACCGTTTAAAGCATTTTCTCTTGCCTGGGGGACTATGGGATTAATTCTCTATGCAACATCCAGCAGTAATCTGAGAATAGTTTAAAAATCCATTGTCCCTGATACCTCCTCTACATTTCTTTGATATCTTGATAAAAGGGCTCTTCTTGTTCTTTATTCAGATTTTCTGGTAAATAGTTTAAGTGGGAGTTCAAAAAGTAAAGTTTTAAGCTAAAAATTTCCTAGTTTTTACCAAAACTTTGTACATGATGGAAATCTTTGAAATGTTTTTCCTTAGTCAGCATTCAAAAATACATCAGAAAAACGCATCAACTTTAAGAAATAAATTTCATCGCAGACATGTGTTATAGTTTTAAATTATATAGATGTGGAAAAAAAGTACATTAGAACCTATTTCAGGAATTTGTTCCTCCATGAAAAAAGGGAGGAGACAAAACGTGATTGCACATAACCCATCAAAGAAAACGAAACAGATATTCGTAAGTTTTTTGTTTTAAAATGTAAAAAACACTAATACCAAAAAATCAATTTCAGAAATTTGGGGTGTTTGTATACAAAACTGTGTTTTCACATATTCTTTCATATCTAAAATATATAATTATATTGTTCTTTTAATTTTATAATCACAAAGCGTGGATTAGAAAAGCGGTGTTAATAGGTATCCCTAATAAACGATGACAACTGTGTTTAGTAGGTGTTGTCATGTAGCAAAATGTAAAACTGTGATCGTCCGATAAACATTCAATTGAAGTTTTTGGATAAGACGTTGCCGCAAGTAGTAAGGACCTGGACTGGACGTACGAAGAGCGAGAAAAACTCTGCCAAGGATGGAGGGTACCTGAAGTGAGATTTCAACAATTACAACGATTTATTTGTTTATTTTAATTTGTAAAGTGTTATAAAAGGGTAGTACAGTGGTGAACATAATTATAAGACACCTATCTAATTTGACAAATAATAAAAGAAAAGATTCAGAGCTTAAAAATGTTTTATTAAATACGTCAAAAACATAAATTTATTCTGTTATCATATATAATTATTTTATAATAATGATACTTTCATAAAATTTAATAAAAAAACTTAAAAATATAATGCTACCGAAGTACTTGCCTACTATTTAGATTTTCTCTTTGGCGTTCAAGACGTTGAAAATTATTCTGGTTTTAATTATCCAGCACCAAGCCTCCTGTTAATACTCCCCACAGCTGTTTAACTACACATATTTACAGCTAAAAGCGTTTGTTGTGAGTTTTTGGGATTATATTTCAACACTAAGACCTCAATACATTTTGTTCCATTGCAAGCAGGTAAGTATGGAAATTTTTATTTGACAGAATTGCTATTGATAAGCGGAATATCTCTCTGCATAAACTTTGTCATAAACTATTTAAAGCATTGAAAAATAATCTGGTGTGTCACTCACACGACTTTCTCTAAACCTGTATTTCAATGCTATAAAGATACATTTCATATTAAGTATTAAGATAAATTGCGTAAGATAATAAGGTTCAATGTACTTTTGAAATAATCTAAAATAGGTTTAGTAAAAGTTTTATTTGGCATATAATTGTGTGTGAAGGGGACTACCGCCACCCTCAGACCCTCGTTCAATTGTAGTACATACAGATATTTAAAAAAAAAATTAAAGCTGTTACTAATTTGCCTTCAAACTCCCCAATCTTGATTAAATGCGTGAGTGGCAACCTAATACGGACTTAAAAAAAAAAAATGAATTTTATGGAACTATTTTTTATATACATACAGATCGACCGCTAAAAAATGGACTTTTGTAATCAGGGCTCCTTAAAACATGATACTATACAAAAAACCAGAAAAAAAATTTGAAACATACTTTGTTTACTGTATGCGTATGAAAATTAATATTGGTTCCTGAGCAGTATTCGCCGACATAGTAAACTATAGAAAAGCACTTCCATCAATTATATTCAGTAGAAAAGAACGTTTAGCTTAATTTTGGGTATCCCTGTTTATTGTCTATAATCAATATGCAATATAAACAATACTGTGTACTTAAATTTAGTCTTACTTAAAAAACAAAAAATCTAAATCTAAAGGAATTATAGTTTCAGCAATTTTCAAGTATAGCCGCAATATATCCGAACACTTTGGGTCGCCCTGTAAATGAATGATGAATGATTTTCCATACAACAATCTATACAAAGCATACTTTTATGAATATAATAAATATTTTTCATTCCGTTTCGTTTAAGTCAGCCTACAAATGTTACACTGTACTTACCAGAAATTTTCCCTAGACATAATGTATTTGAATTCTCTTGGATGTCCCTGTAAACGAACCATTTGCTTGATCTCAACGAAAAATTTAATGTAGAATTCTCATATAATATACATTCAAAATACCCAAGTTTGGACTTTCTACTATTATTTGTTCTTGAGATATATTGATAGCAGATAGATACACAGACAAAAACACAGATCAACCACTAAAAACATGATGTTTGGATTCAGGAGACTTCAAAACGTTTAAATATAACAAAAACTCAATTTCGAAAATTTGATTTAACCTATAAACGTTAATCCCGTCTTTTTCCGGCCCGCATAGTCAAAATAAAAGGCTGGTGTAGCTACAATTTGAAATATATGTTGCTTTTTTCAAGAAAATAAGATTAATAAACATATGTACGCAGTGGCGTAGCGTGATATTTGAATCTGGGCATGCTCTGAAGCCAACTGTGGAAAGAGCACTACTTCTAAATTCGTTATCATTTCTTATAATTTAAGTACGTAAATTTCCAATTTCTTCAAATCATAAATATAATTTTACACACGCATTTTATCGGATTTATCTTGACAGCATTTATTTAAATGCCACTTATTTTAATAATTTATTGAAGAACTAGTAGGCTTTGCATGCTTCACTGATTACTACATAAAAATGAATTTTCAAAGAAATTGAATCGCTAATTTTTTATACATCACTTTATACATATATATATAAATTCAATAAAGTCACACAAAATATATAGCAGTGACTTGCTTACAATGTCGGATCCCCACTTCTTGTGATAGCGCTTCAACTCGGACCACAAACAGTTCTTATACATGAACTTAATTGTTGAACATTTTAATAAAGTTAAAAATGTAAATTTAATTATTTTTATTATATTGATATTTGATACCAAAAGAAAAGAAAAAAAAAAATTAAAAAATGATAAACATTTTTCCCTTTCAAAGAAATTTTTAATTTTCCAAATAAAAAATCGTTTAGAAGAGGCAACTATTGAAATAAAATATCTTATTTTGTTCAATTAAAATAAAAATCTGTCGATAGCTTCGCTTTTTAAAAGTCATCACCAGATACAGAAAACGTTGCTATGTAGTAACTGTAATAAGCTAGTAACCATTGCTAAGGAATGGAGACGATTAAAAATAAAAACCAGGCAATTTGAATAAAATTTAAGAAATGGAAAAATTCGAGGGGATTGGGGGAGGGGGGGGAGGATTAAAATATTCTGATCCAAAATAAAAAAAAATAAAAATAATCTCGATGAGGTGCACATTTGCAATATTCAAGCTATACCTCTGTCACATTTTGTAGCTCTGTAATCAAAGGCCTTAGCTTCAGAGCCAAGTTCTTACAAAAGGAAATTTTTATACCACTATTTTTATATTGCAATTTTTCACTTGATGAATCGTTGATATTCATTTTGCCTTTTTTTTTTTTAAATACTATATTAAAATAATGGTATCTAAATTTTTATTTATGAAACTGTCCAGAGTGCACGCAGACACACGGGGAGAGACAGGCAATTATCTTTACTCGTGTAACACAACATAAGTAAAATTTTGATCATAATTTTATTTCTTTCGGAAGTTTTCGTTTGGTATGAGGTATTTAGGTAAAAAAAAAAAAAAAAAGAGCAGTAATTTTCTTGTCGCATAAAATAGCAGAGATATTTTTTCAGAAAATTATGCAAATTTTACTTTATAGTTGAGTGATCATTTATAAATAAATTCAGTTTTTTTTTTCTCTGTTAAAAGTTTTTTTTATTACATCATTGTAAAATAAAGCATTATATTTTACTTTATCAATAATATTTTTGAACTGACAACATCGTCAATCTGTTCAGTCATTCTTGTCTTTGAGTAGATGGACAAAATGGAAAAACTAGTTCTCATTGACTATGCGAACACTTTTTACGGAAGATAAGAAAATGAAAATCCCTAATACTTTAGCAGTACGGGAAAACTACAGGACATGCTCTCGGTGAATAGCATGACTTGGATCCTTTAAAGAGCGGAAATTCCCTTGTGTGGGAAAATTAGTGCAATGAATATTTCCTCACACAACAAAAATTCCCTATAAAAGGGTATGCTTTAGAAAAGTAGCATGCCTTACGGGGTAACCGGTCAGGAAACGATGTTTTCCAAGAATTATCTTATGTAACAGAAAATATTTTCTTTCAGAATAGTTATCGAAAATTAAATGGCGGCTAATGGATGGATGGTAGCGAGTGAAGTAATAAAATCAGCTGTTAAATTATAATTCTTTCTTTCTTTTTTTAATCAAAATATGTTTGAAGTTTAGACAGTTTTTAGCGGGTATGCGGCGCATGCCTAGCATACCCAGAGAATACGCCACTTATATGTAGTATATAGTATTACATTTTCATATTTATACTGTGCATAACATTAATTTTATGAATCAATAAATAAATATATCAAAAAATGGCTAACGCTGAAAGGTTTACAAAAAACAATACTTTCTCTATACCATGTATATGGGTAAGAGAAAGTAAAAACAGTAGTACGGGTTCATTCATTTTATCAAATTACTATATGAAAGTGACTGTAAAGGAACGTATAGTTTACTGATTATCATTTACGTAACAATAATACTTATAAAAAATATCTTTAAGTGTATCACCGTTTCGCTGGAGTAGTAAATGAAAGAATGAAGTAGCTATTACCATTTACGGAAAAGCAAATAATTCGAATTAAATAAAATTAATATTTTCAGATTCTTGAATATTAAATGTAGTATTTGTTCATTCATTGACTTTTATTTATTTATTTCATAATTCTTTAATTACGATCTTTAAAACTAAAGAATGCTGCATGTGTAAAATTTATTCTTTTACAAACATTTTAGAATATTTAATACATTACGGTAAATTAATTAAAGCCACAGTAAAAAACTATAAAAAACACAAAGCCTTTCCTATAATTTAAAAAAAGCAAATGCTTTTTCTGTAATCTATGGATATTCCTATCGCCCATTTTATCGATTCTCTATTTGAAAGCAACTATTAAGGAACATATACTTTATTGATTACCATTTACATAATAATAATACTTATAAAAAAGGTCCTTAAACATATCGTTGTTTCACTGGACCAGAGAATGAAAGAATGACTTAGCTATTACCATTTATTGAAAAGTAAAAAAAAAAAAAAAAAAAAAAAAACACTCCTGAATATTTTAATTTTAGTATCAAGTATTGTATACAAATAATATAATGAATGATAATTTGCAGTGTTTGTTTACTCATCTCTTTTTATTTATTTACATATTTATTTATTTATTTTCATAATGCTTTAATTATAATTTTTACAACAAAAGAATGTTACAAGTTTAAAATTTATTCCTTTACAAACATTTTAGAATATTTAATGTATTGTAGTGAAATTAATTGAAGCCACAATAAGAAACTATGATATTTAGAAAACCATCCCTACAATTTGAATAATTGAAATATATATATATATGTTTGTTTGTTTTCTTCATCATCTTCATATATTCCAATCGTCCAATTTATCTATTTACTATTTGAAAGCGACTGTGAAAGAACTTATACTTTACTGATTACCATTTACATAACAATAATTTAAAAAAAAAAAAAAAAAAATCTCTAAATACATCACTGTTTCACTGGAGCGAAGAATCAAAGAATGACTTAGCTATTTCCATTTACTAAAAAATAAGTAATTTAAATTAAATGAAATAAACATTCTCAGACTCTTAAGTATTTTATTTGAGTATTAACTGATTTTAATGATGCATTATCGAAAATGCCTTTTAAAATAAATTTTAAGTATGAAAATTTTTAAATGTACTATCACTAATTGTAATTTCTTTACTTTCTCTTACCCATAAGGTAGAGAAAGTATTGTTTTAGGGTTAAATTTTCGAACGTGAAATTTTGTTATATTTACACGTTTTTAGCGAATGGTCTATGTGTGTGTTATCAGCATAGCTCAAGAACAAATAGTAGCAGAAAGTCTAAACTTGGTATTCTATATGTGTATGATATAAGGATGCTGTACTAAGCTTTTCGTTGAGATGAAGCATATGGTTCATGTACAGAGAATTCAAAAACATTACGTCTATGGGGGAAACTGCTGGTAAGTACGGTTTCCCATCTATCGACTGCACTAAACCAAATGAAATGAATATATATATATTTTATAGGCATAAAAACATGTCTCGTGTATAATATGGTAGGGAAATCATTCCCTGTTCGTTTACAGGGATAGATACACAAAAGAACCAAAGATACCAAAGATACACAAAACAACTTGATAAATGTGCGACAATAGTTGCAAATTGATGAAAGTGTATTTCAGGCTTGGCCATGTATTATTACTATAGGATATTTAAGTACACCATGTAGTCTGTATATAATCTTCGAAAGATATACAGGGCTGCATTTAAGCGAAAACATTCTTTTTTGTTGTTAGTGGATGTGCTTTACCAATAATATTTTACCATTTTCAGTAAAGCTGTTCGGGAATTGAAACTAATATAGAGATATGGTAAATAATGTATGTTTTTAAGCTAAACATTCATCGCTTGTTCTTGTTTTTAGATTTACACGTTTTGAGGCTTTCTGATTACCGTAGTCAAGTTTTTTAACGTTTGATCTTTGTCTGTTTCTCTTTGAGTGGCTTAAAAACGAACAATTTCAGGAGATCCAGAAGTTGTATTTTGAAGTTAATATAAGTTTGTTACTGGAAAAGTTTGATCAAGATTGGTAAGTTAGGAATGTTACGTGTGAAAATTGTCTGAATAATTTTAAGCGAACTTTTAATTTTAATAACAGATTTAAATTCTATACAAATGTAGGTGCATTAATGATACGGAGGACCTCCCTCACACAGAACTGATTCTCATATAAAACTCTTGAGTGACACACCAGATAATTTTAAATGTTAAAATAATATTAATTAATGAAAAACTGTTTTAGAATAAATATTGTGTACATTATATATATTCCTTCTGTTGATTTATTAAACTGCTATATTTAAATAATATTGTTTATGTATCATAGTCATCTTTCTGATTTAGGGATACCAGTAGTTATTTACAATTTTTTTTTTATAAACTTTCATATTAGTTTCCTTCTAATAAACAAGGTAAAAAATCTCTGTAAAATATAATGGCATCCTAAACTCGGAATAGTTGGCAGCTATTATGTACATATACATATGTATGACATACTTTAGTATGTCATGACTGTACATGACTGTATACCATGACTGTACATACTTTAGTATGATTGTAAAATTATATATATCCAAATAAACAATAAATTTTTTCAAAAATTTGTGAATATTTTATTTCAGAAAAATTTCTTCTGTAATTATTTAAAGAAATAAAAGTGCTATTTACAAAAAAATATTCTCGACACTGTTACCTGTATATATATATATTTTTTTTAAAGAAAATAGAAAAATCATCCATCCACGCTCTGAATCTATAATATAATTTTACGAGGTATAATTCTATTTTGTACCTATATTTGCGGCTTGTTGCTCTGACACATCACGCAAAATGTAAATAGCAGTAATTTTATTCACTGTATAATAAAATCATAAACACCACTAGAAATATGTTGTTTTTATTGTTGTACTCTTTTCCATCCCCAAGGATATTTTATCTTTTTATGAGCAAGATGTAAGGATGTTTTTTTAACAAAAGGAATTTGCACGCTTTTTCTATGAGTGAGTTTTTTATTGCCACGAATCGTCATGACGTTTGGCCCATAATGCAAGGAAGGAATGCATTAAAAAAAAGTATATGTATATATATATATTAATATTCTTCCTAAAATGTAATTTTAAGGCATGAATTTAGTCAAGTACATTGATATCTAATGATTCATCTTTGCTCTTTAAAACCTTTCAAGTAATTAATTTTTATTTAAAAACTTTCCAAACCATATTTAATAAAAATATATTATTAAGTTAACGTTCAATTAATTCATTAAATTTAATTATCGACTAAATATAGAAATTACACTCTAAATAAAACATTCCTTTTATTTGGATCATCTAAATGTTACTAAATATAGTTGTATTTAGACTTCAAATTACGTTTTTTGCTTTTTCTCTATTTTGCATTTTTTATTTATACGACTTACTGTAAAACATGATACCTCCTGAACTCTCACTTAAAATGTTATTAAATTTAGCATACATGTTTACAGTGTTATTATCCAGGTTTTGAACTAAGAAACCTTAAAATTTCTCCTTTTTTTCTTTTTTTGGCGGGAGAGGGAGGGTTAAAAATTTAGAAATATGTCGAAGTTTTTTTCAATACAATTAATTAGTTTGTTAGCACAGAACTCCTAAACTATCATGTATAAATTTATAATAGTAGTTGAAATCTTAAAATATAGTTTTGTGAGTGAAATGTATTTAATTTTTTTAATTATTAATTATTTTTTATTATTTTATGTTAAAGCAAATGAAGATATTCAAAAGAATAAAACTTTAAAAAATGTAAGTATTTAAAAAAAAGAGGACATCTAAATACGAACCTTATTATACCTTATTAACCTCATTATACCTTAAAATTATACCTTAAAAGTCATTAATGACATGTGTCCATAGTGGCCTCATGCAGCTACTTGTATATTTATACATTATACTGCCTTACATAAATCATTCAGATCAGAAGTAACTATCAAAATATTTATTGAATATATCTTTTATAAAACACTATAATTTATCTGTTTAAATACAGAACTGAACTAGCCATATCTGGACATTAAAAAACAATTCAGGAACTTAATTTTTTTATTATAAAAATCTTGTTTTATAAACAACTTAGGTACAAACACTTGTATTTTCCTGTAACTGCTCAAGTATAATACCAGTGTGATTAAATTTCTGAAACTTACAATAGAATATTTAATGATTAATAGCAGAATTAGTTAAATTGTCCATACTAGCTCCCTTCTCCACTATCTGGAGTGCACACTTTTTGATATATATATATATATACATATTATCTTTTTTTTTTTTTACATGCATAATATATCTTATTAATGAAGATACTTTAGTGTGTTATTAAACAACAATGTCAAAATAAATAAATAAATAAATAAAAGTATCATTAATAATAAAAATTGACTCAAATTATCCATTTCATCAACTAATTGAAAATAGAAAAGCTAATTATTCTTGATCATTTATTTATATCGTATTTCTATAACGACAAAGTGATTTTCTCATTTCTCTTTAAATTTAATTTAATATTTTCAATGCCTAAAACGTCTTTAAAATTAAACATTGTAATGTGAATAATTCATAGTTAAATAAAATGAAATTTAGCAAGAAAAATAACCTGATGTTATATTTATACTACATATTGCATTTCTGTACACGTTTTAGGTTTCTTTATGAAAGGTAAAGTGATTTTCTCATTTCTCTTTAAATTTAATTTAATATTTTCAATGCCTAAAACGTCTTTAAAATTAAACATTGTAATGTGAATAATTCATAGTTAAATAAAATGAAATTTAGCAAGAAAAATAACCTGATGTTATATTTATACTACATATTGCATTTCTGTACACGTTTTAGGTTTCTTTATGAAAGGTAAAATGATCTTTTGGCAAATATTAATTATTGTATTTAAATTTTGATGAAATATATTTTATAATTAAAAATATTTAGTAATGCGTTTATTGAATTAATTATTTTAAGTTAAATATTTATATGCATAATATATACACTCCTTCTCATATTTATAAGGACACTTTATGTTTTGAAATAAATAATGTAAAAATAATTGTGAATAAAATTATACTAAGTGCACTTATTATATCTAGTATTCTAAAAACCAAAACTGCTGTAATTTTTTTTTTTTTTTTTTTTTTTTAATATGACACAAATTTAATAAAAAAAATAATGCAAAATATTTTTTTCTCCGCGTTTTTGGATGTTCATAGTTATAAGGACAATCAAGATTTTTTCGTTTTATTTAACTTACTAGCGGATAAATTACAGTTGACATGCGAATTTGTTAACTACTGGGCTACATTAATTCATTAAAAGCCTACAATGTTTCTTGGATGGACATTACTGATTCCTCGAAAAAAAAAGAACGTTCATGTAGTGAAGTATGATAAATGTGTATTTTAAGAGCAAGGGTAATTTCAATCCGCCGAATTTCTAATGAAATTCAAAGATCTAAAATTGCTGAAGGATATGTGATCAAACATTGATCTGCTGGTTCCATAAGAGAGAGATCTGATGCAAAATCAGAGTTGTTTTACAGCGATCGAAGACTCATAAGTCCTCTTACTGATCTACTCATAATGACTGCTGCTGAATTTGCTCGTAATTTTTAACCAAATGTTGGGGTCCACATTTATACATGTTTAAAATAATTAATAATATGTTAAAATGAATAAAAAACCTGTAATAATCAATAAGCATTTAATGGGGGAAAGAACGTCTGTGTTAAAGTTGAATAAAGACAATATTATAATGGTAAAATGTTGCATTTTCGGATGAAAAACAATTTATTCTTGATTAACCAAATGGTTTTAACAGTTACTGTCACGATCTAAAGATAGCAAAAGGCAGAGCAGATTTTTTAAAGGCATATATGAATCGTGCATTTTAAAGGTGGATCTATGGTGCTCTGGGGAGCTTTTTCTACTGAAGGCAGAATGAATTTAGTAATTTTTTTTTATTATTATGAACATCAAGAGAATATCCGTAAATTTTAAGCGTGGAATTCTGAGATTTTTGTTAGATTTTGTGTGTGCGTGTGTGTGGGGGGGGGGGGTAATAATATTTTTTTCAACGTCTTACATTTTTGCTCTACTTCTAGAGCAATAGGAAATAGTTTGAAAAAAGAAACTTCCGTGGTCTAAAAGTTGAAAAAACTTTAACTTATCATATTAGAAAAGTGCATGCAAGTGGAAAGCAGTTTTAAATAGTTCAAATGCATTCAAAATATCATCTATGCTGTTTGAAATAGTATTGAAACTGAATATTAAAAAAAATGTATACAGGGTGTGGCAGCTATTTGAGAACACACAATATAGGTGCCACATTTTCCTGTGTGTTGTAGTAACGTAGCTCTTTTCGTTGCAGATAGACATGGTAGAACCTATTCTTACTCGGGAAATGAAAAGACCGTTATCGTCTCCCTGGCTGCAGGGCACGCTGATTCAGAAATTGCTGCATTCTTGAAGGTCGCCCGATCATTTGTTTAGAAAGTTCGGAGAGAATTGGGAGCTGCAAAGGTGATGTGGCCGCAGTTTCGCAAAGAAAACGACATTGTCGACGTTCTGACAGTATTAGGACGCCAGAATTCGTCAGCTGTGTCCAAGCTGCCATCGATGAGGACAATGGGAAATCGATGAGGGCTCTCGCTAATGAGCTGCAGGTTGATGAGGCTACCATCCGACGTGTGTTTCATGAGGACCTCCGTTACAAATGATATGTGATGCGGAGAGGACAATTCATGTCCGACAGGACCAAGGTTAACCGCTTGACCAGAGCCAAACGCCTTCTGAACAAGCTCAAACATCCCGAGGAGCCAGGACTGCTCTGGTTTTTCTCAGATGAGAAGAACTTTGTTCAGGACCAGAAGGTGAACCGCAAAAATGATCGGTGGCTGCGTAAAAGCTATGATGAGGTACCGACGGTCATGCATACCAAATTTCCAACATCAGTGATGGTGCTTGGGATTGTTAGTAGTGAAGCAGATGTGATTCCTCCGCATGTTTTTCCCCGAAGGTGTCAGAGTCAATGCCAGTGTTTACACCTAGGTGTTAGAAAGAGTTGTCAAGCCCTGGATCACTACTGTAGCACGTGGGAGGCCGTATGTTTTCCAACAAGACTCGGCACCATTTCATACAGCCAGAACAACCCAAGAATGGATGGCCGAGAATTTTCACGATCATGTCACACCGAACATTTGGCCCCTCCAGCTCCCCAGATCTCAATCCAATGGACTACTATGTGTTGGGCGTAGTTGAGAGGGACTCCAATCGTCGTTCCCATAACACTCTTGCAGCTCTCAAAGCTGCTGTTGTGGATGCAATGTCAAAAATTCCCAAGACACATCTCATTACTGCCTGCAGTCGGTTTCGACAACGTATAGAAGCTGTTATTGCCGCTAATGGTGGGTTCATTAAATGATGTCGTCCTTTTTGTATCTGATCATCTGTATGAAACTTTAATATGTAATAAAAGCTCTTTTTCCTTTGTTTGTTGCTCTTTTTCTATGAACATCAATTTGTTCTCAAATAACTTCCGCACCCTGTATATATATATATATATATATATATACACCAGAGAGAATTTCTGACTGTTTCACCCTAAAAAGAGACCCCATAAAATATTAAAAATAACTGAAAAAAAAAATTACTAAGATTCGAGCTGTCCTTAAAATTGTGAACGCCTGAAAAGTCATCTTTTTGACCGTATTTAAAGTTTTTTAAGATAGAAAAATGATAAAACTTTTAAAATATAGTCTATTAATGAAATTCAAATTAATAAATTATATTTGTTTAAATAATAGTGTTCAGTGTTTAGTTAATATAGAAAAGCGGGTGTCCTTATGATTATGAGAACCAGTGTATATATATATATATATATATACATATTAATAATTTCTATTATAATATTAAATATCTAAAAAAAGAATAATAATTAAAATTTAGAAAATAAACTGCAATTAAAACAAATTTTGCTGCAATAAAAAAAGTTATGTCGTGCATATATATTTAATGTGTAAAACACAAAAGAATACAGCACATATCCACAGAAAATACCTTTTGAAAAATATTTTTCGTATTTATTACTATAAAAGCACTTTTATAAAAGTCTTTCAGAAAGGATATGTTGCGTTAGTAGTAAAATTGTTTTAATTGAAAAACTGTGTTTTCTCCTAACAACCGCAAAATGAATCTCTAATCCTTTTGAATTAATCTTTTCCTTTGTGGCATTAAACAGCCATTTAAAAAATCATAATAATGAACGTAAACATATTTTAACATTTGGAACAAAGAACAAAGAAGCTTTTGAATAATTTTTCATTTCTTTAGTTAGTTAATTCTCTTAAGTCTTAAAGGGCTTTTTTCGGAAATGTAAATATCAGACATATTTGAATAAATTAAATTGCATTGTACAAGCATTAAGTTTAGATTTAATATTTTATTTTCTGGGAGATATCGATTAAATAGGTAAATAAAATAACCTGAACGTGTTTGTCGTTATTCAAAAAAATATTTTTTTTATTCATTATTATTATTTTTTTCTTTTTTAATACGAAGAAAATATTTGATTAAAAATTTTTTACATGTGTAAATAGTTTCTCTTACACTTTTGCTTTTTACAATACTTATCAAGATGTTTTTAATAATGAAAATTTTTATTTTTACTGAATCTAAATAATAATAATCATAATGAAATAATATTTTTTGTACCATATTTGGTTATTAGTTCGTTAGATCCTATTTCATTTAAAGGGGGAATTACACAAGTGTCCTTACAAAATATTTTGTAATCGAAATATCAGATTTGTAGCGTATATGAGTGATTCTTGGAACATTTTGATTTGTCGTATGCAATATGAATTTCAGTTAAAATAGAAATAGAAATAGAAAGAAAAGAGGAAAAAAAAACACTAGCATGTATAAGGGAAAGGGACTGACAAACAATCTATGATCTTTCATTATTATTCTTATTATTCAGTCAGATTTATTAAGAAAAATTATTTTTCTTTTGTTATTTATATTTTATAATCCATATTAGAAACACCTTTGACATAACAAACATTTGAGCAGTCACTAATATTTTTATGAATGTTTCATTAATATTAACTGTCTAAAGGAATGGCACTTCCAGAATACATTTATACAATAATTCTGAAGGATTTAAAAGTTTTGCTTCAGAAATTATATTCTAAGTCTAAAACACATAAAGGACTTTATGAAAAGAAAAATAAAAGGTTAAAAACTAAAACTATAAACATCTAATAATTCAATATTTAAGTGTTTAAAGAGAAATTTTTGAAAAAGCGACAGAAAAATGTATATGATAGGTACAAATCTGTAATTTAAACGTAAATGAAATTACCGATAGACCAATTTAAAGAAATGTATGAAATTATTAACGTTAAAAAAATTATTAAAATATTAAATGAAACAAAATGTGAGTAAAATCATTAGCAAAACATTAAAAAGGAGATAAGTATAAGAAATTCTTAATACCTTAGCATAATGGTTATTTTAATTTAGAATGAAACTAATAAACTAAAAATAAAAATTCTCTAAAATAGTGATTTAAACTAATTTAGAAGATCTATTCCCATGGAGGATAATCATAGCATTAAAAAAAAAAAACTATATTGAATTTATGAGAAAAAAAATCGACCTCCGGTTATCGATGGATTTACAAATTTTTAGGCGTTCTGAATAAGACTTTTTTAGGAAATGTCTGTCTGTGTCTGAGAAATTTTAAGGATTCTGTATCTCACGAACTAATGGACGAAATTTAAACAAACTTGATATTCAGTTGAACTTTGACCTAAACTGGTGCATATTGCATTTGTGGATCAATCGCTTGAAAAGTACCGTTGTCCCATCACTTTTAATATAGCAGAAAATAATAACAGTTTGTATACATATACATATTGAGAATATTTTTTCAACTTTCAATGCAAAAAAAAAAAACTTCATTAATACCTTTAAAACTTATAATTGAACCATAGATCTGTGATAATCTGATAATTCCCCCCCCCCCCCCCATATATATATATATATATATATATATATATATATATATATATATTTTTAAGCATATTCTAAGATATGTTTTAATTACATTGATTTTCTTTGGACATTTAGTGTTGTATTTTCCCGTGATGAAAATCGTCAGCTTTTACATTGGAAAATAATTTCGATAAATAATAATTTTGTAATATATAATGTGTATTGCGTGAATTTGTATAGGAAAATATATAAGAAAGTTTCGTGGTTGCTTTAACAGAATCCAATTTTTCTCAACAGTCATGTACCAATCATATCATAGGCTGAGAAACTAATGCAACGATTGAAATGGATCACCATCTTTCAATTCATCACTTTCTTTGATATATTGATTTATAACTAATCACTAATTACTGAATAATTTCATTGGTGTCAGTTACTTTTGTGTTTTTATACTAATGGTTGTGCGTATTTTATCGGTGCTTTTCTATATTAGTTCCAATCGGCTGGGGAAAGCAAGATTGTATCTTTTACATCTGAAATGCTTTATTTATTGTAATTTTTTACTATTTCATTATGTAGATGCTTTTGATTTTCTAAGATATCTTATTTATTAGTGATTTTTAGCTCTCATCTAATTAAATATTTCTACTATCCATTGATGATCTAATTTCTGTTTATTTTCAGTCCCACTTACTATCAGAAAAAAAGTTTCGTTGAATTAATAATAATTTGGTTTATACAACAAAAAATTCTGCTTAGTTGTGCTCCAAAAGATCAAACAACGAATTTTATTAATTTAAGCAAATACAAAATTTTGTTAAATCGATAGCATTATATTTGTATTGTATTAATAAACTTCATTTCTTACTTCTGATAAAAAATTGATTTACAAAACAAAACACGTTTTAGAATTTCAATCAATTCTTTTCTCTGAATGTACGTTTTTATTGATAAAGTGCAATTTTTTCCCTCACGCCTGATAACGAAAGATTTTAAAAGCGTTTCGTATCTATTTAATTTTTGATAAAATATAAATTTTATAAGGTTTTTCTTTTTACTTTCTTCTATATTCAATATAAGAAAGTATAGGATTCGTAAAAAATTTTTACCTCGGGTTTTTGATGGATTTACACGGTTTGAGAGTTGTAGAACACAATTTTACCATTTTTAGAAAATGTCTATCTATTTGTGTGTGTGTTTGACAAAATATAGTGGGAACTGTATCGCAGGAACTACTTCACAGAATTTCATACAAATCGGTATGCAGTTACACCTTGACATAAATTAGTGCATATCAACTTTTGGTAAAAATTGTCTTACAGGTTGCGTTGCCATCAGATTTTTCTAAATTTTTATCATGGTGATATAGGACAAAAGTTTGTATAAATGTGCATAAAGAGAATTATTTTTTTATAATAATTATTAAATTTACAAGAATTATTTATAATAGAGATAGTCCAGTGGGAAATATTTTTTGTATATGTAGGATCATCGCCTCCCCCCCCGGGGGAAGTTCCCCCTCGAGGGGAATAAATTTTCCTGATGGGTATCTTTCAAAAGAGTTCCTCAATACCTTTAAAATGAGTGGTTGAAACATCGATCTGCGATAATTTAAAATAAAGTTATCGATTTTTTTTTTTTTTTTTAATGTAATATCGATAATAAAATGAACTTTTTTTAGACATTTTGTGTTATACTACTTCTCTAATATGGAAATCGTACTGCATTATTTGGAAAAATAACTTTATTAAATAATGATTTTAATAAATTATTTTTACTGAGTGAATTTGCATAGTAAAATATAGAAGAAAATCATGTGGTGCCCACAACATTCTAGTTTTTCATTGTTTTCTGCAACAATTCTAAAAACCTTTTATTACACACATACACGCATGTGTGTATATATATACATACAGGGTGTCCCAAAAGTCTGTAGACATTTAAAATTTTTATAACTATTGCATGAACTGATAGAACTAAACGCGGTATGCGAAAAAATCATTCTCGTAGAAAGAGACTTTTATTTGGCAAAGAAAAAAAAATAGTTACATTTTTTGGATAGGTTTTTCTATAATCCTTATTCTTGCTATACATTTAAATTTTATTATTTATTTATTTTGTATATGTTTTCTATAAATTGTTAATTAAATTATCTTGAATGTTAAAGTATGAGTAATTTTATCGAAAGAAACGAAATCAAAGAATGTACATTTTGATATATTTTAAAAATTTGCTAAATAATAATTTTAATTAATCTCCATTTATCGAAGTTTCAAAGAAGGAAATTGCTAATTCAGAAAGCAACTTGAATAATATTGTTGTTTTACAATATTATTGTTTTATTTGCTATATTTTTAGTTGAATAGCATAGATGCATACAACTTTCAACTGCTCTATGACGTGAAAATTTACAATCCAAAAGGACAGGACCTAAATAAATATACAGGGTGTAAAATAAGTCTGTGGACATTTAAAAAATTCCTAACTATTGATTAATTGATAGAATTAAACGTGGTTTGAAAAAAAAAATCATTCTAGTGAAAAAGGATTATTATTATTATTACTATTATTATTATTATTTTGTAAAAAAAAAATATACATATATATAATTTCTTTGTCGCCGATAGTTAGACAAATAGTTAAATTTTTCGCACGGATGTGACAGAAAAATATGCAAATGAAAGTCCTTTAAATTCCCCAATTTTGGGATTAGAACAGTTTATTTCTTATTTTGTCGCTTACTTGTGAACACATGAGGTTTTAATTGCGATGATGGATAAAGCGTTATTGGTGAAAATGTTTCGGTAAGAACTGCCGACTAAACCTGCAGTTAGCAGCGTTATAACTCGTTTGCAAACTGTAATCTGTGGAGACATTAGACACATAGAATAGGATTTATATGCCTGTAAACATTTGCATGCGAATAAGTACAGCTTTTCATGAAAATGTGTGATCTGGTCACGCACAGCGCCCGCTACCGTCAAGTAGCTTAATTATTATTTTTTCTTTACCAGAAAAAAATCCCCCTTTATTAGAACGATATTTTCGCAAACTGTGTTCAGTTCTATTAATTCATTCAATAGTTATGAATTTTTAAAATGTCTACAGACTTATGGGAAACCCTGTGTATAATACATATAATTTTTTTTTTCAATACGTGATTTAAAGTCAGAATTATAGTAACAAACTAAATTAAGGTACTTTTTTTTTCATTCAGTGATAACGTAAACCAGTTAAA
Source organism: Salticus scenicus (assembly GCA_963930645.1). Taxonomy (NCBI): domain Eukaryota; kingdom Metazoa; phylum Arthropoda; class Arachnida; order Araneae; family Salticidae; genus Salticus; species Salticus scenicus. Next base: position 351,151,741 of record OZ005652.1, read on the forward strand.
TAGTTTCTTTTAAAATATCTCGCTTTTAAATATTTAATCTACACGTTCAAGGCTACAAGATTACACATTAAGTAAAAATAATGAAATTTAATGCCATCATTATTTTTGCTTACCACACATAACGGCGCATGTGTTTTCTCAGCATTAATTATTCAAAAAGCTGCACGTATAAAGAAAATGTATAAAGAAAAATTTATAACAAAGAATAATTAAGCTTTTTTGAAATTAAACACGATTACTGAAAGTATATTATACTTATAATATGAAATTTTTTTATTTAACATTATTAAAAGCAACACGTGAAGATTATACAAATGGGCCTGCTTTTGTTCAAGAAAATTAAGCAGGAGTTCCCACAAGTAAACAAAAATTGTTCTTTTGATAATAGGAATCTCTTTTGCCCAAATTAGATAGTTCAAAACTATATGACAGTATGGACATCCCAAATACATATGTGGTGCAGGACGATACAAACAACCCAGTATTATATATATATATATATATATATATATAGTGTTCAAATATAAATCTATAAATATTTTTTTTTTTTTTTTTTTTTTTTTTTTTTCAGAAATTGTGTATACTAATATTATTTTGTTACTGTCGTATGGTATTGTAATGCATTATCAGGAAAGATCATGCATCATACTACCACTTTTTTCTATATTCAGTAGAAAAAAGTATTGAAGAAATTACAGAAAAAAATTTCGTCTTAGAGATTTCGATGGATTTATACGTTTTCAGAGGCTCACAACAGGATTCAACCATTTTTAGAAATTTATTGTCTGTCTACTTGGGTGCATGTGATATGTGAAACAAGCATTTCGCAGTAACTCTAAATGAAGAACTTATGCTCAAAATTTCATAAAAATTTATATGTAATTGCACCTTTATGGAAATTAATGTCTACCAGTATTTCCTGAAAATTTTCCAAACAGATGGCGTTATAATCGCTTTTATAAATTTTAATATGGCAGTGTAGGACAAAATTTCATATAAATTCGCACAATGAGCGGTATTTTAAATAAATCCTTATAAATAAATAAAAAAAATATTGATAACGTTAACAGTCAACAAGATTTTTTTTTTTTTTTGTATATATAGGACAATTTTATCTTTCCTTTGGTGTAAATTTTCAGTACGTGTATCTTTCAAAAGATCAATGCGTGGTTGAACCGTAGATCTGTGATAATTTAAAATAAATTTATCGATTTCCTTTTTCATTCTTAAAAACTTAAAAAGAAAAAAAAACAACCTTTTTTCTGATGTTGTCTGTAGCATATAAAATTGATATTCTTTGGACATTAATACTTCTCTGAGATAAAAATCGTATAGTTTTAAAATGAGTGGTTGAACCATAGATATGTGATAATTTAAACTAAATTTATCGATTTTCTTTTTAATTCTTAAAATTAATTTTCAAAAATATGCCGAGGAAAAAACTAAAGAAAATACTTCTTTTTAGATGTCGTCTGTAGAATATAAAATTGATATCCTTTAGACATTAATAGCTCTCTGAGATAAAAATCGTATATTTATCATGAAAATTATGTTTAACAAATAATTTGTGTTTTGTGACTTTATGCAGGAAAAAATAGTAAAAAGTTCTGTGATGGCCACAACATTCTAGTTTTCGCAAAGCGATTATTTTCGGATACCAGAATCTAGCTATGAATAAAAAAAGCTCGTTCTTTTCAAAAATATTTTAGAGAAATAAAAAAGAAAACGTTCTTTTATATTATTATTATTATTATTATTATTGTTATTATTGCTTGTTTTTTACACTGTAAATACAAGTGTCTGAAACTCAGACACAAATGTGTCTAAAATGGGGTGTTCAATTTTAAGATGCAAAAAAGTATCTTATTTATTTCAGACACTTGAAGTATCTTAAAAAAAAACACCGTTTCAAACACTTGAAGTGTCTGAAATTCCACCATTTTTGATCGTGTCTACAGTGAATATTTTTCATAAATAAATAAGTAAAAAGTTGCATGTTATACTGTTTATCTGTGAAAAATAGATTGCAGTATCTCCTAGAGCATAAAAAAAAACATTAATAATTTTTACAAAAAAAATTTTCTTTGCCCGTGTTGGGAATCGAACCGACAAATTCAAATGTGAGCATCTTCCCCATCAAGCCAGCGAGACACACGGTATATGTTGCTTTTATAATGAAATATTTTCTAGTTTCCGTAAAACAAATCGAAGTTTTGTGTCTTTGCAATAAATCTATCCATAATAACTAAAGCTTAATACATATTATTATCTTAAATTTTATGTATAGAGGTTTAAAGTTTTTGGAAAAATGCGCAATAAATATGAAAGAATAGTAGACTATGGATTTTAAACGTTTTTTGTAAAACTCGTATTTTCAAGAAAACAAGATATATACATGAAAGCCAAAAAAAAAAAATGTTTTTTTGCATTTTGAAGTGTAGGCAAACACTGCGAAAGAAAATAAATAAATAAATAAATAAAGTAGATTCCATATGGAAATTTTTTTAAGAAATACAAATGTCTGAATTTCTAAGTGTCCGAAATTTGAAATGTCAGAATTTCTAAGCGCCTAAATTGTAAAATGTCTGAATTTTATGTGTCTAAACTGTAATATGTCTTAATTTCAGACATATCAACCTTATTCAAAAATTCATCTCAACTGATTTATAAAAAGACACTTATGTGTCTTAATTTAAGGCAACACATGCGTCTGAAATTTTGCATGCGTAAATGTTTCAGACATTTATGTGTCAAATTGGTATTTCAGACACATTTATGTCTGACTTTAAGACGCGTCTATTTACAATATACTATAGATTAAAATACTCAAATTCTTTTTAATGAATACATAAAATTTTCTGAAAGAATAACATTTTTCTATTCCTGAACAAAAATAACAAGGCTTCTTTTCTCAAATTTTTTTTAATGGTATTTACTCCATTTTCTTAAAAAAAAAAAAAAAAAAAAAAAAAAGATAAATAAAACATTCGATAGTAAGCTTGAATAATATATTTCAATTACGTTAAGATTTCTGTAAAGAAAAGGTAAGAGAGTACGGTTTATAAAAATACCGCTCATAGAACACAATGCTTTGGAATACTTTCGGGTGTTCCTCTACACATACCAATAGAAATATCCACTTCATTTTTAATAGTGAAAATCCGATAGTGAATTTCAATAACAATTATCATTTTCAAGAAATTACATGAATATTTACGAAAGTTAGAGGCCGGACAGACAGACAAACGAAAGTCTTTAACAATTTTTAACTTCTTTGGAGAGTGTTAAAAAGGGAAAATATCAAATTAACTACATATGACAATAGTTAAGAGTGGCCATTAATATCAGAGTTTAATCAGAAGGACTTATAATAATAATAAAAAAAAATAATAATGAAGCAATTGAAAAATCGCTAAAACTGAAAACATAAATCATCAAGTTGGATGCAAATCTTCAATATTTCCATATTTCCATATTTTCAGTTTTGTTTTTGTGGTTTGGGCATTAAAAGATAAAATTCATTAGCATACACCTAATTTTACTGAAAATTATATAATTTTTCTTGGTCTATTCATATAATACCTCGTATGAAGTTACAAATTTCTTAAGCCTCCATTAATTTGACAGATTTTGTCGTATTTTGATCTCTTTACATCTGTTCCTATTTATGTAATTTTCTATAAGTTTTCACAGATATATAAATTCAATTTAATTTAATTAATGATAAATTATAATGATAATGAGTAGATTTCTATCTGTTAACGAAAAAAAACTGTTTTTTTTTTTTTTTTCTTTACATTAATATTTTTGTGCAGTTTTCAAAATTGTCTAATGTTAACATTTTTCACAGTTGCTATTTATATGTTTGTACACTCTACCATCATTTTTCGTAACTTACATACTTAGTAACATTTATAATTTATTCGTTAATCATTCTTAATAATTCGTTATAATAATTCGTTAATAATTTGTTAATAATCGTTATATTTATTCGTTCATTTATAATAAGTATCGTTATTACCAGCCTTTTTTTCACGCCACTATTTTTAAAGAGCATTTCTTTAATATTTCATCATAATTGCATAATGGAGAAACTTTCTCTACATATAAAGTAGTGTGAAAAATTATACTCGGGAATAAATTATAAATATTACCAGGTATGAACTTATTACTTTATATAATAAATTTGATCTATTTTTTATTTTATGTAATATATATATATATATATATATATATATATATATATATATATATATATATATATATAAAGCGACTGTCAATACGACGATATTCATTTAAAAAAATCATTAAACATCAACAAAACACTATAAAAATGATAAGGTTTGTTATGGTAGCCTAGATTTACAAGCGGAATATTTATTTTAATGAAATGTCATGTTATTATTATTGTTGTTGTTGTTGTTGTTGTTGTTAAACCATATAATAGTAATCTATCGTTGACAGTGAACGTCACAACAAACTTATCAGACGATGAAAATTGTCAGACAATCTTTTTATACAAAATAACTAAATAAATAAATAAATTAAAATAAATAAATAAAATAAAAATAAATAAACGAATAAAAATAAAAATAATAAAAATAAATTGTAAAGAAACGAACATTACAATTATAATAAACAAAGGACTAAATAGTCGGTTTAAAATAAATAAATACCATTCTTCAACGTACTAAAATATTTAGGCAAGATTCAGCATGAAAGCAGGTGATCTTGGAGATTTCTCTGCATTGATATTAAATAAAATCTGATGCGTTTTAAAATAGTTTGCTCTAAATTAATGTGGTATGTTATTTACTGAACTTATATTTATATAAGTTTCCATATTAAGACATTGAATTTTATTAAGTACACTCAGACAAAAATATACCTCCTTCATGTAGTATGAATAAGCAGTCAATTTTTGAATCCTTAAACTAGAAACATAGATTTCTGTGTTGTCGGCATAAAGAAAACAAATAAACTGAATAGATAAATAATCGAGAACGTTTAGTCTATGCTTTTCTATATGGTAAAACAGTATTATGAACTCTAGAAATATTAAGAATCTTTTTTATTGCGAGAAATTCTCATTTGATTTTCTAGAATTGGGTCATAAACCAAAATTATAGTTGTCTCTTGTGTTCACATTTATTTGCGGAGATTTTTAAACAAGTTTGATCGCGATAATATAGGAAAACACTCTAAAACTGTAATAGAGCTCTAGAGCTCGCTTATCAAAAGGAACTGGAATTTATAAGGATGGTATGTAACTACTTTTGTTAGAACAACTATTTATTTTCTATATATCAGTCACAGACTTTTTATTTTTATTATTTAATTATTTATTTATCTTATTTTATTTTATTTATTTATTTATTTATTTATTCGTATTTTCAGAGTACGGTGCTGCAAAGATATAGTGGCGCATTAATTTTTCTTCTAGTTTTTCCAGCTTTATATATCAAGAAAATTATTTCGGATGGAATTTTTTAATTTTGTATTTGAAACAGCTACACATCAATTCGGATTGACTCCAACTTTATAGTAAATAAATAAATAAATGTGTGTGTACAGTGCGTTGCATGAATATAAACGCACCTTTTCCAATAAGCAGAAATAGAATTTTTTAAATTTTAAAAGAAGAAATGTGACTTACAGTTATTGCATATGACTAATAACTGAATAAGGTGCATTGAGCACATACGTTTAGGCTCATATAAGCTTATGTAAATGAGTGTTTAAGCATTTTCTTATTTTTCACTGTTTTTCGTTTGTTGCGCGAAATTAAACGCAATTTGTAGTTTGCGTTTAAATTTTAACAGAGCCACCGGAATTAAATTAAAACATAGATAGTCGTGTTGCCAAAGTTCTCTTAAAAACAGTTTAATGCTTGAGTGAAAACTTTACGAAGTTTGTTCAGGATGGCAACAGGGTAAACTTTGACATTACACGAGAAGATAAAAATCGACTTTATGCGTGGTAAAGGCTTTAGCAATCGTGAAATTGGGTGCCGAATTGGAAGAAGTGAGAGTGTTGTGCGAAATTATATAAAGAAAGGAGCAAATTATGGGAAAAAAGCGTATAAGAAGCGAACAGGAAAGCTCACCAATCACGACAAATATCGAATATGCAACGCTACAAACAAAACGAATATTTCCTGTGAGAAAATAAAGGCTCAATTCAAGCTGGGTGTTCATCGGACAACCATATGGAGAACTATCAAAGCTGGAAATTCATTAAATTTAAGAAATTAAAAGCGAAACCCCCCTCACTCAAAAGCACAAAGATATGCGGATGGAATGGGCAAGAAAATGGATTCTAGATCGACTAAATTGGGAAAAAGTCATCTTCTGAAATGAAAAAAAGTTTAATCTCAATGGCCTGGACGGATTTTATAGCTACTGGCACGATTTAAGAACCAAAAAAATGTACTGTTCAAAACGTCAATCTGGAGGTGGATCTGTCATGGTGTGGGCAGCCATAGGTTTTAAAGGCGCTTTCGAATTAGAGTTCGTGAAGAACACTATGAACTCTGTAGATTATGTCCAGATGCTCACAAAGAACCTCCTCCGTCAAGCAGTCAAAAAATCTGGAAGAAATTATATTTTTCTGCAAGACTGTGCATCTGTACATACAGTACATATCGTGAAAAAATGATTCCGTGACAATAAAATTAAAGTTCTGGATTGGCCCTCAAAAAGCAATGATTTAAACATAATGGAGAACGTATGGGGTATTCTGGTTCGCCGTGTTTAAGCAAACGGAAGGCCAGTTTAACAAGAAAGATGAACTAAAATCGGCCATTCTATTAGCTTGAAAGACAACCAGCTTGGATGACCTCATGCCACTATATCAGACAATGGCAAGGCGTTTACTGGCTGTTCTAGAAGGCCATGGTGGCTTTACAAAGTATTAGATACAGTATTTGTCACTCAGTTATTTATTTTTTACATGTGCGTTTAAGTTCATGCAACATGTATTTTTGTCATAAATTCAATAAAATTATTTTCTAAAAAATCATATTGGTCTTTCATTGTTTTGACTCGTATTTTCATTTCTTGAATCATACACATACAGTTTGCACCAAGTGCCACCTATTAATATTTTTTTAATAGACTTCTATACCATTCTAATTCTTAAAGCGAAGGTGCGTTTATATTCATGCAACGCACTGTATGTATATATATATATATGTGTGTGTGTGTGTGATGCCATTCATTTCGTGAATATATACATAAACATAAGCATATGTTATGTATTTCAAAAGTCAGTATGAATCGCCTAGATCAATAATACTTAAACGGCATTCTTTAAAAAAAACTTTTATGTCAATACTAGAGTTTTAAAAAGAAGTTTCGTTAAAAATTACACAACGGTTGCGAAGCGAACAAATTAAAATAAGAATAAAAGTTTTACTTCTAGTTCTATGAAAGGAAACAGCGTAGAGAGAAATCAACGATATGTGCACACCTGTTATGAGCCAGAATAGCCGTCATCCAGATATTGAAAGGCGTAGTCTAAAATCTATTAGTAATCTTATTGGCTGATACCGTATTTAGTTTATGAAAAGGGTAAAAACTCTACTTTTGCCGTGTAGCGGTAATTTTCTTCAAACTATGATATTATGTGCTTGATACTATGATACTTGATGTTATTCCGTCTCATAAAGTCATTTGTACGTGTTTTCAAATTTCTTTCTTTCTTTTTTTTTCAAGAAATAAAATATGGTAAATAAGTAAAATTTAGATATATACGTTCATCAGGAAAGTTATTTATCCGAAGATGCACATGATTTTGACAGAACACCAGACCACACTTACGCATTTTTGTTGCAAGCAATAACGTACCATTTTTATAAATTTATGCTCAGTGAAGTTATACCTGTAACATTTGCCTTTATCAGTATGCTTGCAGTAGCTTATCAGTAGCTTGCAATAAATTAAAAATACAAAATATATTAATTTATATAACATTTATGATACGGCTAGAAGAGAATTAACAAAAAACTGTTTAATCAGATACTGTAATGATTTTTGCGAAATAGACTAAAAAAATCAACGAATTATTATAAAATTATATGTAGTAAAAAAGTATTATATGTATATGTATATGTATATGTATATGTATATAAAAAGTAAAGAAACTTCTAATTTATGTGGAATTTAATCTGATTTGATGAGCAAAATTAAAATATTACATTGAAAGAGAAGAGATTCAGAAAACGATTAATTTTATTTAATGTACTATATGAAATCAGAAATGAAAAATCTCATTCCGATTCAACATCGTGGGAAATTTCTAGTGTCGATGCAAACACATTGAAAATTGAAAATTGTATGATTGAAGGTCAATTTATATGTCTTTAACAGTAATGTAAAGAATTGCAGAAAATAAGAAAAACCATTCCTGTATTATAACGTTTTTTTTTTTTTGTAATTTTTTAAAATAATATAAATATCCGAATTTTGAATTTTTGTAATGAATCATGAAACAAAATTTCTCTCAATAAAGTATGCAGAGTAAAAATAAAACTAATACAGTACATAATAACATAGCATTTTCATACAACTAAATATGAAAATTTGATGGATTTTGCTGTAACTTAGAAAAGTTAATGATTACTTTAAGACTTCGTACAATATGTTACATCTGATTTCATTACTGTTTTTAATTTATATATATTTTAAGTAATATTTTTACCAATTACAATGTAGAAAAAGAGCTCAATTGCGATTTCTTACAGAAATAACAAAATGTTCATGATACTGGAGGATATTACAATTTATGACAAAAGAAATAATAAATTATATGAAAAAGTTCAATATAAATAATTGTTTGATTCCTAAAAATCAACCTTGTCACATGCAACTTTTAACTATAGAAAAAATGTAAGTTTTTTTTTTTTTCTTCCCTTTTTCTAGAATAGCAATAGATTGGTTTTAAAATGATTACTATTAGTTCCCGGCAACTCATATAGAAGAAATAGACAGGGTAGGATGAGGTAATTCGATGGTAGAGTAAATCAAAAGTAATGTTTAAAAAAAAAAATGTTCAACCCTTTTTATAATTTATTAAATAAATTTTAATAATGTCAAAATGTTGCTTATACGTTTCTTAATAATAAAACTACTTGTGTTGAAATACTTATCGAAAAAAATACCGTTAGGAAAAAAAAAAAATTAAAAGTTTGTATTATTTTATAATAATTATTATTATTATCGCGAACCTTAAATTCTGTTCGGTTTTATTAAACAAAACATGTTGTAGAACACACTGATTTTGATAAAATTGGCGAAAAATGTTATCACAAGAAATAGGACATCCTAAGTTATAATTATCGGTATGCAATTGTTTTTTTATGTTAAAGTGTATACGGGCCGGGGAGCTGAAAATTTTATCTCCAAAATTTTCTCCAAATTGGTGGAATTTTTTTATTTTTTATTTTAAATTTACTTTTATTTGGAATTATTTCAATATTTTATGAACAACTTGCTTCAGACATTTTCTTTGGACCCTTAGATTAATTTGGACATTTATCAAGTAAGTTCTAGATACATCGGATTTACTGAAGTGGACTAAAGTAAAGTAAACGCATTATTGTATAACAAATGTGAACAGCTGGGATGTTTGTTTTTGAGTTTATATAGTTTTTAAACATGGCCTACCATTGTATTTTTAAGTGATTTTTTTTCTTATAAGTACATTTACTAATTTTAAAGTGATAAATTTACTTAATTTGTTCAGGTTAAAAAACATCGATTTTTGACAAATTTTATGCGTCTGTAATAAAAATACTGTAAAAAAAAAAAAATAATAAAAAAAAAAGAATTTGTTTTTCTTAATCTCATTCTACTAGTCAGTAACTTATAGCGATATCAATATTATTTACTTTATGTCTTTGATGAAGGGGCCTGCACAGACAAAAGTGGTCGGAATTTGTAATCTTTAATTTTAACCACAACTTTTTAAACTTTTTTTTAAATGAAAATATGCTTTCTGTAAAAGTTTTAATTGTTGTTTGAACGTTACTTTACGCCACATTTTTAACACCAATCTAAGTAATCTAAATAGGCTTAATAGACCTCCAAATTAATCCACGTGTGGTGCATTGGAGGTAACTTTATTATTATTATTATTATTATTATTATTATTATTGGGGTAAAGCTTTTGTTTTATTATTATTATTAGAGTATTTTTTTAGTCATACGATTAAAAAATATGGGTGAATAGTAACAATGCTTAAAATATATACTATTGGTAAGGGCTGAAACCTATAATACAGAATAATTTGAAAACAAAATAAAACACTTAAATATTTTAGTTACAAAAACATGACTCATACCACATTACATCGATAACACTACAAGGCTATTAAGAGATAATGACATTTATGTATTGCTACATGTGTCGTTTATTGTAAAAGTGGTGTAACTCCCTATTTTTAAAATATGTATACTTGGTTAATTGTGATACCTTTAGTATAATATCTTTCATTTTATGTATGAAACAACTTCAGTAATTAAATCCCATAAAAAAGATTAATTCTTTTTTCTGGGAACAAAAAACTTAAATAATTATTATAAAAGTTAAGTATTTCAAATTAAGTGCTTTTGGCATAGGTTTTATATAATGAAGATACAAAATAAAATATGCAACTTATAATTAAAAAAAAAAAAAAAAAAAGAGAAGAAGAAGATTTGATAATTAGTTAAAATTTTCAAGCTTTTTGAATTAGAAATTTGAGAACGGTTAAATTAATAAACTGCGTCATATCTTTATTTATGAATAAACGGAGCATTAAAGTGTACATAAAAAGCTGTTTTCCATCTAATTTATTCATTGCAGAAAAGTCGCTTATTTTTTTTTTTTTTTTTTTTTTTAGATATGCTTCCAGACTTTTTCGCTTTATTTTTTTATTGCAAAATACTGTAATCATTTTGTCATACTGACGAGGAAAAAAATATTTAAGAATTTATTTGGAAGTTAAATAACATCATTTTTGTATTAATATTACTTTAATTAATTCAAACTCCTGTGAAGTTTTTTTTTTTTTTTTTTTTTTTTTTTTTAGTATTATTATTTCTTATTTCTGTACTTATTAATTTTTTAATTGTTTTACCTAGAATTTATTGCTAAAAATTTATTGTTAAAAATGCATGGATAAATTATTATCTCTCTCTCTCTCTCTCTCTTTATATATATATCTATATATTAGTAGACAAGCATAAAATTTGTTGTCCCTTTTTAACATATTAATTATGGGAGTAGAGGGTTGAAAATGGTATCATTCGAAAGGTATGGTTAGCCGGAAGGTGCGAATACAAATATTATTTTCTTACGATGTCAAGAAGGTATTTAAAAATACTTTTATTTTTTATGCATTTTCCCCCATTTTTCCCTTTCATACACGTATTCCTTTACACTAAAAAATACCTAAAAGTGGAAAGTTGTTAAATCTGGCAATTTCATAAAACTCAAATAAAACCATAGACACAGTAATTTGTATAGCATCCTTATACGCAAGCGAAGTGATGACGTCACTGGCCGTCCGTGGAATCACCAAAAAGATTTCCTAAGGATTTGATTTAAGAGAAATCATTTAATTTATTTTCTAATTTATTTATGATCTAATTTCTTTCTTTTTTGTTTTATGATTTATGTCAGCTGTAGTTTAGAGAGATATTAGCCGTACGATAAATTTCATGTTTGTGTATTAATATGTAAATAATATATATCATTTAATTTTTGAAACTTCAAATGTTCTTTGTTATTTTTTTTTTTGGCAACAAAAAGTGACTTTATTTATTTATTTAAATATTTGGTTCTTTTATCGTTTGGAATTGACTATTTATTTTTTTTTTTTTTTAAGTGCATTTATTGCTAGCTTTTGCGGGTATAAGAAGCAAGTAGAAGATACGGAAAAACTTTTGATTTCCGGTGTTCGATGAAGTTACACGTTTTGAGATTTCCTTGCATTTCAATTAACTGAAATTGACTACTGATTTTTATTTTTAAAAAAGTTGATTTATTATTCTTTCCTTTGTATATAAGTAGAAAATATAAGATTCAGAAAATTTTAGATTTTCGGTTTTCGATAAAAATACACGTTTTGAAATTTCCCGAACTCAATTCGACCATTTTTGCAAAATATCTTTCTTTTTGAGTTCAAACTCTGTACTTTATGAACCAATCGAATTAATTTAACAGAATTTGATATTTGGTTTGACATGGTACCGATTAGCTTTTGGGCTGTATTACCCAACAAGGGGCGTTTTCACGTTGCGATTTTCTCTCATTTCAGGAAATACTAACATCTACAGAGAGAAATAGTTATATTAAGTAAAACTCTGTTGATTCAGTTAGAGTGCATATCGGCAAACAATTGCCGCAGCTGTGTTGCAATTTAATTGAGTTTAGGACAAGGCAATAACTTTGCTTTGCCTTGCTTTGCAAAAAAATGGTCGAGTTTCGACCACTGGGCGATACTAGTATATATAATTATAAGAACACAGGAAAAAAAAAGAAAAAGCTGTATTCAATACTTTGTGATATTTATTAATGAAATTAAACACATTGTAAAAGGTATATTGAAAAAAATATATTAATTTCGTCACAAACCTAGCTATTCTTTATAATATTCAGCAATTTTTTAACGCTAAGAAATGATGTTATGAAAAATTTTCATTATAGATCTTAATGAAAATGACAGACTTTTTTTGTGAGTATGTTTTCAATTAGTAATTCATATTCAAGTTGCCCATAATTGGTAGAATAAATTTTAAGAGGGGTGTGGCGCTTCAAATTATTAAAAAACTATAGACAACCATGTTGATAAACGTCACTCATGATTAACGCATTAATTGCAGGTTGTATGAGGTTTTGTTGATAACTAATGTCGATTTAACAGTAGAATAAACAATAAAACTTCTTTATCCGGGACTGGTCGTGACAAGCGCCTGATATGTTACTCCATATCACACGCTGGCGCGAGATCGACAATCCGTATTAGTAGGTATTAAGAGATTATCATAAAAATAGAAGGATGCAAGGCAGAAAATTTAGTACAAATTCGATGATTCTACTCGTACAAGCGATGCATGTGTCACACCCACGAAGTATGGAACTACGGATAAGGCTAAAGTCTTTTACATATATCTTTTAATGAAAAGCCACCTATTTAAATACTATGCCTTTTCGATCGTGCTTTGCCATGAAAAATAGTGACAGACTAAAGACTACTAAGCCAGCAAAGCATAACAGTTAACTTTCTTCAGTTATTTGTTAACATTCTTAAAACCACTTTGTTTAAGTAAAGGCTCTCATTTTATTTAATCAGTGTGAACTGTTTCAAAAATATATCTATGTCTATACATACTTATAACAAATAAAAAGTTTGTCGGCAGAATGCACACCTGAAAACATCTGGTTTTTATTCAGTTATGGTAACAAGCTGACATTCGTCGGGGGCAACCGCAAATCAAGTTTTATTTATTTATTTATTTGTTTATTTATTTTTAATAATTGATCTAAAGTCAAGACGACCGTAAATAACGAAATTGTTGCTCCGAATTTTTTCAAACATTTGGAAATGTTGTTAATTTTGTGATCTTGCCAAATGTTTTTAAAATCAAATTCTTAAATTTTGAAATGCAGATTTTTACAATTTATATTTTTAATTTTCAGGTTTTTTGGCCATTCTAAGCACAGTCTTATGAGTGAAAAGAAATAACTATTTTTCATTCATTGCCTATCACATATCTGGTATCTTAACTAGAATAAAAATTGCTCCTTCGTAAACACGAAAATTTTAGACAAATATTAACAAAATTTGTAAATTAGTTATAAATAGTTATTATTAGTTACTAGTCAGAAATTCGCCAGAAACAGTTAAAAATTAAGAATTTTTGAATATTAGATATATTCAGATATATATTCAGATATATTTTTTTGGATGACTTATTTTTTTTTTAAATCACGTATTTTCCATTTATCTCTCAGACATTTCAATAAATTTTGTCATATGGTCACATACTAGGCGAGACTTATTTATCCTGGACGACAGGACCAATGCCCCAGCCCGCCCTTTCCCGCTCTTCGATGTCTTTTTCTAGTCAATTTTGTCCTTTTGTTACTTCCGGTGTGAGCCTTTTTTTTTTTTAAACACACTTGACATTGTGAGTTTTTTTGTTTTGTTCCACATTCTAGAGTGCACCGCACTTTAGAATGTAGAAAAAGAGGGGGGGGGGGAGGGAAGCTAAAAACTTCATAGAAATATCACACGAAGAAAACAAAAAAAAACTCACAATGTCAAGTGTGTTTAAAAAAAAAAAAAAAAGGCTCACACCGGAAGTAATAAATGGACAAAATTGACTAGAAAAAGACATTGAACAGCGGGAACGGGAGGGCTGGGGCGTTAAATATATCGTCCAGGATTAATACGACTCGCTTAGTATGTGCCTAGTCTTTTTTTTTTTTTTTTTTTAGATATTTGCCTAAAATTAAGAGCGTCATACGCAGCAAAGTATTACTCCACACACACACACACATATATATATTTTTTATTATTATTATTTTTAAAAAGTTGAGATTGAGTTTAACTAAATGACACTACCAAATACACCGAAAGCCACTTCCTGAATTAAAAATTGCAGATTTTACAAGTTAAATATTTAATTTTGAGTTATTTTCGTTTCCATAATGTTCCATATACCTGCCTTAAAATTTTATCCAATTCCCATGGAACTTTTTCAAAGTGTTCAAAGAAAAGCTCTTTGGCCATGATTCAACATAGCGGCTATAAGGAAGACGCTGCTGAACAAAATGGGAACACGAACCAAGGTTTTCTGAATTCCAATGCAATTTTTCCTTAAATGCTTGTATTTGTTTAGATTTAGTATAAAAATCATGATTTTTTAAAAAATATGTTACAGTTTTTAGGTTAAATTTAAAATTGATTAGTTTAAATATAATGACCAACGAAGCAGGCTAAGCTCGCCAGTATAAAATTATTTTTTAAAATATTACTGGTACACCAAAAAGTATAAAAGTGTAAAGTTATGGCCAAAAGAAACCAGATACCAGAATAGAGAAGTGAGTCTTTAAATACCCATACTGATATCTAATATGGGCTCATGAGAGAATTAGCAAGAGTCTGATTTTCTATCATTCAATCAGTAATCGTCTTGAAGAGAATGCAGCGACATAAGAAGATGGAGCGGGTAAGCATTCATCTACTGTTTTGATTGGTTGAAGAGTCCTTAAATAGGTTGATTGGTTCAAGAATGCTTTCCATAGATCTATCTTCCAGCCAAATATTTGTTTTTGGATGTGCATTACAATTTGTTCTAATATACGTTTTAAAAGAAGGGACAGGTATATTGAAGACAGTCCTCACATGAAACTATGGATAATATGTATATACATATATATATTATCCATACAAAATATTACGAAAATACCTCACAAAATTACTAAAATACTTTAAAAATATTCAGAAAAAATATATTATTTTAAAATAACTTTATAATAACTTTATAATATTAATATTTGATCTTCCTAACTTTTGGTAAAGCATAAAATCTGGCACAATTAGCAATAGAAGGGATAAGATGGGATTTAGTCGAGTTCAATAACAAGGGGCAAGATTTTATAGCAGATTTAATTTTATTTAATTCTTGAGGAGAGGGGTCACGGGGCAGAGGAATGTATGGGCCATCAATAATTAGTTCGGTAACACTTTCGATGTATTGTTTTTAGATGGATTTTCAACCACTGTCTATCGTAAAAATTTTGCAGTCTCCCTTCCTCCCCATGCGCGTGCATGTCACCCACCTAACCAAAAAATGGCTGCTTTCTATACTTTTGTAAACCGTGCCCTTAATATTTGTTCAAATCCTATTTTATTGAAATCTGAAATTAAATACCTGAAAGCCATCGCAATTGACAGAGGTTATGACCCTTCCATTATAGACAAAGCTATCCAAAAATTACAACTCCCTCGTATTTCGTCTACTAAATCAGTCACATCTAATATCAGTATTGTTTTACCCTATTTTTCTAAAACCAGTCAAACCATAGCTAAAATTCTCAAACAATATGATTTTAAAATAATATTTTCGCCTTCCAATAAACTCACCTTTTCTCAGCTAAAAGATCCTATTGATATGCATAATTCTTGGGGCATTTATAGTATTTCCTGTCAGTGTGGTTTATCATATATTGGCCAAACTAAACGCAGTCTTAAATTTCGTCTAAAAGAACATATGAATTACGTCCGCAAACAAGAAACCAATAAATCGGCTATTTCTAAACATTGCTGGGAGGAAAATCATAATTTTAAATTTAATTCAGCTAAAATAATTTGCAGACCTAAATCCATTCATGAACTCGATTTCTTTGAAGCTTTTCATATTTATAAAAATTTTAAAAACCTTGTAAATTGTGATTTCGCTGTTCCCTATTTGTCTGATTGTTGGAAATTTTACATTCGGTCCACATTTCCTTAATTTTTCTACTGTTTACACAGCTACACATTCCTTAATTCCTATTGGCCACACTCCCCGCCTCTTCCGTAATCCTATTGGTTGAACTAGATCCGGTCCCTCTCCTATATATATGTGCACTTCTCCAGATTCAGAATTCTTTTTGCACTGAAGACGGTACGCTTTAGGCTACCGAAACAGCTGTATGCACCTCAATAATTTTTCTTTGGCGTTTCTGACGTAGTAGTTTATTCCTGTTTTAACACATACTAATATTTACATTTATATTAACAAAATAAAAATATTAAAATACATAAAAATTATTAATTTTTTCTAGAAATTATTTGAAGATTTACTATCAAGAAAATTCTTTTTAATTTAATGAAAAGTCATTTTAACGTTCTTTATTGCTGTTTCATTTGAAGATCTTTTTTAATAAAAAGTAAAGCGAAACTAAGTACATTTTATGAACTTTTTGGATATTAAATTGAATTTATGCTTTTTCCCATATTGCTTGCTCATCAAAATGAACTTACGTCTACGTCACTAAAAACGTTTTTCTATCTTTCATAAATCTCCAGATTTTATGAAATAGTTTAAAAGAAATCGTTTAAAGATCTGAAGGTCCTTTTTAGTGAATAGTATGTGGATTTCAAAAACTTCCTATATCATGAAGTAATAACTCATTTTAAATTAAAATGAAGATAAGGTTTCTTTTTTTTTTTTTTTTTTTTTTTTTTTTTTTGAATTGGCAAAATAGTAATCAATATGATAAATAGTATTTTTTAGAAGAAGATAATCAATATCCAAGATGTTTTAGTTATGTATTATTTACAGCTTAGCAAATCTTGAACAGGGAACTTTTCTAGCATCAGAAAATATTTATTTAAAAAAAAACGATATTTAATCATTAATTTGTTTTCGCTTTAAAACAAGATTGTAAGGCTTAAAATTTTGATTTTAAGGCGACACTGTACGACTATAGTAGGCTTCATATTAAAGCTTATATTTCCGCTTAATACTTATAAATTGAACAATATTTATTTTTTCAATAAAATATATATTTAGAAAACAATTCGTATGATTTTTAAATATATTTTTTACAGATTTCTCAAATTACGTTTACTCAAATTGTGTTTTTTCATGAATTCATGACCTTCAAAATGTTAAAACTTCTAGAGATATTTAAAAAAAGACTTCATTTATTTTTGGAGTTTAATAGTACCTACTTAAAATAATTAGGGATGAATTTTATAATAACTTTAAAAGAAAAATATTAAAAATAAATGTATAACAAAAAGCATGTATTTATTTTTTATTTTTCAATTTTTTACCTACACATGCACTTTTTAATAATTAACTCAAAAACTATTTAGTAAATTTCAAAACCCATCTTTAAATTTCTATCATTTTGTTATTCTTATAATCTTGTGTTTTAAATTTCATTTTTTTAATTATTATATTCATTTTCTGTGATATTTTTGAGCTTTATTTAAATATGCATATAGTTTAATCTAACGAAATTTACTATTAAAATAGTGACAGCTACAGAAAAAAAATTTAATAATTTAAAATAAGAAGAAGTAGTAGAAGAAAGGAAAAAAGAAAACGATTCTTTCAATAAATCTGGCACCACAAATTTTTATAGATTACTTTGAACAAGAAATAAACCTAATGGATAATCATCATAACAGAATAGAACTAGAAATGAGTCCATAAATTTTCTTTTCGACCTACACTTCTGTACCAGCAATAAATTTTAGATTGCTATATCAATATTAATAAATCAAATGTGTTTATAATATACATATATATATATATATATATATATATATATTTAAACATGCTTTCATTTTTTGGGGGGAAAATGATAAAACAATAAAAAAGAAGAACTGAACATTTTTATGATAAAATATTAGAAATGTTGTTTTGTGACATAAATTCATTCATTGATAATTTAAAAATGTAAGGTACTCTCACTCTACATATTATCATTAATCGAATGAACTAATTTGATTCTTAATATTCTAAAATTGCAACACGTATTTAATTAAAATAATTGTGATAATAATTAGCTATTTAATATATTAAGAAATTTTTTCTCAAATAAATTTTTACGAAAAAGTGCCGAAGTATATCATAAACTAAAATAATATATGCAAAACATATAAGTGTTTTCAAACGTTTGATATCGATCATGTGGCCTTTCAGATCTAATCTATAATTAAATTATAAATCAGCCATGAGACAAATGCAGTGCGCTCATTAATAAAATCAATGAAAATGCAAATCAAGACGGAGTTATTTAAAGCTTTAGAATTGGGTTTAATAATATAATAGAAAAATTTGCTCTTTTAAAATATTCACAAAATGAAAAAATTTATAACTTCATGTTTAAATTAAAATTATGCAAAAATTATATACCAAACAGAACAGTCTTTTTGCCTAAAACGAAAATTATTGATACAGATTTTATTTTATTTTATTTCTATAATTAATTATTTATTTATTGCAAGTAGACGCTTTTATTATTAATTAACGGAAAGCATTTCTTTTAAAAATATTTTATTAATATATTCTATGAGTATATATCTGGGCATTTGAATATTTAGAAATTTTAGTTAAAATTAAGCGTAATATAGACATAGAAAGTCGAATATTTCTTAGAAGTCAAACTGAAATTCTATGAAACATCTTTTAAATTTGGACTATTACGCGTAGGTAAACCACATATTAATAAATATACTATGAAACTATTTTTAAATACATTTACGAATATAAATATGGCCACGTAACTGAAAATTCACAATGTTAAATTAAAACACTTAAAATAAATAAATAAAAAATAAAAATACACTCATAAACGCATTATTATGGAAACGAATTATAAATAATAATAATAATAATAATAAATTTAACATTAAGTATGTTTTGACATGAAATTTTTTTGCAGGTAGATTCTGTACTATTTTTGTAATCCATAACGAAACTTAATATTTCTAAAAATACTTTTATAATCTTTTGGGTCAAAATAACGAGTCTAACTCGTTATTGGTACGAAAGGGGTTAAAACATTTTTCTAATGCATTTGACGAATTCAGTTAAGCAAACATAGCAGAATTTTGGAATTGTTAAGTTATTTTATATTACTTCTTTTTTTTAAAACGCAAAGTAAAATAAAATGCATTAGCAGTGCTTCTTAACATCTCACAGTTTGGTCCTATAAGGGAAAAAAATATAGCTAATAACTTTTTAAGCGTGATATATAATTTCAACAAATCAAAGATTATTTTATCTAAGATGATATTCTGAATAATTATCTTTGTCTGTTTCCATTTATTTCTGATGAAAAGATGTAAGCATACATTAAAGTAAAAATTATGTTTACTAATTGATTGTTAAAATTTTTAAAACTGCTGCTACTATATTAAATCTATAAGAAAAATAAAGATAAATAAGTTATACATTCGTAACCGCCATGAGTTTTAAAAACTTAACTTGATTTGGTAAAAAATAATTGAGTGTAATTAATGCATTTGAACATTATTTCATGGCTAGCCTCATTAAGTTTTTTTCTTAAATGGTAGTTATAGTTTTAAAAATCCTCATGCGTCATCTAATCAAGGACCAATTATCTGTACAACCCGAAAACCACTTGAAGCGGATTTGTTTGCCCCATATTTTTTTCCGCAAAAACATTTTATGAATCGTAAAAAGACGAGAAGACTCATAAAGTTTGAAAACGATTTCAACGAAGGATGGAGGTCAAGTCGACTAAATAGCTCAGTTTTCAAATCAAACAATTTTTCAATGTTTAAAGCGTAGGATTTTTAGAAAAAAATATGAAATTATTTTACAAAAAATTACTCTTTATGCCTTTTTTTCTTTTTTTTTTTCCTCTAAAGATTACTTACAGCATCATACAGGTTTTTACGAGAAAATTAAAGATGATAAATTGTATCTGTGAAAACATAAAATATTTTTTGGAAGCTAACGACATATTTTTCTTTAAAAAAACAGTTCTATTCTCTAAATTGTATTCATTAAAAACATTGGGACATTAATATTCATCAATCGCATTAAACTGCTACATCTAATGAATTATACATATGTGTGTGTGTATGTGTGTGTGTGCTACTTCAGTTTCATTAAATTGTGTTAATTGTTTTTCATGGGTTGCACTTCATTCGCTTTTTAAGTCTTTTAAAATATTCGAGAAGAATAAAAGATTTCGAGGGAAATATGGTGGCAGAAAATAACTTGGGGTACGTTCGGTAAGTTGAATCGTAAGGTTCTAGGTTCGATAACTTGCAAGGAATATATAATTCTCCGCATAAAATTATTTAGCTTTCGATTCCAAATTTCTTAATTAATTAAATTGAAAGAAAATATTTATTCCTAATTTTAAAGAAATAATCACTCTAACATAGTTTAAACAGCTAATGACTTATGCAATAAGCATTATTAAGGTATTACATTAAATAGGTTATAGCTTCTTTTATTGAACCTTTCCTGTAGGTCTATTCTCCCTGATTTCTGTGGATATTAAGAAACTGCATATTCAAAGTATATAAAGTATATACAGAACACGCCCACACAGAATATAAATTTTGAAATGGATAAGCGTAGCGTCTTTCAGTTGTTAAAAATAGAACAAAAAATCATGCAGTTTTTACAGATTATTGACACTTTTCAAGTGTAAGTATTTCTTGAATTGATTAACTCCGATGCACTTTGCCTATGTGATAACAGAACGTACAGATAGAATGACAGAGAGACAAATAGAAACTAACTGAATTCATAATCTCGCTTAAACATAATTGAAAAATGTTAAACAAACAGAAATGCAATTTCCAAACAGGGCAGCAATTTCCAATTGTAGCCCTTAATATATTTGAATATTTTAAAGGAGCCATTAAAATTTTAACTAACTGTATGTTAAAATGTAGCATACCATATTCTATTAAAAACATTTTTTTTAGCCTATATGCTTACATAAATGTCAATTTCATTATGATTCGTACAGTTCAAAGTTATTTAAATATAATTTACAAAACATTTTAATAAATAGTTTGAATAGAGGGAAGACTTTTTTTTCTCTCATAAAACGCAGTGCAGTTTTTTTTTTTTTTTTTTTGTGTCTTGCAAAAACCAGTGAGGCTATTTATTTTATTTTAAATGCGGAGCATGCCATTGTGAACTTGAATAATATATGTCATTTAAGAAAATATGGAACTATTTTAAGACACTAGAGGCGATCAAATGGACACATAGACTAAGGGACAGAAAAGCAGATAAATAGACTAATTCAAATAATAATCATTCTAACGCATTGTTAAAGAATGATAGAAACTCTTATTAAAATCAAAAACATAATTCTAGCAATTTCCATTTCTAACCTTTTTGTGCAGTCTTGCAAATCTTAGTGCTAGTCTATCATACTATAGTCTATAGATAACGTTTCCTTTTTGTGTATGAATAATAAGTCAATTTAATTCTCATTTGTACAAAATAAAGGTACTAAAATATGGATTATAAGAATGCAATATAAGAATACAATGTTTTTGAATTATTTTCGGTGTCTATGTATACAATCTAGTAGTGGTATTTACCCCATTTTCAACAAGAAACATTCCATAGTGAACATGAATAACACGTATCAGTTTCAAGGAATTCCAAGAATATTTACTGAGTTAGAGATCGGGCAAATAGTTCACGAACGAACAGGCAAATCGAAGTCACATTAACGCTTTTCAATTTAAAAGTATTAAGAATCAATTATTGTTGTTTATATATAGATGTTACAATAGCAGATTTATTTGCCTTATTTTATTATTGTTCTTATTATTCTCTAATTTAAACACGATAGCCATCCACACTTTAGATTAGACTCTTTTTAAGATTTTAAATTATACTGCAAGGTGTTGAAGCCTGATAATAATTCCAGTTAATTTGGACATTTTACCTTCTTTCTTTATTTTAAGAGAGTTTACCATTATAAAATACTTCAGTAATAACCATAAAACCCTTAGAAAAGCATTCCTTGTATTCTCTGAACCAACTTTTTAGGTTTTTTTCTTTTTTGCTAACCAATCAATCATTTTCTGTTGAAATCAGATAATAATATCCAAGCCTCATCAGTTGTAACTATATATTTCAATTTTTCACCGGTCAAATAATTTTGATAGAACAATATGCACATAATCTTACGCTGAGAAACGTGTTTCGGCATTAGGTAACGAACATAATGTTTTTTTGTTATGATTAGCTTTAACCCGTTAACGCCCAAATTAATTTTGCAAAATATTATTAGCTGATTGTTTCACTTCTAAATTAATATAGACAACTGACAGTATAATATATTAACTTAAGCAATTCTTCTGATAGTTTTAAATTTAAAGCCTATCCTCATTTATTGACGTTTAGTGTTCTAGCGAGAAAACTTCGAGATAGAAAAAATTTGAGATAAGAGATTAATTTCCTATTATATGTTGGCAAAGATCTCGAAAGTAAAATATTATAATATGTATTATTATTCAACTTTATTTAAGTTAGTATACCTCGCAAAAAGCAAATATATGTGCGACGAATAAAAAATCATAAAATGACTATCCAAATTATGAAATAATAATTAATAGTAAGCACATAAAACTTTCAGGGATCATTTAGAATGACGCTATAAACTGTCACTAAAAAGCAGAAATCATTCCAAGAAACCATATATATATATATATATATATATATATATATATATACGTGCCATTTTATTAGCTGTCCTCAAATGAGGACACTGGGCGCTAACGGGTTAAATCAGATTTTATAATATTGCTTACAGTTCCGACAGAGATATATAAAATTTCGTGATAGCACTTTGTGGGGTTGGATTTTTTTTTTTTTTTTTTAACATGAGGTGTGACATTAGGTTTAATAAGAAATGTACATATCTTTGTTGGGTATGCCTGTTTTGACTTCTTTCCCGTATAATGCAGAATTTGACAGTTATTTACTTTTTTATCAATTATGTCTTTCATTTTGCATGTAGAAATATTAAATCCATGCTTTTCACGTCGCTATTTTATAACTGAAAAAAAAATATTTTTCTTCAGAATGTTAAAAAGTATAGCGTTCAATCCATTATTAATTTTCAGAGACATACTACAGCTAAAAATATTTTGAATGCAGCAGAAGGTAGTTAAGCACCATTCCAATTTTATATCAGTCACGTTTTCATTTTAAAATTTTAATTTAAGTTCAAGGAGAAAGTCAAAATCTTTACAAGAATGTGTAAGCAAGCACCCTCTGTAGTCGACGATCAAAATTTCTTAATTATATTTAGTTCAGTGTGGTAATCAAACCATAAATAATGTTATTAATAAAAATGCTTTTGTACTTTAACTAAGAAATTTTTTTAATATTCCGACTAATCAATACCCGAAATGAAATTCTTTGTGAAAATAAATCACTATGCATTCAATATATGAAACAATTAGTGAAGGTGTAGATGAAAAAGACGATTTATAAAGAAGTATAACACAAAATTTCATTCTTAGTTATTATGGATTCAATAAAAATCGCATGAAAATCAGCTCTCAACAACTGTACGAGAAAATATTTTAATTTTTCTACAGTAAATTCAAATCGTCCAAACCATAAAAATTCAGCTCGTTGATAAAATATAAAAATATATTTCATTTTATTCAATAAGTTCTCAATTCCTTCAGGAAAGATATAGTAAAATCATATTCGAACTTTGTCACTGTATGCAATAAAAAATATCGCCCCCCCCCCCCCCCCCAAAAAAAAAAAAAAAAAAAAAAAAAAAGGTTTTTTTTTTACATTTTGACTCATGACTCCACGGAAATTCCAGTGTGCATTTTAATATTATATACAAATGTTACAGAACACAATTTTAATTTAACAGATAAAATATAACCATGTATGAACGATTAACTAACGTACATACATGCGTGATGATCGGTAATAAATCATAAGATAATGTATAGTCGAAACTTGTCTGGAATAATATCAGTAACTGAAATTGCAGAAAAATGAAAATTTTACAAAGTTCTGTTTATAATGGGGATACCGAAGTAAATTTCGGTCTACTAGTGACCCTAGTAGTGTTCTATGCACAAAATAGTACACAGAAGATGTCGAACAGGTCAAATTAAACACTTAGCTTTTTTTTACTTTTTTCTCCGAAATTTCCGAGCTTATACATTAGTGGTTAGTATTCGTTAGAAACACCAGAAAAGAAATCTTGCGTAGTTCTAAATTCTTAAGTCCTTGGTCTCAGTCCTAGAATTATCGGTCTTAAACTATATCTGGTGCCTCGATATATAGTGAATACTCTAGCCTTTTTTAACAGGTGTCTGGTTATAGTCTCAGTATAGAATAGATATTTGTAACGGTTCAAAATCCTTTTTAAACAGTAGATCCCAGTCTCATTAACATTAATTTGCAAAAAGTGATCGTAGAATGATAAACTACACTAGACCAACTATGACCTACACGTCATTCTCTCTCTTACTTTCGTTGTCATGCTTTTTACCAGCAATTTAATATTATGAGACACCGTTAATTTCCGTCATGTGAAATATTACAGAGAATTGTATATTAATAGCATGTTATTAACAACAAAAATTACTGCATAGTAAAATTAACTACAAATTATATTTAAAATATAGAAAAGATAAATGAAATGAAATGCTTGTAATTACCTCAATTTATTTTTTTCTAAATTCCTTTAATTTAAGATTTTATTCCAGATAGACGTAGATTTAAATTCACATCTCGTAACTTTTCTAAGATATTTCTCAATGATAGCCATAAAAAGAAATAACAGAAGCTATAAAATACTCGTTTTAGTCCATCAGTTAGTATTCTTTAAAAATTTTATAAAACAGTTCAAAAATAAGAATAAAATATCATTTGATTTAAAAGACAACCGAATTCCACAGACATTTACAAAACTATATGGAAAATTCTACGATATGTATTTTATTGTAATTTAATTTGTGTATGAATTGAATTTTCTGAATAATTGATTTTAAGTCATAAATCATCTGACAAAGTTTTTAATTAATCTGCAAATTTAAGTAAAAATACGATTATCAAAAATTATTTTTTCTATAAAATAAACATTTTTATCAATGATATTATTTCTAGGCTGTCACTAATGGCTTTAAACTCTTCTTATTTAAGGTATATCAATATTATAACCATGAAATGTGGCAGCTGCAGTATTAAATTATTTTATTGTAATAATTTGTTAGATACTTTTCTCCGAACCATTTTTAAAATAACTAAATCCAACTCTCATTATTATTTAACGCTAAAAAATGAGAACTACACGATTGCTATTTTTATCTATGTTTTTACATTATATGGAATTCTTTTAATACTAAACTGCTAGCAATTGGCACACCAGTGTTTCAAATTTCTTAATCATGGCACTAAAAATCCTAAGATCAGAAGTGCCTGCCAAGTGGCCGAGAGGTTCTGCAATCAAAACAAGTAGATGGGAAGTGCCAGGTTCGATCTCATTTCGCGGTTACCTACCTAGCCGTTCGGGATTTTCCATGGTTTTCTACGAAACTCAGGTAACAACGTGCTAGGACCCCTAGAAAGGCCACACAATCACAACCTTTTTCTTTTCTTAATGGCGGGGCACACATGCCACAAGCATTGGCCGGGGGGTCACCGAATTGATGACCATTTGTTAAGGGGCACCCAATGGGTGGTCATCGCTACCCCTAACAGGGACATTACATCCATCCCTTCTCCGGGATTCGAACCCGGGCCCAACCGTGTAGGAGTCAGGGACGCTAACCACTACACCGTCTGGGTGGCACAACTACAACCTAAGAACAGTAAATTTCTAAGTTTCTAAATTAATGGAAAATAATCTATTGCACATTTTCTCCTCATGATATACTAAGGTTATCCTCCGGGTATCCTTTCCTTTACAAGATGTCCGTTGTATCTCCTTTGGGAAGGTTAACTGTGTGGAATTGTATACAGGGAGATTATAATTAAAGTGCCGATTTCAAAATGCTCTACCTTTAAAACTATTCATCTAAATGAATTGATATTTTACCAGAACAATCATGAAGCAATGGAATTTTGTTTGGTGAAGTGAAAAATATAGTTCCAAAATGTGATGTTAATCATTCGTATAAGGTGTTTGTTTCATGAAGCTCCTTTTTTTCTTGTGTCACTATCACTGTTTTCGCTTTAAACACGCATTTTTGTCTTTTTGGTAATAATTTTGTCGTAAAACCTTGGATTCTATTGTTTCCTTTTAGTTAAACACATTAACGAATCCATTTAGACATTTACTTTGACATTCTCTTCACAGCGCCGTATGTCGGTATATTTGGCAACTATTTTTTTATTTTATTATTATTATTATTATTATTTTTCACCAAACAAAATTCTCATACTTCACTATTTTTCTGGTAAAATATCAAATGATTCTGAACGGTAGTTTTAAATTAAAGCGTTTTGAAATTGCAAATTTAATTATAATCACCCAATATATGACACGCTAGAATAATGTAGATATACCGGGTGGTCCAAAAGCCACAGAAAAAATACAAAACTTTATTATTTATGAAGTAATGACTGTATCCCTACGAGGTTTTCACTAAAATATACGGAAAAGCATGGGATTATTTTTATATGTAAAAGAAAAAATATTAATTTACACCAGCATATCGCGCTGTATTTGTAGTATCCCCTCACATTTTAAACAGATTCGTCTGATCAAATGGCGGAATATTTCAAATACTGAAGCTTTTTCCAGGAGAATTTCCAATGCACAACATCTGATGGTCAATCTAACGAATGATGGCCGTCACATTGAGTATTTTATAGTCCTAGTTACATTGTACTGCGCTACAGTAAAAAAAAAAAAAAAAAAAAAAAAGTTTTATATTTTAAGCGCACCTGATGAAGAAAATTTAAACTAATTTGCTAATAAATCTTTTGTTACCGGAAAAAAAAAATCCCATATCTTTGCATGTCCATGCAAACCGCATAGTGTTATGGTCAATACTTTTTGAATAATATATCGTTTATTTATTTATTTTATTTTTTGCGTCTTTTAGATCAACCTGTATATTAAACAAAATTATTCAACCAATCGAATTACTAAAAAGTTCCCCATTTTTAAATAAAACTGGTTAGCATTTGGACGGCTCATTGTAAAAGTGGTGTAACTCCATATTTTTTAAATATACATTTTTTTCCTGAATTTTATCACATTTTGTCACATCTTTCATTACAAAAAAGAAAAAACTCCAATAATTGCATTAAAATCACATAAATGGTATTACATGTTTTTCTCAGAAAACTAAAACTTCTAAATATTCATTATAAAAATGAAGTTTCTAAGTTACTTCAAATTATTTTTAATTATAATTTATAAATTCTTATAACTATGATTTGTATTGAACACAAAAATCGGTAACATTTACTGAATCTTGACTTATTTTCGAACGCATAAATTTGAAAAAAGCTCGTTATTTCAAAATCAAATTCTAAGAGGATAATTCTCTTTTTCGATGAACGACCCATTTATCAGTGACAAATTATATTAAAAGTTCTACCAGATTAAAATAATAATAATAATAATAATAATAATAATAATTTTCATAAACGTCATCATATTTTTAATACTGGCGATTGTTATTGCTTAGCTTATAAGAAAATTTCCCTTTTCCCTATACATCAATAAAATAAAATTCGGATTTCATTTCCCTTTGTTAGTTTTAACAGCAAACGTTTTATGAGTGTTTGTATTCTATGTACTTGTGTTTAGAACCTGGTGATATTTTAAACAAGAAATTCACTTTTTTTTTCTTTTATTCAACAGAACAATCTAATCAAATTGCTCCAACTTTCAAACCCAATAAAGTACAATATATTTGCCAAAAGCCTAATAATGAAATTTAAAGCAATAAAAATTTAGTGCTACTTAGCTTTTAATGATACGTTACCAGAATTTGTAATTCACTATCGCTTATTTTATGATAGTAAGAAAACCTAAATTAAATAGTTTTAACTTCAAAAATTCCAATGCATTTTACTTTTAGTTGCAAGAAAAATAACTGCGCATATCGAAAGTAATAATTTTCTTTTACTACGAATTTTAAATATTTCCGTTTTTATATGTCTAAAAAGAATTTTTTCATTATTATTTACATCGTAAATTGAAATTTTAATGAAACTGATTGCACAAAAAATTAATTACTTTCATTTACAACTAAGATAATATCAACTTCACAGATTATTAAAAAAAAAAAAAAATGTAATTGTTAAGTATTTCAAAAATACAATTACCCTTTAATAATTTATTTGATATAACAACATTTTTTTAATTTTTAATAATCTAAAAGAATGAAGAAATAAAGAATCCGTGAATCACATTCATTTTTGTTTAAACTGTAAACGTATCTTGCGGAAGATTAAAAATTAAAATTAAAAATATATCTGTTCTCTCTTGAAAAAAACCGCCACGAATAAATTAATAATTCCAGATTTTTGAAATAAGATAATTAAATTAGATAGCTTTTATTTTAAGATTTGAAACGAATTTCTTCAATTATATTAAATAGCTTTGGAAAAAGAACGAAAATTCATTTCTTCGTTTTCTACTTATTAGTTTTTAACAAAGCAAAGTACTTTTTGTCTAGTATTTAAATTACATAATGTTTTTTAAGGAGCACGCATAGACATTATTTAAGGATATTATTTAAGTATAAAAGATTATTTAAAGATTATTTTTTATTTAATTAGTTTACTCTGATTAAATCAAAGAAAGTTGAAACTTTGTCAAAAATCCATACATTTTCCAGAACTGAAAATTTGTTTATTTTATTCTAAAAACAAATAATTGTTAGTCTGTATATTACGGGGTACGTAAATTGTTATATATATGTATATAATGCATCTATGTTCAACTCAACATGTTGGAAGGACTATTATTGTTATAGAAATATATAATATTTCACAATAAAAATAGTTCTTACCTAAATAATATCTTTTTATAAACTTTTGGTTTTGAATGTATTTAAAATAATAATAATAATAATAATAAAATACAATAAAACATTCGATTATTAATTATTTTGAGAAGGTTTTAATATTTGTAGATCAAAATACAAATCCTACAAATATTGCAAACGGAGTTAGGGAAAAAATATCTTTAAAACGTACAGTTCTAAATTTCTTTTTAAGCATTATAAAGGGTGTCCAATAAGTCTATAGACATTTTAAAAATTAATAACTATTGAATAAATTGATAGAATTGAACACGGTTTGAATTTAAAAAAAAAAAAAAATCATTCTCGTGAAGCGGGATTTTTTTTTTTTTTTTTTTAGAAAAAATAATAATTAAGCTATTTATTAATAGAAAGCGCTGTGCGTGACCAGATCACACATTTTCATGAAAAACTTCGCATTCAAGAGTTTACAGGCATATAAATCCTATTCTATGTGTCCGTCCTCACCACAAATAACAGTTTGCAAACAAGTTATAACACTGCTAACTGCAGCTTCAGACGGCGGTTCTTACCTGAAGGAAAACATCTGCACCAATAACGCGTTATCTACCAAGTCAGCATCGCAATTAAAACTTCATTTATGCACAAATAGAAGGCAAAATCAGAAATAAACTGTTCTAATCGCAAAATTAAGTAATTTATAGGACTTTCATTTGCATATTTTTCTTTCACATCCGTGCGAAAAATTTAACTATTTGTCTAACTATCATCGACAAAGAAACTATATATATATATATTGCAAAAAAAAAATATATATATATATATATATCCCGTTTCACTAGAATGATTTTTTTTTTCAAACCACGTTTAATTCTATCAATTCATTCAATAGTTAGGAATTTTTTAAATGTCCATAGACTTACGGAACACCCTGTATATTTATTTAAGTCCTGTCCTTTTGGATTGTAAATTTTCACGGCATAGAGCAGTTGAAAGTTGTATGCATCTATGCTATTCAACTAAAAATATAGCAAATAAAACAATAATATTGTAAAATAACAATATTATTCAAGTTGCTTTCTGAATTAGAAATTTTCTTCTTTAAAACTTCGTTAAATGGAGATTAATTACAATTATTATTTAGCAAAATTTTAAAATGTATCAAAATGTACATTCTTTGATTTTTTTTTTTTTTTTTTTCTTTTTTCGATAAAATTACTCGTACTTTAACATTCAAGACAATTAACAATTTATGGAAAACATATACAAAATAAATGAATAAATAAATAATAAAATTTTGAAGGTATAGCAAGAATAAAGATTATAGAAAAACCTATCCATTCATATACTATAAGATATTTCAAAAAATGTTTCGAAATACTTTAGCAAACAAAATCATACCGTAACGTAGGTTTCGAATCTGCAATTCTAACTAGTAAAATGTAGCTAAATACCGAAAGAAATATAGTCAACGATGGAGAAAGTCTAGTTGCATGCCAAATTATGATACGCTACTCGTACAGCAAATTGGCGACTATGTACCACGCTTATAGTGCAGCTAATTGTAATGGAGCACACGGTAGAGGATTGAATCTTTCCTGGTTTCCCAACAGATGCATCACTTGTCATAACTTATTACGAATTTGATTACGAATTTGGTTGTGAGAAACTGAATGTTTCAAAGTAATAATAAAAAATACTGTTACTGGAAGTCAATCTGAATGCTTCGTTAGAAGAATTAAGGAGAAGTCGCTAACGGCTGTATTCACCAATAACTTCAACTTCCAGTTGAACAGGAAAACTTGAAAACCATAGAAAGTCACACTGCAACTTTTCAGCAAAATTTGACACGATGCTTCTGTCATCTAGCGGGATTGTTATTTTCAGATTTTTCAGCTTCAAATAACGAATGGAAGATTATATGAATTTTTCATCAATAGATGGCAGAAACAGCGTGTCAAATTTTCCTGACACGTACTTCAGTTTCTTCAGCATCCGTATGCAGCCTTCAACTTTGCAGCTAACATCCTACTTACGGGCGTAGAGATGTTTACACTGGGAGGTTTTTTTTAATCTGCATCATCCGCATCCGAAGCACTTAATAGAGTTATATGGTTTTTTATTTTTATTTTATTTTATTTATTTTTTCAGAAAGATTAAAATTGTAAGCGATTTTGCTTAGTGAAGAAATGATAAAATCCTACTTGCTTCTATATTTTTTCAACATGTTGGCTTACTTCGTTCTGGAACCAGCGTTCCCATCTTTTATAATTTATCCACGAGCATTTTTAGCCCCGCCTTCTTTTCGCACCAGAAATTTTGCAGAAATAAGAAGAAAATCGTTTTCAAAAATTTCCGGTATGAAAAAGAGGCGGGACTAAAAATGCTCGTGAATAAATTATAAAAGTAGGGAATTCTGTCTGGAACTGATAAGCGATGTGCATTTGCACGTGCATAAGCGAATATGTTTTGAAAACATTCCAGATTTTTTTCTGACATGAAAACACACCTAGATTTTTTCCTGCATTGTCCACCAGCATCTGGACACTGCATTTACAGGGTGACAATATATGAGATGTGCTATATAGTACCCATTTCATGGGAGTTTGAAACCCGATGATTTTTTTTTTTTTTTTTTTTTTTTTTACATGAAAAGTCTAGTGTACGAAAAGCCTGTAAAATGGCGTATAAATCTAATTACATGAATCATTGTTTAAGCTAATAATATTAATGCTCAACACAGTGTCTTGAAAATGTTCGTTAATTGACGCATCATCGTTACGAAGCGTGTACTACATTTGCAGATCACAGTTTTAAACACTTGATTTTTAACTTAATTAACATTATTAATGATCATTTTAGAAACTATATACTTTCTTGTATTATTACTTTAAACGAAAGGTAATAATTTACTGAATTCTAAAGAGTGCTTAATAAATAGCAGATTTTCTTTTCTTTTGTTTATTTAAGAAACGGTAGTTAACTAGTTAAGCGTTTACAAATGATTATTATTTAAAACAAAATATTTAAATCTGCTTACAAATTACTCATCGTGCGTTTACTTCATGCGTATAAACTGAACGTCTTTTTAAACTGAAAACAAGTGCTGTAATAATGCGGAAAGTGTTTGATTGTGATGTGACGTCTACGCACGTCATATTTGCGGAGGTACGTACAGTGTACCACACATACATAGTTTTACATACACTGAACTGGTTAAACAAAAAAAGTATTCATTCTCAAAAATATCTTAGAATTTATTTTTTATTATTTATTTATTTATTTTAAAAATGGATTTCTCAGTTGTTATTCATTTATTTAAAAATGGTAAATATCAAGTTAAATGCTTACAAACAATTATTATTTAAAACTAAATTTTTAAATCTACTTACAAAATAATAACCGTGCGTTTACTTTAATCGTATAAACCAAACGCCCTTACAAACTGAAAACAAGTACCGTAATAATGCAGAAAGTCTTTAATTGTGAGGTGACGTCTCAGCACGTCACATTCGTTGAGGTACGCATAGCGCACTACGCATACATAGTCTTAATCATTGAAATGATTAAGTTAAAAAGTTTTCATTCTCGGGAAATTCTCAGAATTCATTTGTTATAATTTATTTATTTGTGGTTTTTCATTGTTATTTGTTTATTACCTTGAAATCAATAGTAAATCTCATAATACAAATTTTGCATACTTAACGTGTAATTTGATATTATTTATAATTAAGCGTTATAATAAAGGATGTAATGTGTTTCTTCATTGTTATTTGTTTATTATCGGGAAATCAATAGTAAATATCATAATAACAATTTTGTATACTTAACGTGTAATTTGATATTATTTATAATTAAGTATTATAATAAAGGATGTAAACTAATACATGTAAATTAAGGTAAGTCTAACCTAATTAAAAACAGTTTTCTAATAGAAAATTATTACGCTAAATGAAATTCTCGTTAAATACATTAATAAAAGTAATGTTCAGTTGCACCTATCTGAAAGGTAACTTTATTTTCCGTAATTCTATCTATGTTTTGCATTAGTTAAATTTATTTCGGTAAAACTCATTTTAAATAACATTTTTCAATAAAACGAAACTTTAGAAAACCACTTAAATATACAAGAATTAAATATCAAGAATTCCTAAAAGCTTTTCTCATAAAGCCTTGAAAGAGAAGTTCAGGAACTTTAAATTCAATTGCTTCATACATGAATTCAATTTAACTTTGAAAAACTCAAAATTAATTTCGTTGTTTGTTTTCTATATATATATATAACTAAATATATATAAAAAATATTCTCCAGATTTTAAATTAGAAAACATTTGTTAATATCGACCCGAAAGCTAGTGAAATTATTTTGATTATTTTTATCTTTAACACAGTTGTATTACATAATAGGAAAGAGTGTTGTACCTTGGAACATTGTCAATTTCTAAAAGGCTACTAGCAACAACAACTTTTTTTTTTATATATATATATAACTATGACTCTAACATATAGATAACAGCACACTAAAAAGTAGCGCCAGAAACACTGAACACAGGAAAAAAAAATGAGTGAAAGAAAATTTTATCACCTAAAAGTAAATATTTTTCTCCTTCTAATTTCGATTTCTGAGCTAGTATTTGTAAAACTACTCAACTCAAATTTAAGTGGATAGTGAGCAGAAGCTTTTTTAAATGTTTTGGTTATCAGAAAGTAATGATACTACATTTTGATTGACTACCATTTTGATTTTATTTAAACCGTGTGGTGATTGTACCTTGAGACTGTAAGCAATGTTGTACCTTGGGACATGCCTCAAGAAACAACATATTTCATACACATAGTGCCCAGTAATTTGGGTTTTGTATTAATATAAATACATTTTAATATGTTTTAATATAAGCTTCTAATAATAATAATTTAATATGATAATTAATGTTAATAATCTTTTAATATAACTTCGCACATATCTAATTGAAGTGTTAAGTGAAGCTGCTGAATCTGTAGCTGCAAATGCGACAAATGTGTTAAAAGCTGTATGTGTAACATGCTCATCTTCAGATTGTCAAGATGAGACATCACCAATAATTATTTGAGTATTTCCTAAAGCTTCAGCTCGAAAAAACAATGGCAGTAGAAGAAAGGTAAAATCTTGCATTTAACAGATTCTCTTGTAAAATTGAAACTGAAACTGCAGAGCAGAAAACCACTGCATCCAGAAGGGGGGGGGGGGGGAGAACCACCTACACAACAAATTATCAGTTCAAAATCTGATATTAATAAACAATATTATCTAGTTCAGATGAAGATAATGTTGAATGTGATCAAACCACAGACATATTAGAAAAAAAAATATTTTTTTTACAAAAGTATCAGAAATAATAAAAATTAAAATATATGAACTTCTATGTTTTTGAATTCTCAAAAACAATGCTTAGTTACGCCCTTGATCTGAAATGCTGGAGATCATTAACAATGTGGTTTTTAAAGTGCACAGGAGATAGCAACAAATTTATTTATAGATATGAAAATTGTGATATTTCATCAGACTTTGAGTATTAAACATCCACTGAGGTTTGAACGTTAAATCTCACAACTTACTTTACATCATACAAAGTTAAAATAGGGACTTTACAATACTTGGTTAATTTACGAATAAAATTTGAACTCTCAAATTTACTATTATTTGTGCAATGAATCTGCAAGTGTATTTTTTTTTAATTTAATGCCTTAAAATATATATTATTTTTTAGTTATTTGTATAAAACTGCTTTAGGCTAACACTACTGCATAAATCTTGAAGCATGTCCCAAGGTACAACGTTGTAATTTGGGACAGTTTACACTTCTTACTTAAAGTGGCAGGCAATTATTTATTTTCAAACTGTTAAAAGTGAAAAAAAAAATGTATTATAGAGGTATTGTTGGAGTATTTAAATATTGTCTTTGGAATATAAATCTAACTTTAATTGTATAATTTAAAAATTCAAATGTGAAAAGTAAAAAGTTTCCCAATATACAACTCTCCTATATATTAATAATTTATTTGCAGAAATAAATATCATATTAATGTTCTTTCACTTTCACGAAACTAAATATTAAACATCTTTTTGACTTGACCACTAAAACGTAATTAGAATTCTTACTCTTGAAGATCTTCATATTACAATTTATGTTCTATTCGTCAGAGGAAATAAATGTTTCGTATATTCCCGTTTGTTGAATGAAATTTCCTAAGTAGTGTTTAATCCAAGGAGTCACACAATGCCAAGCACATCTAAATGATTAAACACGAGGAAAATATTTATCAAGATTAATTTCATAGTTATATGGTTTTGACATTCCAGATAAGGTTATATAAAGGAATTACTTTTGTTCACAAAATTCTGTATTTAGTGCATTTTAAACATATAATAATATATGATTTAAAAAATATATAGAGAGTATATGAATTTCTTTAAATATTATTCTCTGTATTATTCCTTTTCATAAGAGTGGTCGAAAAAGATCCACCAATGTTTTAAATAACTGCAATTTTTTCCGATTATTTTGTCTTTTTTTTTTTTTTTTTTTTTTCAATTTATAACAACAAAAAGAATTTAAGGTAATATTAAGAATACTTTTCACGTACAAATATGATAAAAATGCATTTGAAAAATAACGTACTTTCGAAAATAACTTAAAAGAACACAAAAATTTTTCAAAATGTAAGCCACATGCGTAAGCTGAAAATATTAAATTAAATGTGTATTATTTTCAAATATATTATTACTTCATTAACACCACCGAAAATTTATTTTATCATTATAAATTGACAAAATATATAAAGAGAAACCGCAATACCAGTATTAAAGTCTCTTTTGCAGACTGAAAGTGGTATCCAAAAGGGAAAAAAAATAAAAAATGTTCATAGGACCAAATTACATATATTGTGTCATGCAACCAAACACTCCTCTTTCAGGAGGATTTCAGAAAATATATCATGGGCCCGGACTGAATAAGTAGCCTTTTAACTAATGTAAGATAGTATGCTCAACACCCTAAATCCTAATTAACCCTTGCGCGACGTGTGTATCGCAAAGAGACGGGGGGAAAAAATCTCCGTCCAGTTAGTTTTGTTAATCAGAAACTCAAATTCTAAAACAGAATGCAAAGCTATATATAATGCATGTGTCATGATTTATCAAGAAATTAGAAAACAATGTTTTTGGAATTACTATAGAAATTATTACATATCATATTCTTCTTGTTTTACAAAAAAACTACACATCAGGCTGCGAGATTACAATGATGGGCATTGGCATTATAATGAACGACATTCATAGTTCCCATTGCCAGGGAACAAAGTTGAAAAATGCAGACGGTATATCAGGATTTTGCTCATAATAAATTTTATTTGTGCTTGATAATTTTATTTTCCGTTAATGTTATGAATATTCTATCAAGTCTTCTTTTCCTCTATTGTGAGTAATTTTGATATAAAAATGTTAAAATAAGTATGCATCATTGGTTGTTGGTTATAAGTTTTTGTACACTTTGCATATCTCAATTTTAGAGGTCGAAGAGGTTGTCCTCCACCTTCGTGTGAGCGGAAAAAGTGATTTTTAGCCAGTTAAGTTTTGACGTTGAATCAGCAAAGTAGATGCATGAAATGCATTCGAAAAAATATAATTTAATTTTTCAATATTTTATACACATATAGCAATAATTTTAAGAGTAACTGATTTATATTTCAAGATTTAGACTCTGTTTATTACATATTGATAGGTAGGATACATAACAATATGTAACAATTGATAAGATAATTTCAGTAAGATAAGTTTCGATTTTTATTGTTCCACCGTAATCCCCATACAACTATATTAAATTTTATATCGTTCAAACAGTGGTGTTAAAAAAAAAAAAATGTAATTAAAACACATATACTGTTTAATTTAGAAAGAAAAATACAATTGATTATATGAAAGACAAGAAACTAAAAAATTAAACTTTTATGTACTTACTGCATTTCAGTTCATTGAACCAGAATATATAATATTAAACATTAATCGAATTTTCTTCCTCATTGAAATACGAGTCCAATAACTTTATCACCAATGTTCAGGGAACGCAGTAAACATATTAATTAATAATTTATTTTCTAGGATAACTGGGGCTTAACAGATAATTGACAGGTAAACATAAAGGTGGATTGCGCGAGGATGTTTATGTCAAGCTACTTTGAAGGTCAGCTCATCAATCTAGAATTTTAATTCGTTTCTATTTATTTTGTTGACATGCGTCTCTCATACCAATATAAACAGAGGGAATGTAGACGGTTTAATTATTTGAATATCACATTCTTCTTCTGAATCATACTAATAGAGTTAAAGTATGTTGAAATAGAATTAAAATATGTTTTTTATACTGTGATAACGGCCACAAAATTCACCCGATTGGCATACGAAATGGTACACCTGTTCATGAACCACATGTAATTAGCTGTATAGTTTACCGTAAGGAAGTTAGCCCCCCCTCGAAAGAAATTTAAAATTTCACTAACGTCATTCGTTTGATCGTCGTTTGATCGGATTTGATCGACTAATTGCACCGTTTGATCGCATCAGGAAAAAAAGATATTAAGCAATAATTTTAGGGGGGGCTAAATTCTCGATTTTTAGAAATTATTCAAAAATCAAAACCAATATGTCATTCGATAGAAAATCGTTAGATCGTTTCAAATTGACATATTTCCACGTTTGATCGATACCGGAAGTGGCTTAAAAAGTCCCCTAAAAAGTTAGAAACTATACGACTTTACCATTATAAAAACATGGAAATTTCCTACAAGCTATATAATATCCCCCCCCCCCTCCCGCGAAAGAAAATTAAAATTCCACTAATGTCATTCGTTTGATCGTCGTTTGATCGGATTTGATCGACTAATTGCACCGTTTGATCGCACCAGGAAAAAAAGATATTAAGCAATAATTTTAGGGGGGGCTAACTTCTCGATTTTTAGAAATTATTCAAAAATCAAAACCAATATGTCATTCGATAGAAAATCGTTAGATCGCTTCAAATTTACATATTTCCACGTTTGATCGATACCGGAAGTGGCTTAAAAAGTCCCCTAAAAAGTTAGAAACTGTACGACTTTACCATTATTAAAACATGGAAATTTCCCACAAGCTATATAATATCCCCCCCCCCCTTCCGCGAAAGAAATTTAAAATTTCACTAATGTCATTCGTTTGATCGTCGTTTGATCGGATTTGATCGACTAATTGCACCGTTTGATCGCATCAGGAAAAAAAGATATTAAGCAATAATTTTAGGGGGGGGCTAACGTCTCGATTTTTAGAAATGATTCAAAAATCAAAACCAATATGTCATTCGATAGAAAATCGTTAGATCGTTTCAAATTGACATATTTCCACGTTTAATCGATACCGGAAGTGGCTTAAAAAGTCGCCTAAAAAGTTTGAAACTTTACGACTTTACCATTATTAAAACATCGAAATTTCCTACAAGCTATATAATACCCCACACCACCCCACCCTTCTCGAAAGAAGTTTAAAATTTCACTAATGTCATTCGTTTGATAGTCGTTTGATCGGATTTGATCGACTAATTGCACCGTTTGATCGCATCAGGAATAAAAGATATCAAGCAATAATTTTAGGGGGGGGCTAACTTCTCGATTTTCAGAAATTATTCAAAAATCAAAACCAATATGACATTCGATAGAAAATCGTTAGATCGTTTCAGATTGACGAATTTCCACGTTTGATCGATAACGGAAGTGGCTTAAAAACCGCCTAAAAAGTTTGAAATTTTATGATTTTACCCTATTAAAACATGGAATTTTCCGACAATCTATACACGTCATTCGATAGGAAATCGTTAGATCGTCTTAAAAAGACAGCTTTCGGGATTTGACCTACAGTGGAAGTTCTTAAGATAACCTATGGAAATTTTAAAAATAATCCTATATGCCTCAAAATCTGAAGTTAACACCCCCCCCCCCCCCAACACACACACACACACACACTCACATACGCAGAATAAAAAAAATCCTTATGTCATTCGACATAGAATAGTTAGATAGGATTTGATCGACAAATTGCATCGTTTGATCGCTTCAGGAAAAAGAGTTGTTAACAAAATCCGGGACACCACAATTGACCAAAAAAAGGAAATTTTTTGCACTCAAAAAAAAAAAAAAAAAAACTTTATAACATTGTTTGTATTATTGTTATTATTATTATTATTATTATTGCTATTTTTCTAATTGTTGGAAACAGGATTTAACCTGACAAATAATCTCCTTTAGCATTTTAGCTAAAGTGTCTAAAAAGTGTTTTAGTGTTTTCTTTTCTTTCTGTTTTTTAATTGGGGAGTGTGTAGAAGGGGGGAGGGGATTTATACATTTCATTACTTTGAAAAAAACTAAAATCTAAAATTAAGCATTTTACAAAATGCAGTTTAAAACTTGGTTGTAAATATTGAACTTCAGTTTACTTCTATATCTATTACAATATCATTTGCCTGTGTAGGCTTGAATATTTGATAAAATTATTATATTCTATTTGATGCAGTATTAAATATATCATCGAATTTTATTAATTTAAAATTTAAAACTGCCATATCAACTTTGTGCATATTAAAATATATGATAAACATACCTCGTGGAAGTTAGCCCCCCCCCCCCCCCACAGTGAAAAAAGGATATCACTAATATACCAAACGTTTGATCATCGTTAGATAGGATTTGATCGGCAAATGTTTTCGTTTGATCGGTCAAAAAAATCGAGATATATAGAAAAATAGCCAGGGGGGAGAGGGGGGAGGGCTAACTTCCACAAAAGTTAAAAGGTGTTCAAAATTTAAAAATATATATACAGAAACAGTAGAAGATCGTTAGATCGGATTTGGTCGACAGTTTCCGACGTTTGATCGGCCTTTAAACTGCCCGAAAATGCCCTTTGAAGGTACACAAAAGGTGGACGTTATCCCCCCCCCCCCCCCCCCCCCCCCAAAAGCAAATCAAAAGAAATTTGATGTCAATCGACGTAGAATCGTAAGATCCGATTTGATCGAGCCGTTTCCGACGTTTGACGGCCATTAAACTGCCCCGGAAAATACCCTTTAAATGTACCCCCAAAAGGGAGGGAAGATAGCCCCCCCTCAAAAGCAAATCAAAAAAATTTTGATGTCAATCGACCCCCGGAGAATCGTTAGATCGGATTTGATCGACCGTTTGCGACGTTTGATCCGGCCATTAAAACCCTTTATATGTACCCCAAAGGAGGAAGTTAGCCCCCTCAAAAGCAAATCAAAAATATTTTGATGTCAATCGACGTAGGAATCGTTACATCGAAATTGATCGACCATTTCCGACGTTTGATCGGCCATTAAACTGCCCGAAAATACCCTTTAAATGTAACCCCAAAAGGAGAAAGTTACCCTCCCCCTCAAAAGCAAATCAAAAAAATTTTGATGTCAATCGACGTAGAATCGTTAGATCGGATTTGATCGACCATTTCCGACGTTAGATCGGGCATTAAACTGCCCGAAAATACCCTTTAAAGATACCCAAAACGTGGAAGGTCAGCCCCCCCTCAAAAGCAAATCAAAAATTTTTTATGTCAATCGACGGAGAATCGTTAGATCGGATTTGATCGACCGTTTGCGACGTTTCATCGGCCTTTAAACTGCCCGAAAATACCCTTTAAAGGTACTCAAAAGGTGGAAGTTAGCCCCTCCTGAAAAGCAAATCAAAAAATTGTTGATGTTTTTCGGCGTAGAATCGTTAGATAGGATTTGATCGACCGTTTCCGACGTTTGATCGGCCATTAAACTGCCCGAAAATACCCTTTATATGTACCCCAAAAGGAGGAAGTTAGCCCCCCCTCAATAGCAATCAAAAATATTTTGATGTCAATCGACGTAGAATCGTTACATCGAATTTGATCGACCATTTCCGACGTTTGATCGGGCATTAAACTGCCCGAAAATACCCTTGAAAGGTACCTAAAACGGGGAAGTCAGCCCCCCCCCTCAAAAGCAAATAAAAAAATTTTGTATGTCAATCGACGGAGAATCGTTAGATCGGATTTGATCGACCATTTGCGACGTTTGATCGGCCATTAAACTGCCCGAAAATACCCTTTAAAGGTACCAAAACGTGGAAGTCAGCCCCCCCCCCCTCAAAAGCAAATAAAAAAATTGTTGATGTATACCGGCGTAGAATCGTTAGATCGGATTTGATCGCTTCAGGAAAAAAAGATATTACATAATAATTTTAGGGGGGGGGGGCCGAAATTCTCGTTTTTTAGAAATTATTCAAAAATAAAAACCAAATGTCATTCGATAGAAAATCGTTAGATCGATCCGGATTGACGTATTTCTACGTTTGATCGATAACGGAAGTGGCCTAAAAGTCGCCTAAAGGGTTTGAAATTTTATGACTTTACTCTTATAAACATTGAATTTTCCGACAATCTATGTGTCATTCGATAGGAAATCGTTAGATCGTCTTAAAATGACAGCTTTCGGGTTTGATCGTTAAGTGCTTAAGATTACCTATGAAAAATTTCAAAATATTCATGTACGCCTCAAATTGGGGAGTTACACCCCCCCCCCCCATAATTAGATTACGATATTAGATTACCCCCCCCCCCCCATATACGAGCACAAGAGATGCTACTTTGATAATTTTAAAGTGTAAATAAGAAGTATTGGCGTCCGCTTTTATACTGTTTAATTTTAGTAAGAGAAAAGCTAGGAATTTGCGGTGCTTATTCCGTTGCTTTACAACTGTCATACTTCTGATCACTCGTGCTGTGAACAAGTGAAAATCTTATATTGAGTGAATATAAGATATATGGCACTGTCTCATCTGATTAAAGTTATTAAAATCCACTCATAATGTTTGCATTTCATTCATTATTGTGCTATTAATATTTTTCCTTCAGCTCTCTGGAGAATATTCCAAAACTTGAACCGTACTTTTCATTTTTTTTTTTTAATGGATTCAACACAAATTTTCCAAGGCTCAAAAGCTACAAAAAAAAAAAAAAAAAAAAAAAAAAGAAAAAAAAAAGAAAGAAAGAAAGAAAGAAAGAAAAGAAAAGAAAAAAAAAAAGAGACTGGTTTATTTTTCGAACAAACTCAAGTTCATAAGATAAATATACACAATAGAACACAAAATGGCAGAAATCACAACATAGCAGCATACACTCTCGAGTGTAATTTCATCAAAATTTGATAAGGCATCAATTTATATCAAAGATCCTTTAAATATAAACTTTAATAAAATTCTGTGCATTGTTTCTCGAGCTGGAGTTGCCACAAACGTTTTACTACCCACACACAGACAGACATAAAAAAAAAAAAAAGTGATCTAGTTTTGTTTAGTATTTCTCAAAACTTAATTCTATCCAAAACATGAAAGCAATTTTTTTACATATCCAGTGCATTCATCTATTGAATATAGAAGAAATAATAAAAGGTATATGGTTAGAATAAAACCTGAAACAAAATTTCAAATAAATATATAAAATAAAAAATGACTAGTAATAAAAAACAATGGTAAACAAAAAAATAATCTGACATGTTACTTACACGACTTTCTCTTACACTGGCTTTGAAATCTATAAAAAGAGTTTTCCTTAAATAAAAAATTAAATTAAATAAAATTAAGGCAGAACTAATAAAATAATCTGGTGTGATACTCATACGACTTTCTCTTATACTATATACCAATACTATAAAGCTAGATTGCAGATTAAATCGTAAAATTAATAAAATTTTCAATCTACTTTCAGAATAATCTACCGCCTGTTTCAAGTCCCCGTTCAGTTACAGTGCCTACATTTATTTTAAAAAAAATCCAAAGCTGTTATTAATATGCTTTTAAACTTGCTGATTTTTATTACATTTTTCAGATGGCAACCTAATGCGTGCTCCAAAATGCCAAATTTGAATTTCCTGTAGTTATTTGTTTTTTAAGTTATGCTGATAACAGATATGCATGGCTATTTCGTCCAGTATTTTCTTTTTTTTTAACTACACTTTTCTTATATAAAATAAGAAATGAATGCTATGTGAAACAAGTGCAAAATCCAAACAAATAAAACAAAAATAACAAAAAGGAGCAGAGGCCGTCATGGCTTAAAACGGGTGGAGCGTGTTAAATCACTTTGTCGGGCGCCCAAACTTCCCCAAATCCTTTTGAAGAACAACAAAGAAAAAAGTAAAAATGAACATAATTACACTTATATTTAATATCTACGCATATTAGCGTGAATAACAATTAAAGAAAATTTCACTGAAATTTGTAAAAAGAAAGAAAAAAAAATCTCATACGCTTCTCCACTTGACATAATCTGTAGAAATGTGATATAAAAAAAATATATATATTTTTTTTTTTCTCTGTCACACACACACTTACATCAGGTATATGTAATTCGCTCTATATTTTTTGAAATTCTAAAGGACAAAGCTTCAAAAAATCTACAAATGATTTTTATCTGAAAAAATTGAATTTGTGTTGCTTGGCTTATATACCGCATCTGATATATCGAAAAGTGAAGATTTTTATATTATCAGGTTAAAAAAAAAAAAAAAAAAAAAAAAAAAAAAAAGAAATATGTATTTTACAATTATTGATATTTTTAAACCACATTTATATGAACTAAATCAATTATATAAATAAAGATTTAAAATATATATATATTGATATTTTTAATTTAATTTAAATGAAATCAATCACATATAGTACTATATTTTTAAATATTACGTATTTTGTACAACTATACTTAAGATAATATACATATTGCAGTGAGTGATAATTAAAGAACATATTATAGAAATTTGTAAAAAAAAAAAAATCCCTCAGGTGCTCCCACTTCCAAACCCTCCATAATCTGTTGAAATTTGCTTTAAAAACTACTTTTTATTTTTTCTTTGGCCCCTGTATCCCTCCGTTTCAAATATATGTAACTCTCAATATTGTATTTCTTAAAACTCTAACTAATAAACAAAGTTTCATTAAAATCTGTAAAAAAAATTATAAGAATAAAAAATAACTTTTTCCTCAATATTCACTCTTACTCTCCTTCCCCCCTCTCCCCCCCAGGTATATTTGACCCTCGGTGTATTTTTAATTAGGTGATAATTATACAAAATGCGTAAGTGGATTTTTTTCCTGCTTTAATGGCGTGTTTATCCACTGAGTGAGGAGGGGGGAGGGGGGTTTTGTCCGATGGGGTTTTTGTAAAGTGTGGCTTTTGTCCGGGACCCCACATATATGTGGGATGGCACACTTTTGTAGGCGTTAAACAAAACTAATACTTATTTACTAATTATAAATTTAATAAAAGATTAAATTGTAATTTACATATGTACAGGAATGCTAATAAGCATTATCGAATGTTACTTTGGTAATGTCCGTCGAAGTAGTTGCACCCGTCTAGTGTGCACGCTTCGTCGAAAACTCAAAAGAAAAC
The DNA here is from genome assembly GCA_963930645.1 of Salticus scenicus. NCBI lineage: Eukaryota > Metazoa > Arthropoda > Arachnida > Araneae > Salticidae > Salticus > Salticus scenicus. Next base: position 351,196,716 of record OZ005652.1, read on the forward strand.
AAGTCATCAAATACAGTTATTACGTTCCGTCTGAACATCCCGTCGAAAACTGAATGTCGTTCCTTCAGCGCTCTCTTAGCAGGCGCGCGTTCCGGAAAGACGTCATTCACGTCATGAGCACGTATTTCCTCTCAAGCACTGGCGCTCCGTCACATGATCAGCAAACAGAAACTAAACTGCCTTGGATTTCAGGAACGGCAAAGAGAAATCAAATAGCTAGGGTTCTGAGTCATGGGAAAGCCAAGTAAGGGGAGAGAAACAGGATACTTCACTCGGCCATCCTTCCTCGACTGGACCTCCAGGCGATAACACTGAAAAGATACAAACAAAAAAAAACAAACAAACACAAAAGCAACACAAAATAAAAACAGACTTATTTACAAATTTTTACAAATCTTCAAAAATTTTTGTTTTTAAGTTATTCCCCATTTGAGGAATTCAGCTTTTGCAGATGTGTAATAGGAGCCTTCATGGCATCCATTTCTAACTTTTTCATCAATATTATCATTTTTAATTTTTACAGTCGTACAGTTACAAAAGTACATCAGTTTTGGTTTTACGGCAACTTGGTCGCTTAGTTCACCAGTTTTTGGTGGTTGTCTACTCAACTTGCATTTCAATCTATTTTTCTTTCTGACTCTAGAAAGTTGTTTTTTATCATGTGCACTTAAATCTTTACTTTGGGGTTCAAAATTATTTTGGGACTCGAACTCGAGACCCTCCAATCGATCATTTTCAGTCTTAATGCCTTTTAAGGCCTCTGTTGCATCAAGTTCAGTCGAAAAGTCTATAATGGCAGTCTTATATGTAGGAAAAACTTCTAATTTTATTTGTATAGCTTTGGGAAACAATATGGCTATTTCACCAATCGTGGTTTTCAGTGGAAGTGATGGAATGAACAACTTTCCTAAATTGACACTGGCAGTCTCCTCTTTAGGCATATTCTGTCTTTTACACTCGATGGAATCTATCGTCGATGGCTTTTTTCTGGATTTCTTCCTTTTAAGGAGTTCGGAATTCTCGTCAACTTTTTCTTTTAATTTTTTCAACTCTTCGGCTAACTGTGAAATTTTTTCATGTAGGATTCGTTTTTCGTCTTTCTTTGAAGGAGTGTTTTCTTGATTTTGCGATTTCATTTGGGAAATGTTCATCTGATTTTGTTTCTTTCGTTGAGGCTCCACCTCTTCCTCACTGTCATCATCTTCACTATTATCGTCCTTTAAAACCATTTTCTTACCGTCATCACTTTCGTCATCGTCATTACTTTCACTTACATCTTTTTTGGAAGATTCTAATGATTTTTTGAACATAACAGCTTGAGGGGTTTTGTTTTTACACTTTTCAACACTATTCAATGTTTTATTTATTTCTGGGGATTTCTCAGAAATTTTACTTTCAATGTTAATGGGGGCGTCAATAGCAATATTTGTTTTAACTTCATTTTGATATTTATCTATTGGAAGAACTGTTACTAAATTTACCTCGAGGGAACTAGATTTGTTTTTCATAAAAATACCATTTTCATTTATTATCGTCTCACCCACCATCAGTACATTCAACCCGATGATTACGTCATATGGTATTACATCATTGTTTACAACATAAATATTAGTTTTACTTTCAAAATTATCAACTTTAAGATTGGCGTCGAATGAGCCTAACGGCTTTATTGAACTTTTCCCGATCCCCTTCAAAATAGTACTCATAGTATTTAATTTTTTTACATTTAATTTGTCAAAAGAACTTTTACGCAACAATGTTGCTTCACTTCCTGTATCAATAATTCCAATAAAATTTACATCATTTACTTGTATAATTTTACTCATGTTTTGATTTACATTAATACACAGTGCATCAACTTCTTGTTTCGAACCTGGACACTCCGAACTTTTATGCCCGTACTGCTTGCACGTAAAACACTTTAGGCCTTTGGCCTTATGAGGGCAATCTCTAGATAAGTGGTTTTTTTCACCACAATTATAACACAATTTATTCACATCATTTCTAGGACTAAATTTTTCATATACATTATGTTGTACAGTTTTCAATTTTGCATTATAATCTACTTTATCAAATTTATGTCTGACTTTTTCACTATCACGTTTATACATTTCATACAATTTTATTTTCTCTTTAAATTCACGAATATTTTTAGCCCCATACAAAATTAGTTTATTTTCACTTTTGTCATTTATTCCTTGGATCACGTAATGCATTAATCTTCAATGTGCCCGTTTTTTGCTAGTTCGCGCATTTTAAAGAAATACTCTATAACTGTTTCATTTGGCTTCATTTCCTTTTTACACAAAATTTCGTGTAAAGAGGCAGAATTAATTTCTAATTTAAACTCTTCAATAAGTGCATTTTTTAGTTTCTTATACGTTAATAATCCTTTTTCGGATTTTACAAATAACAGAGCATTTCCGCTCAAAGACCTTTTACAGAAAATTATTTTTTGTAATTCGTTTAGGTTAAACATTTCAGCTAACTCTTCAAATTCATTTAAGAATTCAATTATGTTCTCATGCGGCTCGCCGCTAAATTTAGAAATAGAATTTTCAAAATCATTGAAAGAAATTGCACCAAGTGATCCATTATTCACATTATTACTATAATTTATACTTTTTTTACCCTTATTATGATCATCAATAACATTGTCACTATCATTATAATAATCATAACATTTATTTTTACTGATATGGCATTGCACAGAGGAGTCAGTTTTTTCAATATCATTATCGCCACTACTTTCGGATTCACTGTTCGATTCGTTTTCCGAATCTTCCTCATCTGAATTGTTCTCGGAACATTCTTGTTTCAACAACTCCGTGTCACACAAATGTAACAATAATCTGTCTCTTAGTTCATTTTTGCTCCCATCAAAAGGGACATTTAATACATTACTAATAGTAATCAATTCATTTAATGAAAAATTTTTATCAATTATTTTTTGCTTTTCAAGGTATTTTTCGTCGCCTATAGCGAAAGTGAATCCTTGAAACTTTCTTATTCTGCATCTGTTCTTACGATCGCCGATCTCATCGAATAAAAACCGATGCAGAATTTTAATTTTACTATAGTTCTCTATCTTCAGTGCATTGCCAATTTTAGGAATATCCCCTAGAGATACCATTTTATAAGAAGATAAAGTGTACGTACCTTTGTAGAGTCGAAACAGCTGTTGTTTTTAATCCTTAAAACCCTCGTTGATCCGTGGTTATATCACAGAATTCGCAGATACTTCGTTGCTTAAGTTTAAGCTGATTTCACAGGTGTAAATATTTCTGTTGATCACGAAGTATTATCACACACTTTACGTATTTTATCATCTACTGTAAATTGCAGAATAGAAAAAGCACTCCGTACAGAAGCTTCAGTGTGATTCAACACCGTAGACACAAAGTTCAATCACAGTCTTAAAATCAATTAAAAGTTCAGTCTATAAAAGTTTATATAAAGTTTGTTTTTTAAAGTTCGTGTTTCTCGAAAATTCACGTTAAGATCAAAATTCACTTTAGAATTAAAATTCGCGTTCTATCCAAACTTTAAATCAAAATTAAAATTCGCGTTCTATCCGTTCATGAAGTAGATTTTATTCTTTATCCAGTAGATTTTATTCTTTATCCAGTAGATTTTATTCTTTATCCAGTAGATTTTATTCTTTATCCCACTTCTGAACTTGTGGGATGGCACACTTTTGTAGGCGTTAAACAAAACTAATACTTATTTACTAATTATAAATTTAATAAAAGATTAAATTGTAATTTACATATGTACAGGAATGCTAATAAGCATTATCGAATGTTACTTTGGTAATGTCCGTCGAAGTAGTTGCACCCGTCTAGTGTGCACGCTTCGTCGAAAACTCAAAAGAAAACAAGTCATCAAATACAGTTATTACGTTCCGTCTGAACATCCCGTCGAAAACTGAATGTCGTTCCTTCAGCGCTCTCTTAGCAGGCGCGCGTTCCGGAAAGACGTCATTCACGTCATGAGCACGTATTTCCTCTCAAGCACTGGCGCTCCGTCACATGATCAGCAAACAGAAACTAAACTGCCTTGGATTTCAGGAACGGCAAAGAGAAATCAAATAGCTAGGGTTCTGAGTCATGGGAAAGCCAAGTAAGGGGAGAGAAACAGGATACTTCATATATATAATATTGTATTAATATTTTTTCTTGGTAAATAATTTACTTATGTACAGATTCATATAGCAAATTGCGAGATTTCGATAAAAGTAAAATGTTATTCATTCTTTCTTTTCTCCTTTCCCTTTCAGACGTGTATATTTTTTACAGGCAATGCCATCAGGAAATGATCATATTACAAATCTACTGCCTGAAACGTGAGCTTTCTCTGGAAATAGAAAAGAATTTTTAAACAACTGACCATCGGTGTTTCCGGGCAAAAGCAAATGATATTTTCTCTCCGCACCCACCTAATAAATTTTGAGTGCAGTCTTTCAAGATATTTCACCCTCGCATCCCCCGCGGCTAACGAGGGGGGCCACTCGCATCCCCCTCATTAACTGTCTCATAGACCTTATATATAAGGTCTATGAACTGTCTTCAGCGGGAGGACTTGGTTGGAGGAACCGCTTTTTCCTACAAAACAAACACGTAAAAACAGAAAGAAAGAAAAGAATAACGATTATGTGACTTTATTTTAACGTAGGAATTAAAACAATTTTTAATTATGTTTTATACATATATAGATTTGCACATGTTTGAAAGGGGAAAATGTTGCGTTTTTTTTTTTTTTTTTTTCTTACACTTTTTAACGTAGAATGTGCTTTCAGTCACAGTGATAATTCGGCCTTCATTTATAATAAGTTTTCATAAGTAATATGTTTGTTTACAAAAGAAAACTTCGTTTTTTTCTGTCCATTCATTTTCTCCATTAAAGTTTATAAATACACGATGTCTGATACAATAAATTTTTATTGTTCTATATTACCGGAAATTTTTCTCTTCCATCGTATCTCAAGAAAAATTATATAAGTAACATTTCTATTTATGAGAACTGTAATACAGTGTGCAACGCTTAGAAAAGATTCAGATTTATAACGTCTAAATCATTATTTAAAAATTTTATTTTAAAAAGATGATCTCTGCAAAAACTTTTACGCTTGTAAATGTTGTACAACAATGAAAAATATATGATATTATAGTACAATTAAGCACCTATATCTGAATAGTTTACGTTAACAAAAATGACATATAATTTTAGTATTGTAAAACTGTAATCCCAACTTCTACGGTAAATTAAAACAAATATACTGTAAAATTAAAAAAAAAAAAAAAAAAAAAAAAAAAAATTAATAATAAATGCTTGGGATTAATGAATGTATGTTTTCGAAGTTTATGTAGAATTAGAATAGAAATTAGTATAGAAAGCAGTGTATATGTAAACGGTGTAGGGCATTTTCTCTGTGCTAGTGACTCACTAAAGAGGTTTTTTTTTTTTTTTTTTTTTTCCTACTGGGTATTTTAAAAGATATTGGTCTATTGGGAAAAAGAGTCGTTATCCAACAATGTAAGATAGTCTAATTATGAAAGATGGCAAAATTTAAATACGTTTCGCTGTCAGGTCCCGAACAAAAGCCCCACCGGACAAAATCCCACCGGACAAAATCCCCGCCGGACAAAAACCCCGCCGGGCAAAATCCCCATCGTACAAAATCCCCATCGTACAAAATCCCCATTGGACAAAAGCCCCACCGGACAAAAGCCCCAACGAACAAAAACCCCACTAACGCTAAAATATACCTGGGGGGGGGGGGTAAGGGGGACCACAATGAGCATAGCAAAATAATATATATATATATATATATATATATATATATATATATATATATATATATACTATATATATATATATATATTTTAAGATATTAATGAAACTTTGTTTAATTATCATTAGAGTTTTAAGTAATATATACTGAGAGTTACATATATGTAACTCTCAGTTGCATATCAAAAAATGTAGTTTTTAAAGCAAATTTCAACAAATTACGGAGAGCTTGAGGGGCATATGAGTTTCTTTTTTTTTTCTTCAAATTTCAATGAAATTTTTTCACTGCAATATCTATATTATGTTAAGTATAGCTGTACAAAATAGGTAATATTTTAAAATATAGTATATATCATTTATTTAGTTCATATAAATGTGATTTCAAAAACTAACAATAAGTATGAAATAATAATTTGTTTTTCCTAATAATCGTATAAAAAATCTTCATTTTTCAAAAAATTTTCTTATATTTTCTTTTTATGGTCTTGCAGGGGATTTGGAAAAAATTGGGCTCATGTAAAACTTCTTTAAATCTCTCTACCCGTCATAATCCGTGGTGGCCTCTGTTGCTTCTTTTTTTTTTTTTTTTTTGGTTAAAATTCATTTAATAAAATATTTTTATTGATGATACATAATTTAATTATTAAAAATAGATTTTTTTAATTATTAAATTAGTTTAGATAATTCAATATTATATTATATATAATATTACTGATTGGATTTAATAGAAAAATAATTCAAAAAAATTTTAGATATACAAATGTTTCCTATCAATAATTATCGAAAAAGGAACTAATTAAAATAATTCTTATAATCTATGCGAGGTACATATTTAAAAGGTATTTTCGGGCGGTTTAAAAGCTGATCAAAAATCCGAAACGGTCGATCAAATCCGTTCTAATGATTATACGTCGGTCGACATCAAAATTTTGTTCATTTGCTTTTCGGGGGGGCTAACTTCCGCGTTTTGGGGTTCCTTTAAAGGGTATTTTCGAGCAGTTTAAAGGCCGATCAAACGTCGGAAATGGTCGATCAAATCCGATCTAACGATTCTACGTCGAATGACATTAAAATTTTTTTGATTTGCTTTTGAGGGGGGGGGGGGCTAACTTCCTCATTTTAGGGTACATTGAAAGGGTATTTTCGGGCAGTTTAATGGCCGATCAAACGTCGGAAACTGTCGATCAAATCCGATCTAACGATCCTACGCCGATATACATCAACAATTTTTTGATTTGCTTTTCGGGGGGGGGGGCTAACTTCCACCTTTTGGGTACCTTTTAAGGGTATTTTCGGGCAGTTTAATGGCCGATTAAACGGCGCAAACGGCCGATCAAATCCGATCTAATGATTCTCCGCCGATTGACATCAAAAATTTTTTTATTTGCTTTTGAGGGGGGACTAACTTCCTCCTTTTGGGGTGCATTTAAAGGGTATTTTCGGGCAGTTTAATGGCCGATCAAACGTCGGAAACGGTCGATCAAATCCGATCTAACGATTCTACGTCAATTGACATCAAAATTTTTTTGATTTGCTTTTTTTTTTGGGGGGGGGGGGGGATAACGTACACCTTTTGTGTATCTTCAAAGGGCATTTTCGGGCAGTTTAAAGGCCGATCAAACGTCGGAAACTGTCGATCATATCCGATCTAACGATCTTCTACTGTTTCTGTATATATATTTTTTAAATTTTGAACACCTTTTAAATTTTGTGGAAGTTACCCCCCCCCTCTCCCCCCTGGCTATTTTTCTATATATCTCGATTTTTTTGACCGATCAAACGAAAACATTTGCCGATCAAATCCTATCTAACGATGATCAAACGTTTGGTATATTAGTGATATCCTTTTTTCACTGTGGGAGGGGGGGGGGCTAACTTCCACGAGGTATGTTTATCATATATTTTAATATGCACAAAGTTGATATGGCAGTTTTAAATTTTAAATTAATAAAATTCGATGATATATTTAATACTGCATCAAATAGAATATAATAATTTTATCAAATATTCAAGTCTACACAGGCAAATGATATTGTAATAGATATAGAAGTAAACTGAAGTTCAATATTTACAACCAAGTTTTAAACTGCATTTTGTAAAATGCTTAATTTTAGATTTTAGTTTTTTCAAAGTAATGAAATGTATAAATCCCCTCCCCCCTTCTACACACTCCACAATTAAAAAACAGAAAGAAAAGAAAACACTAAAACACTTTTTAGACACTTTAGCTAAAATGCTAAAGGAGATTATTTGTCAGGTTAAATCCTGTTTCCAACAATTAGAAAAATAGCAATAATAATAATAATAATAATAACAATAATACAAACAATGTTATAAAGTTTTTTTTTTTTTTTTTTTTTTTTTTTTTTTTTATGAGTGCAAAAAATTTCCTTTTTTTGGTCAATTGTGGTGTCCCGGATTTTGTTAACAACTCTTTTTCCTGAAGCGATCAAACGATGCAATTTGTCGATCAAATCCTATCTAACTATTCTATGTCGAATGACATAAGGATTTTTTTTATTCTGCGTATGTGAGTGTGTGTGTGTGTGTGTATGTTGGGGGGGGGGGGGTGTTAACTTCAGATTTTGAGGCATATAGGATTATTTTCAAAATTTCCATAGGTTATCTTAAGAACTTCCACTGTAGGTCAAATCCCGAAAGCTGTCATTTTAAGACGATCTAACGATTTCCTATCGAATGACATATAGATTGTCGGAAAATTCCATGTTTTAATAGGGTAAAATCATAAAATTTCAAACTTTTTAGGCGGTTTTTAAGCCACTTCCGTTATCGATCAAACGTGGAAATTCGTCAATCTGAAACGATCGAACGATTTTCTATCGAATGAATATTGGTTTTGATTTTTGAAGAATTTCTAAAAATCGAAGAAATTAGCCCCCCTTAAAATTATTTTTTAATATCTTTTTTTCCTGATGCGATCAAACGGTGCAATTAGTCGATCAAATCCGATCAAACGACGATCAAACGAATGACATTGGTGAAATTTTAAATTTCTTTCGCGGAAGGGGGGGGGGGGATATTATATAGCTTGTAGGAAATTTCCATGTTTTAATAATGGTAAAGTCGTATAGTTTCTAACTTTTTAGGGGACTTTTTAAGCCACTTCCGGTATCGATCAAACGTGGAAATATGTCAATTTGAAACGATCTAACGATTTTCTATCGAATGACATATTGGTTTTGATTTTTGAATAATTTCTAAAAATCGAGAAGTTAGCCCCCCCTAAAATTATTGCTTAATATCTTTTTTTCCTGATGCGATCAAACGGTGCAATTAGTCGATCAAATCCGATCAAACGACGATCAAACGAATGACATTAGTGAAATTTTGAATTTCTTTCGAGGGGGGGCTAACTTCCTTACGGTGTATAGTTTTGGGTGTTTATTCTGTTTGTTATTCGTGTACAGGGACACACCAAAATTTTTCTTATCATTATGGTCTATGGACATAATTTCTCTGTACTGCGGTAACGGCCTCGAAAATCTCCCGATTGAAATGCAAATTGGCACACATACTCACGCGCCTTCCAAAAATATCTATACAGTTTTGGCGCGCATATTATTTCTGGGTTGTGTACAGGGCCACAATAAATTATTTCTTTCCATTACGGCTTATGGGCAGAATTTCGTTTAAACGCATCTTATAATGTTACACTACATTCAACAAAATGAAATTAACATAGATCATTGAGAGGTTTAAAGTAATATATATTGTAGAAAAATATGAGTTTAGACTTAATAATTAATGTGCAGGGCACTACGAAAGTGTTTATAAAATATTACTTAATCACCTAAATTTTGTCAAGTTTCGAACAATTTTTCATGAGCTTCATAGAATAAGTTTTAAAATTTTTACTAGTAGGGATAAAGTTTATGGATCGTTTACAAGGACACACAAAAGAATTTTGTGACATTAGAGCCTATGGACAGATTTCTGTTTAAGTGCATTTTAAAACGTTTATGTCTAATATTATAGAATTGACGAACATTTTCAAAATGCTTAAAAATGTGTTTTCTCTAGAAAAAAAAAAAAAAGGTATGTATAGATTAAATAGTTTATTTACAGGATTTCAATAAAGTATTCTGATGGCATTCTGTAAATGATGTTAAATTTGGTTCCGTTGTTAATGAGTTACAATGAATTAGTTGTTTATTTTTTATTTACGTATAAATATTACTGTGACTCGAGTATAGGGACATAAAAAAGAATTTCGTACCATTATTGTCTGCAGATGGTATTTCTTACATTATCTTTCATGGACAGTATAAATTATGCTTAAAATGAAGCGCATTTTAAAAAAGGTTACGCTCCATTAAACATAATGAAACAAACATGTTATTAGAATGTTTAAAGGCATAATTTCTGTTGAAAATGGAAGGTATAGAATTGGTAATCAATTTAGAGAGCTACACAAAATAAATAAGATAAATTATTCAATCATTTAACGTGAAATTTGGTACAAGTATTTATGAGTTACAAGCAACTAACACACAGCTATGAGTTACAATGGAATACATACATATATATATATATATATATATATATATATATGTACACTGATATAGACATATAGACATATTCAAATAGATATAAACAGACAGATAGAACTGTGGGTTGAGAGGTTAGGGGGGAGTCGCCCCCTTCAGAAACGTACATGGTTTTGTAGCGAGTTACAGATAGCGAGTACATGGTTTTGTAGCGAGTTAGTCATACATAGATATAGTAATTTTAAATAATATGGAATAAACAAAAACGATCTACTTCGATATGACTGACGCAAATAGGACGTTCAGAATCCTGGTTTTCAGATCCACTTGCTTAAACACACAATTTTCTACATAAAACATGCTTTTAAGTATCTCAATAATGTATCTTAATCTCAATTTGTTGAATGTAGTGCAGGATTTTTGCAGCCGCTATTGCAATATATATAAATTCTGTTCATATGTCATAATGATAAGAAAAACTTTGGTGTGTATTTGTACACGAACTAGAAATAGAATACACACACGAAACCCGTGGGGCTCATGAACATGCTTACCAGTATGAAAGTCAATAGCGAGATTTATGCGACCGCTATTGCGAGACAGACAAAGGCACACGCCAGAACCAAAACAAAAATTTTTATGCTCTACCTGGAGGCCTCCCCTACAGTTTCGGCAAATATATTTTATTAAATGAAAATGTAATTCGACCATCATAGAATTTATGTTAGAAATATAGTACTATATTTGCATTTTTTTTATCTCTTAATTTTCTGATTTTTTAACTAAATAAAGCGTTAACGACATGTGCATACAATAACATTTCATCTTTCTTTAATTAAATGTATCGCAAAAGTAGTTAAACTGGTGTATCTGCGTATCAGGTGACTCAACTTCCTATTTGTATCACTCATTATTCAACAGATCATTTTTATTTGTTCCATATTGTATAAAGTACTTATATATATATATATATATATATACACACATGTACATAAATACAAATATATTATTGACAGGCTTATGAGGGAGGCTGCCGCTGCCGTCAGTCCCCTGATGTATCTCTCAGTCTATATCTCTCTGTATATATATATATATATATATATATATATATATTCCTAGTGACTGATAGCCTTGTATCAATTCCATGTAACTCAAATACTTTTACCAAATTTCTTCAAAAAAGATTGCATATCATATCGGATTATTTCGTGTAACCCGATAAACTAATTGTCAATTCTATGCCCACAATGTTCCAAGGAAAAACATGTTTTTAAGCATTCTAATAATATTTCTCTATATTTTTAATGGGTGTAATCCTGTAAAATTACACTTTTATGAAATAACGTCTACGTGCCGTAATGTTACGAAATTTTTTGTGTCTCTGAAAAGAAGCCACAGTTGTTATATACAACAATAAAAAGAATACTCCTAATTAATTATAACTCAATTATAGTTTATGTTACTTTGACATCATTTGGATGATTTCAGAATGTCATCAGAATTTTTTTGTGTGGTCCCGTAAATGAATCATTTCGTCTATACATATCCCGATTTTTAGAGTAAACAAGCTTTAATACATGTGTATAATGTATGATAATTTCATTATGCTGAATGCAGTATAAACGCGTTAAAATGCGCTTTAAAGTAGTTTTGTCCATTGATTTTAATGTCAAGAAATTATTTTGTGTATTACTGTAAACGAACCATAAATAGTGTATACACAGTAAAAACTAATCATTTTATTCTATGTTCTTCGTGAATAACTGTTCAGAATTTTACATAATTTGGATAATTATACGTGACATTGATGAAAGAATATCTCCTAAGGTCCTCTACATTATTTATGAAGCCTAAACACATATGTTTCCTACAAAAATCGTGAGTTTAAGTATCTTAATGATTTACGTTAATTTAATTTTGTTGAATGTTAAAATGCGTTTAAACCAAATTCACCACAAAGGCCGTAATGATAAAAAAGAATTTGCTATGTCCCTGTGAACGATCCATATAAACAATATTGACATGAAAAATTATACGTCTATTTCAATACAGAACCTGAACGTATGAATATGCAAGACAGTCGGATAATTTTTGATGAAGCTATTGCGGTACATACAAATTCTGTCCATAGGCCTTAATGTTAAGAAAACTTTGATGTGTCCCTGTACATGAGTTAAAAATAGAATGCACACCTAAACAATACAGCTGATTCCGAGTAGCTCATGAACATATGTACCAAGTTGCAAGTTAACAGGGTGATTTTTGTGGAGACTATCGTGAGACAGACGCACAGACACACAGACACACAGACAAACCGAAAGAAGACAAACCAAAAACTTGTTGAATCTCCTCATGGAGTCCTCCATGGACGTTTTGGAAATTACAATTCCATCATTAATTATATTTACACTTTTTTAAAGTTCCGTAATATCTAGTACATGGAAAGCTTATTTTAATTTTAAAATTACTTTGTAAATTATGTCGTTTAAATTTTTAGACAGCACAGATACACAGACAAACCGACAGAACCCAAAATTTTTTTTAGTCTCCACGTGGAGACCTCTACTGAAATTTCGGATATTAAAAGTCCATCATTAATTATATTTACACTTTTTTTAAGGTCCGTAATATGTAGAACATGGAAAGCTTATTATAACTTTAAAATTACCTTGTAAATTATATTGTTTACATTTTTAGTATCAAGAAACGTATCCTCATAAAATTTTATTGCTTGTTTACTTTTGTAACAATCTCAAATTTACGATAATTGCCTTAATCCTTGTCAATTTTGGCAGATATTTTAATTAACATTTTAAGAGAGATTAGGTGATCATTAAATTATTCGATAGTGAATTTGCCAATGTGGATTAAAAGATCGATTTTTATACTTTGAATAACATGTGAAATTAATTCTGGCTACTTATTTATAATCTATTTAATTTTAGGGTGACATTTAATTGTACGCTTTAGGAAAGATGGAACATTTTTTTTAATTTGTATTAATACTTTGATATACACGGATATGTAAAAATTATTAGAATAATTGTAAATTATTACTTTTTTGTTTTATTATTTTCCCTATTGTGTAACTGAGTAACAGAATAATAATGGAATAAATAAATATATATATTTTACAGTCTCAAATTTATAATGATTCAAAATTGGTTCCTTTCTGTCAGGTTTATAATGTTATATACAAATTAAGTTGTGGTATCTGTAAAATGCAGTATATTTATATCCAATTGATTATGTGGTTTATTATCTTTTTTATCTTTTTTATCTTTTTTATCTTTTTTCTTTTTTTTCTTTTTTCTCTTTCACAAGTTTAATGGTCCTTTTTTATTATCCTTCAGGTCGGCGTAAGTATTTTAAGTTAATTTGGTAACTCATTGGTTCCTTATCTATATCTTTTTTATCTTTTTTATCTTTTTTCTCTTTTATCTCTTTTATCTTTTTTATCTTTTTTCTCTTTCACAAGTTTAATGGTCCTTTTTTATTATCCTTCAGGTCGGCGTAAGTATTTTAAGTTAATTTGGTAACTCATTGGTTCCTTATCTATATCGCAACTTTTTGTGTCATTCTTTCCTCTATGTTAAATTCAGTTCTATATTTTAGTGTGCTGTTATTGTTTTAGTTCTATTAATTGCTAAATTTTAAGATTAAATTCTATTACGTTATCTATTATTTATATATATATATATATATATTATGTATAATTCCTAGTGCAATAATTCAATAAAAATTCTGGCGTCTAACAACCACGTAATTTTTATTACCCACTATTATACATATTATTTACTCTTTTTAGAAATAGTGTGAGCAGAAGATAGAAAATTGGTTTTACAAATCAAACACCTAACTATTTTGCTGTAAGAACAAACAATAATACCTAATCAGGACACCTGTCAGTTTTCCTGCAATAACCAAGAAATGCATGCTTGCTTAGTGTTATCTAAAAAGATATTTATGCAGTTAATTTGAACAAAATCGTTACAGCCGTTTTTGAGATACCAACTTTCGGTCCCGATGCCGATTTTCACCAAAACTTGGCAAATACATCTATTCACCGGAAACTAACAACACAGCTAAAATGGATATATAAAAGTGAGTTAAAATGGCGAGTTTGAACAAAATTCGTAGAGCCGAGCCGTTTTTAACCCGTTAGCGCCCAGTGTCCTAATTTGAGAACAGCTAATAAATTGGCACGTATATTTTTTGTGGTTTCTTGGAATGATTACTGCTTTTAAGTGACAGTTTATAACGTCACTCTAAATGATCCCTGAAAGTTTTTTGTGCCTACTATTAATTATTTTTTCATAATTTGAATAGTCATTTTATGATTTTTCACTCGTCGCACATATATTTGCTTTTTGAGCAGGTATGCTAACTTAAATCAAGTTGAATAATAATATACATTATAATACTTTCGAGATTTTTGTCAACATGTAATAGGAAATTAATCTGTTATCTCAAAGTTTGTTTATCTCGAATTTTTCTCACTAGATCACTAAACGTCAATAAATGAGGATAGGCTTTAAATTTAAAAATATCAGAAGATTTTTTTAAGTTAATATATTTTACAGTCAGTTATCTATATTAATTTAGAAGTAAAATAATCAGCTAATAATATTTTGCAAAGTTAATTCGGGCGTTAACGGGTTAAAGGAACACACTCATGAGACCTCTTTGACTTATTTATACAAAACACGTATTTATTTTCCTGAACTAATCATTTGATACATACGAAGGTCATCTAAGTTATGTTTATATAAAAACTTTGAAGAAAGTTTATATAGCAACTTAGATCCTTTAAGATATGGACCTACGGTGCCACTTTTGGTTTACCAATTTTTACCAAATGTTAGAAAACTTATTACACTAAACCAGTCTTAATTCTGAAGTTTATACAGGATTATATATACGCCCACCCACCCCCACCACCGCCAAGAGTAATACTAGGCGACCAGCCCACCCGGTTCCCGCTGTTCAATGTATTTTTCTAGTCAATTTTGTCCCCTTATTACTTCCGGTGTGAAATTTTTTTTTTTTTTTTTTTTTTTAACACACTTGACATTGTGAGTTTTTTTGCTTTTCTTCCCATGCTATTCCTATGGGGTTTTTAGCCTTTTTTTCCCTCTTTTTGTACATTCTAAAGTGGCGGGGGTTCCCGCCCACCCACATAGATATAGATATAGTTAGATATTTATTAATAAATATCTAACACCTTTAGCAAGTGTAAAATACCGAGCACAGTTAATAGTGCATCTTTGGTAATTTCTCATTATTACTTCTTTTTTTTTTTTTTTTTTTTTTTTTTTTTTTAATCCTATAAATGAATCGTTGATGAAACGAACTGATTAAAATTTATCATTATACCATTTTCCCTAGAAAATAAGTTTTTTTTTTTTTTTTTTTTTTGTTAATCAGAAAAATGTACATTAATTTGCTTGTTTAGCACAGTGTAAACATGTTGAAATATGTTTAGAACAAATAATTCGCTTAAACTGCAATGCATTCCAATAATTTTGTAGATTCTATTTCATAAACTAGTTGTACTATGTGGGCGAAGTTTAATAGGAAAAACGCGACATTAAATATGAAAAATCTAAATGACATTTATCTTTACATGTATATTTTTTAATTCTAAAAGTATTTGCAGAATCAAAAACGAATTTAAATGGATGGTAAAATAAAGTCATAAAACAGAATGTCGAAAGCCTAAATTTTCACCCTGATTCTTACACCGGTATATTTCTATAATAAATTTTTACCTTAAAAAAGTACCTCTCTGAGATGGTAAAAGTCTGCATTCATAATGAAAAAAAAAAAAAAATAAAAAATAAAACAATAAATAATTTGTACTGCGTTCATTTGCATAGGAAAATGTAGATGGAAGTTTTGTGATGGCTACAACATACTAGCGTGTACAGAAAACTCGTGTGTAATGTCTAGCAACTAGAATTTATGGAAAGCTTAATGCAAAGAATAAATGTGCCATTCATCAACATCTCATGAAAGCTGAGATAAAATCCAGGACACATGATGCATTTACGATATGTTTGTATTTAGGGTGAATTATATAATGTCTCAAAAATATCAAGTTCATTCAAATAAATAGATTATGTAAAATATAAAGACTGTTTAAAAAATAATAATAAATGACATCTACAAAAAAGACATTTAAAAAATATAAAAAAAAAAAAGCCAAGCTCAAAGAAAAAGAATGGATTAAAGTTGTGTCTCGAAAGCGTGATCCCTTTTTCCTATACTAAATACATCATAACGTATTTATGAAAATTATTATTATTTTTTTATTATTATTATTTATTTATGCATGATGGGCTTCGCGAACATCTTTCAAAATATAAATAAACATTCACACAGTTTGAATGAAGCTTCTTAAAATAAATAGCTTATAAAAAATTAATTTGGTTATTCCATTCAAAAGAGACTGAAATTTTCCAATTACAGAAATTACGAGAAATGCATTGCAAAACTGCCCGCTATTAAAATAAGTTCAGTGAAATTGATATTATGATCATTTATTTTTTATTTGATATTTTGATCATTTATTTTATGAATGCGGTGATTTATAAAATAATTCAAATTAATCTAAAAGTATGAAAAAGGAGAACTTCATAACAGCCCCCCCTCCCCCCTCATCAGTTATATTTACGCAATTTGAATGTAGCTTCTTATAATAAATGTCTCAAAAAAAAAAAAAAAAAAAAAGGTTATTCCATTCAACAGAGACTGGAATATTCAGATTAAAAAAAAAAAGAAAAAAGAAAAAGAAAAAAGCAAAACATTATAATAAAGAAAAACATTATAAAAGAAAAGCATCGCTATGGACACAAGTTGAATCGATTTGATTTCTTATAGTGTTAAATTTGGTGCACTCTCATCCTATAACTGCTGAGATTTATAAAAGAATTCAAATTAATGTAAAATTTCGAACGATCGCCGCAAAGCCCATCATACATAGATTTTTAAAAATAATAATTTGCAGAAACTCGTTATGACGTATTTAGTACATGAAAGGTGGATTTCTACCAGCATATCATAAAGCACTTGATTCACATGTGAAAATATAGTTAAAAGGAATTATTAAATAAGTATTAGAATGTAAGCTCAGGAGTTTGTGTATTATACTGCCATGTTAAAAATTTAAAAAGAACTAGATGACAGAGTCACCTGTTGAGGGATTGGTCCCAATAATGTTATCTGCTCCAGTTTAGGTTAAGGTCCAACTAAATACCAAGTTCCGTTAAATTTCGTTCATTGATTCGTGGGATACAGTGTCCACAAAATTTATAATACACACACACTAACACATAGTCAGACAGAGTAATATCTTCTAAAAACACAGGTCAGCAAAAATGATGTTGAAAAAATTTGATTTGATGATTTTAGCTGATCTTTATGATTTTTGATGTGCTGAAACCGAAAATGCAGCCAGTTTTTTTCTATCACGTACAGATTTTTGTCAATACATTGTGTTTACTGACATAATTTCTTACATATACCATCATAATAACAGGTTGGTCGGTTGTTTGGCAGGATTTTACGTCACACTAGCGCTGCACAATCACAACAATAGGTATTCATGATTAATTAATCAGATAAAAATACTATAAAACTTACCATACAATTATATTGGCAGAAGAGTAATGAAAGAAATTGTATAGGCAGGCACCTTGTATTGAAAAAAATCCATACGTGATAAAGAAAAACTGGTTCCATTTTCAGTTTCAACTCATCAAAAAACAAAGATCAGAAAAATTATCAATTCAAAATTTTTTATGTAGACCTGTGAAATTGCCGAGTTTTGTTCAGGACATCTCAAAGCTTGTAAATCCATAAAAAGCCGGGTGTCCAAAATTTTCACGAATTCAGTACTCTTTATGTACATAGAAGAAAGTAATTAATCAGTCAAAAATCAGTAAAAGAAGTAATCTGTCATCTAACTGAGATCTTTATGAAAACCTTTATTGTACATGAATACAATTAATGCAATTTATGTGTTTTTATGCATTCATTTATTAATGACTTATAATTAAAGGCATATTTATAAATCAATGAAAATATGGTTGAATATATTTCATTAACCATAATAATTTATATATATATATATATATATATATATATATATATATATATATATATTTATTTATTTAATAAACTTAATTATTTGCATTAGAATTTAATTATATTGTAATAAACTATTATATGCATGGTTGATATATATAGTTTAATATATTAAAATATTCAAAAGTAATGAAAAGAAATATGAATGGTAAATAAAATATTGTAATAAAATAATTTTAATTGAAACTTTTGTTTTTATTTTTGCTACTATTGTTTCCTCTTTATGGAAGATGAGAATAATAGTTTAACCAAAATAAATAAATGGTATTTTCAGCACTTTTTTACTTTCTTCTATATGTAATATAGAGAAAGTATTGGATTCGCGAAAATTTTCGACCTCCGTTTTTTGACGGATCTACACGTTTTGGGATGTCCTGAACACGAATTGATAGTTTTTAAAAAATGTCTGTCTGTGTGTCTGTCTGTCTGTGTGTCTGTCTGTCTGTCTGTCTGTCTGTCTGTATCATTTTTTTGTGGACGCTGTATCTCACGAACCAATGAATGAAATTTAACCAAACTTGGTATTTAGTTGCACCCTGACATGAACTGGTGCCCATTAGATTTGGGGATCAATAGCTCAACAGGTGGCGCTGTGATCGCATTTTATAGGACAAAATTCCGTATAAATGGGCATAATGAGAGTTATTTTGAACTTGTGATTGTAAAATTAATATGAATTATTGATAATAGTAGTAGTTAACTAGGAAAAAAAATTTGTGCATGGGGGGCATCGGTTCCCCCCCTGGGGGGGAAGTACCCCCCCGGGAGGGTTAAATTTTGAAGATGGGTATCATTCGAAAGATCTCGTCAATATCTTTAAAACGAATGGTTGAACCATAAATCTGTGATAATTTAAAACAAAGTTATCGATTTTTTTTACTTTTAACAAAAAAAAAACTTAGAAAAAAAAATCTTTTTTTTTTTTTTTTTTTTTTTAATTTTGTTACTGATTGAATATGTATAGGAAAATATAGAAGAAAGTCTTGTGGTGGCCACAACATACTAGTTTTTTCTAATTTACAGCAATAAAAAAATATTTTTAAACCAGTTATAATATTCTTGATTGTTTTTTTTTTTTTTTTTGTATGCATTTATATGATATGGATAACTGGTAATGAATTAGTTATTTAAATTTTGTTTATAAAATTTATATTTATGTCCAAAAGTAATTAAAAATAGGGAATTGTCATAATACATTTAAAAGATTGTGGACGTTTTCTTACAATTAATTTTCATATAATTTTAGCGTATCAGTTATAGCTTTTGAATGGATTTTTTTAATGCATTTCGGTATACTCGAGTGAATTTTAGAACTCTGGTAATATTTAATTGTGATATTTAAATGTAATATTTAAAAATAAAAAATGTTATTTTAATAAAAAGTTTAAAAGCTGAAATAGGTTATCCAAACTATCTTACCATACAATAAAGAAGAAAAATTGAAATCAATGCAATCATATCTATTACATTTTCTAGCAGTTACGTTTATTCTATTATTTGCGCTTTACATAATTTACAAATTTTCATGAATGAAGCAATCTTCTTAAATCCTTTTAAGAAAATTGAACCCACCCCTTTTGAAAAGTTTGACTCTAGTTTATAAATAATAAGTGTAACATATTTTAGTTAAAATCAAAGTATTTATATAGACTTTGATTTATCTTTGTGCTGTGATCTAAAAGAATGTCGCCGTTCCAAAAAGGCGATAAACTAAGTTTTAGAATTGTTATAATGAAGAGATTACATAAAAAGTTATATAGTTTTATATAATTATAGATTGTAGATATAATAAAATAAAATTAGTAGGATAAATTGGGGTAACATGCCGCGTTACACAAGAGGTTGTATCACATGGTTCTCTCATAAGCAGGCGCCATAGAAAAACACCGGCCGGGACACTCTTAGGAAAAGTATAACAGTAACGTGATTTTTTTTTTTAATTTCTTTCATTATTTCGGGTCGATAATCAATTTTTGTTAGTCTAGTAAGTGTTAAAAATTTGACTAGTCCCTTGTTTAGTTAAGTATGTTAAATGTAGTTTAAATGAGAGAAAAATAATTCGGATATTTTTTTAAGTACAGCGTCTGGCTTTCTCGCCAAACCTATAAAGGTGGGTTGAATCCCCCTTTTATAATATAATGAGCGGACTTACGTCCTGTTTCACGCTTGGGATAAAATGACGAAAATTTTCTGGGGGTAAGATGACGGCAGTTTTACATTGAGAAAATATGCTTCGTTGTTTTAAGTTACATCTGAACTTTAATTTTAGCAACATGTTAAATATGATTATATATAATATTTTGTTTTAATTGCGGTCATGAGATCATATGTTTTAAAACAAATGTATAATATTTTATAAAAATATGTATTTTATATTTTAATCTAATACGTCATCTTATCCCAAAATTGAGTTTAGATATATTGAAACATAGGCGTTAAGAAAAACTTTTATTTGAAAGTTTTTATTATATTTTTTGAGTTATAGTGCAGCCACGTTTACTGCGCCAAGCATCATGGCTTAGAAGAGGGCCAATTTAACCCTCGCTTTCCCAAGATGAAGTCATTGGGATCCCATTTTGTAGTTGAAATTTAGTTAGGCCCGCCTCACTCAAAAAGTGTGCTAATTCGCCAGAGATAGCAAACGTAACTAGTGGAATGTTGCAACTTATAAACGATACAAAAAGACGTGGTGCTGGTGATTTTCGCCAAACGTGCCAAGCGGCACCTGAAAGCAATTTTTCTGCAGTAACACCTTGATTTTGAGAAAGCGAGGGTTAAACAACAGGTTTGGATTTGGAAAACATCGAGTCATTCGGCGTTTCCTTATCGTTTATTTGCTCTGAACTAAAATGATTGTGAACCCTATTTTAACATTGGACTCATTGAATCAGAACTTGCACTGAGGTTTCCATGATTGCAAGAAATGTGGTTGAAGAATAAACGTACTTTTAATGTGTATTCAAAAGCAGAAATTTCCACAAGAGATCGAAATACAACAAATGTACCCAACAGGGGATTTCTGAAAAAATATTAAACAATAAATTATGAAGCGTTCTCCCCTCCTCCAGTCGACTCTAAACATAAAATGTATATAATATTCTGTAAGTAATCGTGGTAAATATTTTATGATAATAATTTGCAATATAATAATCATTTCCTTAAAGCAATACTTATGCATAAATAAAGATGTAAATAAAAATAACTATTTATTTACTTTTAGAATATTCATAAAAAGGTGGTTTAATTTAGAATATTTTATTTCAATTTTCATTTTAAAAATGATGTTTTTATGTATTTTCTAAGATTTTATTTCCTTTATTTATTTATTCATTTACTAAAACTAAAATAAAATGAAATTTTCACTAAAATCGCTCTGAGCCTGGTTTAGAGAACGTCAAAAAAAAAAAAAAAAAAAAAAAAAAAAAAGGACCCCCCCCCCTTTTTTTTTTTTTTTTTTTTTTTCTTTTTCAATAAATTGATCTTTAAGACCCTCTGAAATCTAAATGCAAATATTTTGAAATTGAGACCTGGTAAACACTAACTGGTAGGAAATTTTGGACAGAGTAAAAAAAAAAAAAAAAAAAGGTATATATATATATATATATATATATATACTGCAAAAAGTCATGATTAAGATAAAATTAAAAGAATCATGAGATTAAATGTTTTTGGAACAATTTGACGATAATTGCAGTTCAATGAAAACATTCCTGAAGTAATTTTTTAAAGTACTGCAAAGAGCGAGGCATATAATGGACGAAAGCAGTTTAAATAAAGGTATTAGGTGGAATTTTATTATTATTATTATTATTATTATTTGACAATTAAAATGAAAGACAATACAATAAAGTATTAGAAAAAATATTATTTATACAATATTTAAAAAAAAAAAAAAAAAAAAGAAAAAAAAGAAAGCAAGAAAAAGAAATTTTTCTAACATTTTTACATTTTTTTTTTTTTTTTTTTTTTTTTTTTTTTAACTAGAATTTCTTCAACTAAGGAATACAATTTATTAAAGGTATTGTAGATTTTTTCTTAATAGATTTAATGTATATTGATACAATTGTCTGTTTACACTTTTGTTTTTGTTCTGTCTGTGTACCGAGCATAATGAAATCTTATGTAAAAATGTGAAAGTTGTTGAGAATTTCCATCAATCCAAATGCTTCGTTGAAAAAAAAAAAAAAAAAAAAAAAAAAAAACATCGGAGAAAACATTAGCATAACAAAAGTGCGATAATGGGGGAAAAAATAAACCCTCAGGAATAGAAATTATGCACTTATATTCTATGCACTTTTTATTATCTAAATAAAGAATTTAGGTTAAAAATTATGACTTTTGCATTTGATTTATTTATTTATAATACAGTCGGTCCTCTATTTAACGAACCTGTATTTACGAATTCTTCCATTATACATTTTTTTTTTCTTCGAGGAAAACTTATTTTAGGAACTTCCTTGTAAAATAATTTCGAAATAGTAAATTTAATGAACATTTTTCCTTCTAACCCATTTTTTTTTTAAACCTCTGTTTCCCAGGATGTCCCTTTACTTTTAGAAAAAGTTAATGACGCTTATTAAACTAAAACAGCGCTTTCCTAATAATTATTCTGAATATTTTCATTCAATATCTTCCAGGCATTTCTGAACGATTGAAATAATGACAGAGAAACTTTAATATTTGTCTAATAGCCAAGTTTCTTTTAAAATAAAAGAAATTCTTTCAAGTAAAATTGATCTGATAGACCATAAGAATTATTCAGGTGTTTATGAAATAAAAGAAAGATGGTTAAACGAATTATAGAATATGCATGTCAAAAAGGAAATTTTTATATACAAAAAAAAAATAATAAATAAATAAATAAAAAAATAAAAACAGAGGACATTACAGATATTAAATATAATAGAAATGCTACTGTTCTTTCAAAAATTAACCAGAAAGAAAATATTTAAAAAAAAAAAAAAAAAAGGAAATTTAATTAATTTACAAGTCAAGGTTTTATAATCCTGCTGTCATAAGATAAAATTTAGAAATTTAAACCATCGCAAATACAATTTGTAATGAACTATCATTTAATCTGCCGAAAATATGGTTAAAGCAACTGTAAAAATGCAATAGAAAAAAAAAATGCCTGAGATTCTTTAGAAGGTATTGAATTGGAAAAGTAAAATGCTTAAAAATTCGAAGTTTGCTTGATAATTAAAGACACGGTGTGGACAAACATTTTAACTTTTTAACTGCACTTTAAGAAATTAAAACAGTGTGTTCATATATTGAGTGCTTTAATTATTTTTATTGACAAATTAGTCTGAAATCAATACTAGAGGAAGCGCTAACTGATTAAGATATTTTAAGCAGACAGAAAAAGAAAACAGTACAGCAACTGATTGCGCTTAAGATGAAAATTCAGCGATCGTGATGTAGAAATCAACAAATCTCCGTAAAGTGATATACTAAAGTATTTTGAACAGTTCAGCATGACTTACAAAATGATGAAAATACTCTTGAAGAAGCCGTTAAAGCATTACAAAGATTTGAAATATATTATGAAATAAATCATTTTTTTAAAACAAATGTCTTGGACAAAATTAATGTATTTTTCGGCAACTTAAATGACTCCACTATCAGGAATATGTCATCTGTAAACATTAAAAAAACATAAATTCATATATACTTTAAAGGAAAATTATATTAAGGAAATTATATTTTAAACATAAATGATCTTTATTTAAAAGTAATAAAATAATGTAGTTCTAAACTGTAAAGATTTTCTTTTTTTAAATATAGAATAACTGTAACAAATGAATATAATTTATATATATGCAAAAAAGGATACATTTCATGATATTTAGTACTTATGAATGTAAAATTTCGTTTATATAGTTCAAAGTTTTATAAAAAAAATGAATCTCTAATTAAAGAATTTTTCATATAGTGAACTTTTTATTTAATTATTTATTTATTTACTGCATTTAATTATTTCTCGAATTAGTAGTCTGATTGTATTTCTTTTTTATCTTTCTCTTATATATATTACAATATACATAGCTGTACATATGACTATTCTAGCAGTTTATTGACATTTGTAATGATATTTTTTGTTTATATTAAGAAAATGAAACATTTATATGAAATAAACCTATATATATATATATATATATATATACATATATATATATATATTCATGTTCTGCAAGTGATGTCATTTCGTTTTATACAATGTATGAAAAGCTATTTATTATATATATATATACTATATATAATTATATACACGGCTGGTGAAATACGATCGCCTGGTCGCCATTGGCGACAAATATATTTTACTTAGCAACTATGTTTAGCAACAGAAACTCAACATTTTTTAAAATTTTTAATATTTTGGTTAAAAAAAAAAAAAGAGTCCAGAAACGAATGCCGAAATTTCTGATAAAATGCAGTGTAGTTCATATCAATTCGTTTAAAAAATAAGTTGAAAAAAAAAAGCGACTCATGGCTATCTGTGCGTGTTTCGAACACCGTCGTGCTGCATTTAGACAGTATTGAATCAATATACCAATAGGAAATTTACACCGCGTCCCAGTGAGCATGTTTAATAACCCAGTGTTGAATAGATGCAGTTTGCACCGCTCTCATTTGCTCGCTTTACGATCCGGTGCTAAATCGTTGCGCCAGTGTAATGATGTGCCAATGCCAAAGGTGTATCAGTTTAGAGAAAATAATAAAACAGGTGTGAGTATGTTAAGTTTAAACAAGTGTTTCCTGAATTAAAAATTTACATTGAAAGAAATATTCAGTAACAGAGCAATAAGGAAAATATGCGTATATAGCACATATTTTCCATAGGGCACACTGTAAGAAACTCGCAATATTGAATTTTCCTGATCTACCAGTCAGGATGGAACCAAGATTGTGTGAGCAGTAAGCAATGACTCTAAATGACAGCCACAAAATCGCATAGCTTTCAGTTATTTAGCACTTCCCAATACTGCTCTGATACCAAGATTTCTGTATGCAAAACAGAAACAAGAAAGAAAAAACATGCAGTACGCATTGATTAGTAACACTTTCCAACTGTACGCAATTGCTGTATCGAATAACTATTAATATTCTTTGCCTACGTTATCGCACAACAGACAGAAGTACTGAAAAACATACAGCTAGACTAATTGATTTTTAAATTACTCTTAGGCATTTTGGAAAGTGTTAAAAAGGCTCAACGCAAAAGAATATGCAGCCGTTAGATTATAATTACAGCTTTTAAACTCTCTGGATATTTTACTGTAGCCCTGTAAATCTAAAAGTTAATCACATCATATTCTATACAAAACAATATTTTAGAATATTAATAATACATGTCAATGTTTTTATGATTTTTATAGTAAAAAGTTTTTTAAACGTAACTTTAAAAAAATTCTGTCCTAAAACGTAATACATTGGCCTTTTTTTTTTATTGTTGTTGTTGTCCTTGTAAACAAACTAGTTCTACAGGACCTATTAATGACATTTTAAATAGGGAACATTCCATGGGGAACATGAGTGTATCATTTAAAAAAAATTCTCAAAATATTCACGGATGATAGAAGATGGAGACAAAGAGATAGAAAGGTAGACAATCGGACAGACAGATGCACAAATTGAAATCATATTCCCACTAAAATTATAAGAAAGTGTTAAAACGCTCATGTAAACAAAAGTGCAATTCCAGAAAATTTTTATTAATACCTCTTAATGTAACTCATTATTTTTGTGTGGCCCTGTAAATCTAATGCTAACCATACTATATTACATAGAAGGCACACTCTTTTGTGCATACGAATAATATATTTCAATTGCATTAAGCTTTGGGGAAGATAAAATTATTAAAATTTGGCTTATAAAAATAACTCTCATACAACACAATGTTTTGGAGTACTTTCAAGTGCCCCTGCACACAAACCAGTTAGAAACGTACTCTACTTTACATAGGAAACATCCGATAGGGAATTGAATAACATATTAAAATTTCATTAAAGTTTCTATACATTAAAGGAATTAAAATATGATTTATAGAAACTCCTCTTATAGAACACAATGCTTTCGAATACTTTTGGGTGTTCTGTACACAAACCAGAAGAGGAATCCATTCCATTTTCAATAGGGAACATCCGATAGTGAACTTCAATAAAATATATCGGTTGAAAGAAATTCCATAAATATTTACGCGAATTAGAGGGCAGAAAAACAGACAGAAAGACAGACAGGCGGAAAGAAGAACAGTCAGACATATACACAAATTGAAATTATATTCACGCTAAAAAAATGATTAAAAGTGTCAAAAACGCTTAATGTAAGCGAAAGTACAATTCTAGCAATTTTTTATTAATAGCTCTTAATATAACTGAATATTTTTGTATCACCCTGTAAATCTAATTGTAACCATGCTATATTCTATGCAAAGCATTCTTTTGTGCATATAAATAGCATATTTCAATTTTCTTAAACTTCGTGGAAAGTGAAGTTATTAAAATTTGATCTATAGAAATATCTCACAAAGAACGCAATGCTTTGGAGTACATTTGAGTGTCCCTGTACATAAACTAGTGGTGGTATGTAATCTATTTTATATAGGAAACATCCAATAGTGAATTTGAATAACACATTTCAATTTCATGAAGATATTGTACAGTAAAGGTATGAAAATATGGTTTATAGAAATACCTCTCATAGAACACAATTCTATGAAATACTTTTGGGTGTCCCTGTACACAAACCAGTAGAGGTATAAACTCCATTTTCAATAGGAATCATCCGATAATGAAGTTAAATAACATATATCAGTTTCAAAAAATTCCATAATTATTTACGGGAGTTAGACCGCGGGAAGACAGACAGACGGACAGACGGAGAGATACACAAATTGATATCAAATTCACACTTAAAAAAAATGTTAGGAAGTGTTAAAAACGCTTAATGTAAACGAAAGTAGAATTCTATCAAATGTTTAATAATAGTTCTTAATATAACAGAATATTTTTGTGTCACCCTGTAAATCTAATGCTAATCATGCTATATTTTCTATGTAAACCATTGTTTTGTGCATATAAATAACATATTTCGATTTCCTAAAACTTCGTGGAAAGTAAAGTTATTAAAATTTGATTTATAGTAATATCTCAAATAGAACGCAATGCTTTAGAATTCTTTTGAGTGTCCTTGTATATAAAACAGAGTTGGTATTTAATCCATTTTATACAGGAAAAATCCAATAGTGAACTTGAATAACATATTTCAATTTCATTAAGATATGTGTACAGTAAAGGTATGAAAATATGATTTATAGAACTACCTCTCATAGAACACATGCTTTGAAATACTTTCGGGTGCCCCTGTACACAAACCAGTAGAGGTATAAACTCCATCTTCAACAGGGAACATCCGATAGTTAACAGGAATAACATATTTTAATTTCATTAATACATGTGTACAGTAAAGGTATGAAAATACGATTTATAGAAATACCTCTCATAGAACACAATGCTTTGAACTACTTTCGGATGTACCTGTATACAAACCAGTAAAGGTATAAACTCCATTTTTAAAAGGGAACATCCGATAGTGAATCTGAATAACATATATCAGTTTCAAGAAATTCCACAAATATCTATAGGAATTAGAGCGCGGAGAGGCTGACAGACGGACAGACAGACAGACAAACCGAAGTCATTAACACTTTTCAACCTTGTTGGGAAGTGTTAAAAATGTTAGAATGTGTTAAAAAACGCTTAATGTAAAAGAAAGTACACTTTTAGCAAATATTTATTAATAGCTCTTTATATAACTGAATATTTTTGTGTCACCCTGTAAATCTAATGCTAATCATGCTATATTCTATGCAAAGCATTTTTTTGTGCTTATAAATAACACATTTCAATTTCATAAATCATCGTGCAATGTAAAGTTATTAAAATTTAGTTTATAAAAATATCTCTCTTAAAACGCAATGCTTTGGAATACTTTTGTGCGTCCCTGTACACAAGTCAGTGGTAGTATTTGCTCCATTTTATGCAGGAAACATCCGATAGTAAACTTGAATAACATATTTCAATTTCATTAAAATTTGTGTACAGTAAGGGTATGGAAATATGATTTATAGAAACGCCTCTCATAGAACACAATGCTTTGAAATACTTTTGTGTGTCCCTGTACACAAATCAGTGGTAGTATTTGCACCATTTTATACAGGAAACATCCGATAGTAAACTTGAATAACATATTTCAAAATCATTAAGATTTGTGTACAGTAAGGGTATGGAAATATGGTTTATAGAAATGCCTCTCATAGAACACAATGCTTTGAAATATTTTAGGGGGTCCCTGTACACAAACCAGTAGAGATATAAACTCCATTTTCAATAGGGAACATCCGATAGTGAACTTGAATAACATATATCAGTTTCAAAAAATTCCATAAATATTTACGGGAGTTAGAGTGCGGACGGACAGACAGACAGACAGACAGACAGACAAACCCAAGTCATAAACACTTTTCAACCTTGTTGGAAAGTGTTAAAAAATATGTACTCACCAGATACAATCTGTAACCACTGATATAGATTTTATGCGGCTGCAGAAAAAAGTGACTTTTGACAGATTGAGATGTAATTTTATAGAAATTATTTTAATTAAAAAAAAAAAAAAAAAAAAAAAAAGTCGGAAAGCTACAGCAATTTTCTGTGTTTTAACAGATTTTTTTTTTTCCTGTGTAAACATATACACAATTTATATATGGTTACTTAGCTTTACCGTTATTTTTTAATATTACTAATAATGTAAATATGTATTATAAAAGCTGATAGTTTTCATCATTAGATAGTTTTCTTCATTAGATAGTTTTCATCATAGTTTTCATCAAAAACTAATTTTAGTATAAAGTAAAAGATTTTTGAGGTTGAATGGGCTTTATGTCGCACTTATACTACAGTATGAGGAAATAACGATGACCTTCCCCTAAGAGTGGTCCAGAGATATTTCAACCACATTTCTGATCATCCACGAAGAGGATGGATTCACCGCTTCGATGAACCCCAGAGGTTGAATTTGTATGGGAACACGGAGGACATTGCAACCACGACGATTGTAGGTGCACTATCCAGCATTAATGTACACGACGGTTTTCGGTCGGCTCGAATATCGATCCCGCAACCTTTAAAATATTTTTATAATTTTCGTTTTGGAAATTGAAAACTTAACCAACAATCACTCGCTTTATTGTTTATTTAATTATTTATTTGTTTATTTATTTATTTTTTTAACTGAATAAAAGTTCAGTTAAAAACCTCAACCTATAGGTTTATTATTATTATTATTATTTATTTATTTCTTTATTTTTCAAAACTCATAGCTTTAATTCAATTTTTCGTGAAAAAAAAAAAAATGTTTGAAAAATGAAATCTAGATCCGGCTGATTATAAAATCCATATTCATTAATCATTTCATACTTTAATTTCACACAATATTTCATACAATATTTGAACAGTGAATCTGAAAGACTATAACACAAAATGGAAAATAGTAGAAATGGCCGGAGGGGGTTCAGTAAGAAGAGTAAATGTGAAAGCGTTTTCGTCCATAAACAAGAAAGAGAAATCATGCAGTACGCATCGATTAGTAACACTTTCCAACTGTACGCAATTGTTGTATCGAATAACTATTAACATTCTTTACGTACGTTATCGCACAACAGACAGAAGGACTGAAAAACATACAGATAGACTAATTGATTTTTAAATTCCTCTTAGGCATTTTGGAAAGTGTTAAAAAAGCTTAATGCAAAAGAAAATGCAGCCGTTAGATTATAATTACAGCTTGTATAATCTCTGACTATTTTACTGTAGCCCTGTAAATCTGAAAGTTAATCATATCATATTCTATAAAAAACAATATTTTAGAATATTAATAATACATGTCAATGTTTTTAAGATTTTTGTGGTAGAAAGTTTTTTAAATATAATTTTTAAAAAAATTCTGTCCTAAAACGTAATACATTGGCTTTTTTTTTTATTGTTGTTGTTGTCCCTGTAAACAAACTAGTTGTACAGGACCTATCAATGACATTCCAAATACGGAACATTCCATAGGTAACATATGTGTATCATTTTAAAAAAATTCTCAAAATATTCACGGATGATAGGAGCCGGAGACAAAGAGATAGAAAGGTAGACAATCGGACAGACAGATGCACAAATTGAAATCATATTCCCACTAAAATTATAAGAAAGTGTTAAAACGCTCATGTAAACAAAAGTGCAATTTCAACAAATTTTTATTAATACCTCTTAATGTAACGGATTATTTTTGTGTGGCCCTGTAAATCTAATGTTAACCATACTATATTACATAGAAGGCACACTCTTTTGTGCATACGAATAATATATTTCAATTGCATTAAGCTTTGTGGAAGATAAAATTATTAAAATTTGGTTTATAAAAATAACTCTCACACAACACAATGCTTTGGAGTACTTTCAAGTGCCCCTGTATACAAACCAGTTAGAAATGTACTCTACTTTACATAGGAAACATCCGATAGGGAATTGAATAACATATTAAATTTCATTAAAGTTTCTATACATTAAAGGTATTAAAATATGATTTTTAGAAACTCCTCTCATAGAACACAATGCTTTCGAATAATTTTGGGTGACCCTGTACACAAACCAGAAGAGGTATCCATTCCATTTTCAATAGGGAACATCCGATGGTGAACTTCAATAAAATATATCGGTTTAAAGAAATTCCATAAATATTAACGGGAATTAGAGCGCAGAAAAACAGACAGAGTGACAGACAGACAGACAGAAGAACAGTCAGACATATACAGAAAATGAAATTATATTCACACTAAAAAAATGATAGAAAGTGTCAAAAACGCTTAATGTAAACGAAAGTACAATTCTAGCAATTTTTTATTAATAGCTCTCAATATAACTGAATATTTTTGTGTCACCCTGTAAATCTAATGCTAATCATGCTATATTCTATGCAAAGCATTTTTTTGTGCATGTAAATAACATATTTCAATTTCCTAAAACTTCGTGGAAAGTAAAGTTATTAAAATTTGATTTATATAATTATCTCACAAAGAACGCAGTGCTTTGGAGTACTTTTGAGTGTCCCTGTACATAACTAGTGGTGGTATGTAATCTATTTTATATAGGAAACATCCAACAGTGAACTTGAATATCATATGTCAATTTCATTAAGATTTTTGTACAGTAAGGGTATGAAAATATGGTTTATAGAAATGCCTCTCATAGAACACAATGCTTTGAAATACTTTTGGGGGTCCCTGTACACAAACCAGTAGAGGTATAAACTCCATTTTCAATAGGGAACATCCGATAGTGAACGTATATAACATATTTCAATTTCATTAAGATTTTTGTACAGTAAGGGTATGAAAATATGGTTTATAGAAATGCCTCTCATAGAACATAATGCTTTGAAATATTTTCGGGGGTCCCTGTACACAAACCAGTAGAGGTATAAACTCCATTTTCAATAGGGAACATCTGATAGTGAACTTGAATAACATATATCAGTTTCAAGAAATTCCATAAATATTTACGGGAGTTAGAGCGCGGACAGACAAACAGACAGACGACAGACAGACAGACAGACAGACAAACCCAAGTCATAAACACTTTTCAACCTTGTTGGAAAGTGTTAAAAACGAAGAAAAGGTTTTACAGGCAAAAAGATTGAAAAGAGACTATTGAATATGTCATGAAGAAATGTTCGTTTAACTATGTGAAAGAAAACGCATGTTCACGTAGTAATATTAACGATTTTTTATTATAAACGCTTATTATCTTGCTCCCCCCCCCCCCTCGAAAAAAAAAAAAAAAAAAGAACGCATGTATTGGACAGAAATTAAGATCATTTTTGGATTCGGCATTCTTGAAAACTTAAAGTTTACCAAACATTTTCTCAAACAGTTTTTTTTCCTAACCTGTGAAATTGAAAGCAAAAGCAGGAGACAAAATATTAATATTCCTTAATATCGCTGAGTTTGTTTTGTATAAGTTTGTTATTGCCAGACACTGTTAAAGAAATTGCAGTGTACCACTGTTTTTGTATGTTACTGCTGATTTTCTCATATGTTTTAATATGAACATTTGCTCAATATATGTACTTATTTGCGCAGTATGGGGTAGGAAATTTTAATGAAGACTGGAGTTTCTAATTGGCCTCTCGCTGGGGCAAATCCTTTATATAGTCCTTGAGAAATACTTTTTCTTAAACATTTTCGCATGTAATTTCATATTATGTGTCTTTAAAATTTTGCTCTACCTCTACCATTTCTATTTTATAATGCATAAATTTCAAATTCTTGGCATAGACTTTAAAAAATAACGATTAACATTGATATACACAATGCAGTGCATTATCCAAATAAAGAAAAAAATACTAAAAAATGACAAAAATGACTTTTTTACTCGTTATATGTAACAAATTTCAGTTATAAATTGGAGAGCAAAATGTTCGTGAGCTCCTCTATCGAGATGTGATGGCGTAGAAAATATTTACTTTTACAAGAATTATACTAATTTTAAACGATATCAATTCAGTCAGTTTTGTCTTAGCATCTGCATTGACATTTATCATCACATTTATCTTCTGTATTGTATTTGGAACAAGAAATTACACATTTTCTATTATTTATTGTTTCCTATTATCGTTCATTCTCTAATTTTTGTACCAAAATTAATAAATAACTTGCGATAAAATTTACAATGAAACTTGGAAAAAAATGTAAAATATATTTATTTAAAACTGTATTATCTTAATAGATGTCGTCCGCATGTGCTCATATTGTTTTACTTTCCGAACATGAAAGTATTGTAATCATGTCAAAAATCTAACTTTGAGATTTTGATGTTTCTATACGTTTTGAGGCCCCTGATTTTATTTTTTC
The DNA here is from genome assembly GCA_963930645.1 of Salticus scenicus. Classification (NCBI taxonomy): domain Eukaryota; kingdom Metazoa; phylum Arthropoda; class Arachnida; order Araneae; family Salticidae; genus Salticus; species Salticus scenicus. Next base: position 351,230,121 of record OZ005652.1, read on the forward strand.
TATTTTTACGATGATGTATGTGTGTATGTATGTATGTGAGTGAACACGATTAGCGTCCAAGCACTTTGTTCGAATGCGGTGGAAGTTAGTACGTAGTTATAAGTCATCATACCACGAACTCTACTGATTTTGGTGAATATAACACTTATATTTTTTTTCTACAGGGACACAAAGAAAAATCGTTTATCCTTATGGTCTATGGGTCCAAATCTTTTTTAATGCGACAGTGACTAAGTACATTATTCAATTGAGCTAAAAATTTATACACATGTTATTGTACACCTTTGCAAGAACCACGTAGATTTTGGTGAGTCTAAGACGTATAGTTTTTTCACAGGAATACAACGAAAAATTCTCTATCATTATGGCTTATGGCCTCAAATTCTTTAAAGAACGATAGCGTCTAAATTCCACATTCGACTGAGCTGAAAAGTCATATACATGTTATAATAGATCACCGTCACACGAACTGAATGAATTTTTCAGAATCTTGCATTTATAGTTTTTTTTTTTTTTTTTTTTTTTTTTTTTTTTAAGGGACACAAATAATAATTTTTTTATTATTGTGGCTTATGGGTTCGAATTATTTAAAGTACGATAGCGTCTAAACGCGATCCGATTGAGCTGAAAAAATATATACATATTATAGGTCATTGTCACACAAACTGTATATATTTTGGTGAGCACACTTACAGAGTTTTACAGAGACATAATGAAAATTTCTTTATTATAATCTATGGGCACAAATTATTATAAGGACAATATCGTTAATTTAAACAGCATAATACAGAGAAAAATACTCAGTTTCCATATTATAATTCTTTCTTTTATTTATTTAATGACTTCGTTTACTTTGATTTATTTACACTAACGTTGATTACGTAATGTTCGGAAGAGAGTGACTCCAGATATTTTTTTCCCCTTATACAAAAATCGTAAGAATCTTAAGACATTTACTTCATGTATAATTAAGCTATCTGATTTTGGTGATCACTTACCGAAATCAGAATTCCGTATTATCCGAGAAATAAGTTAACACTAAGAAAGTCACGATGAATTCATCGCCGTCAACTTCTACGATTTCACAAAACTTTTTTTTTTTTTTTTTTTTTTTTTTTTTTTTTTTTTCAGGAAAAAATAATAGTAATAATTCATTTTATTAATTCATAGCTACACATTATTCAATCATGCTTTAAAAAAATCTGGAGTGACTCCACTCGACTTTCCGAACATTGAGTAATTAACAGTTTTGTAGATAAAGTAAAGAAAGTGTAGTTGTTAAACAAACAAAAGAGAGAAAACCATAATAGAGTGTTTCAGTATTTTTCTCCATCTATTACACGTTGTTTTATTTAACGCTACTGAACTTTGAGCCCATAGATCATAATGATAAAGAAATTTTCGTTGTGTCCCTATAAAAACCTATAAATGCTAGATTCACCAAAATGCTTATAGTTAGTGCAACAGTGATTTATAATACTCATATAAATTTTCAGCTGAATTCAATAAGGCGTTTAGATGCTATCGTACTTTTAAAAATTTAGTCCCATAGGCCATAATGATAAAGAATTTTTCTTTGTGTCCCTGTAAAAAAACTGTAAGTGCTAGATTCACCAAAATCTATACAGTTAGTTCAACTGTGATCTATAACATGTGTACAAATTTTTTGCTCGGATTAATAAGGTGTTTAGACGCTATCACATTTTTAAAAATTTGGCCCCATAGGCATAATGATAAAAAAATTTTCTTTGTGTCCCTGTAAAAAAACTATAAGTGCTAGATTCTCCAAAATCTATACAGATTGAGTATTTGTGATCTATAATATGTGTATAAAATTTTTGCTCAATTGAATAAGGCGTTTAGATGCTATCGCACTTTTAAGATTTTGCTCCCATAGGCCATAATGATAAAGAATTTTTCTTTGTGTCCCTGTAAAAAAACTATAAGTGCTAGATTCACCAAAATCTATAGGGTTCGTACTATGGTGACTTACAATATGCGTACCAACTTTCAGGTTAATCGAACAAAGCGTTTAGACGATAGCGTGTTCACTCACAGACATACACACATACACACATACACACATACACACACACATACATACATCATCGTAAAAATAGTGAATACGGACTCAGGGGACCTCGAAACGTATAGAAACATCAAAATCTCGAATTCGGATTTTTGACATGATTACAATACTTTCCTCACTATAGTGTTCGGAAAGTAAAAAGGTGAAAGTTACTGCTGCTAATAATCCTACAATGTAAATAAATAAATAAATAACCTGGTTATATTACAAATATTTTACGACATCAATAAAATAAAATGAAATATTAATTGCCGAAACGTCAGTGGAGGCCCTCTGTTTAAACTCAAAACGGTTTTGGGCTGTGTCTGTCTGTCTGTCTGTCTGTTTGTCTGTCGCGCGATAGCGGCCGCAAAAATAGCGCTATTGACTTGAAATTTGGTACACGTGTTCATGAGCCCCACGAAATCAGCTGTATAGTTTTTGGTATGTACTCCATTTGTAGTTCGTATACAGGGACACGCCAAATTTTTTCTTATCATTACGGCCTACGGGAGGAATTTGTATGTATCGCGATAGCGGCCGCAAAAACAGCGCTATTGACTTAAAATTTGGTACACGTGTTCATGAGCCCCACGAATTCAGCTGTATAGTTTTTGGTATGTACTCCATTTGTAGTTCGTATACAGGGACACGCCAAAGTTTTTCTTATCATTACGGCCTATGGGAGGAATTTGTATGTATCACGATAGCGGCCACAAAAATCACGCTATTGACTTGCAATTTGGTACGCGTGTTCATGTGCCCCACGAAATCAGCTGTATAGTTTTGGGTGTGTATTCCATTTGTAATTCGTGTACAGGGATAACGCCAAAGTTTTTCTTATCATTACGGCCTATGGGAGGAATTTGTATGTACCGCGATAGCTGCCACAAAAATCACGCTTTCGACTTGCAATTTGGTACACATGTTCATAAGCCCAACGGAATCAGCTGTATAGTTTTAGGTGTGTATTCCATTTGTAGTTCGTGTACAGGGACACGCCAAAGATTTTCTATCTTTACGGCCTATGGGAAGAATCTGTATGTACCGAGATAGCCGCCGCAAAAATCAAGCTATTGACTTCAATTTTTGCCGAAACGTCAGTGGAGGCCCTCTGTTGAGACTCAAAAGGATTTTGGGTTCCGTCGGTCCGTCCGTGTGTCTGTCTGTCTGTCTGCGATAGCGGCCGTAAAAACCACGCTATATTGACTTGAAACTTTGTACACATGTTCATGATCCCCACGAAATTAGCTGTATAGTTTTGGGTGTGCATTCCATTTGTAGTTCGTGTACAGGGACACGCCAAAGTTTTTTTTATCATTACGGCCTATGTGAAGAATTTGTATGTACCGCGACAGCGGCCCCAAAAATAACGCTATAGACTTGCAATTTGGTACACATATTCACGAGCCCAACGGAATTAGCTGTATAGTGTTAGGTGTGTATTCCCTTTGTTGTTCGTGTACAGGGACACGCCAAAATTTTTCTTATCCTTACGGCCTATGGGAAGAATTTGTATGTACCGCAATAGCGGCTGCAAAAATCCTTCGATTGACTTGCAAATTGGCGCACGCATTTCAGCTTTATATATAAGTAGCTGTATAATTTTCATTGCTATATTTTTTATAAACTGTGTACAGGGACACGCCAAAATTCTTAACATTACGGCGTATGGGGTGAATTTCGTTTAAACGCATTTTAATATCATTACATTGCAATGAAGAAAATGAAACTAGAGTACGTGAGTAAGATGATTAAACTTATGTTGCTTGAAGAAAATATGTGCTCTTAAGCTTTCTAATTAATGTACAGGACCTTACCAAAGTGTTCTGACAATGTCACTTAGTCATCCAAACGATGTTAAATTTGGAACAATTATTAATTTTAAACGCAAAATAAGCTGAATAGTTTTTACTGGTGTAAACAATGTTTATGGTTCGTCTACAAAGACACACGAAAGAATTTCGTAACATTAGAGCCTATGGACGAATTTTTAATTTAAGCGCGCACTTTAATGCGTTTATGCTGAATTGAACTTAATAAAGTTAACATGCATTATAAAGATGCTTAAAATCATGTTTACTCTAAAAAAAGGTTATGTATAGACTAAATAATTTATGGGACCACACAAAATAATTCCGAGTATGTACTGTAATCATCCAAATGATGTCAAATTAGTTTGAAAGATTAATGAGTTATAATTAATTAGGTTTATTCTTATTATTGGCGTTTATAATGACTGCGGCTACTTTTCCGGGATACATAAAGGAATTTCGTACTTTTATGGTGTATAGTCGGTATTTCTTAAAAGTGTATTTTAACATGGTTACACCCCATCAAATATAATGAAATTTTATTAGAATTTTAAAAGCCTGTTTTCATGTTGAAAATTGTGGGCATAGAATTGATAATTAGTTTAAAGGTTACGCAAAATATTTCCGATATGCTATGTAATTTTTTTTGTATGAAATTCGGTATTTATGAATTTCCGGGAAATAATACAAGACCGTCGTTTAATAAGAATGCATATTGTTGCGTACTTGGGGGTTTGTACGTTGTCCGAGAATGAAAAGCGAAACTTGCAAAAATTCAGTGATTTATTCACAGAAAGTTCCAGAAGAATACAGGTCTATAAACCAAGTATTAGCTTCAATTCAACCAGTAAACATAGCTTAAACAACAGCCGTTAACAGCAAAACAACAGTACAAACTGTTTAGCAATAACACATAAAGCAAGTCTCATTCAAAGAGGCTCAAAGCAAAGCAAACATTTGACGAAACCGACACAGATCTGAGATTGGAAGCCTTGGCTAAAAAAATGCTCCTTTTATACTATTCTATCGAACACAGACTGTTCTGGAAAATTATCGTATCTCATCAGCCAATTAGATTAGAGCTTCCATATTTGGTATATCCCTAATAAGGATTTTCTCGCCAAGGTCGCCAAAAAATCGCCAAGGAGGGAAACAGTCGCCAAATTTGGCGCCAAATCCATTTCTTCCCTTATCGGAGCTTTTCAATTCGTTTTAAAGGAAAATTAGGCTATTTTAATGCTAAAACGACTAGAAATGCACAAAATTAGCATTTCATCGACTTACTAAGCTTCTTTGAAAAAATTTATACAAAAATAAATGCAATTATTTTCAATTCCGTAACACTTTATATGATATACAAATAAGTATAGAAGGAGAGATACAGCGGGGGGTTGAGGGGGGCGGCAGCCCCCCTCAGGAATATATCTGATTATGGTAATAAGTCGATCGAATCAATATATACTATTATATAATAAGAAATAAATAAAAATGACCTATTGAAAAATGTCTGATGCAAATAGGACGTTGAGGCTCCTGATCTGCAGATCCACTAGTATAAATAAATAAATAAATAAAATCGAATAAAAAAAAAAATCTCCAGGTCGACCACCCATGATCGAACCAGCTTTTACTGAAAAGTAGAAGATGTTGTTATTCCATAGCCATGCGGTATCATGTGACCTGTTCCTACTTAATGCTCCCCAGTCTTATTTTCATATCAATCACCAAAAAAAATAAAAAATAAAAAAGTACCTACCAGATAATATATGTATCAATGGTTATTTATTGTTTTAATTTAATTACTAAAAATAGAAATGACTTCGGACAAATTAAGATATAATTTTACAAAAAAAAAAAAAAAAAAAAAAAAAAAAACTGCATTTTGGAAAGTGAAATTGTCTTGTAGAAAAGTTACTATATATATGTTAAACAGAATTTTTTTAAACAGTGTAGTATAAGTTAAACACTTGTACAAATTAACCAAAATACAAAATTTATGATCAAAATTGTCACTGCAAAACAAATTCAAATAGAAACCACACGGTATAAGGTGACTTGTGTTAAATCATCCCAAAATAATCTTCTTATATTATTAAAATCTGTACGCGTGTGTCTGTGTGTGTGTGTGTCTGTCTGTCTGTGAGAAACGGCTTGAAACAGCAAAGGCTCCGCCGCTAACGGTCGCACGGACTTCGAACAGGTACCGTCGGACAGAGAATTTATCGCAGATCTAAGTTATCTAATTTGCTAAACGATGCGACCCTAATTAGCGGAGATATTAATTAAAATGTCGACCATTGTCTAACGAAAAAACGATTCAAAATGGCCCGCGATCATCATTTTCGACCGGGACCGCTTACCTCGATGAAAAAGCAAAGAGAGAAAATTTCGTGGGTTTTTGTAAAGCGATCCTGCTCGAACTGTTCGAGATATCGAAATACACCTCAAACAGCAGAAAGAGCATTTATTACCAATTCTTACGGAACAATGTTTTTTTTTAAATACGGATTTTTTATATTTTTAAAAATGTTTTAAAAAGGGTCGAAAATTTCTCTTTTTCGCGATCGTCTTTTTTTAAACGCCCTGTACGACCGAGTAACTCTTCCATTTCTTAACAACTGAAATATAAGGAAAGGTCATTTAATCCTCTTTCGAACCATATAAACATTTTTACAAAATACGGATTAGCGATCCATATTTTTAGATTTTACGAAACATCGATTTCTTCACAAAACATTTTATAACTCAAAAGCGTTTAGAGATAAATCATTTCTTTTTTTTTTTTTTTTTTTTTTTTTTTTGTATATAGATCTCGCTTTCATAATTTAATTCCCAAAAGATTGTGAGAAAATTTCAAAAACTGAATGAGTTATAATTTTTTTAATTTTAGCCATTGAAGCATTCGTTTGAATAAGACTAACTTCATTCTATGAGATTGTAAAATGTGTTCGTTGCTGTTTCCACGGCAATCACTTCACGGAAGAATGATGTCTGATGGAAAGAAAAAAAAAACTTGAATGGAAAGAGAAAGAAACATCTGGTATTTAATGAAGTCACGTGTTTTGGTACTGCGATTAAAAATTGCAATTTTGAAAAGTCTTAGTTTTTCAGTGTCGCACACTAAACTTGGTACAAAGAACTAACATCACAAGACAGCCTTGCAGTTCAAATTTCATCAACTTTGCAAAAAATTTACATTTTAATTGGAAATTAAATTTTATTCTAATACGCGTATTTCAATTTCTAATTACGATTAATTTATTTTTAATACATCATTCGAAATATATTTTAAAGTTCTTTTATATTATTCAAAGTTTTCAACAGATTTACACGTTTTGAGGTGTCCTGAATCAGTTTTCTTTTATGGGGCTGTAATATTTTCAAATTTCAATATTTCTATTTCTAATTATGATTAATTTTTTTTAATACATCATTAGAAAGTTATTTTAAAGTTCTTTTAAATTATCGAAAGTTTTCACCAGAATTACACGTTTTGAGGTAATTCATATTATTCAAAGTTTTCAACAGATTTACACGTTTTGAGGTGTCCTGAATCAGTTTTCTTTTATGGGGCTGTAATATTTTCAAATTTCAATATTTCTATTTCTAATTATGATTAATTTTTTTTAATACATCATTAGAAAGTTATTTTAAAGTTCTTTTAAATTATCGAAAGTTTTCACCAGAATTACACGTTTTGAGGTCTCCTGAATCAGTTTTCTTGTATGGCGTTATAATATTTTCAAATTTCAATATTACAATTTCTAATTATGATTAAATTATTTTAATACATCATTCGAAAGATATTTTAAAGTTCTTTTATATTATCGAAAGTTTTCACCAGAATTTTACGTTTTGAGGTCTCCTGAATTGGTTTTCTTTTGTATCTCAGCTGCTAATTAAAATAATTTCATAAGTAATACATCATTTGAAAGCGTTGTTGATTTGGAATTGAATAGTACATTACAGAAATTCGATATTTCGACATTTCTCCTGATTTAAACGTTTTGAGGTGTCCTGAATGGGTTTTCACTTTTGTCTCAAGTATTAATTAAAAAAATTTCATAAGTAATACATCATTTGAAAGCTTTGTTGAGTTGATACACATTTTAAAGTACTTTTACATTATCGAAAATGGAATTCGAGATTTCACCCGATTTACACGTTTTGAGGTATCCTATGGCGTTGTAATATTTTCAAATTTCAATATTTCAATTTCTAATTATGATTAAATTATTTTTAATACATCATTCGAAACATATTTAAAAATTCTTTTATATTATCGAAAGTTTTCACCAGATTTACACGTTTTGAGGTCTCCTGATTAGGTTTTCTTTTGCATCTCAGCTAATTGAGTTAGACCGTTCAAAATTGGTATACGTAGGTTAATTAGGAGGGGCTGAAAGGGTGGGGAAGAAATAGGTGTGCACAAAGCGCGATGCGCGCGAGATTTCACCCAATTTACACGTTTTGAGGTGTCCTGATTAAGTTTTCTTTTGTATCTCAGCTACTAATTAAAATAATTTCATAAGTAATACAGCATTAGAAAGCTTTTTTGATTTGGAATCAAACAGTGGAATACAGAAGTTTCTACCGACAGATGGGGCTGTAATACTTTAAAATTTCAATATTTCAATTTCTAATTATGACTAAATTATTTTTAATACATCATTCAAAAGATATTTTAAAGTTCTTTTAAATTATCGAAAGTTTTCACCAGATTTACACGTTTTGAGGTGTCCTGATTACGTTTTCTTTTGCATCTCAGCCAATTGAGTTAGATCGTTCAAAATTGGTATACGTAGGTTAATTAAGAGGAGATGAAAGGGTGGGGGAAGAAATAGGCGTGCACCGCGCGCGTATCCCCTAACTTGTGCGCGCGCAGAACGCACGGGACTGCGCTGCCGAAGGCAGTGGGGACCCGGTCCGAGTTTGTACCCGATGAGAAATGATTTTTTAAATTTTCTTAAGAATAAAATTTTGACTTGAGAAGGAATATGTGCGGGCAGCGCACGTATACCTTCACAAGTGCGCGCGCATGGGTCTGCGCTGCCGGAGGCAGTGGGGACCCGGTGGGAGTTTTTATCCGATCAGAATTTTTTTTTTCAGGCACGAAGGGTCAGGGAAGGAATACGCGCGCGCAGCGCGTGTATCCCTTAAGTTGACAAAAAAGTTCCGACAAAACAGCCTCCGACGAAATAGGCCCAGGACAAAACTGCCCTGACAAAATAGCCCCAGACAAAATAGCCTCGACAAAATAGCCAGGATAAAACAGCCCCTACAAAATAGCCCCCGTCAAAATAGCTTTCTTCTATAATTTATTTTTGATATACGCATATAACAGACGGTCCAACTGCTAAAAATACGATATTTGAATTCAGGGGAACTCAAAATGGGTCAAACAATAACTCAATTTACCCTAAAACATTTCTTTTTCTACCTTATGGGTAAGAGAAAGTCAAAAGTAACTGATTTCTGAAATTTCTTATATGTTTATTTTTAATTAATTAATGAATGAATTTATTTATTTCAGAATATTTTCAGCTCTAATTTACAGTCATATTTTACCATATTTTTATTAACTTCAATTCTTGTTTGTTTTTGCGTCCATTATAAATCTTGCAATCGATTTTTCACTAACTTTCCGACTGGCTAGACATTTGTAATTTTCAGAATAGCTCAGAACACGGTTACAATGCATTTTTTAAATACTTTTAGCCAACTGTTTGGAGTCCCCGCTGCCTTAGGCAGTGTTTATATGATTCAGCAGAAAATTTATTTAACTAACTCCCAGACTAGCTAGACAGTTAAAACTTTCAAAATAGCTTAGAACACGGTGAGAAAGCTCTTTCTTTTTCTTTTAATACTTTTAGCCAACTTTTTCGGGTCTCTGTTGCCTTCGTTATCGTATAAATGATTTAACAAACGTATAACTTTCCGACTAGCTAGGCCTTTGAAACTTTTAGAGTAAATCAGAACACGATGTCAACGCCTTTTTTTTTAATACCTTTAGTCAATTATTTCGGGTTCCCGCTGCCTTCGGTAGCGTTTATATGAATCAGCAATTACATAACTTTCCGATTAGCTGCATATTTAGACATTTGAAACTTTGAGAATTGCTCAAAACACGGCGACAATGCATTTTTAAAATACTTTTAGCCAAATGGCTTAGAACTTGCTTCGAGTCCCCGCCGTCTTCGGTAACATTTATGCGATTCACCAATCATATAACTTCACGACTAGCTAGACATTTGAAACTTTCAAATCGCTCAGAACACGATGACAATGCATTCTTTTAAAATTACTTTTAGCCAATTATTTCAGATCCCCGCGGCCTTCGGTAGTGTTTATATAATTCAACAGAAAATTTTAAGAACATGGTATATAAAAAGTTCTTTGTATCTTGTAATTATTTATTATAAAATATAATGCATTTTCGTAAATAGTAAATGACTATATTTTAAAAAATGCATTTGTTATTTTCTTTTGCATACCTAAATAGGGAATAAAATATTCCTGAAAATTTTTGATTAAAGGTTTTCTGTGAATTTGCATATTTTGTGATATCTGTCTGTGTGTGTCAGCAAAAGTTCTGGTTGCTGTAACTCACAAACCAATCAGCAGAATTTAACAGTACTGGATTTTTTGTTGCATCTTGAGTTAAATATGTGCTAATTAACTTTTGTGATACATCGACAAAGGGGTCCGCTTTCCTGCAGCAATTAAACTCATTTACTTTAAGGCAGCAAGATAGAATACTAAACCAAGCTTACTATGTAATATGTACATTATGTAAATCCCTGATAATTCAATTTCGATGCATATTGGCCTCGAGATTGCACCGCTATGATGCTTTTTATTTCTATTCGAAGGAAGGCCATACCTCGGTTCCCATAGCAGCGTACAAGTCCACAAAACTTGACATGCGAGATTGTTGATTCAATTTAAATACATAACGGCCAACTACTGGCGGTACTACCGCAAGGTGACGTTGTTATGTTGTAAATTTCTCTGAATTTTCCTTACATGTGAAATACTACGCATCAAAATTTAATGTGTTTAACTACACTATTTTTCCCTACCCATGTTTAAGTTTTTGCGTATATCAACCGATAGGTAGCGCTGATACTCTGTAATTTTCTTTGAATCTGAAAAAACTATATGATACACTTCCGGTTATCCAGTTTTCACCAAAATTTAGAAAAATGATGTGTACACCAGATCACTAGTTCTATTTTTATTTATTTTTTTATTTTTTATTTTTTTTTTTTTTTGGGGGGGGGGATAAGATAGTTAGAAGATTTTCCATGCAAAAATATACATACATATATATTGGCCAACTTCCGAAAACCATTTTTTTTTTGGCTCATGAAACCTCAATACATGTACATCAGGTGAAAACTTAACATCGAATTCATTTCAAATTCAATATTCCCGTTATCTACAGTAGTTCGATAATGGAAGCAAAATAATAATTTTTCAGACAATGCTAGAAACTTACCAACCGTAAAAAATTTCAAACGGCAAGTCCTTCTACATTATGTTTTTGTATTGTATATACCTATATTTGGAAAAAAAATTAAAATTTTTAACTTAAAAAATTTGTTTTAATTAATCATAACTTTCGCCCACCCAACACACTTTGAAATAACTGTTTCCTGGTTCTTTCTTCTGAGACTATTTATCGGGGATATTTTTCCTGCGGCTGTTTTGACTGAAGGAATTTTTCATGTGGGGTATTTTCTGTCGAGGCTTTCTTTCATCTATTTCATCTGGGCTAGTATATCGGTGTTCTTATTTTTATTTATTTATTGTTATTGTTATTGTTGTTTGTTGTTGTTTTTCGGGCGGGTTAGTCCGGGTTATTTCGTCAAGGATATTTCTGTTGGGGCGAATTAGGGGTTATAACCAAGGGCTATTATGTCAGGCCTATTTTTATGTGGGCTATTTCTTCATACACTATTTTGTCATTAAGTTTTTTCCTAGAGTCCAATTTTTCGGCGCTATTTTTGCCTGGGAATTACTTCATTAGGACTATTTTGACGGGGACTTTTTTGTCGGAGCTATTTTGTCGAGGCTATTTTGATGGGGCTGTTTTGTCGGAGCTATTTTGTCGGGGCCAAATTTTCGGGGCTGATTTGTAGGAGCTGTTTTGTCGGGGCTGTTTTGTCAGGGCTATTTTGTCTTGGGGCTATTTTGTCGGGGGCTATTTTGTTGGGGCTGTTTTGTCGGGGATATTTTGTCGAGGCTATTTTGTCGGGGCACTTTTGTCGGAGCTGTTTTGACGGAGCTGTTTTGTCGGGGCTATTTTGTCTCGGGGCTATTTTGTCTAGGGCTATTTTGTCTGGGGCTGTTTTATCGGGGCTATTTTGTCGAGGCTGTTTTGTCGGGGCTATTTTGTCGGGGCTGTATTGTCTTAGGCTTATTTGACGGGTCACGGATATATATTTATACCCCATTAAAATTCTGTGGTTAACATTGTTGATAATATCTAAAATATCAATTGTAACATTTTGAAAATTAAGTATTTTAGAATGAGAATATTGAATGTTCTGCGAAAAATTAGAATGAGAATTATGAAGAGAGTTACTAGTTTGTCTAATGTAATCCATGTGACATTTACTACTTTTCATTGAAGATATTAAACTTTAATCCTTCCATAGTGTGAAGAAGATTTTGTTTGGCCGTAACGTGTATAAAATAGATACGTTGTCAGAATTCTGGATGATAGCTGAAAGTTAATATTATGTTAGCAATTAATTTGAATATAAAGAAGTTCCAAGAACTGTCTAATTAATGAGATACAATTTATTGATTGTTTGAAAGAAGTCTTATCTAGACAATTATGCATGACCATAGAACAAAATGTAATGGTATGGTACTGGAGAACAGTACGGGACACAAGCCCCTATTTTTTTCCAGCTACATCATCATGGCAAGTCCAGTTAAAAGCTTACGTGAAAAAATTAAATTACTTGTCGTTTACTTTTTACATCCGCCAAGCTCACAGTATTAGAAAGAGCAAGGGTACGATTTTCGTTATGAACAATTATGAATAATTTATTTGAAAGGACTGACATTAGTTCATTGCCAACTACTTATTGAATATTGGCACAATTACGCCGTTTTTAGTTCCTGAGAAATGACCAGCTAAGCAAATATTTTGCCTAACTCTTGAATGGAAATCAGGCGACAAGCGTTATATTTTGATGTAGGATGAAAAGGAGCCGAATTAATACCATCAGCGTTTACAAAATAAAAGGAAAGTAATAATTCAAACCACATCCTTTCCTGAGCGAAAAGAATTTACATTACGTTAGAATTATGTTAAAGCTAATATTGGGAAAAGGTCAAAGACTTCATTTCAGTTGTCTTGAAAAAAATAGATGAAAGGGAACATATAAAATTTAGAAAAAACGCATTGAATATGTATGCATTTAAATTATTATTCATAGGTTAAAAACAGTTATTTCGCTAAATTTAAAATAATTGTTTAAGATTAAATAATTAAATTTATAAATTTATTTAATTAGAAAATTTAGCTACCATTTAGAAATAAAACAAATTTTACAATATGTAATAATCTACATCGCACAGAACACTACCAAATTAGAAGAATCGTTAATTTGTGATTTATCAACAAGTGATCAAGTTAGACATCTAGAAGAATTACAAGTTTGAAAAAAAATATTTACGATTGGGACAAGAATATTCTTAATTATTTAAAGATTCATGAAAATCCCTGTAAGTTTATAAATTTCGATATACCAAGCAATCGACCTAGTGTTACTAAGGACTAAATGACTAGTATTTAAAACTATGCTAAAAAAACCAAACTCATTGTATATGTATTAAAATTAATGAAATTGTACAAATATTAGAAATAATTGATAATTTGAAAGCAATTATAATCCGAAAAAAAAAAAAATATATATATATATATATATAACTATTTAAAATCTAGAATATATGAAATTAGAAACTATGATATATATATCTACAAAGGTCTCAAATAAAACTAAACATATGCAAACCCATATCTATCAAGCTAGTAATTAAAACACTTGAAATGAGAAAAACTAATTCACCAGTTTAAAAAAAGTTACTCAATAATAATAAAGTAATTCATAATAAAGTAATAATAAAGTAAATAATAATAAAGTAATTAAGGTAAATAATCGCAAGGTAACCTATTAAGGGAAATGAAGACTGTGAGATCCTGTAAGATTGATTTTAGATAAACAATGAAAAAAAAAAAAAAAAAAAAAAAAAAAACATGCAAATATGAAATTTATGGTTGGTTGATTTGTTGGGTTTAACGTTGCACTAGTATTTCGCTATGGGCAACTAGTATTAAATTTATTTATAAATATTGAATTATTTACATAAACATTTTTTTTTTTTTTTATTTACACTGAAATATTTTATTTATCTCATTTCATATTTATGCAAACTTGTATCATCTATATGTGTTACAGTAAAAGTGATGAATCTGAGGATTATGCATAATTACCCGTGATTATGCATAATCCCCACTAAATTTTGGGGAATGTGATTAGTTATTCAATATTTATCACATTTACCGGTTATTTTAGCAGTGCTGCAGCACAGAATTTTGCATATTTTTCAGATACATGCACTTTGAGATAGGGGTATCCTGTGATGTTCTTTTTTTTTTGTTTGGTTTGTTTACATATACGCAAAGCGTACAGACGTGCGTAATACTGGCTGCTGCAGTAAAATTTTGCATATTTTTCCGATTCATGCATTTTTGGATAGGGGTATTCAGTGATTTTTTTTTTTTTTTTTTTTTTTTTTTTTTTTTTTGGGGGGGGGGGGGTTCATGTACAGAAAAACAAAGAAAAACCTCACTGGATACCCTTATCGCAAAATGCATTCATCTGAAACGCATGCACAATTTTGTACTGCAGCAATCAGTATCACGCACGTCTGTACGCTTTGCGTACATTAAAACAAAAAATAATATAAATAATATAAGAAAAAAATCACGGGATACCCATATCTCAAAATGCAGGAATCTGGAAAACATCCACAATCTTGTACTGCAGCAGGTAGTATTACGCACGTCTGTACGCTTTGTGTACATGAAAAAAAAATCACTGGATGACCCTATCTCAAAAGGCATGAATCTGAAAAAACATGCAAAATTTTCTACTGCAGCAGCCAGTATCACACACGTCTGTACGCATTGCATACATAACAAAAAATCACTGGATACCCCTATCTCAAAATGCATGAATCTGAAAAAACATGCAAAATTTTCTACTGCAGCAGCCAGTATCACACACGTCTGTACGCATTGCATACATAACAAAAAATCACTGGATACCCCTATCTCAAAATGCATGAATCTGAAAAAACATGCAAAATTTTCTACTGCAGCAGCCAGTATCACGCACGTCTGTACGCATTGTATACATGAAAAAAAAAAATCACTGGATACCCCTATCTCAAAATGTATGAATCTGAAAAATATGCACAATTTTGTACTGCAGCAGCCAGTATCACGCACGTCTGTACGCTTTGCGTACATGAAAAAGAAATGACTGGATACCCCTATCTCAAAATGCATGAATCTGAAAAAATATGCAAAGTTTTGTACTGCACCAGCCAGTAATGCGCACGTCTATACGCTTTGCGTACATGAAAAAAAAAATACTGAATGCTTCTATTTCAAAATGCAGAAATCAAAATTTATCACATTCCTCTTTATGCGTTGGGGATTTAAAAAATAACCGGTAAATGTGGTAAATATTGAATAATTTATGACATTCCCCAAAATTTAGCGGGGATTAATTACTTTTATATATATATATATATATATGTATATGGAAATACGTATTATTGGAAATAATATCTAAAATATCTGTTCAAGTTTCATGAGAATAGTTCCGGAGATCTGGATATTATAATTCAACTAGTATGTTGTGGCCACCACAAGACTTTCTTCTATATTTTCCTATACATATTCAATCAGTAACAATATTAAAAAAAAAAAAAAAATACGATTTTTTTTTTCTAAGTTTTTTTTTTTTTTTTTTTTTTTTGAGGTTATAAGTAAAAAAAATCGATAACTTTGTTTTAAATTATCACAGATTTATAGTTCAATCATTCGTTTTAAAGGTATTGACGAGATCTTTCGAATGATACCAATCTTCAAAATTTACCCCCCCCCCCAGGGGGGGAAGCGATGCTCCCCCATGCACAAATTTTTTTTCCTAGTTACGTACTACTATTATCAATAATTCATATTAATTTTACAATCACAAGTGTAAAATAACTCTTATTATGCACATTTATACGAATTTTTGTCCTATTCTGCCATGTTAAAAATTTAGATAAAATGCTATCACAGCGCCTCCTGTTGAGCTATTGATCCCCAAATATAATCAGCACCAGTTTATGTCGGGGACCAACTAAATACCAAGTTTGGTAAAATTTCGTTTAAAAAAAAATATATATATACGATTTTTTTTCTACGTTTTTTTTTTTTTTTTTTGTTAAAAGTAAAAAAAATCGATAACTTTGTTTTAAATTATCACAGATTTATGGTTCAACCATTCGTTTTAAAGGTATTGACGAGATCTTTCGAATGATACCCATCTTGAAAATTTATCCCCCCCGGGTGGGTACTTCCCCCCAGGGGGGGGGGAACCGATGCCCCCCATGCACAATTTTTTTTCCTAGTTAACTACTACTATTATCAATAATTCATATTAATTTTACAATCACAAGTTTAAAATAACTCTCATTATGCCCATTTATACGGAATTTTGTCCTAAGCTGCCATGTTAAAAATTTGCATAAAATGCGATCACAGCGCCACCTGTTGAGCTATTGATCCCCAAATCTAATGGGCACCAGTTCATGTCAGGGTGCAACTAAATACCAAGTTTGGTTAAATTTCATTCATTGGTTCGTTTGATACAGCGTCCACAAAAAAATGATACAGACATACAGACACACAGACAGACATTTTTTAAAAACTATCAATTCGTGTTCAGGACATCCGAAAACGTGTAGATCCGTCAAAAAACGGAGGTCGAAAATTTTCGCGAATCCAATACTTTCTCTATATTACATATAGAAGAAAGTAAAAAATTTCTTCTTTGTAAAACGTACTGTTATAGAATTTTTCATTGAAATTTCATAGGGAGTTAGACATTTAATGTGCTACATTTTATAGAAAATAATAGTTTTATTTATAATTAAAATTTTAATTTTTTTTAAAGAAGGAACATTCGAAAATTTACATTCTAAATTATATACATTTTTTTAAATGCTATAACAATTGTTCTCACTTTTTCTCCTGACCTAAAATAACAAAATAGTACAATTTGTATAAAAGTTTTAGGGTAAATGCCCGATTTGAAGTGTTAATAACATATGAAATTTTCCTATAAATCTAAAATTACAGCATACGATGTCAGAAATAAACCCAATATTTCATAATAGACTTTCAGAACATTAAAACTCTTTCAGAATATATATTATTTCTCCATCTGTAGCGGAAAAGAAAAAGAAAAGAAATCAGGAAATGCCTATTGATAAAAGCCTACTAAAGAATAATAATAATAATAAAAAAAAATCTGTTTTTAAAATTACACTTATAGGAAAAATTGTTCTTGAAAATATGCTATGGAAAAGAAAATTTCTCTTTTTATTAAAACTAACCTTCTTTGTTAATAATAGTAATAATAATAATGACAAAACATATTTTTTAAATTCTGACGAAATATTAACTTACATATTTGCTTAAATATTGAAAACTATCACTTAGTAATTTTATCAACCACAGCCTATTTATAGTAATCTCTAGCTAAGCTTGCAATTTTCATAACCGAAATTTAATGAATGGATTACACCTATAAATTAAAGCTTTTGAACTTAAAATTTTGTTTACATACTCTATAAACAATAAGCATATAAATACATTTCGAACTTACCTTACTAGTAACCTGTAATTATAGTTAATTATATTAGTTTTGTTTGTATGCGAACTGGTCATGCTTAAAAATTTTTGACACGTAGATATGTATATTTCAAGGTATGTATAATTTAAAGATAATTTATGTACCTTGCTTGATTCAGACGTATGCAAAGCACGAATAATTATATCTTTCTTTTAACCATAGGCTATAATTAACAATATATGAACACGCTGCTAACTTATCATATTTTGCTATCGCTATTTGACATTTTTTAGGAAAATCAGAGAACGTAATACTATCTCAGACGGCATAAATGTCAGTGATGAAAGTATATGTTAGTAAGTTAGTTTGTTAGTCTGTTTACACAATATCTCACGAACAAATGATCGCAGAGAGGTCACACCAGTTTTATAATATTATTTATGACACTGGCAAGAACCCTATTTATTTGCAACATTCTAATTAAAAAACTTCAGAATTTATTCGAAATTTATGATTTTCTTAACATGGGAGAATAGGGGAAAATTTCACTTAAACGTGCAAGAAAAGAAATATTTTTATCGTAAAGATGTAAGAACAGCTCTTAAATATCAGTTTTGGGATGAACATCATTAACTATAAACCTTCTAATTTAATTTATGTTCGCTGTTAACCCTTTATCGGCCCATTGTATCATATAGCAAAAATTGGGTTTACTCGGAAATGGATATAACGATTCTCAAAAATGTTTGTAGTTAAGTGTTTTTCGGGGTGCTTGGATTAACTCTCATCTTTTAAAAAAAATGCGTTCGCTATTAACCCTTTAATGTGCAGAAAAATAAATTCACTGAATTTTGAAAAATAAATTTAATAAATAAGATATATAGGACCCAACAATACGTAAAATGCTTTTTAAAAAAATTTACAGTATTTTTCCCCCCAAGGGGTGGGGGGGGGGGGTTCACAGAAGTACCACCGCGCACTTACGACATATTTCTTGGATGAACAATGTATAGTTAGAATTAATTTTGTAACATTATTCTTCATTATTTTTTTTTATTGAATTATTAAAACATGCAATTTCACCAATAAGAATCATTTAAAAAAAATTAAATATTAGAAAATATAAAGATAAGAAAAAAAAATTTCAATAATCAGTAAATGGATATAGTATTCAATATTTTTTTTTTAATTGAATTACTTAAACATGCAATATAACTAATAAGAATTATTGTTAAAATATTAAATATAACAAATATAAATGGTAAGAGACATAAAAAAATCAGTAAAAGGATACAAAGTACGAATATTTACAAAAATAAATTTTATGTTCTGTGTAAAATATAAAGTTCTGAAATTTTAGCTTAAGATTTGCATACTTTTGAAATGTTATTTTTTATTAAAAGTTTGGAAGCATGATGGATTATTTCCAAACATGCAAAGGCCTACTATGCATGTTTCTCACATCCATCGGGTTCAACGCGGCTTTATTTCTGTATTGCATAATGCACAACGCTTTGATGTACTTTTTACTGGTAAATGTTCTGCACTAGACAATCTTACGTCATCTGGAATACTAAATTTATGTGATTTTATCTGCACAGGCAGAGAAAGTTTTCGTTTTTTGGTAGTTCCTTCTCTGCCGATAAATATAAGAGACCGAATAATTTCCTTTCTAAAGGTTTTTACATTTTTCATGTCTGGATCGATATTTGGTAGCATTTTATATAATATATATGCATTTATGACTGTCATATCAAGGAAATGGAAGAGCAGTCGGTGCCACCATTTTCTGATTTTTCTGTCTATT
Organism: Salticus scenicus; assembly: GCA_963930645.1. Lineage (NCBI taxonomy): Eukaryota > Metazoa > Arthropoda > Arachnida > Araneae > Salticidae > Salticus > Salticus scenicus. Next base: position 351,249,744 of record OZ005652.1, read on the forward strand.
TCAGAGAAGCTCTTCAGGTGATCAAAATGATAAACCCATATTTTTATTGTAGTCAGAAACTGCTTTGGGACACTGTACTTCAGTTATATCTCCGTTCTTCTCTTTTCATTTTATAATAACTGTATCTGTACAATCTACCAAACAGGACAGCACACATACGCATCTTTTGTCTTTCCATTTTATGCATGTAATATTATCACCACTAACAGCCCAGTCGAATTCTTCACGAGTGAGATTTTTTTCATCACTAAGTTTAGGTAAATTTTTCTGAGACATGTTCACAGTTCCACAAGAAAAAAATTTCTGCGTTTCTAAAAATTTGTATAGGTTGTAGAAGGAAAACAAATTATCCATATACAGAATGTGGTTCTTTCGATAAATTGGTTCTGTTAAATCTCGTACGACCCTTTCTGCAAAAGTTTTTTCGACATCTTTCGTTTTTCCAGTATATATCTGAAACTGAGATGCAAATCCATTTTCATTACAACGCATCCAAATCTTGTAACCCCTTTTTACTGGTTTTTGGGGTATGTACTGTTTCAGACTACTTCGAACCTTTAAATTTGACCATTGACTCACCAACTGCCTGGTATTTAGAAGGTCGAAGTATACTGAGAAATCTTTCAGAAAGATGCGTAACGAGTGGTCGTAATTTATACAGTTCGTCAAAATCTTTATCACCTCTTTTTTTCATTAGGCTTTTATCATTTACGTGAACATTTCCTAAGATCCTTTGACTGGCATAAGGCTAGACGCAATAGGATCATGCAAAATTTCTGATGTGGACCAGTAATCCCTATAATTTGGAGGTCTCTTCACACCCATTGTGAGATTGATTGCAAGGAATAATATTAATTCCTGTAAAGTTAGGCGAGGAAAATTCTTTCCGGATTCCGTAGCATACAGATTGCTTTGAAAAACAATGCTTTCCATCAGTAGAAAACATTGCTAAAAAAATTGCAATAGGTGACTGGTCATGTTCATTATTTCATCTGATGGTCCAGTTTCAGATATAATATCAGGTATGTTTTTTTTATTATTATTATTATTATTATTATTATTATTAATCCATGACTCTTCCAGTGAATCATAACAGGTTGAGAAGGACATGGCACATTTATATCATCATCAGATTCATCATCATGTATGATTTCGTCATCACTACCACTTTCAATTGTGTCTGAAACACAATATTCTTCCGTGTCACTACTTTCAGATGACACAATGGACTCTGTGTAAGACGGAAGTTCTTCCAATAAAGCTAGTGCTTCATGAATATTGAGTCCTTTCCGAGGCATTTAGATTCAAATATAAGTAACAAACTGTTACCAATAAGAAAATTAATACTAATATTCAGAATTTAAAGATTAACAAAAAAATTCCTATCAGCTATCATAAAAAAATATATTCAGTATCCAAAAAATCCGACTACTCTCTATTACAAAAAGAACGCAAATGAGAAGAGAAAATCTTCAAGTCGAAACAAACCTCGCCCTTTCAATATAAACAAAATCCCCCCACCCTCACAAGAAACGGCAAAAATTATTGGAGTTGAATGTTTTTCGGGGTGCTAAAGCATTTAAACTTATCCTCATATTCAGAAAAATTCATGTTCAAAGTTAACCCTTTATCGGCCAATTGCAACATATGGCAGAAATTGGATTCACTTAGAAATGGAAATAGGAATTTCGATGAAAGTTTGGGGTTAAAGGCTTTTCGGTGTGCTTAAACGATTGGACTTATCCTCATCTTCAGAAAAATTTGCATTCGCAGCTAAACCTTTATTGGCCAGTTGTAACATATGGTAGAAATTGGGTTTACTTGTAAATGGGTGTAAGGATTTTGATGAAAGTTTAGGGGCGTATAAACGATTCGAAATATTTTCATCTTCAGAAAATGTTGCGTTTGCTGTTAAACATTTAAAGGCTAATTACAATGTATGGCAGAAATAGGGTTTACACGGAAATGGACAGAGCGATTTTGATGAAAGTTTAGAGTTATTGATTGTTTGGAGAGAAAAAGTGATTGGAAATATCATGGCGGATAAAATTCATTTATGAACATGGTTGAGACCCTTATATGGTCTATGCATACATTGCCACTTGAAAACAAAATTGTGGAGCAATTTGGTTAACGAACTTATCAAAGATATTTATAAGATAAATTCGCTGTCCAAAATTGGTTCTATTTGGAGTATTATATCGGGCGTTATCGTGATGATAAGATTTCGATTATTTATTTATTTATATATATACGTATATATATATATATATATATATATATATACATATATATATATATATAGAGAGAGAGAGAGAGAGAGAGAGATAAACGAAGTGATTGGAATATTTCGATTTCCAAAGAAATCAACCTATGGCAAATTTGGATTTATGTTATTGAAAAATGCATATAAATTGCCCCCAATGAGCGCAGAAAATGTCGCATCTATAACTCTCAATTCATCCACATGACAGGCATTCATGCTAGTTAGTTTTATAAAAGCCAAGTTCTTTCTTTATACCATCTTTAAGTTAATCGTTCTCAAATACTGGATTTTTAAGTTGTGTCAATTTTCTTGCCGGGATGCGATATGTCATTTTTACTTTGATAGTTTTTAACAATAATTAAAATATGTGTGAACAAATACATGATGGGGAACTGCACGGAGTCCACCCATGCCAACTAGTTTAGATTTACCTCACCTCAAAACGGCTAAATAATAATAATTAAAAAAAATTACTTTCGAAAATTTAATCCAAAAACAATACTTTCCCCACTATATATATATGTTTAAGAGAAAGGAGATAATACCAAAATATCCCAAATGTACTAATCAGTATATTTTCTTTATTTTAATATATAGTTCTAGCAGATATGATATCAGTTTTGTGCTTGACTCACAAGAAACCAAGACTTTAATTACTAAAAGGATTTTAGCTAAACACGTCGCCTAATTCATGCATACAAAATTTCAGATTTCAAAACTGTAATTAGAATATAACTACCATCAAATAATACCACTAAGATGTCATTAGTCGTTTTTAGAAATTTATTCCCATCCCAAATAATACCACTGATACTGTTCGAAACATCGACTCAAAATTGTGATGGCATGTCCCCGGACCACTCTTAAAAATCAGTTCCAAACCGTCGTCAATTACCCACAACGTAGCACTAGAGAGATCCCACCTAAAATCCCACCTAACTACTCAATCTAATATCTATATAATTAATCAAATTACAGATGTGAATGAGATTTTAACCAAACTTATTAATTTTCCTCTTAACGAGTTCATGTGACCTGACCTTGAGACGATCAGATAAAATTTATCACACGCTTCCAAGGGCACATCTATTTGACTATCCATTTCTTATCAGTAGAATTTAAACACCGTCTAATAACATTTTGACAAATGGTTTTAATTAATTATGAAAATTATAATAATAATAGGTATTTCAAGCGAATACTTTTTAATAACTTTATTTTTTCATAGAAATGGGGCAAAATGATTTTAAATATGTTACACAACAATTTATAAACATAATTACATCCTATCTTGCCTTACATAAATTATTATTATTATTATTTATTTATTTTTGTAATTATTGCAGTAAATATCTGCAATATCTGTCCATTAAAAGAAACGAAAAAAAAAAAAAAGTAACTGCCATCGCTGTTTATTTTGTGTATCTGTCGCCATATCTCCTCACGAACAAGAGGCTCCTTATTAGGATCGCTGAAATTTCTATCCCTTCAATCAACGAAGTTACCAATTAAAAACATCGCTTTAACAAAGTACTTTAAAAGTGACATTGCAGTCGCCAAGAAAAATAAAATATCATTCATTCTATGTATATATAAAATAATAATAATAATAATGCGAAGGACCAAAAACGAAAGAATGACATCCTCTGTATAAGAAAAATATATATTATAGTACATAAAATGAATCTACAAATGCGTGAAAAAAAGAGAGAACACCATCTCCATCTAAAACGCATAAGTAGTCATTTTCTCAATATTTAAACTAGAAATATAGATTTACGATCTATGCGTACAAGGTAAACAAATAACTAAATGATCCAGAATTTCTAGTTTATACTTTTCTAGATGGTGGAACAATATTCTGAATATAGTGGATATTATGGATATTATGGATCCTTTGTAATGCGAAATATTCTTGCTTGATTTCTTAGAATTGGGTTATAAACCAAGATTATACTTATTGAAACTCGCCTCTTGAGTTGGCAGTTATTCGCAGAGATTTTTAAATAAGTTTAACTACGATAATATAACGTTCTAGAACTCCTATAGGAGTTTTAAGAACTCACTAAGCAAAAGGGTTTAGAATTTATAAAGATGACATGTAACTATATTTACTAGAGACACGATTTAGTTTCTAGATGTAAATCATAGAATTTTTTTTTTTCAGTGTAGAATTGGAACTCAGTGTGACTAGCGCGAAGTTTCCTTTCAATCTATATAAATAAAGCACATCCGGGCCGCCCGTTTTTGATTGGTCTAGATTTAACTACTTTGGCGATGAAAGTCGGCCATTTTTTAGGGTAAAAACTGATGAATTTTGTAAAAAGATACTGCATAGATGTTATACTTTTTTAAAAGAGCTCTAAAAATTGTTCATTTTTTGTGAGGACACTATATACATTAAGTTATTAGATTTAAAGATATTACATTGCAAAGTTTCACAACGCGATGTCATTCGATTGCTTTTATTTTAAAAGAAGAGTCTAATATTAAACAAAAAAGGACACTATATACATCAAGCTGTTAGATTCAAAGATATTACGCTGCAAAGTTTCACAACGCAATATCATTCGACTGCTTTTATCTTAAAGGAAGAGTCTGATATTAAACAAAAAACAGTCTAATATCAAAGAATAATGAATAACATTTTAAAAATTATCAGTTTTGAAGTTTCAAGAGCTGTAATTTTTAAATTACAGCGTACTTATTTCCCATAAATAATCCATTAAATTTCTAAACAATTGTTGATTCATTCTTGAGAGCCTTTCACCTAAGACCATAGAGCATTGTTGCAAAACAAATGCAAAACGGAAGAAATATTTTATTTAATTCTATTTGTAATATGTTATTTTGAATTTTTGTCCTTAAAAGGAATTTTTATTTATGTTATAAAGACCAAAATGTGATATGAAAAATAAATACTGATTCAATTCTTTTGAAAATTCATTTAAATATAGTGACCAGCGAAGCAGGCGTAGCCTGCCAGTATGTCATAAAATGTTATACTTCTAAGAAATGATTTACTATTTAGATAACTACTTGTTAAAAGGTATATATGATAGTAGTTTTTATTTTTTTTCAATCGATAATTTGTTCCTAGATGCAATAATGCAAAAACATTTAGTCAGATTTTTTAAATAATTTTAAACTGCAAGAAAATGGAATGCTCTACCTTAATAAACATCGAAATTCCTAATAGCAAAATATATTGTTATATATTATTTTAATACTTAGAATTTATAGCAAATTATAACAAATTTGTATTAAACTTTCATGAAAAAAAAATTTTCATAACAAGAATGTTAATAAAAATTTATACCTGTAAACAATAGTTTACTGGTTAGTTTATTACTTTTAAGAGGTATGCTTGCAAGTGTTTTTCTAAAGATAACCTATAAAAATTTTGTAACAAAATGTAACAGCTCAAAATATTTACGTCAAATTTTGTTATAAATTATCCTATATTTATTCGAAATAAAAGAATTATCTAATAATAACAATAATAAAAATTGATTAAAAAAAAGAAAAACTTTTTTTTTTTTTTTTGCTTTTAACTTACGAACCTGTTTTCTTAACAAACGTAAGTATTCAAATATAATTGATTATACTAAAAATTTACCCTTAAAAAAAAAAAAAAATCAAAATAATGGATTTTGAGTAATGAAATGTAATTTAATTATTTATAAAAATTAATTTCAGCGCAAATTCATCATGATTGTCGATTGTTTATTTGTCGAATAGATAATACCAAAATATCCCAAATGTACTAATCAGTGTATTTTTGCAATTGTAACTTCATATTTTTGGTTAAATTAATTATTTTTCAAATTATTTAATAATTTCAAAATAAATATAAATATTTTTTTTTCTTTATTTTAATATATAGGTCTAGCTAGCTATAACATCAGTTTCGTGCATGACTCTCAAGAAACCAAGACTTTAATTGTTAAAAGGATTTTAGCTAAACACGTCGTCTACTTCATGCATACAAAATTTCATATTTCAAAAATGTAATTAGAACATAACTACCATCAAATAATACCATTAAGATGTCATTAGTCGTTTTTAGAAATTTGTTCATATCCCGAATAATGCCACTGATACTGTTCGAAACGTCGAATCAAAATTGTGATGACATATCCCCGGATCACTTTTAGGAATGAGTTCCAGACAGTCGTCAATTACCCACAACGTTGCACCAGTGAGACGTAAAAACCCACTCAACTACTCAACCTAATATCTATAAAAGTAATCAAACTACAGATGTGAATGAGATTTTAACCAAACTTATTAATTTTCCTCTTAACGAGTTCATTTGACTTGACCTTGAGACGATCAGATAAAAAGTATCATATAAAATGTATCACATGCTTCCAAGGGCACATCTATTTGACTATCCATTTATTATCAGTAGAATTTAAACACCGTCTAATAACATTTTCGCAAACTGTTTTACTTAATTATGAAAATTGCAATAATTATAGGTATTTCAAGCAAAATATCTCTTAATAATTTTATTGCTTCGAAGAAGAGGGGCGAAATGATTTTAAATATGTTACACAACAATTTATAAACATAATTACATGTCATATTGCCTTACGTAAATCATTATTATTATTATTATTATTATTATTATTATTATTATTATTATTATTATTATTTTGTATTAAGTAAAATTAAACTCTTTCAGATGTTCATTTTAGTTAGATGAACGTATTTGAGTTTTGATAATTGTGCAATAAATGATCTCATTAATTATGTAATGAACTGAAAAATGACGCTCAAAAGAACTGAATTTAAAGCATTTCAATCTTAGTTTAATTAATAGTTATAATTATTATTATTACTTTTCTTATTAATATTCAAAAACATATTTTTGAAATTTCGTTATTATTTAAGGATAAGAGTTTATAAGTAAAAACAAAAAAGGAATACTTTAATTATAAAATGTTTAAAATAGTTCATTCTCAAAAAATTGAATAGGAAACATATACCTAGAAAATTGCAAAAATAATTTTTGAGAAAAAGGAAAACTACAATGTATCATTTGAAAATATGCAAAATTAATAAACTTAAATTAAAAAATTAATTTTTACAGATAATAAAATATTACAAGTCGTTTGTCTGCAACACTTAAAACAACTTATTAAACCCTAAATTTTCAAAAGAAAATTATCGCAGTAAATCTCTGCAATATCTGTCCATTAAAAAAAAAAAAAAAAAAAAAAGTAACTGCCATCGCTGTTCATATTGAGTGTCTATGGCCATATCTCCTCACAAACAAGAGGGTCCTTAGGATCACTGAAATTTCTATCACTTCAATCAGTGAAGTTACCAATTAAAACATCGCTTTAATAAAGTAACTTACAAGTGATATTGCAGTCACCAAGGAAAATAAAATACCATTCATGTTATGTATACGTAAAATAATAATGATAATAATCATAATAATGTGAAAGAAAAAAAAATGAAAGAATGGCATCCTCTATATAAAAGAATATATATATTATAGTACAAAAAATGAATCTACAAATGCGTAAAAAAAAGAGAGAATACCACCTCCATCTAGAACGCATAAGTAGTCATTTTCTCAATATTTAAACTAGAAATATAGATTTACGATCTCTGCGTACAAGGTAAACAAATAACCTGAATAGACTAAATGATCCAAAATTTCTAGTTATTTCTAGTTTATACTTTTCTAGATGGTGGGAAAATATTCTGAATATAATGGATATTATGGATATTATGGATCTTTTGTAATGCGAAATATTCTTACTTGATTTTTTTTAATTGGGTTATAAACCAAGATTATATTTACCGAAACTCGACTCTTGAGTTGGCAGTTATTCGCAGAGATTTTTAAATAAGTTTAACCACGATTTATAACGTTCTAGAACTCCAATAGGAGTTTTAAGAACTCACTAGCAAAAGGGTTTAGAATTTATAAAGATGACATGTAACTATATTTACTAGAGACACAATTTATTTTCTAGATGTCAATCATAGAATTTTTTGTCAGTGTAGAATTGGAACTCAGTGTGACTAGCGCGAAGTTTTCTTTTAATCTATATAAATATAGCACAACCGGGCCGACCATTTTAGATTGGTCTAGATTTAACTACTTTGGCGAAGAAGTTCGGCCATTTTTTTGGGGTAAAATCTGATGATTTTTTTAAAAAGATACTGTATAGATGTTATACTTTTTTAAAAGAGCTCTAAAAGTTGTTCATTTTTTGTGAGGACACTATATACATCAATTTATTAGATTTAAAGATATTACGTTGCAAAGTTTCACAACGCGATATCATTCGATTGCTTTTATCTTAAAAGAAGAGTCTAATATTAAACAAAAAACAGTCTAATATCAAAGAATAATGAATAACATTTTAAAAATTATCAGTTTTGAAGTTTCAAGAACTGTAATTTTTAAATTACAGGGTACTTATTTCCCATAAATAATCCATTAAATTTGTAAACAATTGTTGATTCATTTTTGAGAATCTTTCACATAAGACCATAGAGCATTGTTGCAAAACGAATGCAAAATGGAAGAAATATTTTATTTAATTCTATTTGTAATATGTTATTTTGAATTTTTGTCCTTAAAAGGATTTTTTTTTTTTTTTTATGTTATAAAAACCAAAATGTGATATGAAAAATAAATAGTGATACAATTCTTTTGAAAATTCATTTAAATATAGTGACCAGCGAAGCGGGCGTAGCCTGCCAGTATGTCATAAAATGTTATACTTCTAAGAAATAATTTACTATTTAGATAACTACTTGTAAAAAGATATATGTGATAGTAGTTTTTTATTTCTTTGAATCGATAATTTGTACCTAGATGCAACAATGCAAAAACATTTAGTCAGGTTTTTTGAATAATTTTAAACTGCAAGAAAATGGAATGCTGAGAAAATGGAATGCTCCTTAATAAAAGTTCCTAATAGCAAAATATATAGTTATATATTATTTTAATACTTAGAATTTTTAGCAAATTATAACAAATTTGCATTAAACTTTAACGAAAAAAAAAAAATCTTCATAACAAGAATGTTAATAAAATTTTTTACTTGTAAACAATTGTTTACTGATTAGTTTATTACATTTAAAAGGTACGCTTGCAAGTGTTTTTCTAAAGATAACCTATAAAAATTTTGTAACAAAATGTAACAGCTCAAAATATTTATGTCAAATTTTGTTATAAATTATCCTATCTTTATTCGAAATAAAAGAATTATCTAATAATAACAATAATAAAAACTGATTAAAAGAAAAAAAAAAAAAAAGGAAAAACATTTTTTTTTTCTTTTACCTTTAACTTAAGAACCAGTTTTCTTAACAAACATAAGTATTCAAATATAATTGATTATACTAAAATACACTGAAGGAAAAAAGTCCGCTGTGAAAGTCCTTGTTATTTATCTAACGTGTAATCGCTTTATATGTTTTAATCAGGTTCTACTTTTAGAATTTATCCCCTTAGGAAATTATAAAAAAAAAAAAAAAAAAAAAAAAATGACCCTGGCATTGTCAGTAAAAAAGTAATGATTAAAAAATAGTAATCAGCTTAATAATATTTACGGTAACTAGATATTTTTTTAATCAGCCAATCTAAAAGTAAAAATAATGTGTTTTTGAAGCTGTAAAATATATTTTTCAGAACAGCTTTGAAAAGTTTTTCTTCTTATTATTACTTTTTATAAAATAAGTAACAAGAAATAGTATTATGATTTCTTAAACAATTTATATTCAGGATTATGACATTGATTGTATAAATGAGCTTATAAGTAACTGTAAAACAGTAATTAACCAATTTAAAATCCTTCATTAAAAAAATTGAATAATAAAAAAAATTGATATTTAGAGAATAATTAATAAAAATAACAATAAATAAATAAATAAATAAAAAATAAAAATAATTTTAATAAGTTATAAATTTTCTTAACTATACACACATACACACACATATAATATATATATATATTGAAAAACAAATGAAAAGCAATCCCAAAATGTATTGGGGTCTTCTTCAGGGAAGCCCCCCTATGTAAGAAATGGAAAATGAGAAGTGTGCTTTAAATTAAAAACTATGTTCCTAGACCTCAACTTCTCAAAGATTGAAGCATAAAGCCATCGAATATAGATACAGCTATATATATACAGCCATCAAATTCAAGATTAAAATGAATTAATAGAAAACATTAATCTAAAGAATCAAATTCATAAATAAAGTACAATAATATAGAATAATACATAAATGTAAAATATCTAAAGATGATTCATAAAACAACATGAATAAAGAAGAATGAGTCATTTTTCCCGAACCAACATGTATATGTATATATATTAGAAATATTTATAAAAAATTTCGAAAGAAGCATAGGAAATAAATTATAATTTAAATAAAAATATACAATGCCTAATATACAATACGAAATGTACCATATTATAATATTATAAAACGTTCCTATTTTAAAGGTTTAATAAGCTTACGAAATAATTTTATCATTATAGTACTTAATTCACTGATATTATTTTAACACCAATCAAAAACATTTAACTACTGTTACGAAAAAAATAAAAAATAAATAAAAAAAATTTGCTGATTTTCTATGAATATTGCAATTGGAAATGTTAAAAAGAGAAAAGTAGAAGTAAATTTCGCAAGAAACTAACAAAAATACTTTATGGAAATGTTGTTTAAATTTATAATAACTATAAAAAATAAAATAACTATAAATACTTTTTCCTCACTTATATAATGCATAAGAAGCGATTATGAAACGAAATAGTGTGAAAACGATTTGCTAAACTGATTTTGTATTTTGCCTTGCTTAAAAATGAAAGGTGGTAAGATGTAAATTTATATTTGTGATTGTCATGACGTCTAATTGTACACCTCCAATTTTGGTTTTAATACGAGCTCCAACCTCAATGATAGCTTCGATTTCATACAATTTTTCGTGACGTCTGTATGTACGTATGTATGTATATGTATGTGTGTAACTAAAAAAAATCTGGAGTGACTCCACTCGACTTTCCGAACATTGAGTAATTAACAGTTTTGTAGATAAAGTAAAGAAAGAGGAGTTGTTAAACAAACAAAAGAGAGAAAACCATAATAGAGTGTTTGAGTATTTTTCTCCATCTATAACACGATGTTTTATTTAACGCTACTGAACTTTGAGCCCTTAGATCGTAATGATAAAGAATTTTCCGTTGTGTCCCTGTAAAAACCTATAAATGCTAAATTCACCAAAATGCTTATAGTTAGTGCAACAGTGGTTTATAATACTCATATAAATTTTCAGCTCAATTCAATAAGTCGTTTAGATGCTATCGTACTTTTAAAAATTTAGTCCCATAGGCCATAATGATAAAGAATTTTTCTTTGTGTCCCTGTAAAAAAACTGTAAGTGCTAGATTCACCAAAGTCTATACAGTTAGTTCAACTGTGATCTATAACATGTGTACAAATTTTTTGCTCAGATTAATAAGGCGTTTAGGCGCTATCACACTTTTAAAAATTTGGCCCCATAGGCATAATGATAAAGAATTTTTCTTTGTGTCCCTGTAAAAAAACTATAAGTGCTAGATTCTCCAAAATCTATACAGATTGAGTATTTGTGACCTATAATATGTGTATAAATTTTTTGCTCAATTGAATAAGGCGTTTAGATGCTATCGCACTTTTAAGATTTTGCTCTCATAGGCCATAATGATAAAGAATTTTTCTTTGTGTCCCTGTAAAAAAACTATAAGTGCTAGAATCACCAAAATCTATAGGGTTCGTACTATGGTAACTTACAATATGCGTACCAACTTTCAGGTTAATTGAACAAAGCGTTTAGACGCTAGCGTGTTCACTCACAGACATACACACATACACACATACACACATACACACACACATACATACATCATCGTAAAAATAGTGAAAACGGACTCAGGGGACCTCAAAACGTATAGAAACATCAAAATCTCGAATTCGGATTTTTGACATGATTACAATACTTTCCTCACTATAGTGTTCGGAAAGTAAAAATCCCTTTTCGGCAAGCTTAAAGCCAAAGGTAGATTCCTTTATGTTAATGTTACAAATGTAAAGAAATTTTACATATGCATTAATACTTAGCCAATGGCTTTGTTCTCACACATTGAATTTTTTACGTCGCTATTCTGTTTTCAAGAAATTTAATTTTCAGGTAAAAAAAGGATTTTATTCAATCTACTTAAAATTTTAGGCTAGATTTATTGGTCTGTAAATGCTTCAATGTTTTTTTTAAATTCAAGCTCATAATCATTCAACAAATAGAAGTCTTAAAGATATACAATCCCAGCAATGGTGAATCCCGCAGGGGGCTATTGGGCTACACCCCCCTCCCCACCCAAGCTTAATCAAAATTATAATTTTTATTTAAATTCCATATAACTGAAGTTCAATATCTTTCTTTTAAAGATAAAATAACAGAAACGTGAAAATGCACTTGTGACCTTACTATGGTCAAGCACTGGTAAGCCTGGCGTTACTATGGTCAAGTCAAATACAGTTAAGTGGTAGCGGTTTTTAGATAGTTATTTCATTGTAGTTTTTATAGAAGTATTGAAAGTTTTGTTTTGTGTTTTTGTGATTCTTATTGTCAGATGAGTAAAAATTGTAAAGTGAAACTGTTTTGGTTCACATAAGCTGGAAGATTAACATTAACATTAACATTAGTTAACATTGGACCATTTGGCACCGCTGAATTTCAATGTTAATTGTTATGAATTTAGTAAATTGTATGATTTGGCCAGATTTTGGTGACAAAGCTTGCGACTTAGCAATGCAATTTGTGATTTGGCGGCAAAATTTGGTAGTTGACGACGAAATTTTTGACTTGGCGACAAAATTCGTTGTTTGACGACAAAATTTGGTGAGCTTGGCGATGGAGAAAGGCAGCTTTGGCGTCATATTTTCTTTCCACGCGAAAACCTCATATCTCTTCACAGACTAATATCTTGTTTCGACGAGATAAAAAGTCAGAGGAAGCTGTAACGTATTACTCTCAATCGTAAGTTTTAAATTCTTGCCTAAACCGACATTCTAAACTATTCACCACAAACCATATTTGTATAAGATTGACGTATTATTATAATTTTATATTTTTAAATGATTAATTAAAGCGTTTAACATGGTTTTTAATTAACACACTTTTATTAACTTGATATGATGCAACTATTAATGCATGCAACGGAATTTTGCAATTCAATTTTCGGTAACTTCTTGTCGTCCGAAGAACCTAAAATTTTGCACACGACTTCATAATCAATACTAGATACAAGTGTTTCCAGGCATTTTTCTCATCAGGGGCAGGTTCCAGGGGCAAACAAAAAATTTATACTTATGCAAAACTATCGTATGTGACACAGGATTTGGATGTATTTGTATAATGTCGAGTGGCAACAATTAATTTTTTTTAATAAAGATTTAAAAGTATGTAATAGTTTTCTAAAGCCTTTATTAGTTCACTCTTCAATAAAAGAGTGTTCTTTATTTTTTTTTAAATGATATAATTTTATTTATCAAAATAAGGGAAATCGAGTAATGAAATACTTTAATTTAAATTTAAGTTTTTATAAAAGTAAACTTCAACGGAAATTTTTAAAATCGTCCCTAGTTTATTTGTCAAGGGGATAATACCTAAATGTCCCCAAATTTATTACCCCATTATTATTTTCCAGTTTAATTTGTTTAGCATTGATTTACACGCTTTTTTTTTTTTTTAGGACTGAGGGCCTATTAGTCTCAATCTGAGATTTTTGCGTTGTCGATTTCGATAGTTGGACATTTGTCGAAATCTAAAATTTATCGAAAATATAATTGAATAATTTGAAAGTGATGTTATAATTTGAAAAAAGAAAAAAAAAAAAAAAGAAAAAAACAAACTAATAGTCCTCCGTCCTAAACTAAATTCTGCTTTTGCCAGAATTTCATCAAAATCTTTTTTTTATTATTATTATTATTGAAAGAAAAAGAAAAGAAAATTAATAATAATCAGTATCGTTACAAGCGATATCGAAAAAGTTTTTTTTAATAATTTTGAATTAGGAAATAAAAAGTGCGCGTGAAATAATATGAAATAAAAATAAGTAAAAAAAATGAATTTAATGATTTAATGTTTTTGTTTTTCGGGGGCTGCTCATGCATATAAAAAAATCCCTTTTCGGCAAGCTTAAAGGCAAAGGTAGATTCCTTTACGTTAATGTTACAAATGTAAAGAAATTTTACATCTGCATTAATACTTAGCTAATGGCTTTGTTCTCACACATTGCATTATTTACGTCGCTATTCTGTTTTCAAGAAATTTAATTTTCAACTAGAAAAGGGTTTTATTCAATCTACCTAAAAATTTTAAGCTAGATTTATTGGTCTGTAAATGTTTCAATTTTTTAAAATTCAAGCTCATAATCATTCAACAAATAGAAGTCTTAAAGATATACAATCCCAGCAATAGTGAATCCCGGAGGGGGCTATTGGGCTACACCCCCCTCCCCACCAAGCTTAATCAAAATTATAAATTTTATTTAAAATCCATAACTGTTGTTCAATATCTTTCTTTAAAAAAAATAATAATAATAATAATACAAACGTGAAAATGCACTTGTGACCTTACTATGGTCAAGCACTGATAAGCCTGGCGTTGCTATGGTCAAGTCAAATATAGTTAAGTGGTAGCGGTTTTTGTATAGTTATTTCACTGTAATTTTTATTGAATTATTGAAAGTTTTGTATTGTGTTTTTGTGATTTTTATTGTCAGATGAGTAAAAATTGTAAAGTGAAACTGTTTTGGTTCACATAAGCTGGAACATTAACATTAACATTAGTTAACATTGGACCATTTGGCACCGCTGAATTTCAATGTTAATTGTTACGAATTTAATAAATTGTATGATTTGGCGAGATTTTGGTGACAAAACTTGCGACTTAGCAATGAAATTTGTGATTTGTCGGCAAAATTTGATAGTTAGCGACGAAATTTTTGACTTGGCGACAAAATTCGTTGTCTGACGACAAAATTTGGAGAGCTTGGCGATGGAGAAAGGCAGCTTTGGCGTCATTATATTTTCTTTCCACGCAAAAACCTCATACCTCTTCACAGATCAATATCTTGTTTCGACAAGATAAAAAGTCAAAGGAAGCTGTAACGTATTACTCTCAATTGTAAATTTTATATTCTTGCCTAAACCGACATTCAAAACTATTCACCACAAACGATATTTGTATTAAGATTGACGTATTATTATAATTTTATATTTTTAAATGATTAATTAAAGCGTTTAACATGGATTTTAACTAAAACACTTTTATTAACTTGATATAATGCAACTATTAATATATGTAACGGAATTTTGCAATTCAATTTTCGGCAACTTCTTGTCGTCCGAAGGACCTGAAATTTTGCACACGACTTCATAATCAATGACAATACTAGATATAAGTATTTGCAGGCACTACTTATACGAAACTATCGTATGTGACACAGTATTTGGATGTATTTGTATAATGTCGAGTGGCAACAATTATTATTATTTTTTTTTTTTTTTTGTATAAAGATTTAAAAGTATGTAATAGTTTTCAAAAACCTTTGTTAGTTCACTTTTCAATAAAAGAGTGTTCTTAATTTTTGTTTTTAAATGGCATAATTTTATTTATCAAAATAAGGGAATTCGAGTAATGAAATACTTTAATTTAAATTTAAGTTTTTATGAAAATAAACCTCAACGTAAAATTCATTAAAATCGTCCCCAGTGCATTTGTCAAAGGGATAATACCAACGAGATATATAAAGTAGAGTGATAAATGGTAACCCTTGAGAAGGTCCAAGATGAGTCATGTGACATGCTCTCCTTGTACCTGCGTATTCGATGGTTCCCGTGGTAACAGCTTATTTTCAGTAAATTTCTATGGCAACGGTTTGGAGATTGTTCTTCGCATAAGTCATAAATGCCAATGTTTTTGTTTACTTACGTAGTTTAATATTCTTTTGTTCTAAATCATTTTGATTTTGATTTTACTTCTCTTTTATTTCGTGTAGTTGAACTTTAACCGACAAAATGCTTAAAAATAGTTGAAAAATTATTATTTGTTGTTAAATTTAGCTCTTTAAAAGTTTAAATTTTCTTTCATAAACACTTTTAAACTTTGTTGGGAAACGATGAAAAAAAAGGTATTTTATTATTTATTAAAAAGTGAAATATGTGTAAATTTTTTTTTAAAAACAATTTATTTCGGTCATAGGCCTGTTATGTTACCTAATAATAATGATAATTTGTCGAACTGATATTTTAAATGCCAAAATAGCGATAAAGGGCCAAACACAGCAACCTATTCGAGCATGTCACGTGATTCATCTTGAACCACGGAAAGTTAATCCTTCATCCATTGAATCAGCACTCTAATTTATATATCTCGTTGGATAATACCTAAATGTCCCCAAATTTATTACTTTTTCTACCATAACAGTTTAATTCGTTTAGCATCGATTTACACGATTTTTTTTTTTTTTTTTTTTAACGATGACATTTTTTTACATTATAGCATCTATGTCATAATAAAAAGCTAAGTCTAAATCTGCTTAACCCTAAGATATATTGATTTTATTTACATATTTATTTATTAACTTTTATTTTATTTGTTTAAAATCACGGATAAAATTTTATTTCTCTTTTCTCACTACGAGTACATTGTTGTAATTGTGACGTCATATTATCCGTTAAATTAAACTTTTTTTTTTTTAATCATGTTATTATATTGTTTAAACACATGATTAAAATTTTATTATATTTTCAGTTATCTTTTTTATTATCGTTTGCACGTGACATAAGCATCAGATTATAAATTTTTTGCAATGAAAGCTATAGAAAATGTCGGCTTCAACACACGAAAAATCACTTTTTAGCTTGTAACTTCTAAGCGATTGAAGCTATTGAAAAAGTTTAAATACAAAAATTGATCTTCAGAGTAAGGCGGTAATTCGACTGATTTGAAATTTCCCCCTATTTTCAATATTAAAGAAATTATGGACAAAGGAAAATTTCCACCCCCCACCATTTCCACCCCCTTTGAGCTGGATACCCTATCTACGAACTTGACCGAGATTTTTACTGTCCTGACAACATATCCTGAGCTGGTTAAATTTAAATAAAAATTACTCCAGTTATCGTGTTCACAACTTAACATGGGAAAAAGCGTTATACATATATATATATATACCTATCTATATATATATATATATATAAACTTTTGAACGAAGGGTGGTTTTGGGTTCTAGGGGTCATGATCGGTGAAGATATGAAGAAATTTTCCAGAAGTCGTGTCATGAGAACCATTGCAATAGGTAGATCTCCTATAAGGAATCTACCTAAAATGCGTATTAAAACGGGTCGAAGAAGGAAGCGAAATAAGTATTGAGTTATATTACGATAAATACAATATATAATATGATACGATATATTAGACCTATCGTCCAGGGTTAGTAGGCATTTTCGTTGAAAGAAATAGTTTGTTCTTTCGGTGCAACTTGCACATTAGTCCCGTGAGGTACAACTTTCACATTATTCCCTTGAGGTACAACTTTCCCTTTAGTCCCGTCAGGTACAACTTGCACATTAGTCCCCTTTAAATATAGTGACCAGCGAAGCTGGCAAAGCATTCGTTGATTCACTACCTCAATTGATTTTTATTATTTTTATTATTATTTTTTTTTTTTTGAGATATAGGAGACTTTTTGTTTAACTTAATTATTTTACATCTTGTCAATTCAACAGTTAATGCACGATTTTTAAATATATAAAAGTTTTTACAGTTACGTACAACAATTGTCTTGTCCCTCATTTTAAAAGAATAAGAAAATTGTTACGCATTGCTTTATGTATATATACATATATGTGGGAGGGCCGATTGGTGTGGACTTTTAAAACACAAAACTACTAATTCAATTAATTACTAATCATTTAAAATTTAATAGAAAATTAAGGTATTATGTACAAATATACAAAAAAAAACGTTAATAGAAATTAAAGTAGTACTGCTGATCAAATGTTCGTTCAATAGTTCTTTTAACACAGTTCGCGGCACAAACAAATCACTCATAACTTCTGTTTTCGGTCACTTTAAAAGAAGTACGCGGTCTCATACAAAGCTCCGGCACTGCTAAAACGTCGTCTAAAACACGAGGTGCGATCGTCGATGTGCAATCCTCGCCGTCCATCCGTCAACTAACTTTCTCTCTCCGAACGCTCTCAGCAGATGTGTGTTTCGGAAGTAGCGTCTGTCTAACGTCATAGTTGCATCCTTCCGGTAAGATTCTGCGCTCTTCGTCAATCGTAACGGGAAACTCAGCTGTTTTGGAACCAGCTGTTGCAGGAAGCGAGGGCCCGTTACTGTAAGTTCGGCCATCCTGGTCCGACTGGTCCTCCAGGCGGCCACACTGAAAAATACAAAAAGAAAAAAACAAACACAAAAGCAACACAAAATAATAACAAGCTTATTTACAGTACATTTTGAAATTTGATATATATATTTTTTTTTTAAGTTAAGTGATCCCACGCTTGAGGAATTCAGCATGAGTGGGTGTGCAATGGGAGCCTTCATGGCATCCATCTCTAATCATATCATTAATATTTTAATTTTTAATTTTTTTAGTATTACAGTTACAAAAGTACATCAGTTTTGGCTTTACGGCAACTTGGTCGCCTATGTCAACAGTTTTTGATGGTTGTCTACGCAATTTATATTTTGCTTTATTTTTCTTTTTAACTTTGGCTAATTGTTCTTTGCCATGTTTACGCAAATCTTTACTTTGGGATTCAAAGTTATTTTGGGACTCGAACTCGAGAACCTCTAATTGATCATTTTCAGTTTTAGTGTCTTTTAAGGCCTCTGAAGCATCTTGTTCGGTTATAAAGTCTATAGTAGCACTCTTATATGCAGGGAAAACTTCTAACTGTATTTGCACAGCTTTGGGAAATAATGCGGCTATTTCACTAATTGTAATCTTCAATGGAAGTGATGGAATAAATAATTTTCTCAAATTTATACCGGCAGTCTTTTCTTTTGGGATATTCTGTCTTTTACAATCAATGGAATATATCGTCAATGGCTTTTTTCTCAATTTCTTTCTTTTAAGGAGTTTGGAATTTTCTTCAACTTTTTCCTTTAACTCTTTCAGCTCATCGGCTAACTGCGAAATTTTTTTAAGTAGGATTCGTCTTTCATCTTTCTTTGAAGAAGTGTTTTCTTGATTTAACGGCTTCATTTGGGAAACATTCGTCTGACTTCGTCCCTTTCGGCGAGGCTCCTCCTCTTCCTCACTATCATCATCTATTTGGAAAATACTCGTCTGACTTTGTTTCTTTCGTCGAGGCTCCTCCTCTTCCCCACTGTCATCATCTACACTATTATCGTCCTTGAAAAAACATCTTCTTATCGTCATCACTTTCGTCATTCTCGTCGTCGTCGTCATTTTCACTTACGGCTTTTCGGAAGATTCTAATGATTTTTTGACAGCATAACAGATTGAGGGGTTTTATTTTCATATTTTCCAACACTAAATAATGTTTCATTTATTTCTGGGGATTTCTCAAAAATTTTGTTTTTACAGTTAATAGGGGCATCAATAACAACATTCGTTTTAATTTCTTTTTTATATGCATTTACTGGAAGAACTGTTACTAGATTTACTTCAAGTGAGCTAGATTTATTTTTCATAAAGATACCTTTTTCATTTATCGTCGTTTCACTTAACATTAACACATTCATGCCAATTATCATGTCATATGGTATTACATCATTGTTTACAACATAAATATCAGTTTCACTTTCAAATTCATCAACTCTTAAATCAGCATTAAATGAACCTAACGGCTTTATGAAACTTTTCCCGATCCCCTTCAAAGTAGTACTCATAGGATTTAATCTATCAATATTCAATTTGTTAAACGCAATTTTGCGCAACAGTGTTGCTTCACTTCTCGTATCAATTATACCTGTGAAATTTACATTATTTATTTGTATAAGTTTATTCATGTTTTGATTTACGCCAATACACAATGCCTCAACTTCGGGTTTTGAACCCGGACATTCCGAACTCTTATGCCCAAACTGCTTACAGGAAAAACATTTAAGACCCTTCATTCTATGAGGGCAGTCTCTAGACAAATGGTTTTTATCACCGCAATTGTAACAAAGTTTGTTTACTTCCCTTTTAGGACTAAATTTTTCATGTACGTTATATCGTACAGTTTTCAGTTTTGCATTATCTACTTTATCAAATCTAAATTTATTTTTCTCATTATCTTTTTTAAAAACTTCATATAATTTAATTTTTTCTTTGAACTTATGTAAATTTCTAGCCCCATACAACATGATCTTATGTTCTGAACTATCATTAATTCCTTTGATCACATAGTGCATTATAGCGGCATCATCTGTGCCCGTTTTTGCATAGTTCACGCATTTTTAAAAAATATTCTGTAATGGACTCATTGCCTCTAATTTTCCTTTTACTTAAGATATCATGCGATGAGGCAGAGTTAATTTCAAATTTAAATTCATCAATAAGCGCTTTTTTTAGTTTTTTATATGTAAGTAGCGCTTTTTCAGACTTAATAAAAAGCAGAGCGTTTCCGCTCAAAGATCGTTTACAAAAAATAATTTCCTGCAGCTCATTAAGATTAAACATTTCTGTTAATTCTTCAAATTCAGTAAACCACTCGATTATGTTTTCATGCGGCTCACCGCTAAATTTTGAAATACTATTTTCAAAGTCATTGAATGATACAACTGCACCATGTGTTCCAACATTCTTACTATTTTCACAATGAATGTTACTCTTTTTAGTTTTATCATAATTATCAATAAAATTACCATCATTATTATCATTATGGCATTGCACCGAGGAATCAATTTTCGTGACGTCATTATCGTCACTTTCCTATTTAATTTCGGATTCACTGCTGGATTCGTTCTCAGAATCTTCATCATCTGAATTGTTTTCAGAATTTTCCTGTTTTAATAATTCTATATCGCATAAATTCAATAACAATCTATCTCTTAATTCCTCTTTGCTCCCATCAAAAGGGACATTTAATATATTACAGATTATGATAAGTTCATTCAAAGAAAAGTTATCATCAATCAATTTTTGTTTTTGAATGTAGTTTTCGTCGCCGACGGCGAAAGTGAATCCTGTAAACTTTTTTATTCTGCATCTGTTCCTCCGATCACCGTTGTCATCGAATAAAAACCGATGCAGAATTTTAATTTTATTATATTTTTCCTGCTCTAGTGCAACACCAATTTTAGGAATGTTCCCAAGTGAGACCATCATGCAACAAAACAAAAACTTATGTACCTTCGTAGAGCAGAAACAGCAGGTGCTTTGTTGTTCTAAACTTAAGCAGGTTTCATAGGACCTCTGACAAACCTTTTCAGAACAAGAACAACAGGTCACACTTTATACACTTATTTGTCCAGCGAGAATTTAAATCAGGCAAAACATTCTGTATTTTAACCACCGTTCACAACATGATCAAGCATGCGAAGAAATGTCGGCACAGTTCTTTTAAAGTTAATAAAGTAAAAGTCTAATTAAAACACAAAGTTTATGTTTTTAAAGTTCAGCGAATTCAAAGAAAAATAGTTCTTTTTTCAGTCCAGGCGCATCATCATTTGTAGAAATACAGTTAATTCAATCACAGTTAAAAAAAAAAAAAAAAATTATCTAATCAATCAATATTTTATCAGTCTATATTTTATCAGTCCAGGCGCATCCCACTTCTGACTTTTTGTGCGAGGGCCGATTGGTGTGGGCTTTTAAAACACAAAACTACTAATTCAATTAATTACTAATCATTTAAAATTTAATAGAAAATTAAGGTATTATGTACAAATATACAAAAAAAACGTTAATACGAATTAAAGTAGTACTGCTGATCAAATGTTCGTTCAATAGTTCTTTTAACACAGTTCGCGGCACAAACAAATCACTCATAACTTCTGTTTTCGGTCACTTAAAAAAAAAGTACGCGGTCTCATACAAAGCTCCGGCACTGCTAAAACGTCGTCTAAAACACGAGGTGCGATCGTCGATATGCAGTCCTCGCCGTCCATCGGTCAACTAACTTTCTCTCTCCGAACGCTCTCAGCAGATGTGTGTTCCGGAAGTAGCGTCTGTCTAACGTCATAGTTGCATCCTTCCGGTAATATTCTGCGCTCTTCGTCAATCGTAACGGGAAACTCAGCTGTTTTGGAGCCAGCTGTTGCAGGAAGCGAGGGCCCGTTACTATATATATATATAAAGAAATGTATTTATTACAATCGTACAATAAATTTATTTTTTATTTATTTATTTTTTTTTTAAAACGATGACATTTATTGTTTACATTATAGCATCTATGTCATAAAGCTAAGTCTAAATCTGCTTAGCCCTAAGATATGTTGATTTTATTTACATATTTATTTATTTATTTATTAACTTTTATTTTATTTGTTTAAAATCACGGATAAAAATCATTTCATTTTTCTCAGTACAATATTGTAATTGTGACGTCATATTTTCTGTTAAATTTAACATTTTTTTTTTTTTTAATCAGATTATTATATTGTTTAAAAACATGATTAAAATTTTATTATATTTTCAGTGATCTTTTTTATTTTCGTTTGCACGTGATATACGCATCAGATTATAAATTTTTGCAATTAAAGCTATAGAAAATGTCGGCTTCAATACAATTCACGAAAAATCACTTTTTAGCTTGTAACTTCTAAGCAATTGAAGCTATCGAAAAAGTTTAAATACAAAAATTGTTCTTTAGGATAAGGCGGTAATTCGCCTGATTTGAATTTTTTTCCTATTTTCAATATTAAAGAAATTATGGGCAAATGAAAATTTCCACCCCCCCCACCATTTCCACTCCCTTTGAGCTGGA
This sequence comes from Salticus scenicus, assembly GCA_963930645.1. Taxonomy (NCBI): domain Eukaryota; kingdom Metazoa; phylum Arthropoda; class Arachnida; order Araneae; family Salticidae; genus Salticus; species Salticus scenicus. The sequence goes on from OZ005652.1 coordinate 351,272,987, forward strand.
TACCCCATCTACGAACTCGACCGAGATTTTTATTGTCCTGACAACATATCCTGAGCTGGTTAAATTTAAATAAAAATTACTCCAGTTATCGTGTTCACAACTTAACATGGGAAAAAGCGTTATACATACATACATATATATATATATATATATATATATAAACTTTTGAACGGAGGGTGGTTTTGGGTTCTAGGGGTCATGATCGGTAAAGATATGAAGAAATTTTCCAGAAGTCGTGTCATGAGAACCATTGCAATAGGTAGATCTCCTATAAGGAGTTGAACGCAGGTAGTTCTTATGTAGATTTATAACAATATCTAGTTTTGTTATGCAAAAATATAGTTTAAAAAGTATTTGTTACACTTGCATATATTGTGTATTTTAAAAAATGCATAATTTGAAAACGTATGAAAAAAAAAATCAAGGTATTTTTTGACTTTTATAGAAACAATTACTATTTTTAAAATTATTTTTTAGAGACCAGAGTAGATTTCAAAAGTGTCTTTTTTTTTTTTTTTTTTTGATTGACCAAAGGTAAACATCCTGGTGGGTTTTCATCAATAAGTTTGATAAGTTCCTGAAATAATAACTTCGCAGTTACTGTTCGGCACCGTGGAATGAATTCGTAAAAATTATTCTTCTGCAATCCAATAAACTTGCATTGACCTATGCTTTCACTTTCATTTATCCAGCTTCTTATTCATATTATGATGTTATATATAATCTTCATTTAGCTCCAGTTATGAGTTAAATGAAAAAAAGTTCTTTCTTTATTGTTTATTTACAGGTAAAAAGTAAAATGGTTGAGGAAACACTGTTCCATTGCATCTGTTTTGTCAAAATTTGTGAAAACCATACATTGAATTTTTTAGCATGTTTAACCCTTTGCCAGTTTTAACCTAGCGCTCTAAATCGTATTGCTAAATTCAGCGGCTCTTTTATTCAACTACCGCCAATAATTTTGAGGAGTGATATTTGATATACATAATAGGCGAATAAACTTAGAAGTGATTAAGCAACCATTACAGTCAAAATTTAGTGGTGGTTAATGACATTTGGCAATACTGACAAGGTTTTTTATGTAAGTACTGAAAAAGTTTTTTATGTAAGTAAACTTTAATAATATAGGTTAGGTGCTCCAGTGATTGGCATGCTCCAGTAATTGGCATATATCCCGAAATAATTAATAAATAATAAAAATAATAAAATCATATATTTTACACATAAGAATTTTAAAATTTTATGTCAAACACTGGAGCATAGGATGCTAATAACTGATAAAATGAATAACTAGCAGTGTCAAACACTGGAACATAGGGTGCCAATTACTGAAAAAATGAAAAACTGGCAGTGTCAATTACTGGAACATTGAGTGGGTGTCATATAAAAATTCATAAGAAAAAAATAATTGTTATCAAATTTATATATTTTAACATATATGCGGTTCTGAATGTCTTTCATACCATACGTACTAACTTAAGATTTCTAAAAATATTTTCTGTTGACTAGAATATTAAAAATATCATAGATTGCTCTAAAAGTGTCAATCACTGGTGCACTTACCGCATGTCAGGACGTTTTTAGAATGTTTATTTTTATTTTATTATTATTATTTTTTTTATAATACACTCCTTCTCATATTTATAAGGACACTTTATATTTTGAAATAACTAATGTAAAAATAATTGTGAACAAGATTATACTAAGTGCACTTAATATATCTAGTATTCTAAAAACCAAAACTGCTATAATTTTTTTTAATAGAAACAAAATTAATAAAAAATAATGCAAAAAATTTTTTTCTCCACGTTTTTAGATGTTCATAATTATAAGGACAATCAAGATTTTTTCGTTTTATTTAACTTACAAGCGGATAAATTGCAGTTGGCATGCGAATTTGTTAACTACTGGGCTAGATTAATATAAGCCTTCAATTTTTCTTGGACGGACATTACTGATAATTCCTCGAAAAAAAGAACGTTCATGTAGTGAAGTGCGATAAATGTGTTTTTCAAGTGGAAGGATAATTTCAATCCGCCGAATTTTTAATGAAATTCGAAGATCTAAAATTGCTGAAGGATATGTGATCAAACGTTGAACTGCTCGTTCGATAGGAGAAATATCTGATGCAAAATCCTTGTTGTTTTACAGAGATCGAATACTCATAATTCCTCTTACTGTTCTACTTATAATGACTGCTGCTGAATTTGCTCGTAACGAAAGGTTGGGGTCCGAACGAAAAGTGGGGACCGAAGTTGGGGTGAACGAAAGGTTGGGGTCCACATTTATGCATGTTTAAAATAATTAATAATATGTTAAAATGAATGAAAAACCTGTAATAATCAACAAACATTTAATTGGGGAAAGAACGTCTGTGTTAAAGTTGAATAAAGACAATATTAAATGGTAAAATGTTGCATTTTCGGATGAAAAATATTTTATTCTTGATTAATCAAATGGTTTTAACAGTTACTGGCACGATCTGAAGATAGCGAAAGACAGAGCAGATTTTTTAAAGGCAGATATGAATCGGGCATTTTAAAGGTGGATCTACGGTGCTCTGGGGAGCTGTTTCTACTGAAGGCAGAATGAATTTAGTAATTTTTTCTATTATTATGAACATCAAGAGAATATCCGCAAATTTTAAACGTGGAATTCACAGATTTTTGTTAGTTTTTGGGGGGTAATAATATTTTTTTCAACAAGACTTACATTTTTGCTCTACTTCTAGAGCAATAGGAAATAGTTTGAAAAAAGAAACTTCTTTATTGTTGCTTTTCCCGTGGCCTAAAAGTTGAAAAACCTTAACTTATCATATTAGAAAAGTGCATGCAAGTGGAAAGCAATTTTAAATAGTTTAAATGTATTCAGAATATCATCTATTCTGTATGAAATGGTATTGAAACTGAATATTAAAGAAAATATATATGTATATACCAGAGAGAATGTCTGACTGTTTCACCCTAAAAAGAGACCCCAAAAAATATTAATTTAAAGAATAATTTAAAAAAAAATTACTAAGATTCGAGCTGTCCTTATAGTTGTGAACACCTGAAAAATCCTTTTTTTGACCGTGTTTAAAGTTTTTTGAGATAGAAAAACGATAAAACTTTTTAAATATCGTCTATTAATGAAATTCAAATTAATAAAAAATATATTTGTTTAAATAATAGTGTTTAGTGTTTAGTTAATATAGAAAAACGGATGTCCTTATAATTATGAGAAGGAGTGTATTACTTGTTATGAAAACTTTAAAAACTTTTAGTATTATAATATAGAACTTTTAAAAATTATTGATAATATTATAGAAAAAGAAATAAAAATCTCTGTTTTTTGGATATTTCATCTAAATAAAAATCTTTTAGAAAAGTAAATTGATGAAAAATAATGAAAATTTTAAGAAAAATTACCAACAATATCATTATTTTAAGTATCTTAAATCAAATTTTAAATGAATCATGGATAGAAATTTAAACACGTGATATTTTAATTTTATTTGTTTATAGTGACAGTGGACTTTAAAAATGGAAAAATTGGACGAAAAACTGAATATAGTTTTTTAATTCGAAACTACATAACATTAATAATAGGTGGCAAAAAGAATTTCTCAATTCCAATCACTCTATGCTGAGTTACTCTTTAACTACATTTCTTGCGACCATGGAAGCCTCTGTGCAAGTGCGGATTCAACGAGTCCACTAGTAAAATAGGGGAGACAAGCTTTTCGTTGAGAGAAAATAAGCGATAAGGGAATACCGAATGACTCGATACTTACTAAATTCAAACCTGTTGGTTAACTTGGAAACCCTCCAAGATTTGCGACTCGTCCTCACTGCTAGGCGTAGGAAATGTGGTTACACTATATAAGCGTTTATATTTTGTAAACAAATACTGAATTTTTTGTAAAATAGAAATTTAAACATTTTCTCTAAACTAATATTTTATGTTAGTTTCATCAGGTTTAAATGTTCCGTGCGTCTTAGATTTTGATGAATCATCATAAAACTTTATTTAATATTATGTACATATATTATATATGTAAGGAAAAAGTTTAGTTACAATGTTCCACTTTTCGTTTGTTGAATCTTTAAAACTTTAGAAAAAAAAAAATTAATTTTGTTTTGCATAATTATGATTTGAAATAAACATGTGAATTAATTTTTATTAAAATCATCTAAAGCTACATATTATAAAAAAAAAAAAAAAAAAAAAAAAGAAAAGAAAAAAAGAAAGAAAAAAAGAAAATGGAAATCTAAGTCAAAATTTAATACGCAGGGAGAATTTTAAAATCTAACGATTAATTTATAATTTTAATTAATATTGTAATTAATTATAATGTTAATTTTAATTTTAATGCGGTAATTTCTTATCTACAAATAACACTATATGAAACTGTAATATTTTGCAGTAATAGAATTATAAAAGCAGTTTTTATTTTATTTTATTACTTTTTTTTAATGCACTTTCGCTTTAAAATACATCTTAAAAAGCATACATTTCTGCACAATATTACATACATATATATATATATATACAGGGCTCCAGGAAAAACTGGTCGCGAGGGAAAAATTTTTGGTAACCAGTAAAAAATAACCCCCCATAATTCTTTATTTATTTTCACTTTGAAATTTACTTAAATATAGAAATTAAAATTCTGTGTATAAAAATCAAATACTAGCTAGGACTGGATTATACATCAGGACACATCTGTTTAAGATTAGCATCTTCAAGCTGGTTTATTATTTCCTCTAAATCGGTACACCATTCGCAATGGACATATCGATACACCGGCGGCGCAACGATTCAGCATTGGGTCGCAAAGTTAGCAAATGAGAGCAATCGATTCAATACCTGGTAGTTAAACATGCACAGTGGAATGGAATGTTAATTTCCCATTGGTAAATTGATTCAACACTGTGTCTCGTTTCAACATGATGGTGTGCGAAACACGGTCAGATAGGTAAGAGTCGCTGTTATCTTTCTGCTTGTTTCTAACACGAACTGATATGAAATATACTGTAGCTTAGCATAGGTTTCGACATTCGATTCTGCGCCCAAGTTTTTTACCAAAATATTAAGAATTCTTTCTTTCTTTTTTTTTTTTTTTTATGTGGAGTTTTCGTATAAAAACACAGTCACGAGCTAAAATATATTGGTCAGCAATGGCGACCAAATGACTGTATTTCACGATCCCTGTACATACATATGTATATATTCCACATTTATCATGAAAAACGGCAGTTTTTCGAGTGACGCAAGCGGAACGACAAACTGAACGCTGCGAACTCATATATACGGCAATTTTGACATCAAAGAGATTTGTAAAAGCCGACACTTAATATCTCAGCAAATATGCCATATTTTGTTCTGATCTTTTCAAAATAGTCTTTTATCTTCGGTCTTAATCTATCCTGAAAATTTTACATTTCTACATGCAGTATGTTTTGAGATCTGAATCTCAAAAGGGAAAATGGATGGTGTAAGTTTATAATGGTCTAAAATCATGAAAAATATCTCTAAAACGGCACGAACGATTTTCTTGTAATTAAGATATGTTGTTAATGGGATCTTTCTGAATCTAGTAACATTTTCGTTTTTTTCAGGAAAACTCTTATTTTTTATAAAAGTTGTTTTAAAAATGGAACTATATTACTCAGCCAATCGCATGCTTTCCTTCGGTGAAAACGTCGTGATGCGGTTCTTACTTGCAAGGCTTGGGTTGGTCCCCTTGGTTGGTTGACCAACGTGAATGCAGTCAATGAATTATTTAAATTTTCCTTTTTTTAACGCAAAAATACTTTATTACATTTTTTATACATTTATTGTATATATACTAAGTCAAATTCACTTAAATATATTTTCTCTTCTGCTATGAAAAAGATATTTTTGATTTCAAAATTTCATATTTAGTCAAAAAAGTATTTAGATAACATTTTAAATAAGGAAGTATTTTGTAATTTTAGATTTTCCATTTTATCATAATAACGATGAATTTACAATTTTTTAAAGCGAAAAATTTTTAATCATTCATAAACATCGATTTTATAGTAGCTCAATGATTTGCAATTCCTATTCATGTATCCTTCCGCACCGGGATTGGGAAAAAACAGCAAATGGAGTTTTGGCGCCATCTTTTGTTTTTAACTTAAGACATACACTTTCGCAAATATATATATATATATATATATATTTCTTTTTAAAAATTAAAAATCTCTTTTTAAAATACAGTTAGAGTTTATTCATATATTTACTTTTCAGACTTTAAAATGATACATATTTTAAATATTAACATAATCAAACTAATTTTTTTATTATAATTTAAAGCAATAATGGCTAGGGGATGAAAGAGGGGATAAATACACTGTATATATATATATATATATATAAACATGAAAATAGAATTAAAATTCATGAAAAATATATCAAATAGCAATTATTGAAAAACGCGTCAAAATAAATAAATAACATCTTTACTTTGAAACCCATAATAATAAACCCCATTTATTTAAAAAATATAATTCTCTCTTTCTTTCTTTCTTTTTATTTATTTTTTCTTTTTTTTTTAATTAATTAATTTCAGTATGAAAAATTCCATTTCATAAATATATTTACAACTACAATAAACAAAAAACCCTCCTTTAATTTTAAATAATTATTTCTACATGTTTCTAAACAATTATTATTTTTTTTAAGAAAAATAAATTAAATATAGGAATGTATATGGTTTTAATCATGAAGGTAATAATTTCATGGTTTTAATATACTAGATGGCGCCATCTAGTAGCTTATATTAAAACCATATACATTCCTATATTTAATTTATTTTTCTTAAAAAAAAAAACTTTTAATTGCTTAGAAACATGTAGAAATAATTATTTAAAATTAAAGGAGGGTTTTCTGTTTATTGTAGTTGTAAATATATTTATGAAATGAAATTTTTCATGCAGAAATTAATTAATAAAAATAAAAAAAAAAAAAAGAAAGAAAGAGAGAATTATATTTTTTAAATAAATTATTATGGGTTTCAAAGTAAAGGTAATATTTATTTATTTTGACGTGTTTTTCAATAATTGCTATTTGACACATTTTCATGAATTTTAATTCTATTTTCATGTTGTTGTTGTTTTCCAATATACAGTGTATTTATCTCCTCTTTCATCCCCTAGCCATTATTGCTTTAAATAATAATTAAAAAAATTAGTTTGATTATGTTAATATTTAAAATATGTATCATTTTAAAGTCTTAAAAGTAAATATATGAATAAACTCTAACTGTATTTTAAAAAGACATTTTTAATTTTTAAAAAGAAATATATATGTAACTTGTATTTTCCATAAAACTTAAGCTTAACTTGTATTTTACTTAATTTGTATTAACTTTAGCTTAACTTGTATTTTTCATAAATTTTTTCTCCAAATGATTTTATCTTATTTTTTAAATTATAGAAATGTAGTGCTTAATTTATATTTTGTCTGTTTTTTTCCCCAAATATTTTTATGAAATAATTTTTACCTGCACTTTTGATGAAAATTTAAATTGTGAATATTGGAGCAGTATCTATACTTAGCCTCAAAAGGGAAAAGAAAATAAATAAATTTCCATTTTTAACATTAACTTGATTTTTTTAATTGATTAATTTGCATTTGTAAGTCTCTAAAAAGAAACTTGCAAAATGTAAATTACGTAATTCTAACTTAAATTTGAAATTTCCCAATTATTATCATTATTATTATTATTATTATTATTATTATTATTTTAAGAGTTTGAGAATCCCACTCAATATTTTTTTCTAGTGCGAAGTTTCTCCATTTTGTTTCCAAGTGGCAGGCTACTTGAAAATTTGTCAGCATGATAACGTTTGAAATACTGAATTAATTCAAACTAAATTTGTAGTGTGGATTTATCTCAGAAACGTATTTGTTACGTTCATTTGCTAACTTAATCTACCCTCTTCTTTCCCTGTGCTAGCCCACTGAAAATTTCAAATTTACATTAGAAAGGTTCTATGAACTGATTTACTTAAAACTCCATATATACATAGCATTCCTTAATAAATCCACAAAGTCCATTAATAAATTGTAGCTGCCATTTTGAAAAAAAAAAAAAAAAAAAAATGCTGGCAACTTCATAATAAAAGAAAAATCAGTTTAGCCTTCCTAGGAGCCAGAAGGACTTGCTTTATTTTTTTTTATCAATAACCCCTAAAAAGTAATGATATCAGTACAAAAAACCCTTAACGGGTTAAAAGTTTGTGACGCCGCTACTTTATGGCTATAAGAATTTGAAATATGAGTCTTAAAAATAATGATATCAAATTTTAAGGGACGCTTTGCAATTAGTTAATATATACATAGATATTCTTATTTGATCATTTACATTTTACTTTTATTTATAATTATAATGCAAACGTAATATTTTTAGCTTCAAGATCAGACGGATATATAAAATACACTCACTGATGCTTTTTCATTCACATTTCAAATTCAAAATAACAGTTTTAAAAGGAATGATATAAAAATTCCAGTGGCGCCTCGGTGTTATTTTAAAAGATTTGTTTTGAGATTCCATTAAAATTACTTTTGTTTTGTCTAATAAAGTATAATTACATATTGAAACAGTGCCTTTAATTTTCAAATATACTGTCAAATAATTACACTTTCACTGAGTTTACATTATAAATTAAAATTATTTATTTCAATAAATTGATTTATCTTTTGCATCACGCTAACCAAAACTCTAAGTAAAATTTGTGTAAATGTTTTCTTTACGTTACACTACCTCTTTGCGCAAATTTTCACTCAGTTGGATACTATGATACTATGTTTTGGATAGCGTGATGCAAAAGATAAATCAATTTATTGAAATAAATAATTTTAATTTATAATGCAAAATCAGCGAAAGTATAATTATTTGACAGTATATTTGAAAATTAAAAGTACTGTTTCAATATGTAAATATACTTTATTAGACAAAACAAAAGTAATTTTAATGGAATCTAAAAACAAATCTTTTAAAATAACACCGAGGCGCAGCTGGAATTTTTATATCATTCCTTTTAAAACTATTATTTTGAATTTGAAATGTGAATGAAAAAGCATCAGTGAGTGTATTTTATATATCCGTCTGATCTTGAAGCTAAAAATATAACGTTTGCATTATACATATAAATAAAAGTTGTTGTTGTTGTTGTTGTTGTTACTTATGCCACTCGGAAATTCCGAGCCCCGGTAGTGGAACTAACCGGGTTTAAGACAGGAGGGGTGCGTCATTCCGTTTAACAGAGGAGCGCCCATTATAGGGAGGAAGTATGTCTTAGCTCCAGAAGCTGGCGATAGATGGCAGCACCAGCAGGAACTCGAATTTTGATCCGGGACAAGGCTGAGTTTAAACCCATGCTCCGGTACCCCCAGAGGTATAATTTTTGATGGGAACTTGGAGGACTTTGCGACCACGACGGATTTAACGTGCACCAGTCGCCATTATAAATAAAAGTAAAAAGTACATGATCAAATAAGAAAATCTATGTATATATTAACTAATTGCAAAGCGTCACTTAAAATTTGATATCATTATTTTTAAGACTCATATTTCAAATTTTCATAGCCATAAAGTAGCGGCGTCACAAACTTTCAACCCGTTAAGGGTTTTTTGTACTGATTTTTTATTAAATTATTTGTTGACCTGTTCCATAAACTCAGCTTCTCTCCCTCTCTCTCTCTCTCTCTCTTTTTTTTTTTTTTTTTTTTTTATCATTTTGTCATTGTCAGTTTGAACAGAAAACTTTTGATTACAATCATTAAAAAGCTCCTTCTTGTAATGTTTCAATATGTTTTGTATTCGTCATTGGAATTATTTTAAAGTGAGTATTATTCTTTTCTTTTCTTTTCTTTTCTTTTGTTTCATTTTGTCATTGTCAGTTTGAATAGAAAACTTTTGATTACAATTTATTTGATATTTACTTATTTTTTCAAATATAAATAAAAAATAAAAAAAAATACTGGTCAAATTATTTAATTTAATTATTTTATTTTAACTTGACTAATTACCATATTGAATTTTCTGGGTTGTTATAAAAAATTATTCATCTGTTTATTTTTCGTTCTCATTCTTATTGTTATCATGATACACACACACATACACACACACATATATATATATATATATATACATAAATCATCGCTTTTTGAAAAAGCTTTATTTTAGAAACTTGCTAATCAAATTAGATTGTTTTAAAGCATCTGTTACAAAAATATTTAAAATTTTTGGTGTACTCCATAAAAATATAAAATTTTGCGAATCAACCATCATCTGATTCCATCTTAAAAAAAAAAAAAAAAAAGCCATGGGAAAGTAAAATCAAAAGTAACTATTTTTGTTAAGCATTACCACAAGAATCATAACCCATTTTGTCTACTTCATTAAGCAAACATGGTACAGTGACTGAATAAAGAGACACATTACCTGTTCATTTCAAAAAGAGAAAGAAAGTTGTCCAAAGATACTTGACGACCTTGAACGGAATGTAATTAAATTTGTCTACTGTTTCTCTGATTAATAACAGAATGACTTTATAGTCTCAGAAGAATTACTTTTAATACAGAAATTTATTACTAGAAGAAAGAAACCTGCAAAAAAAAAAAAAACTGCAGAATGCTTTACAGTTTTTTTTTCCCCATGAAGAGCATGTTTGTAAATCGAATAGACTATTTTTATTTTAATTATGAAATCGCAAATATTTAACAGTGTAAAATGTTGTTTTAACCGAAATAGATATGTATATCTGTTAATTACTGTTTAAAAATTAAATCAAAACTTCGAGCAATCTTTTTTTTTTTAATTAGCTAGATTTATTTATTTATTTTAATTTTATAAATACATCGCATTCCGGTAATAAAAGGGTCACATCTAAAAAATTCAATATTTGATAAAAATCCACTTAAAGTGTAATATTAAAAAACATTTAGTTTACAATAAAACTGACGTAATTGTTTTTTCTTTGGATAAATAGCGAGGTGAAAGTTAACTCTGGTCCCGCACATTCAGGTGTGCAATACACATTTTTCAGTGTCACATAAACTCAATTATACCTTTTTCTTCTCTTCGAACATACTATGTAAGAAAAGTATTGTAATCATGACAAAAATTCGACTTGGAGATTTTCTTGAATCTATTCATTTTGAGGTCCCCTACGTTCATTTTTGCTATTTTTACGATGATATATGTATTGTGTGAGTAAACGCGATAGCGTGTAACGTTTTATTTTAATGAGCTAAATGTTAGTACATAAGTTATGAGCCAACGTAGAACAAACCCTATTGATTTTAGTGAATCTAACACTTACAGTGCGATAGCCTCTAAATGCCTTACTCGATAGAATTGAAAATTTAGGTGCATGTTAAAGGTAACTATTGCACGAACTGTATAGATTTTGGTAAATCTAGCATTTACCGTTTTTTTTATAGGGACACACAGAAAAATTCGTTATAATTATCGTGTATGGGCAAAAAATTACGTGAAACTTGATAGCGTCTAAACTCCTTATTCGAATAATCTGAAAATTTGTATACGTGTTATAGATCAGCGTCACATGAACTGCAAAAGTTTTGGCGAATGTAATAATTTTTTTTTACAGGGACACAACGAAAGAAATGTTTCTCATTATGACTTATTGGCTGAAATTATTTCAAATACAATTGTGTCAAATGAAACAACATACCATATGGGAGAAAATATGAGAACTCTTATATAATTTTCTTTTTTGTTAATTAATGACTTTTCTTACTTTAAGTATTTAAAGGTTGTTTAGATAAATTAATGTTCGGAAAGTTGATTGGATTCTTTCTAGATTTTTTTTATTTATTTATTTATTTTTTTTTTTCCCGTGCTTGCGAGCTATACATTTAATTTTTATATTGTTATTCACGAATTAAGACGCCTTAATTTTTAAACAAGATGTTTAAACATTAAACGAATTAATTTTAAATTATTACTGTTAAATAAAAATTATTTTTTTTTTTAAATCTTTGCTTAGTGAAAGTTCTATCTCTGCTTAGAATATATTAAAAACATAAGACATGCTTTGTTACTTTTTGTTTCATTTTATATTACTTCAGAGATTAATATTCTGTTATCTCTTTTAAAAGAGACACACCTAATAAAAGGTTCGTATTCAAATGACTTTAAATATTTTTCTTTTCAGTCTCTTAAACAATATTTAAATTCATATCAAGACCATTCAAGATAATGCAATGGATGAATCAGAATGCTTTCCAACGTGTTACAATGTAACAGTTGAAAGACATTTTGTCTAATCAAGATCCAGCAGTTTGAGAAAGCCATAGTTCTTGAGTAATATTGCGTTGTGCGTAACATGAATACGGTTTTGAGTGTTTTTCAATAGCATTTATTCTGCATATATATAAATAATTATAAGATAAAAAAAAATTTTATAAACCATGTTTTTTAATTTTCTGTTGAATCATATAAACGCTACTGAAGGCAGCCGGAACCCCAGCAATTGGATAAAAGTATTTAAAAAATTCCTTGCTATCGTCTTTTGAGCTATTATAAAAGTTTCAAATGGCTATCTAGTCGGGAAGTTAGTTAAAAGTTGATTGCAAGCTTTGTACTGGAAACGCTGCCGAAGGCAGCAGGGTCCCGAAGCAATTGGATAAAAATATTTTTAAAAAGCATTTTCACCGTATTTTGAACTGTTCCGAAAGTTTCAAATGTCTAGCTACTCGGGAAGTTAGTTAAATAAATTTTCTGTTGAATCATATGAACGCTGCCGAAGGCAGTAGGGACCAGAAACAGTTGACTAAAAGTATTAAAAAAAATATATTGCCACCGTGTTCTGAGCTATCCTGAAAGTTTCAAATATCTAGCTAGTCGGGAAGTTAGTGAAAAATCGATTGCAAGCTTTGTACTGGTAACGCTACCGAAGACAGCAGGAACCCGAAACAGTTGGCTAAAGGTATTTAAAAAACTGCATTTTCACCGTGTTCTGAACTACTCTGAAAGTTTCAAATGTCTAGCTAATCGGGAAGTTAGTTAAATAAATTTTCTGTCGAATAATATAAGCGCTGCCGAAGGAAGTGGGACCTGAAGTAGTTGACTAAAATTCTTAGAAAAATGTATTGTCACCGTGTTATGAACTGTCCTGAAAATTTCAAATGTCCAGATAGTCGGAAAGTTAGTGAAAAATCGATTGCAAGCTTAGTACTGATAACGCTGCCGAAGGCAGCAGGAACCCGAAACAGTTGGCTAATGGTATTTAAAAAATGCATTTTCACCGTGTTCTGAACTATTCTGAAAATTTTAAATGTCTAGCTAGTCGGGAAGTTAGTTAAATAAATGTTCTGTCGAATTATATAAGCGCTGCCGAAGGCAGCGGGACCTGAAATAGTTGACTAAAATTATTAGAAAAATGTATTGTTACCGTGTTGTGAGCTCTCCTAAAAGTTTCAAATGTCTAGCTAGTCGGAAAGTTAGTGAAAAATCGATTGCAAGCTTTGTACTGATAACGCTGCCGAAGGCAGCAGGAACCCGAAACAGTTGGCTAAAGGTTTTAAGAAAATGCATTTTCACCGTGTTCTGAACTTTCTGAAAGTTTCAAATGTCTAGCTAGTCGGGAAGTTGGTTAAATAAATTTTCTGTCGAATCATATAAGCGCTGCCGAAGGCAGCGGGACTTGAAATAGTTGACTAAAATTATTAGAAAAATGTATTGTCACCGTAATGTGAGCTGTCCTGAAAATTTCAAATGTCTAGCTAGTCGGAAAGTTAGTGAAAAATCGATTGCAAGCTTTGTACTGATAACGCTGCCGAAGGCAGCGGAAACCCGAAACAGTTGGCTAAAGGTTTTAAGAAAATGCATTTTCACCCTGTTTTGAACTATTCTGAAAGTTTCAAATGTCTAGCTAGTCGGGAAGTTAGTTAAATAAATTTTCTGTCGAATCATATAAACGCTGCCGAAGGCAGCGGGACTTGAAATAGTTGACTAAAATTATTAGAAAAATATATTGTCACCGTGTTGTGAGCTGTCCTGAAAATTTCAAATATCTAGCTAGTAGGGAAGTTTGTTAAAAATCGATTGCAAGATTTGTTCCTGGCAAACACACAAACAAACAAACAAACCCACAAACAAGAATCGAAGTTAATAAAAACATGGTAATAATAAGTTTTAGTTCATGTTTATGAACTTTTTTAACGCTTAAATTTCAATGTTAGATTCCTTTGTAAGACAGTTTGCATTTGATTTAAATAAATGAAAGAATAACGGGAATTTCATTCCATTTTCTAATGAAAACTGATATATCAGCCTGAGTAAATACGATTATATGTATATTATATATTAATCTGAGCAAATACGAACTCTATGAACAATTCCTTTTCTAAAAATTGCTTACGAAGTACAGTCGGCAGCAAAAGTATCCGAGAACTAGCAATAATCCCTGTCTAAAAAAAGTACACTGCTTTGTTAAATAAATCCTTGTCGAATCGTGTTCTTAGTCAATCTAAGAACATGATTTGACAAGGATTTATTTAATGAAACAGTTTTAAGTGTACTTTTTTTATATCGGAATTATTGGCTAGTGCTCGGATACTTTTGCTGTCGATTGTACAGTAATCTGACTTTCATTGTAAACTAATAAAAACAGATTTACGTGTTTATAACGAGTATATATACTAGTAATTAAATTGACATTAAGTAAAATCCTTACAAAACTACATCTCTTTATATTAAAAAAAAAAAAAAAAAAAAAAAAACTAGTTGGCATAGGTGTACTCTGTTTATTTCCCCATAATATTTGTGTTCTCATAAATTTCTAGTGCGAGACATAATCATGTTAAAAGAAATGAATTTGACCAAAGCTTGATACAGTGACAGAATGAAATCCCCGCCTAATAGGCTATCCGCCGTTCACTTCGATATATTTATCTTATTCTAATCTATTAATTTATTTTATCAGGGTCAATTTCGTTGTTTAGTTTTCATGCTACTATTTCCAATGCAATAATCCTCAAAACTCATATTTATATAAAAAATTTACAATTTCGCTATGTCGATAAAATCGTAAATTACGAATAATTTACGAAATTTTCCTATTAGAATATTTGTATTCAATCATGTTCAAACAAATATCATAAATGCAATTTTGAAGTTGTCTAAAGTATTTACTATGATCCTCAAAATGGATGTTAATGCTCAATTTTGCCTTATTCTGACATGTTAAGTAAATCGTAAATTCCAAATAACTTACGAATTTTTTAAATTGGAAAAATCATAGTCTATGATATTCATGCCAGTATCCTAAATAATATTTCGAAAGTGGTTTGACATCTTTACGATGAAAATATCCCTCAAGATTGACGTTTATGGGAAATTTTGCTCTATTCTGCCATGCTAAGAAATTCGTAAATTTCCAATAACTTACGAAATTTTTATATTGGAAAATTCATAGTCATTAATATTCATGCCAGTGTCATAAATAATATTTCAAAAGTAGTCTGACATCTTTACGACGAAAATATCTCTCAAAATTGACGTTTATGTGAAATTTTGCCGTATACTGCCATGTTAAGAAATTCGTAAATCTCCAATAACTTGCGAAGGTTTCAAAGTAGCATATTTATAGTTACTGATGTTCATTCCGGCATCAAAACTGATATTTAAAAACTGGTACGGCATTTTTACAGTAAAAAGTTTCCATTTAATGCACGTTTAAGTGAATTTTTGTCCTATTCTCCATGTTATGAAAATCGTAAATTTCTAATAACTTACGAAGTTTTTAAATTCGAATGTTGCAAATGAATAGTCAGTGTCGAAAGTAATATTTTAAAACTGATCTGACCTCTCTGCGACAGTTTGTTCTTGAGATATCGTGTACACAGACTAACAAAGTAACGGACTAAAAGACTAACAGACTAACAGACACCCTACAGACAGACACCATGCAAATTTTGTCATTTTCGGATTCCTCACACCTGAAAACGTGCAGAAAAGTCAAAAAACCGAGGTCGAAAATTTTCACGATTACCTAAGTTTCCCATACCTATAGTATGATGGGGAACTAAAAAAAAAAAATCTGTAAGTGGGTGTATTTGTGTCGGTCGCTTTGTAGTCAAACAGCAGACTATAGAGATGCAGAATTTTACATGAAGATTCATTTTGACCTCTCTCGATGCCCTTCAAAGTTCGATTATCGAGTTTTTGATCATATTTCTTAAAAATGATTAAAATAGGAAAATAAAATTCATATTAACTTTAAAATTATTAAATAAAGAGCATTAAGATAATGCCAAAAATGTTTGCGTGTTCGTTTTTTTTGACATAAATAAATATATTTATTTACTTATGAATAATAAAATTGAATCAATCAATTTGTTTATATATTCAAAAAAATTGATTTCATTATATTTTACATTTTTTATAGATATTCCTAATTTTTTTTTTTTTTTTTTTTTTTAATTTTATCATTCACATTCATATAAATATATTTCTTTTTATGTATAAAAAAATTGAATGAATAATAATAGAATATTTGATTTATTCAAATTAATATTTAAATAAATGAATCAAAGTAAAATACTGCAAATTGAAAAATCTTATAGCCATTTAGTTTAAAAATTAGATATCTTTTATGGAGGAAATAGCACTCATATTGTAGTACTAAAGTTGGCGTGAAATCTAGGCCATTTTATGGTGTACAGGATAAAACAATTAAAATATAAGAAATGACGTGATAGTAAATAATACGCGAAATTTTGTTTTTATATATCAGGATTTCTATATGCTGCTAATTATATAAATGCTACTTCGATTTTTTTCTATGCTTTTTCGAAACTGCCTTCCAATAAACAACTAAAATGAAGCGTATGCTTAAGGCGTTGTTGTAAACAGTCGGGACACCGATATATTGCGGGCAAGTTTTGAAGAAAATGGTATTAAATATACTACTATAATGATGCTTAAAAAATGTATTTAAAAAATAAAACTTACTAAACTTAAAACTATTTTTATGAAGAATTGGATGAATTTACCCTAACAATAAAATAAATGTAGTGCACATAAAAAAGTTTTCAAAGACTAACTGAAAAACAGATATAAAACACAAACTGAAACAAAATCTAAGGAAAGGAAGCAGGTGGCAACACATGATTGGCCGCCTGTAAGTCACAATTTATATATATATACTAGCTGACCCGACAAACGTTGTTTTGTCATATAAATTATTTCTAGAGAATATTTTGCTAGAAAAAAATAACTAACTTATTGTAAGTGTGTAAGGATGTGGTATATAAGTGAAACAGGTATGGAGCGCTGTGAACGGTGACTGTGAATTCCGATTATAACGTAAAAGACATAATTACCGAAATTTTCGCTACTTGCTACTTGCTACTTGGTACTTTCTACTGGCTACTTGTTATTTAAAACCTCCGCTGAATGTCGAACAGCACAAAATTTTATTTCATGCGGCACATATTTCAATTTATGAGAGAATCTGTGATAGCAACGAATTTCACATGAAAATTCCGTCTTTTTTGAATAAGCTGTAACAATCTGGACCGATTTGATGAAAATTTTTATCAAAAAGTTATTACAATATCTAACATCATTACATGTACATTTATCACAATTCAATCAATCGCTGCATGTGAGTATGTGTATAGTATGAGCGAAGTGAAATGTAGAGTTCGTATTAAATAAAAACTTAAACTCGTTTTAATTAAAGGTGAAAAAGTTGAAACTCAATTTATTTTATAACAGGTATATTTTTTTAATCTACAAAAACTTAATTTATCGTAATGCCATTGGATGTACAATATTTTTGGTTAATCCTTGTGGAGTACACACAAGCAAATTCGAAGGTTTTCCAACCCTGGAACACGCAACATATAATTGGCCGTGAGAAAAGCACGGATTTTCTAAATCTAAGCCACAAATTGGGACTCCTTTGGTGACTTTAAATATTTTAAGCAATTTTTGCGATGAATTGAAATGGCTATCTCAATTGTGGAACTAAAGATCTTGGCGAGAAGCGTCCGAGCTACTTCGGTGCCAAATTTCAAATTTTGCCAAAGGGATCCGATACTAAAGGTGTTCCATACAAAAAATAAATAAATAAAGTATCAATGACATACACACGCACAAAAGTATGGGACCCCGTTAGTGACTTTAAATATTTTAAGCCAATTTTGCGATGAATTGAAATGGCTATTTCAATTGTGAAACTAAAGATCTTGGCGAGAAGCGTTCGAGCTACCTCGGTGCCAAATTTTCCATACAAGAAATAAATAAATAAAATATCAGTGACATACACACGCACAGAAGTATGGGACCCCTTTGGTGACTTTAAATATTTTAAGCCCTTTTTGCGATGAATTGAAATGGCTATCTCAATTGTGGAACTAAAGATCTTGGCTAGAAGCGTCCGAGATACTTGGGTGCCAAATTTCAAATTTTGCCAAAGGGATCCTATACTAAAGGTGTTCCATTCAAAAAATAAATAAATAAAATATAATAAATTAGCTACACAAATAAATTTGTAGGTTAGGGTGGTTGTTAATCAACGCGCGTGTAAATTTGATAGAAAATTATATAAAATACTCACTCCAATTCCGCACTAAATTTGCAAAATGTATAGTTTTTTATGAACACTTCAAAACTCTTCAAACACTAATTACATCTTGATGTAATATTTCAATTAGGACACAATTTTTTGTATAACAATAATAACACGAAGTTACAAAATATTTTCCTGAATTTGATCGCAGCACCAACTGTCGGGACAAACTGGAATTACAATATACGCAAGCGAAGTGCGACGTCACTGACCGTCAGTGGATGCAAGAAAAATATTTCCTATGTTAATCTCCCATTGGATTTTTTATAAAAAATTATTAAAAATCGAGGAAAATTATTTCTCGATTTTAATCCCCCATATTTGGGTATAGATATGTATTAGTTATCGTATGCATGTGTTAGATTGAGTTATTTTGCTCTCAAATTGACAAAATTTTAATTTTAAATTTCAAAATTCTGTCTTCCATTGCGTTTTTTTTATTTGGCGATCAAAAACGTAATACGAAAATATATATGCCAGATGTATATTTTCGTAATATGTATTGTACGAAATTGTTTCATATTATTCATTACTCTCTTAATATAAATTGTTGAAATAACCATTATTTTTGAAAGAAATTAAATATGTTCGTTAGATGATATGGCAATATTTTTTTTCCGTCAAGGATGACAGAGTTTTGAGATTAAAAATTCAAATTTTATCAATTTTACAGCAAAAACAACTCAATCTAACGCATGCACATGATAACTAATACATATCTATACCCAATTATGGGGTTTAAAATCGGGAAATAATTTTCCTCGATTTTTATTAATTTAAAATCCAATGGGCGATTAACATAGGAAATATTTTTCTTGCATCCACGGACGGCCAGTAACTTCATCACTTCGCTTGCGTATCATTGAATACTAGCCGCCTTCGGCGACCATCTGGTTCGCGATCCTTGAAAAATCCGACTTTATGAAACTCCCGCTCGGTGGCGCCTGCGGCGCCTTTTTCCCGTTTCAGATCTTACAACAGCTTATTGACATATAGTAAAAATAGCTTTATTGAAAAATTTAAATCGCAGTAATTTCCCGCTCGGTAGCCTGCGGCGCCCTCTTCCACTTTCAATATCTGAAACAGCCTGTTCGCTCACCATGTTATGATCTTTCAAATTTCAGACTTTAGCAAAGTACCGCGCGGTGTCGCCTGCGGCGCCTTATCCCCGTTTTAGAACATACAACATCTTCCTCGCTCATTAGAATTTAAAATATTGAAATTTTAAAATATTACAGCATCATCTGGCGGTAGAAATTTCTTTAATCTACTGTTCAATGCAGCGCTATCTGGCGGTAGAAATTT
Organism: Salticus scenicus; assembly: GCA_963930645.1. Lineage (NCBI taxonomy): Eukaryota > Metazoa > Arthropoda > Arachnida > Araneae > Salticidae > Salticus > Salticus scenicus. The sequence continues at coordinate 351,292,918 of OZ005652.1, forward strand.
CAGTAATCCACTATTCGATTCCAAATCAAAAAAGCTTTCTAATGGTGTATTACTTATGAAATTATTTCAATTAGTAGCTGAGATACAAAAGAAAACTGATTCAGGACACCTCAAAACGTGTAAATCGTGTGAAATCTCGAATTCCATTTTCGATAATGTAAAAGTACTTTAAAATGTGTATCAACTCAACAAAGCTTTCAAATGGTGTATTACTTATGAAATTTTTTTAATTAATAACTGAGACAAAAGAGAAAACCCATTCAGGACACCTCAAAACGTTTAAATCAGGAGAAATGTCGAAATATCGAATTTCTGTAATGTACTATTCAATTCCAAATCAACAACGCTTTCAAATGATGTATTACTTATGAAATTATTTTAATTAGCAGCTGAGATACAAAAGAAAACCAATTCAGGACACCTCAAAACGTGTAAATCAGGTGAAATCTCGAATTCCACTTTCGATGTTTTAATTAGTAGCTGACATACAAAAGAAAACCCATTCAGGACATCTCAAAACGTGTAAATAAGCTGAAATCTGGAATTCCACTATTGAGATGCAAAAGAAAACCTAATCAGGAGACCTCAAAGCGTGTAAATCGGGTGAAATCTCGAATTCCACTTTCGATAATGTAACGTACTTTAAAATGTGTATCGAATGACGTATTAAAAAAAAAAAAAATTAAACATAATTAGAATCTGAAATTATGAAATTTTAAAATATTACAGCGCCATGACACCTCAAAACGTGTAAGTCAGGTGAAATTTTGAATTCCATTACCTACGGTAGTCGGTTAATGGAAGTAAAAACAAATATTTTTGGTAAATACAAATATTTTTACCTTAAATGAAAAAATTAAGTGTTGCTATAGAAAGTGGCATCCTCTTTCGAGACAATTTAATTTGCAATTAAAACGTAAACCTTTTGTTTATTGACCAAAATCGATTAAAATTTTAACTGCAAGTTTGTTTTGTGATGTTAAGATTGTATACTAAGTGTCGTGTGCGAAAGTAAAACATTGAAGAAAATAGAAATTTGCAATTTTTTATCCTACTCAAAATACCTCCGATTCTCAATCAGTGCCAGCTGTTATTTATTTATTTCTTTTTTTCGCTTCCGTCGAGAAATGCTTCCTGTCTGATCGGGTTGCCATGGTGACGCAACGTACGTCTGTATGATTTGATTACGGTATTCATTTTGGAATGAAGTACGGCATTTGCAATGGTTTAATGCCTAAAATTAAAAAAATTATAACTCATTCAGTTTTTGAAATTTTCTCTCAATCTTTTGGGAATTGAATTGTTGAAGCGAGATCTATATACAAAAAAAAAAAAAAAAAAAAAAAGAAAAGAAAAGAAAAGAAATGATTTATCTCTAAAAGCTTTTGAGTTATAAAATGTTTTGTGAAAAAATCGATGTTTCGTAAAATCTAAAAATAATCCGTATTTTGTAAAAATGTTTATATGGTTCGAAAGAGGATTAAATGACCTTTCCGAATATACCAATTGTTAAGAAATGGAACAGTTACTCGGTCGTACAGGGCGTTTCAAAAAAGACGATCGAGAAAAAGAGAAATTTTCGACCCTTTTAAAAAAAAAATTTTTAAATATAAAAAATCCGTATTTAAAAAAAAAAAAATGTACCGTAAGAATCGGTAATAAATGCTCTTTCTGTTGGTAGAGGTGTATTTCGATATCTCGAACCGTTCGACCAGGATCGCTTTACAAAAACCCACGAAATTTTCTATCTTTGCGTTTTCTTTTGAGGTAGGCTGTTCTGTAAAGAAATTGCGGTCGCCTCCGATTTTGAATCGTTTTTTGATTTGATATGGGTCGACATTTTAATTAATATCTCCGGAACTAATTAAAATTTTTAAATTCCTTTTTCACTATGCTCTCGGGTAGGCTTCTGAGCACCCGTATGTCAAATATTGTATAGTTCTGCGTTCAATAGGGGCTGAACGTATAGATGCTCAGACAGACAGACAGAGAGACAGACAGACATCTTCTTTTATTATTATAGATTCGATACTACGATCGTAGCGCAGTCTGCCGGTTCCAATGTGAAACATTCCAAAATCAACAACAATTTATAAGTGATAAATTAATTAAATAAACAATTTAAATTGGACTGAATTGTAAATCTAAACCATTCTCGAATCCACCTGAAGACACACAAAAAATTTCATTAAACTGGGTCCAGCCGTTTAGGAGGAGTTCAGTGACATACACACGCACAAAAGAAATATATATATAAAGATATACATTCTTAAAATTTGATCAAGTCTCACTAAATATTAATTGAGTTTAAATAACTTTTATACTGTGTACAACCTAAAAAAGTTTTTATTAAAATTTATGATTTTTACAAAAAACATAAATTCATTAATTGATTTTTCAACAAAAGTCTTCATAAAAAACTTATTACTAATATTACAAATCTTTGATTATTATGATCTCCGAATATCTCCGATTTCCCAACAGCGCAGCACTAGTGCCACGTTAAATCCATCCTACCAACATACTACCGAATATAACCAAAAGCAGATTTTTTTTTGAAAAATATCAATTATTCAACTTATTTATTATATATATATATATATATATATATATATATATATATATATATATATATATATATATATGTATATTTATTTATTTTTTATTTATTTATTTTTTATTTATTTTTATTTGTTGCATATTTCAACGTGTCTTTTAATTTTGTTTAGAAATTTTTTCTCGTATTTAAAAGCATAGTTATAGATTTTTGAATAATGTAAACTATTATTGTTTTATATATAGTTAAACTTTACTTTTAATTTTTTTCTCAAAATCAATTTCTTTTTTTTATATTTTCTGTTTATGTAAAACGTCATAACAAAAATGTTATGCATAATATAAAAAGACTAATTTTTTTATGTTATTTAAACTTTTTAATCATATTTTATAACAATGCAAAATCCAGGAATATTTTGAATAGGGTAAAGCTAGGAAAGTTTGCTCACAATTCAACAGAATAATATAAAAAGCCCAAACATTATAATTTTACTAAACTATTGCTAAATATAATTTTTAATTCATTTGTTTTTTATGCATTTCCCCTGTTGTTTTATCGTTAAACTTTAATTTAATCCAAAAGTTGCAATAAAATCAAGAGAGCTGTTCGCACAATTTCTCCTTGCAGGGTTGATGTGATTCAGCACATGGGAAGAAGAGATAGTTACAAATAATAACTACAATAAAATTGTTAAAAAATAATAATTTCACTTAAATGACATTGTTGTAAGGCTTTTACAAATAAACATTAATGTATTGAGAGTGGATTATTCAACCTAATAATTAAAAAATCAGAAAAGAAATTTAAATGTAATAATGAAAAATATCTAAAGAATTAGGAAAAACAAAACCAGATAAGAATACAAAATATAATTAAGTTACTAGATAACACGTTTTATTTAAGATTCCTTTTTAGTTTGAATGGTTTCTTGTTTGCCGATCTAATCTTTAATTGCAGTGATGGACCAACAAATCTAGAGGCCCGGGGCGAAATTCACACAGGGAGCTTCCTTAATTGTGGCTTTAAAATTACTGACCCTCTAGTACTTCTGCACTTAAACTTATAACAATAAAAAGCACTAAATTAAGTTTTAAGATTGATTCAAAAACTCAACCAAACATAGGGCGCAGAAGCATTGTTTCCACCTGCCGTGTGTTAGTCAGGACTTGCATAAATGGGTTATTTTGATTTAGAGGTTGTAGTTCTAAGGTCGCACCTTTTGTACATTAAGGTTCTTTAGACTGGAACCTACAATGTAGCGAAAAATTTATTTCAAACTGATGGCACTAGAACTTTAGCAGATACATATATAAAGTTTTGCTCACAATCGCTACATTTATTGTTGTAAATAGTGCAGCTTTCGCGCATTCACCTGCCTCAAACAACGTATTTAAACTGATCCAGTCACTTGTTGAAGTTGTCACTATGTACAGTTTCAGACATTCAAAAAACGCATTTTCACTATCTTCTCATTAGAAATAAGCTGCGTAATCTCTCCTAGTATAGAATTTAATGCAATTTAATGCAATTTAATGCAATCAATGTACAAACTCTCCTAAATAGCAAATACGCAAGTTCTCCCATTTCGAGAGGAGAGATTGCGCAGCCTTATATTCAATAATTATTCTTTTCTATAGAGAACTGTACGTAGAGCTTTACATTATACATATTGGCTTATTCTTTCAATTAAAGTGTGGGTATTGTGGTTTAATTCATACGTCTTTTAACTTTTTTTTTTTTTTGGATATTTTATATAATTATTATGGATGAATTTGCATTGATAATGTGTTTTTCTTGTATTCTTTAATACGTTATGCACACACATACATATATGTATATATATATATATACTTTTAATTTTTCAACGATATTCGGATACCTTAAGACACAAATTTCTTATGATTGCTATTTTAAATCAGCATAATATGCACGTTTAAATTTAAATAACGTCTAAAATTCTTAATGAAATTGGGCTAGGTTCCCTTAAACAGGACCCCCCCCCCCACACACACACACAACAGAAAATATCCCATACAAACGTAGGACCCAAAAGTTGATAATTGGCCTTACTCCTAAACACCAAACACCAGACAATCGTAATAAAATTAAAATAATTTTTCAGTTTATATGTTAGCAATCAGCGGCTTATAGCATTTTTATTTTAAGTTCTAATAGTTTTTCATAATCACAGCAATTAGGGGAAAATTAAAATTATATATTCATTCAATCATACAATCAATCATTATCAAAGAAAATCATGGCAAAAAGAACAAAAGAAAAAAAAAGTTTAATCGATAGAAACAAAAAAAAAAAATTAACTACGATGTGAAATACGAAAAAGAAAGCAGAATTATATTTTGATATCTCAGATAAATGAGAACCTAAGTGCGTATCTGTTTAAAATGCATGATAAGTGATATAACTTTAATTTTAAACTTTCTTCACCTGTCTAGAAAGTATATTCCTTAATAGAGTGTTGCAACAAATTTTATTCAGCTTTTTTCTTGATATTTTTTCGTCATAATTATATCACATCGATTTAATGCTTTTAATTTATTACAACTAGGAAGGGCAATAATGTATCTCTACTCTTTATAACCAGGATTTATCATTAAAACTATCTCGAACAAGACCTTGCAACTCTCAGTTGAGGTATAAGGAAAAGTAAAATTTTATGACATTGAACTGGCATGTATACTTTTTTTTTTTTTTTTTAAGAAAGAAAAATTATTTCCAAAACTTTATTGGAGGCTTCGTGGAGACTTAAAACGTTTTTGATTTATGTCAATGTATCTGTATGTCTTGCGATAGCGGCCGCAGAAACAATCCTATTAAATTGCAAATTGGTATACATGATTATGAACCACACAGAATTAACTTTATAATTTTGGGTGTGTATTCTAGTTTTAGTTCGTGTAGAGGGACACACCAAAATTTTCTTATAACTACGGCCTAAGGACATAATATGTATGTTAAATTGCCAAAATTCCCCGATTGACTTGCAAGATGGAATACACGATCAGGAACGAAATAGAAATAGCTGTATAATTTTTAGCGTCTACGTTGTTTACGGTTCCTCTACAGGGACACATAAAATTTTTCTTATCATTACGGCCTACGGGCATAATTTCATTTAAACGCAGTTTGACATTATTACACAACATTGAAAAAAATAAAATTAACATGCATTATTCAGTTTCTTAAAAACATGTTTTCTGTAGAATATGTGGGCTTAGACTTAAATATTAATGTGCAGGACTTTACAAAAGTTTTCGGAAAATGTCACGTTATCATCCAAATTATGTTAAATTTCGAAAAAAATTTCTTGAGCTACATAGAATAACTTGTACAATTTTGACTGGTGTATAAAATGTTTATGATTCGTTTAAATGGACACAAAATAGAATTTTGTGACATTAGAGCCTATGGACCGATTTTCATTTAAGCGCATTTTAAAGCGTTTATGCTGTATTCAACATAATGGAATTAACATATATTATTTAAAAGCTTAAAGGAATGATTTCTCTACAAAAAAGGCATGTATAGACTAAATAATTTATTTACAGGACCACAAAAAAGAATTTCGATGACATTCTGTTCCGATTTGGTTCAAATATTAATGAATTACAAGAAATTAGTTGTGTATTTTTATTGGTAGATATAATAACTGTGGCACCCCAAAAAATTTCGAACCATTACGGTTTATAGACGACTTTCTTATAAGTGTATTCTAAAATGGTTATACCTCATTAAACATAATTATATATATATAAATAAAAATATGATACTGTAATGTTTAAAACTATATTTTCTAATGAAAATCCAAGGCATAGAGTTGATAATTAGTTTACAGAGGTATACAAAATAATTTCGATATGTTATGCATTCATTTGGAAAAAAAAAAATGTTACAAGTATTTATGAGTTACAGGGAGTTAACACAAGGCTGTGAGTTTCGAGGGAATATATATATATAAATACACACTGTATACACAGGCAGGTACAACGGGTGTTTGAGAGGTGTCGTAGCCCCCCCCCCCCCCATTCTCAAAAATGTATCTAGTTATGTGGCGAGTTAATCATTCATATATACAATTTATATATAATAAATAATGTGGATCAAATGAAAATGATCTGCTGAGTGAGTGATGCAAATAGGACGGTCAGACTTCTGATCTGCAGAGCCACTAGTTCAAAACATAGGTAATTTTATAATAAATAAGCATACAGATAATTGTGCAGCTAGAATAATAGTAATGTTCTCAAGAAAACAAAATGCTTACAAAGTTTAATTTTTTAAATAAAAATTATATCGGTGCACAATTTTAAGGCTTCATTTGTGACAAACTTTTAATTTATGAAAATACTTACTGAACCAGGCAGTTATACTAAGAAAATTTCAGTAGATACGTCATGTTAAAACTGTCTCTAATACGAATGATTATCTGCTTCTGAAAATGTTCACTAAATAAATAAAGTAGATAAATAATAATCCTAATAATAATAATAATACTCTAAATAGTAATAATAATCTCAATAATAATTAGCAGCAAACAGAAATGGGTTAATTGTTCCTGAAACAAAGAGTTTATAAAAGATAGAGGAATCACTTAACAAGAGAAATGTGTTTTCAGTCTGTATAGGAATACTTAAAAGTATTCATATTCTAAAATATTCCTCAATAATTTTTCTGTCTTGCATTTCTTATAAGAAATTCAGTTAAATTGCAAATATTTTGAGAGATATGTATGAAATTTATGATTTTTGAACAAATTTTATTTAATATTTCTTAATCGCTCTTCTTATTTTTAACTTTTATTAACTTTTATTTTATATTTTTAATATTCTAGATTGAACTTTTACTTTAATAGCTAGTTACCTTTGCTGTTCAAAATGAATTACTAAAAGAAAATATCTCTTTTATATTGCTTTCAGATAGATATAAATTAGAATTTAAAAATACCTTATAGACATACGCTTGAAACTATTAATGTTGTTAAATAATCTTCAATATTTTTTTTTCTTTTTTGCATTACTTATAAGAAATCTGGCTCAATTATAAACATTGAAAGATATCTATGTACTATGTGAATTTTGAACACATTTTTTTGTGTGAAATTATGTATTCCCCTTCTTCTTCTTTATATTTTATTTTTTTATTTTTACTTTGTTTTCTTAATACTTTACTTTGAGTTTTTAATTTAATAGCTAGTTGCCTTTCAATTTTAAAACGAATTACTAAAAGGAAATATTTCTTTTATGTTCTTTTTAGATAAAACTAAATAGGAATTTAAGTAGGAAAAATGAGACGACGAACTAAAACATATTCTTACCAAACTAGCTTAACTGCTATAAAAGTATATATTTCTTTTTTTATCGTAACATCACTGAAACGTTTCATATACTAAGGACATACTTTATCAATTTATGTTAATAATTTATTTTATAATTAGTTATTACTTATATTAAATTAATTGTTACTTAATTCATTATTACTTATTTATTAATAATAGGTAAGACAGAATTTTTTAAAAACAAATGAGATAGCTTTTTAGATTTTTTTTTTGCCAAATAGTGATTTGTGCCAGTTATTTATGAGCTACTAAATATTTAAACAAAACTGGATTAAAAGCAAAAAAAGTTACCTAAATTTGAGATACAGCATTAATCACAGTTAATTGGATTGTTAAATGCCTTTTTATTAAGTACCAGGAAAATGATAACTAGTGGCCACTTCATATATTCTTAATTATGCAATAACTAGTAGCTATTGCATATATTCTTAAAAACTTACTTATCTTCATTTCATTATCTTAATTTTACATCTTTTCATAAACTTCAATTACATTACTAATATGACCTAAACCATTTACTTTTAACTAAACATTTTTTGTAGGCACGCATCTCTCACTATTTCTCTATTTAGTTTATAAAACAGGGTTCTGATCAGAAGTAAAAACTGGATGTGAATTTCTCATACTGACTCGGAATCAAAGTGAGATTTCTGAAAATAATGCGAAAATATAAAAACATAAAAAAAAACAAAACAAACTAAAAATCTCTAGATTAATACCACTTGCTAATTATGTCTAATTTTATTCCTAATTGGCATAATTTGCGTTTAATCTCATTTAATTTCTTAAATATGTTGATTTTTTTTCTCTGCCGATCTTTAAAATATCAGAAGAAGATTGCGCATATTTCTCGACGTGTTAAAAAAATTATGAAGAAAAATAAAGAAAACGAGATTCTCGTGCTTTAGGGGGAACCCTGTCATAAAGTTAACTTACACTGTTTCGATCTTTTTTTTTTTTTTTAATCGCGAGAATAAGCTTGTTTACAACGACCTTAATAAAAAATATGCTTAGACTTTCAGGTGAAATATTCAAATAATTAAACCAGAAAATTGAAATAATAATAATAATAATAATAAAGGTGTTCCCTATCTTATTAAGAGTTGAGAGTTTGAAATAGAGCGGGTTTTACGTCGCACTAGTGCTACGCTATGGGAAATTGACGATTCTTACTGAAATTATGCAGAAGTTATGTATCCCTAAAATTTTTCGACATCAGCTTTTTTTTTTCCGTTTTTACACTTTTCTAGATATGGAAAATCCGAAATTCACAAAATTAGTACACTGTCCGTTTATAGGTAAGTCAGTTTGAACACTCGTTAGGTAGTTAGTTAATATATAAGACTCTGAAGATAATGATTCGTAATGATTCGTAAGATAGAAACCGAATGATCGTAAGATAGTCGGATCAGTTTTAAATCATCACTTGTGATATTCGAAAGAACACTTTCAACATTCTTCAACATTCTAATTTAAAAACATCTTAAGTTATACGAAATTTAAGATTTTCTAAAAATGGTAGAATAGAGGAAAATTCGCATAAACGTGTTTTTATCGTAAAGATGTCAGATCGAATTTACATTACCATTTATTGTGCAATGTGAATATTATAAATTTTAAACATATTACTTCGAAAATTTCGTTACTTTCTCGAAATATAAGATTTTCTTAGCATGGGAAAATAGTATGAAATTTCCCATAAAAGTGTGTTATGGTGAATAATTTAATCGAAACAATGACGGACTTTTTTTTAAATATCATTTATGATGCTGAAATAAACATCATTGACTATGAATAGTTTAAATTAAAATATTCTTAATCTTTCCATATTCAAGATTTTCTTACCATGGGAAAAATAGGTCAATTTTTCTCATAAACACTCATCATAGGGATTGGAAATAGTATGCAACTGCAGGTAAAATAAAATATGAAACTAATCCTAAAGAAATTAATAATTATATTATGAAGAAGTTAACTTATGGAGTTCCAGGTAGTACAGCTTAATGGACGGGATATTTTATTAAAAGTTTATTTCATTTTACTATGTGACGCTTTAACTGAGTTCAAATTTCTTATACAATATGCTACCCTATTGTAGTAATTTATGAGAAAAAAATCTGGTGTGACTCCACTCGACTTTCCAAACATTAAACAGTTAACGGTTATTTAAATAAATTAATTATAAATTTTGCAGTTTTCAAATAGTCATTGTCTTTAACATAATTTAGTGAGCTCCACTCACATCTTTTACCTTTCCTATACAAATTTTTATATGTTTGCTCGCAAAAATTGCATTCAAGGAATTATTACTGCATGTCAAAATTACTTTTAATTTTAAAGTCATATTAATGTAACTTTATCAACAACGTTTTCATTTTTAAAGTAAAGAAAAAAATTATCTTACTAATCACATGGGAACCTAATTCCTCAACGACCCGATAGACCCCTTTTTGTATTTAACTTAACATTTTCCGACAAAGTTGAAAAGATTTCATGACTTCAACTTGTTATCTGTCATTTTGTCTGTCAGTCTCTGTTCTAACTCACGTAAATATTTATTGAATTCATTGAAACTGATGACAATTTTTGAAATTCCCTATGGAATGTTCCCTGTTGAAAATGAGATAAATACTACAATTTGTCTGTGTATAGGTGCAACCGAAAGAATTTCAAAGCCGCCTGTTCTATAACAGGAATTTTTAAATACCCTTTATAAACCTTTATTTTGAACTAATTTTAATGAAACTGACATTTATTCTTCACATGGACAAAAACTGTTTTCTGTAGAATACAGTATGATTAGCATTAAAATTTACAAGTCCACATAAAAATATTCAGATACATTAAGAGATGCGTGATTAGAAATTGCCGGAATTGCATTTTAATTTAAAAAAAAAAAAAAAAAAACATTTTTAACACTTTCTAACAGTGTTTAAGTTATACATTATCTCTAAAAAATAGTTAAGTTAAAACATGTGTCATTTGTTATTTAGATTAAAAACACTTTAAACACTTAAAATTAAACTTTACTTAAAAGATTTTAAAACATTATCCGAAGCTTTTCGCTTTGGAATTAAAAAATATTTTAAAATAAACCAAAGCATCATCAGGGATTTAAGTGCGATCATGATTTTACCTGGTCTATTTAATTGTCTTTCTGCCCGTCTGTCCGCTACCAGGGTGCCTAAATATTTTAGCAATTACTTCAAAATAGTAAATGTTACTAAGTTCACAATAGTATGTTCCCTATTTAAAATGGTGTAAATAGAGTGGTCTGCGTCCGAGCGGTTCTGCGCTCAAAGCTGGTAGATGTGAGGTACCGGGTTCGATCCCAGATCGCGCTCGTAGGCCTAGCCATTCGAAGTTTTCCGTGGTTTTCTCCGAAAAAAGATTATATACTGGCTAGGTTCTGGCTAAGACACCCACGGCGGGTGCTCCCACTTGGGCCTAGGACCCTAGTGCAGTCAATCGGCTTTAATCCCCACATCAAACAACCCATTAATTAACTGAACTTACGAGTGACGAAGAAAGTTGCTTACATTTACATGAAAGTGTGTGCACCTTATTTTTCAGCGTGACACAAAAACATGATGGCAAAAATCCAATTTCAATAAAATGCTTCTAAAAAAATTATTATTATTTACTTACATTTTTATTTTGTGCTTTTTAGTAACTAGATAAAAATACTGTTTAAAAAAAACTCTTCGAAAATTTTTAGGATACTGAGTAGACGATGAAAAATTTTCTCTTATCAATTGACACCTTTTCTATTAATTACAATGCTCTGCATGAAAATCGGCCCCAGCACCATTTTTGCAAATTCTTATGTAAAATGACCACCCGAATCCGAATATGACGTCTATTTTGCCCTATCACCCACCGTTTTTAGAGATGTCCCCCTATTTTTATCATTTTACGGTAATTTTATGGCTATAAATTTGATTTGTAGGGAAGGAAAGGGGTAATTTTAGCTGTTAAATATCTTCTGAGGAGCTACACAAGTGAAAAATTCTAAAGTATGAACATTTGCAGGAGGAACATTTAGGAAGGGGGGTGGGGTTGCCACTGAAATTATAAATTACATTTATGATATTTTATTAAACAATTAATATTATTATTTGTTATGCATTATATTTTTCTGTTTTTAAGTGTTAAAATAATACTTTTCCATTCTTCAAATCCAATTCATCGCAATAAAACTACCGAAAAGTAATAAAAACTGGGGGAGGCGGTGGCGTCCCGAGAAAATGGTGGGTGATTGGGCAAAATGGAGGTAATATTCGGATTCATGAGGTCATTTTACATAAGAATCAGCTAGAATGGTATCAGGGCTCGAATCTTTTTTTTTTTTTTTTTTCAGCGCAGTGTTATAATGAAAAGCTGACCCGTACAGGATCAAACTCACGATTCTCGCGTTCTCGACACGACGCGACGCTCCAACCAACTAAACCAACAACAGACGAGATGAATTGCTTACATTTTCTTTTAAGTGGAGGCACCTTGTTTTTTAGCGTGACACGGAGATACGATGACAAAATCCAATTTCAATAAAAAGGTTGTAATGAGATTCTACCTTGCTGATTTTTTCCTTTTTTTTTTTAAGATTTAAAAGACTGAGAAAAAATTCTATAACTGACATCTAGAATCTAAATTGTGGCTCTAGTAAAAATAGTTCCATAACATCATTATAAATACCAGTCCCCTTCGAAAGCGAGTTGTAGAAACCCCTATTAGAATACTAGAGCGTTTGCCTGTATTATCGAGGGGTTAAACATATTTAAAAATCTCTGCAAATAAATAAGAATACAAGAGACAATTTTTAGTAAATACAATCTCGGTTTATCACCCAATTCTAGAAAATCAAGCGAGAATTTCTAGAAATACAAAGGATTCAGAATATTCAGAATAATGTTTTACATTCTAGAAATGTATAGACTATACATTCTCGATCATTTCGTCTATTCAGCTTATCGGCGTGCCTTATACACATAGCTCGTAAATCTACATTTCTATATGACTCTTATTTGTTCTATATGAAGGTGGTATATATATATATATATTTTTTTTTTTTTTTTTCTCAGTGTACAACTTCAAAAACTGGGGCAAAACTTTTCAAAATTCTTTGATAGACTCGTAAACTGAGAGATACCTGCAAACATTTGGAGGAAAAATATAAGAGGATTTTCGGCAAACGGCGTATCAGTATGCAAGTCAAACGAAGATAACGCTTCACTGAGAAAAAATTCTGTAACTGACATCTAAAATCGAAATTGTGGCTCTAGAAAAAATAGTTCCATGTCATCCTTATAAATTCTAGTCCCCTTTCAAAGCGAGTTCTAGAAGCCCCTATTAGAATTCTAGAGCTTTTGCTAATATTATCGAGGGGTTAAACATATTTAAAAATCTCAGCAAATAAATGAGAATACAAGAGGCGGGTTTCTGCAACTATAATCTTGGTTTAAGATCCAATTCTAGATAATCAAGCGAGACTTTCTCGCAATACAAAAGATTCAGAATATTAGAATATTGTTTCACCATCTAGAAATGTGTAGACTATAAATTCTCGATCATTTCGTCTATTCAGTATATTGGCGTGCCTTATGCACATAGCTCGGAAATCTATATTTCTAGTTAAAGGATTTAGAAAATGGTCACGTATTCATTCATTCTGAAGGCGGTATATTTTTTTTTTCTCAGTGATCGCAGGAGCCATACTGAGTCTACCTAAATATTATCTAGTGCTCTGTTATTTTATTTATTTAAATCTATTTGACAACTTGAGACTTACAATGACTTTCGTCTCGAATGATTCACATTACATAATTTTACAACAACAATGCAGAATATCTTACATAACTGTGTTACTAATGACTTTTAGCTGTTACGGTTTCGACTTCATGTTTTTCTGACTATGTCATTTTACATCATTTATATATATATATATATATATATATATATATATATATATGTATATATATATATATATATATATATATATATATATACAGGGCTCCAGGAAAAATTTGTCACCAAGAAAAAAGTTTTGGTAACAGGTAAAAAATAACCCCCCCATCATTATTTACTTATTTATTTATTTATTTATTTTCATTTTGAAATTTACTTAAATACAGAAATTAAAATTCTATGTATAAAGATCAGATACTAGCTAGGACTGGACTATACACCAGGACACAACTGTTTAAATTTAGCATCTTCAAACTAGTTTTATTATTTTCTATAAATCGGTACATCGTTTACAATGATCATATCGTTACACTGGCGACGCAACGATTCAGCACCGGGTCGTAAAGTGAGGAAACGAGAGCAGTGTAATCTGCGTCGATTAAATACAGGGTAGTTAAACCTCCATAGTGGAATTGAATGTAAATTCCCCATTGGTATATTAATTCAACACTGTGTCTCGTTTCAACATGATGGTGTGTCAAACACGGACAGATAGCCAAGAGTCGCTGTTTTCCTTCTACTAATTTCTTACACGAACTGATATGAATTCATTCACTGTAGTTTAGCATAGGTTTTGACATTCGATTCTGCGCCCAAGCTTTTCACCAAAATATTAAGATTTTTTTTTTAATGTTGAGTTTTCGTTGAAAGCATGGACGCGAGCTAAAATATATTGGTCAGTAATGGCGACGAAACGACTATATTTCACGAGCCCTGTATATACATATATATACACCCACATGTATATATTCTACATTTATTTTTTATTCAATTATTTTTTTGCCTGTTCCATAAATTCAGCTTCTCTCTCTCTCTCTCTCTTTTTTTTTTTGGGGGGGGGGGATTCATTTTGTCACTTTCAGTTTGAATGGAAAACTTTGGGTTACAATCATTAAAAAGCTCTTTCTTGTAACGTTTCAATATGTTTTGTATTCTCACTGGAAGAATTTTAAAGTGAGTATTATTCTTTTTTTTTTTTTTTTTTTTTTCAAATATAAATAAAATAATCTGGTGTGTCACACACACGACTTTCTCTTACCCTGAAATTTAATAGTATAAATACAGGTTGAAGATTAAGAGGTAGGATAACAAGTACTGTTGTGTAAATCTATATTAAACAATTCAAATTAAGCTAGTTTAGTTTTTTTTTTTTTACACTCATAATACAAATAATCTGGCGTGTCACTCACACTACTTTCTCTTACTCTGAAATTTAATATTATAAATACAGGCTGGAGATTAAGATGTAAGATAACGAGTACTGTTATGTAAACCTATGTTAAATAATTCAAATTAGGCTTAGGAAGAGTTTTATATGATAACTAGTTCGGTGTGAGTGGGCTACCGCCCCCCTCAACCCCCCGTTTCATTAATGTACAAAAAACAAGCGATGAATATTTAGCTTAAAACATACATTATTTACCATATCTCTATGAGGAATTTATTTCAATTCCCGAACAGCTTTCCAGAAAATGGTAAAGTACTATTAGAAAAGCATATCCACTATCACTAATTTTCATGATGGGTATCTTTCAAAAGAGCTCGCCAGTACCTTTAAAACGAATGGTTGAACCATAGATCTGCGATAATTTAAAATGATATTATTGATTTTTTTTTACGTAATATTGACAATAAAATTGACTTTTTTTGGATATTTAGTGTTATACTACTTCTCTAATATGGAAATCATCTGCATTATCATGGAAGATAATTTTTTATAATAATATTTTTAATAAATTATTTTTACTGAGTAAATTTGTATAAGAAAATATAGAAGAAAATCATGTGGTGGCCACAACATACTAGTTAAAAGTGCGATAGCATCTAAACGCCTTATTCAATTGAGCTGAAAATTTATATGAATATTATGAATCACTGTTGCACTAACTATAAGCATTTCGGTGAATCTAGCATTTATAGGTTTTTTACAGGGACACAACGAAAATTCTTTATCATTATGGCCTATGGGCTCAAAGTTCAGTAGCGTTAAATAAAACATCGTGTAATATATGGAGAAAAATACTCAAACACTTTATTATGGTTTTATCTCTTTTGTTTGTTTAACAACTCCTCTTTCTTTACTTTATCTACAAAACTGTTAATTACTCAATGTTCGGAAAGTCGAGTGGAGTCACTCCAGATTTTTTTACTTATTTTTATTTCATATTGATTGCGCACTTCTTATTTCCTAATTCAAAATTATTTAAAAAAAAAAAAACTTTTTCGATATCGCTTGTAACGATACTGATTATTATTAATTTTCTTTTCTTTTTCTTTCAATAATAATAATAATAATAATAATAATAATAAAGATTTTGATGAAATTCTGGCAAAAGCAGAATTTAGTTTATGACGGAGGACTATTAGTTTTTTTTTTTTTTTTTTTCAAATTATAATATCTTCTTCAAATTATTCAATTATATTTTATATAAATTTTAGATTTCGACAAATGTCCAACTATCGAAAACGACAACGCAAAAATCCCAGATTGAGACTAATAGGCCCTCAGTCCTAAAAATTCTAAAGAAAAATTATTAACGAATAAGAAAAAGCAAAATTAGATAAAAATGCAAAATAACATTAAGTTACTAGATAACACGTTTAACTTAAGATTCCTTTTTAGTTTGAATGGTTTGTTGTTTGTCGATCTAATCTGTCATTGTAGTGACGGACCTACAAATCTAGAGGCCCTGGAGCTTCCTTAATTGTGGCTTTATAATTACTGACCCTCTAGTACTTCTTCACTTAAACTTCTCTCTATATATAAACGGCTAAGAGATTTCTTGGACTCTGTTTGTCTGTGCATTGACGCAAGTTGCCACCAAATTCTCATACTTTAACTAATTTAAAAAATCTAATCGTCCGATCGATAAGTTATTTAAACCGACGGATTAAGAAAAATTGCCCCTTTCATTTGGTACCTCGTTTGAAACGAAATTTTGATTAGATTTTTTTTTTATTAATTAAAATAGGAAAATAATAACATTGTAAAAGCTTTAAAAATGGACATTTAAATTTTTAATTGTTGATTTTTTTTTTTTTTTACATAAAATGAAATATGTTTTCACACGAAAAGAAAATATTTTTATATTAAATATTAAATTTGTTCATGCACATGAAAAAATGAAAAAATGAAAATGGAATAAAAAATCAATTTAGATAAAGTTGCACGAGAGTTCCAAAAAATTAATGAAAGTATAAATGAACGTTAAATAAATAAAACAGTCGTCTGCTCAGTCACGTGATATTGAAAAACAACGATTCAATTTCGGTAAATATCGTTCTTAAGAGCAAAAATTATATTCAATATAAAATAAAATAAAAGTAATATTGTGCATTTGTAAACAGTAGAATAATTGTATTTGTGAGTTTAATAATTTTTAAGAATACTTTATATGTTTATTTATTTTCACAAGTAAGAATCGATTTTTTTTATATTGTAGTGTAACTGTTACATTAACTGATTTAGCAATAAATAGTGGAATATTTATGGATTAACAACTCGAAATAAATTTAAAATGTTTTAATTTAAATTTAATCGCGAAAAGGTGCAACAACACGTTAATTTACTTAGCTACAGGTCGAAATGGATTTACACAGTACGATGTTGCACTGGTAATTATATAAGTAAAGTACAAAAAATCAGATTACTTAACATGTTCTCCATCACATTAATAACAAATCTATATATATATATATAAACGGCTAAGAGATTTCTTTGGACTCTGTTTGTCGGTGTGTGAACGCAAGTTGCCCCAAATTTTCATACTTTAGATAATTTTTAAAAAACCTAATAGTCCTAACGGTAAGCTGTTTAATCCGACGGATTTAGAAAAAAACCCTTTTATTTGATACTTTATTTGTAACGAAATTTTGATTACATTTTTTTTTTAAATTAATTTAAATGCGAAAATAATAACCTGGTAATAGCTTAAAAATTGCACTTTTTAATTGTTGCCAAAAAAAAAAAAAAAAAAAAAGAAAGAAAGAAAGAAAGAAAGAAAGAAAGAAAAAAAAGAAATTGTATTATTATTTTTTTTTTCAGCATAATATGTAATATGCTTTCACGGGAAAAATTAAAAAAAATATAATAAATTAAATTTCCACATGCATATGAAATATATATACACACATATATATATATATATATATATATATATGAAAATGGAGTAAATAATAATAATAATAATAATATACCTAAAATTTAGATTTTTTTTTCCTTTTGTTTAAATAGTATGTTTTTGGCACGGATGAATCGCGCTTAGCATGAAAGCAAATTCAGGCTTACATTAATAACTTTTACTTATTGATAATCCTGGGTAATTTTTAAAATTTTGATGCTACAATAGATCGGACAGTTTTCGACAAGGACCCCACTTTCGCAAAAGTAACTTTAAGCCAAGTATCGCATCAAAAATATAAATAAATTATAAAACATTTAAAAACAGAAAAGAAAGAACAGGTAAGGAAAAAGAAAAGAAAAGAAAGAAACAGAAAAAATAATCACATAAAGTATGTATTTTTGATTAAAGTGGCGATAAAATTTCAAAAGTCGCCAAGTAGAGCTATATTAAGGCTGTACCTGATCAGGTTTACATATTTTACTATTTCATTATTTATTTGTCTATACACCAACTTCTATTATAACCCCAAAAATCGTCTCCTGCGATAGACGTAACTGATCATAGCACATTGTAATATTATATTTGGCGCGAAATTGTTGTCATTTTATGGTTGATCAAATAAATCAAATAAATATAGAAAATAACGTGAAAGAAAATACTATGTACATCACGTATAGTGTTGTTCATATGTAACTGGGATTCAGATATAAAATTACTACTTCAATTTTTTTCGATACTGTCCGTTTCCAAAGTGTCATCTGATCTCAATTGGAAGTCCAAGCGGCGGCTTCAAAAAATTGACTTTATAAGGTGTGAAGCTGATTTTTTTTCTATAGATAGAACTCATTGTTACAATGAAAATCTGATAGGGTTGCCTGGTCAAAGCCGTCAAGTTTAAGAGAAACAACCTCACTTCCTGTTACAATTTAAACGATTTTCGAGCCCCACTAGTGTAAAGATGAAACCGGTGCTAAAATGTAGAGATTAATATGCTCTTTAAAATGGCATAGGGTTGTCTGGTTAAAACCGTCAAGTTTCAGAGGTTGCCTCGATAATAGGGGTCAAATTTAAACGATTTTCGAATCCCACAAGTGTAAAGATGAAACCGGTGCTAAAATGTAGAGATTAATATGCTCTTTAAAATGGCATAGTGTTGCCTGGTCAAAGCCGTCAAGAAACAAAGGTTGTCACGAAAATAGGGAACGTGTTTTACGATTTATTTACCCAAGTAAAATGGGATTTACCCAAGTGTAAAGATGAAACCGGTGCTGAAATATAGAGATTAATATGCTCTTTAAAATGACATAAGGTTGCCTGGTCAAAACCGTCAATAATCAGAGGCTGCCTTGAAAATAGGGGTCAAATTTAAACGATTTTCGAACCCCACAAGTGTAAAGATGAAACTGATGCTAAAATGTAGTGAGGAAGTGAGGTTGTTTCTCTTAAACTTGGCGGCTTTGACCAGGCAACCCTATCAGATTTTCATTGTAACAATGAATTCTATCTATAGAAAAAAAATCAGCTTCACACCTTATAAAGTCAATTTTTTGCAGCCGCCGCTTAGACTACAAGCTATTTTCACAGACAATAGATACAGGCAGCCGAGAGTCTGGGAATCTGTGGGTCGCTGCCGAGGGCAGCGGGTAACCAAAGCTCGCTCTAGAGCAATTTCATAATTTATTTATTTATTTATTGTTATTATTATCTTTTATAAAGCGATGTAGAAAAAAGTTTCTTTTAAAGAAAAAAGTTTCCCAGCGCCTTCATTGATTCACTGCCTTCATTGATTTCATAAATTTAAAAATGATTTCATTAACAAACTTTGAACTATTCGCACGCAAGCAGCATCTGGCCGAGTTTTGTACATTTCGAGTTTGATTTAAAAAAAATTTCCAGCATTCAGAATTCGGTTCGTTTCCGAACCGGGGCTTTTCTAGTATAACAATAAAAAGGCACTAAATTAAGTTTTAAGATTGATTCGAAAACTCAACTAAACATCGGGTCAAAGAGCATTGGCACCACTTGTCCTGCGTTAGTTAGGACATGCATAAATGAGTTATTTTGGTTTGGTGGTTGTAGCTCTAAAGTCACTTTATGAACATTAAAGTTCTTTAGGCTGCAACCTACGGCTTAAAGTGATATTGTAGAGAATATTTTATTTCAAACTGATGGCAATGACAACTTTAACAGAAACATATATAAAATTTTGCTCACATTCGCTACATTTATCGTTGTAAATAGGGCAGCTTTCGCGCATTCACCTGCCTCAAATAATGCATTTAAACTGATCCAATTACTTGTTGAAGTTGTCACTTGGTACAGTTTCAGACATTCAAAAAACGCATTCTCACTATCTTCTCATTACAATAAACAGCGTAATCTTTCCTAGTATAGAATTTAATGCAAGCAATGTACAATCTCTCCTAAATAGCAAATACACAAGTTCTCCAATTTCGGTAGGAGAGATTGAGCAGCCTTATATTCAATAATTATTCTTTTTTATAGAGAACCGTACAGTAGAGCTTTTCCTTATATATACTGGGTTTTACTTTCGATGAAAGCGTGGGTATTGTGGTTTAATTCATACGTCTTTTAACATTTTTTGGATATTTTATATAAATCTTATGGATGAATTTGCATTGGTAATGTGTTTTTCTTGTATTCATCAATATGCTATGCACACACACACACATATGTATGTACATATATACATCTAATTTTTCAACGATATTCGGATACCTTAAGACACAATTTTTTAATGATTGCTATTATAAATCAACGTAATATACCGCTTAAATTTAAATAACGTCTAAAATTCTTAAAGAAATTGGGATAGGTTTCCTTAAAAAGGAACCCCCCCCCCCTCACACACACACACACAACAGAAAATATACCATACACTACTAGGACCCAAAAGTTGTCAATCGGCCTTACTCCTAAACATCAAACAGCACACCATCTTAATAAATTGAAAATAATTTTCCGGATTATTGGTTAGCAATCACCGACTTATACAATTTTTATTTTAAGTTCTAATAGTTTTTCATAATCGCAGCAGTTAGCTTGAAAATTAAAATTATACATTCCTTCAATGATACAATCAATCCTTATCAAACAAAATCATGGCAAAGGAACAAAAGAAAAAAAAAATATTAATCTAAAGAAACAAAATAATAATAATAATAATAATAATAATAACTACGATGTAAAATAAGAAAAAGAAATCAGAACTATATTTTGATATTTTAGATAAATAAGCACCTAAGTGGGTACCTGTTTAAAATGTATGAGAAATGATATCACTGGAATTTTAAACTTTTTTCACCTGTCTAGACAGTATATTTCTTAATAGTGTTGTAACAAATTTTATTCAGCTTTTTTCTTGGTATTTTGGCGTCATAATTATACCATATCAATTTAAGATTTTTAATTTATTACAACTACGAAGGGAAAGAATGTTTCTCAACTCAATCATGTCTTAAGAATAAGAACCATGATTTATCATTAAAGCTATCTCAAACAAGATCTTGCAACTCTCAGTTGAGGCATACGAAATGCACCTGGCTAGACAGTATATTTCTTAACAGGGTGTTGTAACAAATTTTATTCAGCTTTTTGCTTGGTATTTTGGCGTCATAACCATACCATATCAATTTAAGATTTTTATTTTATTACAAATAGGAAGGGAAAGAATGTGTCTCTACTCTATATCATGTCTTAAGGATAAGAACCATGATTTATCATTAAAGCTATCTCAAACAAGATCTTGCAACTCTCAATTGAGACCTAAGAAAAAGTAAAAGAAAAAATTTATGACATTGAATTGGCATGTATATACTTAAAACTAATTCAATATTTACTATTTAAATTTGTTTTTGTAGCTCTCGCGCTCTAAAAAAGGTTGTTTAATATGCTCTTAAAGAGAATATTATTATTATTATTTATTTATTTATTTTATTTATATATTATTTTTTTTAAGAAAGAAAATTATTGCCGAAACTTTATTAGAAGATTCGTGGAGACTCTTAACAAGTTTTTGATTGCTGTCAATGTGTCTTTTTGTGTGTCTGTGTGTCTTGCGCCAGCGGCTGCAAAACCCACCCTCTTGAATTGCAAATTGGTACACATGTTTATGAACCATACATTTTATAATTTTGGGTGCGTAATCTAGTTTTATTTCGTGTAGAGGGATACACCAAAATTATCTTATCATTACGGCCTAAGGACATAATTTATACGTACCGTATTGGCTACATTGGTCTCTCACTCTGGGTCCCAAACCGCGGGGTTATAGGGATTTTTGTTCCCACAGGAGAAAAAAATTGACTACGGTCTACTGTCTATTGCTAAAGCAGAAGACCGTAGTTTAATTTATTAATAGGAGATACATCGAAAGTTGTACTTAAGACTGTTTTGAGGAAAGCTTAAAATGATAAAAAATAAAATAAAAATAAAAATTAATAAAAATAAAAGGAATAAAAAATGAAAATAAATAAATAAAAATAATAATAATTACATTTAGACAGATTACATATCATTTGCAGAGAAAAGTAAGTCAACGAATGTAATGTTAAAATTTATATTTAATAAATGAGTAATTTTTGTTTAAGGTATTATAAATATGTTTTAACTTATTATAATTATCTTGATTTAATAATATTGCTCTTAAGTTTTGCCTTATAGTTTTATTGCTATAAAATTTAAAATTGTTTGTAATTAATAAACATTTTTCAAATATGTAATGAAAAGGGTTGTTTACGGTTATTTACGTTGTTTACGGTTCCTCTGCAGGGCTACATATATATATATATATATATTATCATTACAGACTACGGGCAGAATTTCGTTTAAACGCATTTTAACGTGAAGGATTTTACAAAAGTTTTCCGAAAATGTCACGTTATCAACCAAAATATGTCAAATTTCGAACAATTTTTCATGAGCTATATAGAATAACTTGTATAATTTTGACTGGTGTATATAATGTTTGTGACTCGTTTACAGGGACACAAAATAGAATTTTGTGACATTAGAGCCTATGTACAGATTTTTATTTAAGCGCATTTTAAAGCGTTTATTCTATATTTAAAAAAAATGGAATTAACATACATTGTTTAGATACTTTAAAAGATTATTTCTCTAGAAAAAAGGTATGTATAGACTAAATAATTTATTTACAGTACAAGAACTCACAAAAGAATTCCGATGACATTCTGTTCAAATTTGGTTCAAATATTAATAAATTACAGGGTGACATGAAATAACTTGGACGAAGTTGCAAACGAAATATTTGTAACTACCACTAAATTTATAATTTATTTAATTAAGTATTGATCTTAGAAAGCGACTAAACAGGTGTAAGTAAGTTAGTTTTGATAACCATTATGATTAACAAACGATCTGCCATACTTGAATTACATAAGCAAGGAAAGAAACAATGTAAAATTGTTCAACTATTAAAAGTGACTAAGCAGACGGTTTCATACACAGTCAAAAGGTTTAA
The DNA here is from genome assembly GCA_963930645.1 of Salticus scenicus. Classification (NCBI taxonomy): domain Eukaryota; kingdom Metazoa; phylum Arthropoda; class Arachnida; order Araneae; family Salticidae; genus Salticus; species Salticus scenicus. Next base: position 351,316,419 of record OZ005652.1, read on the forward strand.
AGAACTCGGACATGATGGTGACAGGCCAGGAAGAGGAAAAAAGCGCACAGTTAACACATCAAGACACCGGAAAGTTATCAAAAACCGAGTTCAACGAAATTCTAGGATTTCAATGAGAAAGGTTGTTAGAGAGATGAAGATCAACAGGGTTTGATGGCAAGAGTAGAGCTTGGTCTTCGCCCTTACAAAATAAAGGAGGCTCAAAAGCTAAGAGCAGAAAACAAACGCACAAGACTTCAAAGGTGTAAAGAACTGTTAAAGCGGGCCGAAGGTGATCGATGGCAAAGATTTGTCTTCACAGATGAGAAACTGTTCTCAATTGAACAAGCTCACAATAGCCATAATGATAGAGTTTTGTCAGCAGAAGCACCTGGACCTTCTTGCATTGTTGAACGGCGTCAAAGACCCCAATCGTAAACGGTTTGAGGTGGGATATGTGCTAGTGGGAAAACACCACTTGTTTTTGTTGACCAAGGGACTCCAAACATATCGCAAACTCATTTTGGAAGAAAACGTCTTAACTTGGTCGCAAACGTTCTTTGGAAACAAAAGATGGACCTTCCAACAGGATTCCACACCTGCACACAGAGCTAAACGCACTCAAGATTGGTGCAAGACAAATTTTCCTGTTTTCATTGAAGCTCAAGACAGACCACCGTATTCCCCAGATTTGAACCCAATGGATTATTCTGTTTGGTCCATCTTGGAGACTATTTTGTGTGCTAAACCTCATAAAACTTTGGCATCCCTAAAGAAATCCTTATGCAAGGAATGGGATAAAATATCAGTAAGTGAGTTGCGGCCCATAGCCAAAACATTTGTGACACGTTTAAAGCTCTGTATTAGGGCTAAAGGTAACCACTATGAAAATTTGTAAATATATTAGACAAAATAATATATTCATATTTATTTTGAAGTTTGGTCGTAATATTTTCATTAGCATTAAAGTTATAATGTATCATGTGTGTCCAAGTTAATTCTTGTCACCCTGTACAAGAAATTAGTTGTATATTTTTTATTGGTGTATATAATAACTGTGGCATCGAAAGAAATTTCAAACCATTATGGTTTATAGACGACATTTCTTATAAGTGCATTTTAAAATGGTTATACCCCATTGAAAATAATTAAATAAAAATATGATACTGTAATGTTTAAAACTATATTTTCTATTGAAAATGCTAGGCATAGAGTTGGTAATTAGTTTACAGGGCTACACGAAATAATTTCGATATGTTATGCATTTATTTGGCAAAAACTTTGGTACAAGTATTTATGAGTTACAGGGAGTTAACACAAGGCTGTGAGTTACGAGGGAATATATATATACATACATACTATATATACAGGCAGGCACAACGGGTGTTTGAGAGGCGTTGTAGCTTTCTCCCCCCCCCCCCCCCCCCCTCCGCCATTCTCAAAAATGTATTTTGTTATGTAGCAAGTTAATCATTCATATAAACACTCCTTCTCATATTTATAAAGACACTTTATGTTTTGAAATAACTAATGTAAAAGAAATTGGGAAGAAGATTATACTAAGTGCACTCCCTAACAGCACAAAATATTCCAGAAACGTAACAATCATATAACATTGAAACATTATGAAACCTTCCGAAACGTTTAAAACCGTTCAGATTACTTTCCGATTAGTTTCAAAAACGTAGAAATGTCCGCGATCGTAACAAAAAATCAGATACGTAACAGAAACGTTACAATCACGTAACAGATAGAAAATCAAAAAGGGCGAATATTTCAGAAAGGTATCAGAGAGCATACTAGAACGTGTTACGTTTTTGAAAGATTGTAAGCTTTTTGCAACATAACTGAAACATTCTGTGCTGTATGGGCTTAATATATCTAGTATTCTAAAAACCAAAACTGCTGTAATTTTTTTAATATGAAACAAAATTAATAAAATATAATACAAAATATTTTTTCTCCACGTTTTTACATGTTCATAATTATAGGGAAAACCAAGATCTTTTCGCTTTATTTAACTTACTAGCGGATAAGCTACAGTTGACGTGCGAATTTGTTAACTACTGGGTTAGATTAATTCATATATAAGCCTTCAATTTTTCTTGGACGGGCATTACTGTTAATTCCTCGAAATAAAATCTTTCTGTACAAAAATAGAACCGACTCCAAAAGCAACTACTATTCAAACAACTAAAAAAAAACAAAAGGTATAAAATAATTTCCTTCGCCAAACAACCTATAACACTGTAATTAATCCTAACTTTTGAAGTCGGCGCAAAATTAAATAAAATTTAATTAGTTTTTAAAAGTTTTTTTGTTTTTTTTTGGATCGGTAGCAACAAATGCTGTTGTCTCGAATGTTCCATTTTCATGTTTCTTTTATTATTTTACCACTGTATACAATTGGTCCATTCATCTACATAGAACAGTGAACATTTTTCACAATGCGGTATTTATGTTTCTACGAAGTTAGAGTTTCCTTTGCAAATTTGGTATAACTTTGATAACTATCATCCATGGTGGCTTTTGGATTTGGCGATCAAAACGTAATACAAAAAATATACACGCAAGATGTACATTTTCATAATATGTATTGTACGAAGTACTGTTTCATATTCGTGATTGCTCTCTTAATATACCTTATCAAAAAAATAATGATATCCCAAAGAAATTAAGTATGTTTGCCATATAATTTTGCGATTTTTCTTTCACCAAGGACGACAGATACCAGCATCTTCGCCAACTTTTGCTGCTTACGAAATCTTATTTGTTTTCTTGAATCAAAGTAGTTTTAGGCAGCTTTTTGCAAGTGACAATGTAAGATGTGTATTTTGAATAGGATTTGATTTTTGTATTGAATAAAGGTATCAATTTTTATTTAATTTTGCGCCGACTTCAAAAGTTGTGATTAATTGTAGTGTTACAGGTTGTTTGGCGAAGGAAATTATTTTATACTTTTAGACGCAATCTACAGTTTCATTTCATACCATTTTTTTTTTCATTTTTCAGTGAAAACTTATTCATATAGCAGAACAGTGGCGGATTTAAGGGGGGGGGGGCTAGGGGGCTGAAGCCCCCCCCCAAAAAAAAACACTTACATTCACAATTGAATATTGCAATTGTAAATTTTTTTATTGGTCTAGAATAACATTTTGAAAAGTATTAGCCCCCCCCCCCCCCAAAGTTAAGTTCTGGATCCGCCACTGTAGCAGAACATCTGAAGACGTTCGACGGCAGTTTCACAAATCACAACTTCCAAGAAAAGTGACATAAATCAAAAAATGTTTTATGTCACTGAAAAATACATGGAATGCGCCCAATGTGAACAAAAAAGTTACATCTCCATCAAGAAAGTTATCCACTCGAGAGACAGTTGTCAAGTTTCTTTTAAGTTATGAACATCAAGAGAATATCCACAAATTTTAAACGTGGAATTCTCAGATTCTTGTTAGACTTTGGGGGGTAATAACGTTTTTTTCAACAAGACTTACATTTTTGCTCTACTTCTAGAGCAATAGGAAATAGTTTGAAGAAAGAAACGTCTGTATTATTGCCTTTACCATCGCCTAAAAGTTGAAAAAACCTTAACTTATCAAATTAGAAAAGTGCATGCAAGTGGAAAGCAATTTTAAATCGTTTAAATGTATTTCGAATATCATCTATGCTGTATGAAATGGTATTGAAACTGAATATTAAAAAAAAATGTATATATATACCAGAGAGAATGTCTGACTATTTCACCCTAAAAAGAGACCCCATAAAACATTAATTTGAAAAATAACTGAAAAAAATTACTAAGATTCGAGCTGTCCTTATAATTGTGAACACCTGAAAAATAATCTTATTGACCGTATTTAAAGTTTTTTAAGATAGAAAAACGATAAAACTTTTTAAATATTGTCTGTTAATGGAAATCAAATTAATAAAAAATATATTTGTTTAAATAATAGTGTTCAGTTTCAGTTAATATAGAAAAACGGGTGTCCTTATAATTATGAGAACCAGTGTATATATATAGATATTTTGAGAATTCAGTAGCGTGATAATATTTAGCGTTTATTAAATACACGATAATACGAACTCCATAAAAATAAAACTGATTGTAACACAGTTCAAGAGGTAGCACAGAAATTTTACGATTCATTTTTAGTACAATTTATGTATAATAAATAATGTGGATTAAATGAAAATGATCTGCTGAGTGAATGAGGCAAATAGGACGGTCAGACTTCTGATCTACAGAGCCACTAGTTCAAAACATAGATACTTTTTAGTTCCCCATCATACTATGGGTATGGGAAACTTAGGTAATCGTAAAAAATTTCGACCTCGGTTTTTTGACTTTTTTACACGTTTTCAGGTGTGAGGAATCCGAAAATGACAAAATTTGTATGGTGTCTGTCTGTAGGGTGTCTGTTAGTGTGTCAGTCCGTTAGTCCGTTAGTTTATTAGTCTGTTAACACGATATCTCACGAACAAATAATCGCAGAGAGGTCAGATCAGTTTTAAAATATTACTTTCGATAATGGCAAGAACCCTATTCATTTGCAACATTCGACTTAAAAAACTTCGTAAGTTATGAGAAATTTACGATTTTCTTAACATGGGAGAATAGGACAAAATTTCACTTAAACGTGCATTAAATGAAAACTTTTTACTGTAAAAATGTCAGACCAGTTTTAAAATATCAGTTTTGATGCCGGAATGAACATCAGTAACTAAAAATATGCTACTTTGAAATTTTCGCAAGTCATTGGAAATTTACGAATTTCTTAACATGGCAGTATGGGGCAAAATTTCACATAAACGTCAATTTTTAGAGATATTTTCATCGTGAAGATGTCAGACTACTTTTGAAATATTATTTAGAACACTGGCATGAATATTAATGACTATGAATTTTCCAATATAAAAATTTCGTAAGTTATTGGAAAATTACAAATTTCTTAACATGGCAGAATAGAGCAAAATTTCACATGTCAATCTTGAGGGATATTTTCATCGTAAAGATGTTAAACCAATTTTTAAATATTATTTTGGATACTGGCATGAATATGATAGACTATGATTTTTCCAATTTAAAAAATTCGTAAGTTTTTTGGAATTTACGATTTACTTAAAATGGCAGAATAAGGGAAAATTGAGCATAAACTTCCATTTTGAGGATCATAAATACATTAGACAACTTCAAAATTACATTCATGATATTTGTTTGAACATGATTGAATACAAATATTCTAATAGGAAAATTTCGTAAATTATTCGTAATTTACGATTTTATCAACATAGCGGAATTGTAAATTTTTCACAAAAATACGAATTTTGAGGATTATTGCATTGGAAATAGTAACATGAAAACTAAACAGCAGAATTGACCCTGATAAAATAAATTAATAGATTAGAATAAGATAAATATATTGAAGTGAACGGTGGATAGCCTATTAGGCGGGGATTTCATTCTGTCACTGTATCAAGCTTTGGTCAAATTCATTTCTTTTAACATGATTATAATATGTCTCCCACTAGAAATTTATGACAACATAAATATGATGGGGATCTGAGCAGAGCCCACCTATGCCAACTAGTTTAACAAATAAACATACAGATTATTGTGCAGCTAGAACAATAGTAATGTTCTCAAGAAAACAAAATGCTTACAGAATTTCACTTTTGAAATAAAAATTATATCGGTTTACAATTTTAAGGCTTCATTTCTGACAAACTTTTAATTTTTGAAGCAGTTTACGTTTATTTATGTATATAGAACTAATGAGATATATTAAGAGAATTTCAGTGGTCACGTTACGTCAAACTTATCTCTAACACGAATAAATATCTGCTTCTGAAAATTTTCAATAAATAAATAAATAAATAAATAATAATAATAATAAACCCAAAAATAATAAGTACCAAGCAGAAATGGGTTAATTGTTTCTGAAACAAAGAGTTCATAAAGAACAAAGCAATCACTTAACAACAAAAAAAAAGTGTTTATAGTTATTATAGGAATATATTTAAAACTATTTATATTCTAAAATAGTCTTCAATAATTTCTCTCACTTGCAATCACTTATAAGAACTTCAGTTAAACTACAAACACTTTGAGATGTATGTATGTAATACTTGAATTTTAAACTAATTTTCTTTATTATTTCTTAATTGCATATTCTTCTTCATTTTAAACTTTTTTTTTTTAATTAATATTATAGACTAAACTTTTAATTTAATAGCTAGTAACCTTTATAGTTTAAAAGGAAATAGTAAAAGAAAATATCTCTTTTATATTGCTTTCAGATGAATATGAATAAGAATTTGAAAAGCCACTATAGGCATACACTTAAAGCTATTAATGTTGTGGAATAATCCTGAATATTAGGTGGATTTCTTTCGAAATCAACCTATTGCAATAACTTGGTTTATCTATCTATTTATCTATCTATCTACATATATAATAAAAATTTTGTCATCACGATAACTCCCGAAATATTATTCCAAATCGAACCAAATTTGGACAGCGAACTTATCTTATAAGTATCTTGGATGAATTCTTTAACCAAGTTGTTCCGACTTTTTGTTTTCAAGTGACGGCCACTTGCAAATTTCTAATCCACTTTGTAAAGAGTGTATTTAAGGCTGGATTTACTTGAATTTTGATGTAAATATAGGCCACATTAGGGTCTCAATGAACTTTATTAATAAACTTTATCCGCCATTTTTAAAGAAGTGGCAGATATCTTAAGTTAAGCGGGGCTACTTGAAATCAGGCTACCATTTGAAAATTTGTTGTTGTTGTTGTGGATTATCCTCCAACAGTCTGACGAAGTCAAACAAGATCCATTAGACCATTAACCTAAGAAAATCAAGAACCAGAAGGGGGGAAGAGTATAGGTCCTCCCTGGAAAAAACCAAACAGTCTAGGTCCAAATTTAAAATCACGATAACTTCCGAAATAATACTCCAAATAGAACCAAACTTTAACAGTGAACTTATCTTATAAATATCTTGAATGAGTTTGCTAACCAAGTTGTTCCATCATTTTGTTTTCAAGTGGAGACCACTTGAAATTTTCAAATTCACATTGTAAAAAGCGTAAAAAGCGTATTCCGAATTTATATGAATTTTGATATACAAAGACCATATAAGGTTCTCAACCAAGTTTATTAATGAACTTTATCTTTCATTTTTAACAAAGTGGAGTATATATTAAACTAAGGGGGTCACTTGAAATCAGGCTACCACTTGAAAATTTAAAATCAGGATAACTTCCGGAATAATACTCCAAACTGAACCAAATTTGGACATTGAACTTATCTTATAAATAAATATCTTGGATAACTTTGTTAACCAAATTGCTCCGCCATTTGGTTTTCAAGTGGAGGCCATTTGAAAATTTCAAATTCACCCTGTAAGAAGCGTATTTTAGACCGTATTTGCTTGAATTTCGATGAAAACATAAAGGTCACAACCAAATTTATTATTTAACTTTATTCGCTATTTTTAACAAAGTGCGGATGTCATAAACTAATCGAGACAACTTGAAATTAGGCTACAACTTGAAAACTCATAAACATGATAACTTTTTAAATTCTGATTCAATTCGAACCAAAGTTGGACAGTGATCTTATCATATAATTATCTTAGATGAGTTCACTGAGCAACTTGTTCCGACGCCTTGTTTCTAAGTTGCGGCCACTTCAAATCACGCTGCCACTTGAAAATGGGCCCTCACGATAACTTTTAAAATACTAATCTGATTCAAACAAAAGTTAAATAGTGAACTTATGGTTCAAATATCTGGAAAAGTTCGCTTGTTAACTTGATCCGCAATTTTATTTCCAAGAGGCGGCCACTTGAAGATTTCTTATTATAATAACTTTTGTAATACTGAATCAATTCGCATCAAATTTGGGTATTGGATTTGGGCAATTCTATCATAAATTTGACTTTTATGTCCCTGAAGTATAACTTTTATAATAATTAGTATTTATATTTCTTTTTTTTTTCCCATTGAGTTGTAAAGATGATCATTACAGAAATATACAACAACATGTATTAAATAAGCTAATTCAAAAAAGTTATAATAGAAAATTTTGTTAAAATTTCCTTACTGTCCCTTGTCCCCCGAGTCAATTTTTCAGTTTAGAGCTCAAATTGATAAATTTATTTAAGAAAAATTAGATCCATTTAAGTTTATAATTGAACTGGCATTATTTTTTAACCAAAATATTTAATAACTTTCAGACCTAGGGCATTTTCAGTATTAATTACTTTTTTCTAAACTTTGTCCCTGGATTTTGTTATCCTTACCGTCCCGTAAGCTAAAGTGAGGAAAAACGACACTAGATTGAGCCACTGTGCCTGTTCAATGATTAAAAACAGACTGAAAAATACCTACATTTCTGTTAGCAACAGCCATTTTGTCCTATACTGCTGTTGTGTGAAAAGCAAGATCAAACAACAAAGCGAAACCAGTTGGGTAGCTTTATTGGAGGTTTTACCGTCCCCAAGGCTTATTATAAAACTTTAGTAGGTAACTTGAAACTTTTTAAGTTTTATATTTCAATTTAAGTGAAAGGTGTAAAAAAATCATGTTTGTAGTTAAACCTAACATACTGAAAGACGGAATATATGATAATTTTTCTTAACGTCCCTTCCTTACTGCCCCTGTTCTATTTTGCTAATGAAAGTGACGGTAATATTTGCATTGAGAACAGTAATAAATTAGGAATTAATAATTAGTAGGGAAAATAAATGACTTCATGGTAGTACTTATGTAAACTAGTTGGCATAGGTGGACTCTGCTCAGTTCCCCATCATATTTATGTTCTCAGAAATTTCTAGTGCGAGACATATTACTAGCGGATCTGCAGATCAGGAGCCTCAACGTCCTATTTGCATCAGACATTATTCAATAGGTCATTTTTATTTATTCCTTATTATATAATAGTATATATTGATTCGATCGACTTATTACCAAAATCAAATACATTCCTGAGGGGGGGGGCGGCAGCCCCCCTCAACCCCCCGGTGTATCACTCTTTGTATACCTATTTGTATATGATATAAAGTGTTACGAAATTGTAAATAATTGCATTTATTTTTGTATAAGTTCTTTCAAAGAGGTTTAGTAAGTTGATAAAATGCTAATTGTGTGCCTTTATAGTCGTTTTAGCGTTAAAATAGCCAAATTTTCCTTTAAATACGCATTAAAAAGCTCCTATAAGGGAAGAAATAAATTTGGCGCCAAATTTGGCGACTATTTCCCTCCTTGGCGATTTTTTTTGGCGATCTTGGCGAGAAAATCCTTATTAGGGTATACCAAATACGGAAGCTCTAATCTCATTGGCTGATGTGATACGAGAATTTTCCAGAACAGTCTGTTTTCGATAGAAAAGTATAAAAGGAGCATTATTTTCGCCAAGGCGGTTAGTCTCAGATCTATATCAGTTTCGTCAAATGCTTGCTCAATGGGCTCATGAATATGTGTACCAAATTGCAAGTCAATAGCGTTATTTTGGGGGCCGCTATCGCGGTACATACAAATTCTTCCCATAGGCCATAATGGTAAAAAAAAATTTGGCGTGTCCCTGTACACGAACTTACAAATGGAATGCACACCGAAAACTATACAGCTAATTTCGTGGGCATCATGAACATGTGTAGAAACTTTCAAGTCAATAGCGTGTTTTTTGCGGCCGCTATCGCATGACAGACAGACAGACAGACGGAATCCAAAACCCTTTTGAGTCTCAACAGAGGGCCTCCATTCACGTTTCGGCAAAAATTGGAAGTCAATAGCTTGATTTTTCCGGTGGCTAGCGCGGTACATACAGATTCTTCCCATAGGCCGTAATCATAAAAAAATCTTTGGCGTTTCCCTGTACACGAACTACAAATGGAATACACACCTAAAACTATACAGCTGATTCCGTTGGGCTCATGAACACGTGTACCAAATTGCAAGTCAATAGCGTGATTTTTGTGGCCGCTATCGCGGTACATACAAATTCCTCCCATAGGCCGTAATGATAAGAAAAACTTTGGCGTATCCCTGTACACAAATTACAAATGGAATACACACCCAAAACTATACAGCAGATTTCGCGGGGCACATGAACACGTGTACCAAATTGCAAGTCAATAGCGTGATTTTTGTGGCCGCTATCGTGGTACATATAAATTTCTCCCATAGGCCGTAATGATAAGAAAAACTTTGGCGTGTCCCTGTATACAAACTACAAATGGAATACATACCAAAAACTATACAGCTGATTTCGTGGGGCTCATGAACATGTGTACCAAATTTCAAGTAAATAGCGCTTTTTTGGCGGCCGCTATCGCGCGACAGACAGACAGACAGACAGACACAGCCCAAAACCGTTTTGAGTCTCAACAGAGGGCCTCCACTGACGTTTCGGCAATAATGTTAAAAGAAATCAATTTGACCAAAGCTTCATACAGTGACAGAATGAAATCCCCGCCTAATAGGCTATCCACCGTTCATTTCGATATATTTATCTTATTCTAATCTATTAATTTATTTTATCAGGGTCAATTTCGTTGTTTAGTTTTCATGCTACTATTTCCAATCCAATAATCCTCAAATTCATATTTATATGAAAAATTTACAATTTCGCTACGTTGATAAAATCGTAAATTACGAATAATTTACGAAATTTTCCTATTAGAATATTTGTATGTATTCAATCATGTTCAAACAAATATCATAAACGTAATTTTGAAGTTGTCTAACGTATTTAGGATCCTCAAAATGGAAGTTTATGCTCAATTTTGCTTTATTCTGACATGTTAAATAAATCGTAAATTCCAAATAACTTACGAATTTTTTTAATTGGAAAAATCATAGTCTATGATATCCATCCATGCCAGTAACCTAAATATTATTTCGAAAGTGGTTTGACATCTTTACGATGAAAATATCCCTCAAGATTGACGTTTATGTGAAATTTTGCTCTTATTCAGCCATGTTAAGAAATTCGTAAATTTCCAATAACTTACGAAATCTTTATATTGGAAAATTCATAGTCATTAATATTCATGCCAGTGTCCTAAATAATGTTTCAAAAGTAGTCTGACATCTTTACGATGAAAATATCTCTCAAAATTGACGTTTATGTGAAATTTTCCCCTATACTGCCATGTTAAGAAATTCGTAAATTTCCAGTAACTTGCGAAATTTTCAAAGTAGCATATTTATAGTTACTGATGTTCATTCCGGCATCAAAACTGATACTTTAAAACTGGTCTGACATTTTTACAATAAAAAGTTTTCATTTAATGCACGTTTAGGTGATTTTTTGTCCTATTCTCCCATGTTAAGAAAATCGTAAATTTCGAATAACTTACGAAGTTTTTAAAATCGAATGTTGCAAATGAGTAGGGTTCTTGCCAGTGTCGAAAGTAATATTTTAAAACTGATCTGACCTCTCTGCGACAATTTGTTCTTGAGATATCGTGTACACAGACTAACAAACTAACGGACTGACCCACTAACAGACTAACACACTAACAGACTAACAGACTAACAGACATCCTACAGACAGACACCATAGAAATTTTGTCATTTTCGGATTCCTCACACCTGAAAACGTGTAGAAAAGTCAAAAAACCGAGGTCGAAATTTTTCACGATTAGTTAAGTTCCCCATACCTATAGTATGATGGGGAACTAAAAAATACATATTTTTTCACTATTTAGCAAGTTTTAAGTATTATAACAACACAGTACAAAAATAAAACAAACTTGTACTTAAGCAAATTCATATTTTGCTCAAAATCTATGTTTTAAAGAAGCCACATGGAACTTCACTGAATCAGGTCATGGAACGCCAGGAAAGTTTTGCTGATGTCGTTGAATGACAGCTTATAACAAAAGCATACCAGCTTGTCGCACATGGCACAGACATTACTGATGCTCAGACTTTATATGCAGTATTGGCAAATTCGAGATTTGAAGTTAAATTTTTCAAAATATCCAATAAAGATATTGAAACTATTTCTGTACAAGTTACACAATATTTAAAATCAATACCAAATACAATGAAGTTAAAACAAGTTACATGGAGTTCTACATCTCCAAATCATCTTGGTCTCCGTAATCTTTCGTGTTTTGCTTATGGAGGAGTACAATGCAAACATTATCAATCAAATCTAGGACTTTACCAAAATTTTAACATCTCGTAGAAAATAGTGTCTTCTTAAAAAGATGATGGATGACAAAGCTGTTGTCCCAATACCTCAACTGAAGAAGAAACTGCAAAACCTGGTATCGTTTTAAAAGGAGAATGGGTTGCTGTAGGGTATAACAACTCATGGTATCCAGGAAATGTAGAAAAACATTATGTTAATGTAATAACTGTCCTGTATGTACATCGCTCTGACAACAAGTTCTTCTGGCCACTAGCCAAGACTGCCATTGCCTGTCAGTGACTGAAATAATGTGTAAAAGTAAGGTTCCTCCACAACCAATATCACCGAAATACTGTTGTACAAACAATGTCAAGGATTATAACAAACTTTTTCAACAACACTTTCAAGAATGAAACATCTATTAAAACACACTTTTATCTAATACTAGCAGGCTCTGCCCGCTTCGCTGGTCACTATATTTAAAGGAAACTCTTTTCTATATAGCTTTATGAAAAAAAAAAAATAATAATAATAATAATACTGAAATCGCTCAAAGGCTTGCTTTAGGTTCCCGTTGCCTTCGGCATCGACTTGTTTGTCCTCGCAGTCTCCGGTGCCTGTCCTTATTGCCTGCGACAATGGCTTATCCGTGGGCTTCCATTTGGATGCTTATCACATATGACAGTTTCGATACGGACAGTATAGAAAAATATGAAGTAGCCCATTTATATTTGAATCCCAGTTACTTATGAACAACATTATACGTGATGTACATAATATTTGCTTTCAAGTTATTTCCTATATTTATTTGATTTAATCGATCAACCATAGAATGACAGCAGTTTCAAGCCAAGTATAATATTACAATATGCTATGATCGGCTACGTCTAACGCATGAGACAATTATTTTTATTATTATCTTTTTTTTTTTTTTTTTTTTTTTTGTGGTTATACATACTTCATGCTTAGTTAATAGTAGTTGGTATGAAACAACTGTAGTATATCCCCACAACGATATTTGGCGATATTTTGTTGGCGATTATGGCTAAATCATAAATCTAAAAATTATAAATCATAGATGATAAATGATAAAATCATAATCTAAATCATATATCATAAAACATAAAATCATAAATCCAAAATAAACAACATATAGGCTGCCATATTATATCGCAAACAGTCCAGAACGACATCGTTATCCTTCAAAACGGTGTCAAAGAAAAATCGCCAAATTCAGCTGTGGGGATATACTAAAGTTATACCGTTGGTATATAGAAAAATAAATAAATTAATTAATATGTGAACTTGGTCATGGTACAGCCTTAATATATCTCCCCTTGGCGACTTTTGAATTTTTGTCGCCGGTTTAGACCAAAATATAATTTATGCAATTATTGTTCCTATTTCTTTCTATCTTTTTCTTGGCGAAAAGTGTCCGATCTACTTCAGCATCAAAATTTAAAAAATTGTCCAGAATTATCAATAAGTAAATACCTTTAATACAATGCTGAATTAGCTTTTATGCCAAACGTGATTCGTCCGTGCTAAAAAAATCTAAAGTTAGGGTATATAAAAAAAATGCTATGAAATAAAATTCAGAAGAAACATGCTAGATTTGTATTATTACTATTTTTTTTTTTTTTTTTTTTTTTTTTTTAAGTTATGAAGACGTCATTCACCAATTTAACATTTAGTAAATTTTTATTTTTCGCGTGAAAACATATTTAATGTTACCTCTATATATTAAAAAAAAGTTACTGTCACTGGCGTCAATTTTTTTTGTCTGCGACAGCATCTTCTAACGGAGGGCAGGATACTTCGCGTCATGAGAGGAATCAATGTCTTCCGAGTACTCCAAGGAAGACATTTCAGCCACTTGGAAATTTCTATCATTTTAATTAAAGAAGTTATTAACTAAAAACGACAAGTTTAGGAAGATAATCTACTTGCCATTTTGAAAAAAGTTTCTCCCAGTGACGTTGTTCTTCTGTCATGAAGTCATTTTACACGAGAAAACTAAAATATGGTCCATGGTTGTACGTAGGTAGGAAGATTGATTGGATTTAACGTCGCACCAGTACTGCGCTATGGGTAATTGGCGACGCTCTGGGACGCACCCCTAGAGATGTTCCGGAGACATGTCATCACAATCTTGAACTTTCACGGAGGGGATCCGCTTCCGCTTTGGTGATCCCCATAGAGGTATAGTGGGGATGGTAACATGGAGGACTTTGCAACCACAACAGATTTTTATGTGCACCAGCCACCATTAGTGTACACGACGGTCTTTGGCCGGCTCAAGTATTGAATCGGCAATCTTCCAATTACGTGCTCAGCGCTTTACCGACTAGGCTACCGCGGCCCGAAACCATGGATGTAAAGAACCAAGAAAATAAATATCAACGTTTTTGCTCTACTTTTAGAAAATTAATCTTCTTACACGGAAAAATAAAAATATGATCCATTGTTTAGGTAGGTAGATAATTAGGTAGGTTGTGATTGACGTCGCACCATTACTGCGCTATGGATAATTGGCGACGGTCTGGGACGCACCCCTACGAATGTTCCGAAGACATGCCATCACAGTTTTGGTCCCACACGAAGGGGATAGATCCCCAGCTTCGGTGGCCCCCAGAGGTATAATTTTGATGGGAACACGAAGGATATTGTGGTCACGACATATTTTACTTGCACCAGCCACCATTAGTGTACACGACAGTCTTTGGTCGGCTCGAGAACCGAACCCACAATCTTACAATTACGAGCTCGGCGCTCAACCAACTGGGGTACGTGGTCCGGATTTAAGGTTGTTGTTGTTGTTGTTGTTGTCGTGTGCCACTCGGAAATTCCGAGCCCCGGTAGTGGAACTACCGGACTTATTTTTTTTAAGGCAAGAGGGTTGCGTCTTCCGTTATTAGGAACGCCTCATAGGAAGGAAGTACGACTTCTAGTTCCGGATTTAAGGTTGTAAAAAAGAAATAAAAAGGGTCATATACTAAAGCTGTAATGCAAAATGGTCTAGATATTATGATTTTCTTTCTATTAATATATATATATATATATGTGTGTGTGTGTGTGTATATATATATTTCAATTTTTCATTGAATATGAGGATTTCCATAATAATTTTCTGCTTTTGTCTTGTAATATGCACTGTTAATATTCCTTTTCAGTGAAAGAAAGCAGCGAATAGGCGTGCAGATTTCTGCATGAGTCAATAAGTAAAGTGAGTCGGGGAGGAGACGAAGCCTCCTTCGAGAGTTGATGAGCGGAGCGAGCAGGGGGCAGAGCCCCCTAGTGTTGGAAAAATAAATAAAAATAAATAAATAAAAACTTCGTAAACTTTTTCGGCAGCAATTAAAAATTTAAGTGTCTTATATTAAGGCAATTACCAGTTTATTATTTTCATATTTTAATTAATTTTAAAAAAGCTAATCAATTTTCCAGTTTAAATAGTAGCCTATGTTCTATTCCAGACTATTATCCATCTCTGTACCAAATTTCATTCAGATCCTTTTAGCCGTTGAGGCGTGGTTGAGTAACAAACATCCATCCATCCAAACTTTCGTATTTATAATATTAGTATAGATTTTACAAATTCCAATTTTGTAATTAATATCAGTTAGTTGTAATAGTTCCCTATGTTGACCTTACCGTCCCCCACTATAAAATATTTAGTAAATAGTTTTAGAATTGTCTATTAATATAATTAATCCATTTTCTATGTACCCAGCATATATATTTTACAGATTACAATACTTTGAATCTACTGTCCATAGCTATATAATTGTAAAGTTAAATAAATTAACACAAAATTGGAAAAAATGTTACATTGCGACATTTATTGCAGTGTTAGGAGAAAAAGTACTTTCACAATAGTGTATATTTTGTGTTTACTACATTTAGGTATCATGTAGTCACCACCATCAAACATAATAAGTGCAAGATTTATATAATATGAACCGTTACAGAATTTGAACGTCATGGGGACGGTAAGGAAATTTGGATACAAAAGCTCAGCACATTTTGTCAGTTAAATAAAATCCTTTCATAAATGATCACTGCTGAATATATTTTAGCTATTTTGAAACATTAATAAACATTTACACATTCATATTTATGTTACTTTCTTAAGTTTTGTTTACACTAGTTTCATTGATCTGAAAGTTAAAATTATGGTAGAATTGCCTATTTATCATTCAAATTTCTCAGATAAGTTCGCTGGACATCTCATTCCGCTTTTTCTCCCAAGTTGTGGTCACTTGAAATCACGGTGCCACTTGAAAATTTCTTAGCACGATAATTTTTGAAATACTCATGTAATTTGATCTAAATTTGGACAATGAACTTATCATACGAATATCTTGAATGATTTCGCTGGACAAATTCCTTCGCCATTTTGTTTGTAAGTTAACAATAACTTTTGAAACACTGCACTGATTCGAACCAAAGTTGGACAATGAACTTATGCTTCAAATATCTTGGATGAGTTTGCTGGTTAACTTGTCCCATTATATTGTTTCAAGTGGCGGCCGCTTGAAAAATTTTTTATCGATAACTTTTCAGATGCGTAATTAATTTGAATCAAAGTTGAAAAACGGTTTTATCATTTAAATATCTATGATTTCATTGGGCAAGTTTCTCTGCAATTTTGTTTCCAAGTTGCCTCAAGTTGAACGCTGCCATTTGAGACTTTGTTATTTCAATAACTTTCTAAATGCTTTATTTGTTCAAACTAAACAAGGACAGTGGACTTATATTACAAATATCTTGTATTATTTCACAGAGCAACTTGCTCCTCCATCTTGATACAAGTGGCGGCCACTTAATTTTTCCCCACGATGACTTTTGAGATTCTGAATTAATTCAAACTAAATTTCTACAGTCGTAGAAATCACATTTCTCACAAATGCATTTGATATATTTGTTTGCCAACTTGGCCCGCTATCTTGTTACCAAGTACCAGCCACTTGAAAATTTAAAATTCACATAAAAAAATAATTATTACCCCATTTGTTTTAAAACTTTATATGTATATAGTCTACATCAATATTGCTACCAAGTCCATTAAAAAAAATGGCGGCTACTTGATAAGATGAAATAAAACAACCTACCCTTCTGAATGAGCCGGAAGGACTTGTTTTTTTTTGTTTTTGTTTTGTTTTAACACGCTTTTATTAGCTTCACCTGTATGTATGTTTGTATGTTTGTATGTATAATGTATGTTTGGAACCGCTCTGGGAGCAAACAAAAAACCTATATTGTAAAAAAAGACTTTTCCTACGTGAACGCTGTGGTTGTGAGGTAAAACTTCGCGCTACGAACCTAAAGGTCTAGTTTTCGAGCCCAGTCAGGGGAGATTTTTTAAAAATGGTTTTTGTTTAATTCTAAATTATTTCAATTAAAGATTTAAATGTATGTAAATATTATGGTGTGTCACTCACACGATTTTCTCTTACCCTGCATTTTAATACTAAGATAGGTATTTTGGGCTTTTTAGTTCACATTTCTATAAAAGCGTGTTCTTAAATTTTTTAAAACTATAATATTATTTGTATTACTTATAAGAAATCTGGTTCAATGACAAACATTTTGAAAGGTATCTATGCATTTTGTGAATTCTGAACACATTCTCTTTTATGTTTAATTGTGTATTCTTCTTTTTTTTTTTTTTTTTACTTTGTTTTCTTAATCTTTTACTTTAAATTTTTAATTTAATAGCTAGTTGCCTTTCAAGTCCAAAATGAATTACCAAAAGAAAACATCTCTTTTCTGTTCTTTTTAGATAAAACTAAATAGGAATTTAAAGTAGGGAAAATGAGACGACGAACTAAAACATATGTTTATCAAACTAGCTTAATTGCTATAAATGTTTTTTTTTTTTTTTAAATAGCGACATCACTGCAGCGTTTCACAGACTAAGTACATACTTTATGATTTTATGCAATAATTTACGGTATAATTAATTATTACTTATATTAATGTCATATATTTTGTAATTATAGTTATGACAGAATTTTTTTTAAACAAATGAGATTAATTTTGAGATTTTTCTTTGCCAAATAGTAATTTATATAAGTAGTTTATAAGCTATTATATATAAATTTACAAAAAAAAATATGAATAAACGCATAAAAAAAAAAGACCTAAATTTGAGATACAGCATTAATCACAGTTAATTGGATTGTTAAATGCCTTATTATTAAGTACCAGGAAAATGGTAATTATTGGCTATTGCACATAGTATTAATTATACAATAAATAGTGGTAATTGCATATATTCTTAAAAATTGTACTTATCGTCATTATATTATCTTGCTTTTACTTAGTTTTATAAACTTCAATTACGTTACTAATATGACTTAAACCATTTACTTTTAAGTAAACATTTTTTTGTAGGCACGTTTCTCTCATTACGTATCTATTTAGTTTATAAAGCAAGGTTCTCATCAAAAGTAAAAACTGGATGTGAATTTCGCATCCTTACTCAGAATCAAAGTGAGATTTCTGAAAATAATGCGAGAATAGAAAAATAAAATAAAATGGAATAAAACCTCTAGATTAATATTAATTGCTAATTATGTCAAATATCACAGCTAACTGACATAATTTGCGTTTAATTCGATCACTGAAATAGAAGAAGGGTGCGCATATTTCTCGTCGTGTTAAAAATTTTATGTGAGAAAATAAACAACATGAGAAATTCTCGCAGTCTTGCACTTTAAAGTGGAAACCCAGTTATAAAATTAATTTACACTGTTACGACCATCTTTTATATCGCGATACTAAGCTTGTTTATCACGGCCTTAATGAAAATATCCTTAGACTTTGAGATGAAATATGCAAATAATTAAAGCAATAAATTGCGAAAAAAAAAAAAAAAAAAATCTGTCTTTGACAGAATTTAATTTAGGACGTTAGGACTAATTTATATATTACAATCTTGTGACTAAATAAATTAAAGAAAAAAATAATATCTGCCTTTGACAGAATTTAATTTAGGACGTTAGGACTGATTTATATATTACAATCTTGTGACTAAAAAAATGAAAAAAATAAATAAAAATAAATTAGCCATCCTGGCTAATAACAAGCTCGACATTTATCACATAATAACCGTTGGCAAGGTTACCATATCTGCAAACGCAGATGTTGCGGTGAGAAATGTCGAGCTGGTTATTAGCCAAGGTGGCTCAGTTCCCGACTCTGAAATTTTTCACATAGATAATTAAAAAAAAAAAAAAAAAAAAATCAATCTTGTACTCCAAACTACTTAAAATGAATTTTTTTGGTTGATGAGTGTTTTAATAAAATTTCTGAATATTTTTAAATATTTTAAGAATTTAAATGGTAAAATTGGATATTTGCAGGCAATCTGGCATTTTGGAAGTGTAACAACGCAAAATCACTATCTGGAAGAACTAATCCTGTCGTACTAAAAATAAAACAGGACCTTTTTCGCTTTCTATCTTAATAAGAGTTGAGGTTGAAGTAGAGGGGGCTTTACGTCGCACTAGTGCTACACTATGGCGAATTGGTGGGTCTTACTAAAAGTATGAGCAACTTAGGCATTCCTAAAATGTATCGACATCACCTTTTTTTTTTTTTTTTTTTTTTTTTTTTAACACGTTTTTAGGTATGAAAAATCTGAAATTCACAAAATCAATACACTGTCCGTCTGTAGGTAAGTTATTCGTACGTTCGATAGTTAGTTAGCATATAAGATTGTAAAAACAATAGCTCAAGAACGATTTGTAAGATAGATACTGATTGATCGTAAGATAGTCGGATCAGTTTTAAACTATCACTTGTGATATTAGAAACAATATTTTTCAACATTCTAATTTGCAAACATTTTAAGTTATTCGAAATTTAAGATTTTCTTAAAAATGTCAGAATAGAGGAAAACTTCTCATAAACGTGTATTATTTTCATCGTAAAGATGTTAAATCAAATTTACATTATCATTTATTGTGCGACGTGAATATCATAAATTTTAAACAAGCTATAAGATTTTCTGAGCAAGGGAAATTAGAATGAAATTTCCCATAAAAGTGTATTATGTTGAATATTTTAATCGAAACAATGACGAAAAAATTTTAAAATATCATTTATGGTGCTGGCATAAACATCAATGACTATGGATAGTCTAATTTAAAAACTTCATAAGATTTCGATATTTAAGATTTTTTTAACATGGGAAAAATAGGTCAATTTTTCTCATAAACACTCATTATGGGGATTGTTGCATTGGAAATATTATGCAATTGCATGAAAAATAACATATGAAACTAATCCTAAAGAAATTACTCATTATATTATGAAGAAGTTAATTTATGGAATTCTAGGTAGTATAGATAATGAATGGGATATTTTATTATAGGTTTATTTCATTTTACTATGGTGAGACTTTAACTGAATTCAAATTTCTTAATAACAAAATGGCGTACCCTATTCTAAAAAATTATGAGTCTGGAGTGACTCGACTTTCCAAACATTAAGTAGTTAACGGCTTTTTAAATAAAATAATTATAAATTAAGCAGTTTTCAAATAGTCATTGTCTTTAACATAAATTAGTGAAGCTCCACTCACATCTTTTGTCTTTTCTATCCAAATTTTTATATGTTTGTTCACAAAAATTGCTTACAAAGAATTATGACTGCATGTCAAAATTACATTTAATTTTAATATCATATTAATTTAATTTTATCAATATGGTGGTGATTCCACGGAAAACAGGACAATTATGTCCGACACGTGACAGCTATATTTTCAATAAAAAAATTAATTAAATTAATACAATGGAAAAAACTTTGTGCTTAAAATATCATTTTTGTAAAGAACTTTCATTTGGTCATTAATTTTCAAACTTTCAGCTTTAAGTAATTTGTATAACTATAAAAATGTTAGTAAAAGTTCAGTCCCACACGTGACATGGAATCACACAATAATGTTTTCGTTTTTTAAGTAGAGGAAAAAATAATCTTACTAATCACATGCTAAACTAATTCATCAATGACACGATAAACCACTTTCTTTATCTAACTTAACATTTTCCAACAAAGTTGAAAAGATTTCAGGACTTCAACTTGTTGTCTGTCCGCTTGTCCGTCTGTCTGTCTTCTAACTCACGTAAATATTTATGGAATTCATTGAAACTAATTTAAATATCTGAAATTCACTATGGAATGTTCCCTGTTGAAAATGGAATAAATACTACATTTTTTCTGTGTATAGGGACAACCGAAAGAATTCCAAAGGCATGTGCCCTATAACAGGAATTTTTATAAACCTTTTATAAACTTTTTTTTCCCCTAACTAATTATAATGAAACTGACATTTATTATTTACATGCATAAAAACTGTTTTCTGCAGAATACAGTATAATTAGCATTAAAATTTACAAGGGCACATAAAAATATTCAGATACATTAAGACATGTGTGGAAATATTGCATTTTAGTTTCTAAAAAACATTTTTAACACTTTCTGACAGCGTTTAAGTTATAAATTATCTCTAAAAAAGGGTTAAAATACGTGTCATTTGTGGATTTAGATTAAAAGCACTTTAAAACACGTAAAATTAAACTTTATTCAAAAGATTTTAAAACATTAACCGAAGCTTTTCGCTTTGAAATTAAAAAATATTTTAAAGTAAACCAAAGCATCATCAGGGATTTAAGTGCGATTATGATTTTACCTGGTCTATTTAGTTGTCTTTCTGCCCGTTTGTCCGCTACCAGGGTGCCTAAATATTTTAACAATTTCTTCAAAAGAGTAAACGTTACTTAAGTTCACAATGGTATGTTCCCTATTTAGAATGGTGCAAATAGCAGAAAATTGATATTTTTTACAGAGACACTCAACTGAATTTCAATATATTACTTTTTATGAGAGACATTTTAATAAATCATATTTAAATAACATTGTTCTTCTCAAATTATGATAAAATTAACAATTGTTATTCATATGTTTAAAAAATGTTTTCTATAAAGCATAGTTAGTTAAGTGTTAAGATTTACAAGGATACACTAAAATATTCAGACACATTATGGGCTACAAAATGGAAATTGTTGAAATTGCATTTTCGTTTATGTTGAGAGTATTTAACACTTTTCAACAATGTTTAAGAATTATTATGAATTCAATTAGTGTGTCGGTCTGTCTTCTTTCCTCATGTCTGTTCTACTGTCTTTCTGCTGTGTGATCACATAGACAAAGTGCACTGGAGCACACTGCAGCGAGTGCTTACCGTTGGAAAGATTTAATAATCTAGGCAAACCGCATCATTTTTCGTTCTTGTTTAAATAACATACTTTTTTAATCCTTCATTATTTATTTATTTATTCTTTTGACTTTCTTTCGAATAAAAATATGTATCATCAATTTAAATTAAAATACTAAACTTTAAAAATAATTTAAAATAATAACTTATAGCTTAAAATAATCATTTTTAATAAAATTAAATTTTTATTACATATAATAAAACAGTAAATAAAAAAATGGTGAATTAAGATAAAAGAATAAAAATTTATGAAAATTAATAAAGTAGCAACGTGATATTTTTATTGTTTTGCTATATAATTTTAAAAATTTTATTCTCTATACTTTAAATTCTGGAAGTTTAAAAAAAAAATTTTAAACCAATTAATAGATATTTTTTAAAAATAATCCACTGACAGAAAAAAAAAATTACAAATATGCTATTAGAATAATGCTAAAAAAAATTAAATACCATTTTTCAAAATAAAAATTTCTATCAAAAACCTTTTTCAAGGGGAAAAGAAATACAAAAGATTTTAATGTTTTGTTTTTGTTTTAATCATTACTCTATTTAATTAAAAGCAATAAAAAGAATATTTTAATAATTAAACAATGACTTCTTATAAATTCTAAACTGTTTTATGTACAACGAATTTATTTTTAATTTTAATTCAATTATTTATAATTACTTAAAATATTAACTGTGTCATATTTAATATTTTTTCAAAAATTTTCCTTATGAAATTTGAAGATTTTTTTTTTTTTTTTTTCATTCAAATCTTATTCGACATCATGATGTATTTTGTGTATTTTCATTACGTACATCATCATTATGTAGTTTTGTTTATTTAAAAACAATCTGTTTTTTTCTGGACAGATAACTAATATTTCAGCTTTCGGTGAAAAGTTTTATAAAATTTTATTATTGTGATAAATTTAATTTTTATCTGGATAATTTACTTTAACGATAAAGCCTTATTATTGCATAATATACATGTATTCATCTACAGATATGGTATATACCTTATTCTGTTTATTTATTATTATTATTATTATTATTATTATTTTATTTATTTATTTATTTTTTTTTTACCCATCATACACTGTTGTTACAATTTTCTGTAAGCATAATAATAATAATGCAAAATAACAGTTCAATACTTTTGATTGATTGGTGTAGATGAAAATATTTATTAAAAATTTACCTTATGAAATTTGATGATATAATTTTTTTAATTTAAAATTTATTTCATTTATTTATGACTTCTATGATTTACTCATGTAAAATTCAAAACATTTTCTAATTATTTCTTTTCTTTTTTATAAAATTATACAAATTTTAGTTCTTTTGATAGTTGTGGTATATCTGCGGATTTCAATTTTTTGTGAAAAGTTTTACGTAATTTTATGTTATGATAAATTTATCTTATATTAGGACTCTTTTTTTAACAGTACAGTTTTCATAATTGAATACTCTATATGTGTTCGTCTATGAATATGGTGTATAATATATTTTGTTTATTTTTATTTTATTTATTTATTTTATTTTATTAATTAGAGACTAGCACTAGAACTAAGCAGTGTATTAATGGCGTCCGTCTGGATTTTACCTCTTTGAATAATACGGAGAATTTTAATATATAGTACAGTTTTATATAATATATATATATATATGCCTTTATTCTCATTAAACCTCTCTTTTTTTTTTTTTTTACTCCTTTTTTTTTTTTTTTTTTTTTTTTTTTCTTTATTTTTATTTTTTTTTCTTAAATATACAAGGGGGCTCTGCCCCCTGCTCACTCCGCTCACCAACCTCCGGGAAAAGTTTCGCCTCCCCCCGGCTTGCTTCGCTCATTAACCCCTGCTGGATTCTACGCGACTATTCGCAACTTTGCCTTTTATTGAATTGGAATATTAATAATACATAACACATGAGAAAAGTTGAACAATATTATAGAAATCCACCATATTTGGTATCACATTGAAATACGCAATATTTAATATTATATCGTTTATGATATGTGAAAAATCTGTTTTAATGTTTGACAATTTAATACCAATTTGCCATTATTTTAAGAGAAAACGTATGTTAGAGAGTTAGACACACAAAATAAACAACGATAACACAAAATATTTAAAACAGGGAGAAATTCTTAACATCTGAACCATTTACAGCTTTAGTATATGATCCACTTGTTAAATTTTTGTCTCTGTTTGACGATGAATTTTTCGGGTATTATTGCTTGATTAAAGAAATTATTTTTTCTAATGCCTATATTTTTTACTGTTGAATTTTTTTAGTTAATTTAGGGCAATATGTAACACTCTGCATTTATTTACAATGTACAACGAGGTTTAAAATGGTGCTTACAACAGTAAAGATGCAACTTTTTAAAGTGCATTTTTTCTAGAATATGATTTAGTCACATCTATTGAAAACAAATATCTTATGTGATTATTGCATTTATTTTAAACATTTTATTAGTAGTAGCAGTAGTAGTAGTACGACAGGACAATTTCTTTCAGGTAGCGATTTTGCATTGTCGCCTTGACTTTGCCAAGTTGCCGGTCAATATCTGATTTTACCATTTAATCTCTTAAACTATATTACATACTAAGTTAAATCGCGAGGGGGGGGGGGGATCACATTTTTCGAAACCTTCTGATAAGTGAAAAATTCATCCTTAATTATATTATAAAAAGGAATTGCCGGTTTGAAGTATTCAAGATAGACCATCCCCATTCATAAATTGGATGGCTTTTGAATATTTGTTAACAATATTTTCTGAATAAGTATTGATGATGGCTCCTGAATACTTGTTGGCGATATCTTCTTAATAGTTATTACTGTTGGCGATATCTACTATATACATATTGATCATGACATCTTAATAGTTGTTGGCGATATCTCCTAAACTTGTGTTGATGATGGCTTCTCAATATTTGTTGGCTACATCTTCTGGATATGTACTGATTACACCTTGATTTTTTTACATATATATTATGTAATATTGAATTTTGAAAATAAAAAATGCGCGTGGTGAGGGAAATATAATGATACTGGATAATTTAATTTAATTTAATTTATAGAGACATCAATGGTACAGGAAAAACTGCTTTAGCCATTTTCTTTCTAATAATACGGATAATATTTTACTTGGAGATATGATGTACATTTAGACCAAATAAAAAAATGTTTTTCTTTTTTTCTCTCTTGAATTAAGTTAAAAAATATTTAAAATAAAATTGAAAAAAGATTGTGCTAAAGCAATGGTACAGTTTAACCTCTTGGCGAAATTTTAAATTTGACACCGAAGTAGATTAGACTTTTCTCGCAAAAATCATGATATGCATAACTGAGATATATAATTTACATTATCGTCAAAATAAATGAAAAATTTAAAATCTGCCAGTGAGGCCCTGTATTAGGCGTAACTAAGATATTTTAGCAATGCAGTTACTACATTCCTTTATATGAAAAAATAGACAAAAAAAAAAAAAAAAAAAAAAAAAAAGTTATGTTGTATTAAATTAAATTCCGTTTTCTGCAAAGTTTTACATCAATGCTTGAAAAACAAAAATAAGTTGCGAATTTTACTATTATTATTGCCCTATTTTATAATTTTTCTTTAATATTTAAGGCATGGCTAGAGTTAAAATGGCTATTGTGGTTACGTAAATGAATTCCTTGGCAAAAAACATACGAGCTTCTTCATTTCTAAATTTTAAAAATCGCTAAATTGGTCATAGTAAAGACCCATCCTTTTAAATTTCATTACTAAATCTTTTTCGTCTAACGTTGAAATAAAGACTATTAATATAAACTAAACTAATAGTATAAACTTAACTAATAATATAAAATAATAATATAAAATAAATAAAATAAAAATTTAAACTTATTTTCATTTCATCTTTATTAATTTTTACTTAATATTTGTTAAACATTGGTTATTTTCAAATATTTCGCTGTTTTAAATCATTTTTTCGTTCTCTCGAGCATCTCAAAGATGCCAATTTTTTAATTACTTTCCGAACACTATAGTGAGGAAAGTATTGTAATCATGTCAAAAATCCGAATTCGAGATTTTGATGTTTCTATACGTTTTGAGGTCCCCTGAGTCCGTTTTCACTATTTTTACGATGATGTATGTATGTGTGTGTGTATGTGTGTATGTGTGTATGTATGTGTGTATGTCTGTGAGTGAACACGCTAGCGTCTAAACGCTTTGTTCGATTAACCTGAAAGTTGGTACGCATATTGTAAGTCACCATAGTACGAACCCTATAGATTTTGGTGAATCTAGCACTTATAGTTTTTTTACAGGGACACAAAGAAAAATTCTTTATCATTATGGCCTATGGGAGCAAAATCTTAAAAGTGCGATAGCATCTAAACGCCTTATTCAATTGAGCAAAAAATTTATACACATATTATAGGTCACAAATACTCAATCTGTATAGATTTTGGAGAATCTAGCACTTATAGTTTTTTTACAGGGACACAAAGAATTCTTTATCATTATGCCTATGGGGCCAAATTTTTAAAAGTGTGATAGCGTCTAAACGCCTTATTAATCTGAGCAAAAAATTTGTACACATGTTATAGATCACAGTTGAACTAACTGTATAGATTTTGGTGAATCTAGCACTTACAGTTTTTTTTACAGGGACACAAAGAAAAATGCTTTATCATTATGGCCTATGGGACTAAATTTTTAAAAGTACGATAGCATCTAAACGCCTTATTGAATTGAGCTGAAAATTTATTTGAGTATTATAAATCACTGTTGCACTAACTATAAGCATTTTGGTGAATCTAGCATTTATAGGTTTTTACAGGGACACAACGAAAAATTCTTTATCATTATGATCTATGGGCTCAAAGTTCAGTAGCGTTAAATAAAACATCGTGTGATATATGGAGAAAAATACTCAAACACTCTATTATGGTTTTATCTCTTTTGTTTGTTTAACAACTCCTCTTTCTTTACTTTATCTACAAAACTGTTAATTACTCAATGTTCGGAAAGTCGAGTGGAGTCACTCCAGATTTTTTTTTCTTATTTGCACCATTGATCACATTTTAATTTTCCTCGGGAAAGTGACGTCAGAGACACAGAAAAAAAAAAAAGTCATAAGAGAAACTTTTTCTTCGGTTGCAAATAAAGAACATTTATAAACCCGACGTTTTTAAAGTTAATAACTTCGTTAATTAAAATGATAGAAATTTCTAAGCATCTGAAATCCTTGAAGTAGTCGGAATACACTGACATATCTCATGACGCGGAGAAAAATGCCCTCCGCGAGAAGTTGCTGTCGCAAAAAAAAAAAAAGAAAAAAGACTCCAGCGAAGGTTACTTTTTTTAATATATATATATATAGTGTAAAACAGGGTTTCTTGAATTTGAGGGGGGGGGGGTAGGGGAAGGTTACTTAAAACCAAAACGATAAATTTATTTAAAAAATCCCTGGCAGTGCTTTATTAAAATAATGCGGATATACACTATCTACCAATAAGTATTTGGACATTTTCGAATTTAGACGTTTTGTGAAATATCTAGAAAGTAAATTTTCATTATGGGTATCTTTCAAAAGAGTTAGCCAGTACCTTTAAAACGAATGCTTGAACCTTCGATCAGCGATAATTTAAAATAAAGTTATCGATTTTTTTATTTTTAACAAACAATTTTTTTTAATGTAATATAAACTTTTTTTATATATATTTAGTGTTATACTACTTCTCTAATATGGAAATCGTCTGCATTATTATAAAAGACAATTTTTTTAAGTAATAGTTTTAATTAATTATTTTTTATTAACTGAATTATATTCTATATAAATGTAGGTGCATTAATGAAACGGGGGTTTGAGGGGGCAGGCACCCCACTCACACAGAACTAATTATCATACAAAACTCTTCCGAAGCCTAATTTGAATTGTTTAACACGTGTTTACATAACAGTACTCGTTATCTTACCTCTTAATCTGCAACCTGTATTTATAGTATTAAATTTCAGGGTAAGAGAAAGTCGTGTGAGTGACACACCAGATTATTTTATATCTTTTTATAAAAAAAATCTCAAAAGCTATTATAGGCTACAAATTTTTAAAAAAATGATAAACATAAAAATTCTTGGTAAAATGTAAACTTATTATTATATTCAGCACACTTTTTCACTAAAATTATATAAAAAATATATTAATATCATTAAAAAACACAAACTTCAAAAAACAAAAAAAACTGTTTTTATTGGTTTTAAACGTAGAGACATGTTGTCATGCACAATTGTGCGCACGTAAGCTTTTGCATATATATATATATATATATATATAATCCGTGCACATAAGTATGATGTGTCTAAAAAGAAATAGTAAATAATCTATTTTTAAAAAAAAACTTTTAAAACTCAAATTCTTAATGTATCGTATCACACAAATCTTTTTAAATTTAGAATAAAATTTAATAAAAATAATAATAATAATAATAATAATAATAATCTGGTGTGTCACTCTCACGACTTTCTCTTACCCTAAAATTTAATGCTATAAATACAGGTTGGAGATTAAGAGGTAAGATAACGAGTAATGTTATGTAAACCTATGTTAAACAATTCAAATTAGGCTTCGGAAGAGTTTTACATTATAATTTTAATTAGATTTGTGTGAGGGGGATACCCGCCCCCTCAACCCCCGTATCATTAATGCACCTACATTTATATAAAATTTAATTCTTTTATTAAAATTAAAAGTTTACTTAAAATTATACAAACAATTTTCACACGTAACATTCATTGAAACTTATCAGTCTTGACCAAACTTTTCTAGCAACAAACTTATATTAACTTCAAAATACAACATTTGGATCTCGTAAAATTATTCATTTTTAAGTCACTCTAAGAGACACAGGCAAAGACCAAACGTTAAAAAAACTTGACTACGTTAATCAGGGAGCCTCAAAACGTGTAAATATGCAAAAAAAAAAGCGATGAATATTTAGCTTAAAACATACATTATTCACCATATCACTATCACGAATTTATTTCAATTTCCGAACAGCTTTCCTGGAAATGGTTAAATATTATTAGTAAAGCATATTCACTAACAACAAATAACTAGTGTGTTGTGGCCACCACATGACTTTCTTCTATATTTTCCTATACAAATTCACTCAGTAAAAATAATTTATTAAAATTATTATTTGAAAAAGTATCTTCCATGATAATGCAGACGATTTCCATATTAGAGAAGTAGTATAACACTAAATATCCAAAAAAAATTTGAATTTATTCTCAATATTACATTTTTTTTTCTCCGTTATAAATGAAAAAAATCGACAACTTTATTTTAAATTATCGCAGATCGATGGTTCAACCATTCGTTTTAAAAGGTACTGGCGTGCTCTTTTAAAAAATACCCGTCATGAAAATTTACTCCCCTCGAGGAGGGACATACACAAAATTACATCCTACATAAACAAAATTTTTTCCCAGTTGACTATCTCTATTACAAAAAATATGTATTCGTTTCATTTGGTTTAGTGCAGTCTATAGATGTTAAACTCTACTTACCTGCAATATCCCCCGTAGACGTAATGCATTTGAATACTTTTGAGTGTCCCTGTACACGAACCATTTGCTTCATCTCAACAAAAAGCTTAGTGTAGCATCTCTATATGATGCACATTTAGAATACCGAGTTTGGAATTTCTGCTACAATTTGTTCTTGAGATATGCTGATAACAGAAAGACACACACACACAGACCAACCGCTGAAAACATGATTTTTGTATTCAGGGGACTTCGAAGCGTGTAAATATAACAAAAATTCAATTTCCAAAATTTGACCCTAAAACAATACTTTCTCTACTTTATAGGTAAGAGAAAGTAAAAAGTAACTTTTTTGTTTATTAACCAAAAAAATTGATGAAATTTGAAATGCAAGTTGGTCTTGTGGGGTACAGGCTGTATATTATATTTTTGTTTTGGTGAGAGAAAATTAAAAAAAAAAATTTGAAAACTTCAATTTTTAATCCCACTTCAAAAACATGTGACTCAATGTGAAGCAGTTTTTTTTTTTTTTTTTTTTTTTGTCATAACGGCTTCCATACAATCTTCTGGTGTTGCCACATAAAAATTCATACTTTAGTTAATTTTAAAAAATCTAATTGTCCGTTCGATAAGCTGTTTAATCCATCGCATTCACAAAATATTTCTCTTTCATTTGGTATCTTATTTGTAACGATACGACTGATATTTCTAATTTATTTTCCTTATTTTAAATAAATGTCCTTTTTTTTTTTTTTTTTTTTTTTTTTCTATGTCGAAAAAAAATGGCAACAATTAAATTATGTTGAGATTCACAAACATACCGTGGTAAGTACATAAGAATTTGGGGAAAAAGGTAATAAAAAAAATGCTAAAACTTTAAATAAACATGAATAAATATATTAAACTCCTTTAAATAAAAAACGTTTTTTAGTTTAATTCTATTTATATTTTTTGATTAGAACAAAATACGTTAAATTAAAATTTCGAATAAATCTAATTTGGTTATTGTAATTTAAAGCAGGCCCGTCCATCCCAAAACTCTTGGCGGGCTGCATTGGAAATCTATTTTACACAGGCGGGCCGCATTAGAAATCTGTTTTACATGCGTTGTATAAACGCATGTACCATATACATATAATAATTATTTTTCCGGTAGGCTTGTGAGGATTTAAAACGAAAATATGTATATTAAATCTAGTTTTTTTATTCATAAAATAACTCTAGAACAGTGAAACACGTATGATTATACACATTAATATGTATAATAATAGAATCAATTACTGATCTGGTAATATTTTTTTAACATCAACGAGCACGATATTTTTTTCTTTAGCTACCTTAATCGGTATATTCATTAAAAAAAGAAACAATTTATTAATTTCAGATGTTTTAATCGAAATTGTCTAATTTCCTAATTCTGTCGCGGGCCGCGGGTTGGCCAGCCCTGATTTAAAGAACGAAGAAGAAATCCATCATTCTTAGCAATATACACATATAATGGATTTGTTAAAAAGTAAAAAATTAATTCAAGCTGATAAGCAATGACTATAGTTATAGATTATAGCCTAAAATGACCCTCAATGATTATAGTCTAAAACAACGAGAACCACTCATTAATTGATTGATTATCTAGAAATCTGATACATATATTAACTAGTGGAACGTTTCTTCGAGAATTTAGTGGGACGAAATAAAACCTGTATTCATGAAATTGCTTTAAATCAAGTTACCTGATATAATTCATTATTCAGGAGACCACTTAAATATCTTTATGACCTTGAGAAAAAGATAAAGAGCCAACTAGAGCAAGAAAGTGAAATACGAGAAAAAGTTATGAGTTATATGAAAAGAAGAGTCACATATAAGTCTATTTGTAAGAAGTCTGGTGAAGCAAATTGTTTGTCACTTGATACTAGTAAAACACTTCCTTATCCAGCATGAGTTTAGAAGATTTCGTTAGAAAAGGTTAAACTAATTTAAATAAATAAAGTTTTGTATTAATAATAAGAAGAATATTTAACAAAATTTTAATTGAATTCCATATATAACATGTTAAGCATTAAAAAAAAAAAAAAAAAAAAAAAATCATGGGTAAAAACTATTAATATTATCTCACACTGTTAAAAATTTCAACTAAAAACTCTGTGTAATCTATTATCTTACGTAAAATTACAAAGAAAAATAAACGGAGATGTTAAAAAATTTATTTTATACATTCATTTTAATAACTAATATTAATTTATTTAATTATTGGCGAGAATATATTTCGGACTTAGAATGCTTTCTCTAAAGTAGAAACAGTTATTTTTAATTTTAATTAAAAAATTAAATAATAAAATTAGGTAAAAATACAGAATAAAGAGTGAGAATCTCGATTATTCACTATTAACTAAGAATTACTCTAAATTTACCGAGACTCAGGATAAATATTTACAGAATTTTTTAACAGTGAGCTATTAAATTATATTAAATAAACATAATATAATATAGTTTTCTTTGAAGATTCCTCTTTACAATTTTTTTCACATATTTCAAATGTACTCTGCTCATTAAAAAATAAATTCCGGAAAAGGAAAGGGAAATCGAAGCTTATTTTACTGATTAAACTCCAATACACCGAAATTTTGATAAACAGTAGAGTTTAAATGTGTACTTATAGAAGTGCCAAGTTACAACAGATTATTAGTAACTTCATACGTGAATGATTTAATACTAATATTTAGTAATAATTGTATGCAATTATTTATAACAAACATTACTATTCCTAGACAGTTATATGAAATAGATTTCAGTTAGTAATACATTGGTGTCTATGCCTTTATAGTCCAGTTTATAGACGTGCAAAAATTATTAGAGTAATTGCGAATTTTTATTATTTTAACGCCTGCAATGATTCTCGAAAATTAATTTCATTTGAGTATATCATTAATCATTTATATTTTAGTGACAGATTGGATGATATTTTTACTTTCCGAACATACGTATGTAAGGAAAGTATTGTAATCATGCCAAAAAATCGACTTGGAGATTTTGGTATATATATAAGTTTTCAGGTTTAAAGTCTTTGAGATAAAAAAATTAAAGATTTTTATTAAAGACCTAGAAATGCATACAAGTTAATTTTTGTAAAGTGAGAATTGTTTAAATATTAGAAAATATACTTTGGTATAATGTAACTTAGTGGTATTTAAAACAAATACATATCAATTCATACTTGTAAAATATAATTTGATGTTTAGGGAGAAAATGTTTACTTCAAAGTGTATAAAAATGAGAAAGTTTTTTTTACAGATCATTGATTTATTACACAAAGTAAATTAATACAAGACCTGAATTGTGGGTAGACATAAGTACTTTTTGTTAAATTATACATGTGTGACGTAGTGGTTAGGGGGAATTTACGTCACAGGGGTTATGACGTCAGCTACAGGTTTTAGTGTCTCCTCAAGCTTGTTCAACCATGCGTAAACTTGAAAGTATATATACTTTTTGTTATTACTTCACATATGGTTTTTCATATCTTTTAAGTTTTATCAATAAATTTTCTAACTTAATGTTTTGTGTTAGCAATTCTGCTAAAAACAATTAATTTTTTTCTAAGTGATGTGACATGATGAAAACATTTGACAAAAATGTTTAAAAAAATTTTGTGAAATTTCACAAACTTCTAAAATTAGGCTTTCACAATTCTTACAAAATATTTTCTGTATTCTAAAAATAAAAAAGTTAAATTACAATCGTGGACGTATCTATATATAAAAGTTGTTACTCAAAAATTATTTTTACACTCTTTAGAATAGAGATTGTGATTTCAGTTAAAGTACAAAACACTTCAATGATGCATATTCAAAGCAAGATTCAATCGTGATACTTAGGAAAATACTAACTTCATAATTATATCTAAAATTCTTATAAGTTAGTTTTTCAGGAAAATTGTTAATATGATAAATTCATTTAAGATTTTCACAAGTACTTTACAATTGAGTGGTGAAACAATTTTAAAAGTTTTTTCTTCTTCGATGTAAGTTTGATAGTTTATAAAACTACTATGGTGTATAATTTTTACTTAGTGTTTAAATATTATACTCAATCAATTCTACTACACTAGTGAAAAAGTATATCGCTATTACACAAGTAAACTTTTTGCATGTTTTTATTTTAAAAAGATGACACTTAAGTTTGTATTCTAATAGAAAATATTATATAAAAGGTGATTTTATAATAAAAATTAAAACAAACCATTTTCATTGAAATCTTTTTATTTGAAATTCCTTCACAATAATACAAGACAACTAATTCACAAAAATCTATATTGTTGGGATATCGTTCATACATTCGATATTAAAGTTATTCAAAAAATTTAGCAAGTCTAGATTTTCATTGTCACAGTTTACTAGAGGTAAATCAGTTTGTATCAGGTTAAAATTATTTAAGTCCTTATTTTCAACTTTGGTAGATAAACCATCAATATTATTTTCACTTGAATATTCCACATTCGAATTGTTCAAAAAAAATTTTAAGTCTATATTTTCATTCTGAAAGTTGTTGGAAGGTAAGTCAAAAACACCATTCATACATTCAATGTGAAAATTATCCAAAAAATTTAACAAGTCCAGATTCTCACTGTCATTATTAACTGTTGGTAATTCATTGTTAGTACTTCGTTCATTACAATTTCTACGTATGTTAAAGTCTTTAAGATGATTCTTTCTCTTATGTTGCAATAATTCATACTTACACTGAAAAGTTTCACTGCATTCATCACATCTAGTTTGCATTGAAGATTTTTTATGCATATTTCTTTTATGTTTTAAAAAATTTGTTTGAAAAAGTATCATTACATTCGTTGCAACAGTATGTATGTAAAGTCTTTTTATGACTTTTTCGCTTATGGTTTGAAAAAGCATGTTTAGTTGGAAAGGTTATAGAACATTCCTCACATAGATACTCAGGTTTACGATAATGCACCCTCTTGTGTTTTTTTAATTCATACTTGTGTTTAAAAGCATCTTTACAAATAATACATAGATGTTCAGGTAAGACTTTTTGATGAAATAATCTCTTATGTTTAAATAAATCACACTTGCGATTGAAATTTTCAATACAATATTCACATTTGTATCTTATGGAAATTTTTCTATGGGTTTCCATATGTCTTTTTAAACGATGTAAAGTAACAAATCCTTTCTCACACACGTGACAAATATTCGGTTTAATATCATTGTGAACCTTCACATGTCTGTACTCGGGGAAAGGATGACTTGATAGTGTGTATTAGCCTGTACAAATTGCACATCCGCGAAAGAAAATAGTTCTTTACTATATTTAAGTGTAATAAACATTTTCTCGATTTTTTTTTTATTTTGGTAAACTGAAAAAAGATTAACTATTTAAACTAAACATATTTATGTTAACATATGGAATTTATTGTAATAGATAAGCATAAAATTTATATCAATGTATTGTTTCGCGAAGAAAGTCTGGTGGCGAAATATTGGCGGAAGAGGGAATACCGGAGGCAACCTTTTAACCCCTATTGTGAGTGCGAAACAGTTTGGTGGGGCTAATAGATTACTTTATTTTCGAAAATTTGAAGATAATTAATGCACAGTCCGTTTCTTTAATTTCACAACTGTTAAAAATAGAGTAAATATTTTGACGGATTTGAACTTTTGGGAAATTTTCACACCAGATTCACACCAAATATGTCAATGAAATATTCAAACTAACAGGAATAAGGAAAAATATTTTTCGACAAATACTTTTTCTTTTTCGTTATTATTATTACATTGATAATATATTTTCAATTCGTTTACGCATTGTTATATAAAATATTTTTATTTCCAATACAAACAACTAATAGTGTTTACATTAATTTATACTATGCACTAAAGATTTTACTTTTTTTTTTTTTTTTTTTTTTTTTTTTTGTCTGGAACAGAACAATAAAAGAAAAACATAATTATCTTTTATAATAATAATAATAATAATAATAATAATTATCATATATATATATATATATATATATATATCAGACTTATATATGTAAAATTTATATATAAATGGGAGACAGATCAATTATTTAAAGCCGAAATTACATAATTAGCAAGCATTACATTGTAAAACAAATTTTATTTTAATGGATATGTACTTAAAGAAAATTAATTGGGAAATAAATACTGTTTGAGACTTTATAACTATTTGATCGATACCTTGGAGAGGAAATACAAAATTTTAAAGATATGTAGAGCAATTATGTAGGATTTTCTATTGCAGTTTAAAATATTTACTTTTAAAAATATCATTATAAAAATTTTTGATTAGAAGAAGCTTACATTGAATAGAATTATTACTTATAATTCTGTGGATTTAGTTGGTAAAATAATTTCATCAAGTGAATAAAAACTATATAATTTAACAAAAATAATGAATTAAATTAAATTAAATTAAAAATAAATAAATAAATAAAGGATGATAGTGGTCAAGTGAATTGAAATGAAATTTAAATTCTGTCCTACACATAGTATAATTTTGTGAAAGTGGCCTATTTATTTATTGTGTATGCATGAAACTGTACTCCTGACACTGCCTGTTTTAATCAAGGTAGTCTACCGCAAAATTTTACCGACACAATTATTATTATTGGCTCTTTGAAAGAAATAGTTCTCTCGTCCTTATAAATCTATCTTTTGAGATTTGAATTTAGAGCCAAAAGCCTCCTAAATTAATAAAAATGCCTCGAAGTTCTTCCAAAAGCTACACAAAAGTCAAAAACTTTTATTTTCTGATATCTAAATTAATTCCAAATGGCTACAAAATTGGTATTGATTCAATTGCAAAGTTTTTCAGTATCAAGTATGACGGAATTTTGACTCATTTTCTGCAATTGCTCTACATAATTTACTACAATAGTTATTTTTCGATTTAAATATACAAATATCCTTAAAAAAAAATGGGATGGGGTTCTTAACTTTGTTTATAAATTCTAGCCCTTTGAAACGGTTACTATATAAATTTCTGAAAATTTCTGTCGAACATTATCTCTCAATTTTACCTTTAATATTTTTTTTAACTGTGCCAAAGGAAAAACAAAATCACAAAATAAAAAGATAAATCGTTTTTATTTAGTCTATGCTGTCGGAAAGAAATAGTCCTCAAAAAAGTGTGGAAACATTGTTTCTGAAAATTTTAAGATTGCTTTTAAATTTAATATCACATTAATATCAAAGCATGCTTGTCCATTCAATATATCAAAATAAATTGAAAAATGCGTGAAATACCATGCTTTCATTCTTATTCCAAAGAATCGAATAACGTAACATTTCCCTCTTTCTCATCTATAAAAATCTCATTCCAACCTCCTAAAAATGCTATGAAAATAAATGTTTCAACTCAGTTTTTAAAAATAGCAGTCGCAAAGGTATGTGTTTATCAGTATTAAATAAATACATCAAGATAAATCATATTTACAAGTAAATTAAAATTCGCTTCCCTTTCATATAAATTGTGATTTTCTTAATTTTATTCAGAAATGAATATAAAAATTCTCATATTCACATTTAGCATAAAAAATCGGGATACAGACAAAATGAATGTACAAACAAATTGTAAACAGAGATTGCCTCTGCATATGAAAATTCACTATATTTATTTATTTATTTTAAATTAATATTTTTTTAATATTTTCATAAAAGCTTTAAACTATTTCCACATTCTCATTTTTTTACTGCTTTTAACATTTACTGATTAACCGGTAAACAATAATGCAAATTGAAAATCTATTACGTTTTGTTCATTTAGAACTTTTTGTTCATTTTCTCCACAGAAGATACTGTCATTTAAAAATCACAGTTTAAATCTTATGATAAAATAATTTTTCTGCCAAAATATATTCGAAATATTTTAAAAGTATATTTTTAAATTATTAATATATATATATATATAATAATCAGTTTCTCTTTAAAGAGAACAAAGACAAAAAATATACATACAGATAATATTTTATTTAATTTTTTCCTTTTTCAAAATATTTAAGTATTAAACTTTTTGTTTTTTTTTCTCTCTCAAGGTAAAATGTAGTATATTACTTAATTTGCAGTAATATGGATTTACAATAAATTGTAATTAGTGTAAATTCATTTCTAAAGAAACAAAAAATATACTCTGAAAATTATTTTTACTTTAATCGAAAAAAAAAAAAGAAAAAACTTTCCGAAATCATCGCTAAATCGCCCGATATCGCAACCCAATTAACGCCAAGTGCGTAAAAAGGTCTCTGTAGCCTTTGCAATAGCCTCAAGTTATGCGTTCCCCGAGTATAGTAAGATAGGATATTTTAAAAAATGACTTATTACAAGTTGGGCAAATAAAAAGTTTAGATAACTTCTCATCCTCAAAACTTGATGAAGGGGGTTGTTGAACAGAAACGTGTGTCTCCTCAGACGGTAAAGTATTATCCATTTTGTACTTCAGTTTAGCAAAGTATAAAAAATCACTCTGAAAGTAAGACTTTAAAAATGTTTAAAAACTACTAACAAGGAAACATTCAAAAGGTGTCATCTTCAAAAAGTATTGAAAAAAATATATGTGATTCTACTCTTCCTAAAACACCAGAAAATGAAAAAATTATCGGCTGAAATTAATTACAGCGATCACAAAAAATTATCAAAATTAAGCATATTTGGCGATTTCACACTGCTAGGCGATTGATTTCGAGTACTTGGCGGAAAAGCAAAACACGGTTCTGTTCGTACACGGCAATCTCGGTGCTAGCAAACGTATCGTCTAATAGCGCTAAATCGCCAAATATGCTTAATTTTGATAATTTTTTGTGGTCCCTGTAATTAATTTCAGCCGATAATTTTTTCATTTTCTGGTGTTTTATGAAGAGTAGAATCACATATATTTTTTTCAATACTTTTTGAGGATGACACCGTTTGAATGTTTCCTTGTAAGTATGAGAACTTAGACAACTCTACAGCGAGAAAAGATTGTAACTAATTCAAATTTTTTCTTCGTTCATCAGTTTTACTTAAGAATTTACGCCAAATTCTCTTATTTCATGCCAAATTTTTATAACTATCGCCAATATTAGTGGAAATTTAGCCAAATATTATCCCATACCTTGCTATAATCTCGAATCTTGTGGAAAATTCTAGTTTATCAACATGTCTAAACAGATAATTTGTACACTTTCACTTTGTATTTTTATGGATGTAGCATCTACGTTAAACATTTTAAGGTAAGAAATATTCTAATATCTATGTTTTTTTAACAGTTGATTATAGATTTGTCGAAACTCGTGGTTTAGTATTTTCAAAGAAGGAAGGTTTTTAATAGTTTCAAGTTCATGATTCCATCATACATCTGCAGCTTCTAAATTTGATAAGTGTTAGATTTTTAGCTTACATTTTCAATCTAAAAAAGAAAAAGTTAATTTTTCTGAGATAGTATTTGTATTAAAATAACTTGAGTAAAAATTTTTCATTTACAAAAAATTTCGTTTATATACATATGTGTGAAAAACTTCAAACTAAATGACTTTAAAAAACTTAGTACTTTGTAAAATAAGACGCGTTATTAACACATGTGAAACATTAAAATCCCATACTTCATGATTTTTCAAATACTTGCAGTCTCTTAAATTGGTAAGAATGAGATTTTACCTTACATTTTCATTCTTATCATTAGTAAAAATAAGTTTCTTATATTTTTATTCTAAAAATAAGTTAGTTAATTTCTGAGATGATATTTTTTCTAAAATACTTTGTGTAAAAAATTTTTCATTCACAAAAATTTCAGTTTATAAGCATATGTTTGAAAAACTTCAAACTAAATGACTTTAAAAAACTTAGTACTTTGTAAAGTAAGATGTGTTGTTAACACATGTGTAACATTAAAATTCCATACTTCATGATTTTTTCGAATACCTACAGCCTCTTATGCTGATAACTTTGTGATTTTATCATACATTTTCAATCTTATTATTGTAAAAATAAGTTTCTTATATTTTTATTCAAGAATAAGTTATCTTAATTTCTAAAATACTTTGTACAAAAACATTTTCAGTTTATATACATATGTTTGTAATCTACAATACTTGGTTAAAATATTTTTTAAGTATGTTTAAATACACTTAGAAAACCTAAGTATGCATTTGTGAACATGAATGTATTTATAAAACATATATTAATATTTTTTCAAAGTTAGCTTTTATTATTTACAAACTTGCTATCTGTAAAGAAAAACTGAGTGAAGGGTAGAATATGACGTGGGGCATTTCACTATGTTAAAGTGA
This sequence comes from Salticus scenicus, assembly GCA_963930645.1. Lineage (NCBI taxonomy): Eukaryota > Metazoa > Arthropoda > Arachnida > Araneae > Salticidae > Salticus > Salticus scenicus. Next base: position 351,356,657 of record OZ005652.1, read on the forward strand.
TGAAAAGTAGTAAAATATGTAGTTGGGAAGTCTTTATTTGACATAGATTATCGAATAATTCTTAGGAAATATACCTTAAAATAACTAATGTTGGATTTTATTTAACAAATTATGTAGAAACTTTTGTTTTTCAATTTATTGAATATAATGAAATTACATGAGATAGGTGATACATGAGTTAAAATTTTACCATACAAAGTTGTAATTTGCTAATTTCAACTAAAGTACAACCTAATTCTTGATCAGTAAATTCTTCAAAACTTTCTGTCATTTTGTTGAATGCATTTTCAAGATCGTTATTCAAATCACTTGATAAAAATGTAGAAAAAGTTTTTGATTGCAAATGATGGGAAATAAATTCTTCTTTACCTTCCATAGAACGTTTAAGGGTGAGTTTAACAACTAGAAACCATTTCATTCCTTTTTTATCGCTTAATTGAAAGTTCAATTCGGTTAAAATGTTAGTTCTTAAATTATTAAAAAATAATAACAAATCCATATCATTATTTTCATTGTATAGATAGTGGATGTATGTTCAATAACAGCACTTCGTCTTTTAAAAAACTTAGTTTTCTCCTTAAGTGGATCTTGGGAAGAATTTTCTACAGTTTTTGGTGATGACTGATGCCTGACTGAAGTACGTAAATGACAATACAAATCTATTTTACTATTGAATACTTCATTACATAATTCACATAAATGTTGGGGTGAAGATTTCCGATGATTTTTTCTTATGTGTTTCAATAATTCATATTTCCATCTGAAGATTTCACTACATACTTCACAAATATGCTTAGATAAAGTCTTTTTATGATTTTTTCTAACATTAATCGATAAATCATACTTGCGATTAAAACTTTCACTGCATTGTTCACATTCATATTCTGTAAGAGTCTTTTCATAAATTTTTAAATGTCTTTTCAAATCGTCGGGTCTTCTAAATGATTTTTGACATACATTACAAATAAAAGGTTTCACACCCATATGAACCTTCAAATGTCGAATTAAATTAGACTTTTTAGAATAAGTCTTATTACAAGTTGGACATATTGGAAATTTCTGCAAATTCTTGTCATCTATTCGTGACTGAGTGAACTGTTGATTTAAAATAGGTATTTCTACGGGTAGACTCATCTCTAACACTAATTGAAATTACCAATATGTAACACTCGATTCAGGTTATAAAATAAACGTTCTCACTCCGTAAAAATAAGTTAGCATGTGATAAAATTTTCACTCTTCATTTATATCGCATGTTTCTTGCCAAATCTGAATTATCTTATCGCCAAATGCCTTAAATATCTTGTTAAATGTATCCGAAAATATTACTGTTTTAAAATCCTGCCAAATTCTAAGTGTAGTAGCGGGTAAAGTTTATTCAAAAGAAATGCAAGGGATGAATTTATATTTTAAAAAAGCTAGTAGAAATCTATAAAAAAAAATCTGATATTTTCTCGAATCACTAAAAAGGCAGGAATGGTCAATTTCCTTCGAGGGTGTAAGTAGGCGGGAAAAACAGGTTCGGGAAGGGATGTGTGACCTTGGTATATCAACCTAGTTCATTGTGAGGGGAAATTGAATAAGAAAAAATATATATTACCTTTTGCAAATCACTTCATTAGACATTTGATAACTAATTGAATTTCAGACATGTTGAAGAATTTTCAATCATCTTTTTACTTAATTTTTACTCTCAACGTCATTTTTCATAAAACATTCGTAATCTTTACAAGAAAATGCATAATTAACAGTTTTGGTTTTGTAATTACACTGTTTTAATTACTAAGGATAAAAAAGAGTCATTCCACAATTATCGAAATAGGTAATAAGTTTGGCAGACTATTCCATTCATTTTGTTAGGGATGTAAGGTATCGTAGGCTGTTACATTTCAGTGTAAGGGGTGATGGGTTTTGTTAAAATAACTCAAGGAAAATGTCAGGTTCGAATACCACATATACATTTGAGATTTTAATCATCTTTTAACTTAATTTTCACGTACATTATCCTTTTTCATAAAATATTTAGTGAATTTTACAAGAAGAGTTTTAATTAATATTATTTTAATTATTATTCTGTAATTAATATCATTTTTATGGTTGATTAATTTTTAGACAATAGCGTTCATAGGTTTAAAAAGAACTGTGCAGACATATAATAGAAAAATCACACATGCATGCGCACACACAATGTAAATATTTTTACTGCAAGGTGTCGGGTCCGAATCCTACCCGATCATCTTTATTTCTACACTTTCTTTCATTCTTTCTACTTAATTTTTACTCACATTGTCATTTTTCATAAAGCATTTGTAATCTTTTAGAAGAAAATTCTTAATTAATGTTTTTTTTAATTATTATTCTGTAAATTAATATAATTTAAATGGTTGAATCATTCTCATATAATAGCATTCTTAGGTTAAAAAGAACAGTGCACACATATAATAGAAAAATCACTCACACATACGCGAAAACTACCGTTTCTTTACTTCAAGCAGGTGCCGAGTTCGAATCCTACCCGATCATCTTTATTTCTACATTTTCTTTCATTCTTTCTACTTAATTTTTACTCTCATTGTCTTTATTTGGAAATCATTTGGTGAATTTTTACAAGGAAATCCTTAATTAATATTTTTCTTAATTATTATTCTGTAATTAATGTCATTTTAACGAGTGAATTTTTTCAATCAATAGCATTCTTAGGTTAAAAAAGATCTATACAGGAATATAATCGAAAAATCACTCACACATACGCGAAAACTGCAGTCTTATGGAAATATTTTTACTGCAAGGTGCCGGGTTCGAATCCCAGTCAGATCTCTCTATTTCTTTCATAATATATTTGCATCAACATCCTTCATACTTAAATTCATATTTATTTATTTATTCCTTATTTATTTCTCAATTTTTTAATTTTTTAATTAATTTCCTAATTAATTTCTTAATTAATTTCCTAATTAATTTCCTAATGACTCACAAACAATACCATACTTTTTTCTTTCTACCACAAACATCTCTTTAAAACCATCGTCACCTTTTACAAAAATCACTAATTAATTTTTTTAATTAAATTTCCTCATTAACACCCTCGTCACGTTTCACGATTAAGTCAGAGGGAGTGCTCCGAGCTCCGCAAAGGCCGTGAACATGATTGACACGCTCCGCGCTCCGCGTGACACCCGCACGGCTTGCCTGCGCACCAACGCACCTCCCTCCTGATCTAGAACCGGCCTTCGTTATCTACTGTTCACTATAGCATGAATTCTATAGGTTTTGGCTAATCTAGCACTTATAGTATTTTACAGGGCATGAAAAAAGATTCTTTATCTTATGATCTATGGGCTAAAATTATTTAAAGTGCAATAGCGTCTAAATGCTTTATTCAATTGAGCTGAAAATTCTTACACGAGTCATAGATCACCGTGGGACAAACTGTATAAATTTTAATAAATCTGGAATTTATAGATTTTTTTTTTTTTTTTTTTTTTACAAGGACACAAATAAATTTTTTTATTGTTATGGCTTATCAGCCGAAATTATATATAAAGTGAGGGAGCACCTAAATTCCTTATTCGAATGAGCTATTTAAATTTATATACATACTAGCAGGCTACGCCCGCTTCGCTGGTCACTAAATTTAAATGGATTTGCAAAAGAATTGAATCGCTGTTTATTTTTTATATCACATTATTAAGAAAAAAAAAAACATTGAAATTTTGTAATCCTCGTTTCGGGTATCCACTGCTTACAATCGCTCCTTTTCCGCCCGCAAGGCATCGGGTTGAGGTTCCCTTTGCCTACAGAAGAGGTGCTTCTCGGGCACTTCAATCTGGATATTTATCGATGACAGGTAGATCTGCTATTATTTAAGAACTACGATTTTAAAGATAACTGTATCTCAGCATCTATTAAATATTTTAGTTTTTGAAGCATGTATTTTATAGCTCTCGCTGTCTACGCTATTTTACCAAATGATTACGACCAATATAACAAACAAAAGAAAAAGTAGATTTTGTTTTAAAAGGAATTAAATAAAAATAAACATATAAATTTTAATTAAACTTAATAAGTTTAATTATTTCTACTATACACTACCATTTTTCAGATAAATAGTGTAAACAAATAAATAAATAAATAAAACAATTTCCCCTTCAAAGAATTAATTGAAGAAATGAAAAATATTAAGTTGCTATATACTATAAAAATTATACATAAACATAACAGTTATAAATATGTTTTATAAATTTTAAATTCAATATATTTAATTTTTTCTACTTCATTACCATTTGATTTTCAATAAATATAATAAAGAAAAAAAAAAAAAAAAAAAAAAAAAAAAAAAGATTTCGCCTTCAAACGAAGGAATTAAATAAAATATAAACAGCGTAATTGCCGTTGCTAAGATACGCAGACGATTGTAAGTTTTAGAAAATGAAACAGAAAAACCAATGGATAAAATCTAAAAAAAAATAATTTTTTAAATTTAAATTCGAAAATCCAAAAATTATATATATATATTAAAAAAAATAAATAAATAAAATCACAATAGCTGTTTCTAGGGAAATTAATGGACAAAATCTAAAAGTTTAATATGTTTAATTTTTTCTACTGTATGTGTCTAACTATTCGATTTCAATAAATATAATAAAAAAGATTTCTTGCTCAAATGAATTTAAATAAATAAATATTTTAATAGCTATCCGCGTTTGTAATGATCGATAGATAGCGCTTTCTCAACTGCAGTTGTTAGTAAATATAATAGCCACGTGTATTTATATTATTGTTCTTTCTTGTTGTTCTATCATTGTTTCTGCGTGAAAGCTATCAGTGGTATGATAATTTCACCTTAGCCCACCAGAGGGCGAGCATTTTATTACAATCGCGGATTGCTAAGATATGCAGACTTTTGAAACGAAAGAAATTTCTGAAAAATGAAACATTGAAGCCAATATTTAAAATCGAAAAATAATAATAGCAATAATAATAATAATAATAATAATAATAATAATAATAATAATAATAATTTTATTTTATTTAAAATCGAAAAAAATAATAATAATAATTAAAAAAAAAAAAAAAAAAAAAAAAAAAAATCAAATCCATTCTTTTAGGGATGCCAAAGTTTAATGAGGTTTAGCACACACCCTTGTCTCCAAGATGGACCAAACAGAATAATCCGTTGGGTTCAAATCTGGGGAATACGGTGGCCATTCTTGAGCTCCAATAAAGTCAGGAAAATTTGTATTGCACTAATCTTGAGTGCCTTTAGCTCTGTGTGCAGGTGCGGAATCCTGTTGGAAGGTCCATCTTTTGTTCCCAAAGAACTTTTACGACCAAGGTAAGACAACATTTTCCAAAATGAGTTTGCGATAGTGGTAGTTACAGATATTTGGTTTGAAACTTCGTCCAAGTTATTTCTTGTCACCCTGTATATATATATATATATATATTAGAAACTACGGTTTTGCATGAATCCGTACAATCCCTGTAGCTTCTTAACAAATTATTATAATTATAAACACATAAAAGGTGTAAAACGATAATCACGATCATAAGCTTTAACCTTCCAGCAAGCGCACATTTTCTACCAATGTGAAAGTCGTATGTATTTTCTAGCAACACCAATATAAAAAAAAATTTGTCAGCAGTGTAAATATTATAATTATGTTTCTAATTAGTTAAATGTCAATAAATACAATTTTGTTAAACAGCTTTAATTAATCAGGATGCGAAATTTAACGCTGATATCTTCCACACAATTGCGCTTGCTAGACTTATCAGCTACTTCGTTCTATTTTTCGAGGTGCACTGTATTTAGATTTAATTAAGGACAACTTAAAATCAAATGCTAGAGGATTTCACTCCGAAGCTTAATGAACGGTTTTGAAAGACAAGTCTAAACTTTAATCGGATAGTATTTATTAAAATGCTAATTATTAAACAGTTATAACTCAATTTATCTCTCATATTATATGATTTTACTTCCGTCTCGTAATTATTCAGATAGGGTTTCGTTAAGTTTGTTTCTGCTACATTTGAATTTTGAAACCAATAGACAATGACATCGCATAGTTTATTATATTTTATCATGAAACTATCGTATTAAATTAGCTCGTCTGTAATATATGTAATTAGTCTCATAAGGTATAAAATTGTGGAGCTTCACATAAGGAAACTTAATGTGCTGTTTTTATTACTTACTAGAAGGCTTCGCCCGCTTCGCTGGACCCTATTTTTAAATGAATCACTATAATTACTGAATTCTCAAAATTGCATTAATTTTTATCACGTGAAAAAAAAAAAAAAAAAAAAAAAAAAGCGAAACAAAATCTGATTAGGAAAAACGTCGCACCAGGTTCTCACTGCCTTCGGAAAAAATTTCCAAAATGCTCTAACTCTTATTTCTGTTATTTTCCCCCTTCGCCCCCCTCCCGTCTATCCTAATAATTTTACAAATTCGAAAATATCCGCAATCGATTTATAAATATCAAAAACCTCTATGCACCAGTTTTGAACGATCTATCTCTATTTTTATTTTTTTGCACCACCACTCCCCCCCCCTTCCCAATAGTTTTAAAAATTCGAAAATATCCGCAATCGATTTGTAAGTATCGAAAACCTCTATGTATCAATTTTGAATGCTCTAACTCTATTTTTTTTTTTTTTGCCCCTCCGCCCCCCTCCCGTCCCTCCTAATAACGTTACACTTTCGAAAATATCCCCATGCGACATGCAGGCCTCTAAAACCAATCTGTACCAATTTTGAATGGCCTAACTGCATTTCTGTTTGTTTTTGCCCATAGCCCCCTTACCGCCCCCCCTTACCGCCCCCCCCCCCTTACCGCTCCTCCTAATAATTTTACAAATTCAAAAATATCCGCGTTCGATTTTAAGTGTCGAAAACCATTTGTGTACCAATTTTGAACGATCTAACTCTATTTTTATTTTTTTGCCCCCCCCCCCATCCCCTCCCCCCTTCTCGCCCCTCCTAATAACTTTACACTTTCGAAAATATCCTCATTCGACTTGCAGGCCTTTAAAACCTATCTGTACCAATTTTGAATGCCCTAACTGTATTTCTATTTGTTTTTGCCCATAGCCCCTCCCCCTTACCGCTCCACCCCTTTCCCGCACCTCCTAATAATTTAACAAATTCGAAAATATCCGCAATCGATTTGTAAGTATCGAAAACCTCTATATACCAAATTTGAACGATCTAACTCTATTTTTTTTTTTTGCCCCCCAACTCCCCTCCCCCTTCTCTCCTCTCCTAATAACTTTACACTTTCGAAAATATCCCCATTCGACTTGCAGGCTATTGAAACCTATCTGTACCAATTTTGAAAGGCCTAACTGTATTTCTGATTGGTTTTGCCCCTGCTACCCCTCCCCCCCTGCTGCCCCACCTGGGGGCTGAATTTTTAAAATTCCAGAAATTGGTTTTTAGATATTTGTATTAGCTATATTTTATAGCAAAAATTTCACGTATATCTGTTTTTTTTTTTTTTTTTTTTTTTTTGTTTGAGGTATATAGGATTATGCGAAATCGCGTTTTACGCATGTGAAATCCCGTTTTGCCCCCCCCCCCCTCCCGCCGCCCCTTGGGGACCGAATTTCGAAAATTCCAGAAATTGGTTTTTAGACATTTATATTACCTATATTTTAAAGCAAAAATTTTACGGATATCTGTTTTTTTGTTTGAGATATGAAGGATTTTTTTGAAATCACGTTTTGCTCCCCTCCCCCCCCCCCTTCGGGATTTTTTTTTTCCTAAACCATCCCTGACCTATAAGGAAAAAAAAACAAAAAAAGAATGATCGAAATCGGTCAAGCCGTTTACGATTTTATAAAGGACATACAGACAAACATTCATTTATATATATATAGATTACAGGTCCTCATCACACGAACTTTATAAATTTTGGTGTAACTAGATTTTTACGAGGGCACAACGAAAATATTTTTTTATCATTATGATCTGTGAGCTTAAATTATTAGAACTGCAATCGCATTAAATTAAATTGCATACTATATGGGAGAAAATACTCGTCCAACTATTATAATTTTCTCTTTTATTTACCTTAACAACTTCTCTTACTTTATTTAAACAATCGTTGATTACCTAACGTTCAGAAAATCGAGTGGAGTCATTACAGATTTTATTTTTCTTTGTCATTCTCCAACAAAGTGTTTATGATTTTAAAATATCTCCTGCTTGTTCGAAATTCCATTTCGATAAATATCTTTAGAATTTATTAATTGTATTTACCCTTCACATCATCTATATACTAGCAGGCTACGCCCGCTTCGCTGGCCACTATATTTAAATGAATCTCCAAAAGAATTGGATCATTATTTATTTTTCACATCACATTATAAATAAAAACTAAAATAATTACATTGGAATCGCTCTAGATATCGCATCGGGTACTCGCTGACAACGGCAGCTCTTTCTCTGCCCGCACTGTATCGGGAGCAGGTTCCCACTGCCTGCAGAAATCTCTTTCCTATGTATTTCAATGTGGGTATTTATTGACGATAGGTGGGTCTGCCATTATTTAAGAACTACGATTTTAAAGATAACTGTACCTCAGCGTCTATTAAATATTTTAGTTTTTGAATAAAGTATTTTATTGCTCATGCTATTTACACTGTATTACAATTTGATTCCGACCAATATAATGAAATAAAATAAAAAGTAGATTTTTTTTTAGAAGGAATTAAATACATAAAAAACAAATAAATTCCAATCAGTTTAATCCTTTCTACTATATACTACCATTATTTCCTGACAAATACTATAAATTAGAAAAAAAAAAAAACTTTTAAAGAAATTAAATTAACAAATGAAAAATAATTGTTGTTATACTACAAAAATTATACATAAACATAACTGTTATAAATACGTTTTTAAATTTTAAATTTAATATATTTAATTTTTTCTACTGCATTACCATTTTATTTTCAATAAATATAATAAATTAAAAAGAGAAAAAAGATTCGCCCTCAAATAAATGTATTAAATAAAAAATAAATTGCATAATATAGCCGTTGCTAAGATACGCAGACGATTACAATCGAAGAATAAATTCATGAAAAATGAAACATAAAAGCCAATGTTTAAAATCGAAAAAACATTAATTTAAAAAATTCAAATTCGAAAATCGAAAAAATCTCGATGAGGTGCACACCTGCAGGGTCCCAGGTACCTATATGCCAAATTTGGAAGCTCTGCGATCAGTAGTGTGATCAGTTCATGTTTAGATAAATGTATTTATTTTCCTGTTGGAAAAAAAAAAAAATAAATAAACTCGTATTTTTTTTTTTTTTTTTTTTTTTTTTGGCAACAATTAAATTATGGATTAAATTTAAATGGCTAATTTTTTGCTACTAGTGATCGCCCAGTGGTCGAAATTCGACCATAATTAATTAAAATTATAAGTTTAAACATTATTAAGGTTCTATTGTCAAAGACTATACTGACTATAATTTTTTGACTTACTTTTTATTGAAGGTTCATTTGAAATAAGTCCATCATACAATGATTTAAAATATTCATTTTGACTTAAGGGCGGTAATATTGCTTTACCCTTATGACAACATGAAGTGAATGCAGTTCTGTCACCTAAAGTGACTTCAGATTCAAAATGTTTCGCATTGCAAAACCTGCATTCCAAATCCATTAATCCACAATCATAACTATAAAAAACTTTTGGAATGACATTTCGTGCACATTTAAATTTATCTGTCAAATTCACTTCTTCATTCTGTATAATATTAACACTATTTGTATTTTCATTACTATTATTATTATGTGTCCGCAAATATAGATTCCTTCTTCTTTGTCTCTCACTCCGACCCGTTAATGTTCTATGTCGAGGCATAATAAAAGTAGAAAAAAACTTTCATCGTCAGTAGAAAAAATCGTTATTTTTTTTTTATTTTAGGTTGATTTCTTTAGAAACTGATCTATACAAATTGAATGAGTTGAGTTGAGTTGAGTTGATTAATTAGTATATATATAATGCAAAACTTGTGTGTTTTTAAAAAATATTAGCATTCTGCGATAACTCTTTCAGATGAAACTGGCTATTTAAAAAATAACTCATTGTTATTAACTTTTATTATTGTTATTAACATATTAACTTTTTATTATTAATTGAAATTTCAAAATTTTGGCAACAGTATAAAAAAATGAAAATGCTAATTTTAATCTGGAAATAAAACCCGATAATATAGGCTTTGAATTGCACCTTTGTCGTTTCACAAATGTTCCAATTTCTCGTCTTTGTCGTTGTATTTTTAAAAAATATTAGCATTCTGTACTTCTTCTCTATATAAACTATAAGTGTGCGAAATTTCATAATCCTCCGTCCGCGCAATTTTCGTAAAAAGGGGTACAAAGTTTTTATTATTGTTATTAACATATTAACTTTTTATTATTAATTGAAATTTCAAAATTTTGGCAACAGTATAAAAAAATGAAAATGCTAATTTTAATCTGGAAATAAAACCCGATAATATAGGCTTTGAATTGCACCTTTGTCGTTTCACAAATGTTCCAATTTCTCGTCTTTGTCGTTGTATTTTTAAAAAATATTAGCATTCTGCACTTCTTCTCTATATAAACTATAAGTGTGCGAAATTTCATAATCCTCCGTCCGCGCAATTTTCGTAAAAAGGGGTACAAAGTTTTTGCTTCACGTATTAATTTTCGTAAAAAGGGGTACAAAGTTTTTGCTTCACGTATTAATATATAGATTATTGGCTTATTATTTTCATATTTTTATTAATTAAAAGAAAACTAAACAGAAATTCGAAATTCTGACTTCGATGTGCACAATGATCCTTCGGGGGGCACCTTTGTGTTAAATCACGTGATTGTCCGAGCTACCGTTTTCGATAACAGTGAAATATATATACAAATATTGCTCACTTAATGGTATAAGATAAGTATACAAACATTAAATTTGTCGTACGTTATTATCCAATTTTTCATAACAAGAAGTCAATAAAAGAAAATATCGTTCGGAAGGTGTCGTTAATGCGGGCTGCAGAAAAATAAATAAATACCATACGAGGCAAAAAGGCATATATAAATACTTTTTTTGTTTACTTTTTATTTTATACACGTAATCTACAGCATTTGTAATTACTATAGAAAATATCTGTAAATCTGAACGTGCATTTTTTTTTTTTTTTTTATTCAATACAACGGCGCGTGGGTTAGCTTATTTTGTGCATTTATATATATATATATATATATATATATATATATATATATTGGTCACGAAAAAAAAAAAAAAAAAAAAAAAAAAAAAAAAAAAAACGATAATTTTAATATTTTTCAAACTATTAGTATATTGTTTCAATATAGATGTGTTCTTTGATATTAAAATGTCCAGAAGAAGAACTTTCATCTATCGGATAAGGAGACAAATATATATGCATCGTCATGTAAATAAAAATGCTAATATTGTTTTTTTTTTTTTTTTAAGTGTAAAGTAATGACGAAGAACATTGTTTACACGGAAAATTTTAATTTCTGTATAGATTATTTAAATTCTTACTCTGAAAAATTAATCGAGTTTTGACCTCTGAACGATACTAATAAATATTGAATCACAAATATTCTTTATTATTATTAGAGAGTGTAAAAATGCTTCAGAAAACTGAAAATGTCCCTTCAACTATTTTCTTTAATGCATCCGAATACTTTCATCCTTCAAATGAATTATTAATGTTAATCACATAATTTTCTATTGGGAACATACTTCATTGCATCTAAAAACGCACGTTGATTTCGTATGTTCAGCGGTGTATAAAGATCTTGACATGTGTTTGTAAGAAATGTTTAACTTTCACCGCATTATATATATGAAATCTTTTATTAGTCCTTGTACAGAAATCAATATATTTATACATGGGATTTTTTTTTTTTTTTTTACAAATATAATATTACATTCGACTACAACTCTAAGAAGAGCCTGAATAGCATAAATCAGTTTTATTCATTTCTAAAAATATTTATTGAAATGAAAGACAGAGGGACAAATGAACTGGAGTCATAAATACTGTGAAATTTTAATAGAAAATTTAAAAAATAATAATAATAATAATTTACACTGTTCGTTAAAACTGAAAAATAAATGTTTTCATCAAGAAAAATTAAATTTATTAAGTACACATGTTCATTAAAAGAAATAATAAAAAAATAGTCAAAAATTACAACTGTATTACTAATAATTTTCACAAGTCTGTATATACTTGTTTTGTGTGTAATTTACCAACCAATATACGTTGACAGAAAACTAAAATAATTAGTAAAAAAAAAAAAAACTTTTACTGAAAAATTCTCTAAACCATTTTTCAAGTATGAAAGAAAGAATTTTGAGAAAGAAGAAGAAGACACAGAGATATTTCATAAAAGTCTAAAGAAATGACTGAATAAATAGTCTATCCTTCTATCTCTCTTTATATATATGTATAAGTACAATTTTACATATGTACAATTTTTATCTTCCATTTTCAAAACTAACAAAGATGTCAAAAAAAATTTATAGTTATATTTTTTAAAATAGTTTTAAAATATTTCGCGCAAATTTTTAACAAAAATATTTACATATATTATAATGAAAATTAAATATAACCTATATTCTATTTAAAAGTGTTAGAAAAAAATTACAAAGAAAAAATTATTTACTGCAATCATTTTTAATGATTTCGACTAAAGATAAAATATGGCATGAACATGATTGCGTATAAAACATTTCCAAGATTTAATTGCACAAATGTATCGCATTTATCTTCGTATAATTCACATACTTCATAAATTGGTTTTACACCAGAAATTTTAATTTACAGATAAAGGTATGTTTGAACCAGTCAAAACCTCGTTTAAAAAATAACTTTGTCTCTTAACTGAAATATCCTATCCAGTGTGAAACTGATTTAGCAAACCTGTAGATTATTCACAGGAAAATGCGGTACATAAAACTGAATTCTCAAAATCAATAAATATATTTAAAAACACAGAAACGTATGTACCCATTTAATTATTTAAGTCATATTTAAATTTATTTCTTTACGTATATATATTTATTACTCTATATTTTCTCCTAACAATAATGTCAATTTTCATTGGAAAAACACACGTTTATACTTATATGTTTCAATTCTATATATATGTCGTTCATTGTAGAAGAGGTGTAATTCCATATTTTTCGTATTTTTGTTTAATTGTATCACGTTTACTCATTACTTTCAATATAAAAGTCATGGAACTTCAATAATTGCATTAAAATCCCACGAATGACATTACTTGTTTTTTCAGAGAACTAAAAGTTCTAAATATTTATTATAAAAATGAAGTTTCTAAGTTAATTCAAATTGATTTTTTTTTATAAATTACAGATTCTTATAACTCTGATTTGTATTAAATACTGAAAAATTAATAACACTTACTAAATACTTGAATTTTTTTGCTACACACAAAATTGCAAAAAACGCGTTATTTCAAAATCCATCTACAAGGAAATAATTTTCTTTTCTTTTACGATAAAAACAACCCATATCATTCAAAAAAAAAAAAAAAAAAAAAAAAAAAACGCAAACAAATACATGATTTTTCTTTCTTTCTTTTCTTTTACTTTTTCTTCTTTTTCCTTTTCTTTCTTTTTTTTTTTTTTTTTTTTTTTATATATTACGCCGTTTAGCAAAATGTTTTTTACATGCAAATATATACTGTTTCTTAACAGGACGTCATTTTTCCACAGCGAAAGCTTTTCATTAAGTATAATAAAAAAAAAAAAAAAAAACGAAAATTTATGCGGTACGCATTAGTAACACTTTCCAACATTGTATCGTATAATTTTCGATGTCCTTTGTCTACGTTAACTCACAACGGACTGATAGAAGGAATGAAAGACATAGGCATAGACTAACTGAATTCCCGATCGTTCTTAAACATTACTGGAAAGTGTTAAAAATGCTTAACGCAGAAGAAAATGCAGCCCTTAGATTCTAATTCCATCCCTAAATGTATCTGAACATTTTAGTGGCCCTGTAAATATGAAGGTTATCAATATTTTATTTTTTACAAAATATTATTTTAGCATATTGACAATAAATATCAATTTTCATGATTTTTACCGTAGAAAGTTATTTAAATGTGATTTAGAAAAATGTCTGTACTAAAATGCTTTTTTTCCCCCAGTATCCCTGTACACCAACCAGTTGTATAGACATTTTAATGTTGTTTTAAATAGGGAACATCCCATAGGTAACTTGAACAACACATATCTTCTTCTTTTTTTTTTTTTTTTTTTTTTTTTCTGAAAAATTTACAGACGCTGGGGCAGGCAGCCAGACAGATAGACAGAATAGTTGGACAGACAGATACACAAACTGAAATCATATTCACACTTAAAATTTGATAGAATGTGTTAAAAACGCTTAACGTGAACGAAAATACAATTCTAGCAAATTTCAAGTAATATCCCTCAACATAACTGAATATTTTTGTGTGGCCTTGTAAATCTAATCGTATTCTATAGAAAACATTCTTTTGTGCATATGAATAATATATATCAATTTCATTAAGAATTATGCAAAGTAAAGTTACTAAAATTTGGCTTATAAAAATATCTCTCGTAGAACTGCTACTAGCTGTCAGGTTATGTGGAACCCAACAATCCAACTTTCTCGCAAAACCCAACTTAACCAGGCGTCTCTCGACCGTTGTCCAGTGTACGTTGAAGGTATCCGCTAATTCTTGGATCTTGGCAGCTTCTGTCTCCTTTCCTAAATTTTCGAAACCATCGACGACATGTTCTTTCGTCTATTGCATCCTCTCCATAAACTTGACAAACACTGGGACATGCTGCAGTGCCTTACTCTTTTTATCGAACTCGTATGATAAACAATGCCTTATATGCTCCTTCTCGCTTTCCATGTTACACCCTCTGATTTTTTTTTTTTTTTTTTTTTTTTTTTTTAATGCTTAACTTTGTGAGACACGGTGCATTTGTATGTAAGACGTCCACATGTTTTATTGGCCGACGATTTGCATTATTATAATGTCATGTGTAACGTCAATTTCATTGCAAATTTTCATATCCAAAACCGGGTAAAACTTTTGCACTCACCCAGTATCTTCAAAACCAGTAAATTCATGTTTACAATGTTCGCACAGACAATTAACCGTTTTTAAACCTCTTTTAAAAAGCATAGTGAATTTTAATAATAATAATAATAAAAAAAAAAAAACTCATTTTTTTTATTAAAAGTTTTTAAACTTCATTCAAGAAGGACTAGGCCCGGAATGGTTCGTCTTTGATTACTGATAAATTTTTTGCTTTAATATAAGTAGAGACGAAACAATTTTAAACATACAAGAAATTTTAAATTTCATAAGACTAATTTTTTTTTTTTTTTTTTTTTTTTTTTAAGAAAGTCTCTTATATTTATAATGCCTTGCCATTAAAATATATTTTATGATCTAAAGCTTCTGAATTAGAACATCTTCTTTTTTATCTAATTTCAAATAATAATATATTAAATATTAATTCCTATTTAGATCTAATAAGGTTGAAAAAGAATGATTTTTAATGCCTTGTATTTTTTTTATAAGTAAAAATATAGCAAATCCTTTTCAATACAGATAAATATATAATCAATACTATTATTCGTAAAACTAATTGCATTATATATATTTAAATATTATTTAGTAGTTCTCTTTATTGCATTCCTAAATGTCATGTCAAGTGTCACTACTATTGGCTCTATATCAAATTTAACTTCTTCATAAATAATAGAGTTAATAACCTGGCAAAACATTAAGAACAGCAATAAACGACTTAGAAAAAAAAAAAAAAAAACTAGAATAAATTAGAAATACATTTTCATATATTTGAATAAGTCATTGATATAATTAATTAAAAATATACTCCAAGGAATCTCAAATAGCACTTTGCTTAGTTGCAAAATATCATGCAATGCTGCAACGCATATCCGTGTCGTGCAAAGTGAAGGGCCATGCTTTCTTTCGAACCGAAACAGTTGTTGTGAGTTCTTGCATTTTATGGTGTTTATTTAAAGCCTTGTACTTAATACTTTTAAACGCCAGTTCTGTGGTGCTTTTTTTTTATAATAGCATGATTAATCTTTTAAAACATTATAAATGGCAATACTTTTATCAGTAAAACAGATTTACTGAAAGATAGAATCATTACTTTCTTCTGTATTCAGTAGAAGAAAGTTTTTGATTTAGATACATTTTCGATTCAGATTTTAATGGATTTACACATTTTGCGAGGTGCAAAACCTTATTTTGACTATTCTTAGAAAATACCTGTCTGTGTGTGTGTGTGTATGTGTCGCGCGTTTTGAAATGTCCAGATCATGGTTCCTCTATTTGCAGAAAAGATTTATCTGTCTGCGTGACAAAAGTTTTTTGTCGGTTCTAAATCGAGATCTAGTACCCGGAATTGCATAAGAAAAAAAAATTTAGTTGTAACTTCAATTGGTGTCTATCTTATTTGATGTAGATTTCTTAATGAGAGGAATGTCGTACCGTTTTTCAAAGAAATTCTGGTGGATTTTTAATTTTTAAGAAGATAGCATAGAACAAAATATATTTTAAACGTATGCAAGGAAGATTATTATTACTATTACTATTATTGTATGTTCTTACCAATCATTCTGAAATTAAAAAATGATACATAAATATATATATATACAAAATTTTTAATTATCCTGGATAAAATTTTGTACCGTCAGCAACCCCCCCCCCTAATTTCGCCGTAAATTATCGTAAAATCATGCGGCTGGTACTGATCGATCTGTAATAACGCCTAGTTTATAATGGTATAATTAGATTGTGCTTAAGGGGTCATCTGCATATTAAAACAGGTATCAACTCCATTTTTTTTTTTTCAATGGCAACCTTTATTTTTGATCTCATATTCAAATTTCAGAAATCAAGGCTGTTCGGAAAAAGTCCTATTTATATACTTTAAATTAATTTTTGATAGAGTTACAAGCAAAAATGTATTAGGGGTCCATCTATACATTTAGAAAAAATAAATTATGATATGCCACAGAATGGACATTATTCATTAAAATTCATACCAGAAAAAAAGTAAAAAAATATTAATTGTAAAGTAAAAACGAAGTTAATTTACAGAACTCATTGTGTTTGCTTATGAATTAAACTTTTTTTAATACTTTATTTTTAATAAACATAGCATAGTTTATTACATACGCTTCATACGTTAAAATTTAAATAGCTAGAGTCATATGAACCCAACAATGTTCAATTAAAAAGATCTAGATAGCAAGATAAAAGAATAATAGTGATAATGATAATGATAATAATAGCGTTAAAAAAAAAGTGTTTTGTATTTAAGAAAAGATATATATATCTATTTCTGTTGGGTATATATTTATTTTATACAGTAATCCCGCATGAAAGTGTTACTATAAAGTTTTACATTTAATTTGAGGCGGACAAACCAACAATATACAATATACAAATCTATAGATATAAAGATTTAAGCAAAAATCGGAGAAAGGATATTTAATATTCAATAAAAAGGAGATACTGTTCAAAATCATTCCTATTTTGAGTAATAAGTCACGCCTTTATACGTTTCTCTAAATCATCAAATTATTTAAAAAATTCATGATTAAATAACTGAAATTTTGTCATCAACAATTGAAACGGTAAATTTCATTCGTTTATATATGCTAGAGTTCTATAAAAAGTCAAACAAAATAGAATTAAGGAAACAAGAAATTTTTTTTTAAAATAAAGTATTGTTTCAGAAAAAGCCAGAGGGTAGGGTTTATTATTCTTTTGGAATGCCATCAAAATTTCCTGCCTGTAATGCGTTAATTTTAGAAAAATAGGTTAATTTGTATCGTAAACATCGAAACCTTATTTAAAAAACAATTAAAAAAAAAAAAAAAACAATAAAATAAAATATATATATATATATATATATTTTTTAGAAATTTATTCATTAGCCATGAAAATTTATTTCAGAAAATTTTGGAGTGGAAGGCTGATATTTTATACCAACTATGTGAAAAATACCAGAGCCGGGAATCGATCCCGGGCCTTCCGCTTTACGTGCGGATGCTCAAACCATCGAGCTACCCTGGCTGATTACCAGATAGGCATTTCTCACTTCCCGGCTTCCCGGCTCTGGTATTTTTCACATAGTTGGTATAAAATATCAGCCTTCCACTCCAAAATTTTCTGAAATAAAATATTTTTTTTTTTTCAACATTGGACTTTTGCATAAATTGGTCTGATAACGTATGTCCCACATAACACGATTTCCTATTGTCGAGAATGAATATCCTGCATTATACAGTAGTCTACTGTACTGTATCTTTAAAAGTAATAATACATATTACTTTGTCTTAAATTCATGCTAGATGTGAATTTTACGCCGTGATTAGAATAATCGAAAATAAATATTATTGCGAGTCGATTCAATAATAGATTTTATAAAAAAAAAAAAAAAAAAATTCCACAATTCAATTCAGTATTAAAAAACATTTAATAAAAATTTAATATTTTACTATGTTACGTCATGCGATAAAATTTAAATAACATAAAGCTTACAAACGGTACAGTAAGCAAATGCGAAAATGTCACAAGAAGATTAAAACAGAAAATTCGTTTTAAAAAACATAAAAAATATTCAATATTAATCATAATAATAATAAAAAAAGAAAAGGATTGTTGACTACCTTACCGCGTTTCCTAAAACATGGCATTTAACTTGAGGTGTACAAACTCTACAATATTCAAGTATTTAAAAAAAAAAAAAGAACAACAGGGTAAAAATAGAATTTTAGCAGTGAGAAGCTAAGAAAGGTTAAGTAATATTTACGAAGAAAGACTTAACATTTCAGGATCGGGTATATTCCTATCTTGCAACGTAAGCCACGACTTTACATATTTTTCTAAAACTTTATATTATAAAACAAAATGATTTTGCATATTTATAATTAAATCATTTAAGTTTTGTCTTCAGCATTCCATGTAGTAAATGCCATTGAGATTTATGCATACCAGCATCACATATAGAGTCAAATACGAATGTGCAAACTAGTTTTTTTTTTTTTTTTTTTTTTTTTTTTTACTATTGTTTCAGTGATATAGAGGCAGGGCTTGTTTTCTTTTGGAATTCCTTCACAATATCTCACCTGCATTGTGATAAGTTTACAAAAATAAGCCAATTTGTATAATAAAAGTCGAAATGTTGCTTAGAAAACAATAAGAATAACATAAAGGTAAAGTAAAATAGTTTTCGTTAGACTATATACAGATATTTACTCACAGAGATTACACATTATAACAAATGACGGCCCCTTAACAGCAATAAAAAATTAAATATCACTGTAAATAATTCTAAAATAAATAAATAAATAAAAGAGAGAGAGAAAGAGCGAGAGATTCTTTTAAGAATATAATAAAATCCTTCAAAAACTCTCATTTCAAGACACAAAATAAAGCATTAGCTTTGCTTTTCAGTTTCTGACATTTAGAATTTAACACTCCAAATAGCACCGTTTATCAGACTAGTATATATCATTCTCTTCTTCCTTTCAATTTTTGGACCTAGAATGAAGAACAAAATTTAAAATGAGATGAAGTTATTGAAAAAGTTTTCGACGTAGTTAAATAAAGACAGGTGGTACGCGTGTGACGTTTTATAAGAAAATATTGAAAAGACAGCTCTGCGATTTCAAAAGTGTTCGTACATTTATATTTATATATATATATATAGTGTTTCGCTCTTTATTCGTGCATTTATTTACATTTTGTTAAAGAAGCAATTTCTCATAGGTTAGTGGTTTAAATAATATGTCAATGTAACGTAAATAAATAAAATTTTAAAAATGCGAAACTAGATATTTAACACCCTGCAGAACTAAAAAAAAAAAAAAAAAAAAAAGATGTATCTACTTATTACTTTCTTCTATACATATAAGAAGAAAATATTGGATTCGTGAAAAAAATTTTCACCTCCGGTTTTCTATGAATTTGCACTTTTTAATGTGTTCTGAACGTGATCTGACCATTTTTCGAAAATCTCAGTTTGTCTACCTCTGTGTGTGTGTGTATGAAAATTTCAGTGGACGCTGTATCTAACGAACCAATCAACAAAATTTAACAAAATTTGGTATTTAGTTGAACTTAGACCTAAAGTGGTACTGATTAAATTTGGTGACCAATTGCTTAACAAGTGGCTCTATCATTCCATTTTCTCGTAATTTTTAACATGACTGTATAGGACAAAATTTAGTATAAATTTGCACAATGAGAACTAATTTTAGCTTTTCACTGACAAATAGAAAATAAAATATTTATAATATTAATAGTTAACCTGGATTTTCTTTTCTTTTTTTTTTTTTTTTTGTATATGTAGAAGGAATTTCTAGCCCCCTTACCCCGGGGAAGATTTTCAATATGGGTATTTTTCAAAATAATACTTTTAAAACGAATGGTTGTACAATACGTTTCTAATAATTAAAAAATATATATTATTATTATTATTATTACAAAAAAAGAAAAAAAAAAGTTTGAATTCTAAGATATCTTTCGTATAGTACAGAACTGGCTTTCTATGGATATTAAGTATTGTACTTTTGTCTATGATGAAAATTGTTTGCTTCATCATGGAAAATAACTTTGAAAAAAAAAAAAAAAAAAACTTTAAACAACTATTGGTACTACGTGAAATTGTATAGAAAAATATTGATGAATGTTTTGTGGTGACCAAAACATACTAGTTTCAATCGTGAGTTATATTCGTTAACTGAAACTAACTTAATTAATTAAGCAGTATAACATTAGTGAGTTGATTGACTAAAGTAAGGGCGTAATATACGCAGGAAACCTATATTATTTATCCTTAGATTATTTCTGGATTTTTTTTTATCTGGAGTAATTCCACTCGACTTTCCGAATATTAACAGTTGTTTAAATAAATTAAAGTAAGAGAAGTCGTTAAATAAAAAAATTAGAAAATTATAATAGGTTGTTTGAGTATTTTTCCCCATATAGTATATTGTTTAATTTAATGTTACTGCATTTCAAAGAATTTGAGTCAATTCTTTATCATTAAATAAAGAATTATTCGTTGTGTCTCTGTAAAAACATATAAAAGCTAGATTCACAAAAATCTATATCGTTTGTTTAATAACAACCTATAACGTCTATATAAATTTTTAGCTGAATCGAATAAGGCGTTTAGACGCTGTTGAACTTAAGGGAATTTCAGCCCATAGTCCATCTTGATAAAGAATTTTTCTTTGTGTCCTTGAGGGAAAAACAAAATCTATAAACAGATTTACCATAACCTATACAATTTGGGCGACGGTGTGTATAAATTTTCAGTTCATTTGAATAAGAAATTTAGACGCTATCGCATTTTAAATAATTTGAGCCCATACACGATAATGATAAAGAATTTTTCTGTGTGTTTGAAGCGTGACCCCCGAAATCTCATATTTGAAATTTATCATGATTACAATACTTTCCTTACATATATGAATATTCGGAAAATAAAACATGTTCCGCGTAAAAATTTCAATCAACCAATTTCTAATTGTCCCAAAATCAAACTTGAATTTCTTTAAGATTCTATATCCAGTATTTACAATTTTCAGAAATATAGTGTGTGTGGGTAAGATTGAAATTTTTTAGGGAAGAAATTTTTCTTCGTTTATTATACACTAATGTTTAAAATTTATATAACATTAATTTTTATAAACTTTAATTAAGTGATCGGGAATCATTATTGTGTATTTTTTAATACATGCCTAATAACGTGTCAAAGTCTTCTTTACATGTAAATATGCCAAAAAAGTGAAAATTTGCAAGGACTAGATATTTTTTGTAGTCCCAATATAATCTGTAAATTGTGTATGTTTCTTAAAGGGAATTCAAAACTATAAAATTGCATAAAACAATGCTCATCATTTTAAAATAAAAAATGTTCAATGAACTGCAATTAGTAATGCAGTGTTAATCGGTACTTAAGACACAAGACAGAACGCTTAGGCAGTAATTTATCGCTTTGTTTTGTATCTCGCTAACAAAAAAACACTAATATTTAGGATGTACCGTTTTAATTAAGAAACTAAAAAGTAATATTCATTAGCATGTATTATTTTTGCTGCGATTCAAGCAATATTTCATTAGTGGAAAAGCAAAAAGTAACACATGTAAAACAAAATTATTTTTCAGTTTTGGCATGTTTGATAGCAACAATACTTTATTTATTTCGATGATGTTTATCAAAATACAACCAAATAAGTTTTATTTTGCTAAGCTTACATATCAAAATGCATTGCAGGGATCGCTGTCTAAAGCGTTTTTTTTTTTTAGAAAGAAACTTTGTTCTTTGTAACGTCTTTTTTTTTTTTTTTTTTTTTTTTTTTTAAGAAAAATATTAGTCTGCAATCAATATTAAAAATTGAGAAATTATAGTAGGGATCGATATGAATATTCGGGGTTCATATATTGTCTGTGAATGAAAGGCGAATCTTACAAAGACTTAAAACTTTAATTACAGAATATTACAGAAGTTTATAAGTCTTTCAACAAAATATCAACTTCTGATACAGCAGAAAACACAATATAAATAATATCTGGCTACATAAAAGCCACAGCATGAACTGCATCATAAGCATAACACATAGCATAAGCTGTATTCATTAAGGGCCAGTCGGTAGAAACTCCTAACTCTTACAACGCTTCGCTTCAACTATGGACGGCTGAAATGCGATATAGTTATAGTTTCGTATGTTTCTATAGTTTTCTGGCTATTTCGTGAAATATTAGATATAAAGTATCAATAATCGATATAACGATAATAAAGATTATTTCGCCAAATTCACAAAAAAGTCACGAAAAGGCGATTAACTCGTCAGTCTTAGGCCAAATTCGGCGCCAAGATATTTCTGCCTCGACGAAGCTATTTAATGGTTTTTAAAAAATATAATAGCTATTTTAATGCCAAATCAAAGCTTAAATGCAAAAAGTTAGCATTTTATAACTTAATTAAGTCTATTAAGATTAAATTGCATATTTAAAAAAAAAAAAAAAAAAAAACTATTATTTACAAATTCGTAAGAATATTATGTCAAGAGCATTTGAGTAAGGACAACCCGTAAACGAAATTCACTAATGGGATGTTAATTGACTAAATGCAATATTTTAAAGCAATTTCCGTATATTGTCATTTGCATTCTAGATATAAAATTTTGAATAAGAACTTTTTGAAATTCCTAGAAATCTACCTCTCTTGAATTTTTCACTTATTTAAAAAAAAAGAGAGAGAGAGAGAGAGAGAGAGAATAGAAGAAAGAAAAAAGCACACACGGATGTTGGTCTATAGGTCGAAAATTTAAATTTAACATTCTTATTAGTAAAGATAATTTTATTTAAAAAATCTTCTATTCTTATAGACAATACCTGTAGTAAAATCATGTAAAGATATAGAATTAAAAGAAGACTTATGAAAGTTATTTTATTTGAAGAATATGTAGGTTATTTTATTATTATTTCCGAATAATATTTATGATTGATGTCAAAATAGCAAATAATGTTATGCATTTACATATTTGGCACAAGATACTATCAGATAAAATGAATCATAAATCAGTTACAGTAAAAAATCAATTTGAAAGATGAAGGGCAACATTATCGACAATCGACTGTTAAAGTAAAAAAATAATCGAACAGTTGCTGAAACAAAATAAAGAATTTGGCCACGGATTAGCAGCTTAATTTGAAGATTAACAGCTTCAAAATCTGGATTGATGGAAAATACATAATATTTACACTGATAAAGAAAGGTATTATTTAACATCGTGAAAGTTTCGTTATGAAACTAGAAATGATAGATTACCCCTGTGTATGTAATTAACTTATCAGTTACATAGATGAATTTTTAATCAGTATTTCAGATAAAAGTCACATAATACTTAACAATAAGTTTTATTTTATTCTTTTTTAGTTAAAAATAAATGTTTAAGATTGAAAATAAGTATTAAAAAAACCAATTAAAGTAATTAATTTGTTGTAAAATAACTGAAACTCTGGTTATAGTTACAGCCTCCAAATTTAAGGAAATTACGCAAAAAAAATAACCAGAAAATATCCTTAAAGTGTTCACTACTGGTGTAAATGCAATGAAATAAAGAAATATATTTTGAAATTTTGGCATTCAAAATGCGCAAAATATGACAACTATGCAATTATATTAACTTAATGTTCTAAAAATAAATTCTGCCTGAAGATTTTGCCTACGTGTTAGGCACGTACTCTTTCGCGACGGGAGGTGCAAACGCGCGCTGAAATCCTATGCATCAATATCTCAAACCCTATGGACATACAATACCATATTGTGTCGAAATTTACAGTTTTTAAAACTTTCCAGGACACTGGCACAAATGTGACATGCCTGGGAGTGAAGGAGAAAAAACTTTGGCAAGCCAGCGGAGTGCCGGCCAGGAAATTAATGTGTTTCTTGCTAGCACTTTTGCGTAACAGTCGGCGCGAAAGGGTTAAAATGAATGCAAAATCAACGAAACGCACTTTTTTTTTATTATATGTACCTGATGTTTTTAGTGAAAATATGAGAAATAACATATATATATATAATATATATATATTATTTTTTATTTTTATTTTTTATTTTTTTCCTTAGCGGGAAATTTTATATCTATACCCTGGAGGTAAAGAACACCGTGTCACAAAATCGTAATTATTCAGGAGAGCGATTTTTTTTTTTTTAGTTTTTTTTAACTTTAAATGCACTTCCTTACAACTGCCAGTAATCGCTTAGCGATACTTTTAACACATTATTAATGACATAATATATTAATGTAATAAAATAAAATTTGCACATCAAAGACATGTTGCAGAATCTTTTCACAAAAATATCGACGTGGTGTCTTTTACCTATCCATGATACATGTATAAAAAATTAGCAAAAGTTTGCTCTTATGCCAAACTTTGTACTAACTATCTAATTTAAAAAATTATAATAATAATAATGTACATTGCTGTAACACGTATCTATTGAATAAATTAAAACTTTATGATATTCGCCAAAATTACTAATTTATATATCAACACGTAAATATATATAATATATATAGTAATACAATTATTAGTGCAAAATTTTGAAATTTAAAAATGATTTAATTTCAGTATTAAAACAATTATTCGGATCATAAGCGAAGACAACCCAAATCAAACCAAAAAAGAAATAAAGAAAAATCGAAATGAATTATTTTAAATTGGAATGAGAAAAAAGCATTATATATATATATATAATTTTGTCCCTATTTTGTGTACAACCAACTCTAAGGTAATCAAACTTACACATAAAGCTTAACTTTACATTTTAAGCATAGAAATTAATAAATAATGTATAAAATTTTTCTCTAAATCTATTTTAATTTTTTCATGTAATCAGATTTTCGGTATATAAATGTAACAGAAAAGTCTTTATTTCAGTTAAATATTTTGCTTTGAAACAAATTAACTCTATTAACATTTCACAACTTGAAAATTTGCCACGTATATTAAAATGAATGCAAAATCAACGAAGCGCATTTTTTAATATACTACATTTTTTCCAAAAAACTTTATCGAAATATTGTTGTGTTTGACGTTTATTTATCGTTTGGAACCTCTAATATTGGATTTAAAACTGTCACATCCGCATTCATTAATTGGCTATTACATCCATTCTACTAATCATGCAAATATGTTTCGAAAATTTAAAAGTTCTTTTTTTTTTTTTTTTCCTAAAAATAATAATAAAAATAAATAAAAACGAAATTAAATTTTTGGCCATTTTTATGTTGAGGAAATTATCTGTTCCGATTTTACAGACATTAAAAACATTGAATTGCTAAGAGTCTCACCGCAGCTATTGCAAAGTCTTTTATAATCTGCACACGAAGACTTTATTTTATTTATTTATTTATTTATTTATTTTTAGCACCTGTCTTCCCACTTCAATAATTTTCTGATTTCAGGATAATTTAACAGCTTAATAAAAATACGCACATGACCTTTAAAAGAGAACTGACATTTATTAAAATAATTGAAAGCGATACATTTGACAAATATAATATCAACAGCACTTTCATGTATAATTATCTAAGTATAAAAATGTGTAATTATTTTCTTATCTTTGCATTAACATCTGTACAATATAGCTTAACGATTTCTTATATTAATATACATATGTCTATAATTATATAATTATACATAATAGCGAAAAACGTTAAAAAAGAAATAATGTTTTTATTGCTTTAATTTATTGGCTATAATAAAGGTAATTACGCGCTTGGAAAATATATCATTAAAACGCAGAATTTGTGAAATTATATGAGATAACGATTACTGATTAATGTCTCACTGAAAGATTATTATCTGAAAAACGACTGTGTAAAAAATAATTTTTATGTATTTTAATACAATATAATTTAATACCAGTTTACTACATATATATTTTAAAAGAAAAAAAAAACTACGCATCTATGCGTTAGATTACACCTAGTCAAAAAAATATTTGCATTATCGAAATAAAAAGAATTATAATTTTTTTACACTGGGAAATAAATAAATAAATAAATAATAAAATGCGTTATATTTCATCATAACATGCACAGAACAAAATGACAATTCTACATGCGTTAAATTTCAAGCCTGCTGTAAATAAACTTGTTACGGAATTTTTCTGGAGCACTAGAAAAATATATGCACTTTTATAGCACAAAGTTTTATACATTTGATTAAATATTAAATGAATAGTCACATTTGACCAACTGGGAATCGAGCCATGGCCGTCTGCGTAGGAGGCGAGGACGTGTAGTAAAATCGCAATGAAAATATCCATTAAATTTGCAGTTCTTTTTTTTCTGAGTTCTTTAAAAATTGAATACCGAAGTAATGCTTTAACCCTTGCTTTCCCAAAATCAAGGCGTTACTGCAGAAAAATTGCTTTCAGATGCCACTTGGCATGTTTGGCGAAAATCACCAGCACCGTGCCTTTTTGCATCGTTTAGAAGTTGCCACATACCACTGGTTACGTTTGCTATCTGTGGCGAATTAGCGCACTTTTTAAAGGAGGCGGGCTTAACTAAATTTCAACTTCAAAATGGGGTCAAAATGACCCCATCATAGGAAAACGAGGGTTAATGCTAGAAATCATCTAATATTGAAAATCAATGCTTACAGCTTATTAAAAAAAAAATGAAACAATGTTTCAATTTAGCTATTTATTGTTGCATTGTTTCATTCATTAAATGGAATAAAATCAGATTACAAAACATAATGCATTCCTTATAGTAAATAATTTCTTTTTAAAAATGTCCGCTTAAATAAGTAATATAAATCATTTATTTATCACACTAAATATATTTCTAAAATCTCTGCATTAAAAAAAATAATAATAAAGAGTGCAAGTTAATTAACAAAAAGTTTGATGCATTACATAAACAAATTCATGCAAATGTATAAACAATACAAAATCAAATACCGCCATTTTTAGGCACTTTATTATACACTAGCAAACCCATGCGACATTTTCACTGTTTCTTTTTCTTTTCTTTTCTTTTCTTTTCTATTTACCATTAAAATTTCAAACTTATAAGTCTTATATACCATTTTACTATGTTTTTATTAACTTCGAATCCTGTTTGTTTGTTTGTCCAGTAAAAATCTTGCAATCGATTTTTAACTAACTTCTCGAGTAGCTAGATATTTGAAACTTTCAGGACAGCTGAGAACTCGGTGACAATATATTTTTTTTAATACTTTTAGTCAACTGTTTCAGGTACCGCTGCCTTCGGCAGCGTTTATATGATTCAGCAGAGAATTTATTTGACTAACTTCCCGACTAGCTAGACATTTGAAACTTTCAGAATAGTTCAGAACACGGTGAAAATGCATTTTTTTAATACCTTTCGCCAACTGTTTCGGGTTCCTGCTGCCTTCGGCAGCGTTACCAGTACAAAGCTTGCAATCGATTTTTCACTAACATCCCGACTAGCTAGACATTCGAAACTTTCAGGATAGCTCAGAAAACGGTGACAATACATTTTTTTTTTTTATACATTTAGTCAACTGTTTCATGTCCCTACTGCCTTCGGCAGCGTTTATGTGATTCAACAGAAATTGTATTTAACTAACTTCCCGACTAGCTAGACATTTGAAACTTTCAGAATAGTTCACAACACGGTGAAAATGTATTTTTTAAATATTTTTAACCAACTGCTTCGGAACCCTGCTGCCTTCGGCAGCGTTAATAGTGCAAAGCTTTGCAAACGATTTTTCACTTAGCTAGACATTTGAAACGTTCAGGATAGCTCATAACACGGTGACAATACATTTTTTTCTAATACTTTTATTCAACTGTTTCAGGTCCCTACTGTATTCGGCAGCGTTTATATGATTCAATAGGAAATTTATTTAACTAACTGTCCGACTAGCTAGACATTTGAAGCTTTCAGAATGGTTCAGAATACGGTGAAAATGCATTTTTAAAATATTTTTAACCAATTGCATCGAGACCCTGCTACCTTTGGCAGCGTTACAGTACAAAGCTTGCAATCAATTTTTAACTAACTTCCCGGCTAGATAGACATTTGAAACTTTTATAATAGCTTAAAACACGATAGCAATGCATTTTTTTTAATACTTTTATCTAATTGCTCCGGGTTCCCGCTGCCTTCGGTAGCGTTTATATGATTCAACAAAAAACTTAAAAACATGATATATAAAAAGTTCTTTTTATCTTCTAATTATATACCATCCAATTAAAATTTTA
This sequence comes from Salticus scenicus, assembly GCA_963930645.1. NCBI lineage: Eukaryota > Metazoa > Arthropoda > Arachnida > Araneae > Salticidae > Salticus > Salticus scenicus. The sequence continues at coordinate 351,385,531 of OZ005652.1, forward strand.
ATTCATTAGAAGCCAAATTTTTACTAGTTTTGTGGGATGAAACGCTAATGGTAATTAAATCAAATCATTCAAGGAAAGTTTCAAAATAAAATTCATGTTTGTCGATCCAGTTTTCATATTTCCCCAGGCAAGACAGCTATAATAAAGAACCAATATGACGACTTTTAAATTTTTTCCGCCATGTTGGGGAGATCTCTCTCAAAAAGTACTTGACAAATCATCTTGAGACTTTAGGATTGGAAGCAAGTGTTACACCGTATGTATTTCAGTTAAAGTTTTGCTTCGAAAATGAAAGGGGGACCAGCAAAACATTAAAGAAAAATGAAAGTGTGTCGTCTCACCCTGTAAAAAGTAATGGTTCACATGCAAGATGGCTGTAGCATGTGATTATGAAGGTCCTTCTTATTATCTGTATACTTTTTGTCTCTACTGCATGTATTCAAAGAGATGTAAAAATTTCTTGAAAAAACTGCAAAAAGAAATTTCACTTTTTTAGCTATAACACGCAAGATATTAAACCCAGTGCAAAGTTATTTTCAGGAAATTTGATATACAATATTAGACATAGCATACTGCAATCAGAATGGAAAAAATTTGATGTAGGCACCACATGACTTCCTTATACACTTTTAGAAATATACATAATGTTAAAAAACATTGACATTGGACCCGAAACAGTTGGCTAAATATATTTTTAAAAAATGAATTATCACCGGGTTCTGAGCTTTTCAGAAAGTTAGTTAAAAACCGATGCAAGATTTATACTGGTAACGCTGACGAAGGCAGCACGGACCCGAAAAAAATTGGCTAAAAGTATTTTTAAAAATGCATTTTCACCGTGTTCTGAACTATTCTGAAAGTTTCAAATGTCTAGCTAGTCGGGAAGTTAGTTAAATAAATTTTCTGTTGAACCATATAAACGCTGTCGAAGGCAGCAATGGCCTGAAACAATTGGCTAAAAATATTTTAAAAATGCATTGTCACCGTGTTCTGAGTTTTTCCGGAAGTTTTAAATGTCTAGCTAGTCGGGAAGTTAGTTAAAAATCGATTGCAAGATTTGTACTGGTAACGCTGCCGAAGACAGCAGGGACCCTAAACAGTTGGCTAAAAGTATTAAAAAAATGCACTTTCACCGTGTTCTGATCTAGTCTGAAAGTTTCAGATGTCTAGCTAGTCGAGAAGTTAGTTAAATAAATTTTCTGTTGAATCACATAAACGCTGCTGAAGGCAGCAGGTATTAGAAACAGTTGGCGAAAAATATTTTTAAAAATGCATTGTCAACGTGTTCTGAACTTTTCTGAAAATTTCAAATGTCTAGCTAGTCGGGAAGTCAGTTAAATTGCAAGATTTGTCCAAACCGTTTTTGAGTCATTACCGTTTTTTGATACATTTTGGCCATTATGAGCCTAATTTTCCTAAATATCTCCAAAACGAAAAATCATACAAAGCCCAAAAAGGGAGGTGCACAACTAGATGTTATAACAAACCTATGTACCAATTTGCACCTTTCTATGTTCAACCGTTTTTGAGTTATGCAACACACACACACACACAGACATACATACATACAGACGTCACGAAAAATCGTGTAAAATCCCTTATATCTCTAAAACGAGAGCTCGTGTTAAGACGACACTTGCAGGTGTACAACTAGACATCATGACAATCACATGTATAAATTGGCAACATTCAGCGATCATTCGTTTTCGAGCAATGTGAAATGCAAAATCCATTTCGCAAATCGGGATTACTATACTTCCTTATACTTTGTATAAGGAAGTAAAAATATTAAATACCTAATGAAATATGGGCATTTTTGCTAAATACATTTTCACTGCGCATGCGTAAAATTTAGCGCAATTTTATTTGCATAATTTAATAACCAAATATATTGAGCTACTTATATAAAAACCCCAAACAAATATCGTGTAAACTCAAAAAGTTGTACGCAATAGAATGAACTGAATTTCAGCTGTTCCCCAAAACAAGAAAATGGAAAGGGGGTTTTCTCAATATTTGTTTAGAATCCTCGAAAACTGTATTACCATTCACTGAATCTAAATAAAAATGTGAGTAAAACCCCTTATAGTTTAGATTTTTTTCAGAGAAACTGAATAGCAGTTCGTTCTATCGCGTACAACTTTTTCAGTTTATTCGATACTTATTTGGGGTTTCTATATAAGCAGCTCAATACATTTGGCTATTAAATTATGCAAATGAAATTGCTCTAAATCTTACGCATGCGCAGTTAAATTTTGTATAGTAAAAATTTTCATATTTCATTAGATATTTAATATTTTTCATCCTAATTGCAGTTTGCTTTGTTTAATATTGTATGTCAAGTCTTCTGAAAATAGCTTTTCACTGGGTAATACTTTGCGGCATAATTTGGATGAAATACTTTTTTTTTTTTTTTTTTTTGGGGGGGGGCGGGGGGGGTTGCGTGTTATAGCTAAAAAAGTTAATTTTTTTTATTCAGATTTAAAAGAAACCTTCATATATCTCAGATTACATGCGGTAGAAACATAAAAATTTATACATGTAACAAGAAAGAGTGCCCCATAATCACATGCTACAGTCAAATTGCATTTCAACAATTACTTTTTACAGGGTGATGCCAAACACTTTCATATTTATTTAATTTTTTACTTGCTCCCTTTTCACTTTCGAGGCAAAACTTTAACTGAAATATATGAGGTATAACATGCTCTTACCTATCCTAAAGTGTCAAGATGATTTGTCAAGCACTTTTTGAGATATTCCAAAAAACGTCTGAAATCGAAAGTGTCCGAAAGTAGGGTATGTAAGACAGATCTGATGTACAAATGAATTTAACTAGTTTAGTTAAAAAATAGATAACTGGAAATGGGACTGTAAACCCGTATCTAAATGTTTTTTGTATGTATTAGTTGGTTTCTAGTGTATTAATGAATCTGCAAAATTTTGCTGAAAATCAAAAGGGGAGGCGAAAGTTGAAATCTCCAAAACAACTCAAACGATTTTCCTCAAATTTGAAAGATAAACCCCTTTTAGTTGTCTTTTCACATATATTACTTGGTTTTTACAGGCAAACTGATAGGAGTCCTGATTAGTCATGCCAGTTTTTAACCTTCTGAAGACAGGACAGGGCGCAAGACCATGGCCGAATCTGAATGCCTTATCGGTTCAATTCCATGCTGGTCCGTCGTTGAATACCCATTTACACAAAATGTACCTTTATTAGATATAAGAACTTTATGGGTCTAATTGTCTCATACTACTTTTTTATTTATTTTATTTTATTTTATTTATTTATTTATTTTTATTTTCTTTTTATTTGAGAATTGGTATAAGATATTATGATATGTATAGCAGTAGGCAAAATGAAGTTGTGTGGTTGTTAAGCAGCATATTGTTTTAACCGCCGCTAATTTAACGAAGAAAAGACAAATATCCGTATATAATTTCGAAAAAAAAAACTTCTTTCGTAAAAAAACATTGTCTACAAGAACAATTCACAATTAAAATATTATTTAAAAACCATTTTTTATAATGTCACATTTCTTTTCCATTTTCGAATTATCCTGTAATACTGTATTTAAAACATTATTATCTATCGCAGAAATATGCACTGGTTCTCATTATTATAAGGACACCCGTTTTTGTATAGTAACTAAACACTGAACACTATTACTTAAACAAATATACTTTTTATTAATTTGAATTTCATTAATAGACTATATTTAAAAAGTTTTATCGTTTTCCTATCTTAGAAAACTTTAAATACGGTCAAAAAGATAATTTTTCAGGTGTTCAAAATTATAAGGACAGCTCGAATCTTAGTAATTTTTTTTTCATTTATTCTTTAAAGTAATATTTTATGGGGTCTCTTTTTAGGGTGAAAGAGTCAGACAATCTCTCTGGTATATATATAAATATACATTTTTTTTTAATATTCAGTTTCAATACCATTTCATTCAGCATAGATGATATTCTGAATACATATAAACTATTTAAAATTGCTTTCCACTTGCATGCACTTTTCTAATATGATACGTTAAGGTTTTTTCAACTTTTAGGCCACAGGAAAGGCAATAATACAGAAGTTTCTTTCTTCAAACTATTTCCTATTGCTCTAGAAGTAGAGCAAAAATGTAAGTCTTGTTGAAAAAATATTATTACCCTCCAAAATCTAACAAAAATCTGAGAATTCCACGTTTAAAATTTACGGATATTCTCTTGATGTTCATAATAATAGAAAAAATTACTAAATTCATTCTGCCTTCAGTAGAAACAGCTCTCCAGAGCACCATAGATCCACCTTTAAAATGCCCGATTCATATCTGCCTTTAAAAAATCTGCTCTGTCTTTCGCTATCTTCAGATCGTGTCAGTAACTGTTAAAACCTTTTGGTTAATCTAGAATAAAATGTTTTTCATCCGAAAATGAAACATTTTACCATTTAATATTGTCTTTATTCAACTTTAACACAGACGTTCTTTCCCCCATTAAGTGCTTAATGATTATTACAGGTTTTTTAGTCATTTTAACATATTATTAATTATTTTAAACATGCATAAATTTGGACCCCAACCTTTCGTTAAAAATTACGAGCAAATTTAGCAGCAGCCATTATGAGAACGGTAAGAGGAATTATGAGTCTTCGATCTCTGTAAAACAACTCCGATTTTGCATCAGATCTCTCTCCTATCGAACCAGCAGTTCAACGTTTGATCACATTTCCTTTAGCAATTTTAGATCTTCGAATTTCATTAGAAATTCGACGGATTGAAATTATCCTTCCACTTAAAAAATACATTGTTCATACTTCACTACATGAACGTTCTTTTTTTTTTTTTTTCGAGGAATTAACAGTAATGTCCGTCCAAGAAAAATTGAAGGCGTATATATATGAATTAATCTAGCCCAGTAGTTAACAAATTCACATGTCGACTGTAATTTATTCGCTAGTAAGTTAAATAAAACGAAAAAATCTTGATTGTCCCTATAATTATGAACATCTAAAAACGTGGAGAAAAAAATATTTTGCATTATTTTTCATTAATTTTGTTTCACATAAAAAAAAAAAAAAAAAAAAAAAAAAAATAGCAGTTTTGGTTTTTAGAATACTAGATATATTACGTGCACTAAGTATAATCTTGTTCACAATTATTTTCACATTAGTTATTTCAAAGCCTAAAGTGTCCTTATAAATATGAGAAGGAATGTACGTTCAAATTTATTTTTCTATCAGTCAATTTTGCAGAAACAATACATAAAAGTACTTAAATTTTATGTGTACTATACAGACTTTAATTTTTTTCTTCATTCTTTTTTATTTCTAAATGATTTATTTTAAAATGTGTGACATCAATTAACCATGCTGTTAAATATATACTATAAATTAAACAACATATCTAAATTCTATGGCACTTAAAGAAATTGTACTGAAAACTGTACTTGACAAACTAAAATTACGAACAACAAAAATCTATAAATGTTTTTAAAATATGAAATTTTTCTGTATAGTTTGAATGCAAACTCTAGTATGTTCATGTCAATTGAACATACGACAAGAATTAGCGAACAAAAAGTCAGACAACTTTTGTTTTTCAATTGAAATAGGAATACTGGACCATATAATTTCAATAAGAAACAAGGTATAAATATCGACTAATCCATTTAAAACAGTTCAGCATGAAATATATTTAATATATATAAGGTACAATTATGCATAGGGAATATCCGATATATTTATAGGGATTGCATTTCATATCAATGCATTGCACTGCATATGCAATGTTTTCTAAACAGATTAATTTCGGCAATAATTCTTTTTAAATATAGATTTTAGATCTGTTTAAGAAGTTACAAAGATCCTTAGAAAAGGTACAGAGGGCTTATAAAATCAAAAATGTCTTCAAATTCAATTTCAAATGTTACTAATTTAAACTTTTGTACGGCTACTGTACAAAACAAGTATGTAGTCATCACAAAACTTTCTTCTAAATTTTTCTAAACAATTGCACGCAGTTCAAATTATTTATTAAATTTATTTCTCATTAAAGTTACTTCCACAATGAATGTAGACGATTCACATCTGAGAGAATTATAATACTAAATGTCGAAAGAAAGTCACTAACGTGCCCTATATGTAACATCAAACAAAAAGTTTTATTTATTTATTTTTTCTTTTAACACTTTTCAACCTTGTTGAAAAGTGTTAATGACTTCGGTTTGATTGTCTGTCTGTTTCCCGTATATATTCATGGACTTTCATGAAACTGATATATGTTATTCAAGTTCCGTATCGGATCTTCACTATTGAAAATAGAGTGAATACCTCTACAGGTGTGCAAGTACTCTTTCAGGTGTACTCTCAGGGTAACCTTTCAGGTGTCCCTGCACACCTGAAAGTATTCCAAAGCTTGTGTTCTATAAAAGGTATTTTTATAAAACATATCTTAATACCGTTATTTTACACAAATCTTAATGAAATTATTCAAGATCACAATTGGATGTTTCTTATCGAAAATGCAGTAAATACTATCACAGATTTGTATGCGCGGACACCCGAAACTATTATAAAGCAATGCGTTCTATGAGAGGTATTTTTTATAAACCAAATTTTAATAACTTTACTTTGGACATATCTTAATAAAATTAAAATATGTTATTCATATGCACAAAAGAATGCTTTTTATAGAATACAGTATGATTAGCATTAGATTTAAAAGGCCACACAAAAATATACGGTTACATTAAGGAGTATTATTAGAAATTTGCTGGAATTGTCTTTTCGTTTATATTAAATGTTTTTATTACATTCTAAATGTTTTTAACACTTTCCAACAAGGTTGAAAATAGTTAATGCCTTCCGTTTGTCTGTCTGTCTGACTATCCGCGTTCTAACTCCCGTATACATTCAAAGAATTTCTTGAAACTGATATATGTTATTCAAATTCACTATTGGATGTTTTTTTCTTTTTTTTTAAATTGAGTGAATACGTCTACTAGTTTGTGTACAAGGACACCGAAAGTGTTTCAAATCGATGTGTTCTATGAAAGATATTTCTATAAACCAAATTTTAAGAATATTACTTTGCACAAGTCCTAATAAATTTGAAATATGTTATTCGTATGCACAAAAGAATGCTTTCTATGGAACGTAGTATGATTAGCATTAGATTTACAGAGCCACATAAAAATAATCAGTTACACTGAGGGCTTTTATTTCAAATTTACTGGAATTGCCTTCTCGTTTAGATTTAACACTTTTTAAGTGTTAATATGATTCCAATTTGTATATCAATCTGTCCGACTGTTCATTTGTCTGTCTGTCCGTCTGCCCATCCTCAGTGTCCGTAAATATTTTTAGAATTTTCGAAAAAATTATATATGTTATTCAAATTCACTATGGAATATTCCCTATTTAAAATGGCATTAATAGGTTCTGTGCAACTGGTTTGTCTACAGGCGCACCTCAAAACAAAATGCCAATGTATTGCTTTTTAGGAAAGATATTTTTATAAATTACATTTAAAGAGCTTTCTATTGTAAAAATCAAAAAGAAATTGGCATTTATTGTTAACATGCTAAAATAATATTTTGTATCGAATATGATTTTGTTAACCTTCTAATTTACATGGCTACACTAAAATATTCAGATAAATTAAGGGCTGCAATTAGAATATAAGGGCTGCATTTTCTTTCGTGTTAAGCATTTTTAACACTTTTAATAATGCTTAAGAACGATTAGGAATTCAGTAAGTCTATCTGTTTGCCTTTGAGAACTATACGTTGTGTGGTTATGTAGGCAAAGAGCATTGAAAGTTATACGATACTACAATTACCTACAGTTGGATAGTGTTGATAACCAATGCGTACCACTTGATTTTTTCTTCTTGTTTAATCGGTAACTTTGCTTTAAATCATCGCACATCTATGAGTTCATCTCAACCATTCGTTTTAACCCGTTATCACCCAGTGTCCTTATTTAAGTACAGCTAATAAAATGGCACGTATATTTTTTGTGGTTTCTTGGAATGATTTATGCTTTTTAGTGACAGTTTATAGTATCACTCTAAATGATCCCTTAAATTTTTATGTGACTACTTTTATTTATTATTTCATAATTTGGATAGTCATTTTACGATTTTTCATTCGTCGCACATACATTTGCTTTTTGAGCAGGTACACTAACTTAAATCAAGTTGAATAATGATATATATTATAATACTTTACTTTCGAGAACTTTGTCAACATATAATAAAAAATTAATGTGTTATCTTAAAGATTTTCTATATCTCGAAGGTTTCTCGCTGGAACACTAAACGTCAATGAATGAAGATAGGCTTTAAATTTAAAACTAGCAAAATAATTGTTTAAGTTAATGTATTTTACTGTCAGTTGTCTATATTAATTTAGAAGCGAAATAATCAGTTAATAATATTTTGCAAAATTAATTCGGGTGTTAACGGGATAAAGGTATTGGCGAGTTATTTTGAAAAATACTCATACCGACAATTTACACTCTCGGGATTTACTTTTCTTTCACGGGGCAACAAGCAACGAGTCTACATACACAATTTTTTTTCCTGGTTAACTTATACTACTATAAATCCTTCATTTTAACTCCGAATGATTAGTTAAAAATAATTACATTTGTGCACACTCATACGGACTTTTATTCATATACTGTCATATTAAATATTTTGAAAAATGGTTCTGCTATTTTCACTAAATGGTTATAGGCGCTAATGTTTATGTCAAGATACATTTACATATAAATATACTTTAAGAAAACAAAAGTCAAAATTTTATACGAATTCAATACTTTTTCCTCTTGAACACAGACAAAAGAAAAAATTCCAGGGAGTAAAAGTTCCCCGTATCCTAATAATATACAGAATTTCAGAATTGTAACAAAAAAAAAGGTCAGAGGTAAATTAAAATAAAGTTATTGAATGTTAGTTACAAGTTAAACTTCAATATGTTCTAATTTATTTACATATAATTGATTTAATTTCTTGTGATCCTTGAAATATAATCTGCAAATTTGCATCGTTACTTTGCAAAATTTATATTGGAACATTTTAATCAGTGTAATTCATCTTTTTATTTCCTCATATCTGTGAGGTTTTTTTATGATTTAAAATTGAAATTTTGCGCATCAATTTGATTATGTTAGGAGTATCTTTAAATAACTATGTTGGCAATCGTATCAGTGTTTTTTTTTTCCGAAATAATACCTATTTTTTTTTCTCTACTATTTTTTAACTAGTTAGTTGTGGAGCGATTAAGGCGCCAGTTGAAAAACGATCATTTCATTTTATTTATTTTTCACTTCAAATAACTCATTTGCTAGCAAGCCCACGTGAAATTTTCGCACTTTATTTATCTCTTCGATTACCTTTAAAATTTAAAATTTTTATTTTATAGGCATCATTTTTATATGCATGAGCAAACTTAATATTATATCTATATATCTATATATATATATATATATATCTATATATATTCGCGTAAAACATTTTTCATTTTATGCTGGAAAAAAAAAAAAAAGATAAATAAAAATTTAAATGTTTATTTTAAAGTTATGTCTATTTTCATATTTTAATTAAGGTTAAAAAAATCTAATCAAAAATTCGTTTCAAATAAAGTACCAAATGAAAGGGGCAATTTTTCTGAATCCGTTGAAATCAACAGCTTATCGATCAAATTTTCATATTTTTTAAAATTAACTAAAGTATGAAAATTAGGTGGAAACTTGCGTTCAGACACAGACAGAGTCCAAGGAAATCTCTTAGCCTTTTAAAGTGTGACAGAGTCAGTCAGTGATACCTTTTGCACTTATTGTACTTTGCAGAAGAATGTAGGAACTTTATTTTCTATTTTTTGTTGTATGTTTAAATTCACTTTTAAAACCTGCTTATTTCCTCGGACGAATATTATTTTTATTTACTATCAAAAATGAATATCATTATTTAAAATTTAAGATATGGATTGTATTGTCCAAATATTTGTTTTCAATCAAGATATTTGTAATATAAATTCATTTACTTGTTAATTTTAATCTAATTTACTTTCTAAATGTGGATTTTTCTAAACAATAAAATTATAAAACTGGTGTGATAACGCCAATAAAGTAACGGAAATCTGTTTTATTTATTAATATTATTTGTGAACACTAAAACCTACGTAATTATGATATATTAATTTTAATTGTAATTAATCTTGATTTCTTTTTAAATCATGGATTTTTTTTTTTCTTTTATACAAGAAAAATAGCATAAAGTACTAACAATAATGTACCAGTACTCATACAATAATACAAAACATTCTTTTATTACTCTATCGTTCGCTTGTAAATAGCAAAACATACCTTATTTCGATATGACATTGTTTATCCATTAATTTTTCTTATTTATCTTTTAAACATGCAATTTTTTCATAGAAAATATTTATTTATAATTTTTTTAAAATTCTCTTACTATACTTATAAAACTAGCTTTCTGTGGCCATCACAAAACTTTCTTCTATACATTTCTGCATAAGAGCATCACCTACCAGTTAACTTGCACACACACACAAAATAAATAAATAAATAAATAAATAAATAAATAAACTCGCATAACAAGTTTGGTGAACTTATATTACATAGTAGCTGAGATATAGCCTTCCCCTGAACGGGAATAAATTGCAGAACAGCACTGCCACCTTTCGGCCTATATACACCTGAATAGTTTTACATAACATCCATCGGACATACCACGTTTGATGCATTTATATAATATAGAAGTTGAGATATAGGCTTCATGTAAACGAAACGTTTTGCAGCCTAACAGTGCCACATGTCATCTGATTATGCACACAAATTGAGTAAACATAGTTTTTCTTCTCGTAACAGCATAAATTTAAATTATATTATTTACATTATTAAATTTTATTTAAATTACAGCATGGCAGCGCCACTTTTCGGCAGTTGTGCATCCAACTTAAACTAGCGCAGTTTACATAATATCCATAATGCATACTAATTTCGGTGCATTCATGCACTATGGAAGCTGAACTATAGTATCTCCTTAAATGGGAGAAATTGCCGAATAGCAGCGCTACCTGATGAGCGATATGTCTAAAAAATTTAATGAGCACTAATTTAAGACTCGGTTCAACCAAGTGTAAAGTTTAGTTAAATTTCGTCCATTGGTTTGTGAGATACAGTGCCTATAAAGTATTGCAAACACACAGACATACAGACAAAAATATCAAATTGTATTCAGGTCTTCTCAAAATGTGTAAATCCATCAAAAACGGTAAGTTGAAACTTTTCACTACGCATTACTTTCTTCTTGCCTATCTAAAAGAAAGTAATAAAGAAAAAACTATTATCACATATTTGCTTGAGGGAAAAAAAAAAAAAAAAAAAAAAACATGCACAATTTTAACAGAATAAATATATAAAAATAATAATTTTTCTTCATCTTTAATTCATTGTGTTTGTTAATCAAATATAATGGAAATTTACTTAAACAGCAACGAGTGAAAATGTCACATGTTCACATTATTTTTCCATCTTCTTTCTCCGAATTAATCTTATGTATACTTAGCTCAAAACCACATTCATAATAAATGAGTAATTTCTTTTTCCAATTACAATATTTTAAATTATGTCAAATATTTATTTTTGGAATTATAATCTCTATATGTTAATAAAGCTTAAATTATGCGGGCGAACACTCTGAAGGTTTAATTGAATTCATTCTGCAAAAAGACTGTAAATTTTTCTTTTAAGCTATTTAATATGCAAGATATTGCTAATTTTAAATTATACATACAAATGCTAATTAAATATTTGCATTGTAGTCAAATTTGGTAATTTTGTCATTTGGAAGTTAAATGTCAAATAGAAATTTTTCGTATAAAGTTCTTAATGTATCAAAATTTCATCAAAATATTTATAAAAAATCGAATATATTAAAGTTAATGTTCATTACTGGAAACATTTCGAAAAATTCTATAGAAAATAAGTATTATAAAATTATTTTCTTATTACGGGACTACAATTTTAACTTCAAAGCACGTACTTTTGTAATTGTGGGTGGTAATGTCTCTATAAGCATTTTCAGTTATTCTATACTATACTACACAAATTTATACGCTGGATTACGGTCAGTAGCCGTAAGTCCGTAAAAAGTGTTCTATTAACTAACCGTAAAAATAAAGTTATGAGTGTTAGATTTGTAGATCTTATTTTTCTGGAAGAATGGACGCGACCCATTAATAAATGGTGAACACTGAATTTTACAGCATTTCGTTACAAATAAAGCTATTGAGAATTTTTCTTGAAGAAGAAAGCTGACGGTATAGTATAATGTTCAACTCTTAGAATTTTTCTAAATTTTCTTTGAGTGTATATGCATTTTGAACTGAAATAAATGCTAAATTAATATTTAAATATATTTAAGTTCAAATTTACATGATTTAAGTTATCATTCAGAAAAGTAAGTATAAAAGTGATATATAGTACACGGGTCTGACAATGTGTGTTCAAAAAATTACTCTTTGCATTTTTTTTTCTGAGTGACTTTTAATTTTATTTTACATTTTAACTCAAATATAGTGTTATGGACAAAAATTATTTAAATCACAAAAATGTATGACAAATAAATATCTTATTAAAGTATCTTAAAAATGATCGAATGCAGTATCTCTTAAAGTACAACTTAAATTGTAATATTCTGCCACTATATTAATGCACGGTGAGAAAAAGTAGTGTGTAGTGTAAGTGTCATTCCAGACTTCTAAATTTGTAATATATAAGTAAATTTGTAATTTGACAAACAAAAGCCACGTTTATCAATAATCTCTAAAAATTTCTCAAACTATCAACGTGCAACTCATTTTTTTTTTCTTCCTGTATCGGAAAAACAACGAAGACTGATTTTGCATTCGCAGAATGAGAAGTCCATTCATGTCCAAATTGTGTTGAAACTGCCTTTATTGGTGAGCCATCTGACGTCTGATTACACAGCTGCTTCCGGGATTTTAAGACATTTCGATAAGCACGTTTTACGTGAAATTTGTCTCGAAACATTTTTATTAGATTGTAAGTGCTGCCAGTTCATGGGGGAAAAAAATTTTACCTACGTCATTGAATAGTACTCATTCATCTTCAGAAAATACATGAAGAACTTCGTAAGTAATTTTATGGAATAAATGTTAAATGATATTCTTCAAAGTTATGTGTAGTGGAGAAAGTAAATTGACGCTAAGATGCAAATAAATGAGAAAAAAAATGAAATTTTAATGTATATAGTTTCTTATAAAATTTTAAAACAGTAGTAATTGTTTTTTCTTTCTTTCTTTTTATTTCAAAGGTGAAAAGGCTTTTGGAACAATTATATTTTATTTGTTACAAATTGTTAATTTAATATTACAAAGTACATTTACACTTTGTAATATTTTACATGAAAGTTTTATAAATAAAATCTTGTTTAGCTTCAAATATTTATATATATACTTATCTTATTATAGACCATATGCTGAAAAAATAAATAATATAAACGATTAAAAATAAATAAATTATATAAACCATTCCTCATTCAGGGGTGAAACTTTTCAGGGACTACTCTTGAATTCAGGATTTTTGAAATTTTTGCTATCTCTGAATTTCATGTTAAATTATTTTGTTTTTGTAGAAATTTCTCATTTTCAATATTTAACTTACTTTTTAACACGCTTTTATTAGCTTCACCTGTATGCATGTTTGTAACCACTCTGGGAGCAAACAAAAAATCTATATTGTAAAGAAAGACTCTCCCTACGTGAACGCTATGGCTGTGAGGTAAAGCTCCGGGCTATGAACCTGAAGGTCTAACGTTCGAGCCCAGTCAGGTGAGATTTTTAAAAATGGTTTTTGTTTAATTCTAAATTATTTATTTCTCATTCCTTCATTACGTTATTTATTCAGTTAATATTACGTAATTTCTAGACTTTTTAACACGTTTTAATTCATCTGACATGATGTAACTATTAATGTATGTAAGGGAATCTTGTAAATCAATTTTCGGTTACTTTTGGTCGTCCGATTGACCTGAAATTTTGCATTACTTCATTATCGATGACAATACTATATACAAGTATTTCCAGGCGCCTATCCCTTCAGGGGCAGGTTCCAGGGGCAAAGTATTAAGTAAAAACCCTATTTTTTTTCCTTACTTTAAAATTATTTAAAATGGATAAACAAACTTTTTAGTTTGATGTGCTTTTCAAGCATGTTTTTTAGTCTTTTTAAACTATATTTATTAATATATTAATTCTTTCACTACCAGTTTTTCCCTTTCCACAATAAGGTATTATTAGGGCCTTATTAAGTCAAATAAAATAGAAATAGTAATATTCTGACAAAATTAAAACAATGGTTTACTGTAGGATCAATTGTGGAAATGGGACATATATGTTCCACTGGTCTTTCTAGATGGCATATATATGTCCAAGTGGAGTTGAGGAGACAATATACAATACAGTGAAAAGTTCATTTCCTTAATTCTGAATTAACTTTACAATACATTTCAAAATATATACATTAAAATACATAAAATTGCACTAACATAGAAAGGTAATCACGGAAAACCAGTGGGACACACTGTTAAAAAATTTTTTGTGAATTTACAGAGAATCTATTGGTAATTAATTATATTAAGTCTTATGTAAATTTACGGAGGATTAAAAATAAAGATTCTGTCAAAATATAGAGAAACTACACTGTAAATTAATCATAGTCTCTGTAAATTTACATTGATCAAAATATTCAAGTCTCTGTAAATTTAAATCTGTGAAACATCATAGTCTCTGTAAATCTACATATGTAAAAATATGCAAGTCTCCGTAAATTCGAGCATGTAAAAGCATATAAGTCTCTGTAAATTTACCATTGTAAAAATAACCACGTCTCTGTAAGGTTACATATGTAAAATCCTTCAAATCTCTGTAAAATTACATATGGAAAAACATCCAAGTCTCTGTAAAATTACATACGTAAGAACATCCAAGTCTCCGTAAATTTCGTATATAATGTTATGAAAATCTCAGTAAATTTATCCATGTAAAAATACCTAATATTTGAAGGTCCCACCATTGGCTGAGAAGCTCTGCTCTCAACGTTTGAAGGCGGAAGGCGCATGGTTCGATCCCAGGTTGCGATTTTTGACCTACCCATTCGGAATTTTCCGCGGATTTCTCCAAAACTTGTATAAATAAGGGATAAGACATTTTAGAAAGACCTACACTTACGGCAATCCCCACAGGTCTAGAAACCTAGCACATCCAATAGGCTTTAACTAACGCCGATTAAATATTAGTATGTTTACAAGCGTATCGAAGACACTCTGAATTGGCATATTACTTAAAATAAATTCCATTATTATCAATTTATAAGTACAAAAATATCCAACAGTAAGTTTATATTCATGAATATAGGTAAGAATCTGGTAAATACGTTATATAAGTACAGATTCTTATACAACTTAAGGAAAAGAAACTTAAAGTTGGATGTTTTTGCACTTGTAAATTCATAGCCTTGGGATTTATTTTAAATGCGCGTCAGTTTAAAGTGTTTTGAATATAGGCTTCTAAATATACTAATATTATTGTGGTGTTAAAATCACATTGGTTACTCCAGAGTTCTAGGCCTGTATAGAATGCCTTATGTGTAGGTCATTCTAAGGTGTTCTATCCCTTATTTACAAAAGTTTTTTAAGAAAACCTTGGAAAATTTCGAATGGGTAGGTTGAAAATCTCAACCTGAGATCGAACTTTGCACCTCCCACCTTCAAACTTTGAGATAAGAACTCCTCGGAAATTGATGGGGCAAGAAGACCGGACTTTAGTATATATATAGACATGCTATATATTTTTTATCAAAACTACATTAAAATTCAGAGGTATAAAATTGGTTAAGCTTGTATTACCTTTGGTAGGATTTGTAATGATGCGCTTTAACAGGTTTTTAACTACAATTTTTATTAATGTTGTGGTACATTTTGCATCCATTAAACTTTTAATAAAAAATTTAAAAAAGAAGCTAATTTATATTATGGTACTTCTAATAAAATGATCAGAAATAATTGCAAAATATATCATATGTTTGCTTAATATTGCTCGGTTATATTTAGTCTATACCAAAATAAAAACTTAATTCACTCATTTAATATGAATCAATAGTGAAAGATCTCACAGGTCTAAATCTAAAATTTTGATTTGATAATTATGACATATTGATAGTTTTTGGCTCGGCTGAAACCAAAACTAGATTTTACTCTATCACATACATATATTTATCAATACAAGATGCGCTATTTTTTTCATGACTCTTCCACCAATATAGTTATACGGTTACTTTTATAGTATGATTCCATGATTAATTACAATTAATCATGGAATCATACTAGAAACTACCGAAAGAGAATGTATTGTGTCGGTAGATACCCTGTATTTGCAAAAGCTACGTGTAACAGAGGAAAATTGGCTTCATTTTCGGCTTCAGCACATTAGAAATATAGGTATCAACTAAAATAAATTAAATTTTGCCAAAATTATATTTGTAGATCTGTGTTAACAACCTCAGTTTCTTTCATTCAAAAAATACATCCACTTTTTAAATACACTTTAAAAATAAATATTTTAACTAATATATATATATATATATATATATATATTACATTTTGATTAGATATTAACTTAAAACAATTAAGAATGTAATTAAAACA
Organism: Salticus scenicus; assembly: GCA_963930645.1. Lineage (NCBI taxonomy): Eukaryota > Metazoa > Arthropoda > Arachnida > Araneae > Salticidae > Salticus > Salticus scenicus. The sequence continues at coordinate 351,402,279 of OZ005652.1, forward strand.
CTAATCGTTTAAAATTCATTATGCTCTTAAAAAGATGTAAACTTTCTAAATAGGGGGGGTGGGGAGGAAGGAAGAAGTACTAAAAATTTGTTAGGTACACTACCTTTCCATAATGACCGCACACTTTCGATTTCAGACACTTTTTAAAGTATTTCAAAAAATGTTAAAGAAATCATTTTGAAACTTCAGGGATGTGAAAGGAGGACCGGTAAAAATAATTAAAGTAAAATGAAAGTATTTGGCTTAACCCTGTAATAATTAATGCTTGAAATACGATATGGCAGTAGCATGTGATTATAGGACTCTTTCTCATTAACTTTTTAAGTTTATATGTCTCTAATGCATATAATCAGGGAGATAAAGATAACACGCAAAGTATGAAAAGACTGTACAAAGTTATTTTCAGGAAACTAGACATACAATAATAAACACTGTATACTGCAATCAGAATGAAAAAAATATTAAATATCTAATGAAATATGAGCATTTTTACTAAATTTCTAACTGCGCATGCGTAAATGTTCAGTGAAATTTCATTTTCAAAATTTAACAGTAAAATTTATTGAGCTAGTTATATAAAAACCCCAAACAAAAATCGAACAAACTGAAAAAGTTCTACATCTACATCATACAGAGCTGCCAACCAAATCCGGCAAATTGTTAGTACCCCCCCGCCCCCCTTTTCCTACACCACTTAATTTTTAGAGTAATTCTCTTCAAATATATTTACGATAAATGAAGAAAACAAATACTCTAAAAATTAAGTGGTGTAGAAAAAGAGGCGGTAGTAACAATTTGCCGGATTAGGTTGGCAGCTCTGGTCATAGAATAAACTGAATTTCAGCTGTTTCCCAACATAGAAATTGTTAAGAGGATTTTCCCAATATTTATTTACAATCACAGGAAATTGCATTACCGTTCATCGAGTTAAAATAAATATGTGATTAAAACTCCTTATACTTTAGCGTTTCTTCGAGAGAAACTGAAGACCAGTTCATTCTTTGGCGTAGAACTTTTTGAGTTTACACAATACTTGTTTGGGTTTTTATATAAGTAGTTTAATGCATTTGGCTACTAAATTATACAAATGAAATTTAGCTAAAACTTAGTCATGCGCAGTTAAAAATTATTTAGTAAAAATGCTCACATTTCATTAGATATTTAATATTTTTTTCATTCTGATTGCAGTATGTTTTGTCTAATGTTGTATATTGGGTTTCCCGAATATAGCTTTGTACTGGATTTAATACCTTGCATGTTATAGCAAAAAAAAAAAAAAAAAATGTTCGGCAATTTTTTAAAGAAATCTTTATATCGCCCTGATTACATGCGGTTGAGACTTAAAAACTTATACAGAAAATGAGAATGAGCCCCATAATCATATGCTACAGCCAGAATGTATTTCGAGCATTATTTTATACTGGGTGATGCCAAATACTCTCATTTTTCTTTAATTTTTTACTGGTCCCAGTTTCACTTTTGGCGCAAACAGATAACTAAACTACATGAGGTATAACATGTTTTTTACACTCCTGAAGTTTCAAGATGATTTGTTAAGTACTTTTTGAGTTATTTTAAAACGCATCTGAAATCGAAAGTGTCCGGTCATTTATGGAAAGGTCATTAAATGAATTTGAATTTTTAAATACTCACATTGATTTTTATATTAGCTAAAGAAAAGAAATTACTAATTCATTTCCATATAAAGGTCTCTCTTAAAAACTAGGCATACAATTTTGGTAGTTTATTAAAAAAGTAAATTTGTGCAACGTATTAATGAAATGCGTAACTTGTCATTTAAACCAAGACTAACAAATTTGATGCAAATTTTATTTCAAACTGTAACAAATTTTGAACATTTTTCAATATTCTGTTTTTAATAAAATTGGTTTTTAAAAGATATTTTATTTGAAAATAAAAAAATCTCATTTCAGATCAGATTTCTAATACGTAATCGTAGAAGTATAGGAACATATTAAAAGTTTGATACCTAAATAGTTTTAATTTTTATAATTAATTCATTACAATGCGTAGAATAATTTCCTTAATTATTGTAGTTTCTGGGATATAAATAATTTTAAATAGACGGCAAGTGGAGAGAAAATATTCGTACGAATTAAATAGTATATAAAGAAATATAGAGCTTTTAATATTTTTAAATATTAATTTAAGGTTCAATGCAGATGAAACTCGGGTACTCTTTAGGTTTTCGTCACTAGTTCCATAAATTCAAATCTTTAAAATATATAACTTTTTGTTAAAGAAACCATTAAATTATTTTGAATTCAAAAAATTTCGACTTTTTATTTATTTATTTATTTTTTTTTTTACAAAAACAAATTTTAAAACATTTTTCTTCTACAAAATAGGATCTAAAGAAGAAACAAATTCTACGCTTTTACACATGAAAGCAGCATCCCGATAATTTACTACAATCATTGCAAAAAGTTCACTAAGAAGAAAAACATCTTTGCTGCAAAGAAAACATACAATTAAAAATAATTAAAAAATAAAGCATACTGAATTAGATTAAAATTAAACTTTATTTTACTAACATAACACTGACCATATCTTTTTTTTTTTTTTCTAAATGACATTAACAAAAGATAAACGGTGAAAAACTCTTTAACAGGATAAATATTTGGTATTTGTAAATGTCTCTAATGAGGGTATTTTACGGCATTTTCTTTTTTCATATTTCTTAGACAACTTGTTTCATTTCTTATATCAGGATCAATTTCAATTATAACTAGAAAAAAGAAAAATGATGAAAAATTACTATTGTAGGAAAACACTTCAACTATAAATTTTTAAAAAAATCTACATCCGATGACATTTTAAGCAAATAATGAAAAGAAAGGATTGCAATTACATGGCACTAAAAAGAAAATTAAGTATACACTGCTCGACATTGAAAATGCAACACCAAGAAGGAGTGGTCAGAAATTTATGCAAATTTTAGAGTAGACGCACGTCACTGTGTTATGTGAATGATGTGAAAGGCGCAACTCTCCGACGCACGTGAAGTAAGATATAAGGGAAGGAACTTGCAGAATGGGCAATATTCGTGTCGTTATTTCTGCCAGACGAATTATCGAAGAAATTTTGTTTTTGTCTCGGAGGATACGTGTAATAGGAGAGAATGCCAGGCCACCGTCAACGAAGGCACGTCCAGCAGATAGATGATTTGGTGATCGGACTGAGAAGGGGGGGGGGTTGGTCCTTACGTCAAATCGCAGCTGATACCCACATGGATGCGAGCACGGTGCATCGGCTGTGGCGAACATGGTTGGAACAAGGAAATGTGGCAAGATTGAGGGGTGCAGGTGCAGCCAGAGTGACGTCAGCACGCGTGGATCGACGCATCCGCCGACAAGCTGTGGTGGACACGCAAGTCACTTGTACCTCGATTCTGCAGTATGTGCAAGATACCTTGGATGTTCCCGTACCGACCTGAATAATTTCCCGTCGATTGGTTGAACGTGGCCTGCACTCACGGCGTCCGCTAAAAAGACTGCCATTGACCCCACAGCATAGATGCCAACGTTTGGAATGGTGCCGGACTAGAGCGACGTGGATGACAGAATGGCGAAACGTCGTGTTCTCAGATGAGTCACGCTTCTGTTTATCCAGTGACAGTCGCCGCATACGTGTGTGGCGTCGATGTGAAGACAGATCTAATCCGGCAGTAACTGTGGAACGCCCCACCGCGCGACAACGTGGCATAATGGTTTGGGGCGCTATTGCGTATAATTCCATGTCACCTCTAGTTCGTATTCAGGGCAATATGACCGCCCAACGATACTTGGATAATGTACTGCGGCCGGTGGCAATCCCCTACCTTCAGGGTCTGTCTAATACAAATTTTCAGCAGGATAACGCCCGACCACACAGTGCTCGCTTCTGCCAACATGCTCTGCAAGGTATACAGATGCATCCCTGGCCACTGTACTCTCCTGAGCTGTCACCAATCGAACATGTGTGGGATGGGTTGGACGCCGTTTGCAGACTCTGTCCCTGCCTCGTTCAGAAGACGAACTGTGGCAAATGGTTGAAAGGGAATGGAGAGCCATCCCTCAGGACACCATCCGCACTCTTATTGACTCTATGCCTAGACGTGTTTCTTCGTGCATCGCTGTCCGCGGTGGTCCTACATCCTACTGAGCCGACGCCGTTCTCGCTCTGTATTCTGACTATCATTTTGAAATAAAGATCACTTATTGTTCCTTGCTGTCTCTGTCTTTTTTCCAAATTTCATCACTTTCTGACCACTCCTTCTTGGTGTTGCATTTTCAATGTAGAGCAGTGTACATAAGCGAATTTTAAAGTGTATCTTAAATACTCCAACTAAATAGAATCTAATGAAAAATCATCTAAAGAAAATAAAAGTAGATATACATGGTATTTTAAATCATTAATACAGGAAAAAAATCACTTATATAATGAAATCATAAGATATTTAAGCACCATTTTATGAACGCCAGTTTAACAGGAATATTTTTTAAATATTTTATATTAAAAACAAGTAAGAATTGGATTGTAATTGGGAATAAGGCCGATTGACTGCTGTAGGTTTTAGGCCTACTTTGAAAAGACTTTATCCCCAAGAAAAGATCCCCGCCCTTCCTATATGAAATTTTAAAGTTTGCCCCTGAGTTCCCCCGTTTTTTTTTTTTTTTTTTTTTTTTTTTTCCTTCTTTTAACAAATGCCTTTAAGTTTTCAGAAATTCCAAGACATTCCCCAAGTACAAGGAGTAGAGTGGGACTTTGATAACTATATATAACGTCATTTTCAAAAAATATTGAAAATAATTTAGACATTTTTAAGTAAGCCTCAATTTATTACAGAAAACCCCATCGTGGGTTGACTTTTAAGGGGTATTAGCCCATATTTACGTGAATTTCAGAGAAAACCTTGGAAAACACCGAGCGACTAGGACAGCATGCGCGACTACGTATCGAATTCATCACTTCCCGTCTACCAGCTTCAAGAACAGATACTCCTGTCCCCAAGACCCACTTTTGTCTATTGGATCATTATAGTAATATGAATTAATACATAGTTCTGCAGCAAATTCTTTTTTACACAGTTCAATTACGAAATATTTCCAGTTTATTAAATATATTTAAAAATTATTTTCTAAATATTATTTGGTCTTTAATAATTACATAAACTAATATAAATGCAAATTAGAGTAATTTTTTGTTGTCTTAAGCTACATGTAAATTCTTTTAATTAATATCCTTCTTTATTTCCATTATTAATATTATGATAATTACTTAAATATTCTATCTCCAAAAATTTAAATATTTAATGAAAACACTTTCCGCTGGTGAAGCATTAATTCGACCCCTCTCCTCAAACACCTCAAAAGAAAGAAAAGACAATTAAAAGTTAAAAATAAAATAAATAAATAAAATAAAAATTGAATCACTTGATAAATAAGAATTCACTAAATATAAAATCTTTATTTTGTATTTCAGTTTTTAAATTTATAAAATTTTCAATATGTAAACTATTGTTTATAGAAGATATGTAGGCGATTTATTTCAATTCTACTCCAATTCTTGCATTTTGATTTCGAAAATTCAGATAATGTTTCAGTCTTCACGTAGAAGATATAACGGTAAACATTTTTAATGGCATAGAGAGTTGTATAAAGAACATGAAAAAACTTGGAGAATATTAAAATAAGAATTGAAAACAACCGGTAGCAGATTATAAAAGAATATCAGAGGTGAAAGTTTTCAGGGGCTATCTTTATTTCCAAATCCCCCCCCCCCTTTCTAAGTTTTTCCTTACAATGCCTTCAGAATTCTACAAATATCATTTATTATGGGAATAAATAAACATTTTAAATAATAGCCACGTAATAATAACCTTAATCTATTCTTCCACGATTAATTTTGAATACAAATAGCAGTTTTTAGGGTTTTGTTATGTTAGGTAGTTTTTCACCCTTTGAATATGGAAATAAAACAATTTATTGTCTCCTGAGAGAGTGAACTGCTCCTGGATCATCTCTAAACTGTACGACTCCATAAGTGGCCGTGCCATTCTACGCTCAGAGCTTATAAACGGGAAGTGCTGAGTTCAATCCTAGCTCGTCGACCTAGCTGTTCGAAGTTTTCAGTAGTTTTCTCCGAGACTCATAAAATCTGGGCTGGGCCCCTTAAAAAACATCCCCCCTCAGAGGGCCCACTACCCCAGACCTAGGACCCTCGAGTTCTAGGCCTGGGGACTCGGCCATAGTTCCAAGCACTCTCTTAACTTTATAATACTCCGAATTAAAAACTGTCCAGTTATTAAAATCTTCCCCTTACAAAGAAGGAAAAGAAAAAGCATGTTTAACAAAAAATATTTCTGTCAATGCAAAAACTTGTCTGAAAGTTTTTTGACAATGCGTTATTAAGCAGAATCTATTAGCTATATTTCAGTGAAACTCTATTTTTAAATTGCATTTGCTCCACAATCGTCTGCGTCCGCCTCCCTTCATAAACATGTAACCGCAGTCTTGGCATGCTTATGATTATGGTATATTCATCCAGGATAATTCAAAAATACAGTTGGATTTTGTACTTAAAAGTAACGTTTTATGTGGATCGGTTAGTTTGAGATATAAATTAGTCCGCAACATATAACAGCCTGGATAAAATTTCGTAATTATTTAAACATTTCCTCACTCAATTTGATATACACTCTGTACTTTGAGTCCTTAAATATCAAACTGCACTCTGAAAAATATTAACTTGACAGAAAATTTAATTTGTCCCCCCAACCCACCCCTCTATTACCATTGCTCGGCAACAGCAACAATAATTTTCTTTTTTTTACATTGTGGTTTTTTAACTTGTGCATATATATATATAGGCATATATATACACACGCAAGCAGATTTTCAAAATTTTCAGAAAGCAAAATTAATAACATTGGACGGTTTAGAATACAAACCGTCCTCCCCTCCCTTAAAAAAAAAAAAAAAAACATTAATTAAAGAATTGTTGGATAAAACTCCCATCTGTAAAATCTTTATTTTGTATTTCGATTTTTAAATTTACTTATTTTTTATTATTTAAACTATTAATTATATAATGTGGAAATGACTTACTTTTTCCTCAATTCCCACTATTTTGATTTAAGGTAATCTAGATTATTTTTCAGTCTTTCAGCAAATGCCAGCAAACACTTTTAATGACAGGAAGAGGCTGTAAAACGAATATATAAGAAAACATATAGAAATTTCAGTCGATATTAAACTAAAAACTAGTATGATGTGGCCACCACATGACTTTCTTCGATATAATTTTACACAAAACTTATTCAATAAAAATTACTTATTAAATTATCATATTCTTTTCAATTATAAATGCAGAAGATTTTTATCTGATAGAATTATCACTAAATGCCGAAAGATGTCAGTTTTTTTCCAAATCAAAAGAAATGACTTTTTTCCAAGTTTTTTTTCGTAAAAAGTAAAAAAAAAAAAAAAAAAGGAAACAATGGATAACTTTGTTTTAAATTAGCACAAATCTATAGTTCAACCATTAGTTTTAAAGGTATTGACGAGATCTTTCGAAAGATACCCATATTGAAAATTTACTTCCCCTGGGGGGTACTTAACCCCCAGGGGAGAGCGATGCCCCCACATGCAAACATTTTTTCCCTAGTTAACTACTACTATTATCAATAATTCATATTAATTTTAAAATAACTCTCATTATGTACATTTATACGAAATTTTGTCCTATATTGTCATGTTGAAAATTTAGAAAAATGCGATCACAGCACCTGTTGAGCGATTGATCCCCAAATCTAATCAGCACCAGTTTATGTCAGGGTGCAACTAAATACCAAGTTTGTTTAAATTTCATTCATTGGTTCGTGAGATACAGCGTCCACAAAAAAGGGATACAGACAGACACATAGACATTTTTTAAAAACTATCAATTCGTGTTCTGGACATCCCAAAACGTGTAAATCCATCAAAAAATGGAGGTCGAAAATTTTTGCGAATCAAATGCTTTCTCTATATTACACATAGAAAAAAGTAAAAATAACCGCTAATATAACTAACATAAACAGTCATTGTTTTTGTTGATTATTAAAATAGGATAAAAGATTATATAAAATTTAACTTACCTAATTATGAATTCCAAATGAAAACACGAATTGCTTTAAGTTCTTCAATACAGTCAACAACAACAAACTCTTAATGAGTAGATACGAAGATAAACATCCCGCAGAAACAATCTAATTTTCCCTAACGTTCCCTTTTTTCTCCCTTTTTACGTAATAGTACACTGCAATGAAACAAACTATTCAGTATATTTCTGCCTTCAAAACTTCTAGTTAAATAAATATATATGCATAAATACGTATTTATTTTAATATAAAAATAATTTTAAGGTTATGTATATAGATATAGTTTTTTATTTAATGTACCTATCAAAATCCCTACAGGGAAAACGTTGCTTAGAAAAGGGAAATATCTGTAAATTAAGAACTGAGTTTCTTGATTCAATGCTTTTAACAGAGAACTCGTGTAAATTTACGGAGAGTCTCAATACTTTTTCTGTACTTTTACAGAAATTTTTAACAGCAAACTGAGTTTCTTGATTCACTGCTCTTAACAGTGAACTCATATACTTTTACGGAGAGTCTCAATACTTTTTCTGTACTTTTACAGAAATTTTTAACAGTGCATGCACTCCAACAAATTTCATGCTTATTTATCCCGTTGGGGGTATTAAAAATATCTCCGGGAAATATATGACTCATTCGGGTTGAAAGGGTTAAAATCTATACATATAATAGATTTAAATGAGTATTTTTAATAATAGCCGTATGATGTAATATTAATAAGTCTTTCCTCGCCATTCATTCTGTATTTATGTAGCGATTTTCAGGGTTTTTACATGTTAAGTACAGTTTCACTCCTGTCATACGCTGAATTATTAAAACAGCTATATTTCAAAAACATTCTAATAAAATTTTAAACGAATTGACTTTTAGTAAAACACAGAAGCTTTATCCATTATGTAGTTTCGTTAAACTTAAAATTCTACATAAAGTAAGAAGAAAAAATTATTTGTAAATATTACCGACAAAAACCTGTTAAGTTTTATTTTTTAAATATGTGTGTTTAAGCTGATGCAAAATAACTCTAACATTTAGATAAGCATAATAAAAAAAAAGTAGTTATTTTTATAAAGTAGATGTTATAAAGCATCAAGAAAAGTTTTTTTGTTTTGTTTTGTTTTTTGTTTTTGTAATATTTTCGTTGAAAAAAAACGTAGTGTGAAGTGGGATAAGCTCAATCCCGCCTTATAACACTAGTGATAAACTAACTTTGGACCTAATAGACATCACATCTTTCATTCAAGCCTTTCTTTCTTATATTTAGCCTATGGAAACAAAATTAAATATGAAACAGTAAAAATTTTAGAAGTTAGAAAAATTGAATATATTTCAATCACTGACAAAATCCCCTCTCTCAAATTTTGGAGCTTTACAGTTGATGTATTTTTCAAGCAAACGTCGCAGTTTTTGGTAAAGAAATTAATTTTTATATGTGCATTTTGAATAAAACTTTGGATTTCTGTTAGTTCTTAAGCATTGTTTTTGCTTGTGATTCTGTTATAAGCATACCTCAAGAACAAAAAGCAAGAGGTTCAAACTCGTTATTCTAAATATGTATCATATAGGGAAGCTGCATTAAGATTTTCATTAAGATGAAGCGAATGGGTAGTGTACAGGGGCATTCAAGAGAATCCAAATACATTCAAATACATCAAAGAGAGTACAAATAGACGGGCAAAATTTGTGGTATGTACAATTTAACAAATGTAGGCCACATTATGAAAATTAGTCACCATTCGTTTACAAGTCTATCCCCCTCTCCCCCCCCCCCCCCAAAAAAAAAGAATATAGTGGGACTATACTTGGAAAATGCTGGAAGTGCACTTTCGGTTCTGCTATGTCTTATTAATATAGGACTATACTTAAGCACGCAATGTGGTATTTATATATACTTTATAGACGACGTTCTTGGCTACCAAAAATGAAGTTAAAACAATCTTTTATATTAAATGTCATTGGTACTTACAACATTACTACATTCTTTACTACATTTTATCATGACCAGGGAAACTGCTCTGGAATAAAAATCAATACCTCATACCCATATGGTAAATGATTTTTTTTTTTTTTTTTTTTCCAAGTTAAACTTTTAGCGCTTTATATATATATATATATATATATATATGCGTTTTGGGGTTATATGAATACTAATATTAAGCTCTTAACGGTTAATTTTTGTGTAAATGTCTATTATAAGACTTGAAAACAAATAATTGCATACAATTGAAATTTTGTACTTTGAAGTTCATATGAGATTACCACTTGGAAAATTTGACCGAGATTGATGTTTCAGTGATTGGTGCGTGTGAAGGTTATAAATAAAATGTAAAAAATTGGAATAAACTTTTAAATTTAGTAACATACTTGAATTCTATATAAAAGTAAGCTCTGTAGCCAAACTGGGGGTTGAGGTGACGGTAGCCATCCATATAAAAAATTACGTGTCAAATAAAACTGTTCCTAAACCTTGTCTGAAAAGTTTTTAACGTAGAATTGTATACAGTAATTGTTATCTTACTTCTTTATCCGCAATCTATTTTTATGGTATTCAAACGCACGAAAAGAGAAAGTCGTGTGAATGCCACACCATATTGTGTTTATTATGTAAATAAAAAATTGTTATAGTATTTTAAAATACGGGTTTATAAAGAAATTATAGCTTAGTTTTAAATATTTTTATCATTCTTCATCTTATAAATTATATGCATAATTATTAATGCAACATTACAAAAATTCATTAAATTTTCGTTAATTCCTGTAACCGAATTAAAAATCTATTTTTACGTATGACGTGTAGATTTTTTGCAATCAAATGCTTCTAATTCATAGTCTTCAATCTGAACAATAATTGCTAACTCAAATTTTTTATAAAGGTAAATATTTTTGTGAAGAGTCTTATGTTAATTTTATACCAAGCTTTTTGTTTCATTTTCCGAAATACGCTTTTTGCTCTTGGATTATATTTATTTAAGTTGTTTATTTATTTACTTTTTCAGTGGAAGGGGGGGGGGTGAACAAAAGTGATAACGCCAATAAATGAATCGCCTTATAGTTTTATAGGCATTTTATTAATGTTATTTTATTCTTTTTTTTTTTTTTTTTAATTATTATTATAATCTGTCTTTAATAAGAGACATAGCTGAAGTAGACAGGTAACTTGGAGAATTTAAGAAAAAAAATATGGAAAATATATGAAAAGAACCTAGCTACTAATAACGATAAATTTCTGCTTGTCATCGATGAAGTGTGAATGTGTTTTAAATTTTAAATAAATATTTTCTATTGACAATCTATTGAAGATGACCATAAAAATTAGTTTTGCGATTCCGCAGAAAATTTTCCTAAAGAACAAATGAAAATTGAGGGATACAACAATAAAATAAAACTTACAGAAAATTACAAGTAAAGCTAATATTAATGTACTCTATAATCAATATGGTATTTTAGCACCAATGCTTGAAAAATAAATTTCTTTGTTGTACGGACGGGGTATTAATAATGTTCAACTTCATATAGATAAATTATAAAGTCACAACGTCTGAGTCAATTACCGATTATTAAAAATAGGTTATAATTAGAAACAAGAATAAGATAATTCTCACTTTATAAAATATCTATAAAGTGACATGACAATTCCCTAATGAGATTTATCTCTTTCGATTAAAAAAAAAAAATAAATCAAAAACTATTAGAGAGATGTGGAATTTAGGAATGAATTACGGAATATTAAACAATAAATACGGAATAAAATTAACATAACAATATTACGAAAGAATTTACTTTTATAGAAAATTTTTTGTAGAAATTATTTTTTTAAATCAAGAATATTAAACCAAAGCAAATGTTGCAAGAAACTTTTTCTATATACTTAATACTCAAATGATTCTTAAAAAATATATTTTTTTCTTCAATCCGATTTATTTAAAATATATATATATGGTTATATATAAGATGAGAGGAAAAAAAATAAATAAATAACTTTTACACAGGTTGAAGTGCTCTCTATTTGGAATACTGTCAAAGTTACAGAGATTTTACATTTTATTTAGTTTTTTAGGAAGTGGAAACAAAATTTAAGGTTTTAGTATGGCTCTAACACTTGAATTTATTGCTTGCATGCATATTGAAATATTTAGATTTCACTTTTAAGTTAGCGTTCTATATTGTTTTGAATAAACTTTTGGATCCAGAAAAGACTTCATCATTTTTTATAGGTTTCAATAATTTTAAGTCAATATTTTTTTTTTTTTTTTTTTTTTTTTATGATTTATGTTTACACTCTTTGATATACTGCTAACATATTAATGTTCTTTTGAAAAAAGGAATAGCGTAATAAATAACCTTGTTAATATACAGCAATCTTCGTAATATTTAATCGAATTGAAGAAAAAAATATATAGCAAATTATTACTAAATATTACTTATTTTTTATTTAGTATTTAAACATAGACTGATCCGATACCTATTTTTAATGGTAAATAAAGCAGGAAATGTTTTGAGTTTATAAAACGTTCCAACAAGATATTTCTAGCACAATGTTAACTATTAATATATATTAAACCTAACCTCAATGCTATTTATTCCGGAAAATTTGGCGATTATGCATATTTTTCGATGTATTATATAATCTTCATTATTCATTTTCTAGAAAAAATTTCAAATTTTATATTCAACTATGTTTTCGTAGGTAGAGGAAACCCGTATACCTAGGGCTGCTTTTTTTTTTTTTTTTTTTTCAATGCGCCAAAACAGAGTCCCTGACTTGTTTAAAATTATGAAAATTATATACATATCTTTAGAACTAATTACTTCCTACTGAAATCAATATAAACACTTAAAATAATAAATTCCGACAAATAGAATATTTTTAAATAAACTTCACACATGGCCCTAGGTAAAACACTTTCGTTGTACCTGTGCCAGACCTCATTGTACTTGCGGGCATTCCCTGAAAGTTAGATTACCCTTCGTAATGAACAGAAAACTAACATATATATAAAATAAATAATATTAAGCAATACATTAATTTATCATATAATAACTATTTAAATTGTAATGTGCCAAAATTAGAAGTATTGTCATAAATTATCCAACTTTGAAAATTCTAAAAGTGAGCTGCATACTCGTATATTGTCTTTCCTAGAGTGTCTGCCTGGATTCTACATGCTCAAGGTGTTCAGCGGCCTCCTTTTTTTTTTTATGTACTAGACTTCAATTTTTCAAAATGTCTTAACTGTCCAGGCATCACACATGAGATGGAATTAGATGTCGTTGAATTCGAAAATTCTACGGGACAAGAAACCGAGTTTGATGCAGAAACACCCAGTTCCATCATTGTTGACTCTTTTTCTTCCTCGGGAAATTCATTATTTTGTCAATTTATTAAGGATTTCGGTTGTTGGTTGCGTTTGAAATGAAATATTTATCACCGGTGAATATGTTTTTGATTCACTGGCCATACTGATGACACACAGTAGTTCATTAGAATGTTCATAGGAGTAAAGACTTAAGTATAGTGTTTACCAATATTTTCCAAAATGTCAATTATCTAAAACCATTTTCCTCTATTTTAATACGAAAACGTTTTCAATAACATAGTACAACATAAAAAATATTATTATAATTGCACTTAAGGCGATAGCCCTAGGTACTAAATAGCTATGTGGCCCTAGGTACAAGATTAAGTAACTTCATTCAAAACGTCTTCTGTTAAAAAATTCAGATGAAGAAGATACTTTTTTACTATCTCATTTAATACTTAATATAACAAGCAAAATTATGCACTAGAAATTAAAGACAAACATTTGACTTGCTTTTGTAAAACAATAAAATAGATGAGCTACAAAATTTAACATTTGACCATATAAAAATTTTTCCACCTATTAATCGTCAAACCTTTCTCCTCAAAGATTTCAAAGTGGCTGTGAAAATAGCAATTGGTGTTGTTATTCACCTAAGTGAGTAGTAAAAATTAAAACTAAATATTATTCAAATAAAGTGGAGTGACCCTATGTACATGATGGCCCTAGATACACAAGTCTCCCTATAGTTTTAAATAGAACTTGTTGACGACATCTGCTATTTCTGAATTTAAAATTGGATAAAATGATGCATATCAAAATATCATATTTTTTTTTTTTTTTAATATAGCTATGTTATTTTCTGCAATACTGATTATTGAGTTAAAGTGTTCTAAAAATCATACAATGTATCTATCAAAACTGTTTTGTGAAAAAAAAAAAAAAGCTTTTATTTTATCTACAGTATTTAAATAACGAAATAAAAAAGTTCAATGTAATATTCACTATGATTATTTTGAACTTAAAATGCTTTATGACACATTTATATATATATATATACATGTATTACGTAGAAATAAAAAGATTTTCACAACGCCATGTATTTAAATGTATATAAAATGTAAAACATACTTAAAATACTTATAGATTCGTGTCTGCTGAATATGAAGTTTTTTTAATTACTGCATTCATATAATTTTAATATTAACATAATCTGAATCTATTAAGTTCTTAATAGTTCTGTGAAACGTTTTATTTTTTAATTGTGCATATTTATTAAAATTTTATTATTTCACCAATAGATGATGTTAAACTGTAATTACAGTGAAATTGATAAAGAAACTTTTAATTTCCAAGCTGATTCAAATATTCAACAAAAGTATGGTAAGGTAATAAATACAATCTAAGAATAATAACAGGAGACTTGGCGTTGGAATATTAAAACTCGAATAAACTACTACGTCAGAAACGCCAAAGAACAAAATATTGGAAATGCATACAGCTGTTTCGGTAGCCTAGAGCGTACCGTCTTCAGTGCAAGTCTTTTTTGCACTGAAAACAGTACGCTCTAGGCTACCGAAACAGCTGTATGCATTTCCAATATTTTGTTCTTTGGCGTTTCTGACGTAGTAGTTTATTCGAGTTTTAATCTAAGAATATTTTTTAAATGAAAAATTAATTTAACAATTCAAACGTTTCCTATGTCATTTATTTTTATTTAAGTTTTTTTTTTTTTTTCAATTTAAAATACATTTTTATAGAAATATGAAATAAATCTATATGCCTTTAATGCAAATGCACTTTGTGAATCTCGATTTATTTCAAATTCTGCGGTTTTTACAAGCTGTTTAATAGTATAAAGAAGGAAAAGCTGTTGAGATTTTTGACAAATCTTTAACTTTGAACTTGCATTTTGAATCACTTTGGATCTTCAAAATCTCTATAATCCAAAAATTGAGCGTCCTGATCAAATTCAACATTTCAGAGTTATTCTGTAATTTTTCTTCTTTTTAGTGAACCTCCAACTACTCAAACTAACGCATCGATGAGGTATACAAGAGTAGAAATCCGAAAATCTGGAATAAACTTTAAAGAGCATATTCCTTTCACAATAACTTTTCTCTAAAATTTCTTTAAAAAATTTAGAAATAATAAATAATGAAAATAACAAATCATTTTCATAGGAAAAATTTAATATCGTATTACATTACTCACCCGTATTTACAATTAATAATTCAACGCGCTAATCAATTTTGTTGCTGAATATCATTTGTGTACTCTAGTAATTTCCAAAACAATTTACTATATTATTAATTAAATTTAATTGCATATCATATAATCTCTATCGCAATTTCTAAAAAAGCATTATCAAATAATTTTCTCGTTTGAAAATTTCGACTATAGCTAGATAAATGTTTTGTTTTTTAATTATCAGAACTAGAAAGTCTGCAAAAATAATACGTAAAAAAGATAAATTTAAGCCGTTACAAATATGAATTGCTGATGTTGAAAATCTAAAGAAATGTTCTTTTACATCCTTAACCGTAACAGAATGTAGGTGATATTTTATAGTATTTATTATTTCATTCTATCATTTAATCTGTTAAAATAAATAAAGGTAAAGCTATGCAAATATGAGTGTTTCACATATTTCTGAGATAATTGGCAGAAAATAGATGAAACACTTCTAAAATATTTGTTCATGTAAAACCGGAAATGCCGTATGTCATTTTTGTAAACATATCAAATATGCTTCCTCGGGAGGTAACGGTATGATTATTTAAATTATCCTTGTTTTTGACTATCAAAACATGTTTACATTTTCTGTACCATTTTAATATAGCTTCTCATCCTGTGTGTATATCGAAAGAAGATGATAAACATCCTCTTTGAACTACAGGAGATACATATTTACGTAATTAGTCTTAGAGCGGTGAAAAGCACAGAGAAATACCGATTTAGTTTATTGAAGTTGTTCCTTTTTATTAGCTATGTTGTTCGTAGAAGTTCCTATTTTTATAATAATTGCATTCCTCATAGAAAATTTTTATAGTTAAGAAATTTTCTTATCCGAATTACTTTTTGTTAGGGTGTTTGGTTGTTACAATTTTGTTAAAAACAAGACAATTCTTTGGAATAAAGTAAAAGATATATGTTGTTTTTAAATACTTTAAAAATACATTTCACGTTTACATGAAATCTTTGGCAAAATCTGTAATATTCGAATAAAAATATTGAAAAAAAAAATCTTGGTTAATTTCTTTTTTACATTATTTTGCCTGAAAATTACATTTTAAGTACTTTTAATGTTTTCTTAGAGAGAGCGGTTATTTAGAACACATGTATCTATTTAAAAGTTTGAAGAAAACAAAAATTTGCACTATGTAATATTTTATAATTTGTTATACTGATTTCGTTGAACAATTCTAAAGAAAGCAAAACAAAAACAAAAAAATAATAATAATAATAATAATTCAAACGTCTTCATAGACAAAATTTATTTTTAAAACAACTACTTTAATGCTGACAAAAATTAGGCTAACTTTTACAAATTTTCTTCGGGCGATTTATTCCATAGAGAAAATTTTCTGTAAGTTTCAGTCATTTATTATAACGAATTTATTCAATCCATTTTTATTTCATTTTGAATTTTGTAAAAGTATTTATTCATCTTTCAACGTTTAAGATAATGTTAAAAAATAAAAAGATATCTCGTAACAGACAATATTTTTGTAAAAAGAATTATGAAAGTAAATTTAGTAAATGACAGATTTAAATCTAATAATGTGCTTTTCAAAATTTATCTAAACTAATATTTGCTTTTATTTTTTTAGCTAAAAATTTTACATTTGAGTACTACAATACGAGAATTCAAAAAAAAGAAATATTTCTTTGTAATAGATTTTAAAATAAAAATAAACGCAATTAGATTACTTACACATAAAAATATAATAGATCATCAATATTAATTAAGTTAACATATATTTCAAATCATTTCTCTTTCCTAATTACAAACAAAATTATTAATGTCTTGAAGAAAATACTTGAACCAATGAAGGCTTACTTAAAAATATTAAAGAGGAAAATTTTCAGTATTAGACGAATTTTTTAATTCAAAATGGTCATTATTTTTTTTTATGTCCCTCATTCATTATTCAAGCAACTATAATGATATAATAATTATCTTTGCACATGTTTTTGAAATTTTTACATTTGCGAAAATATCCAGAAGCTAATATTTTAAAAGTATTAATTATCAGTAAGTAAAAAGTAACTTTACGTGTTATCCTGCAGATAATTAACTAAATAAATATTGCAATTACACTTGAAATGAATTAAAATTTTATTTTCAAAAATTTTAAATTATATTTTTAATTTGTTATTTCATGAGAAAGAACTTTTGAAATATTTTCAGATTTCCCAGTACAGTATAAATTAATATATTAATACTATAGCAGTATTAATCACATCAGCAGTTATTATAATTAGCTGCTACAGTTTTATTAATATTTTAATTAGTATTAGTTTGAAATAAGTATTTAAAAATCTATATTCAGATATGATGAACGATAAATTAACCATAATCAAATAGTGAAACATAAAATATTGTACCAATTCATTTATCTTTTGTTAGTAATCCCCACAGAGTACAGGTGCTGGACAAAATAATGAAAACGCATTTTTTTTTTTTTTTTTTTTTTTTTTTTTTTTTTTTACATTTTATCAAATAGTTCAAAAAATTCTTAATGTATTGTTCTTGAACTTTGGGAATAAGGAAAACGGGTCGTTTCTCATATTTTCCAGCAAAGATTTTGTCACGAACGCCTTTGGGGGGGCGAACAACAAATCCAATAAAATAAAAAATATGTCTGATTACCCTGTATCTGAATGTGCGTGCATTCATATGAAAATTTTAGCTGTGGTTATTAAAGTTATATTTTATGCGTTTGTAGAGTTATGTGAAGCTAGCTTGAATATTTAAGAAGGTATAAATATTTTATTAAAAAATGCAAACATGTTTCGAAAGTTTTTTTATTTTATTTTATACAGGTAATTTTTTTTTTTTTTCAAAATTTCATGGATCTTTCAGAAAACATGACAATATATATTTAAATCATTATACTATAGTTTGAAACAAATACACTTAATATTTAAAGAGATTTTCACACTTGTCTTAAATAATTTGTTACGGCACATGCGCGGACCGTAGCAATAAACTTTGATATAGTATAATACTAATATAGAGTACTTTATGAAAAAGATCCAGTTGAATATCATAAAAATTCATAGCGATAGTAATTAAATGAGCTGTCTTTCAGCTGTGTTCTAAAAAGATCGTTAACATAAGGGGTCCTTCACAAATGAAAATTTGTATCAGAAAAAACACTTTTTTTTTTTTTTTTTTCAAACAATCTTTTTTTTTTTTTACAGGTATGTGGTACATAACTAGGAAAAAAAGAACAATGAATCACAAATATTGTATGAAACTTCATTGTGTTATATATTTTTTTTCTGGTACACATTTTCATTTGTGAATGATCCCTTATCGTAAAAACTTTTTTAAAAAAACAGCTGAAAAACAGCTTATTTAATCACCGATATCTCTATGAATTTTTATGATATTCAACTGGTTTTTTTTTATTAGGTACTCTATAGAGTTTAATATTATACTATATCAAAGTTTTTTTGCTATAGTCTGCGCATGTGCAGTAATAAATTATTTACTACAACTGTCCATATATCTTTAAATATTAAATATATTTGCTTTAAACTTAAACTATAGTATGATTATTTAGGCATATATTGTCACGTTTTTTGAAAGTTTCATGAAATTTCGGAATAAATTTAAGAGTTATAAAGTAAAAACTTGTGATTTTTTTTTTTTTTTTTTTTTTTTTTTTTTTTAATTTTTTAATAAAATATTTAAAACTCCTTAAATATTTAAGCTGGCCTCAGAAAACTCTACATACGTATAAAATGTAACATTTATAACCACATATAAAATTTGCAAGTGAATGGACGCACTTCCAGATACAGGGTAACCCCAAATAATTTTTATTTCATTGGATTTGTTATTCGCCCCCTAAAAACGTTCGTGACTAAACCTTTGCTGGAAAATAATGGAAATACATGTTTTCCTTATTCCCAAAATTAAAGACCGACACTTTGAGTATTTTTCGAGATATTTGAGAAAATGTAAAAAAAAAAAAAAAAAAAAAAAATGAAAGTGTTTCTATTGTTTTTTCCAACACCTTTAGAAGTCTGCGAGGTAATATTTTACGCAAATACAAGTAAAAAAAAAAACAATGATTAAGTTATAAATATTTTTTCTTACTACATTATACAAAATTCTATAGGGAAATAATACTTTATTTCCATCCATGCCTCCTTGAAATTTCAAATTAGTTTTGTTCAATAACAAAAAACTATTTTGAATGTGTTTTCCCTTATATTCGATTGTTGTCTACTTTCTGATAAACGATTAAAGAAGTCAAAAATAAGTATGTTATTTTAGAGGTTATCCTACAAAATGTTAGGTAATGAGATAAGATGGCTAATATAGATTTCGCCAACGAAAATCATTTTAGTTATAATACATTACCTATTTTAGCTATTATTACATTGTTTTTCAAAAAAAGAAAAAAAAATCATATTTATTCATGAATAAAATAATTCAGTCTTTTCCACTTATTTTTTAAGCTACCATAACATGCTGCCGTGAAATACGTTGCAATAAATAAAAAAATTGCAGGCAAATCAGTATAAATTTTAAAAAACGAGACACAATTGTTTCGCTTATTGTTTTCATGCTGCTCTCTCGTTCCTACTTTTTCTCGCCTGAAGAAGTGTAATATTACTAATATAATTAGGAAACAGTTATTATTTTTTTAATTCACAATTTTTTTACCATTTTTTATTTATAACCATTTAATACAATTAGGACCTTGAATAAGTTCTTGTTTAATTTTTATTATTTATTTATTTATATTTATTTATATTTATTTATTTTGTACTTCACCTAATTTCCTTGCTTCTGAATCATTCCTAATGCTTTCAAACGTTTTGAAATTATGTTGTCATCTACTCTTAATGATTTTGCAAGTTCACCTAGTGTCTGACATGAGTCTCCATTAAGTAACTCCTCCAATTCATCCTCTTATATTTTTTTACGTGCGCCATACCGTTTTTTATTTCCTAGATCAAAATCATTATTTCTGAAGCACCGAAACCAAGCTTTGCATGTCTCTTCCAACAGATCATGCTCACCCTATGTCTCAACAAGAATACTGTGTTCTTCATCTGCAGATTTCTTTTGAATAAAACAGTGCAATACAATTCCCGCAAATTCTCTTTATTTAGCTCATTTTTTTTTTCTCTCTTTTCTCTCTTGAGCCCCTTGGTTTTCCTGACTCGGACCCTTAAGTGGGTAAGGTGACCGGAAGCCAAGCTTGAGTGGTTCTCCCCCCCATTTTCCTTTTTTTTTTTTTTTTTTTTTGAGCCCCTTGGTTTTCCTGAACCGGACCCTTAAGTGGGTAAGGTGACCAGGAGCCAAGCTCGAGTGGCTTTCCCCCATTTCTAACTTTTTTTTGAGCCCCTTGGTTTTCCTGAACCGGACCCTTAAGTGGGTAAGGTGACCGGGAGCCAAGCTTGAGTGGCTCTCCCCCCCCCTCTTTTTTTTTAGCCCCTTGATTTTCCTGAACCGGACCCTTAAGTGGGTAAGGTGACCGGGAGCCAAGCTTGAGTGGCTCTCCCCCCCCCTTTTTTAAGCCCCTTGGTTTTCCTGAACCGGACCCTTAAGTGTGTAAGGTGACCAGGAGCCAAGTTCGAGTGGCTTTCCCCCATTTCTTCCTTTTTTTTGAGTCACTTGGTTTTCCTGAGCCAGACCCTTTAGTGGGTAAGGTGACCGGGAGCCAAGCTTGAGTGGCTCTCCCCCATTCCTTCCCTTTTTTTTTGAGCCCCTTGGTTTTCCTGAACCGGACCCTTAAGTGGGTAAGGTGACCGGGAGCCAAGTTAAAGTGGCTTGCCCCCCCCCCTTTTTTTCTCTCTTTACCCCGCCTTCCGTCGAAGTGACAGTACTCATCCCAGCTACCTACTCTTCCTAGCTACCATCCAGCCCATCTGCAACACCAGCATTCAATAGTCTCCTCCACCTTTCGTTCATTTTATTTATTTATTTATTTCATTTTATTTTATTTTATTTTATTTTATTTTTATTTTATTTTATTTTATTTTATTTTATTTTTATTTTATTTTATTTTTGTTTGTTTGTTCTCTTCTTCTCGAAGGTGTGGCGGTGTCTGGTCCTCATAAAAATGTGCTGCACCGTCAAGTGCTCGATGGGGTCGTTAAGCAGTCATCGGGCTATCAACGCGGGGCACCATCATCCCGTGGTGGATAAAAATTGTGATGGTCCCTCTTTCCTCTCCTTTTAGGCCTCTTAGTGCATATCTCTATATCCCCCTCTGGCCCAGCCACTTCAAAATTCAAGACTATGTGCTACAAAAGTTTTCCTTCCTACCACCAGTGGCAAGAATTCAAATTCTTTTTTTTTTTTTTTTTTTTTTTTTTTTAGCTCAAAGTTTCGTCTGTCGTTCAGCATTTTTGGTGTTTAGCTCCCCTCCCCCCTTTTAATTTGCCTCCCTTTTTGGCGTAATTCAGAGTGCACAACTATTCTTCTTGGCTCCCCTAGCGTCTCCCCCCTGTCCAAAATTCAATTTTTTTTTTCAACTTCCTCTCTGGCTCTCTGATAGTTGTGTACATATTCAAAATTTTTGCATCCAGGAAGCGTGTCTGTGCGCTTCGTTCCTTGTGCAATCTGGAGGCGTGGTGTGCCAGTCGAGCATAATGTGTCAAGAAGCAGAAGTCGCAACCCTGCCATACCAGAGCTGTCTATAGAAGTCACTTTGTTGCCTAGCAGAAAAGGAGCAGTCTCCCTCGATTGAAGTCAGAAGTCTGAACGAGTCATCGGACATAGCTCATTCTCTGTTGCGACTAAGATTACTGTCTGGCAGTAGTCAGCTATCATGCAGTGATCCGGCGATTAATTCGCTCCGGCGGAACAGCATCCCAAACCCGTTAAGCTTGGCGCGTCCAGGCAGGCAGGGGCTGTCCAAAGGTTTCAATGACTCAACCTCTTTAGAAATAGGGGGGAAAAATTGTTCACACTGCAACGAACTAACATACATTGAACGGGCGAACACACTACAGTAAATTGAAGCTTACCGACAGTACTTTCTCGCAGATACGTTACCATCTGAAATTACATGCACGTAATCCTGGTAATGTAATATGTTGGGAAACAGCGAGAACTTATTCATGGTCCTAATATTATAGTACTTCGATACGCTTTACTGTACCTGCCATTCAATATCAGATAATTTCTTCTGTAACAATACATATATATTAGCATAATTAAAATGGAATTTATCGATGTGACATCGAGAAACATGACCAATGCAACTTCAATGTTTCAACATTGCTTTCAACATTCTCATTTTTAAGTTTCCATTTTATGAGAAAATGTTTGTAATCTGTAGGGGAATGCACAGGGAATTCAAAAATAAAAAATTAGACGGAATAAAAAACAATTGATAATTTTACCTCAAACCCAAAACATCGATAAGGTCTATTAAAAAAAAAAAAAAAAAAAAAAAAAAACTAGTATGCTGTGGCCACCACAAGACTTTTTTCTATATTTTCCTATACATATTCAATCAGTAACAATAAAAAAAAAAAAAAAAAAAAAAAAAAAAAAATCGATAACTTTGTTTTAAATTATAGTTCAATCATTCGTTTTAAAGGTATTGACGAGATCTTTCGAAAGATACCCATCTTCAAAATTTACCCCCCCCCCCCAGGCCCAAATTCACAGAAATTTTTTCATAGTTAAATACTACTATTATCAACGAGATCTTTCGAAAGATACCCATCGTGAAAATTTACTTCCCCGGGGGGGGGGGGCGGGAACCGATGCCGCCACATGCACAGTTTTTTTTTTTTCCTATTTAACTACTACTATTATCAATATTTCATATTAATTTTACAATCACCAGTTTAAAATAACTCTTATTATGCACATTTATACGAAATTTTGTCCTATACTGCCATGTTAAAAATTTAGAAAAAATGCGATCACAGCGCCACCTGTTGAGCTATTGATTCCCAAATGTAATCAGCACCAGTTTATGTCGGGGACCAACTGAATACCAAAATTGGTTAAATTTCGTTAAAAAAAAATACGATTTTTTTTTCTAATTTTTGTTTTTCGTTAAAAGTAAAAAAAATCGATAACTTTGTTTTAACTTATCACAGATTTATAGTTCAACCATTAGTTTTAAAGGTATTGACGAGACCTTTCGAAAGATACCCATCTTGAAACTTTACACCCCAGGGGGGTACTTCCCCCCCAGTGGTGGCAGGGGGAACCGATGGCCCCCACATGCACAAACTTTTTTTCCTAGTTAACTATTACTATTATCAACGAGACCTTTCGAAAGATACCCATCTTGAAAATTTACTCCCCAGGGGTGGGGGGAACCGATGCCGCCACATGCACAATTTTTTTTTCCTAGTTAACTACTACTATTATCAATAATTCATATTAATTTTACAATCACCAGTTTAAAATAACTCTCATTATGAAAATTTATACGAAATTTTGTCTTATCCCGCCAAGTTAAAAGTTTGCATAAAATGCTAGCACAGGGCCACCTGTTGAGCAATTGATCCCCAAATCTAATCAGCACCAGTTTATGTCAGGGTGCAACTAAATACCAAGTTTGGTTAAATTTCATTCATTGGTTCGTGAGATACAGCGTCCACAAGAAAGTGATACAGACAGACATTTTTTAAAAACTATTAATTCATGTTTTGGACATCCCAAAACGTGTACATCCATCAAAAAACGGAGGTCGAAAATTTTCACGAGTCCAATACTTCCTCTATATTACATATAGAAGAAAGTAAAAAAATAGGAAGAAGAAGAAGCTATATCGCATAAAATAAGATTTTCAACATAAAATAAATAAATAAATAAGTAAAAATAAAAAATATATAGAAATAAAGTACCAATTAATTTTCCAAAATATAATATGTGTAATACCTGTAATATTTCAATTGTTGCTATTTTTTAAATAAGTATGCTTTATATATATATGTATATATATATATACATATATATATCCTGCTTGATAAAGCCTTGTTTACTTATTTTAACGAAAATTAACATATTTTCGGATTCAAACTTATTCTATAATAAAACAAAACAAATCACTTCAAAATATACATTTCGAAGTTGAAATAAATATTGATTCGCATTATGTTTATATTATATTGAAATTTTTCTACGATTTCACAATCAGTAATTTTCAACATAATTTGCAAGCATTTTAATAAGGTTTAAGAATACCTAAAAAGATAATCTAATCTGTAAAATTCATTTTCAGAGTCTCAATATATAGCGGAACTGTTTTAAGAAGTATAGCACGGTGGATATATAACCCATTATTTAATTTCTGCGTATTTAAATATAATTTCTCCCTCTTCCATTAATCAAAAATAAATTTATTTTTGATTGTGCAAAATATGTTTGTACATTCGGCGATTCATGTTGTAAACGTAAAGGGAATGAAACTTTTTCATTAACCCCTTACCTGCCGCGAAAAACGTACGATATTCGCTTCCCAGTGCCACCGTTTGTCACACAAGAGCGCGTAGTTATGCATTCACTTTTCAAGAAATGTTCCCTCTCAGATTCCTCTCACACCCACTCTGAAATAATTAAATCCATTGAAAATACTGCCAAAGTCACAGACAAGGTCTTTTTATTTCATTCCAAACCCGTGGGGTTAGTTTCACTGGTAGCAGCACAATACAAAGGAAAGAAGTGTATATACGTCCGAGGTAGTTAAAGAGTCGACTTAGCGAGACGAATATATACGCCCGGGGCATTTAAGGGGTTAAAGTATAAATCTGAGTTTCATTGTGAAATTCTTTATAGTTTCTCTGGAAAATACAGATTTTTTTTTCCTCCAAGACTATTTAATAATTCGACAGAAATGTTTTCACTGCAAGCAAGCAAATTAAATCATTTGTTTTTTTTTCTGTCTATTTCATGAATACTAGCATGAAATCTAATAAATAATTGCTAGTGGAAATTAAGCTGATAAGTTCTAATGCATCTATCTCAACTAAGATTCACCCGGATATCTATATTATATACATAAAAGATTTTATAAATGTGCTTTTGTTGCGCATCACTTGTGTATTGTAATCAGGTAAACACATCAAACTGTTAAAATCATTTAATTAATTTCTGTTTGAATGTATTGCATATCTTATATGTATTATAATATGTATTGCATGTCTTGTATATGATGTCATGTTCCGCTTCCGCTACAGAAAAAAAAAAAAAAAAATCTTTTTTAGGTACTATTTAACCAACAGAGAATTTAGACTTTGAAAATACTGAAAGGAAGTGAGAGAGTGGCTTTTTACGTGGCACTAGTGCTACTATGCTATGGGCAATTGGCGACGGTTTAAGACACACTCCTAAGCGTGGTTCAGAGATATGCCATCACAACTTTGATCCTCCACGGAAGGGAGGGCTTCCAACCTTCTTTGAACTCCAAAGATATTATTTGGATGGGAATATGGAGGACACTGTGACTACAATGGATTTTATGTGCAACAGCCATCATTAATACACACGGAGGTCTTTGGAGTGGCTAAAATACTGAAAGATGTTTCTAAATTTGAAGACAGATTTTTTTTTTTTTTTTTTTTTTTTTATCATTGACTAAAAAAAAAAAAAAAAAATCCAGTGAAAAGATTTCTAATGTTGTTGATATTTCAAATAATGTATATACATATATTTTTCTTGTGTTTAGTCCATGAATTCAGTACAATACGTTATTTACAGTTTTTGTTATATTGTAATTTTCTGCGTAGAATAGAATTTTTAAGTGTAATGTATGCTATTTTAAAGTTTTCTTTGTACAGTAACATCCTAAAACCGAAGTATATTCGCCATTTAATAAATTTTTAATTACATCTTTTTTTTTCCCCCCTCTCTCTCTCTCTATTTCTAAAAAAATTCCTTACTATCTACAAATTTCACGACTCTCAATAAACTAAAACTGGGCTTTCCAAGAATCATTCTGAAATTAATACTGTTGAACGCGGATTGAATCTTATATATTCAAAAAGGAAAAACAGTATTGAAAAAAATTGTACTAAAGATAAAAATTCAAGTGACCACTTTGCTAAAATCAACAAATCATCGTATGCTAGTATATTACTATATTTCGAACAATTTTGCATAACTTACAGAATGATGAAAATACGACTAAAGTTGCTGTTAAAACATTGTAAAGATTCGAAATATATCATGATATAACGAATTTTCAAATAAACGAATTGGTCAAAATTAATGGGGTTTTAAGTTAATTAAAATGAAAGACACGCGTGATTCTAAAAGTACTTCATTTCTATGAATATGATTAAGTAAGAACCATTGAAAAATATGATTTCTTATACACTGAATTTTAAAATTTAAAAAAGAATAGAGAAAATTTAAAAATAAATATCTGGTGTGAACCACACACGACTTCAATTACCCACTATTATACTGTGTAATTTATACGAATTATATGCCCTTTTTTGAGATAATGTGATCCAAAGACATAAAATTGACCAAATGAAATAGACACCTAACAATCCCCGGTAAGTGAAAGCTGATACACGTGTAAAGAATATAAAACAGAATTTACATAGCGAGTTAAAAAAAAAAAATAATAATAAGTAGAGCCATTTTGTGAAACACCAATTTCCGAGTTTTAAAACTGGCCTACCTAATCAGGATAACTATTAATTTTCCTGTAACAACCATATAATACATAAGAAAGGAAGTGGATTTTTGTAAAAAAAAAATTAAGAAAACTTTAGAGCCGTTTTTGAGACACTGACTTTTACCAAATCTTGGCATACTCAATTATTTATTGAAAAACAATAACTACATATGCAAGGATATCTAAAAGGTGGCTAATATGGCGAATTTGAAAAAAAAATCGTACAAGCATTTTTAAAGAAACGCACTTGCGAGACCTGAAACTGAAGTATTTTTACAGGACGCCTATCAGTTTTCCTGAACTAACCAACTAATTCATATGAAAGAACATTTAATACTGTTTATATAGCAACTTTGAAGAAAATCGTTCGAGCTGTTTCTGAGATACTGATCTACGGTCCCACTTCCGGTTTCCTTTATCCCACTTCTGCTTTTCTAGATTTCACCAAAAGTTGGAAAAATGTTGGTTTTGTAGTTCTATCTGAATTTAGTTTCGGAAATATGATAGTCAAAAGATTACCCACATACATACACACACTGACCAATTGCCAAAAACTACTTTTTTGGAATCAGGAGACCTTAAAACATTTAAATCAGGTGACAACTCGATATCAAATTTTTGGACCAAATATAATACTTCCATTGCTTACGGTATTAGTGTAACGGAATTAAAAATGAATTACATTTAAAAATAAAGAATTAGTGCATTTCCGAACAATCAAGTCATTTTATTCTTTTTTTTAATACACTAATTGTAGCAAATGAATAAAATTTATATATTGAAAAAAAAAAAAAAAACCTAATAATACAATATCTTTTATACATATAATTTAACGTTATGAATTTAAGATCTATTTTTATCTAGTCTAGAAAATATGATGTCACCATTTCTAGTTCATTTTGGAATAATGTTAGCTCATGGCTTTTCTTCAAGCTACTTTTTTTAACAGCAATTTTTTTCTTATTTTGTGAGGATTATATATTGCAGAAAATTACTCTTCAAGAAAAAAAAAAAAAAATGGTATGAAGAAAAGATAGGTAATAGCAATGCTAATTAAAAATATCGTCATACTTGAACGAGCTGAAAACATTATAAAAAGTGAATCGCTATTTAACGAATTTTCCATATTACGAACTAGTTTGCTGGGATTAAAGACTTCGTTAAATAAAGTTCAGCACGTAAAGAAAATATTTCATTTGAGTTTACATCAATGGTTTAAATCAATTAATTATATGTTTAATGCTGAAAAAAAAAAAGAAAGAAAGAAAGAAAGAAAAGAAAAAAGAAAAAAGAAAAAATGGGCATTTTACCTTGAGGTGAGACTTCAAATCATTTCGAATTCCATTTACATATATATGACCCATTCTCTTTTGCAATACAAAATAAAAATTTTACGTGATGTAATTTTCAAAACACCCGGAAGTATTAAATGGAACATCATCTCTCTTCTTACAATGAAACACAAGAAAAATAAACAATTAAAATCCTAATATCTTTCCTGCTTGTTCTTAAAATAGAAAATAAATGACTGTCTCCGAACTATATCCTCTTATTTAAGCAAATGTCTTATAGGGAAAAAAATGTCGTGAATAGTAACTGATGATAAAAGCTATTCAACAACAGACGGTAATTGAAAGGGAAAACTATGAAAATTGCTTTATGAAAAAAGACACGTGTATATTTTGTGAAAAAAAGTCGTGTGCTCTTAGGGCAATTGTTAGATTTAAAAGTTCTATATAAAATCTAATAACTGGACGGTTTTTTTTTTCATTTATTAAATTCAAAAATAAAATTCAAGAAATATTTTTAAAGTTCTTTATTATTATTGTTATTATTATTATTATTAAAAATGTCATCTTTGTAAGAGTTTACGCACAGTAAAACTGTATTAAATTTTATTGCTTGAATCTTTTTTAATTTTTTTATGTTTTCACACAGGGGAAATTCTTGAAAAAGTGAAATTTGTAGAAAAAAAGAGTTAAATTAGGACAAGATTAAAAAAATAAAATAAATAAATAAAATAAATTTTGAAATGTATTTGCTGTATATTAACCCTTTTCGGACCAAACGCGTAAAACTTTCGCAACCACTAGTGTGGATTCATGTCATTTGAAAATATGTTACTCCGTCAGTGGACATTGCTTTTACACTTTTTATGTTACAATATTTTATAAACATATTCAAAATAATTATATTTATACAACCAAAATATTACGGATACAAATAATTTAATAAGAAAGAGTATAATTAATTTGTGTATATTAAATTGTAATTAAATATGAATACAAGAAACCTTGCTCTGAAATAATGTAGCTGGAAATAATGCCTAGGTGCAGAATTTACTATTAAAAAGACAAAAACGTGCGGTTGATTTATCCACCATGTTATCTGTCCCGCCAGTAGACTAAGAGGTTCCGCTCTCAAAGCTGTTAGACATGAAGCGCCAGTTTCGATCCCAGATGTCAGCCAGTTGTCAGCCTAGTCGTTCGGAGATTTCTGTGGTTTTCTCTAAAACTTGCTTAAATTAAGGCTAGGACCATTAGAAAGACTCTCACAGAGGGTAATCCACCCTAGCCCAGGACCCTAGTGCAGTTAATCGGTGTTGAACGTAACGCTAACACCACGCCACCATGTTATGGTAGCGATCGTCTTGAGAAGGTTAAAGATTGACAGTTGTTTTATAGGCATGCTTTGTTGAATATACTCATGAAGCAATATTGCTCATACTAAACCTTAATAAACATCGTTACTGTTTGAATTATCGAGTCAGATGGAGTGTTGATCAAGATTCACTTCTTAAGTTACCATATTAAATCAAGTGGTGACCGTGTGTCACCTCTCAAGTACAAAGAGTTAAAATAATGCAGATGATGAAAATTCATTCGAAGTGGGTGTCACATTCACCCCTAAAAATATTTTATCTGAGACAAATGGGGCATCCCAGTTTATTTTATAACACAGATTAAAACCATAACTTAGTTACAGTAAATGTGTAAAAGTTATCTTATTAATTATTTCGTTGCAAAATTTAATCTAATTAGTTATTTACAACAGAAAATATCAAATTTGAATGAACCAACTTTGGTTTCTAAGTTCTTTGGCAGTGTAAATTTTTATCTGAAAAATAAACTATCTTTAGTCGTAAAAACTCTTTATTCATGTAATATTAGAAACTTTAGAACTTGTATAAAATAAAGTTATATTCAGTATTGCACTAAACGACTATTTAAAAAAGTTATAGACCCTTTCCACACTTACCTCACTCAGTTGACCGTAACTGCAATTTTTATTTTATTGCTTTGGGCCATAAAATACATTTTGCCTGTGCATTCTGTCTAGATTTATATACTTATCACACTTCCATCTTTACATCTACAATTCCACATATTCATATCTACTTCTACGTATTTACATTTACATATCGGTGAATCATTGATTTTGAAAAAGCGCTAACGTTCATGATCGGAATTATAGCCTACGCTTTTTCTGTATTACATTTTCTGACCAAACAAATGAACCAGAAAGAAGAGAGAAGACTATTCTATAAAGTACGATCAAATACGCATCGTAATACATCAAAATGATTGAGCATTCAAAAAGCTTCAAGATTCATAACAAGGTATAATTTTCTAACAACCTCATTGATATAAAGAAAATAATAAAATCTGTCTATGGAAAGCATAGAATGCGTAATGAATAGGGAGAGTAAAGTTATGTTGTAAAATCCCTGTGTGGTGAAAGATATTTATACTTAACCAAATATATCTTCGTAATTGATATATATCAGTTGTGACTTTTTTTTTATCCATATATATTTTTTATTTTTGCTGCATATATTTTTTCTTTTTACATTCTGTTACACATATATGAAAAAATATACTTTTGAGTCATGTTTTCGAAACTGATATTTTTGTTGCAATGACACGGTTTTATATACCCTGAATTCAAAAATCAGGTTTTCAGCTGTTGGAATGTGTGCTTGTTTATCTGTGTGTGAAACTGTTATTAGCTTAATTCATAAACCAAAATTAGCAGACAGTGGTTGTGTTTGTGTGAATTAAGGTCGATTAACTACACTAGGGTCCTGGGTCTATAGGTGGAATTCCCTCCGTAGGGGGGCTTATTAAGGGTTACAAGCCCGTATTTATGCGAGTTTCGGACAAAACCTCGAAAACGTCAGAACGGCTAGGACGCGCGTGAGCTGGGATCGAACGCGACACTTCAAATCTACCAGCTTTGAGCGCAGAGCCGCTCGGTTACTGGTGCGGCTAGCAGAAAGTGAAAAATCGATATCATAATATTGTACCATTTGGAAACAGGATGAGAAATTTTTTATGGAGATCAAATCAGTGGTTCAAAGATATACAAAAATGCGGAATATGACATGAAAATTATTTATTTTTTATTTACAGAGACACACAAAAAAATACTGTTACATTGTTGATATGGTTAGATATGTATTAATATTTTTAATTGATATTTTTAATTATTTTTTAAGAAAACACGACCCTTCCTCAAGCGTGTAAAATTGGTCCTGTTTTCTTTCTACCCTAAAAAATTATTGCGAGTTCTTGTTTTACATGGTGTTTATTCAAAGTTTTGTACTAATTTAAAACAGTGATTAAAAAATTATACTTGTTTAATTTTATTACATTTAATAAACGACTGTGCTCTGCCATTGTAATCACAACAACATGATAGCAATATTTGTGAAAAAAGATTAAATCGAACTTGAAATTTCTGAAATAGTGTTTGTAAAACCTGTAAGATTTTGGTATTGATTATTGAATAGAAAGTACTACAATTTCTGCAATAAATGTCACACTATTATTTCTTAAAGTAAGTAAGATAAATGTGTACTTAAATCTAAATATCGTTCACAATGACGAAAAAAAAAATTTAAAGTATTGAAACACGTTAAGTAATTAACAGTTAATTAAATGCATTAAAGTAAGAGAAGTTTTTAAACAAACAAAATAGAATATTATTATAGGATGTTTGAGTATTTTTAAGTGTACAGTATGTTGTTTAATGAACGCTATTGCCCTTCAAATAATTTGAGCCCACAGATCATAATGATAAAGAAAGTTTCGTTATATCCCTATAAAAATCTATAGGTGCTAGACTCACCAAAATCCGTATAATTTGTTTGACGGTGACCTAAAACATGTATATAAATTTTCGGCTAATTCGAATGAGGCGTTTAGACGTTACATCACTTTAAATAATTTGAATCCATAAGCCTCGATGACAAAGAATTTTTCTTTATGTCCCTGTAAAAACACTATAAGTGCTAGATTCGCCAAAGTTTGTGTGACAGTGATCTATAAAATGTATGTAAATTTTCAGCTCGATCAGGTAAGGCGCTTAGACGCTATCGCACATTAAAAATTTAACACCGTATGCCATAATGATAAAGCATTTTTCGTCTTGTCCCTGTAAAAAAACTGTAAGAGTTGGATTCACTAAACTCTACGCAGTTCGTCCAATGGTGACCTATAACATGCGTATGAATTTTCAGCTCAGTGGAGTAAAGCGATTAGACGTCATCACACTTTAAAATATTTCAGCTCAAAATAAGGAATTTTTCTTCGTGCCTCTGTAAAAAAACTATAAATGCTAAATTCATCAAACTCTGTACAGATCGTATGACGGCAACTTATAACATGTGTATAAGTTTTCAGATCAATCGAATAAGACATTTAGATGCTGACGCTATCGCACTTTAAAAAAATTCGGCTCATAGGCAACAACTTTCAGCTCATTCGAACAAAGTGTTTTTATGCTGTCGTATTCACTCACATATATACACTTGTGCATACACACATACATACATACATACATCACAGTAGAAATAGCAAATTTGAACTCGGGGTACCTCAAAACGTGTAGACACATTAAAATCTTAAAGTTAGATTTTGACATGATTGCAATACTTTCCTTATATATGTATGTTCGGAAAGTAAATAATCTGGTAAACCTATGTTAAACAATTCAAATTAGGCTTCGGAAGAGTTTTATATGATAATTAGTTCTGTTTGAGGGGGGCTACTGCCCTTTCAAACCCCCGTTTCATTAATGCACCTACATTCATATACAATTTAATTCCGTTATTAAAAAATAATTCTGTTTTTAAAAAATTATTTATTAAAATTATTATCTAAACAAATCATCTTTCATGATGACAATGAATGATGAAACAATGATGATGAAACAAATCATCTTTTATGATTTCCATATTAAAAAAGTAATATAACACTTAAAAAAAAAAAAAAAAAAAAAAAAAAAAAGTTATATTTATTCTCAAAATTACATTAAAAAAAATGTTAAAAATTAAAAAAATCGATAACTTTATTTTAAATTATCGCAGATCGATAATTCAACCATTCGTTTTATAGGTGTTGGCGAGCTCTTTTGAAAGATACCCATCATGGAAATTTACTCCCATCGAGGGGGGACTTCCCCCCAGGGGGAGAGGCGAGTCTCCTACATATAAAATTTTTTCCCCCAGTTGACTATCTCTGTTACAAAAAATATATATTCGTATCATTTGGTTTAGTGCAGTCTACAGATGTTAAACTCAACTTACCTGCAATTTCCCCCATAGACGTAATGAATTTGAATATTTTTTAGTGTCCCTGTACACGAACCATTTGCTTCATCTCAACGAAACGCTTACTGTAGCATCCCTATATGATACACATTTAGAATACCGAGTTTGGAATTTCTGTTACTATTTGTTCTTGAGATATGCTTATAACAGACACATAGACATACACACAGACCATTTGCTAAAAACATGATTTTCGTATTCAGGTGACCTCAGAACATGTAAATATAACAAAAACTCACGTTCAAAAATTTGACCCTAAAACAATACTTTCTCGATCCTATGGGTAAGAGAAAGTAAAAAGTGTTTAATTTAGCAGAAAACATGACATTATAACTGCAAAAATGTACAGGGAAAAATTAAATAAAATTTTATCCGTGACTTTAAATAAGTAATATAAAAAGTTAAAACGATCTATATGTATATAGTAAAATAAAATGCGTGTTTGTGTATCCGGCGCTTTTAATAAAACGGCTTATTGCAGAGCTACACAAATGAATATGGCGGTTCGTATTAATCTCTCCTGTTGCATCTCGAAGTTCGATTTTCGAATTTTTTTATTAGGTTTTGTAAAAATAAATAAAATATGAAAGTAATAACCTTGTAATAGCTTTAAAATTAACCATTTAATTTTTTTATTTTTGCCAAAAAATGTTTACATGTTTATTTACGTATTTTTTATATTATTTTTCCAACATAAAAAGAAATACAGTTTCACGCGAATAAAAAATTATTGACTATGAAATTTACTTATGCATTATGACAAAATGACCTCATTATAACTGTAAAATTAGGTAATAATAATAAAAATCTAACATGTTTCTGCTGAATTTTGTTTCAAAAACTTTTTAAATATACCTCAATTTTAGAGGGTTTTTTTTTTTTTTTTTTTTTTTTTTTTAAGTGTGTTTTTTCACTTGGCATAAAAGCTAATGGACGATTAGAACGAGGCGGAGTTATTATTGTTTGTGGGAAAAGGTTGTGCTATGATGGGCTATATTCCACTGTTTGTGTGCTAAATTAAACGTCTCTAGGTTAAACAAAAGAAAATCGTCATCATGACGTCGAATGACAATAATGTCACGTCGACCATTCTGTAATCAAAGAGCTTTATTTATTGATAATCCGGAGCAATTTTTTAAAGTTTCATGCTGATTTTTACCGAGAACTCTACTTTCGCAAAAACCACTTTAAGCCAATTTGTGCATCAAAAATATAAATAAATTATAAACTATTGAAAAAGAGAATAAAAAGAGAATAAAAAGAAAGGATGAAAGAAATACAAACAATAATCGCATAAATTATTTATTTTTATCTAAAATGGTGACAAAAGATCAAAAGTCGCCAAGGAGAACTATAATAAAGCTGTCCCATGAACAGATTTACATATTTTTTTATTTTTTTATCTACCAACCACAATTAATTAACCCTAAAATATATAACCACAAAAATTTTCTTGTCTCATACAATAGACGTAGCGCTCATAGCATATAGTAATATCATATACGAATCCACATTACTTTATGTAGTAATTAATTTGTCAAGCATTACTCAGTATTAAATAAATGTAACAATATTGTATAACTCAGATCTTTTTAATACGTATCGAATTTCACTCATCCATTAACTATCATTTCCAACTGACTCTTTTCACACTTAAACAACTTTTAAATTTTTACTCGACTTATTCGTATTCAGATTACATTAGTGTATTTTCTTGATGGTGATTGATATCCTTTTAATATAAGTACTTAGAGGTGAGAAAAAGTATCCGATTAAATCAGCAAATGTCCAGAATAAGAAATGACTAACTAAAACAAAAGAAGAAGAAGAAGAAGAAAGAAAGAAAGAAAGAAAATATAACTTCTAGAACCTGCTGTAATTCAATACGCGTTTAGATTCTACGATCATGGATTGCATTTCAAATATTACTTGAGACGTTGTGGAAGACATATACGGGGTGCAAAGTATTATTATTTTTTTTATTATTATTATTATTATTATTATTATTTATTTAATTATTTTATTATTATTATTTTTTCTTTTTTTTTTTTTTTTTTTTTGCCCGTAATGCCAAATGCAATTATAACATTTAAGATTTTCTTTCTTGCTAACTAAAACACCCAGTGATTCAAAATGAACAGTATTATAATCTATTCGGTTGTTCGATAAATAATGTCGTTTTTTAAAACCTTCGCTTCTAAAAACCAAGGCTTCTTCGAACGTGGAATTTTTCAACTTACCGAAAGATGGCAAAAGTTCATCCAACAAAATGGTCAATATATCATTGATTAATGTTTGTTGTTAATATAAATAAATTCACTTTGAAAAACATGAAAAAAAAAAAAAAAAAAACGACATTATTTATCGAACAACCCAATATGTAAATTTTCCTGCCAAAAAATATATATTTTAGATGATCTTACTATCCATGTTCATGAATATAAAGATGTTTTACTCAATTTTGATAATAATATTATTTTCTATTTATTGGGTAATTCAAGTGAATTATTTGTTTCAAATATCTTTTGTTTTATTTTTTAATGTTTGTAATTTGTATTTTAATTAAATGTAACATGCATTATTATCAAAATTTTTATATTTTTATTTATTGAAAATTTTTTTTATTTTATATGGCTTCAGTTGTTATATTAAGTGCGAATAAATATCTCTTAGCTGCTTTCTTACCTATACTCATCCGTACTCTGCTATTACTCCTATTTTCAAAAATTATTATTATTATTATTAATATTATTATTATTATTATTATTATTATTTTACTTTTGAAATAGGTTTGTGAATAAATATAAAATTTAATGTTTTATGGGTGAAAATAATCTGGTGTGTCACTCACACGAATTTCTCGTATGATGCATTTCAATACGATAAAGATAAAATCCAGATAAAATCGTAAGATCAATAAGACAAGATAATAAAATTCAATCTACTTTGAAAATAAACCAAAATAGGTTTAGAAACAGTTCTATTTGGCATATTACTCTGTGTGAGGGAGGCTACCACCTCCTCAATCACCGGTTCAATTTTAATGCCTGCATTTATTTAAAATATATATACCAATCTGTAATTAATAAATTAATATGCCTTTAAACTTACCAATCTTGATGGAATTTTTCAAGTTGCAACCTAATACGATGTTAAAAATACCAAATTTTAATTTTCCGTAGTTATTTGTTTTTGAGTTATGCTCTTAACAGATATACATACAGATCATCAGCTTAAAACTGGACTTTCGTATTCAGTTTACTCCAAACCGTAATATTATTAAAAATAAAGAGAGAGAGAGAGGGGGGGGGGGATTAAAAATAGACCATCAAAAAATACTATGTTTACAGTATGTGTACGAAAAAGGAATTTTTCTTCCTGAGCAGTGTTCGTCGACAAAGTAAAATGTAGCACTTCCATCAAGTACGTTTAATGGAAAAGAACGTTTAGCTTTATTTTGGGTGGTTCTGTAAATTTTCTATAAACTATTCGCACATCATATTGTGTACATAAAATTATTCTTACATGAAAAATACATAACACAAAATTGAATACACTTCCAACAATTTTCAAATATAGCACCAATATATCCATATACTTTGGGTAGCCCTGTAAATGAATGATGAATGATTTTCATACCGCAATCTACATAAAACATGCTTCTATCCATATAAAAATAATATGTTCATCTCATTTTGTTTAGGACAGCCTATAGATGTTATTCTCTATTTACTAGAAATTTTTCGCACAGACGTAATGTTTTTTGATTCTCTTGGATGTCCCTGTACACTAACATTTACTTGGTCTTAACGAAAAGTTTATAGTAGCATCACTATATGATATAGATTTAGAATACCGAGTTTTTACTTCCTGTTAGTATTTATTCTTGAGATATGCTGATAACAGACAGACACACCCACACACAGACTAATCGCTAAGAACATGATTTTGGATTCATGGGACCTCAAAACGGGTAAATATAAAAAAACAAAAACCTTAGTTTCGAAAATTTGACGCTAAAACAACATTTTCTCTACCATTTATATCGGTAAGAGAAAATAAGAATTGAGAATGAAATGGTTAAACGGCTTCTGTTTTCGCCACCTTTCGTGGAAAGCATATTATTTCGAATTGTAAAAATATTTTAACCTTTAACGTTCATCGGTTTCGCACTGAACCAAAAATTTCACATTTTTTATGCATCAGTTTTTCAATATATTTTACTTGTTTTAATCGCTTTTTGAACTTTTACTTCTTCTGTGTTCGACCTATAGCAGCACTAGTCCGAAATTCAACTAACAATGCTTCAGAGCAATGCAAATGCAAAAATCACCTTAAATTTATTGGTAAACATGAGTCCGCAGTTGCTGCTTTTAATATATACTCTTGTTTAGTTTTTTATCAGATGAAAAGTCTTTGATCTGAATCAAGTATTCTCAAATTATAATAAAAGAATATGTGTGTGCATATGTCCGTTGCTTTGTATTCAAACGGCTGATTGCAAAGTTACAAAATTTTGCATGGTGATTCAATCTGACTTCTGCTAATGCATCTGGAAGCACAATTTATGAATTTTTGATTTTTTTTTTTTTTTTTAATTAATTTAAAATATATAATTTTATGAAATTAGTGACTCTAGATATTGAAGCGTAAATAAAAAACGATTTTCCTTGGATCATTAACTCAATTGGTTAGAGCATCAAGCTAACAATGTGAAGGTTGTAGATTCGACTCTTGAAGTACCAATGTGTTACTTTCTGCAGATAATAAAAAAAAAAATGCCGCTTGATAAAAGAAAATCTTTCAGCATCTTCACACTATCCTAAACCATATGAATGTATGACGAGAAA
This sequence comes from Salticus scenicus, assembly GCA_963930645.1. NCBI lineage: Eukaryota > Metazoa > Arthropoda > Arachnida > Araneae > Salticidae > Salticus > Salticus scenicus. The sequence continues at coordinate 351,441,029 of OZ005652.1, forward strand.
GTAACAAAAAACTGTATTAAATTTAGAGATGTGTTGGTCGTTTCTAGGCAAGCGGTTGATCTCACAGTTGCAGAGTTTTGCAGAATTTTGTGGAATACGCTATTTATAGAAACTATAGATTTCATGGTAATGCATGTCTTAAGAAAGGATAAAATGCAAACCAAAAATTACTTAATTACAGATTCCCTTGTCCCCTAATTTAAATAAATTTGATTTTTAATTATTTATTTACTTTTCACTTATAAAATGGTGGAGGTCTGTTTCATGGAAATTCGTTTTGACCTCTCCCGATGCAGCGGCAATCCAGGCAGTGGGTATCTGGAATCAAGATAGGTGGGAAAGACGCTGTCGATGGCTGCGGAAACTTAAAGAGATGTATGAAGCTATTTCAATGGATTTTTTTTTTAATGATTTAAACTGCGGTGATTAATGATTTTATTTATTAGGACTGAGGACTATTAGTCTCGATCTGGGATTTTTGCGGTGTCATTTTTCGATAATTGGACATTTATCGGAATCTAAAATTTATCGAAAATATAATTGAATAATTTGAAAACAATGTTATAATTTGGAAAAAAAAAAAAAAACTCCGTCCTAAAATAAATTCTGCTTTCGCCAGAATTTCATCAAAATCATTTTTTTTTTTTTTTTTCTTTTTTTTTTTGGGGGGGGGGGGAGGGGGAGAAAAAGAAAAGAAAAGAAAATTAATAGTAATCAGTATCGAAACAAACACTATCGTAAAAGTTTTTTTAATAATTTTGAATTAGGAAATAAAAAGTGCACGTGCAAAATGAAATAAAAATAAGTAAAAAATGAATTTAAAGATTTGATTTTTATATAAAACATGATCGCGTCCTATTTTAAAAAGTAGATGTAAAATTTAAAGTTTATGTGGTGCGTGTGGCATCTATAAAAGTTTTTTGTTTTCTTACTATTATTATTCTGCGTAAAAGTAAGTTAACATGATACAGAAAAATATTCCCAAATAACTAAAAAGGTGCAATATGACAAAATGTTACTTTTATTTCAAACTCAAAATTTCTTGCTTTTACAAAATGTATTAAATAATGAAAATTAATAATAAATTCCTTAATTTTCTTCAGTTTCATTAGCTTTCCGATCTCTCGTTTAATTTATAGAGCCCTTATATATTTTATTCCCGAAAAAAATATACGAATAAACATAACATAAAACTTTATTGCAACTTTTCCTATCATTTCATTCAGTGCTTTTCTTCGAGAAACAAAAACTTCGTTGAAGGTTTTGAAGTACAAATGTTTGCATAGAGATTTTTTTTTTTTTTTTTTTTTTTTTGGGGGGGGGGGGGGGGCGACAGGTGCAACAAAAAAAAAAAAAGGTTAAAAAAATGCAATTAAATTTTGACGATGCATTTAAAAATTTAGTTATAACTAAAAGCATGTTATAAAATAGATTCAGGAAAAAAAAAATCACCGTCTTGAATCTCAGAAAAAAATAATAAAATAGCAGACAGTTGTTTCGCCAGTATTTAGCGTACTGTCACCAGTGCATAAAGAGCTTAGTCACTAGTGTTTCAAGCATACGTGCTCGGATGGCACATCTGAAATTATGTGGTAAAATCGTACATCAAAAATTGCACGGCCCAATACACCTCTAAAACACTTGTTCGGTGACCGATTTTAAGTAGAATTCTAAATATAAAATTGTTTCACCAAATTTATCGTTAATTTTGCATTGGAAATGTTGATTGAAAACAACTACAAAAACATAATAAATATTTCTTAACTACTTTAAACTAACGAAATCATATAATAAAACAGTGATTACAGATTTATTTACTTTTTTTTTTTTTTTTTTTTTTTTGTTTAAAGAATAGTGACTAGCGGAGCAGGCAACCTCTTTTTAGTAAATTAAACCGTTTTTTTTTTTTTTTTTTTTTTGAATGAAAGTAATAATGTAATTCATTTTTTAACTAATGGCTGTATATTTAAAAAACGCTTTTTGCGTAGTTTTAATAAACAAATGTATTAAAAATATACATTATTAATTTTGTTCGCATCGTATTTTCACAGTAATTATTTTTAAATCAATACATCATTAATTTAATAAACTATGATTTCCTCCAAAATCATTACATTTTTTTTTTTAGTAAATGAAACAATCTTTTTTTTTTTTTTTTTTTTTTTTAAGCATAAAGAAAAAGACATTAAAAAAAAATAGCTAGAGCTTGTTTTCAAGAAAAACGACATTAATTATAGGTGCTTCTTCTATAATAGCCATAATTAAGAGAAATGCTTGTACAAGTATGCGCCTTAATCTTCACGTAGGTGATCACGTAAAGAAAGGACAACATAAGGATTTTACTTTCTGTACAGTACATGCATGAATTCTTTTTTCAATCGTGCATTAATCTCATATTCCGTAACTCTCATAAGTGGGTGAAACATGTATTAAATGAATTTCGAATTATCATGAAATATCTTGTATGCTGAAACATTTACCTAATGATAAGTGATATTAGAAAACGGATGATAAATGTATGATAATTATATTTATAACTTTTGTAGTAATTATTATCTAATAATTAAAAATCTGGTGTGAAACAACCACACAACTCCCATTACCCACTATTACGCGTATTATACGCATTTTTTGGAGATAATGTTATCAGAAGTTATAAAAGTGACCTAAAGAAGTAGAAACCTAAAATATTTCCGGTAAGAGAAACTTTACACAAATGTAAAGACTTACAAAACGAAGTTTACATATAGCGAGGTAAAAAACAAGAAAATAAAAATGATAGAATTATATTTTGAAACACCAATTTCCTAGATCTAAAACTGACCTACCTTAGCAGGGTGACTGTTAATTTTTCTCTAAAAACAAGGAATACATAAGAAAGGAATAGATTTATATAACAATTTTCAAGAAAATCCTTAGAGCCGTTTTGAGATACCAATTTTTACCAAAACTCAAATATTGATTGGAAAACACAATTACATACAAAAGGATATTTAAAAGTGAGTTAATATGGCAAGTCTGAAAAAAAATCCGTACAGCCGTTTTTAAAGGAACGCGCTTGCGATACCTGAAATTGAGCTGTTTATACAGAATGCCTATCGATTTTCCTGAACTAACTGATTATATCATTCGAAAGAACATCTAATAGAGTGTTTATATAACAACTTTGGAGAAAATCGTTGGAGCCGTTTTTGAGATACGGACTTACGGTCTCATTTCCGGTTTCCGATGAAACGCATCTGTTTTTTCAATTTCACCAAAATTTGGAAAATCCATCTGTACCCCAGACCTGTCTTAATTCTGAAGTTTTGTAGTTTTATCTTTATTAATTTCGGAGATATGATAGCCAGAAGATTCCACACATACACACATACATACACACACTCTGACCAATTGCCAAAAACCAATTTTTTGGACTCAGGGGACTTAATGGAAGTAAAAAGCAGGTGACTATTTATTTTATTTTTTTACTTAATTTTAATTTAATTTAATTTAATTTAATTTTTTTTTAATTATTATTCTATTTATTTATTTATTTTTGCTCTGTATAACACTAACATTTCTTGTGCAATTTAATCAGCGAAAATAAACAAATGTATGAAATTATACGCCGAGTTTGGTAAAGTTTGACCTAATGTAAAGTTTCATAAAAAATTATGCATTAGTTATCAATTTTCAGTCCCAAAAACATATGCATTACACACAAACATTTAAATAGTAATTCAAGTTATATTTCGGATAAACAAAAATATTTTAAAATATTTTTTTAATTCCTATCCATTTAAAACGGACTAAGCGAATTGGATAACCAATAATAAATTTAGAACTAACTGATAGAAATTATTTCTGAGTATAGTCGACGATTTCTTGAATATAATCAGGAATTGTTGTCAGATAACATGAATCATATTGAGGTTACAACAGCAAGCGGTTCAATAATTTTTTACCGTTTACAATTTCTAACTCCTTAACTTTTAACTGTTGTTTGTAAATCTCCTAAGAGATAAGAATCAAAGGTTCAAGTATGTAAGAAATTTTTATGGAAATCCTAATACAAATTTTTATGACAACTTATACAAATTTTTAGTTTTTTTTTTTTTTTTTTTTTTTTGTTTAATTACTATTTATTAAGTATTTGTGAACCAACTGATAAATAAAAAAATAAAATAAAATAAAAAATAAAAAATACAGCAGTCAAAATATTTTATTAAAGTCTACAAACAGTTAATCACCATTTTACGTCTTAAACATTCAATTATTATTATTATTATTACTATTACTCTTACACAATTTTCGTCGATGTAACAATCAGGTGTGACTTTGATATGTTCTTTGGTTAGTGAAACGAAAGACGTAAACTTTGTATTGTACTTTTAATAAAAAAACAAACAAAATACTTGTTTAGTACATGAGTGCAACAAGTGGTCACCAGTAAATAATAATAAAATCATTTTATCAATATCATAATGAAATATTTCAAATAGATTACATGAAATGCAATTATATTCTAAATAAGATATCCTTTTCACTGCCTTAAACATTTCGTCTACTGTAGATAGTACATAATTATGGATGCATAACATTTTTAATCATGCAAGTATCGCAAAATGAAAACTTGTCGCAGATATGTTGCATTTGAATATCATGTGCTAAAATCAGCCTTTATCAATTTGTTTTACCAATTTATTAATGTTTACTTAGTAATTGGTTTAGGTGATATGCATACATGAATAAATTTTACTCGCAACTTGAAGAGATGTTTCTATCGATTTGAAAATGATTTATGTTTTATGTATTACACTAGGTGCACTGAAAACGGTCCGCTAAGTGTTACCGAAACTGCTGCCTGCTTTGCAATTATTCTCTTTGGCATTCTAGACGTTGAAGTTTTCCTTGGTTTTAATTATACTAGTTAGTCTGTGCCCACTTAGAACTCGATTTTTGAACAGTTCCAATTACTAAACATCTACATAATATTTAAAACAAATGCCTTCATCTTTGACAGCATGATATGCATATGTTTCGAAGCACAAATGTCTCCGAGAAATAAACTTGTTGGCATAGGTGGACTCCGCTCAGTTCCCCATCATATTTATGTTCTCATAAATTTCTAGTGCGAGACATATTATAATCATGTTAAAAGAAATGAATTTGACCAAAGCTTGATACAGTGACAGAATGAAATCCCCGCCTAATAGGCTATCCACCGTTCACTTCGATATAATTATCTTATTCTAATCTATTAATTTATTTTGTCAGGGTCAATTCCGTTGTTTAGTTTTCATGCTACTATTTCCAATGCAATAATCCTCAAAATTCATATTTATATGAAAAATTTACAATTTCGCTATGTTGATAAAATCGTAAATTACGAATAATTTACGAAATTTTCCTATTAGAATATTTGTATTCAATCATGTATAAACAAATATCATAAACGTAATTCTGAAGTTGCCTAACGTATTTAGGATCCTCAAAATAGAAGTTTATGCTCAATTTTGCCTTATTCTGACATGTTAAGTAAATCGTAAATTCCAAAAAACTTACGAAATTTTTAAATTGGAAAAATCATACTCTATGATATTCATGCCAGTATCCTAAGTAACATTTCGAAAGTAGTTTGACATCTTTACGATGAAAATATCCCTCAAGATTGACGTTTATGTGAAATTTTGCTCTATTCTGCCATGTTAAGAAATTCGTAAATTTCCAATAACTTACGAAATTTTTATATTGGGAAATTCATAGTTATTAATATTCATGCCAGTGTCCTAAATAATATTTCAAAAGTAGTCTGACATCTTTACGATGAAAATATCTCTAAAAATTGGCGTTTATGTGAAATTTTGCCCTATACTGCCATGTTAAGATATTCGTAAATTTCCGATAACTTGCAAAATTTTCAAAGTAGCTTATTTATAGTTACTGATGTTCATTCCGGCATCCAAACTGATATTTTAAAACTGGTCTGACATTTTTACAGTAAAAAGTGTCCATTTAATGCACGTTTAACTGAATTTTTGTCCTATCCTCCCATGTTAAGAAAATCGTAAATTTCTAATAACTTACGAAGTTTTTTAATTCGAATGTTGCAAATGAATAGGGTTCTTGCCAGTATCGAAAGTAATATTTTAAAACTGAAGTGACCTCCCTGCGATCATTTGTTCGCGAGATATCGTGTAAAAAAACTAACAAACTACCGGATTAACACACTAACGGACTAACACACTAACAGACACCCTACAGACAGACACCATAGAAATTTTGTCATTTTCGGATTCTTCACACCTGAAAACGTGTAAAAAAGTCAAAAAACCAAGATCGAAATTTTTCACGATTACCTAAGTTCCCCATACCTATAGTATGATGGGGAACTAAAAATGACGTCATAATACATTATATTAAATTTTATAACGACATGTCTACCGATTTGTTACAATATTAATTTCTCGTAATACAATTAAATTTTGCATGTTTAATTTATTACTATTATTTTCTACTGCACTGAGAAAAAAATCTGTAACTGACATCTAGAATCTAAGTTGTGGCTCTAGAAAAAATAGTTTCATGTCATCCTTATATAATCTAGTCCCCTTGGAAAGCGAGTTCTAGAAGACCCTATTAGAATTCTAGAGCGTTTGCCTATATTCTCGAGGGCATTAAATCTCTGCAAATTTAAAATCTCTGCAAATAAATGAGACTACAAGAGGCGGGTTTCAGCAACAATCTTGGCTTATTACCCAATTCTAAAAAATCAAGCGAGAATTTCTCGCAATACAAATGATTCAGAATATTTAGAGTATTCAGAATATTGTTTCACCATCTAGAAATGTGTACACAAGAAATTCTCGATAATTTCGTCTATTCAATTTATTGGCGTGCTTTACGCATGTAGCTCGGAAATCTATATTTCTAGTTAAGGGATTTAGAAAATGGTCACTTATTCATTCTAGAGGAAGGCGGTATATTTTTTTTTTTTTCTCAGTGTGGCTTATTCAAAGTAACTATTTGAATCGACGAACAAACCTTTCAAAATCATGCAAACCATGGATAACAATTTATTTCCATTGTCTCAATACATTGTTACGACTATGATGAAATATTTTCCTTTAAAATATCATTTTTATATCATTGAAATGTCCGCATGGAAACCATGGATAAAATTTCACTTTCTTTATTCCAATGCATTATAATAGCTTCCATATCAATTTCAGCGTAATTTTCGGGAAACTTCTATTTTTAATAATGGAAATATTCGAATACATTGTTTTAGCAGTGACATCATTTTTAATATTAGTTTAAGAAATTCAGGCTTTTACTATAAAGAAGATAATTTTTGTAATAATAAAAATATATATTCCATCAAAAGGAAAAAATATTTGAAATAGACAATTTGGAAATGGAATATAAAAGAGTTAGGTTTTCTAATACTTATCATATGTATTAGAAATAAGATTTATACACTAAATTATCAGGAACTGTACAATACTTTTGAATACTGAATGAAACTGTAATCTAGAAAAAAAATGAAAAATATATAAGAAAAATCATATGAAATAAATGTAGTTGAAAATTCATATTATAAAACATATGAATGTTAAAATATGCTTTGCTCCGAAATTTTGACAAGTAAAATAATTTTGGAATAAATTTTTCCGTAACAAACATTAATAATCTTCGAAGGCAAAAATCTTCCGTTATGCATTTTCCGGATGAGAAATTTAATAAATGTAGCAAAAAACAATATTTGATGCATAGAAATTCATGCATTTGTCACACGTAAAACTGTATATAAATTACGACATACAAAAACATCACTCTTTTTTAATATTATTTGGGCAAAAAAAAAAAATTGTTTTGGAATAAAGTCAATGTTTATCAAATGTTTTCGTTTTTAACAACACTTCACCCATCTAAGAATAAGGAGAATGAGTTTCTAAGTACAATATTCTTTAGTTTTTTAAAATCGAATTGTATTCTGGTAATATGAAAAAACAAAATGATTTTGTAGAACCCAATGGAATGACGAAATTTGTAATGAAAGAAACAATATACTTTTCCAAACGCACCAGTATAATTTACAAAAGTGAAAACAAAATAATAACGTTGAAATATTATTGAAAACAGAATTACCGATAAAAGTTATATATTGTGTATTACAAATCATTTTAACATTATTTGAACATAGAAATGATTTAAACACTAAAATTTGACAGAAATAAACTAATACTATTAATTTTTCTAATCGAATCTGATCACTATTATTAATATCCGTCAAGTTTGCTGTGATTTTTATCGAAATAAGGGGAAAAGGAGAAAATGGGTCTTAATGTCTTATCGCTAGCACTAGCGTAGCTTCACGTGTCACCCCTTTTCGAAGTCGATTCATTTTTGTTTTGTGTACGACTTGCACAATGGAGAACGAATAGTATTTATAATTACAAATCGAAGAGGAATGTATTAAAAGTTATTTCTTATACAAAAGTTGATTCTTTTCCTGGATTTTAAAGTTAGACTCAGGTTGAATCCATCCAAATTAATACGTTATATGTGAAATATGCTTATTCCATAATATCGATTGAATGATTGCTATTTTATTTGAACAAATTCTGTTGTTAATTAGAATGCTAATATGGTTAAAAGATTTAAGGATGTTACTATTTTTTCAAATAAGGTTGTATTTAAGGGTACAAATGATGAAAATTTTCGAAAACAATACAATTAAAAATATTTAGATAGCTCTTATAAAATATAAGAAACTATATAATACTTGTAAAATAGTATTTATATAAAGTTCCTTAAACATTGATTAATTTCTTTTACAAAATTTTAAACTTTATTTTTCTTGGGTTCAAAATTTTTGAAATAGCCATTTAATGTTCCATGCGAATTGTTTTCATCTAATCCATTTAACCCGTTAGTAGTCGCTAGTTGGTCGATTTGCCGCCCATTCTTCAGTGTTGCCAGATTTTTTTATTCAATAGCCACCAAAAATTTTTAGAAATAGCATTTGATATACATAAAACGCGAATAAAATCGAAGGAACGTCGATCACATCATTTCTTAAAATTATTGGTGAGAGTTAAATAAAAAGTGCGCAATCTGTTATAGGTGGCGCTGTCTATAGCGACTACTAACGGGTTAAAAAAAATTGTTAATGAATGTTAATCAGTGGATTTTTCAGAAAACTGGGCCCTCATTTTGAAATCATGAAATTATTACCTTAATTTTAAGCTTTAAATTCAGTCGCATGACAAAAGTTCATGAAAATATCAAATTGCATTGATTTTGTTGTTGTTGTTGTTATTTATAATTGATTTTGAAACAGAAATATAAAATAAATAAGTAAATAAATGCACAAATATGTTGAGTTACATACAAGAAGCATACACTGTCTACCGATAAGTATTTGGACACTTTCGAATTTAGACATTTTGTCAAATATCTATAGAAAAATTCTTTAGGAATCATCCCGAAACTTTGGTAATGTAAGGAACATGTTTAGCCCCATACTGTTTAGCAAATGTGTCCTGAAAAGGAAAAGGAGACCAATAAAAAATTAAACAAAAATCTAAATATTTTGGATCACCCTGTAATTGACTAATACTTTAAATGCGTCTTAACTCTGGCATGTGTTTATGAGAAATTTTCTCATTTTCTAGATAAAATTTTATGAGATTACCACATATATTCATGGAGATATAACGGTTTCTTCAAAAAATTGCAAAAAGAATTTCCACTTTTTTAATTATAACACGTAAGGTATTAGACTCAGTGCAAAGCCACATTTTTAGAAAATATGGCATACTAAATTAGACATACCATACAGCAATCAGAACGCAAAAATGTTAAATATCTTAAGAAATACGAGCACACTTACTAAATAACTTTTTACTGCTCATGCCAAAGCTTTATAAGAATGTCAATTGCATAATTTAATAGCCAAAGTTATTGAGCAACTTATATGAAAATCCCGAACAAATGTCACGTAAATTCAAAACGTTACGAGAGATAGAATGAACGGAATTTCAGTTCTCTCTATATAACAGCTAAACTAGAGGGGGTTTTACTCACATTTTTATTTTGATTCACTCAATGCCCAATGGCAATACAGTGTTTTCTCTCACTGTAAATAACTATTGAGAACCCCCCCCCCCCCCCAACATCTTTCTTGTTTTCGAGAAGAACTGAAATTATGTTCATGCTATCTCTCGTAACGTTTTGAATTTACATGATATTTGTTTGGAGTTTTCATATAAGGTGCTCAATACCTTTGGCTATTAAATTATGCAAATGACATTTTTATAAATCTTGCGCATGCGTAGTTAAAAATTATTTAGTAAAAATGCTCGTGTTTCGTAAGATATTTAACATTTTTGCGTTCTGATTGCTGTATGCTGTTTCTAATTTTGTATGTCATATTTCCTAAAAAGGGCTTTGCACTGGATCTAACTAACCTACATAAGGGGAAAAGTTAAAATAGTGGAAATTCCTTCTGCAATTTTTTGAGGAAACCATTATATCTCCACGAATATATGTGGTAGCATCATAAAGACTTATATAGATAATGAGAAAAATCTTCTTAATCACATGCTACCGCCAAAACGCATTTAAAGCATTATTACATTTTACAGGGTGATCCAAACATTTTGTTTTTTGTTTAATTTTTTACTGGCCCCCTTTTTCTTTTCATGACACAACTTTCGCTGAAAAGTATGAGAACATGTTCTTTATACTACCAAAGTTTCAAGATGATTCCTAATGAAATTTTCTAGATATTTGACAAAATGTCTAAATTCGAAAGTGGCCAAATACTTGTTGGTAGATAGCGTAGCTAAAAAAAAAAAAAAAGAAAGAAAAAAGATCGAAGCTTTAAAACAATTTAGAATTGAGCATTTCTTTTGCATTTTTACTCTATTAAAGAAAGCCTTTCAATTTCTAGAATTGCTCTTTAGCATTTAAAGCACATTATAGGCATCAGTATGATGGATTTCATGGTAGTACAGGATTTGAAAAGTGTCAGAATGTAAAACAAAAATAATTGATTTCAACGTCTCTTGTCTTCTTAAGGAAATAATTTTTCTTTTTAGAAAAAGGTATCAAATTATCATCCATCGAATTGGAATATATTGTTCTTTTATTCTTTATTATACTCGTACTTTTAAATTTCATGTATGTAAAATTTATGAATTTTGAGAATATCTCTGTAATATAGGAAGCAGACTATAAGATCTGTATTATTTTAGTTTCGAAATTGTATTCCTAAATTATTCCCAACTGCATAGATGCACGTTACTTCTCTATAGGGGGGAGTGGGGATGAATGGGGCATTTTTCATGCTTTTATTAATACCGTTCACCATATGTAATTCAGAATTTTGTAACATTGCTCATAAGTACACCTCAGTAATCAGTTACATATAAACATACTAACTTTAATAAAAAGTTTTCATTTTTATTTAATAATATATATATATATATATATATATATATATATATATATATATATATATATATATATATATATATATATATATATATATATATATATACACATGCATGTGCATTGTCCCATTCATCCCGATCTATGGGGATGAATGGACACAGGATTGGAGTTAACATAGAAAAGAAAACAAAATAGAGAGTAAATAAGTTTTTAAAGTTAAATTACTTTATGTGATTTTATTACACATCATGAATTTACTGAAATTAACATAAACTGATATATTGATTCAAATTAACATCAAAAGGCAAAAGTCCTTTAGTTCGCATAGTTCCTACTGCCCTAGGTTTTGGTAATTTAATCTAATAAGATATAATCTAAAAATAAATAAATAAATAAGACACTAGAAAGATATAAATCATTATAATAAAGTACAAATTATCCAGATAAATTTTTGTTTCCGACTGATCGGGAAAAATCAGCATTCTATTCTGTATTACATTAGTAGTCACCAGAATTTATACATTATTTAGCTTGATTGAAATTCTGATTTTAATCAAATCATTACTATTTTATTTATTTATTTAAATTATTGATACTATTGATATAAGTTGCATTGGATATTCTAACTTATAATTTTTTTAATCATAATTATTATAAACCAAAACTAGTACAATTAATTTCAATCTATTTTTCTCTAAATCCATGCTACTTTTATAATTCCATGTTAGAACTACTTAACTACAGGTTATAAAAATATTAAAAATCTATTTACGATTTGTTTTAATATAATTCTTGTGAGCAATTTTAAATTAGCACATAGTGGGGAATGTCCCATTCATCCCCATTCAAACTGTCCCGTTCATCCCCACCACCACATGATCATATAAAACAGGAAGCAGGCTTAAGGAACAATTGTCAATATTCTTCTTGAATACCATAAACGCAATTAAAGATTATGCCTTTTCACTATATAAGAGTTATATTAACTTTAAGCAAATAGTTAATTTCTTAACTACTACCTAATTGAATGAGTAAAAACTTACTTTGGCAACAGAAAAAGACTAATTTTTTTCTGCCCTTCTATAGATAGCACAATTCTGAAACTACACTTGAGGAATGACCTCAGTACTGCCATATATCAGAAAAATTGTCAAGTTTATGGTACTTGCGAAACAAAAAAATTTTGCTACTGTCCCGCGTCCCATTCAACCCATTCTCCCCCTACATTGCAAATAAAGGCGTCTTAAAGACATAAAAACAAATGAAAAAGTATTTATAACAAGTAAATGTCTTAAAATAGAGCTAGATACTAATAGAGATCTCAATCGAAGACACTCGTGTGTCTTAATCGATTCACTGTAAATAGAAGCGTTTTAAATTCAGGCAGAAATGTGTATGAAATACCATTGTAGACACAAAAATGTTTGAAATAATTAAATATGCAACATTTCAGACAGCAAACGTGTCTGAATTTACAGACACTTTAAGAATTCAGACACTTGCATTACTTAGCAAGTTTTTCCTGCGGTATCTATTTTAAGCAATATACTTATCCTATTTAAAGTTCTTTCTACTTTCGATAAATATAATATTATTTTATACAATAAGAAGTTAAGCTATTTAAACTATGTTATCTTTATGAAATTAAATTTTCAAGGAATAATACTTTAGAGATGTGTATGATATTTACATGGAATTATGTTTTATATAATTCATTAAACAACATATTTAGACTCGAAACATGTTTAGTTAAAAAAAAAAAAAAGAAAAAAAAAGTCTTTGTATTTAAAGCTTTCTCATATAAAAAGAAAAAGTATTAAGATAAACGCAGCAAGTAACTTGTAGCGAAGAAAGCGAATTTGTAACTGAAGTATCTTGAATACTTTGTGCATAACTGTTTTTTTTTTTTTTTTTTTTTTTTTCGTCTATCGATTTATTATTATTTTTTTATTATTCGAAAACTGCTTTTTCTATGTATTTACGTACACCTAAATGCAACAAATTTTCTGGTATTCATGTACATAATTTGTTTTCTTTAAAATATCAGTTTAAAGGAAAGAAATCATTTTCCAAACATCGAAGGCTGAAATTTTCATTTATTTGTTATGCATTTTACAAAATTCGAAAAACCTCTCTGTATAAAATTTATGATAATAATATTTATCAACATTTGGATATATTTTATCGATACTTTTATGGCAAAAAATACCGATTAAAACATAAAACTGTGATTTGTTTCGTAAGAACTGGAGAATATACTATTATACAAACAAACTTTGCTGCCTGCCACGGTGGCATGGTGACTAAGACACTAGGCTTCGACCCTTTTAGTAGATATTCGATTCCAGGGCCGGAAATGTCTTTTTTTATTTTTATTTTATTTTTATTTTTGATATTTTATTTATGCCTAGAATATTCTAAAATCTATTTTTAACAGAAAGACATAATCACGCGTCATCTTTATCTATTTATTTATGCGCAACTAGATTAAAGAAAGAAAAAAAAAAGGAAAAAGCTATTGCGAGTAAGAATGGTGTGGCGAAAAACGCTCGGGTTATTTCAACGACAAAATTTCACAAGACGCTTAGAAGGCCCGGTATTACCTCTATGGTACAGATATTTTTCAATTATACTATCTTTTGTGTTTTCAGTATTACTTTTGGAGTAAATTTCTATCTTTACAATCAAATATAGCTTTGACGTTTCTTCTCTTTGGTTCTAATAGAAGGAATAATTCTTACATATTACTCTTCATGACTTCGTAAGTCCTTATTGAGGTATCTTTTTATTCGTGAATTTAAAAATTATTTCATTTCTCTCTAGTCATTGCTTCACAACTGCCCTTTGTCCCACTTTTTTTTTTCTGTTATTATTATTAAATGCTGCTTTATTTAAATACAAATTTTCTAATCCTTCAATCTATACACTTTTATTTTCAATTACAAGAGCGCATTCAAGGTATTACTAATAAATATAACCTTTCCTCTAAAAAACGGATAAAGAAAAAGTCATTACATATTAAGTGTTTCATTGCTAAAAGATTGTTCTTCATATTTATTTATCTTCCTTTATCTTATATAAATAATGAATTACCTACATGCAAAACTTACTTCATAAATATTTTTTGTACTTAATATTGTTAAATAAATTTTTTATGCACCTCTATCTAGCTCAACAAAATACCTTGTCCTAGCTTTACGGCTCAGAGTTAACGAAAACGAAAATAAGTGGTCGTGCCTATGTATTTTATTACTTGCGAAACATAAATGAGTAAAAATGTAATTAATCACAATTAAAAATAAATATTTGAGCATGTGAAATGCATAATCAAGTAGTTTAATGTTTCTTACAATTTCATATTAATTAATATGAAGCAACTTTAAGGCATCATTTAAATACAACTTGACAAACATTACATCACTAAAATTAAAAATAAAGTTACTGGATGTACTTAAAGAGAACAACTTTTTATTTTATGTAGCACAGGGAAGTACCAACAGATTCCTCAAAACTGAATATGATTGTGTAAAATATTTAATTTTATTTGGCAATATAAGTACAGAAAAAAAATGCAGAAAAATTAAAGATGTTTCAAAGGAGGCCGTGCCCTTGGCGTAAGTGCCCTTAGCATAACTCTGTAAACCAAAATTAATCTCTAGAAAAAAAAATAAATAAATAAATTACTGCCACCGCGCCAACGCTTAAAGTTAATCCCAATAGGTGAAAGTGATATTGATTGACTGCATATAGTTTTCTTTTTACTATTCATCACTAATTCTCGCCTTTATTCATAAAAAGAGAAATCAACACATACACTCATAAAAAAAAAAAAAAAGAAAAGAAAAGAAAAAAAGAAAGGAAAAGAAAAAAAAAGTAGAATGTTGTGGCCACCATATGACCTTCTTATTTATTTTCCTATGCAAATTCACTCAGTAAAAATAATTTATTAAAATTATTATTTAATAAAATAATCTCCATGTTAATGCAGTACGATTTCCATATTAGGGAAATATTGTAACACTAAATATTCTACAAAAGTTCATTTTATTCTCGATTTTTACCTTTTTTTTTTTTTTTTTTTTATGAAAGAAAATCGATAACTTTATTTTAAATTATCGCAGATAGATGGTTCAACCATTTATTTTAAAAGTATTGGCGAGCTCTTTTGAAAGATGCCCATCATGAAAATTTATTCCCCTCGAGGGGGACTTCCCCCAAGGGGGGGGGGGGGTGGAGACGATGCTCCTACATATACAAAAAAAATTTCCCAGTGGGCTATCTATATTATAATTAATTCTTATAAATTTCATAATGATTATTAAAAAGTAATTCTCTTTATGCACATTTATGCAAAACTTTGTCCTATACCACAATGATAAAAATTTGGAAAAAGCGGGATGGCAACGCAACCTGTAAGACAATTTTTACAAAAAGTTGATAGACACTAATTTAGGTCAAGATGTAACTACATACAATTTGTATGAAATTCTGTGCAGCAGTTCCCGAAATACAGCTGCCACAAAAGTTCTTCACACACACGCACACACAGACAGACAGACGGATATTTTCTAAAAATGCCTGTCTACAGACAAGCATTATTACAAGAATTATTTATAAGAAATTGTTTACAAGAATTATTTATAATTAAGATAATCAACTGAGAAAAAAAATTGTATAATCAGGAGCATCGTCTCCCCACCCCCTGGGGGGAAGTCCCCCCTCGAGGGGAATAAATTTTCCTCATGGGAATCTTTCAAAATCGTGTTCTACAGCTCTCAAAACGAGTCATTCCATCAAAAACCCGAGATCGAAAATTTTTACGAATCCATTACTTCTATTGAATATAGAAGAAAGTAAAAAAAAAAAAAAAAGTAGACATTCTACTTTTGAAATTAAGTTATAATACCAATTCATAGAGTATCATGAAATTTGAAAAAATATGCATCAATACTTTTCTTATCGGGATCATTATCATCCTGTTTCAGCTTTTCTTTTTGTTGGTTTTATTTCGTCGAGCAAGGTCGTTACAACAAACTGTCAAGATTGTCATCTAAGTAAAAAGATTCATATAAAAAAAGGACCTTTCAGTAGTAAGAGCTGTGTCAAGTGAATTTTATCTGGTTATTAAATACTTTAAATATGGATTTATTTTGCAAAGGAGGTTGTTCCTTTGCTTTTGGAATTCTTTCTTATCTTGAAGTATTACTAAGAAATGTAAATCTTGCAAGAAATAGATTAGAATCTCTTAAATTCATATAAATTGCATTTCGTTTTATAAGTTAAAAATAGCACGTAGAGTGGTAGATTTGAAACCATATTTTAATACTAAAAACCAGTTAATGTCTCATGCCACTAAGTCATCCCAGATTTGTATGTAATTTTTGTATTTGAATCACTTTATCACTTCTTTTTTTTGTGTGTGTGTAGGTGTGTGTATGCGTTTCTGGATATTCAATAAAATGTTAGGATATCAGTAGCAGAGTACTTAAGAAAAAGTTGTAAGTACATGAAAATCTGCATGAGAATTTCTACAGGAAAATTATTAGTATTTATAAGCATTAGCATTTATCAGCATTAATCAATCAATAAAATAATTTAATATAACTTTGCATTCCTATACATTACATTTCTTAGAAAACAATGAAACTTTTGTTTCATGCTTGACACCTGAAGTTCAGAAATATGGTGAACTTATTTAAAAATCTCTTCAGAATCAGCACACCGTCGTAAATTTCTGCTGTTCAACGAAAAAAAAAAACAATGTTTTTCGTCTTTGGATACTTTCTATCCAAAATCTTGGACAATTATAGTTATAAGACGTCACTGCTGTTAATTGTAGGAACTCTTTTTATTTAATAATTTGCACTAATGTTGTAGAATGATATTTGACATGTAAGACAGCAGATTAGACAAATATGCAACAGACAAACAGCACAGTTAAAAAGATAGTGGTGTATACTGAATAAATTACAGCAACTTGGCAACATTGCAAGACGTAAGAACTTACAAAATTCCTATGTTCATTTTACCGATATTGAATATTTCGTATAGCATCGACAGAAAACAAAAATTCATTAATTAGTAAATTTTATGCTTTTTCTTTAAAAAATCAATTTTTGAAAAGAAGAAGAAAAGAAGTTTTAAAAACTGGTGCTGACTGCAGTATAAGAAAATTATTTTTTTGAAAAAAAAAAAAAAAAAAAAAAAAAAAAAAACTTTTTTAAATCACAACGCGTTTCCAAAAGATTACTGAATAATTCTTCCTTCGCCAAGTGCAAAATATATTTGCTTTATGGAAGTAAAACCCAAGATCTGGCTTCTAGAAAATTATACTCAATATATACAAAATTCAATGCATATACAGAGTGTTTCAGAAAGGATTCCTCAACTTTGAAATGACATAATTGCGAAACAGTGAGAGACAGAAAATTGTAACAAATGGTATGTTAAACAGTCAGGTCTGGAGTTTATTATACACTGGTTTGCAGAATTGTTTTCTGGTGTGGACCTTTTTTTTTAAGGTAAACTTTGTTGGCAGTTTCACCTTTTCATCGTTAAACTTCAACCTAATCGGTGGTATTCCAGCTCAATAAAAACACGTTACTCCAAAGAATAAGACATGATATTCTTCAATTTGCTACTATACCTAATTTGATACAACTCCCTTACACGAGTCAGCAATAAAACAGACTGACGAATGATTACAGTTTTATGTGCTTCTGGCGCGCATATTAGCCAATCTTAGAGCAATTTCTGTAATCGTTGCATACCAACTTCGAGAGACGTCCATCCAACATACTACTTTTTTCACCTTTCTGCCTCTCACTATTTTCCAGTTATGTTATTTCAAAGTTGGGAACTCCTTTCTGAAACACTCTGTATATCGTATGCATTATGTATCACCCACTGTGTAGAGATACTGTAAGACCAAAACCAAAAGGGACGCTTACTTCCTCCAGTTGCACTACAGACAGTTAGTCGGTAGAAACAGATACCTACTTAGCAGTAACGTGATACACATTACTTTTAAAAGAAATACTTACAGCACATAATAATAATACTTCGTATGCAATTGATTTCTACATCTGTGGAACATAAAGTCATATCTATGCAAGTTCAACGATAATAAATAATTATAAGATAAAAAAACATTTTTATATACCACGTTTTTAAATTTTCTGATAAATCATTAATAAAATACGCGAGGATAAAAGATAATATTTAAGCAAGAACAACGAATATTACCCTCGTGAACTACATTAGCACTTATCAATGTGCATAAAATTTTTAAAGTGATAATGACGTCAATTTTTGCGAGATGCATAATTTAGCTTTTTATAATTTTTAAACGCTCCCGTTGAATTAAATGTATTTAATTTATGTCAAAAAAAATGAACTCGTAATTTTTTTTTTTTTCAACAATTAAATTATAGCTAATATTTTAATGATTACTTTATTGCTATTAAGAGCTTATTATTTTCATATTTTAATTAATTAAAAGAAAACTATTCGAAAATTCGAAAATCTGACTTCGAAGTACTGTGTTGACACCGGGTTCTGAGCTACTATGAAAGTTTCAAATGTC
Source organism: Salticus scenicus (assembly GCA_963930645.1). Lineage (NCBI taxonomy): Eukaryota > Metazoa > Arthropoda > Arachnida > Araneae > Salticidae > Salticus > Salticus scenicus. Next base: position 351,460,059 of record OZ005652.1, read on the forward strand.
TAGCTAGTAGGGAAGTTAGTTAAAAATAGTTTGCAAGATTTGTACCAGACAAACAAACAAACAAACAAACAAGAATCGAAGTTAATAAAAACATGGTAAAAAGAGTGTGTTCACAATAACAAATAATAGTAAAATAAGTAACATTGAACACACAATAAAAAGGACATTTTAGCATAATGATAAAGTAATCTGAGAGTGAAAAAATTATTTTCACTTTTCTATAAAAAAAAAAAAAAAAAGAGAGAAAGAAAGAAAATCACTATTTTTTAATAAAGATTTTAAAGGAAGGGGAAATTTTCCAACTCGGTAATTAATTTTACTTTACTCAAATTACACTTAAAGCACGTCTTAGTATTATATGTGTAAATAATGAATCAAACGTACCAAAATCTTCTTAAACTTGATTAACTTGTCGGATTTAATTAATCAAATCAGCTGAACACACTTAGAAAATATAAAGTGTTCGCTCTCCTACTCCCCAAAAAAACAAACGAGCATTCATAGGTGTTTACTTAAATAGTTTAACTGGATAAATATTTCAATCCGCTCACCTTAAAACTAACCTTAACTGAAAATACTTACATACAAATGAACTCTAAATCTTTCCAATTTCCATTTCCATGCTCATTTCCTCAGAAACCAATAAGTGTAAATAACGAACGAATGCTGAACGAAATTCGAATGGACATCTCATCTTCCACTAACCAAATTTTCCATGGACAGTTTACATTACGGAAACCAACGCCGACTAAATGAAGCTCAAATGGATATCCTACCTTCAATTAACCAAACTCTACATGGATAACTTACGATCACAGTCTCAGCGCGATTTCAAGCGAGTGAAGTTTCACTACCTTTTACTGTACTTCCATTACCTACGGTAGTTGGGTAATGGAAGTAAAAAAAAAAAAAAAAAAAACAAGTAAGGAAAAAAAATAATAACATTCGAAACAACATTGGTTCACTATTATTCAAATTATACAGCTATTAAAAACTAGTATGTTGTGGCCACCGCATGACTTTCTTCTATATTTTCCTATACAAATTCACTCAGTAAAAATGATTTATTCTCAATATTACATATAATATATATATATATATATATATATATATTATTTATTTATTTATTTATTTTGTTAAAAATGAAAAAAAAAAAAAAAATGATAACTTTATTTTAAATTGTCGCAGATCGATGGTTCAACCATTCATTTTAAAGGTAATGACGAGCTCTTTTGAAAGATACCCATCATGAAAATTTACTCCCCTCGAGGGGGGAGGCGAGGGTCCTAGCATACACCACTTTTTTTTTCCCAGTTGACTATCTCTATTATAAATATTTCTGTTAAATTTCATAATGATTATTAAAAATAATTCTCTTTATGCACATTTATACAAAATTTTGTCCTATACCACCATGTTAAAAATTTAGAAAAAGCGGACTTTCAACGTACGCTGTTGGACAATTTTTACCAAAAGTTGATAGACACTAATTTATGTCAATGTGTTACTACATACCAATTTGCATGAAATTCTGTGCAGTAGTACCTGAGATACAGTCACCACAAAATTTTGTCTCACACACACAGAGAGACAGACAGACGGACAGACAGACATTTTCTAAAAAGAGACGAATCAGCACTCAAAACGTGTAAATCCATTAAAAACTCGAGGTCGAAGATTTTTACGAATCCAATACTTTCTTCTATTGAATATAGAAGAAAGTAAAAATTAGAACTTTACAATAAAATTATATATGTGTATCGTTATTATATATATATAATAACGATTATATATATATAATAACGATAAATTTGGTAACAATTTTTACCAAAAGTTGATAGACACTAATTTATGTCAATGTGTTACTACATACCAATTTGCATGAAATTCTGTGCAGTAGTACCTGAGATACAGTCACCACAAAATTTTGTCTCACACACACAGAGAGACAGACAGACGGACAGACAGACATTTTCTAAAAAGAGACGAATCAGCACTCAAAACGTGTAAATCCATTAAAAACTCGAGGTCGAAGATTTTTACGAATCCAATACTTTCTTCTATTGAATATAGAAGAAAGTAAAAATTAGAACTTTACAATAAAATTATATATGTGTATCGTTATTATATATATATATAATTGTTGTTTTAATGATAAAAATCGACTATTTTATTTTTGGTATCAGCCTTCGTTTATTAATCAAATTAATTTAAAAAATAAAAACGTTCTTGGAATAATTTTCTTTTAAGTGTACCATTTCACTTTATTTGTTTTGTTTTAATTTTTGTTTTTCTGTTTTTCCAAGTAATAAAGATAAGGTTATCAGGAAGATTAATCGGTTTATTCAAATTTCAAAAAAATGTTATCTACGCTTGAAAGTTGATATCACCAATATGGTCATGTTTTGAATATGTAACGAGATAATGACTCAAATTCTACAACAGAATAAAAAAAAAAAATTAATCTTCAAATGCTAAAAATCTGCAAAAAAACAGTTTGTGGATTATGTAATATATATTGTGATTGTGAATAATTATCAATGTAATTACTTTTGCAACTTTTTTTTTTTTTTTTTTTTCAAGATTACATTTTAAATAAAAAATAAACTTTTCTGTTTTTTTTTTTTTTTTTTTTTTTTTATTATTTTTTTTTTATCAGTTTAGAGCTCATCTAAACGATACAGGATAAAATTATTTCTTCATTTCTTTATTATTATTATTAATATTATTAAGGAGTTACATGGGTTATAAAATTTTAAAAAGTCTATTTTTTCTCTTATTTTTATCTAATAGTACAATTTTCCTAGAATATTTCGTTTCTATTTTCATTATTGTTATAAAGGTCACATGGGTTTTAAAACTTCAAAACTTCAATTGTTTTTACTTTCTCTTATCCTTACGGTAGAGAAAGTATTGTTTTAGGGTCAAATTTTCGAAAGTGAGTTTTTGTTATATTTACATGTTCTGAGGTGCCCTGAATCCGAAAACCGTGTTTTTAGCGAATGGTCTGTGTTTCTGTCTATGTGTGTGTCTGTCTGCGTGTCTGTTATCAACATATCTCAAGAACAAATAGTAGCAGAAATTCCCAACTCGGTATTCTAAATGTGTATCATATAGGGATGCTACACTAAGCTTTTCGTTGAGATGAAGCAAATGGTTCGTGTACAGAGACACGTAAAGTATTCAAATGCATTACGTCTATGGGGGAAATTGCAGGTAAATAGAGTTTAACATCTATAGACTTTTACGAGATCCAAATGTTGTATTTTGATGTTAATATAAGTTTGTTGCTGGAAAAGTTTGATCAAGATTGATAAGTTTCAATGAATGTTGCGTGTGAAAATTGTCTGTATAATTTTAAGTAAACATTTAATTTGAATAACAGAATTAAATTCTATATAAATGGAGATGCATTAATGAAACGGTTGAGGGGGACGGTAGCCCTCACACACAAAACTAATTATCATATAAAACATTTCCGAAGCCTAATTTGAATTGTTTAACATAGGTTTACATAACAGTACTCGTTATCTTACCTCTTAATTTCTAACCTGTATTTATAGTGTTAAATTTCAGGGTAAGAGAAAGTTGTGTGAGTAACATACCAGATTATTTTTTATGTTTACCTAATAGTACAATTTGTCTAGAATATTCCTTTAGTGTTATTGTTATTATTAAGGGCTAGATGAGTTTTAAAATTACAAAAAATTAATTTTTTTTCTTATTTTTATCTTATAGTACAATTTGTGTAAAACAATTCTTGTATGTTATTATTATTATTATTACTATTATTATTATTATTATTATGAGGGTTACTTGAGTTTTAACATAAAAAAAATCAATTTTTTTCCTTATTTTTATCTAATAATACAATTTATGTAGAATGTTTCTTTTCTATTATAATTATTATTAAGTGTTATATAAGTTTTAAAATTTCAAAAAAATCATTTTTTTTTTTTTCTTATTTTTATCTAATAGTACAATCTGTCCAGAATATTTTCCAAATTTTTCAGTCAATCGGTGTAAATGTATAAGAGAAAGAAACTTTAAAAAAAAATTCCACATTAGCTTCTCTTTATTCCTACTTAAAACTTCAAAGCGAAAGTAGGCTTTTAAAATAAAAAGTACGTTTAAAATTCTTTTACAAAAAAGTTCTAAAAAGTTAGTTTCACACAGTTCAAGTTAGAGATGCCATATAAAAACTTTCATTAACATTAAAATTAACTATTAGGTTGAGTCAAAAGTATTGTCCGTTTTTTATTTGCGTACCAATAAACATGTTACGTTAAAGTTGTAATGTGAATGTCATATATATTTTGAAAGCTCATTTTCTGCTGATCGAAATGTTGTATTTAGTTGTTAGGTTATTTTATTTTTCACAGATTTATTACTCTTTAAAAAAGATCAAGTATGTCAAAAAATCGTGAAAAAATCCGCAGCTTAATTTTTCACGAGTTCAAACAAGGCCACAATGCAACTGAAGCAAGTCGTGGCATATGTGCAACATTTGGTAGGAAGTCTAAACGAAAGAACATGCAGACGCTGATATGCAAAGTCCCGTTCCAGGGATATGCACCGCGGCGATAAGAAACACTCTGGGCAACCATCGACAACCGATGAAAGAGCTTTACTTTGTGCGATTGAAGCCGATCCGACTCGAACTACCCGAAAAGTAGGGTATGGTTTTGTACTTCTCAGTCAACTGTCAATCGACACCTTTGCAGAATAGGCAAGAAGATTAGGCGGCGTCAAATGACACCGCATGAGCTCAACAAAATGCAAAAGAATCAGTGAAAATCAATCTGTCAGTCGTTGCTGCGAGAGTTTAGCCGAGATGGATGGCGTCGAATCCTTACCTGTAATGAGAAGTGGATACTATACAACAACAAACATACTGGATGTCAAAGGCTAAACCCACATCAGCTTGGAGTTAGGACGGCTCAAACTGGGTAGCATTCAAAAAACGCACTTTTGTGCGTTCTTTGGATGTCGACAGGAGTTGTGCATTGGGATCTTCTCCCTCAAGGAAAAACAATAAATTCAGATGTCTATTGCCCTCAACGGAACCACATTCAACAGAAACTCGTCAAAAAAGGCTTTAATCCAGCTCGAGTTTTCTTCCAACATGACAACGTAAGACCACACGTTTCAAACCAGACGCGTGAGAAGCTGAATGAGTTGGGATGGGAATTTCTCGTTCACCCGCCATATAGCCCTGAGATTGCCCCTACACATTATCATTTGTTTAGGTCTCTAGAGCACTTTATGCGTGGACAGCGCTTCAACAACCAATACGACCTCCGTCAGGGCATTGTCGACTTCTTCGCTCAAAAACCAGCGACTTTTTACAACCGTAGAATTATAATGTTGCATTCACTTTGGAAAATGGTTTTTGAAAGTAATGTTGAATATATTAATGGAAATATGTTATAATTGTTATATATTTTTTTTAACGTTTAATAAATGATTAAAAACCGGACAAAACTTTTGACTCAACCTAATATAATAAAATCAAAATTATTAATTACTTGTTAAACTTCAAAACGCTCTTTGCGCATTAATTTATTTTTGATTCACAAAAAAAAATAAATAAATAAATAAATAAATAAAAATTTAAAAAAAAATAAATAAATAAAAAAGAAGAAGAAGAAGAAGAAAATGAAAAAAGAAAAAGAAAAACTTTGCAAAACTTTGTAAACATATTCAAATAAAGTTCGCTATTTAAATATGTACATAAGAAGTACATAAAATGTATATGTGAAAATTTTCAGCATATAACAATTTTAAAAAAGAGATTAAATATTGGAATTATATTAGACAGAATATTACAGAATTAGGTAGAATAACTTAATATTTATTTAATTAAAAGATAATTAAGCATAATCATTTTTTCAGAAATCTCGCTATTAAAAACAATTATTATACACTATTTAGAGTTTAAAAATTAGTGATTTAATTTTTAACAACTAGTACTAATTAATATTTATTCATTAACCTATTACCCATATTTTGTTTACAAAATATAAATTGCTTTTAAAAATATATTACAGAAACTCTGCATTTTGCATTTTGCATTTTGACTTTTTTTTTTTTTTTTTTTTTTTTGGTCGCTTTCGGTTACAATCACATTTGTTTTATTAGTCATCCCTAATAAAAAAAAAAAGTATTTTTTAATGATTAGAATTAAATAATTATCAATTGTATAATTAATTCATTTGGGAAAAGTTTAACTTTTAATTATCGTCATGATAGTATTAATTGCTCTTAAACTATGTTTCATAAATTTTATATTAACAATTTTGCATTGGATTAGTTTTAATTTTTTTTTACGTGTATATGACATATACGTAGAGATATTACGTATTATGGGCGCATTCGTAAACATCTCGTTATGTGTTGTAGTATTCATGGCAAAACTGAAATGAGTGTGGTTAGTTAAGGTTCAGTGTAAACAGTTTTCTATGAGTTTACAAATGTTTTTTAGAGCATCTAGTGTTGCTCTAAAGTGTTTGCAAACATTTTCTCTCTTTTGAGTGTTTTGTTATTAGGACTGAGGGCCTATTAGTCTCAATCTTGGATTTTTGCGTTGTCGTTTTCGATAGTTGGACATTTGTCGAAATTATTTTTCGATAGTTGGACATTTATCGAAATCTAAAATTTATCGAAAATATAATTGAATAATTTGAAAGCGATGTTATAATTGGGAAGAAAAAAAAACTAATAGTCCTCCGTCCGAAACTAAATTCTGCTTTTGCCAGAATTTCATTAAAATCTTTTTATTCTTATTATTATTATTGAAAGAAAAAGAAAAGAAAATAAATAATAATCAGTATCGTTACAAGCGATATCGAAAAAGTTTTTTTTTAATAATTATGAATTAGGAAATAAAAAGTGCGCGTGAAATAATATGAAATAAAAATAAGTAAAAAAATGAATTTAATGATTTAATGTTTTTGTTTTTAGGAGGAGTGGATCAAGACAGCACATTTACTCCTTTGAAATAGACATCTAAAGTTTTTTGAATTTGTTTACATTTAGATTATTTTTTACACTTCTGTACATAAGAAAAGTATTTTTAAAAAATTAAAAAAAGAAAAGCAATTGCTTGTTTAGCAGATTTTAATAACAATAGCTATTGGAAAACAGGTATTAAAAGTTGTGACAAAACACTACAATGAAAGAACCTTTTGAAAATCGTAAAAAACAATTTTATCTCAAGATAAACATTCTATGACTTTTAAAGCAAGAAGCATTTATTTATTCATGTATTTTAAAGTTTTAATCTCTTTAGCTGTATACAATGTGCTTTTTAAAACACCTTAGAGATAAAGGGGGAAAAAAAATCTGTTTTTTAAAAAGCCTTTTAAGTCAAAAAATTGTGTTACTTTAATGATTTATTCATATTTTTTTGCAAGTAATTAATTTTGTGTCGTTTCAGAGTCGCTTTATTAAAAAAATATTTAGCATAAGATTGGCAATATCATTATATATTAACATAAAATATTTTTTTTAAACTTGAGTAATTCTTAAAAGAATTTTGATGCCCTATCTTTAATCCAATATATTAAAAAAATTATATCTATCAAAATTATATATTTTATTAAACTACAGGTTTCCCTCATAATTTTAAGTGTTTGTAAATTCGATTTTTTTTTTTTTTTTTAACTTTAAAAATGCATTTTACTTAATTTTAATCCTTTAATTTTTAAGAAATATTCTTAACAATTTAAATTTGTTAAATAAAGAAAAATAAACGTGATGATTTTAAAGATATATAAGGAAATATTAAAAATTCATTAGTATCCATTCCTATGATATTAAAATCACACTTATAAAATTAACTTTGAAAAATATCACCTTTTACATACAACAAATTGAAATGGAAAGGAATATTTCTTAATAAATAAAATAAAATCTTTGTAGGAAGTACTCTTTAAAAATAAATTATGTTTTTTAACTTAAATGTAAATATATAAAAGAGGAGGAATTTTTACGTTTATTAAGAAAAAAAAAAGGGGGGGGGGAGAAAGAAAAAGAGTACATATATGTTTTAATTCTTTATGCATTAAATTAAGGAAATCCAACTGGTATTCAAAATTTGTCAATTTCGAAAGCTTATTTTTCTTTCATGAGTACTGGCAAAAGAACCTTATATATTTATTTATTTATAAATTAAATTTTCTTAAAAAATATACTTTTAAAAAATTAATAATATTAAAAAAAATAAGAAAGAAAGAAAAAGATACGAAATCATCTATATTAATAAAATCAGAGTTTTGTCTGTAAATTTGTCGGAATCGAAACATTTTGCGATATCTTCACGTTTTACACCCCATGAAAGCCGAAAATGACTTCAGAAAATTTTGCCTGTGTGTGTGTGTGTGTGTGTCTGTGTGTATGTCATCGTGTCCGAATGTCGCTTTTTTTGTCCGGGCATCACTTGAGAAAGGCTGGACGAAATTCAACGGCGCTTGGCAGGAATTTAGGTCTTCACCCAACTTAAAATTATATCTATCAACTTTTCGGAAATTCCTCCCCGTTCCCCCCCCCCCTAGGGGGTAAAAGACTAAAACACGTTTGTCCGGGCATCACTTGAGAACGGCTGGACGGAATTCAACGACGCTTGGCAGGAATTTAGGTCTTCACCCAACTTAAAATTATATCTATCAACTTTTTGGAAATTCCCCCTCGTTCCCCCCTAGGGGGTAAAAGACTAAAACACGTTTGTCCGGGCATCACTCGAGAACTGCTGGACGGAATTCAACGGCGCTTGGCAGAAAGTTAGGTCTTCACCCAACTTGAAATTATATCTATAGAAATTTTCAAAATTATGATTAGTGTTTAAATTGTGTGTAAAAAACGCCTGCGCATGTGCCATAAATATTTTTTCACTAAAATGCTTTGAATGTAAAAATCTTATATATATATAAATGTGAATGTCCGTGAATTTATTTGACTGAGTTTCACGCCAAAACTGCTTGACGGATTTCGATGAAATTTGTAATGGAGATAGCTTATACCCTAACTTAAAAAGTTGGCTACCTTTTATTCCAAAAAAAAAATTTGTTTTTGCGATTTTTATGCATAAAATAGCAATTTCGTAAGCTAATAATAGCAAAAAATTAGCCATTTAAATTTATCCATAATTTAATTGTTGCCAAAAAAAAAAAAAAAAAAAGAATTTATTTATTTTTTTCAACAGGAAAATAAATACATTTATCTAAAAGTGAACGATAAAAAATTATAAAAAAAAATTATGCATCTCACAAAAATTGACGTCATTTTTAATTAAAAATTTCTTTTACACATTGATAAAGTGCTAATACGCAAGCGAAGTGATGACGTCACTGGCCGTTTGTGGATTCAAGAAAAATATGTTCTATGTTAAACGTACATTGGATTTTTTGTAAAAAATTATTAAAAATCGAGGAAAATTATTTCCCGATTTTAATCCCCATATTTAGGTATAGATATGTATTAGTTATCATGTCCATGCGTTAGATTAAGTTATTTTTGTTGTAAAATTGACAAAATTTGAATTTTTAATATCAAAACTCTAGGAAAAAAAAATGGCAAACTTCTATATTCGATTGAAAACACAAACATTTCATTTCAAAGGATGATATTTACACAATAAATATCCAACTAATACACTAATTAAAAGGAAAATGATAAATATTCTATCATAATTTGAAGTCAAATTTCTTTCCAAATGTCTAAATAAAGTATCTGATATAAGATACGATATTGCAGCGGAATAGATTTGATATCGGTCATCCTTAGCAGAAAAAAAAAAAAAAAAAAATATCGACAAATTATTTGGCGAACATAATTTAATTCCTTTCAAAAATCATGGTTATTTTAACAACTTATATTAAGAGAGTAATGAATAATATGAAACAATATTTCGTACAATGCATATTACTAAAGTACGTCTGGCATACATATTTTCGTTTTAAGTTTTTCATCGCCAAATACAATAAGCGCCAAGAACGACAGAGTTTTGAAATTTAAAATTAAAATTTTGTCAATTTGATAGCAAAATAACTCAATCTAACACATGCACATGATAACTATAATCTATACTAATATTATAAATGCGAAAGTTTGGATGGATGTTTGTTACTCAATCACACCACAACGGCTAAACGGATCTGGATGAAATTTTGTATAGAGATTGGTAATAGTCTGGAATAAGACATAGGCTACTATTTATACCGGAAAAAATGTAAATTTTTAATTAATCTTCTGTATAATATAAATATTTCTTCTATAAAAAAATTTTAAAATAATTTATTTTAATTTTTAATTGTTGCCAAAGAATATTTCACGCGAATAATAATAAAAAAAATAATACATATTAAATTTGCTTAGGCACATGACAACATAACGTCATTATCAAAATTAAATAATAAGAAAATGAAAGCTAATTCAGATCTGTATTAAAGAGCTTTATTAGTTGATAATCCTGGGTATATTTTTAATTTTAATACTGAAGTAGATAGGACATTTTTCGCCAAGGACTCTATTTTGGTGACAACAACCTTAAGCCAAGTAGTCCATAAAAAATATAAACAAATCTGTTCATATAAAAGAGTAAACTCAATGATTCACTGACTCAACACTGCCATGACGATTCTGTGGGAAAGAGGGTCACAAATTTTGGATTTCGGAGCCTGACCCCCAACTAAGACGGAATTTTGCAAAATACACCCCCCCCCCCCGTCTTCTTGGGGGGCAGAAGGCTTAACTCGGCTCCAAATTACTTAACGGTGAAGAAATTGCAGATGGAAAGACCAGACTTCAGTACAAAAAAAATTATTTTCTGCGATTTTGGAATTTTGAATTTTTAAGGGGGGAGGGAATGGAAAAGATTTTGGAAGAAGGGTGCTCAACACACGAGGAAATCGAACTGAACACACACTACAAAGGGATTTTATGAAATTCTACCCTACAGCCCTTTGGAGAATGGGGGGCAAAAACATGTATTCATGCGTAACGCTACACTAAATTATCTAAGGTTGGACATTTTTTACGTAAGGGACGATTATATGTATCTAACTCATAGTATGAAGAGATTTTGCGAAATTCACTCCTCCTTCCCTCCTTTAAGAACGGGAGGAGAGATTAAAAAAAAAAAAAAATGTTTTAAAGCATAGCTCAGCTTTAAATAATTTCATGATCTCAATTTTTTGATGTGTCGGTCAGGTATGTGTATGCAACATGAAATATAAAGTAATTTTGGAAATTTACCCCCCCCCCCCTCCTTCCTCTTGGGGCGGGCGGGGCAAAAACCACATTTTGAAGCTTAAATACGTCCAAATTACCTAAGAATGGCGAATTTTGGTGTGTGGATGTTAATTAAGTGTGCGAAATATGCACTTTGATGAGATTTTGTAAAACTTTCAACTGTAACCGCGAGGGAGGGGGAGTAAAAAGCAGGTAAGGGACTGCCGAAGGCATTGGGCAACTTAAAATTAGATTTTGACGGATTTCAATGATTTTTTTTTTTTTTTTTAAGATATTTTATTATTTTCAATGATATGCTGTTTTGGGGATTCATTTCAATATAATGACCAGCGAAGCGGGCAAAGCCTGCTAGTTAATTTATAAAAGTAAAATAAATCTATCACATTAAAATAATTTAAATATTTGTTTACTTGCAAACGATTTAAATAATCTTACGAAATATTATTAAAAATGAGTTATATTAAATTAATAAGATCAACTAAATTAAAATATTACATACAAAAAAATAAATAAATAAATAAATAAAAATAAACACGAAGTTTTGAAAAAACACGCAACTTTATATATAAAACAAAGTTATCTTTTGTGCTCGGTTCAACTGGCACTAACTAAATTGACTTTTCCTTCAGTGCATTTAGTTGGAAAACTAAATGCACTGATTTTAGTTTACGAACACAGTTTAGAAACACTCTAAATCAACTATGAGACTTTATGAATGGCTACTGCAAAAATTAACTGCACGAGTTGAACTAGTTTTGATTTTACGAACGCCGCCTATGTGCATATTACATGTTACATACTGCAATTATAACAAAAAGAAAAAATATTGTTTGTTGTTGTTGTTGTTGTTGTTGTTTAATTTCGTTTATTTTTTATTTTATTTTTATTTAATATATATATATATATATATATATATACGATATTTGTATTAATAAATAAAAAACGTATTTATACGTATTTCATAGTATTATTCATTTTAAGATAGAATATTAAAAATATTCTGAAGGTTTTTTTGTAAGCTATTTCTTGTTCGTTGCAACTAATTATTTTTCCCAGTCAACTATTAGGTGGATTCATAAATAATTTCCGATGCAGATAAAATAGAATACACACCAATAAAATTGTACAACGAATGTAAAATGTATATTAGGTATTATTTCCTGCCGAAGAATAAGCCCCTCCCACATTTAATCATGTTACGTCTTTGTAGGTGGAGTCTTAAATAACTTCCTTTGTTTTTAGCACGCATTTATTTTGCTTTCATTTAGTTACAAAATTATATCAATTTATTATGTATTCACCATTATTATGTATGACGCTCTCCCATCTTCTTGGCAGCTTATATATTCCTTCCTTGTAAAATATGGTTGGTTTCGATTGGAAGAAATTTTCGACAGCCTGTCTGACTTGTTTTTCAGATTTTAATGTTTTTCCTTTCAAAAAGTTTTGTAAGGAACAGAAAAGGAAAAAATCTGTTGGAGCAAGGTCCGAGAAGTAAGGTGGGTGCCGTAAAACAGACCATCCGAGCTCTAGAATTTTTTCTTGAGTCACCCTTGCTATATGTGGTCTTGCATTATCATGTAAAAGAATGACGTTTTTGATATTGGCGAGTGTAGGACGTTTTTCATGAAGTTTCTCTTTCACTCTTTGCAGTTGCTGAACATATATGTGTGCAGTAATTGTTAAATTTGACTTTAATAACTCGTGATGGATTAGTCCTCGACAATCCCACCATACACACAATAAAATATTTTTTTCCATGGATGTTAGCTTTCGAATCTGGTAAGGGTTTTCGTTCCTTATCAAGCCACTCTCTTTTACGAATGATATTCTCATAAGTAATCGATTTTTCATTGCCAGTTATTATCCTATTTAAAATAAAGCTCGTTTCTTTTTCTCGTGAGAGCAAACTTGTAACGATAGACAGGCGATTTTCTTAATTCTGTTCACAGAGATTGTGTGGTACCCATACTCCTAATTTGCTGACTTTCCCTAATTTCTTCAGGTGGCGGAAAATAGTTGATTGTGGTGCATTCAACTTTTCTGCTATGTCTTTGATTGATTGGCGTGGATTTTGTTCCAACGTAGCCTTTACAACGTTGTCATCAAAGTCGGAAGGACGTCCTGTCCTCAGTTCGTCCTTTAAAAAGTCGTATTTCCAGAGAGGAATTTTGTAAACCAATTTCCAACTGTCCGATCAGGTATTAGGCCTTCACCGTACACATTGCATAGTTTTTCAGCTGTCGCTTTAGCACTATTGCCTTGTCTGAATTCCCAAAGCATCACATGGCGAATATGCACATTTTCATTCTCCATTTTAGGAGTTTGGAGCAACAGTTTAATCAGACATACACCAGACAAAACGATTGTTAGAAGAATAATTGAACCACAGATTATATACTAAGACAGATGGCACACACTCAATGAAATCAGACCAATGATTACAGTAATATCAGTTACGGCTGAAAGCTAATGTTTCCAAATATTTGCATATTTCCATTAAAATAAAAGCTGATCGCTATTCTGATAGGTTAAAAAGGAACATTATATGCAAAATTCTACACATTCGAAGAATTTTATTAATATTTGCAGTATGCATGCTTTGACCGTTGGTCCAATGCAAGTAACGCCCAAACATACTACATGATGAATGCAGGGGGAGAAGCCTATCCTTGAAGCCTTATATCCATTGTATAATGTTTCTGGTGTAAATTTTAACTAAACTGCAACGGAAATTATTTATGAATCGACCTAATATTTGAAAGTGTTTAAAGAATATGTTTAAAAATTTATATACATCTCTAAAATTTGTTTTAAAAAATAAAAATATCCATCACTGAAATTTATAAAAACTTGCTAAGACTGAAATATGTAATCATTATCATGCTCCAAATAAAATTTTAAAATAATTTTTGGAAATTAGTGAAACTGTCAAATTACACTGCTCGGCATGAAAATTGCCTCTGACACCATTTCAGCATATTCTTATGTAAACTGACCTCCTGAATCTGAATATGACGCCCATTTCGCCCTATCACCCACCGTTTTTTAGGAATGGCTATTTTTATGATTTTTCGGTGGTTTTATGGCTATGAATTTGATTTTTAGGAGGAAGGAGGATTATTTTAACCGTTAAATATCTTCTGAGGGGCTATTGCGGGGGGGGACATTTGCGTCATGGTAAAAATTTGGGGGGGGGGGGATTTGCCACTTAAATTATGCATAACATATCTTATATATATATTTTTTTAATCTGTTATTAATGTTATTTTTTAAAGTATATATATATATATATATATATATATATATATATATATGTATGTATGTATGTATATATATATATTTATTTATTTAGGTGTTAAATTATTTATTTTCCATTCTTCAAATCAAATTGATGGTCATAAAATTATCGAACGGAGAAAGAAATTGAGGGAGGGAGTGGTGTATCTAGAAAACGATCGGTGACTGGGCAAAAGGGAAGCCATATTCAGATTCAGGGGGTCATTTTACATAAGAATCAGCGAGAATGGTATCAAATCTCGATTTTTTTTTTTTTTTTTTTTTTTTTTTTTTTTTGGCAGAGCAGTGTTATAATTAAAACACGAGATGGTATGTTTTTTATTAATTTTAAAGATTCCGCAAATTCATTTTGTTTTTCAAACTAGAATAGGAGAAATATTTTTAGAAAGATCTATTTAGAGAATTATTATTTTTACTTCCATTACCCGACTACCGTAGGTAATGGAAGTATTGTATTCGGTCCAAAAATTCGATATCGAGTTTTCATCCGATTCATACGTTTTAATGTCTCCTGATTCCGAAAAAGTGGTTTTTTGGCAATTGGTCAGTGTGTGTGTATGTATGTATGTGCGGAATCTTCTGGCTATCAATTATATCTCCGAAAATATTAAAGATAGAACTACGAAAATTCAGAATTAAGACGGGTCTGATGTACATATGAATTTTTGAAATTTTGGTGAAAATTGGAAAACCGAAAAGTGACGGTAAGTCCCTATCTCGAAAACGGTTCTAACGTTTTTCTTCAAAGTTAAATATAAACACTCTATTAGATGTCCTTTTGAATGATGTAGTTGGTTAGTTCAGAAAATTGGTAGGCGTCCAGTATAAATAGCTCAATTTCAGGTCTCGCAAGTGTGTTTCTTTAAAAGCGGCTGGGCGGATTTTTTTAAAACTAGCCATATTAGCTCCCTTTTGAATATCCTTTTGTGTGTAATTATTGTTTTCCGGTCAATAATTGAGTATTCCAAGTTTTGGTAAAAGTTGGTATCTCAAAAATGGCTCTAACGATTTTCTTGAAAATTTTTACTTAAATCCATTTTAGATATCCTTCCTCATGTATTACGTGATTATTACAGGAAAATTAACAGTCATCCGATTGGGTACGTCAGTTTTAGATCTCGGAAATTGGTGTTTCAAAAAATAACTCTACCATTTTTTTTTTTTTTTTTTTTTTTTTTTTACTCGCTATGTAAACTCTGTTTTATATGTCTTTACATGTCTATCAGCTTTCTCTCAAACGAAAATTTTTAGGTGTATACTTTGTTCAGTCAATTTTTTGTCTTCTGATCACATTATCTTCTGAAAGTGCATATAGTTTCACACCATATTTTTTATTTATTTATTTATTTACTTTTAGAAGAAATTTTAACAATACTTTTTTAGACTTCAAATATTATTTTCAAATCGTAAGTGCAGAATGTAAACATACCATCAGATTCAGATTATTTTCTATTTGCTTCGTCTGTTCTTTCATTTTACTTTCCATTTTATCCCATTACTTTCTTTTCAAAAAAAATTCTGACTATTTTATATTTGAAAATAATTTGTATGCATATTTTTATACATATATTTTTATTTTTATAGATTATTTTCTAGCATGAATTCAAAATGCTTTTATATAAATTGCACACCAGCCTGCAAAAAGATTGCACAGTTACAGTTTGTTGCTTTATTTATATATATATATACCGTGACCAATAAGTTCTCATACACTTTCAAATTTTTATTACAAGAACACAAAATAAATCATACAAAAACTTTTTGTATCAAATTAAAGTAACAATCATTAAGTATCTTTACAATAAATCCTTTGGAATAATTCCGACTTTTAGTTTCTTAACGAGCTTAAGTCTTTTTTGAAATCGATCCCATGCGGCACGCACGGCTTCCATTGACATTTCCTACTATATCTTTTGAATTACATTTTTAAATTTGCTCAAATCAGTGATTTTATAGTTATTCAGTTAGGAGAGCAAATATGACCACGCAAAATAATGAAGGGGGTTGATATCGGGGGAGTTGGGGAGCCATTCATTCTTTGGCAAAAAGTCAGCTAAATTTTGACTGCACCACTCCTGAACCACACGTGCGGTATGAGAAGGGGTACCATCTTGTTTGAAGCAGAAATATTCCGCCCCATACATTCTCTGGACATTTGGGAGTAAAACGTTTTCCAAAACCTCAGTTTTATAATATTAGGCATTGATTTTTAACCCCTTATCAACGAAGACTAACGGGAGTTTTCCTCTTTTGGAAATAGCGGTCCAAACCATCACAGACGAAGCATTTTGATAACGCGGAACGTAATGTTGGTTCTCAGGGATGTTATCAATAGAAACTGATCATACTCTGTCATTTTCGGGGTTGAGACTTTGCTGTAAACTGAATAGTTTCTCGTCTGAAAAGACAAATTCATCCCCAGCGTGCCAAGCAAGAATTTCTTCCACCTTTTGCTTCCATTTCATCTTAGCAGACTCTAAAACTCCGTGAATTTTAAGTTTTCTATAAACCTTGCACCCAAGGTCCTTTTTCAGAATGTTTAGCATTGACTCATTCGATATTTTGAGCTCTCGTGCTAATCTTCTAGCAGATCTTTATCCGTTTCGTCGTATCCTTTCCCTGACCCTTTTCGCAGCCTCTTTTGTCCGAACGGACCTCGGCCTGCCAGATCTTTTTCTGTCATCGACATAGAACGTCTTATTATACCTTCTGATAGTTCTGTAAATGAAATCTCTCTTCACCCCCAGGGCTTTGAAGTCTCTGAAAATTTCACCGGCTGCTCTTCTTTGACGAATTTATTTATCACAATTTCTCTCAATTTCTTCATTCTACCTAATTAAAGAAAAATTATAATTACTACGTCATATACACTTGGAATAGCTTTATAACTTACACTAAATTGCCTGCAAAATATTTGGGACTACAGCAAGACATATGTATAACTTTTTAACGTGCTTCAAAAGTTGTATGAGAACTTATTGGTCACGGTGTATATATATATATATATACATATATAAAAGCTTTAAAGGAAGTCTATTTTTTTCAAATATTCAATAAGTTAAAAAACAACAAACATTAAAAAAAAGCAATATTCATTTTATTCCTTATCACCAGTTAATTATGACCGTATTCAATTTTTCAAATATTTACTCTAGCGTACATTTTTCAATTCCTCTCTCTTTCTCTCTGCACATATATATATATATATAAATGAAGTTTCATGAAGATTCAATAAAAAATAAAACACATGGAACATTTCAAACTTGACGTAATTACGTAAAAATTAGTTTTGAGAAAATGATGTTTAAAGTTTTCCTCTTACAACATATTCAATGTTAAATTATAAAAAAAGCACCACAGAACTGTCATTTAAAAATAATAAGTGCAAAACTTTGAATAAACACCATAAAATGCAAGAATTCGCAACAAATGTTTCGGGCCGAAAGAAAACACGACCCTTCGTCAGGCGAACAAAGTAGGCACGAGTGCTGCAAACAAAGACCTTTTTAAAACGAAGAGTCGTGTTTTCTTTCGACCGGAAACAATTATTGCGAGTTCTTACATTTTATGGTGTTTATTCAAAGTTTTGTATTTATTCAATGAAATAGTACATTATAAACGTAAACGCTTATAACTTAGCATGGGATGATAGGAATTGAAATATTCTTTTTGCCGCACATTACTATTGTTATGCAGTAAATTTTACTTTATTTAATATACAGGGTGGCCACAATTAAACTGACAGTGTTTATAATGTTCTGTGGAGTGATGTAATTGCACGAATGGCGCCAAACTTTGTAGGATGATTTAACAAGACGGGGGACGGAGAACTGCACACAAAAAAAAAAAAAAAATATTAATTCCAAAAGTCACCGCTAGGAGAATATGTGGCGCTGGGTAAAAGAAATGAGAGATTCTGTGTTTGTTAGAACTCTCATTTCTTTTACACAGCGCTACATATCCTCCTAGCGGTGACTTTTGGAATTAATATTTTTTTGTGCGCAGTTTTCCGTCCCCCGTCTTGTTAAATCATCCTACAAAATTTGGCGCCATTCATGCAACTGCATCACTCTACAGAACACTGTAAACACTGTCAGTTTAATTGTGGCCACCCGGTATCTGAAATATTGAAATTTTAGTTCAATTTTACTATTTTGAAAATCTTCTGTCGCCTTAATCCCTTTTTTCTGAAAACACTATTTTTGAATTTTCTTTTCAATTAGGTACAACTAATTTTACAAGGCTGTACGTAGGGTAAAATGTACCTAAAATAGTACTGTTTTTGTTTTCTTTACCAACAATTTTACAACTCTATCAAAAATTCCAATGTAAATTTTTTAATGCTCAGCTCAAATTAAGGATTTAAAAAATCGGGATTAATATCTATGCTTATCTTATTAACAGAAAAAAAAATAGAGTCATGAATTATCCTAACAACCGTAAAGACACTTTTTACTTTCCGAACACTATAGTGAGGAAAGTATTGTAATCATGTCAAAAATCCGAATTCGAGATTTTGATGTTTCTATACGTTTCGAGGTCCAACGAGTCCGTTTTCACTATTTTTACGATGATGTATGTATGTGTGTGTGTATGTATGTGTGTATGTATGTGTGTATGTATGTGTGTATGTCTGTGAGTGAACACGCTAGCGTCTAAACGCTTTGTTCGAATAAGCTGAAAGTTGGTACGTATATTGTAAGTCACCATAGTACGAACCCTATAAATTTTGGTGAATCTAACACCTATAGTTTTTTTACAGGGACACAAAGAAAAATTCTTTATCATTATGGCCAAGGGACCAAAATCTTAAAAGTGCGATAGCATCTAAACGTCTTATTCAATTGAGCAAAAACTTTATACACATATTATAGGTCACAGATACTCAATCTGTATAGATTTTGGAGAATCTAGCACTTATAGTTTTTTTACAGGGACACAAAGAAAAATTCTTTGCCAAATTTTTAAAAGTGTGATAGCGTCTAAACGCCTTATTAATCTCAGCAAAGAATTTCTACACATGTTATAGGTCACATTTGAACCAACTGTATAGATTTTGGTGAATCTAGCACTTACTGTTTTTTTACAGGGACACAAAGAAAAATTCTTTATCTTTATGGCCTATGAGACCAGCGATAGCATCTAAACGCCTTATTCAATTGAGCTGAAAATTTGTATGAATATTATAAATGACTGTTGCACTAACTATAAGCATTTTGGTGAATCTAGCATTTATAGATTTTTACAGGGACACAACGAAAAATTCTTTATCATTATGATCTAAGGTCTCAAAGCTCAGTAGCGTTAAATAAAACCTCGTGTGATATATGGAGAAAAATACTCAAACACTCTGGTTATGGTTTTCTCTTTTTTGTTTGTTTAGCAACTCCTCTTTCTTTATTTTATCTACAAAACTGTTAGTTACTCAATGTTTGGAAAGTCGAGTGGAGTCACTCCAGATTTTTTTTTTTTTTTTTTTAATGTTTCCAGAAACGAGGTCCCAGCGTATGAATTTTTTTAAACTTTAATGAAAATTTTATACAATATCGTTTATAAGTTGCTCTCTTACATGCTCAGAGCTTTGAATAATTTGTTTTTATTTGTTATACTAAAAAATATAGAAAAATGTTAACCCATGTAACGCATTAAAAAAAAAGAATCAATTTAAAACTTTTGGGGACAATAGTATATGCATTTCACAAATGAATATCGTTAAACTGAAGACGTATTTCCTTTCCTTTTATTTATTTATTTTAATATATTGAGAAATATATATATATATATATATATACCGCCTTCAGTCTAAAACAAATAAGTAATTCTATTCTAACTATTAGTCCTCTTCTAAACTAGAAATATAGATTTCTGATCTATGCACATAAGGTAAACCAATAATTTGAGTAAAGGAAATACTCGAGAATTTATAGAATATGCATTTCTAAATGGTGAAACAATATTATGAATAGTATGATTTCTTTGATGAATTGGGAGAAATTCTTGATTGATTTCCTAGAATTGATAAATAATAATGAATAAACTCGAATTATAGTGTCCAAAAATCGCTTCTTATATTCGCATTTGTTTGCAGAATTTTGTAAATAAATTTGACCTCAATAATATAGTAAAACGGTCTAGAATTCGAATAGTGGTTTCTAGAATTATCTTTCAAAAGTGACTAAAATTTGTAAGGATAACATGGACTAATAATTTAGTTTCTAGATGTTAGTCACAGAATTTTTTCTCAGTGTAAAAAAAAAAAAAAAAAAAAAAAATCAGCGAAAAAGTGTTTGTTTTGATCATTTTTATTTTTTCTGGTTTTAAACATTAAGATTTTTCTTTTGTTTATAGATAAGAAAAGTTTTGCAAAACATAAATATTTAATACATAAAGAGATTTTTTTTTTTTTTTTTCTAAAATTCGTTCAATAATTGTGGCTTAAAATAGTATATTGTAATTGTTTTAAGGAGAAGAAGAGACAATGAGAAATAACTTAACTGTATGCAATGGACAGTTTGATATCAACGAGATCGACATACAGACAAGGAAATCAGTTGCTAAATTATCTTCCTCATACATTAGACATTTTACTTTAACAATGTAGGATATAAAAAAGAAAAATGTTGAACGTTATATAATAATGCGGAAAATTTGTCTTTATATACGTTATTTAGTTTATAAATGCATTCTAAAAAACAAACATAATCTAGATTTTCCGTTCATGTGATATCATTTACGAGTAATCTGTAAAGAAAAAAAATCATATAAAGAATAGTTACAATAATAAATAGCTTTTTCTGCACAAAACATCAACGTGATAGCACCTAGTACATACCTAATATTATTTTCTGAAAGACGTCATAAATAAAATGTAAAATTTTCAATTTTTCTCTCATTTTTTTTTTTTTTTTTTTTTTTCTTAATAAATGATATTTAAATGTTTGATATTTGCATTATAATATATATAATTTTTTTTTACTGCTAAGTTAAAAATTCTTTAAGAAATTTAATTACTGTTGTATTAAAAATAAAATTGTCGGATTTAAATTACCATATAACCATACATAACAGAAATTCCATAGTTAATAAATGTATCTACAAAATTAATTAATAACAGTAATTAAAAAAATATATCGTTTATTTTATTAAAGAGAAAAAATTAAAAATACATACAATTTTGGCTTTCAAAAATTTATTTAGAACCTCAATTCGATTGCGAACAATACACTGAGAAAAAAAATATAATACCGTCTTCATTTAGAATGAATTGGCGGTCATTTTCTAAATACCTGAACTAGAAATATAGATTTCCGCGCTATGCGTATAAGGCACGACAATACTCTGAATAGACGAAATGATCGAGAATTTCTAGTATATACATTTCTAAATGGTGAAACAATATTATGAATATTATGAATCCTTTGTATCGCGAAAATTTCTTGCTTGAATTTCTAGAATTGGGTGATAAAGCAATATTATAGTTGCTAAAACTCGCTGTTGTATTCGATTTTATTTGCAGAGATTTTCTTAATAACTTTGACACCTCAATAATATAAGCAAACTCTCTAGAATTCTAATAGAGGTTTCTATTAGGTGTAACGGGAAGTTATGTCGTTTTTGAACAAGTGCACTTTTATGCGTTGTCGATTATCACTGAAACCGGTTTAAACAGTTAGGTTAGAGTATGATTGATGATTTACACGCATTTGTTTCGTATTTTAGTCTGTTTTTTCAAACTTGTAGAACTGTCACCATGGGTGAAGAAAAAGTGCACTTAAAACATTGTATGTTGTACGAGTTTCAAAAAGGGAATAACGCGATGGAGGCAACAAAAAACTTGTGTGACGTGTTTGGAGAGCACGCAGTGACAGCTTGAACATGCCAAAGATGGTTTGCAAAATTTTGTTTGAGTAACTTTTTTTTTTTGAAAGTTGAACCCAGATCAGAAAGGCCATCAGGTGTCAATGACGAAGTGCTACAGTATGATCAGGAAAAATCCCACGTTAACTTCCACAGAAATGGGCTTCAAGCTTGGAATTCATCAGACTACTACTTTGGATCACATTAAAGGATTTGTGCCTGCCACACAACGACAGAACTAATACAACACGCTTTCAAAAGGGACTAAAATTTATAAGGATGACACAAAACTAATTTCGCTAGAGCCACAATTTAGATTCTAGATGTCAATTACAGAATTCTTTCTCAGTGTAGATAACGATACCACTATCCGAATACTCAACCGAAATGAGAGGAACCTAGGCTTAATGATCCTACACTGTAAACGAAAACGTCTTAAATTCAGTTAAAAAGGTGTCTTAAACGGATGGTCATTTTTTAAGCGAAAAAAAAAGTGTCTTACTTTTTTAGACAACTTTCCGCATCTGAAATTAAGACACTGTAAATGTCTTAAAACACCGCCATCTTTTTTATGTTTAAAAACACCGCCATGTTAGGCTTAAAAGATTTTCCATTTTAAGGCTTTTTAGTAAATAAATAAATAAATAAAGGTGATGTGGTGATTCTGATTTTCTGTTTAAAACATATTTTATAATATTCTAGAGCATAAATAAAATATAATACTTAAAAAAAAAAAAATTCCGGGTCCCGGTGTCGAACTTACTATCTTTGCTACCGCAGACGAACGCTTTTGCCAATCGCGCCACGATTTCACATAAAGATGAAAGGTAATAAAGAATGTAATATTCGCGGAAGGGATTGTAGTGAAAAATATAATCAGTATTATTTCCCTTAAAATTATCGAGATTAAATCTAAAGCTCAATATGTATTAATTCTATTAAGTTTTTATTGTAAAAGTATAATTTTTTTTAAATATAAATAAATATATCAAAATCTAAGATTGTAATGTTTTGAAAATGATTTCTTTCTATAAACTGTTATTTAAAAAAAAAAAAAAAAAAAAAAAAAAAAGAATATGAAAACTAGAAAAGCTTTGTTTTACGTCCAGGTACAGGTAAAAAAAATAAAGAAAAGAGTTTTATATCAAAAGAGATTTAAAAAAAAAAAAAAAAAAAAAAGGAAGCAGCTATTTACAAGTTGTGCGTAAGATTAGTTAGAAATTCGCTTTCTTAGCGATAAAATCGTCTTCGCTGCAAGTTCGTCTTAATCTTTTTCATTTATTTAAATGAGCGAGCTTTAAATAAAAAGTAACTATTTTAATAATAGAATTGAAAAAGTGTCAAACTAGGAGTAAAATAAGAGCGGCTAGCTTTACTCATTTGAAATGATTTTCAGAAAAATCTCATTAACAAAAAAATTTACTGAAAAATTTTATTTATTTATTTTGTCTTAAGAGATTTAAATTTTTGATATTTGATTATAATTTCAATTTTTAAAAAAATACTTTTTTTCCGCTGCTAAGTTAAAAAAAAAATCTTAAAAGAAATTATCATTTTATTAAACTAAACCTGTATCTTGCTATGAAAAAAAACGAGACAATGAAGATGATTTTGATTTCCATGCACAGACGACGCCACTACTAATAGTCAACGATGAAATGTGAAATGAATTTAAGACATTTTTAAATGTCTTATTTTAAGACTCCAGGCTTTTTTAAGATACTTTGCATTAGTTCTTTTCATCACCAGTTTATTAAGACACAAAAGTGTCTTAAATTAAGATATCTATTATGTCTGAGCATCATTTTAAGATATTTGCGTGTCTGAAATCCATTTTAAGACGTTTTATGGCTTACTTTAAGACGCCTTTATTTGCAGTGTAGGCTTAACTGGCTTTAAATTCTTCCAAATAACCTTCAAAATATGAGATTTTAAGCATATGCTTCCTCACCACAAAAAGTTAATATTTTCTTTCAAATTGTTTAACAATATGTATATTTAAAGTGTATGACATTGAATTTTTGTAGCCGAAATCACTATATAATAGCCGAATTTATTCTTTGACTAGTTGAAACTGGGTTGACCAATCAGGTAACACCTTACTTCACTATCGTATCGTTTCGTCAAAAATTAATCGCAATTGATCCACGTTTGAGAAATATTTCCTAGATTATAACATTACGATTAATAATAATAATCTTATACAGTGCAATAGCATAAGAAATTAAGTAATATAATATAAGATATTTAGTAATAAAATGTGATAATCACTAACTATAGCTACATATCCAATATTGAAACGGAGAATAATAACATATTCAATGTCTGTTAGTTAATGCATGTTACTGAGCTAATTGAAAAATACAAATCTAAATAAAACATTAGGAAAAATCTATCGAATTATAAAAGTACAATAAGAAAAGTAAGATTTAAATAACTCTAAAACTTTTAATTTCAAGTTTCTTATGCAATATTTTTAGTTTGTATTACTAATCTATAGTAGAAGTATCAATACTTTAAGTTCGAATTTTTGATTTTTCTATAATTGCATAATTACTAAACATATATTAGCAAGAAATTCACATTCAGTATTCTAAATCTATGATAAAAAAAATGGGATTATTTAATCAAAAAATTATTAAATTGTATTAATAATATCATTTTATAATTAAATGCATTACTATAATAATATGATGATATTTAATAATTAAATGTAATAATCACTAAGTACCTGGATGACCGAGATTTTAGCATTAAAAAAAAATATTGGACGCGAATAATAAAATAAAATGTAATAAAATAAAATTTGTTTTTAATTTCCTAATATACATGTTTTTTAACACATTAAAATCAGACATTGTTAGAACGTTGTTGTAATTGTTATTGGTTTTGTTATGTATTGGTTTTTATTCGAGCTTTTATTCGCGATATTTTGTTTTATGCTGTTACACATTTTGATTTTTTACTCTATTATTAAATAATACTCGGATGACCTAGTTCATTTGGTCTCACAAGGAAACATTCAAAATGTGTCATCTTCAAAAAGTATTGAAAAAAATATATGTGATTCTACTCTTCATAAAACACCAGAAAATGAAAAAAATATCGGCTGAAATTAATTACAGCGACCACAAAAAATTATCAAAATTAAGCATATTTGGCGATTTAGCGCTGTTAGGCGATACGTTTGCTAGCAACGAGATTGCCGTGTACGAACAGAACCGTGTTTTGCTTTTCCTCCAAGTACTGAAAAATCAATCGCCTAGCAGTGTGAAATCGCCAAATATGCTTAATTTTGTTAATTTTTTGTGGTCGTTGTAATTAATTTCAGCCGATATTTTTTTCATTTTCTGGTGTTTTATGAAGAGTAGAATCACATATATTTTTTTCAATACTTTTTGAAGATGACACCTTTTGAATGTTTCCTTGTCAGTATAAAAGTCATTCGTACACTGTAAATAATATGTACCAAGTTTTGCTTCAAATTAACACCAAATTTTTAACAGTATATTAGTATAAATAATATATTTAATAGTATAAACGCATTTTTACAAACAATTTTATGTAATACAAGAGTTAGAATGCATGTAGAGCATGATTTCCTTTTATGAATACACCAAAATAAGGTACAGTGAAGCATCCCTAATCCAGAATTATATAGTCCGGCAGCACCCATAAAACGGCACTAATGACTTTTTCTGTTTTTTCCCCTTCTCTGCTTCCTTTGTTTTTATTTTAATTATTTACTTATGTATTCTTTATTCAACCTCTGCTGTAAATCGTAGTAGTATTCAACTTGTATTCGCAGCATATTTGCCAACTTTTATGGATCGTTAGTAAAGTTTACTGATTTTTCAATTAATTTTATTGATTTACGCACTAGCGGGATTTTTTTTTTTTTTTTTTTTTTTTTACAGCTTAATCAGGATAATGGCAAAAATTTCGAAAAAGAACAAAGAAATTCTTTGTCTCGCAATGGCAAAATCCAAAAGTTTTTAATAAAAGAAATCATTCCTATTCCTGATACCGAAAATCAAAATAAACACGAGATCTCAGTAAACAGTTTTTAGAAGGGCTTGAAAATTTTTGATTTTATCAGCGATAACCAACTTTATTATGAACGCGCATATGTTAATAAGTTTGCGACAAACTGAAAAACACAAAAGAATGAAACCAATAAAATTGTCTGACATATTTAATAGAATGTAACACTGTCAAATTCCTGATGTTATTTGTTATTAAGCCAGTTTTAATATCATTTTTTTCATTATTATTATTATTTGTGTAAAAATAAACGATCTATAATAACTGTTATTTTAAAATTTTTAACTTATTTCGAACGTTATTTTAATTATTTTCGTTTTTGATAAGGGTTTGCATACATATCTTAAAAGTAATTTTTTAAAACTATTTCTTTAGGTGCTGTAACTATGTAATATATGATTTCAATATATATTTTCGGAACACCTATAATCCGGAAAAATCCGTAATCCGGCAATGTCTATTTCCCACCGATGCCGGATTATCGATGCTTCACCGTAATTGTCTTTTTGCAAATTAAAATGCGTATTTCAATCTATGCAGAAAGTTCTACATATTCCTCATGTTTTATCTTATTTCCATTGTTTGTTTGTTTTTCTCGTGGCAAGTTTTTCGCAAAACCAAATATTGACAGTGAATTAGACTTGCAGAATACGTGCAACAAAAGGAAATCTGAATAATAATAGAAAAATTTCATTTCATATTCATTATTGAGGCTACATCAATATTTGAATTCCTAAGCAAGCAAATCTGATAGTTCTTATTTTTGCAAAAACAATTGATAAGAATTTAAAAAAAAAAAAAAAAAAAAAAAAATCAAGCTAAATTTATCTCATTTTTTCTTTTTTCCTTTTTCACATTTTTAAACAATACCCTTTTGACGTAAGATTACCTCAAAATTGTTTTTATGTATTTATAGTATAGTATTTTTCATTTGAGAGTGAGGATGTATGTGTCATTTTTTTTTTTTTTTTTTTCTATTTTTCCCGATCATAAAGTTAAAGGTGGTATACAGATTAAAAGTTTATGCTGGTAAACTAGCTCTTATTTATTTTATTTAATTAAATATTATCCTAATTTACCAAAGTGGTATTAAATATCAGAAAAGTTGTCAGCTCAGCGTAAGAAGCCTTTTTTCAATCTATATATATAAAATAGTTCTTCCTGACTGAGTGAGGGGGTGATTCATCATCGCCCAGACCAAACCCCTGGACCTAGAATCATGAAATTTTGTGACAATGTTCTTTCTATGATATAGGCATCCACTAAGAAGCGATTTCAAAAAATTCGCCCCCCAAGGGGGAGGGGGGGCAAAAAGTGATTTCGCAAAATCCTTCATATCTCAAACAAAAAAAACAGATATCCGTGAAATTTGTGCTTTAAAATATAGCTAATACAAATGTCTAAAAATCAATTTCTGGAATTTTCAAAATTCGGTCCCCAAGGGGGCGGGGGGGGGGGGGGCAAAACGTGATTTTACATGCGTAAAACGTGATTTCGCATAATCCTATGTATCTCAAACAAAAAAAATAGATATACGTGAAATTTTTGCTCTAAAATATAGCTAATACAAATATCTAAAAACCAATTTCTGGAATTTTAGAAATTCAGCCCCTAGGTGGGGCAGCAAGGGGGGTCTATGGGGCAAAAACAAATAGAAATACAGTTAGGCCGTTCAAAATTGGTACAGATAGGTTTTAAAGGCCTGGGAGGGGCGGGGATGGGGGGGGGGGAGCGGAGTGGCAAAAAAATAAAAATAGTGATAGATCGTTCAAAACTGATGCATAAAGGTTTTTGATACTTACAAATCAATTGCGGATACTTTTGAATTTGTAAAATTATTAGGATAGACGGGAGAGGGGGGGGGGGCGAAGGGGGAAAATAATAGAAATAAGAGTTAGAGCATTTTGGAATCTTTTTCCGAAGGCAGTGAGAACGCGGTGCAACATTTTTCCTAATCAGATTTTGTTTCTCTCTCTTTTTTTTTTTTTTTCACGTGATAAAAATTAATACAATTTTGCGAATTCACTACTTATAGTGATTCATTTAAAAATAGGGACCAGCGAAGCGGGCGTTGCCTGCTAGTCTCTACATATAATAAAAGAAGCTGTGTGTGCGTGTGTCTACGTCCATCATTTTGTAGGCAAACGGCTCATGGGAGTACTACAGAATTTTGCATTGAGCTCTGTTTTGACCTCATCTGATGTACCCCGAAGCCCATTTTCCGAATTTTTGATTAGTTTTTTAAATTAATTTAAAATATATAAATTTCTGAAAAAATCTATTCCGAAGATAGAAAAATAAATGTAGAATGTAGTTTCGTAATTCATTAACTCAGTTGGTTAGGGCGTTATTCTAACAACGCAAAAGTCATGGTTTCGATCCTTGAAAGGTAAATGTGTTACTTTTTGTAGATAATTAATAGAAAAAGTGTCAATTGATTAAAAAAAAAAAAAAAAAAAAAAATCTATGTCTTCGTAAGATGTTAAGCCGTATGGATGACGAGAAAGGAACATAGAACAAGCTTAAACTAGAGGTGTGCTGGTGGCTTCGTAAGCAAGTATCTGATCGTAGAACTGCAGAGTTCTACTTTGGGTTTGGTTTTTACGCCTCCAGATGCACTTCGAACGTCGATTTTAGAGGGTTTTTTTTTTTTTTTTTTTTTTTTTTTTTATTAATTAAATTTTTTACAGATCAGACTATCTGGTGCTGTGATCAGTTGTTAGAGATTAAAGACGATAATGTGCCCGAGAAATTTTTGTCCGAAAAACGTAATTCTTAAATGAAAGTAACGCCACTTATCATCCAGTTAGTACCTGAATTTAAACGTTTGGTTAAATGCAAATGCAAGCAGTGCTGACCCGCATTCGGTATAGTTTAGGAGGGAATGACACTGTCGAAGGTTGTGGGGACCTGATGCGAGGTTTTAAATTACTTGAATGGATTTTTTTTTGTGCTTATTTATAAAGTAATTCAAAATGTAGTCAATAATGTTTTTTGAAAATTCCTTTAAATATAATGACCAGAAAAGAATTCAAAGCCTGCTAGGAGTTAATAAAAAAATAAAAAAATATGAAGTATGATACATTCATAAGAAAACAGTTGAAAATTCAAATTACAAATTAAAAGCTTGATATTTTTAAAAATATATATTTTTATCCCCTTGGTTAATATTTTGCGATATCTTAACTGCCGAGTCGCATTTGAAATAGTAGCTATTGCTGAAGCGATGTTGTAAATCATCCAGCCATTTCTCTGTGAGAATGGCTTAAAGGAAAAAAGAAAAACAGCTAGTGCATGAGCTAAATTCTTATGCTTGAATAGCAGAAAAAAATGTGGAATAGGTAACAAAAATGAATGAAAAAGCGTACCATATATGTCGCAATCATACAAAAAGCGGCATGAAAAGGAGTTGTATGCAGGTTTGAAATAAGCTAAAATTAAGAGAAGTTGCACAATGTAGTAAAATTTTGAGCAAAAGCTGTAGAAATTGTTTCATAAAAGAATCATTTAACTGGGAGGTACCTGTCCTTTTCGTTTGGGCAGAAACTCGCAATGAATATAAAATATATAATAAAGGATCAAATATGAAAGATGTGTTGCATGGTTACTATAAAAGAAAAAAAAAAAAAAAAAAAAAAAAAAAAATCTGCAGTGATTCCACTCGACTTTCCGAATATTGTATAAATAAATTAAAATAAGATAAGTCATTAAATAAAAAAAAAGAGAGAGAAAATGATAATAGTGTATATGAGTAATTTTCTTTACATAGTATGTTGTTTAAATTAACGCTATTGCCCTTCAAATAATTTGAGTCCGTAGATAATAATGATAGAGAAATTTTCGTTGTGTCTATAAATCTATAAATGTTAGATTCACTAAAATCTATACAGTTCATGCGACGATGATTTATAGCATTTACATAAATTTTCAGCTCAATCGGATGAGGTGTTTGGACGCCATCGCACGTTAAATATTTTGAGCCCATAAGCCACAATGATAAAGAATGCTTCTTTGTGTCCCCGTGAAAGACTTTAAGTACTAGATTCTCCAAAATTCATACAGATCATGTAAAGGTGATGATCTATAACATGTATATAAATTGTCAGCTCAATCGTATATAGCGTGTATACGCTATCGCACTTTAACGAATTTGAGTCCGTAGGGCATAATGATAAAGAATTATTCATTGTGTCCCTGTTTAAAAAAAAAAAAAAAAAAAAAACTATACGTGCTTGATTCACCACAATCTATGTAGTTTGGGAGACTGTGACCTATAACATGTGTATAAATATTCAGCTAAATAGAATAAGGCGTTTAGACACTATTGCATTTTTAATAATTTGAGCCCATAAGCCACAATGATAAAGAATTTTTCTTTGCGTTCCTCTAAAGAAACTGTAAATTCTACAGAGTCCAAAATTCATATATTGAGTGTAACGGTGATCTATAATTTGTATATGAATTTTCAGCTCAATACGATATGGAGTTTAGACGCTATCACACTTTAAAGAATTTGAGCCCATAGGGCATAATGATAAAGACTTTTTCATTGAGTCCCTGTAAAATAACTATACTTGCTAGATTCACCAAAATTTATACTCTTTGTGCAACAGTAAACTACAGCATGTGTACAAATTTTCAGCTCATTTGAACGAAGCATTTAGACACTTTGGCAGTTGAAAAAATTTGGGCCCATATAGACCTTCTTTGTGTCCCTATAAAAAAACTATAAAAGCTAGAATCGCCAAAATTCATACTATTCGTTCAACGTAGACATGTGTATAAATTATCAGGTCAGTCGAATAATGAATTTAGACGCTATCGCACTTTAAAAAAATTAGGCCCATAGACCATAATGATAAGGAATTTTTCTTTTTGTCCCTGTAAAAAATCTATAACTGGCAGATTCACCAAAATCAATAAGGTTTGTACTATGATGACCTATAATATACATACCAACTTTCAGATCATTCGAACAAACCGTTTAGACGCTATCGGGTTCACTCACATACATGCACACATACATCATCGTAAAAATAGTAAATATAAATTCAAGGGACCTCAAAACGTGTAGAAACACAAAAATCTCAAATTCAGATTTTTACATGATTACAATACTTTCCTCACTATAGTGTTCGAAAAGTAAAAAGGGTGCATAATCTCAAGGAAAAGTTATATAAAATTATTTAATTGTCCATATAAAGCCAAGTGTAGGTTATAGTGTCCAGGTATTAGAAATATAGACGCTAAGGCAAGTTTAAAGAAAAAATTATAAGAAAATAAACGGGATAATATAGTCCAATACTATGAATTGTAAATCACAAGGTCCTCTAAAATTGTATAGGGATGTTTACGTAATCCAACGATTGAAATTGAAAGGGACGTAAGAAATAAAGAGTTAGAAAAACAAATAAGTAAGGAGAAGAGAAAAGAACGGGGAACCAGTAATAGAGACTTAAAAATAGTGCAGTGATACTCAGAGTCTGATTAAGCAAAAATTGGGCCAGGGCCTGAGGCACATTATGCCCCCACCCTACACCTACAATTTTTACCCCTCTTTAAAAAGTAAAAAATAGAAAAAGGCCTTAAATTTTTATACTATTTCACCCAAAAATACATGTTTGACTAAAGTTTTACCTTTGTAAATTTTTTTAGTTTGTTGTCAGGAATAAAATTATCGTGAAATGCTATTTTCAAGTGCATTTTTGTATAACATAATTAAATTCTTTTAAACTGTAGTGAATTTTCAGGTAGGTTTATAATAAATGCCACGTATTAAAAATATTTTAATTTATAGGAGAGTATTTCTTTAAAGAGCTTCATTTATTAAACATATATATCGTATTTTTTCCCTCAAAATAAGATAATAAACTTATTTTTTCAACACGTTTATTTTCAAAACCTTTCTCAAAACAGATTCTGCACTTAAAAAAGAAAACAAAAGTACATTTTTCCCCCCTTAAAATGCACTGAACATAATTTATTTTATAAATAAATGTTCATATCTTTGCATAAATAAAGTTACACTATACATATTAAATGCTTAATGTTATAAAGTTTGTAATAAAAATGAATGTTTTTAAATTTGTAAAAATTAAAAATATGTTCAAGACTAAGAACTCAAAGCTAGTTATTCGACAGAAAAAAATTGTGTTAATATTAATTACGAATTATTATTTAGAGTATAAACAACTGCTGTCTACTTAAGAATTTTACAATGCGAATATTTCATTCTTCATTTATCAAGACAAGTTTTATGAAACTTTATATTACAATTTATATATATGTGAAGTATGACTATATTTATTTTTATAACTTAATACCATTTTTTCATTTATTTCTCTGATACAAAAATGATGCTCAATTTTGTTTAAGATGTTTAAGATGTCTTCATATTTTAATTTCGTTCAATTCCTTGTAAAACAATTTTAATGGATCAGTCAAACTGTACTTAATTAATTTCAAGTTTGTAATAATACTCGAGCATGAAAATGTTCATAATATCTTAACCCGTTAGTAGTCGCTAGTTGGTCGATTTGCCGCCCATCCTTCAGTTTTGCCAGATTTTTTTATTCAATAGCCACCAAAATTTTTTAGAAGTGGCATTTGATATACATAAAACGCGAATAAAATCAAAGAAACGTTGATCACATCACTTTTAAAAATTATTGGTGCGAATTAAATAAAAAGTGCGCAATCTGTAATAGGTGGCGCTGTCTATAGCGACTACTAACGGGTTAATTCAGAAACAATTCTTAAAAATCTGTCGCATTTTAAACATTTTACATAAAGTACTTATCTTCTTTCCGAATTCATAGTTTTATCTTAAACAGCAGGATTTCTCAAAATAACTATCTAGTTATATTCAGGGGATTTTCCCTCGCTTTATTAAACTAATTAGATATTGAACAATTATTATTTTACTAATTTCAAAGCCTAACCTTTTCATTCACGGAATAGCTTTTTAATTTTTAAAACGCGTATTCCCCTTTTAATAATCATTCATTGCAGATTATGTAGAAATTCATTATTATTTTTTTTTCCTTTCTGAAAAATGATTAGTTGAAGTAATTTTAACTAACAGTTACACTTAACTTCCAAAACACGGCATACGATGTAAGAGGTAATTAACTGAGATCAATGAAGTAACAAAAATACTCTACTGATTCTTCTTTGTCAAAGAAGAACAACAAAAGCACTTATCCAGAAATAAATATTATTAGTTCTAACATTTATTCAATTAAAAATATGATTATGAAGAAAAAAATTTCCGAATTATTTATCAATTATAAGAAATTAATTTTTATGCTTTACAGCGAATACAAATATAAATTGTTGTAGCTTCATGTTTTAATTGTTTCTAAAGAGAAAATTCTTGAAACATAAACACGGTTAAAATTTTCATTGTCTTAATGCCAGTGAGAATAACGGAAAAGCAGACAGATGTTTCGGTAGCATTTAGCGTACCGTCACCAGTGCATATAGAAAATAAAAAAAGAAGCACTTCAATATATATAAGAAAATAATTTTATTCTAATTAAGCAATGAAATTAGGCGGAATGTGGGGATGATTAGCCGATATGAAAAGAAGAAACTAATCCCTCACATTCCACCTAATTCTATTGGTTGATCATAATTCTATTAATTTCT
Organism: Salticus scenicus; assembly: GCA_963930645.1. Lineage (NCBI taxonomy): Eukaryota > Metazoa > Arthropoda > Arachnida > Araneae > Salticidae > Salticus > Salticus scenicus. The sequence goes on from OZ005652.1 coordinate 351,494,160, forward strand.
TATATGTAGGAACCCATACATTTCTTTATGCAGTGATGACGGTACGCTAAATGCTACCGAAAGAGCTGTCTGCTTTTCCATTATTTTCTTTGGCATTCAAGACGTTAAAGATTTTTAATATGTTTAATTATCTAGCGCAAGGTCATCTTTTAGTATCCTTAAAACATATTTGAAGCTGTAAACTTAATAAAAAAGAATACTTTAAAAGATTCGGTCAATATTTATATCACAATATTATTTTGGCAAATCGTATTACTCTGATTGTACTCACTTGTTTTTATGATAAATTTGGTAAAAATTTCAAAAGAATGATACAGTCAAAAATTATACTTTTTAAAATACCACAATAAAATTTAAGAAAACAGATTAAATAATGATATAAATTTAAGATACTAAAATAGATTTTTGTATTTTTAAAATTTAAGTTAAGACCATATGACCAGAAATACTTGACAATCGAATATTAAGATTTTTTTTTCTATACTGACCTAAAAGTAAAACACTATAGATCTACCACTAACCTAACGTGTGTTCACGTTTTAATTATCATTTATTACATATTATAATAAAATTATATTTTTCCATAAATATTTTAGTAAAAGTTTAAAAATTTGATACAATCAAGTCTTATACATTTTTATAAACTCCATTAAAATTTAAGAAAGCAGATTAGGTAATTAATGAAAAAAAATTTTCATTAAAAATATATTTTAGTATTTCATTTAGGTATGTTATGAGCGAATGTTCAAGAATGTTTGGCTATCAAATATTCAGAATGAATATTCAATACATTAGCTTAATTACATTGTAGTTTTTTCTGTAATCAAACCTGCTTTAATGTTTAAGCACCTTTTTTTTTTTCTTAATTATGACGAATTTTACTTTTGTTATCTTATTATTTAAAGTAATTTCAATAAGAAGTTACGTTTAATTTCCAAAACATGACATATCATGTAAAAAGTAATTAAATGATTAAATGAAATCATTTAACCATTAGAGGAAACAAAAATACTTCACTAATTCGTTTTTGTTAAGAAATAGTAAAACAAGTACTTATTCGCAAAAAAAAAGTAATTAGTTTGAACATTTCACTAATTAAAATTGTAATTAAAAGCAAAAGTTTTCCAAATTATTTATCAATTATAAGAAATTGCTTTTTGTATTTTTCAATGCATATACTTATATTTTGTCGTAGCTTCATATTTTAAGTGTTTCTAAAGGGAATATGCTTGAAAAATGCTTGAAGTTGTGTGTTTGAAGAAAAAGGAACACTGCGAAAAACTCGTTTGTTATTTTACATCTCAATTTTACTTTGGAACGTGTTTTTGTTTTTTTCTCTTCATTCGCATGCGCTTGTATCAATAAAGTATTTACAAATTTTTACAAATTACTTTAAGATAAAGTATCTGTTAAATTTATCTTAAAAACACGTCGAAAGTTCATTTAACAGTTGAAAATTTTTACACACTAAAACCATTTCAGGTTTTCCTAAATTAAAGTTATAACCATATAGCTAACAAAAGTTTAATTTATTAAATTAGATTTATCACCACTATTTTTTAACAAACACCTGACAAATTGATATTTAACGATTAAATAAACAGAAATTTGTTATAGGAAGTCTTTAGTATGAAATTAAAAAAAAAAAAAAAAAAAAAAAAAAGAGGAGAGATTTAGCAGCTATATAACTGGTTGCCTTGAAATACTTCGGCATTAAAATATTTATGAAGTTTGCGATTAGAGTTCTGCATAGCACTTGTATTATTTTACGAATCAGGTCAATTAATCTTGTGAATTACTTGTACCTAGATTAGAATTCAATATAACAAAACAACTTATATATTTTATTAATCGAATAAAACCTTTAAAAGAAGATTTCGAATGCAATGTTTCAAGCTGTTTTTTTTAATTTTCTTAAAGTATTTAGAATAAATATTTAAAAAGCAATGTCAACATGATATTATTTATTAAAGTTTTTAAAAATTTCATCAAAATTTATAAAACAGATTGGACATGAAAAAAAAATTTAAGACATTAAAATCATTTCATTTATCCCTAAATTCAGGTTGTAAGTGGATATCGGAATGTTTCTCGCCTCAGTGTTTAGAATGTTTCTGATTAGTGATTTACATGATGTCCCGTTATGTTACTTATATGATGTCCCGTTATCTTACTTATCAGAGAAACAACTGCAGCATTACACTGAGGCCTAGGATAGGACCATCATGCAGTCAACCGGCCTTAATCCTTACAATGCTACTAATCAGGTCAGTTAATCTTGTGAATTCTTGGATGTCAGGATTAATATTCAATTTAACAACTTCTATATTTTTATAATCTTCCAATTTGTCATTAAAAAGGGAAGCATAAACATACAACTTCAAATGTAATATTTGAAGTTGTATGTTTAATAAATAAAATTATACTTTTAGAAAATTAAAGAACACGCTTTTATTGAAATGTGAACTAAAAAGCACAAAATATCTATCTTTATAGTATTAAAATGCAGGGTAAGAAAAAAATGTGTGAGTGACACGCCATATTACAGGGTGATTATAAAATAATTTAGAATTAAACAAAAACCATTTTTAAAAAATCACCCCTGACTGGGCTCGAACGTTAGACCTTTAGGTTCGTAGCCCGGAGCTTTACCTCACAGCCACAGCGTTCACGTAGGGAAAGTCTTTTTTTATAATATAGATTTTTTGTTTGCTCCCAGAGCGGTTACAAACATACATACAAACATACATACAGGTGAAGCTAATAAAAGCGTGTTAAAAAAAGAATACTGCAGTTCCCTCTTTTGTACCTCTTCTGTACCTCTTTTTTTTTTTTTTTTTTTTTACAAATACTTTTTCTCGGTTTGTATTGGTATATCTTCATAAAGTATCTGGTAAAAGCTTTAAAAAATAATGCCTAACAAAATATTAGGTATTGAACTCTATAAAAAAAAAACATCAAAGTTAAAAAAAAACGATTTCAGGTCGATTTCTTTTTCTTTTCTTTTCTTTTCTTTTTTTTTTTTTTTTTTTTGTGTGTGTGTGTGTGTAATATTAACCTGCTGATAACCAATATGAAATTTGAAACATCAAAGGGCTTATATGGATTATTAAGGGGCTCCCTTACTACAAAAGCACACATTTTTTTAATATGCTAAATAAAACATACAATTTTTTATTCATTTTTTTTCATGGGCATGCGATAACTTCAGAATTTTCAATAAAACAGTGTAAAACTCAGCTATAAAAATGTTGAAAACACTACAATTTTCTAAAAATACTATTAGGGCCGATAAATGCTTTCATTGCATTTTTATAACGTTAATGGTCAAGTGGGGTCATTTAGTGACCCAACATTCTAATGTAATTTTTTATTTATTTATTTAATTTATTTATTTATTTATTTATTTATTTCATTGGGGCAAACGATAACTTCAAAACTCGTTATAAAGTAGCGTAAAACATACAGCTATAAAAAATGCTGAATTTACTACAGTTATTTATTTTTACTTTCATTACCAGTCTACCATAGATAATAGATTTACTGTAAACTGCAATGCAAAGATTTAGATAAAGACATTAGTCAGCTTTAAAATTTGAAATTGTGACAATAAAATTACAAATGCCTGTAATCATATTCAAAAATTCTGTTAAAATGCTCTATTAAAAATGTATTTTTTTGATTTTCTATAATATTACATTTTTTAATAAAATCAGAAATTTGTTTGTTTGAAAGTTTAGACACGATCACGAGTTTCTGAAAGTTTTTGTTGGCATGTTCAATTTCAAAAGAAATGACGTCACAGATTTAGAGTACTTAAGGTCTGCAAACGATAATACTTCTTAGTTAAGTTGCCACAAATTAAAACAATTCAAGTGGATGAGGTTACAAAGGTTTAACAGTGGAAACCTTAAGGTAAGCTGCTCTTTTAAAGAATTTCGGCTATTTATTCGGTCGATAAATATAGGTCAAAGAAATATATTTATCGGCACAGTGTTGTCAGACTTGGGGACTTTTTTATTCAATAATCACCAATAACTTTGAAAAGTGATATTTGATATACATAATGAACGAATATTCTTTGATATGATTAGGCAACATTTACAATTAAAACTTAGTGGTGAGGGTTGAATAAAGAAGTCTCCAAATATGACAACACTGTATCGGCATTTATGGAAAATTATTTTTATGTTTTTTTTTAATTTTCGTTCGAGGAAAGCGTTGGTTGCGACCAAATGCAGATACTCCAAAGCACGGAGTACAAATGTCGTTGACGACATTTGTCAGGTTTTTGCGAATACAAATCAAAATTCAGATCTGTGAGGCTGCATGTTTCGAATAAACGCAATAATCGTCAGATTCAAAACTTTGCGAGCACCCAAGAATATTCATGAATTTCTGAGGTTACCGGGACTCTCGGAGTAAAAGGAAACGATTCGATTCACACACGAATTTATGAGACAAAAACAATGGTTCAAAACAACATAAAAGAGAAACCAGTTTTGAAGCCACATCATACGCCATGCAAATTTTATTGGGTTCGAAATTATATGTCATACGAACCGAAATGACAATCAGGGATATTTAACGATGTATAAAGGTAGATGCTTTATAATCTATATAGCTAGGACGTTTCATACGTACGTATAAGTCACACACATATATTTATTTTTCCTTTCTATGTTTTATATTTCATTAAAATGCTTTTTCTACTTCTTTTTCTTCTTCTTCTTTGAAAGATAAATCGGCATTTTAAGTACATCAAATGAATATATACTAGAGTCCTGCGCGGGTCGGGTTTTACCCGACCCGAACCCGACAGATGAATTTTAAATCAACCCGAAACCCGACCCGAACCCGACAGAAAAATTTTCATCAACCCGAAACCCGACCCGAACCCGACAAAAAAAATTTCATCAACCCGAAAACCGACCCGAACCCGCAACAGAGATTTTTTTGCGACCCGAACCCGACCCGAAACCCGACTTATCTAACCCGAACCCGACCCGAAACCCGAAAAATAAATCAACATTTCTTATTCATCTAAAAATCATGCAAAACAAGGTGAAATGATATAACATGATACAAAATAAAGTAAATTTTCATTGTCAAACAGTTGGTAAATTATAAAAAAAACTAGTATGTTGTGGCCACCACAAGACATTCTTCTATACTTTTCTGTCAAATTCACTAAGCGAATAAGTTATTAAAACTATTATTAAGAAGTTTAACGTGATGAATGCAAATAATTTTCATGTTAGGGAAATCTAAAGGACCCTTCAGACACTGGCAACTTAGAAAGCTGCAAGTCGGCTCTATTGATATTTCTTTGACGTGGTTTAGGAGATCGACGCTCGCTGCAATCGAAGCTCACAAACCTCCTAGTGCGATAATTGCATGAAAAGGGGGTTTCTATTGTAAAAGAGCAGTAGAAAGTAATGTCCTTCATTGTAAATGTGTGCAAAATTTCAAGTGTCACTTTCGGACAATAGATAATTTACGAGTTTTGAAGCTCTGTATGTTGCAAGTGTCTGAAGGGTCCTTAACACTAAATATCCAATCTATAAATAACTTCTTAAACAATGCGTTTTTTTATTGGTTATCTCACATATCATGGTTCGTACAGTTATATGGCATAGAAGTTTAGATATAGTCATCCTCTTATCAATGAAATCTGCAGTATAACAACACCACCTATTGGCCGACAAGCATTCAAACTGAGTCAGCATAATGTCTCATAATCTCGCCTTCTCACATATTAAGTTTTGTTTGATGATACACAATAGAACATGAGATATAGCTTTCCTTGTAATTGTGGAAATCGCTGTGTAGCGGCGCAACCTGTTGAGCGGTTTACACCAAAAGTTGACAGGCCCTAATATATATTAAATGGCACCTACATATAAATTTATATGAAATTCTGTGCAATAGTTCTTGAGATATAGCCTTTCCTTAAATTGCGGAAATAGCTGTGTAGCAGCGCCACCTGTTGGCTGATAAGCATTCAAATTGAATCAGCATAATATCACATATTGGTCTTCTCACATATCAAGTTTTGTTGGATTATGCGTAACAGAACCTGAGATATAGCCTCCCCTGAAATTGCAGAAATCTCTGTATAGCAGTGCCACCCGTCGAGCGGTTGACACCAAATGTTGATAGAATCTAATACTTACTAAATATAGAAGAAAAAAAAAAAAAAAAAAAAAAAAAAAAAACTTGTAAACTGCGAAATTTCTTCAATTTCCAGAATGTAAGTGCTAGGTAATACTGTATTTATATTTCTTTAATTTATGCACTAACAACAATCGAGAAAGATTTATAATACATTTCCAATTTTCATACAATTTCTACAAAAGATACATATTAGTTTCGTTGAAGAAAAGAAAACTGATCCAGATACAAATACGGATCTATTTTTCCGGCGGATATCCGCTGATACGAATAGGGAGATCCGGTACATGTCTGCCCACAAGCGGCCGAGCGGTTCTGCGCTCGAAGCTGGTAGATGGGAGGTGTCGGATTCGATCCCAGATCGCGCTCATCGACCTAGCCGTTCGGAGTTTTCGGTGGTTATCTACGAAACACGCATAAATACAGGCTAGGACCCCTTAGAAAGACTCAAACGGAGGGCATTCTCCCTATAGTCCTAGGACACATCTGGAGTCAATCGGCCTTAAATCCTCTAACCAAACAACCAACCGATACATGTCTAGTATGTGCAGAATGTTTAAATTAGTTACATAGTTGTAAACATGCCTATAAATTTACGTTTATAATTGTAAAAAATATTTTGAAAGGTGTTCTCAAGTCGACCCGACTTCTTGAAAACCAAACCCGACCCGAACCCGAACCCGACCCGCAAGGAAAATAATTCAGTCAACCCGACCCGAACCCGACCCGCACGAAAAAAAGATCAGTCAACCCGACCCGAACCCGACCCGCAAGAGAAAAAATTCTGTCAACCCGACCCGAACCCGACCCGCGGGTCGGGTCGGGTTCGGGTAAAATCGGGTTACCCGACCCGATGCAGGACTCTAATATATACGTCAAAATGAAAAGAAACAAGAAAGAAAAATCATGTTTTTCGCATGACACATAACATCGATTAACCTTCAAGTGCATTTTACCTTCATAATACACCTTACAATAGTTTTTGTTATTCTCTATGGAGGAAGAAATATTTTTTTGGCTTTAGTTTTACAGAAAAATTATATAATACATTGCTTTTGGACAGTCCTGTATATTATCCAAAAAGAGCACGGCTACAAAAATATAGCTTGTTTTTAACAATATAAAGACAGAGGCCTCATAAAAACATCATTATAGCTTTAGCTCCAAGAGAAGCAGCAAAAAGATTGCGTTTTTTCAGATCTGTACATCTCTTAAAACTTGTTTACGCACAATATATTACACTGAAAAATACTCATATCACTAAAAATTTGCATTGAGCAAATTTCATTTATATCACACTTAATGAATATTCTGTGGTCCTGCAAGCTAATAAAATACTCTAATAATTCTTACTTAAACAAGAAAACAAATTTGCCTGAATAATGCATATTTGTTTCATTATGTTGTTGTGTCGCACAAAGAAATTGAAATATTCGTTAAACAATAATTCTCAAAGACCGTAATACATTGGAAATACCTTATGAATCCCTGGACAAAAGTAATATTAGTAATCATTTTCAATAGAGAACATGCAAAGGTGAATACAAAAAACATTTATCCGTTTTAAGGCGATCTTTAAATATTGACGAAAATTGAAAAATGTACCGATGGACAGGCGGATAAGCTAACTAAAGTTATAATCACTCTTAAACATTACTGGAAAGTACTAAAAATGTTTAACATAACTAGCAATTTCTAATTATATCGTCTAATTCATCTTCTATTTTTTAACACTTTACAACAAGTTTGAAAAATGTTAATGACTTCTATCTATCTGTCTGTATACCTGTCGGTCTGTCTGTATATCTGCCTGTCTGCGCTCTAACTCCCGTAAATATTCATGGAATTTCTTGAAACTCATATATGTTATTCAAGTTCGCTATCGGATGTTTCCTATTGAAAATTAAGTTTATACCTCTAGCTCTACTTGTTTGTGTACAGGGACACCCGAAAGTATTCTAAAGCATTGTGTTCTATGAGAGATATTCCTATAAACTATAGTTTTAATACCTTTACTTTACACAAATCTTAATGAAATTATAATATATTATTCAAGTTCACTATCGGGTATTCCTAATAGAAAATGAAGTCAATATCATCATTGGTTTGTGCACAGGGACATCCGAAAGTATTCCAAAGCAATGCGTTCTATAAGAGGTATTCCTATAAACCAGATTTTAATAACTTTACTGTGCACAAATCTAAATGAAATTGAAATATATTATTCATATGCACAAAAGAATGATATCTATGAGATATAGAATGATTAGCATTAGCTTTACAGGGCAACACAAAAATATTCAGGGAATTCATATTCATTAATTTCATTTCATATTCAGGGAAAATATTCAGGCTTTTATTGGAAATTTGCTGGAATTGTTCTTTCCTTTATATTAAATATTTTTAACACTTTTTAACTAGTTTTAACTGTGAATATGACTTCAATTAGTCTATCTGTCTTTCGACTGTCCACCTATTTATCTGTTTGTCTGCCTGCTTCAAACGTCCGTAAATATTTTCAGAATATTTAAAAAATCAAATATCTTATTCAAGTTCATTACTGAATGTTTTTTTTTTTTTATTTATTTAAAATGGCATTAATAGATCCTGTACAGCTGGTTTGCGCACAGGGACATTCAACAAAATTCCAATGCATTGCATTTAAGGACAAACAATTTTATAAATCATATTTAAATAAATTGCTACTGTAAAAATCATGATGAAATTAGCATTTATTATTGTTAATACGCTAAAATAATGTTTTGCATAGAATACTAATTATAAGGACAACCCTTTTTCTATATTAACTAAACACTGAACACTATTATTTAAACAAATATATTTTTTATTAATTTGAATTTCATTAATAGACTATATTTAAAAAGTTTTATCGTTTTTCTATCTTAAAAAACTTTAAATATGGTAAAAAGATGATTTTTCAGGTGTTCACAATTATAAGGACAGCTCGAATTTTAGTAATTTTTTTTCAGTTATTCTTTAAATTAATATTTTATGGGGTCTCTTTTTAGGGTTAAATAGTCAGACATTCTCTCTGCTATATATATATATACATATTTTTATTAATATTCAGTTTCAATACCATTTCATATAGCATAGATGATATTCTTAATACATTTAAACTATTTAAAATTGCTTTCCACTTGCATGCACTTTTCTAATATCATAAGTTAAGGTTTTTTCAACTTTTAGGCCATGGGAAAGGCTATAATACAGAAGTTTCTTTCTTCAAACTATTTCCTATTGCTCTAAATGTAGAGCAAAAATGTAAGTCTTGTTGAAAAAAATATTATTACCCCCCAAAATCTAACAAAAATCTGAGAATTCCACGTTTAAAATTTATGGGTATTCTCTTGATGTTCATAATAATAGAAAAAATTACTAAATTCACTCTGCCTTCAGTAGAAGCAGCTCCCCAGAGCACCATAGATCCACCTTTAAAATGCCCGATTCATATCTGCCTTTAAAAAAGCTGCTCTGACTTTCGCTATCTTCAGATCGTGCCAGTAACTGTTAAAACCATTTGGTTAATCAAGAATAAAATGTTTTTCATCCGAAAATGCAACATTTTACCATTTAATATTGTCTTTATTGAACTTTAACACAGACGTTCTTTCCCCCATTAAATGCTGATTGATTATTACAGGTTTTTTATTAATTTTAACATATTATTAATTATTTTAAACATGCATAAATGTGGACCTTAACCTTTCGTTAAAAATTACGAGCAAATTCGGCAGCAGTTATTATGAGTAGAACAGTAAGAGGAATTATGAGTCTTCGATCTCTGTAAAACAACAATGATTTTGCATCAAATCTCTCTCCTATCGATCCAGCAGTTCAACGTTTGATCACATTTCCTTCAGTAACTTTAGACCTTCGAATTTCATTAGAAATTCGGCGGATTGATATTATCCTTCCACTTAAAAAACACATTTATCATACTTCACTACTTGAACGTTCTTTTTTTCGAGGAATTATCAGTAATGTCCGTCCAAGAAAAATTGAAGGTTTATATATGAATTAATCTAGCCCACCAGTTAACAAATTCTAGTGTCAACTGTAATTTATCCGCTAGTAAGTTGAACAAAACGAAAAAATCTGGATTGTCCCTATAATTATGAACATCTAAAAACGTGGAGAAAAACACATTTTGCATTATTTTTTATTAATTTTGTTTTATATTAAAAAAATTATAACAGTTTTGGTTTTTTAAATACAAGATATATTAAGTGCACTTAGTTTAATCTTGTTTACAATTATTTTTGCATTAGTTATTTCAAAATATAAAGTGTCCTTATAAATATGAGAAGGAGTGTATAAAATGGTTAACCTTCAGTTTTATAGACATTAGGGGCTGCAATTAGAATCTGAGAGCTGCATTTTCTTTTTTTTTTTTTTTTTTTGTTAAGCATTTTTAACACTTTCCAACCATGTTCAAATGTAATTATGCATTCAATTAGTCTATCTGTATATGCAGTGCACAAAACTCCCAATCATTTAGCACGGCCCTAATTATTGTACAATGAAACAAAAGTATACACTATAAACGGACACAAATATAATTATTAATGATAACCACCTCGGCGCTAGTTATTATTAAGAGGCCACTCTTTTATAATCATGTAATATAAAATATTCTTTAACTGAATCCTCAAAACATAATTTTACTTATTATACTTGGTACTGAAATTTGTTTTACTTGTTTCCATTTCTATAAATAATAACTATACAAATAAAATTACACATTTATTAGCAAAAAAATGCACGGTTTGCTCGCATATGTAATGGTCAGAAATATGGTACGCCTAAGCTATGAATGTCATATAAAAAATATATATATTATAGAGACTGCTCGACATTGAAAATGCAACACCAGGAAGGAATCATAATAACGGAATGAAATTTGTTGGACACATACATTATAGTACGAAGAACAATTGATTAAAATTTCATTAAATTTGGAGTAATATGTACTGAGAAAACAGTACATAAGGCAGCGACCTCTGTGAGCAATAACAGCACATATCTGCCTAGGCATTGAATCGAACAGCGATTGGATGACATATACGGGTAGAGCACTTCATGAAGTTTTAACACGATGCCACAATTGATCGATCGAAGTTACTGGTATCGGTGGGGGGCCAGTCGCTTTTTAACGATTAAACAGTCATTTTCATTGGTGCGAGATCAGGAGAACGCGCTGGCCAGAGCAACAGTGGAACACATTCGGCATCAATGAAGGTCCAGACAATATGGACAACTTGCGGCCGTGCATTGCCCTGCTTAAATGTTGCGCTTCGGAGGCCTTGAACATAGGGCAGAGCTATGGGCCTTAACTCGTCAGAAATGTAATGGCTGGTATTCAGAGTGGCGGAAATGAAAACAAGAGGTGACCGGGACGTGTATCCAATGGTACAACATACCGTCAATCCAGGTGGTGACTCAGTATGCGGCTACCAATATTCTAATTACCCACAAAACTGCATCACTGATATGGGCGAAATTAATGTGTGATCAACGATGAATCTGGACGCAGGAATGGCGTGAAGTCACTTTTCACACAATTCACAATCCTGTTTACAGCATCAAGATTGACTTATCCGTATTTAACGGCATTATGAGTAATGCACATTGCCAGCTGGGATTCGACGTCATCTTACTGTCCATCATTTGCAATGGTGTCATGGGTTTCCATTGGATACACGTCTCGATTACTTCATGTTCGCATTCTTGGCACTCTGAACAGCGACCATTAAATTTCTAATGAGTTAAGGCCTGCCCCTCTGCCCTGTAATCGAGGCCACCGTAGCGCAAAATATAAGTAAGATAATGCACGACCGCAAGTTGTTTGTATTGTCCGGACCTTCTTTGATACAGAATGTGTTCGACTGTTGCTCTGGCCAGCGCGTTCTCCTGATCTCGCACCAATGAAAGTGACTGTTTAATCATTGAAAAGCGACTGGCCCCCACCACTCACTAGTAACTTCGATCGATGAATTGTGGCATCGTGTTGAAGCTTCATAAAGTGCTCTACCCGTACATGTCATCCAATCGCTGTTTGATTCAATGCCTAGGCAGATATGTGCTGTTATTGCTCACAGAGGTCGCTGCTTTATGTACTGTTTTCTCAGTACATATTACTCCAAATTTCTTGAAATTTTAATCAATTGTTCCTCCTACCATAATGTGTGTGTCCAACAAATTTCATTCCGTTTTAATCATTCCTTCTTGGTTTTGTATTTTCAATGTCGAGCAGTGTAAATAAATAAATAAATACAACCTTTTAAGATTATGCCAAAAATGGAATAAACATTTTCAATGGTTTACAGCGTTTTAGAGACTATCCTTCCCCCAAAGAAATGCTTTTCAGAAAATTTATTATTATTATGATCTATATATATAAAGCTGAAAGTTTGTGGTTATATATACAGTAGAACCTCGATTATCCGAAGTAATTGGGAGCGAACTTACTTCGGATAATCGAGAATTCATCAATAATCATCTAAAATATTTATCAGCACTCGTAGTTTGGAAAGGATGGCTTGCATACAAAAGGAATGTGGGAAAAAAAAAAAAACTTTAAAAATACATATTTGTTAAGAGAAAATTTTGGATGATAATAGAAAGTGAAAAAAAAAGTGAAGGAGAAACCGACTTCGGTTAACGGAGAGTTTCGGTTAATCGAGGTGAGTTTCGGTTAATCGAGGTTCTACTGTATTTCAATTTTTAGTCCGCTGTACAAAGTTACACTATTCAACCAATCGCTACGAAAATTGACATATTTGTGATTCAGGACAAATTCTATCTAACGTCGTATTTTTTAGTTCAGTAGGATAATTGGTTCAAAATATATTAAATTTGAAAAACCTCAATTTAACTTTGAAATTATTAAAAAGAAAACGAAAAAGAAAAGAAAGAGACGAATTTAGGCTAAAAGTAAGCAAATAAAGAAATTACATACTCATATTTTCCAGATATAAAAGAAAATACATTTATTTTTTGCACGTAAAAAAAAAAAAACTTTTTTTTTTTTTTTCAGTTTTATTATTTTGGGGCTTGTCAAGTAGAATTCTTGGATTCTACAGTTGAAAATTCTAATATATTGTCCAGGTCCTTGCAGCTGAAAAAGATGGCCGTTAAAATAAAGAGAACTAATAGTTCGCTGTAAAATATATTTATTTTATTTGAAGACATTTCATAGGTAAATCAACAGTACCTTAATAGTGGAATTACAGCTTGACCGCAAGTTACGAGAATGCAAAAGGTAGAGGTGAGAGAGAGAGCTACGGGTGTCACATGTTATCCGATCAGTAGTTGTAGAGCGAATTCTCAAGTTTACTGAGTCGCAATCCAGACCGGACTGCTGAATTACGCCAAGATTATTAAAATATTGCCAAACTTTACAGCCAAAGATAATCCTTTGTTTCTAGATCAAATTAATATAAATATTTTGAACCTAGCAAGTTCGTTACAACAGTTTATGCCAATGCTTGTGCCAAATATTATCGCCAGAAGACCGTTACGTAAGAGAGACATAAAGTCTGTGATTTATTGCACATCCTGTGATTAAAAAAAAAATCTAAATTACCCTTTAATGATACCACAACGGAAATTATAGCCTAATTTATTTATAACAAAGTGGACTTGCGCAATTTTAGAAGAATGAAAATGTAATTATGTATACAACGGTTGATAAAGGAAAATAATATTTTTTATATTTTATTTATTAAATGATTTAGGAGAGATTATAATTTTGAGATATGTCATTTAAAAAGAATATGTTTTTGTTCTCAAAAGATTTATTAATAGCATAAGGGATAAAGTATTATTAGAATTAAGATATCTATTATAGACAAAAGCGAATAAATATAAAAGTAATTTAGAATTTCGTTATCTATTTTTATTAGCCATTTAATTTATTGAAAATATAGTAATTATGTATTGCCTTTATTTAAAGCTATAATTAAAACTCATATATGTGAAGGAACGACTTCACAGGGCTGTTACAGGCGACTTTCTTTTTTATTTTTATTCTCGAGCCCCTGACTCCATGACATAGAAATTTATAATAAATTTTGCAAGGAAGGTGCAGATTTACCTGAAAAAATGTAGCACAATTTTTATTTTATTTTATTTATTTATTATTTTGCTTTATTATTATTATTATTATTATTCTGAAACAGCGGTACGAAAAGATTATAAAATGTATCCTGTGGCAGCTCTGATTATTTACGTGTAAGTAGATATATTTCTTTTTATGTCGAAAAAAATGAACGTGCAAACACTTTTTTTTTTTTTTTTTACATTATATTGTTTTTATTCGTTTACGTTCTCACAATGAGTTTAAATTGTTTATAATTACGATTTTATTGAGAAAGTGCACATAGTGATTCACTTTACTGCTTTTTTTTTTTTCATTCTATCAAATGTTTTTCTCAGTTTTAACTTTTAAATAATTTTGATAGTAAAGTTTAACGTTCATAAAAATACCTAACTTATGTTTATTCCTATGCTTAGAATCTATACATAAATAAAAATATTTAATGTCTTTAAAAATGCGTCTTGCTTTTGTAAAAACTTGTTGTTTACACAGAAATTCCATAGATCCGTCTACATGTTTTATCGATCTCTTTGGTTGGATTTAGAATTTATTCATTCAAAACATTCAGTCGAAATATCGCACACCTGAAATATTTTTATTTTAATTTAACTTTAATTCCATCTCATATTTTCAAATTCTCAATTCAAAAATTTTACAAGCCAGAGCAGCGTCGGGTAGACCTGCTAGTTACAGCATAAGAAATAACTTTGTGTCTATTTTCGTAATTTACATTCTTACATATTTTATATTTTACATCAGTCATAGAACGTATGTATAAGACAAGATTTTACGTTACATATATATTACGTGGGGAAAAAAAATAAATGCAAGGAAATGAAATTTTAAGCCATTACTGTTTAAAATTCTATTGAAAATATATTTTCGAAAGAATTGGAAACAGTGATGGCTCAAAAAAGGTGACTTAGAAATATATTTCTTCTAACAACTGCTAGTTTAAATGGCGAATTAGTAAGCAATGAATTTGTCTAGAAGGAAACAATTTTATTGTAATGATAAAAAGAAAAAAAATAGCTTATGTTTCTAATTAATTTGGAATAAAGTATAAAAAGATCTCTATTTCTGATTTTTAAAATTAATACAAATAAAACAATATAGAAGTCATCAAGTACTTCTAACATCTTCAAAATGTGTTTCGAAAAAAAAAAAAAAAAAAAAAAAAAAAAAAAAGAAAGAAAAAGAAAATCTTAAAAACTCTTACATACTACTTGATATCACGTAGTATATGACCCTGTTATAATTTACTTAATTCAATGAATTTCGATTATGAAATTTTTATGAAACATTTTTTAAAGTGTTAAAAATAAAAACAAGTTTAAAGAAAAGTTTTGATAAAATCCTTTCTCCCCTTAAATATTGTTACTTGTACGTCTCCAAATTAATGCGACAATATTTAGAACTGTAATCAGTCTTCTTTACGAATCCATTGGTACTATCTGTTACTACGTAAAATTTTTTTATAGAAAGTATAAAATAGGTTTAAAATATTATTTTCTCCAGAAACTATTTTTCTTAAAATGAAATGTTTACGATGCATCTATGCATACATTATTCCTACAATGATCCTTACATTTCTGCATCAGTATTTCTAAACAGGAATACTTTAAAATAATTAACTATAATTAAATATAAATAAATTTGCTTATCAAAAAAAAACAAGTTCTGACACGTTAAGACAAGGAGAACACTGACATAACGTATTATTAATGCGTCATGTAAGGCATTAATGTATGATCGCCGATAATATTCATCCCGCCGTCATACATACATACTAATTATGCGGAATAATAGCATTAAATATAAATTATAAAAATAATTATAAGATAAAAAACTTTTTATAAACCATGTTTTAAAATTTTCTGTTAAATCATACCTATAGAACTAACTACATTAGCACTTTATCAATGCGTATTGTTACGAAATTGTAAATAATTGTATTTATTTTTGTATAAATTATTTCAAAGAGAGTAAGTTGATAAAATGTCAATTTTCTGCATTTCCAGCTCTTTTTCGTGTTAAAATAGCTTAATTTTCTCTTTAAAATGCATTAAAAAGCTCCAAAATGCTGGTAATGTATTTGGTGCCAAATTTGGAGCCGAGTTTTTGGCGTTTTTTGGACTTTTGGCGAGAAAATTCTTACTATCGATATTCCAAAGATGGACGTTCTAATGTGATTGGTTAAAGAATTACCGGAAATTTGAATTAAAAAAAAAAAAAAAAAAAAAAAAAAAGGTTTTAAAAATAAAATATTAATTCTTTTAGAACAACATATATTTGCATCATGAACTACATTAGCACTTTATCAATGTGTAGAAAATCTTTAAAGTGATAATGATGTCAATTTTTGCCAGATGCATAATTTAACTTTTTACAATTTTTTAACGCTCACGTTTAATTAAATGTATTTATTTTTATGCCGAAAGAAAATGAACTCGTAAATTTTTTTTGGGAAGAATTAAATTATAGCTGATATTTTAATGACTATTTTTATTGCTATTAGGAGCTTATTATTTTCATATTTTAATTAATTAAAGAAAACTATTTGAAAATTCGAAAATCGGACTTTGAAGTGTTGTGTTGTCACCGGGTTCTGAGCTACTGTGAAATTTTCAAATGTCTAGCTAGTAGGGAAGTTAGTTAAAAATAGGTTGCAAGATTTGTATCAGACAAACAAACAAACAAACACACAAACAAACAAGAATAGAAGTTGATAAAAACATGGTAATAACAGTTATAACAGGAATATCTTTATAAAATATTCAGATGTTAAAATCTTTCTTATTATTTCAGTTTAAACCAAGTTTTTGTTTGCTAATAGTAACAGATAATTTTAGTACAATATTATTTTTGTTACGTTCAAATTTATGTCGAGATTGCTGATATTAAATACTTAAATTGAAATTTCTGGAATTGAAATTATTAATATGTTTTGACTGTTTAATTATTAGTGAGTATTTCTATTTAATTTTTTTAATTAATAAACTTAACATACTGAATTTTTAAATTAACCTACTATTTAAGATCGAGAATAAATTGAAATTTGTATTTTTTCATATATATTTTATGAAATATAAATTTTGGGGTGAACTTTCAAAAAATTATAATTTATAACGTATGAGAAGTATATTCTATTCAATTTTCAAATTCGTACGTGCGTATAAATCTTTTTTCAGATAAGTAGTTTTTAAAGTTATCATAGAAAATCCATTTTGATACGTGCTTCGAATATAATGTAAAAAAGTTTTATTACTTAAACTAAACTTAGTAGTGGATTTTACATTTGCGAGAACTTATGAAAATAAATTCTTTATGAATTATTTAAAGAATCTTAGGCAAAATCCTACAAACGTTGCTCGAAATCTTACCAAATCTAATTTTAAAAAAGTAATTAATAATAATAATTTAGGGTATCTCTTTTGAACTGGTTAACATTTTTTTAATTTTCTAGATATCCTCTGTAAATTTTAGATTGCTTTCAATCTGCTATACAAGTGTCAACTGGCCCAAGTCGGTCAGATATAAAAAGAAATTTGGAAGCCGAAATCGTAGTCTGTCTCCGACATATTTTAGTAGTGTTTACAACAATAACTACTTTTTTTTTTTTTTTCAAGTACTGGGATTGTTTTACAAGTGGTGCAAAAGCAAAAATTTACTGCATGCATAGCTTTGTTTTGCATACGCAGTGTGTATAAACAGTGTATATACGCGGACGTGCAAAAGCATGAGTGCTTACACGCGTGTGTATCCAAAATTGATTATATTTTGCAAAAATGTTCATTAGACCAAACCGTAACTAATGATAGATGTCCGTTTTTAATAAATAAGTATTGTTTTATTCGATCCACTATAATATGCAGCTATTTATGCGAAATCTACTGTGCTAGATATTTTTAGAAGAAAGGTAGAAAAAATGCATTTTAATGAAAGGAATCTAATCTTGGTTATCGGAATAATATGCCAATGTCAAAGATACAAGTTCAGTTTTTAGCATGATTAGTTTTCGCTCTTGCTATAATGAAATTAATTCAGCCTTTTCGCAAAAAAATATGTAATATACATATGGCTGAAGTTACAAACTGAAGTATTTGTTAACGACATATTACAAAATAAAGCCATCTAAACATTCTACTGTAATATAAATAAATTTTTACTAGCATATTTCTAAAAATATAAAATATATTTGAAATTCAAAAAAAATATTTTACAAATTAATATAGTTTATATATATATATATATATATATATATATATATATATATATATATATAAATTGTTTCTGAATAAAATTCAGTGTAAGTGCTTTGTAAATTTAATTTCAGAACCAGTCATGTACTTTATTAGGGTGGTGGAACTTAGAAATTATTTCTTGTAAATCATTGTCTTAGAGATATAAAAATTTCTATACATGTACATTAGAATATGATAATATTAAATATATTTCAATTTCACGAAAAGTATTCGAATTTAAAATAATAATAATAATAATAATATTGTTTCTTGTAAACATTTTTAAACCTTGATTTTATATTATTATGGGTTATTAATGCACTGTAACAAAAAAAAAAAAAAAAAAATCATATTATGGTATAGAAAATCCCTAGCACCAAAGTTGCTAAACAACATTCGTATGTGATGTGACAAATGTAGTTACAAAAAAATTCTGTAACAGAAGAATGCAGAAAATATTCGTAAACAAGTTTTTTTTTTTTTTTTCGTATGTTGCACAATAAAAATTCTCGCATTAAATAAAATTCTTCAGTTCTAACAGCCAGGTTTTACCCAGAATTCATCGCTTTGGAGGCACGATGTTACCTTTAAGCCACGGAAACATAATTTATTTGCTACTTAGCATTTCTCAATCTTGCTTTGTGTCAGTTCTCCGTATACAATGAAAAAATATGTAATTACCAGATCGTATCAGTGATTACATATTCTGTCTAGTTACAAAGAAAATGTTTTTCTCGACAGACTGAGATACAATTTTAAACTAAATTTCTGTAGTCTTAACAAATATAAATTTTCTATAGGGAAGTTAAATTTTTTTAAATAGTTTTATTATTATTATTATTATTATTATTATTATTATTATTTTACAGTGCATATTCGAAAGAACTTTTTATATTATTTTGTGGATTAATTGATTTCTTTTTTGAAAATTTTTTATGTTCGAATTCTGAAATTTAATACAAATTTTTAATAACATAAGAATATATATATATATATATATATAATAACTGTTGTAACAAGAAATCCATTTAAAAAAATTACAAATATGTTTAGAATATATTGTAAGCTATAAAAATGTAAAATCGAGAGGGAAAATTAAAAATTAGTTTTGTACTCAAATTTTCCCGAGATAATAATTTACGAAAGTGGTCAACCATTGTTTTAAATATTAAAGTTACCGTATAACTATTTTAAGTAAACTTTGAACAACAACTGCATGCCCTTTTGAAAGAATCGCATTGTTAAAAAAAAAAAAAAAGACAGAAAGAAAAGAAAAAATAAAGAAATGTGGAAAAGAAAAAAGAAATAAATAGAAAAAAAAAAACGGAAATTGTAAATATCTTTTAAAAAAAAATTTAACCTTTTTAGAAGGCTTTTCTTCTCTCGTTATATGGAATTTTATTTTATATTAAATTACATTCGATCATTTTTTATAAAGATTTTATATATTTTCAATTACTTACAGCTTCACGTTTCATACAAGAAACAATAGGAAACTATTTTTATTATTAAAAAAAGCACTTTAAATTTAATAGCATAAATTTACATGATATTCCGCTTTTTTTTTTTTTTTTTTTTTTTTGTAATGCTTTTTTCTACATAAACATATTTATGATTTACAAAAGTTAATTTTAATGAATGTTTTCTTGTTAAAAGGGGGAGAAGAAAAAGAATTTTACTAAAACTTTTATAACATATTAGCATAATGTTGACTATTTAATAATATTTTTAAGAAATATATCACGAAATAGCAATAATACTTGCTGCATGTAATAATTTTAAAAGTTAGATTAATTATTCGGAATTATATTAGACGTTGTTAGAATAACCTAATACTTATTTAATTAAGAAATAATTAGGGATATTTATTTAGTCAGAAATCGCAATTAATAAAAATTATTTTAAACGATTTAAAGTTTAAAATTTAATCGTTAACTTTTTAACTATTATTATAATATTTATTTTTTAACCTTTTACTCATATTTCAATAATAAAATGCAAATTGCTTTTTAAAATACATTTCAGAAATTTTGCATTTTCTATTTTCACATTATTATTATTATTATTATTATTATTATTTTATATGTTATTTGGTTACAGTCACATATATTCTTAGTCATCCCTAATAAAATGTTTTCTTTTTAAACAGTTAGAAAGTTAGAATTAATTGATTATCAATTTTATAATTAATAAAACTAGAAAAATAATTAGTCAATAAATTATCCCCATTATAAAATATTTTTTTTAACTATGTTTTCATAAAATGTATGTTAGCTACTTTCCATTGGTTTGGTTTTACTTTATTTTATTTATTTTTTATTTTGTATATATACAGTTGTTTATTGTTGCTGTTTAGTTTATTTATTTTTTAATTTAATGAAATTATATTTGTATTAGTAAATAAAAACGTGTTTATATCTTATAATGCTATTAATTTTAAGATAAGCTCTCGGAATGTTTCATGTAAGCCATTTTTTCTTATTCGTTACAACTAAGTATGTTTATCAATCAATTTTTCAATTTGTTAAAAAGAAAAATGCTAAAAATTTACATATTGGGAGTACAAATTAATTCGGTCCGTTTTCAATAGATGGCTCTGGCTGATTTGTTTACTGAATAATGATAGATGTTTTTGGCATTGTTAGAAAGGTTTGACCTTTGTCAACCATATTCAGTCAACGAAGCTTCGAGTTTTATACAACAACATTGGTTTTTTTAGCATTCAATATGTCGAGTTTTGTGCTAAAGAAACAACATTTGCGGGAAGTTTTGATTTTCTTTTTTAATTGGAAGAAAAGTGCCGCTGAAGCGCATCGATAGCTTGTGGAAGTTTATGGTGAATCTGCGCCATCTGATAAATCATGTAGAGAGTGGTTTCGACGCTTCAAAAATGGTGATTTTAGTGTCGAAGACAATGAGCGCCCGGGCCAGCCGAAAAAGTTCGAAGACACCGAATTGGAGGAATTGCTCGATCAAGATCCGCTAAAACCTGGCGAAACAATTACTGGCGAACGCTACCGACTGCAATTAATGCGTTTGAGCCGAGCATTGCGTGAAAAACGGCCAGAAACCATCGAAAGGCACGACAAGGTAATTTTGCTACATGACAGTGCTCGGCCCCATGTGGCAATTGTCGTTAAAAATTACTTGGAAACGTTGAAATGGGAGGTCCTACCCCACCCTCCGTATTCGCCAGACCTTGCTCCTTCTGATTATTGGTTGTTCCGACGGATGCATCACGATTTGGCTGGACACCGCTTCACTTCTTTCGAAGAAATTCAAGAATGGCTCGATTCATGGTTTGCGTCCAGAGAGGACTCATTTTTCAGAGATGGAATCCGAAAATTGCCAGAAAGGTGGACAAAAGTTGTGGCTACCGATGGACAATACTTTGAATAACATGTTTTTTCATTTTGATAATAAATAAAATGTTTTTTTAACGAAAAAAAACGGACCGAATTAATTTGTACTCCCAATACATATCTCTTTTTTTTTATTATTATTAAAAATATATGCACCTCTGAAATTTATAAAACTCGATAACTAAGACTTATGTAACCATAATCCCCCAAATAGAATTTAAAAATATTTTTTTTGAAATTAATAAAAATGTCAAATTATAAAAAAAAAAAAAAAAAAAAAACGAGACGGTAAGCTTTTAATTTTAAGTCTTTAGTAAATTTATTTTCTTTTTCAGAAAAAAAAAATATATATATTTGTAAAAAGGTTTATTTATAGGATTGTTATTTATTTTCAGAAGGAATTTTATTATATTTTTAGATTCAAATTTTATTTTTAATGCGTAATTGCAAAATGTATGCAAATAATCGGATTTCCAGTACTTTCTATTTGCTTCATCTATCATTTCGTTTTACTTTTCCTTTTATGACAAACTTACAATACATATTTCAAATTTGTTTGTATCATTCCATATACTTATATTATTTTATTTATGTATACACACTATCTACCAAAAAAATATTTGGACACTCTCGAATCATTTTGTCAAATATCTAGTAAAATTCTTGAGGTATCATCTTGAAACTTTGGGAGTATAAAGAATGTGTTATATTTCATGTATTTAAGCAAAAGTTTTGTCCTGAAGAGGAAAAGAGTACCTATAAAAAATTAAAGAAAACTCAAATGTTTTGAATCACCCTGTAAAAAGGAATGCTTGAAATGCGTTTGGGCTGTAGTATGTGATTATGAGATTTCTTCTGAATACCTGTGTAAAATTTTATAAGGCTACCACATATATTCGCGGCGATATAACGGTTTCTTTAAAAAATTGATATATATATATCAGAGACATTTTTAATTATAGCATGTAGGATAATAAACCCAGTGCAAAGCTATTTTTAGGAAATTTAGCATAGTAGATTAGACTGCATACAACAATCAGAATGCAAAAATGTTAAATACTTTACGAAATATGAGCATTTTTACTAAATATTTTTAACTATGCATGTGAAAGCCATCTAAAAATTTCATTTGCATAATTTAATAGCCAAAAGTATTGAGCCTTTTATATGGAAACTCTAAACAAACATCGTGTAAATTCAAAAATCTATGAAAATTAGAATGATCAGAATTTTAGTTCCTCTCTAAATAAAAGCTGAACTATAAAGATTTGCATTCACATTGTTATTTTGATTCAATCAACGCCCAATGAAAATGCAGTATTCACTGATTATAAATAAATATTGATAAAACCACCTGTCATTTTTCCTTTTTTCTAATAAGAACTTAAATTATTTTGATTCTATTTTTCATAACTTTTTGAATTTATACGATATTTGTTTTGGGGTTTTCATATAAGTAGCTCAGTACTTTTGACTATTAAATTATGCAAATGAAATGTTTAAAAACTTGTTAAAAAAAAAAAAAAACTTGTTAATGCGTAGTTAAAAAATATTTAGTACCAATGCTCATATTTTGTTATTTAGCATTATTGCATTCTGATTGCTGTATACTCTCTTAATGTAGCACACCAAGTTTCCTCTAAATGGCTTTTTACTGAGTCTAATATCCTACATGTTACAATTAATAAATTGTGCTTTAAAAAAAAAAAAAGAAACCGTTATATCTCCATGGATATATGTGGTAGCTGGTAGCCTCATAAAAATTTTCACAGATAAGTAAATGAATCCTTATAATCACATGCTACAGCCAAAACGCATTTAAAACATTAATTTTTACAGGGTGATCCAAAACATTTCGATTTTTGTTTAATTTTTTACTGGTCCTCTTTTAATCTTCAGGACAAAACTTTTGCTGAAATATATAAAGTAAAGCATTTTCGTTATACTCCCAAAGTTTCCAGATATAATTCCTCAAGAACTTTTCTAGATATTTAACTAAACGTTTAAATTCGAAAGCGTCCAAGTACTTATTGGTAGATAGTGTAAATTTTTGAGCATGAATTCAAAACATTTTTGTATATATTGCAGATCAGCCTAAAAAAATGCTTTTACAGTAACAGTTTGTTGCCTTATTTAAAAAAAATAAAAGTATTAAGGAAAGTTTAATCTTTTTAAATATTAAATAAATTTAAAAACAAAGTAAAATTAAAAAGCGATATTCATTTTATTCCTTGTCATAAATTAAAGAACACTATTAAAATTTTCAAATATTTACTCTACCGTTACATTTTGCAAAAATTCATTAAATTAATAAAATTTATATACATAAAAAGATGTTAAAAACACAATATAAAAAATAGCCTTTAAAAATTTCAAATTAGTAAAAGTGAATACGTAAATAAATAAACAAGAACAAAAATAATATGCAAATATAATTTTATAAAACATCCCAATTTTCTTTTAAATAAATTTTAATACCTTAACTAGCAAAACTTCGCTTTACAGATTACTTCTTTCATTAACTAATGAAGTTAATATAATTTATTTTCAGATTAATTATGCGAATATTTAAATTTTTATCAAAAATATTTAAATTGCCGAATCGTTCAAATACACGGAAATAATTTATTTTAATAAAAATATTAACGACAAAATACATTTTTTAAGTAGCGAAACTGGTCGAACAAAATTTAAATTTCACATGAAATTAGTTATAAAATTAGTTTCTTTTATTTTTTAATTCCCGTAATAAAAACATTTAAATATATTTTTAAAAACATTAAATGAATTTTTCTGAAAATCAAGATTTTATCTTTTCTTGCATTCACTATAATTTAATTTTCACTTACAAATACAATAATCAGACATAGAAAAAAGAAAAAAAGAAAAAGTCTATAAAATAATATAATTTCTCCATCTTAACAAAATCTATTTATTGAATAAGTAAGTATATAAATAGAGAATATATCTAAATAAAAATTGGCTCTGTAAAATGCAGAACAATAAAAATTTCATTCGGAGGAAAACCTATAAATTGTTTATTTTATATTAATTCTAAATCAATTGTTAGTAGAAATATGAGAAGCAATATTACTAAAGATAAAATACATCTGTACAGAAAATATGTCGTCAGTTAATTTATTATCCTTTTAATCATAATTCATATGAATTATATGAAAGAAAAGAAAATATACAAGTATTTTGTTTACTATATTACATTGTAATAATATTTACGTTTTATTAGATATGAAACATATACAGTATGTAAAATATAGAACTGACAAATCCTCATCTCACAAATTTTGCATGTAAAGAATTGTTTCTAACCAATATTATTTTTAAGGATTACATGCTACAATTTAAAAATAGATGAAATTTTGTTTTATAACACTCTTCGTTAAATCAAAGAAAAATCATCTCTAAGTTATAAAGTTAAGCAAGCATATTTAGATAATATTTAAATATCTTAAAATTCGTAAAATATAAATGAAATTATATATTTTTTTTTTTCAAAGTGTTTGGGGTGCCATTATTTCACATCAGTGTAGACGCAAGTATTGTATATCAAAAAAGAGTAACAAAAACACTAGCCTTCATACACACATACATGAACTTTCAAATTAAGTTATTTATTTATTTTTTGTTTTGTTTTGTTTTTTCGATTAATTAAAAGAAAACATTTTAAAGCCTATGAAACCGTGTCAATAAAAAAATAATAATTAGAAATCTTTATGTAATTATATATACAAATGCACTTTTAAAAGATCACTGAAATATATGAAATAATTTCTATCATATTCAAACGAAATTTTTAAGAAAATAATTAATTGTACTATGTTTATAATTCATAAAATAAGAAAAAAAAAGCTGAAAATCACTTTTAAAACATTAAACATGATTTTTTTTTTTTTTCAGTTTTTAAAACTACACAAATGAATAAATAAATAAAGCATAAGGTTTTAATATTGAAAGGTGTCATTAATTTACGATATTCTCGATAGAATATTTTAAGAAATCTTACGTAACTAAATACGAACGAATAATTAAAGGCTTTTTAAAAAATAAATACCTATCCTAAACTGCTAATTGAGTCCTCTAATGAATATCTAATACGTATTTGCATATAAACAAATTTTAACATAACATAACAAACAAAACAAATGAAACCTCTCTTAGTAATTAAAATAATTCAAAGTAACACTTTAGAGTGATTATAAATGTGACCGACTGATAACACTTTTATTCAAGTTAAATTGAAACATTCTCTTAAGTCAGAGAAAAAAAAAAGTAATAATATTTTTTCAAAATGTCATGAAAGTAAAATTTTAAAGAAAAATTAAAATTAACTGATATAATTCTATAACATTTTATAAATGAAAATTAACAGTTTGCGAGATGTATTGCTAAATAATGAATTACTTCAAGAGTTACTAGTTAGAAAA
The DNA here is from genome assembly GCA_963930645.1 of Salticus scenicus. Classification (NCBI taxonomy): domain Eukaryota; kingdom Metazoa; phylum Arthropoda; class Arachnida; order Araneae; family Salticidae; genus Salticus; species Salticus scenicus. The sequence goes on from OZ005652.1 coordinate 351,520,504, forward strand.
AAAATAATAATAAAGAATTCAAATTAATTTAAGTATAAGAACGTAAAATAATATTTATAGATACACAACACATAAAAACATATTTTTATAAAATAAGACTGTTTACACAAATGAATACTTTTAAATAAATTGGTAAAAACAATGCAAATAAAAGTTTATTCAAGAACCTTGTATATCTTATGTTTTGTTTTTATCTCAAAATGCGATTAGCGCAAAAATATTTATTATCAATCAATGGAAAAATAGTATTATGAAAATATATTAAGTGAAGTCCAAATTATATGCTGAAAGCACTTTTAGTGACTGATTTTTTTTTTTCTTTACTTTACATGTAATTTCCAACTAACTTGATTGCAATCTGAACAAATATGCAAATGAACTGATGATACTAAACACGTAGACAAATGAGATTAAGTTTTTTTTTTTTTTTTTCTTTTTTAGGTGACTATTAATGGAAAAAAAAAAAAATAGGTAGAAATTATTATCAACTGTCAGATATATATTTAAAAAAAAAAAAAAAAAAAAAAAAAAAAAAAAAAAAATGCATTTACACCACATTTACTGCTGACTCAAAAACATTTTTCAAATCCATTAAAAGGCACTCGCAATGCCATTAAATTTAAAAGTAAATAAAGTCACATTTTGTCTGCTTTTTAAGATTTGTACTGCTCTTAAAGGTCTTGTAGATTTGAAATATATATATATTACTAAAGAAAACATTCTTAAAAAAAAAAAAAAAAAATCCAAAAGAAATTACTACATTGTTAAAAAATATTAAAAAGGTTTTTTTTTTTTTTTTTTTTTTTTTTTTTTATGAATTTGTCTCTATTTACACACTAGTTCATATTTGAAAATTCGCATATAAAAACTGAAAAATATGGTGTTACTAAATAGGTAATTAAGATAATATCTCAAAATTAAAATTAAATTAAAATAAATACTGACAAAAGGATCATTTAAAGTATTTCTGAAGAATGGTGAATCGTATAATAAATTAATCAATTTTTACTTGACAATGCGTTACAATTTTTGAAAGATATAATTAAAAACTAAAGTCTAATTTTCAGTTATTAAATTTACTCACTAGAGAAAATAAAAATAAGTAAATAAAAAATAACATTATTTCAGTGTTTTTAATAAGGGTTAATCACATATGTACATCCCAAGTATTATAAATATCAGATTTTAAAAAGATTCCTTTCGTTCATTTACCTAGTTATGTTGCACTTTATCAGTATATATAAATATTCATATAATTGGTTGTATTATGTTTCATACAAGGTACTTCGGGCCTTAGATTTAAAAGTTTTGTTTAAAAGGGTATTTTAACAGTACATATATATATATATATATATGCATTATTTATATACAAATATAATACCTACAATTTTAATAAAAATGTAGTAATTTATTAAGAAAAGGTACTTACGTAAGAAATCATTGGCAAATTAAGAGAGGCAGCGACCGTAGCCTCTACTTCACAAGAATCCTCGGGACCAAAAAAAGCAATGGCTCCTTGCCGCCACTGCTGTATTGTCACATTAGTACCGATAAGGGTATCCCCTTCGGTGTCATTATAAATCATGCGTAATTTGTGACCTTTTAGAAAAGATGAATTATTATTCACAACATCCAAAGCATACGTTATGGCACCAGAGATTACTAGTCCTTGTCTATGTGGATTTTCACGCCCGTGTATATTCGTCAAATATCCAATGGTAAATATCTCAGCCTCCGAAAAACTTCTAATTAGAAGTACAATCAACAAAATGCACAAATGGTAGATATTTATGCACTCCATTATGTTTCAACATGCATTTAGTTTGGTATAAAATTATTGAAAATGAAACACCAATTTTTCATTATCAGGAACTTTGAAGATGTGATCAAGAATAAATGATATCAACCAGTTAATTATTTATTTTCATATGGTGTAGAACCTTAGGCTAGTAATGATAATGTTATGATCGTATGTTATTGATAATATTTAAAAAATTGGCACAATTCTTTATTGTTCTTTTCCCCTTGAAGTATGGTTGTTTATTTTTGATTGAATAGTGAAGATTAGAGCAATTTCTGCAGGTCTTTTGAAATTCGTGTGTAAATCATAAAAGTAATTTCGTTCTCAAAGGTAATACAACTGTCTTATCATAGAATAAGCGAGGTATACCTGTAGAAACTGAGATTCTACAAATGACTTATCCATTTTCTAAATAAATGAATAAAAGACTAGTCATATTCAATATTTTGTTTATTATCCACACAAATTATGCAAGATGTTTTAACGCAATGTATGATATGAATAATTTAAAAACGGGCCAATCATGTGACTTGTACTGCTTGTAGTTGCCGTAACATCTATTTTATACTTTTTTTACACGGCAAAATTTTAACATAAACTTTGTACTAAAGCTCTATCCTTCACAGCTAGCTTTTTTAAAGTTTTGATCTATACTCCAATGATAAAATTTAATTTATACAAGCTTAATAATTGTTAACTTGGTGGATTTGTGATATTTCATTCTTTTTATCGTTTATCTTCGTATTTTAATAGGTTCTAAAAAGGAAAAAAAAATATGTAGAAATTTCAAATTCGTAGTAAATTATTAATGAAGCATGGTTTTTTTTATGAAATGAATTCATAACATTATTTCAATAACGGAATTTGAAACAGCATTTTCATTATGAAAAGTTATTCTATATAAAAAATAATTTCAAATAAGATATATTGATTAACTTTTGATTGTTTGATGAAAGATACACGCTGATGTTTACAATCCATTTATAACTTTAACGTCATTTAAAATTTCCTTATATATCAATGCTCATATTTCACTAAACATTTCTCATCTACGGAATTTTATTTTATTTTGATCTATTATAAAATTTTATGTATTTGTGGATAAACATAATGTGCAAAGTTGAATCAATAAAAATCAATATCTTTATCTATTTTAAATATTCTGGAAATGAAATATGTTTCGTTTTAAATTTTAAAATAAATATAAAAATCCCACATTATATTTAGCATATAATTTTTCATTCATTTGTAAATAAACATTAATACAAATCGAAATTTTAAAATCAAATCAATGATAAAGTCAAATAATCCAAATATGAATTCGAAGCCAGAAATTATTTAATACATTATTCATCATACATTAAAAAGTTAAAGGAATCGTTTCAGATTATTAATTAAATTAGTTTTTAAAAAATGCCATAATAATAAAACCTTGTAGAAACTGTTACCGTAAGACGCAGTGAAATTCTGGATTATCAGCATGCAAAATTATACTTGGAATTAACTAATAAAATAAAAATAGTTTAAAAGTCAAAATTTAAATTAAAATATACAAACTTGAACCATTAAATTTTTTTAGTAAACTAATTTGCCTATTAAAAATCTGGAGAACAAATGAAATAATAGAATTCTTATATATACTGTTTATATCAGATTTTTATTTGAAGAGGCACATGTAAGGTACTGAGCATGAAGAATTTTTCAAAAATGAATCAGTATTTAAAAAAAAAAAAAAAAAAAAAAAAAAAAAAACTTAATTATTTTAGTAAATTTAAAACCAAACCAAACAAATATTTCAATGATTCTTTTACTCTAGAATTTTGTAACTGAACATGTTGTTTTAGCAAAAGTTTGTACGTAAAAGTTATAATCAATTAAGCTGCACCTAGATTTTTAAATACGGTAAATATTTTAAATATATTTAAAAATAAACATAAATTCAAAAAACTTTCTTAAATATAACGCGATGTGATATTATTTGTCTTTACTCCACTCTAAAGAACTAAAGATGTGCTATCTCGGATATCCACCTGTTAAACGTGATGCTCCACCCGTACCCACGTGGAAAACAGTATTTAACGGGACAGGAGTGTCGGAAAACCACACACTATTCGATCTCACTATCCACTACGGCAGCTGAAGGGATAGTGCGCTCGGATCAGCGGCGAAGTCTGCTTCTCCCTCCCCTGACGTCAGCGACCTTCGCGCCGACAAGGTGGTGGTGGTATCGCGCACGCAATGGAATGCCACCGAACACACGCCGCGAATTCCGAAGTTCGAAAAAGAAGTCCTAATGATGGCAAGCTTAATTCATCTTCTCTTTTCAATCACACGCATCATTTCACCGACTCTTCTCTGCTGAATAAATGAATTCAGGTGTGCTGTCAGTTTAAATGATGCATAGTAGCGTGTAAGCTGATAGGTAAAAGTGGTTCAAAATAAGTTTCTGGAAACGAAAGTCATAACCTTAAAAATCACGTGGGACAAACACACGGGACGATACTAATTCTCAAAATAAAGAAAAAGAAAAATACCTTATTATATAAACCAAAGAACATGTAATTATTATTATTGTTATTATTTTATGTATATTTTACGTTCTAAAAGCAGGTTTTTACCAAAATCATACGATATCTAATTATTTTCACACACTGAATGCAGTTTTATTGTGTTTCATTAGTCACATAAAAATCCAGGTGTCCTGAAAGTTTAACTACAGTATAATAGTGTAAGCGGATAGATGAATGCTATTCAAACTAGTTTCTGGAAGCGAAAGTCTTAACTTCAAAAATTACCTAAAAAAAAGACAAGGGATAATATGAGAATTCTCAAATAAAGTAAAAGGATTTCAAAGAAAAAGTCTTATTCGATGCACCAGAGAACTCGAAATTAAAAATTATTTATAACTTTTAAAAACATATTTTTCATTCTAAAAACACGTTTTTACAAAAGATTAAAAATAATGTCTAAAAGCAGAAGTCATAGCCTCAAATATCACGTGAAACAAAAACAAGAGGCAACATGAAAATTTCTACAATAAAGTAAAATGACAAATAAAAATGACTTATTGAGAAATATTAAGTATACACCAGAAAATATGAGATTTTAAAATATTGAAAACATTTTTAAAGATTTATTTCGCATTCTGAAAAAAAGTTTTACCATTCACTTTAATAAATAGAATGTAGTTTGAAAACAGACGGCAATTATACTGTTTTCACACAGATATTTTTTTTTTTTCTTTTTGTCACGCATAATAAATTGATGAGCACTGTTAATTTAACAACTGCATAGTACTGCTTAAGTTGATAAATAAAGTTATTCAAATTCCCTTCTGGAAGCATAAGTCATAACCCGAAAAAAAAATCACATGAAACAAAAACAAGGAAAAATACTAAAATTAGAACATAATTTCGCATTATTTAAAAAAAAAAAAAAAAAAAATGTGTTATTTAAAAAGTAATAATAATAACTATTATTCGAATTTAATTAATTTCGTTTGATTTTTCACATCCAAATATTAATTACTGCAATATATTGTTGAATGCGAAATGTTTCTATCAATAATAAAATTAAAATAAAATAAAAATAAAAATAAAAAAAATATCTATAACATTTATTTAATAGAAATAATACTATACTGTTTAATGGTTTCAAATTCCCTACATCTATATCCTTTTTATTATTTAAAATAGAATACTGTGTTATAAATTTAGTTATTCCAGTATTAAAAAGTTTTGTTCACCAAAATTTGGATTTTAAAAAGGTTTTGTTTACCAAAAAACAGCGTCAATATTTATTTTCACAAGTGAAATAATCTATTCGCATTATTTAAAAAGTGTGTTGTTGAAGAAAAAAGAATAAATAAAAAAAATAAAAATAACTATTATTCGTATTAAATTACTTTCGTTTGATTTTTCACATTCAAATATTAAATACTATGATATTTTGTTGAATGCAAAATGTTGCAAGCAATAAAAAAACATTACTATAGAACTTATTTAATAGAAATAATACTATAATGTTTAACTATTTCAAATTAATTACATATATTTTTTCGTTATTTAAAATAGAATATTAAATTACAAAATCAGTTACAAATTATTTCAATATGTTTCTGAAAAATTATCCTTTACATAAAGGAATGTCATAAAAACATTTTACTGATTTATATAAATAAGCAAATATTCTAGCATAGCTGAACTCTACAGGAATTAAGCAATTTGTTTCATGTTTTTTTTTTTTTTTTTTTTTTATTCCAGACGATGATACAAATTTAGTATGCTTGACCATGTTCCACTGAATCTGTCATGAGTACCTTCTAACCGGTTCGCCTGCGTCGCACCATTTAACATGAAAATAATTCATCCATAATTTCATTCCGTTTTTCTACACCGATAAACACATACATTATTTACATACATACACATACACACTGTTCAAATATATATGTACGCATTATACGTATATAAATGCATATTTGGAAACATTATAATTTATTCATATTTAGAGTTTTCATCTGCCTTGGAAAAAATATATGTAGCTGAATTTCAACATTTTTTTTTTTTTTTTTTTTTTCCAGCTATAAAATAATTTTAAGCAAAACTATGTAGTCTGATATTGCGAATGTCTCTGTAGAAAAATGTAATCCAAATCGGTCCTTAGTTCCATTAGTGGCCGAAGGGTTCTGCTGTCAAATCTGGGAGACGAGGCTGGTCAGGTTCGAACCCAAGCGGTGCACGAAGGCGAAGCCGTTAGCAGTTATACGTGGTTTCCTCCGGTAATCGCGTCAATACGAGCTAGCACCCCGTAGAAAGACCCCCCCCCCCAAAATAATAATAATAATAATAATAATAATAATAATAAAGAGGCAATTCTATCCAAGTGTAAATCCCGAAAGAAGACAACCTGTCTTAAACCATACAGCACACATTAATCGCTATGAAAAAATGGGATAAAAACTAAGAAAGAAATGAAAGCATCAGCATTATCAGACGCACCATAATCATTATGAATATTTTTAGTATTAGTGCCAGACACATCATCATTTGTCTACAATGACTATCTCTTTCAATCTATGGAATAATAATACATAATCATTGTTACAAAAAATGCATCGAAAATCAAAAAATGTATGAAAAAGCTTAAACACCATGCATCACTGAAAAATTATCAAACTTTTGCCCTTATTTTGGGATACGTTTTTAGAAAAAAAAAAAAAAAAAAAAAAAAAGTATTTTAATTATGAATATTGGTATAACTCTTTCAGTCCCAAATATTTATTTTTCACTCACGTGTTACAATAAATAATATATTTCTTCATAGATATCTCCCAAAACTAGCAAAATACTGTTTGAAAACACGTAACAGAGAATTTTACGAGAATTTAAGAGAAAACTACGAAAATTATCAAACTTGATGAGCGCGACCTGGGATCGAAGCCGGAGGAGTCACCTCGTCTACTAACTTCGAGAGTAAAACTTCTCGACTAGAGATGGGCTGCTTTTTTTATTTTTACAGCATATTACCGAAAGTCTTTCACGTTTGCATAATCACGTTTTGCATCAACCTCAGAAAAGTCAACCGATCCAAAAGAAATGTATTTTAATACGCTGGTTAAAGCAATTTAGGAATGCTTAGTAGATAATAAATCCAATAAATCGACTGGCTGAGAATATGGACTTCCTCACAGCATCTATACCCTCCAAAAGAAGCCTGGAAAAAGATAGGTAACTCTACCTGTCAAACTACCGGTCAAGAGCGCTAAGAATAGGAACATCCACAATCTGATAATGATGTCGACTTTTGCATCATCTGTTTCGAACACCTGCTACCATGCCTAACAAAAGCCAACTCAATCAAATGCAACGACTGTAATCGTGTGATGCATTTGAAGTATGCCAATATGCATGAAAATTATTTTACTTGCAAGCATTGCACCTCTGATTTGCAAGACAAAGAAGATAACGAACAAAATTGGAAAAAGGCAATTTTCTGTTTTCATTTTGGCTTTTTGAATCCTTATAAAATGAATGAATTTTCTTATTTTCTGTATTTATGGTGTTTTTTCTTATAATATTCACATTTTAAAGAGAGAAAATAAGAGAGTATGCCTCAATACATACAAGATTTCTTAGAAGTGTTTACCAATATGAGTTAAAAATTTAAAAAAATTTAGTTTTACAGTTAACAATAATAATAATAACTAATTAATTAATTTAATTAATTAAAATGTAACGTTTATATTTTTTATTATATTTGGATAAACATAACACCAATCTAGACTTACCTGTTAATTATCCTGAAAATCTGTCTCTTAGTAGTACTGATTTGGAATCTAGTGTTATTAGTTTCTTAGATTTAAGAATTATTCTTAATAGTAATAGCTAATTGGAATTTGACTTATATGATAAAAGGAAAGATTTCCCTTTTAAAGTAAATTTTTTTACTAATTTTAAAACATGTTGTGGAGTTTGCATTCCTGCAAACTCCATCTTAACTTACTTAATTAGATTACTAAGAGAACACAAGACTTTAAATAACAATAACTAAAGTTTATTTGAGCAGATTAATGGGATGGCGGCCTGGTAAATTTATATAGCTCAGCCAGCGTTTTACTTAATCAAAATATATGAATCAACAAATTAAGTACATAACTTTAAATATCTCACCCCAGCAGATAGTCGAAAGGTGTAGAGACGGTCACACTCGTACTCCAACTACGGCTTCACTATGGGACAGAGGATTCCCTTCTATCCCAGCTTGAACTTCCGAAAACTAGTAGACACTCACCAACACTCAACACTACTTAACTTCACACAACTAAATCTCCTCTACTCCACTTTCGATATTCACCAAAATAAAAATCAGCACACTCGCTATAATATCCTCCAACAACCACTATACGATCCTCCAACATCCTCACCATCTACTAAAACCATCTCTATTTTTATACTTCTTCCTACACCCTCTTTTCACTACATTTCAATCCGTACTTTTAAAAATCACTTCTGATTTAACTAATATTCAAAATCTAAGTCTTTTAATGCAGCACCCTGCCGACACAAAACTATCTCGACTTCAACCGTCACCGAGCCACTGGCGACGGAGTGATTTTAACCGTCCCCACTTCCTACTTTGCTGGATCCAGCTTAATTGAAACAACTGTGGTGACGTTCTAACGTCTCAACCTCACAGTCCCCCTCCTAGAAAAAAAATTTAGTCGGGAAAATCCCCAACGGATTTGATCGATTAAATTTAAATAGCTTCATTCCCTCTCTAACTATTTCAAATCTCTGAAGTGTGAGTGCAGCCGTCACTTAAATTTTAACTGGGTGAGAAAAACTTAAAAATTTGTTAAGTCCCTGAGCGGAAAACTCGGGGACGCAAAAAATTAATTTAAAATTTTAAATAAAAGGCGTTCGTTTACCCCGAGAAACTCCGGGACTGACTGAGCTAAAACCAGGCTTACAGTAGGATTAACAAACGTCTCCCTGTTAGGCCAGAAAGGCAATATATTAAATTCAACTTGATCTTGGCTTTACAATGTAAGTCGCTTGTGACAAAATACGACATTTAAAGTTTGTTATAACACAAGAGCCCTGTGGCAGAAATTTATTATGCTTTCTGCGACAGCTTCATCAACACTAAAATCTTTCTGCAGGAATAGTTTGTGAAGAATTTACGAATTCAAAATACATTATTTTTAAATAGTAAATAATATTCAGTATAACCAATGTATTTATATTTTAACTAGGCACAAATGCATATATCTGCACTATTGCAAGAAAATATTCTTTTTTTTTTTTTTTTTTTTTTTTTTTAAAGAAAAAAGAAAGGTGAAAATAAATCTATTGATCTTAACTGCTTCAGATTTTTTGTTCACTTTAATATACAATATTGTTTATAAAATATTCAATGAATTCAAACCATAAAATGCAGTAACACATAAAAAATAATCTACAAAATTTTTTAAGGCATTTAAATCCTGAAATGTCTAAATTAAACAAATGTTGCAAATACTTTTAAAATTTCATTACTTTTTATTATATTGAATATATATATTTTAATACACAAATGCATTTATTTCATAAGGTGCAAACCAAACAACATAAAATCTAATGCAGAACTCAAAATTAAAATTAAAAATTAATATAGAATACTGAATATTATAATGAAATATAAAAATTTTACAACATTTATAGTTTTTGAGATTATTAGAAAGATGCAAGATAACATTCTAATACACAAGATTCAATTTTTATATTATCCTATACAAAAAGCATAAAGATGTGCTATTGTGCATTTGAAATCTAAAAAATATTATTTGACATTAAAGAATTCAGAATGTATAATTAGACCATCATTTAAATACATAAAGTAAAACAGAATACGAGATCTAAGTAACACAATTATAGACAAAACATAGTCAAACTATTTTCATAAAGATTGAGGCAAATGAAATATTTAATTTTTAAGGAAATGCTGAAATTTGAAATGTAACAGATTTCATGGATAAAATCTATAATAGAAAATAATGATTACAGATGAATGAAATAAATAGAAATCAATTTAAAATAATATTTGATATTGATATCTATACGAATAAGTAAATAAAAATAAATAAATAAAAGCATTTGCTGTTTAATTAGTATTTATTCAAAACAACTACTATTAGATAAAATTCCTTTTGCTTACAATATATATATATATATATATATATATTCAACAAAACCTTTGATTTGATTTTTATTCAAAATAACTATTTAATTTGCAATATTTCAATTAAAAAAATAAACGTTTTTTAAAAATTCAAATGTTTAAAAAATGAAATGAACAAGCTGTAGAAACTAATGATAAGAGTATTTTTGTAAAATAAATTAATAATTTTTTTAACGACTTCATATGTTTAAACAACAAAATTTAAAGCTAAGAATTTTAATCACAATTAAAATAATTAATGATTAGTAAAGAAAAAAATTAGAAAAGTTACCAGTTTTATAACTTAAGATACCCATTAATATTTATTGCTAAGATCTTTTACTACATATAAAATGCTAAAAATCAAAGTACTTTTAAGATTAATTTCTTAATTTTCTATTTTTTGAAGCAAGGTAAGCATTCAGCTTCATTTTTTATTTTGCGTATAACTACAGACGTTACAAATTTCCCCCATAGACTTATTTCTGTATACATTTGTGAAATGTATTGCATAGTTTGAACCAAACATTAAAGTTAATGCAGCTTTTAAAAATTTACGCGTATTTCTACTACACACGTATGCACGCATTAAAGAAAAAAAAATCACTAGATAAAACTAATTTGTCGTGCGTAAATCAGAAAATGTATGAAAATCGGTACAGCGGCAATCACGCACTTATTTAAAAAAAAAAAAAAATATCACTGGATGCAGCTATTTTGTTATACATGAACCTGAAAATGCATGAAATACGAAATTCGGAAAATGGTCGCAAAGCCACATTCTTTCGAAAAAACATCTTTTTGCAATACAATAAATACACACGACACGAGCGACAGGCACGGCGCGAAAACAAAGTTTCGAGACACGAAAATGAAGTTCCGATGTGAAGAGGTTACCAGTGAAAAGTGTCGATACACCGAATCATATCACCGCATCACGAATCGCTAATGCATGTCGTATCAAAGCTAGCCCAAGTGAGATGCATCCGCTTTATCTCCTCTCCTTATTCAGGATTGAGGCGATCGTATATGCAGAAACGAAAATTTGTTCTGCAGAACAGTTTATAAACCATTCTTTGAGTTTCTTTCTTTCTCTCTCTCTGTCTCTCTCTTTCTTTCTCTCTCTCTCTCTTTTTTTTCCCCTTTTAACATAATGTCAAAATTTATTTGACTTAAGTAAAATCTTTCTGCAAGAGCATTTCTGTTTCTGCGACATTGTCGCCGTGTCGCTGTGTTTCTGCCACGGGGCACAAGAGTAAGTGTCTTTAAAATAAAAAGAGAAAAAAAATGATAAAGTCTTTATTAATAGGAGTTGACTGGCTGGACTGGTATCTGGAGCTCTACGTCTGCAAGATAGATGAGTAAACCAAGAATAGGCTGAACTTTCTTCGCACTAGAGCAGACGTCAGAATCCACAGGCTGTCCATAAGCAGGAAAAAAGAACTTTTTGACATCAAATTAAGATCTTTCACTTTAGATAAAAAGAGTTAACATCAGATTAAGAGAATAGTCCATCAGAGTGTCTGAAATGGGAAAAACTTTTACAGTATGCATAGTAAAAAAAATAGTTAGAATTCATTTCTGGAAGAAACTGAGACATGTTCGTCTCTATTAACATAATAGATAGGTTACATACAGAAATATTTCTCCCTCCTTAGCTAAAGCATAAGCGGAAAAAACTGAGTAGTTAGTCTTTTTAATGTTATATAGTTAAACACGACTTTTATGCTTATAGCTAAAAAAAACATTTTACCCCCTTTAAAAGTACATACAGATAAACTTTTAGACAAATATTCAAAAAATTTTACAAATACAAATATGCAGTTTATAAATACATCATTTATAAAAATACAAGAGAAAAGGGGGGGAAATTTACAAAGGGGCCAAAAAAACAGTTTATATTACCAGCTTTCTGCAGGAGATGGCTACAAGGTAAAAGACTTAATACATACATAAAATAGATATTTAAGAGAGAACAAAAATGTTGACATTGAAGCAGAACATTAATTTTGATTTGAAAGTTCATGGCTAAGTTAAATTTTGTATTTTTAGTTTGGGAAAGTCCATAACTTTCGTAAGAGTTCTTAAAATATAAAGTCCCAAAAAGGCTTCAAGGTACGTCGAACATTTTGTACAGCTCTGACAGAAATGCACTTGTAATAGAAAAAAAAATAGAGAACGGTATCACCTGATGTGAATTTGCAGCTGTAACTTCAGCAGGGTTAGAGGTCTTGGTGAATGTTCTCGATGTACTCGTCAGCTAGGCCACAGGGTTGGAGGCTTTCAGACCGGGTCTAGGGCTATCCCAAAAGGCTTGTACAAAGGCTTGCTCGGCAGGTGATTCATATGGCTGAGCCTGTTGTCGGAGTCTGGCTTGACGCCGAGTATTAAATCGGTGGTGTGAAGAGAACTCGTCTTTGCCGATCGAGTCAGGAGCTGCTAGGAATTTTTCCATGTGCCGTCCGCTAGCTGATGAAGAGGGTGGAGGTCTTTTTCGAACCCTTGCTTTTCTCTTAGGTCGGAACGAGTCGGTGTGCACTGAATCTGGAACTGCTAGTACCTTCTGTGGGCAATGTGTTCCAGAGGACTTTGAGGAGGGGGCTTGAGGGCGTTTGAAACTCTTGTTCCAACCATGTTTCTTTTTACTCTGCGGTATAAAAGAGCCATTAGTAAAAGAATAGTCGCGTTTGCGACCAGTTTGCCTAGGAAATTTCACATTAGAATGGTTTGATGACCCACTACGAGCTCGTTTTTGTGCGACGGGTCTGCTAACACTAGCTTGGTCAGCGGAAGTGCCCTGAACAGATTGTTCGGGTGTTGTAGGAGTAGGTAGTTCATCAGCTGTACAAGAATCAGGAGCACTAGGTTGGGGAGTGAGGTTAGGCGTAAGGACGGACTGTTCGTCAGGTGGGTTTGAACCCGGCACGCTATCACTATCAAGAGTTTCAGTATATGATTGAGTGCGCTCTTTAAATATTCGTATCTGGTCAACATTAATGGTCGTTGGGGTGCCTTAAAATCAATTGTCAAATTATTATTTTCTATCTTTAAAACAGAAAAAGGCCCAATGAATTTTGGCCCAAATTTAGCTACTTTAGAATCTTTTTTAGAGCTAAGAAAATGTGATTCTAGGAGTATTTTATCTCCCACTTTTACTTCTAAAATTCTACGTTTAAGGTTATAATATACAGCTTGTTGCTCTTGAGCTTTTCTCAAATTTCTCTGAACTTCTGGTAGCAATTCTTCAATATTTCGCGTAATAAATTCAGATGCGTTTTGCTGTACTAATACCAGTTTTTGAAAGGGGGTCAGAATCTTTCTGCCCAAAAACAATTCAGCGGGAGTTTTTCCTGTTGCATCACTTACCGCTGTACGAATTGCATAGCCAAAATGATAGAGAAACTGATCCCAATTTTCATGATTTTGACCAATGAACGTCGCAATCATGTTTATTAAAGTTCTATTAACACGTTCGGCCTGATTAGCTTGCGGCCGATATGGAACCGTGAAGACATGTTTAATTTCGAGTGTATCGCAAAGTGCCTTAAAAACATTACTTATAAATTGAGGACCATGGTCCGTTACAATTTGAAGGGGGGCGCCGTAACGAGAAATATAATTATTAAAGAAGGCAGTGGCCACTGCTTGTGCCGAAGCTTTTCGTAAAGGCACAAATTCAACCCATTTACTAAAATAATCCACCATAACTAACACATAACGAAATCTATTTGGTTTAGAGAGGGGGTAAGGACCGATTAAGTCGAGTCCAAGAATTTGATTTGGAAAATCAACTTTAATAGGAATTAATTTACCGGCCGGCTTTACATTTTTATAATTATATTGCTGGCACAAGCGACAACTCGAAACATATTCATTAACAAACTTCCTCATTTTAGGAAAGTAACAGGCATCTTTGAGTTTTTTATAAGTTTTCCTAATGCCAAAGTGCCCCGAAATTGGAGAGTCATGAAACTCAAATAGGATGGCTTGACGAAGAGATTGGGGAATTACAACTCGTAATTCGCCATAAGATGATAATAATTTTGAATAAAAAAGCAAGCCATCGATTAAAGAAAAAGATTGGGACCAGTTTAAGGCAATGGCTGATTCAATTAATAAAACTGACTCAGGATCGTCTAAATACTTATAGATTAATCCAAATTCGGGATCAATTTTTTGTTCTTGGATTAATTGATCTCTCGAATTTAACACAGATGCTGGCATAAGCGCTAAAGCTACTTTTTCCTGATCAGATACGAATTTATTGTTTAAAGTAGTGACTAGATCTGTAGAAGCACATGGGTTAACTTGTTCACTTTCAATTTCCTTTACACGAGTTTCAGTCACGTCTACTAATATTTCGGATTGAACCGGTTCAGCCTTGAAATGCGAATGATGAATATATGAGGCTTTAACAGTAGAATTTAACTGATCATTGTTTTCATTTAAAGCAAGGGATATTGATTTGTAAGATTAGATTCAATCTTATTTTCTTGAGTTTGAGTAGTACGTGAAAGAACGTCAGCTACGATATTGTCAGAACCAGGTCGGTGTTCGATGTTTATATTAAAGTTAGATAACTTAAGAGTCCATCGAATCATGCGGGGGGAGAGGTTCTTTCCAGTTGTTAACCGAGTTAATGCCGCATGATCTGTAACAACTGTTACTGGAAGTTGCGTAAAATATAAACGAAATTTTTGCAGTCCCCAAATCACTGCTAAACATTCACGTTCAGTTACTGGATAATTTCTTTCTGCAGTGTTAAGCGTACGGGACGCATATGCTATTGGACGGCCCTCTTGGCTTAAAACGGCACCAATGCCGTACGAAGAAGCATCAGTAGCTACTTGAAATTTAATATTATAATTAGGATGAGCTAGTACAGGAGGAGCGCTAAGTATAGTTTTTAACTTATCAAATGCTTCTTGTGCTTCATTTGACCAGTGATATTTAACTCTTTTCCTTTTGAGTTTAAAGAGGGGCTCGCATATGTGAGCAAAATTAGGTATAAATTTCCCATACCAAGCACACATGCCTAGAAATCTCGAAACTTGTTTAAAAGTTGTAGGAGGGGGAATGTTTAAAACTGGCTGAACTTTTTCATTATCTACAGAAATACCAGCAGGCGTTATTTTGACGCCTAGGTACTTAATTTCCTGTCGTGCAAAAAGGCACTTAGAGGAATTTAAAGTTAATCCTGCATTTTGCAGTAGAGTAAAAACAGTTTTTAAATGATCTAAATGCTCATTGTAAGATGAGGACGTGATTATTATATCATCGAGATAAACATGTACAAATTTATTCAAAACAGGTTTGAGAATAGTTTCCATGGCTTTTTGGAATGTTGCTACAGCCCCTGAACATCCGAAAGGCATTCGTTTAAAACCGAACGTGCCGTTTTTAGTTATAAACGCTGTTTTTGATATATCAGCGGGTTTCATTGCAATTTGAAAATAACCCGATGTCAGATCGAGAGTAGACATAAAATTTGTCGTTGTTATATGTGCTAACAAATCATCAATTATAGGCAAGGGATACTGAGGATATTGTGTAATAGAATTTAGCTTACGATAATCGATTGCAAATCTCCATGCCTCAGGATCAGTGATAGGTTTATCATTTTTCTTACGACATTAAACAACAGGAGATGCATAAGGAGAAGTTACAGGCATAATAATATCATTTTGCAACATTTTTTCAATATGCCAATTTATAATATCTTGTTTGGCTTGATCATAACGATAAGGCTTACTAAAGACTGGTTTATTAGTTCCAGTGTCAATTTCATGGCAAACAACATGGGTTAAGCCAGGTGTATCAGAAAATAACTGTTTAAACTGATTAAGAAAATTAACAAAATCAATTTTTTCAATATGAGTGAGGGCACTTTCCTCTAAATTAACAATTAACTCTGTCGGCTCGACAGGTTTAGAATTTGACTTAGAATCATCAATATGTAAAGATTTATTGGCAAAATTAATTTCAACATTATTTGCTTTCATAAAATCTAACCCTATAATGCAGGGATGCTGAAGATTGTCGATGACGTAAAAAGGCCAATTAACACTTAAATTATGAATTTTAACATTCAGGCTGACTTCGCCTCTATTAACACAGGACTTGCCTTGAGCCGTTGTAATATTTAAATTTGTCCGCCTTAAAGGTTTAAAGTCAAAATACTTTTTATAAGTTTCATGTGCTAGAAAGGAACGTTCAGCACCAGTGTCCCAATAAGTAGGTATGAAAGTATCATGAATTATTGCATTCAAATTAGGTAGGTCCACCGGACTGATACAAATTGTGTCTAAACATATGGAGGTGGTTGAGTTATTCAGTGGCTGTTGACCCTCCTCACAAGAGCCACTTACTCGTTTAACTGACGACTCTGGTTATTACGAGTGTTACGAAAATTTCTGTTATTTCTATCAGCTCGAGAAAAGTTTTGAGACTGATTTTGATTAGGACGATCGTTCCGAGAATTTTGAAAGTTATTACGCCTTGTCTGCGGCGATTGACGTTCTTGTTGATAGCGATTGAAATTTTGAGGGGGGGTGAAATTTTCACGCCTAGAATTTTGCATATTTCCATTACCCCGTTGGCGATTAAAGGTGTTTTCCGCCCTTGGAGGGTGTCGTTCTTGATATTTAGCTAAGGTTTGAAACAGACTGTCGTAAGAGGTGACAGGTTTCAGATCAAGGTAATCTTGAATAGGAATAGTCAAAAGCGGGGTTATGATTTCCATTGCAGCGGCAAAAGATAAAACTAAATCCAGCTGCTTTATAATGTCGAATTTACGTAATAAAAATGTTGTAGGTTTGTCATAAAACGACATTTTTGTCGTATAAAGTTCTTGACGGAGTTTGGTTTTATCCACAATAGAAGAGAATGAATTTTTAATTTTGAGCTTCAAATCCTCATACGTAGGATTTTGGCCTAGAGCTCTAGAGGCAATGGTGTCATACCAGATTTTAGCATCTCCTTTTAAGGAGTATTTTAATAAATTAAATTTATCATCCTCGTCAATTTTACATATATCAAAATACTCTTCAAGATCTTCAAAAAATTTAAGTACATTGTCTGAACCAGTAAAATAAACCCGAGTGGGGGGGATGTCGAACGGAGTTGGGCGCCACTGTGGAGTTTGCGTTCCTGCAAACTCCATCTTAACTTACTTAATTAGATTACTAAGAGAACACAAGACTTTAAATAACAATAACTAAAGTTTATTTGAGCAGATTAATGGGAGGGCGGCCTGGTAAATTTATATAGCTCAGCCAGCGTTTTACTTAATCAAAATATATGAATCAACAAATTAAGTAGATAACTTTAAATATCTCACCCCAGCAGATAGTCGAAAGGTGTAGAGACGGTCACACTCGTACTCCAACTACGGCTTCACTATGGGACAGAGGATTCCCTTCTATCCCAGCTTGAACTTCCGAAAACTAGTAGACACTCACCAACACTCAACACTACTTAACTTCACACAACTAAATCTCCTCTACTCCACTTTCGATATTCACCAAAATAAGAATCAGCACACTCGCTATAATATCCTCCAACAACCACTATACGATCCTCCAACATCCTCACCATCTACTAAAACCATCTCTATTTTTATACTTCTTCCTACACCCTCCTTTCACTACATTTCAATCCGTACTTTTAAAAATCACTTCTGATTTAACTAATATTCAAAATCTAAGTCTTTTAATGCAGCACCCTGCCGACACAAAACTATCTCGACTTCAACCGTCACCGAGCCACTGGCGACGGAGTGATTTTAACCGTCCCCACTTCCTACTTTGCTGGATCCAGCTTAATTGAAACAACTGTGGTGACGTTCTAACGTCTCAACCTCACAATGTTTACATAAGTCTGCTTTTGTCAATATTCTTCTTAATTTTAATCTACGGATAAAATATTTAGTTTCTGATAAACATCAAAAAGTACAATTTCGATTCTTTAAAAATTTAGCATTAATTAATGGATATCCCAAACACTTAATTAAAAAAAATTTAATTATTATTTTTTTTCCTCTCAATTTTTATTCCAATTTAAATTTAGGTCTAAAAAAAAATTTATTCCAATAAACTGTATTTTAAGTCTAGAGATTATGATACTGGATTTTAAATTAGGTATTATTTTATGGTTAGTTTTTATCCCCATCATCTTTCGATCTTCGTGACAAATTACAATCGTAGATGGCAGCACTATTCAAATATCTATATTGATTATCTGAATCCAAAACAAAAAAAAATTTCGCTTGAATAGGTTTTTGTCTTCTTTAACTTTATTCCATGCTTCCTGGCCATTTTGTACATACATTATATGCATTTTATTTCTTTTTATTTTATTATTTATTCATTTTATTTTATTTATTTATTTATTTAATTTTTTCCATTATTTCCATAACATTACTGTAGATGGCAACACTATTCATGTTACTATAATAAATATAAATCCTAATTTACTATAATAAATTTAAATCCTAATTTAAGTTAGGATCCAACCTGAATAGGTTTGTGAAATCTTTATTTTACTCCATGTTCACTGCTAATTTGGAACTGACTAACTGTGCCTTTAACTAATATCTGCTTGTTAAATTATACATGTGTCTCGTTTCTCATAACTATGAGTTGCCTCTTTTTCAATAATAATTTTTTAAGTAATTTTGGATTATTATTTGTGGTGGTGAGTTTATTTTGATCTACCTTTTAAATGGTTATTGGATTATCATTTTTAGTGAGGAGTTTTATTTTGATCTTCGGTTTTTTTTTTTTTTTTTTTTTTTTTCCAATGGGTGTTTTGGTCGTGTGAACAAAGAAATTCTTAGCTTTTGCTTTCTTTGTGACAGAAAAACATCCATTTTTTAGCATATTTGCATTCTACCAGGCCCTTGAAAACGTTAGAATGCAAATAATGCTTTTTTCTCATTCCAATTTGCTATAATTCATTTAGATATTATTTTTTTTTTTTTTCTTTGGGTGATCTTCGTTTTTTATCAGAATAATTGTTTGAATACTGAAGTTAAATCATCTTTAAATTTCAAGTGTTTGCACTGATAATATTATATTACTATATATATATATATATATATAGCCTCGAACAACACGGTTTCAAAGAACACGGAACCAATTAATCGTGTTCTTCGGAAATTACCTTTATTAGTGAATGAATAAACACTTAACGCGATTATGTACAAAATAAAAAACTATACTGTATCACAGAAATACTGAAGGAGTTCAGTATCAATGGATTTCATAGTACAAAAGTTGATTTATTGCTCAAAGATTTAGCTTTTGATGCTATGGATTTCAAGGATTCTTCTTCCTGATAATGAAGATAAAAATTATTATTTAAACAATATGTTTTTTTCACCGGATCATAAATTCATATTTCATGTTTTACTTTTAAAATGTTACTGAAAATATATTTTCTTAAAAATGAGTACAAGGCTAATGAATATAGTACGCTATTTTTGAGAAAATGCAATAACAAGGTACTTTTACTTCAAGCACCTAGTTCTACTATTTCAAAAATATAAATATGTATGTATGTTCGGTTTATGGCATCGAGTGTTGCCTTCCGACAGAATCCACAAGTCTGTGCCAGGTCTTCCAGTCATGGGTCCACTCTTCTTCCAGACCCCTATCCCTCATCGCATTTTTTACGTTATCCATCCAAGTCTTTTTTTATCTTTCTCGTTTTCTTTTCTGATTTGGTATATAGTTAAAAGCGATTTTAGATAATCTTTCATCGTTCATTCTTTTAATGTGACCAAACCAGATTAATTGCTTTTTTTTAACCTCATCTAATATGGTTTCCTTTATTTTCATCATTTCTCTGATTCTCTCATTTCTCACTCTCTCCATTCTTCATATCCTGCATGATCTTCTCAGGGCATCCATTTCAACAGCAGCCAATTTCTTTTTTTGCGTCTCCATAATTCTCCATCCCTCTGCTCCATACAACAATATGCTTTTTACAGTGGAGTTGTATATATTATACTTTCTCGTCCTAGAAAACTCCTCACTCCACCAAATCGAATTTAATAGTTTTACCGCTTTTCTTCCTTATATAAATATCTTGGGGGAAAAAAATCTTGTATGAACTATTAATACGAATATAGTTGTTGTATGTGTTTATTCAGCACATATTGAATAACGTATAATTTTTTAGCAGATTTTCTAAAATTTTTGTTCGCTGAAACCTTATATGGTTTCCCCCTCCAAAGCAATAAAACAGCTCCAAATACAACATACCTATCCTTTCGTAACAAACATTATTATACACTGTTTCATCTTACAGTCTATTTTAAGAAACAATTTTTGTCAAACATTTTTACTAGAAGCGACAACGCAGGATTGATTGTTCGCATGTGAAGAATAGTGGCTTTTGGTATTAAATTTCAATCATCTGTGAAGGTTTACTATATTGTATAACAAGAAAAAACAAAGGCTAGTTCTTTATTACTTTGACAAGACTTTTTGAATGCAATACATTATCTTTAAATTTATTCTTGAAAAGAAAATTTTTAGAGATAGCGTCAGTAATAAATTTTTAAATGTCTAAATTAAATTAGATGAAATGTTAGTGAAATATCTAAATGGTTAAAAATGATTTTATATATATGTATGTATTTTAAAAATAAATAATTTTTCCAAAAAAATCCGTGACAGGTCGTATTTATACTACTATGCAAATATTTGTCCCTAGTATTAACATCATTGAGAAAAAGAGCGTATTTTTCTTTTTAAAAAGTATTTCATAAATGGTCAAAAATATTTTTAAATTTTAATAATAGATGTATTAGACCTTTAAAAACAAAACGCTCGTCTATCGCTAAATGGCAAATAAATAAAATAAAGTTGCGCTATAAAAGAAAAAAAGAAAAAAAATTAAATAATTCAGCAGATTTTACTCATTTATTTATTTATTTTACGACAGGTCGCACTATTTCTTTCAGTCTGGTTTTTTGCTTTGTGGCCGTTTGTTTTGTTCCATCTCAAATATGCCAGGATACCTGCTAATATAAAATTTTGCCAGTTAATTTCCTAAATTATCTTAAAATTTCATGTCAAATCCTAAAAAAACAAATATATATGTACTTAAAAAAAAAAAAAAAAAAAAAAAATTGCTTACATTCTTTGTAAGCAATTAATAATTTGGGTTTTAAAAGTTTTTTTAAATAGATTATTTAAACTCTATGAACCATATTTTTATTTTATCAGTTTCATTAACAGATCCTGCTGGGCGATTTTTTAAATTTTGGTTTTGAAGTGCACCGAACGTTTTTCGACAAGAAGTTTAATATAGCAACAGCAATTTTAATCTAAGTAGCGCATCAAATATATAAAAACATAAATGATTTATTTTTACACAAAATTTACAGAACAAATGCAGTTTTAAAGATAGGAAATTAATTTCAACAAGCACTATTTTAAACCTAAAAACCATTAAAAATATAAGCAAAATATAAAGGATTCTTATTTATAAACAAAAAGGAGTCTGATAAAATTATTAGCAGAATAATCTTCCCCTTTTCATACAAAAAAAAAAAAAAAAAAAAAAATCCATCGCTAATATGGCGACAAAAATTCAAAAGCCGCCAATGGAGCGACATAATAAAGTTGTGTAACACGATAATGTTTACCTATTTATTTATTTTTATATATAATAATCACTATGCTAATTTATAATACAAACAAATGAGCCTCTGTGTGTTACTGCACTTGCACGCTGTCGAACAGAAATGTTTGAAAAATTAAAATTAATATTTAAATAAATAAATAAAAATATGTTTAATGGGAAATATATATAACCATAAAAAGATTAGTTGTCTAAAATACGGCAGAAATAGCGCTCATAGCATATTGCTACAAGGGATTAAGTCTTATTGTTACAATGGATTAAGTCTAAAATGGTGACAAAAATTCAAAAGCCGCCAAAGAGAACTATATTAAGGCTGTACTATCAGGTTTACAACCCATGAATTATATATAAACACAAAAAAATAATTGTCTCATGCGACAGACGTAGCCGGTCACAGCATATTGTAATATTTGGCGTGAAATTGCTGTCATTTAATGGCTGATTGGATAAACAAAATAAACATATGAAATAACGTAAAAGCAAATATTATGTTGTCTGAACCCAGTTACATTTGAGTCCAGTCCGAGTTACATGTGAACAGCACGTATAGTGTTGTTCACATGTAACTGGGATTCAAATATAAAAGGGAAACTCCAATTTTTTCGATACTATCTATTTCGAAACTGTTATATAATAAGTACCTAAATGGAAGCTCATTGGTAAACTATTGTCGCAGGTAATAGGGACAAGCGCCCGAGTTGCAGTGGATGACCAAATCGCTGCCGAATGCAGCAGGGACCTGGAGCGAGCTTTTGAACAATTTCAGTAATTTATTTTCTTTTATTTTTATAAAGCTATATAGAAAAGAGTTTCCTTTAAATTTAGTGGCCAGCGAAGCGGGCAAAGCCAGCTAGTAACATATTAAGTTAGATTGTTTATGATTACTGAAAAACAAATAGAATAGCATTAATAAAATGTTTAACGTTTTATTTTATAACTTTGTATGTTGGGGTTGGGGGTGGGGTAAAGAATGAGAAATGGACATGTCCGAGGAGGAAATTATACGTAGAAAATTTTATGAATTTCAACCATAAAATTTAACACGAAATATCTATTTTATTATGATTAAGATGTTCTTTAAAAATGCATAATAGATAAATATAAGGTGATAATTTATAAAAATTCAAGCACTGCATCGTAAGAGAAATATTTTATAAAGTCGTACATTTTAAAAATTTAAATACAAAATGATAATAAAAATAGTTGAAATGTAAAATGGCGTACTACTGATTTGGACTTATGAGCATTCTTCATGCATTTTACTAAGAATTTGTAATTTGTTTGAACAATTTTTACAAACGCTTTGGCCTTATACATGAAATCGGATCTCAATGCTAATATATTACCATTATTATTATCTACCTCTCTATTCGGAAAACTATTTCTTAATTTCAAGATATGTTTCGTTTTGCGATTTAAATCCTACATGAATCATCAGAAGAAAAAAAATAATAAAAGAAAAAAGAAAGAAAGAAAAACGCCGGATGTTTATTTATACAGGTTAAGCGGCGTGAAGTTTCTCTTTGCACTTCCAGATTTGGCGAAAACCGCATTCTCTGGCGAAAAATTGTGAATTTGTTCTGCGCGCGCCAACATTTCGGAGATACGCGACCCGGACTCCTCACGTTGCGAGCGGAAAAAACCTCTACGGAACACAGGGAAACTTTAACTTAGGTTATTAATAATGATATGGAATTTTGATAACTCATTTAAGTATAGTGCTCAGCGAAAATGAGAATTTTTAATGATTATATTAAAAACTAGCAGGTTTTGCCCGCTTCGCTGGACACAATATTGAAATGAGTTGTCAAAATCCCATATCATTATTAATTAACCTGATTTAAAGTTCCCGCTGTGCTCGGTAAAGATTTTTCTCGCTCGCAACGTGAGGAGTCCGTGTTCCCACTGCTTTCGGCAGCAACTTACCCGATTCTTACTCCCCATTCTCCAGCGGCTAAGTTGGAAGTTTTGCGAAATCGCGACAAATTACATAATGCGTACACCTAATCAACATCCACACCCCAAAGTTCGCCAATCTAAGATAATTTAAGGCAAATTCAAACGGGAAAACGTGTTCTTACACGTATTTATAGCCTTCTCGACACCAAGAGGGTAAGGGGAGGGATTTCGTAAAATCCCGTTACAATAAGCGTTGGATACATATAAACAATTTACTCACCAAATTTCGTAACCGCAGACCCCATAGATTTCTCAGGAAAAATTTAGCGCTAAAAGGTGTGTCTCGAGTTTGCCCCCTCGTAACCCTCCCCCCACCCCCCCACCCCCAAAAAAAAAAAAAAAACGCAAACCCTAAAAAACAAAAATGTGTGTTTGGAAATATCCTAAGGAAGTCGCATAGCCTTTTTCAATATATTTGTTCCATTTTTCGTAGAGGTCTACTCAAAAATCAGGAATTTTTAATATTTTCCCCCTCCCTTCCCTAAAAAATCGAAAATTCCTAAATGCAGATAATATATTATTTTTACTCATGTCTAGTCTTCCCATGTGCAATTTCTTTACTGTGAAGTAATTAGGAGCCGAGTTATGCTTACAAACGTGTTTTTGTCTTTTGCCTCTCCCAGGGGGGAAAGAGGAGTAATTTCGGAAAAATTTATAGATATAATTTTACGTTGGGTAAATACCTAAACTCCTGCAAAGCGCCGTTGAATTCCGTTCAGCCGTTTTCAAGTGATACCCGGACAAACGTGTTTTTGTCTTTTGCCCCCCAGGGGGGAACGTGGGGAAATTTCTGAAAAATTGATAGATATAATTTTAAGTTTAGGTAAAGATCTAAGTTTCTGCAAAGCGCCGTTGAATTCCGTCCAGCCGTTCTCAAGTGATGCCCGGGAAAAAAAAGCGACATACAGACACGATGACACACACACACACACACAGGCAAAATTTTCTGAAGTCATTTTCGGCTTTCATGGCGTGTGAAACGTGAAGGTATCGCAAAATTTTTTGATTCCGACAAATTTACAGACAAAAGTCTGATTTTATTAATATAGATATGGAAAATATGTTTTATTCTTTTTTTATTTTTTATTAGCCTTTAAAACCCATATAAACCCTTAAAAATAAATAAATAAATAAATAAAAATAAAGGTCCCGCGAATTTTGCGTAAAATTATCGCCTATTTCACCGACTATCGGTATAAAAATTGCGTATTTCAAAATTCAGAAATATAAATTACTTTATAGGTGCAAAATATAGCGTTTCGTCTATAAGCTTTTAAAAAGAAAAAAAACCCGCAAATTTCATTAATTGAGTTTAGATAAAATAGTCTCTAATAATAGAATTGACATGAAAACTGACCTTTCACAAAATTTGACGGTTCTAAATCAGCGAACTTACAATAGGCACTTCATTAAAATCAATGAATTTAAAACGGCCATATTAAAATGTTTCGATTTTATTAGTTTGACAGGTCGTATTATTTCTTTCAGACAACGATTTCACAGCTGTTACCAATTTTCATCTATCATCTTGAATGATCATGCAAAACATTTTTGTTTTTATTTAAAATATATAAAGTTTAAAGTTTGCCATTGTGTCTGTCCAGATTTTTATCCGGATTTAATATTATAATAAAAATAAAATGATAATAATAATAATAAAAATAAAATGCAGTTGAA
Organism: Salticus scenicus; assembly: GCA_963930645.1. Taxonomy (NCBI): domain Eukaryota; kingdom Metazoa; phylum Arthropoda; class Arachnida; order Araneae; family Salticidae; genus Salticus; species Salticus scenicus. Next base: position 351,546,296 of record OZ005652.1, read on the forward strand.
ATGTTGAAAATGTAAAGTTTTTCACAAGTTTTCCTTGCTTTATCTTTTTATTAAAAAAAAAAAAAAAAATCCAAACAAATATTCGCCAATAACGCGATTATTGCCAAAACGTTTTCCCTTTGGCATTCTTCCATACATTCCCCTAATAAAGCAATGTTTCGTCCAGTGTAATAATAGTTCTATGGATAAAGGTTAATATGTTATTAAACATTAATTTACATATATATATAGTTTTAAAATAGACATTTAAATTTTTAATTGTTGCTTTTTTTTTTTTTTTAAGATAAAATAAAATATGTTTTCACGTGAAAAAAAAAAAAGTGTGTTAGTGTAGTAGTAGTAAAAAAAGTGGTGGAGTGGTTAGCGTCCCTGACTTCTACACAGTTGGGCCCGGGTTCGAATCCCGGAGAAGGCATGGATGTATGTATTGTCCTTGTTCATGTTCTTGTATCTGTTCTTGTAATAAAAACTTGTAAACCCTTGTGGTGTGGATTATTCGAGATATAAGCGGCCATAGAAGCAAGAAATAAATCTCATGTACTCATCAAACCAAACCAAACCAAACCAAACCAAACTATATATATATATATATATATATATATATATATATATATATATATATATATATATTAAATGACGTCTTTATTACTTAAAAAAAATTAATATTTATAAATATATTTATATTGGTGACTATATTTTTTCCGCATCAAAAGCATAGCCAAATACCGTGATATATAGCCATTTATATGTAAATGGCATTTATTTATTTGAGTATCATTATGTTCATTGGAAGCACGTGTAATTTAAATCAAACTAAATACGCATTCACATTAGTTTGCACTCGATAAAATCAACGAAAAATAACATTATTAGAGTTTTTGGTTGATTGAAATTGTAAATAAATGAAAGAAAAAAAAAAAAAGATAATCTCATTAGACTAATGTCGTCAATTTTTCTTATTATATCATTGAACTGAGTCTACGAGCTTAAATATTGTCCATTTATAAATCTTATTTTATTTTTTATTTCATTCTGCACGCGCTTTTTATTTCCTAATTCAAAATTATTAAAAAAAACTTTTTCGATACTGTTCGTTTCGAAACTGATTATTATTAATTTTCTTTTCTTTTTCTTTAAAAAAAAAGAAGAAAAAAAGGATTTTGATGAAATTCTAGCAAAAGCAGAATATAGTTTAGTACGCAGGCCTATTAGATTTTTTTTTATATATTATTATTATTATGTTCAAATTATAACATCGTTTTCAAATTATTCAATTATATTTTCGATAAATTTTCGATTTCGATAAATGTCCAACTATCGTAAAACTGGTATCATAAAAACCCGTAGATTGAGACTAATAGTGCTCAGTCCTACAATAAAAATAAAGATATCATGCATAAGTAATTAAGTAAGCAAATATATTTCTTTTTATGTCGAAAAAAAATTAACTTGCATTTTTTTTTTTTCTTTTTTTAAGTAAATAAAATAAAAAAAAATGGAGAAAAATTGGAAGAATATTAAAATATTGAAAATATTGAATGAAACCCCCAGTTTAACATTAAAATTATTAAAAAGGGAAAAAAAAAAAAAGATGGCAAAAATATTTTTAAAATAAAGTGCAAACATTTTTTTTTCTTTTTTTTTTTTTAAGTCGTTCTAAAGAAATGAAGCAGTTTCACTATAGAACCCCTAGTCGAAATTTGAAATTTAGACCAAAGAACTGGGTCGTTTCTGGTCAAGATGTTTGCTTTCGCAATTGCAATATACGTTTTATTTCATTACCAAAATGACAACAAAAATTTAAAAGCTGCCAAACGCTCCTATGCCAAAGTTATACAAAAGAAATTTTAAGGAAGGAATGTAGGAAATGAAACATAGTTACTGCATGCCTTTATATGGAACAATAGGTTAAAAAAAAAAGTCCTGTTGTATACTAAGTTAAATTCTATTTTCTGCAGAATTTTATAACTTTTACTTAAAAACAAATCATAACGTAATTTTACATATCGGTCTGTGTGTATCTCAAGTTTAAAAAAAAAAAAAAAAAAAAAAAAAAACTTAAAAAATTATTTGGTGTGTCCCTCACACGACTTTCTCTTATCCTGAAATTTAATACTATAAGTATGGATTGGAGTTTAAGGGTTAAGATAACGAGTATGGTTATGTAAACCTATGTTAAAACAATTCAACTTAGGCTTCGGAACAGCTTTATTTGACAAATAATTCTATGTGAGAGAGGTTACCTCCCCCCTCAACCCCACGTTTCATTATCATACCTACATTTATAGAGAATTCAAATCTATTATTAAGTTCAAAAGTTAATTTAAAATTATTTAGACAACTTTCACACACATAATTCCTTGAAACTTATCAATCTTGAACAAACTTTCCTAGTAACAAACGTATTCACTTCAAAATACATCATTTGGATCGCATGAAATTATTTATCTTTAATTTACTCTAACAGACACAGGCAAAGATCAAACTATAAAACTTGACTTCGGTATTCAGGAAGCCTCAAAACGTGTAAATATACAAGAAACCACTCGATGAATAATTAGCTTAAAAAAAAAAAAAAACATTACTTACCATATGGCTATGAGGAATTAATTTCTATTCCAGAGCAACTTTCTTGGACAAGGTAAAATATTATATGATATAGTATATTATAGAAAGCACTTCCACTAACAAATAAAAAAAATGTTATGGCTTAAATATTGGCAGCCCTGTACATCTTCTGAAAGTTACGTACACATCACATGGTGCACATAAATATAATCATATATTAATACACACGGATCAACCTGAAATACACTTTCATGAATTTTCAAGTATTGTCGCATTATAATCTAGTTCTTTTGTGTAGTCCTGTAAACGAATGGTGAATGATTTCTATACCATATTCTATACGAAACATTTTTTACGCATATAAATTATGCATATTCGTTTCATTTGGTTTAGAGCAGTCTATAGATGCTAAACTCTACTTACCTGCAATTTCCCCCATAGACGCAACGTATTTGAATTCTCTTGGGTGTCCCTGTACACGAACAATTTGCTTGATCTCAACGAAAAATTAAGTGTAGCATCCCTATGTGAAACACATTTAGAAAAGCAAGCAAGTTTGAATTTTCTGCTATAAATTGTTTTTGAGATATGCTGATAACAGACAGACACAGAGACATACAAACAGACACACAGACCAACGGCTAAAAACATGATTTTCGGATTGAGGGGATCTCAAAACATGTAAATATAACAAAAACTCACGTTCGAAAATTTTACCCTAAAACAATACTTTCTCTACCTTATGGGTAAGAGAAAGTAATAAATAAAGGAAAATAGAATTTTGCAGGTATTTTGAAGAAAAATAAAATCAGCTGGTTTCCTTCATTATATATTCAGGTTTTTATACGGAATACCTGTTATCAGCATAATTTAAAACAAATATTGCAAATTACAAGCAAATTAAATGTTGTATTTTGACTTTCAAATGAGGTTATTACTTGGAAATTTTTATCAAGATTGATAAGCTTTTAGGAATGGTGAGGGTGAAAGTAGTCTGAAAAATTAGGAATAAACTTTTAAATTTAATAACGGCTTTAAAGTGTGTAAGTTTTATATTCAAACAGAGGGTTGAGGGGGCGGTACACAAACTTATACGTGAAAAAAAAACTTTTCCTAAACCTAGTTTGAATTATGTTTGGGTCAGGTTTATATACAATAGTTGTTATCTTACTCCTTAATCTGTAGTCTGTATTTATAATATTGAAATGCAGGGTAAGAGAATATCGTGTGAGCGCCAGATTATAGTTTTCTGTCAAAAGCGAGATTTCTTTGTAAAGTTTCCCTTATAATAATTACACGCATATAAAAGAATAATATTTACCAAAAAATTAATTAATACAGTAAATATGTAAATAATAATAGTAATAATAATAATAAAAATACATAAATACATTCGTATTAGACAGACTGCTGAAAACGGCAGCTAGAAATATTAAATAAAATATTTATTTTTTTCCCCCTTTAAGTGTTACTTGTATCAGTACTCTTCCAAAGCCTGAACAGAAAAGATATTGTAGATAATCACTAGTAATTTAATCAACATACAGTGTCCACCAATAGTAAAATCCTACACACTGTATCTTGATAACACGTCGGAATTTCTTGAAACTGTATAACCCGTATTCAATCAATTTGTGGGGATTTCGTTTAATTAAAAAATAGGATTTAAAGGGCACGGGGGGTAGCTAGCTATGAACACTATGAAGACTATGAAGACAAACTTTAAATTTTCAAGTAGGAAAAGGGCCCTTTATTAGCCCGAGTGAAAGACTTTTTTTTTTCCCAAGACAAGCATTTCCATAAAAAAAAGAAAAGAAAAATAATTGCCCTAGTGTGCTTATTTAGGAAAATGATACGGATTAAAGTTTTTGATTAAAGTCTTACGCCTCTTCCCTCTGTATCTCTGGAACATCTTCGAAATTCTGAAAACTGCAAAAAAAGTACTTAAGTAGTTAGAGGGCGACTTCACTTGGTTTAAAAAACATGAGCCAGAAGAGATAGTGAGCACCAGGGAGGAGGGGCAACATCAAAATTTTTAACGGGTAGGAGTTCTTTGTTAGGTTATTAAAAGGGTTTCTTTATTAAAAGCATTTTTGAAATACATTTTGTCTTACCATTTTTAGTTCCCCATCATACTATAGGTATGGGGAACTTAGGTAATCGTGAAAATTTTCGACCTCGGTTTTTTGACGTTTTTACACGTTTTCAGGTCTGAGGAATCCGAAAATGACAAAATTTGTATGGTGTCTGTCTGTAGGGTGTCTGTTAGTGTGTTAGTGTGTTAGTCCGTTAGTTTGTTAGTCTGTGTACACGATATCTCAAGAACAAATTGTCGCAGGGAGGTCAGATCAGTTTTAAAATATTACTTTCGACACTGGCAAGAACCCTATTCATTTGCAACATTCGAATTCAAAAACTTCGTAAGTTATTAGAAATTTACGATTTTCTTAACATGGGAGAATAGGACAAAAATTCACTTAAACGTGCATTAAATGGAAACTTTTTACTGTAAAAATGTCAGACCAGTTTTAAAATATCAGTTTTAATGCCGGAATGAACATAAGCAACTATAAATATGCTACTTTGAAAATTTCACAAGTTATTGGAAATTTACGAAATTCTTAACATGGCAGTATAGGGCAAAATTTCACGTAAACGTCAATTTTTAGAGATATTTTCATCGTAAAGATGTCAGACTTTTTTTGAAATATTATTTAGGACACTGGCATGAATATTAATGACTATGAATTTTCCAATATAAAGATTTCGTAAGTTATTGGAAATTTACGAATTTCTTAACATGGCAAAATAGAGCAAAATTTCACATAAACGTCAATCTTGAGGGATATTTTCATCGTAAAGATGTCAAACCACTTTCGAAATATTATTTAGGATACTGGCATGAATGTCATAGACTATGATTTTTCCAATTAAAAAAATTCGTAAGTCATTTGGAATTTACGATTTACTTAACATGTCAGAATAAGGCAAAATTGAGCATAAACTTCCATTTTGAAGATCCTAAATACATTAGACAACTTCAAAATTACGTTTATGATATTTGTTTGAACATGATTGAATACAAATATTCTAATAAGAAAATTTCGTAAATTATTCGTAATTTACGATTTTACCAACATAGCGAAATTGTAAATTTTTCATATAAATATGAATTTTGAGGATTATTGCATTGGAAATAGTAGCATGAAAACTAAACAACGGAATTTACCCTGATAAAATAAATTAATAGATTATAATAAGTAAAATATATCGAAGTGAACGGTGGCTAGCCTATAAGGCGGGGATTTCATTCTGTCACTGTATCAAGCTTTGGTCAAATTCTTTTTTTTAACATGATTATAATATATCTCGCACTAGAAATTTATGAGAACATAAATATGATGGGGAACTGAGCAGAGTCCATCTATGCCAACTAGTTTTTTATCTGTACGATGTAATTCATTCAATACGTTTTTTAAGAGTTTTCGGAAATTCTGATTTCGAAATACAGGAAAAATTGCAGAGGCTATTTACAGTACATTTAATCAGCTAAAAAATATATGGTAACACAAAACGAACTTTTTATTGATGTTTGTTTGACAGAAGGGGCTGCTCAGCGCTATACAACGGTTTGGAGCGTTTTAAGCCTCTCGCGTAGTTTATTACATTAAAGAAAAAAAAAAGGAAAATAAAAGGTTAAAGTGTTACAGAGTGTCACCTGTGCTTAGTAATATCCTTCGCGACAAAGGAAGACATAAGGGCATAGGTCTCGAATGGGCCTGCGTACGATGTCCCTAGAGGTTATACTTACTCGTGACAGTGAGCAACTAAAGGCAGTTAGGTTTCAGTAGATTTTGTTAAAAGTCTTTAGTGTAAAAGTCAATACATTCGAGTTCTAAAAGTCTTTGGATGAACGGCAAGTTCACTTATCTGTTGAAACTTTGTAAGATGACTCCAAAATTGGGAAAAGTAAAATTTACTATTTGAGTGGTAACTACTGTACTTCGTGAAGGAAGGCGAGAGAGTACTGTTAAGTTGCTAGATTTGAAATTTCTGTGAGGAACACAAAAATTTTGGTTAGTAATTTTTCTTTAAATGTGGACGATCAATGTAGCCAGTAATTTGGTTAGTTAGCCAGTAATTTGGGATAGGAATGGGAATAGAATGGACCATGAGTTCGTTAGTTGACGGTGATATAGTAAAAGTGCTGTGGAGAGCTCTCTTCCATACATAGGCACTAAGAAGAGTGTGAGCAATGAAATCTGTGAAGGTGGTATGGTGATGGACCATGAACTGACAGGAAAACTAAAATATTTTTTTTTTTTTTTTTAGATGAGCTTTCCAATGATTTAACAAAGCATCCCTTCCTGCTTGAAATTTCAAACGTGCCCTCCCCAACCCCTATTTCTCAAGCTCCATGTTTTTTTCTTAAAAGTCTTTTCAAGACAAACTTTTTGATTGAAAAGACTCTTCCACCTTTCCAATTAAAATTTTAAAATTTGCCGCAAAAGCTCCCCAGACCTTTTTCTTTTTTTTTTTTTTTAACTATACGAAATCTCTCTCGAATTGCTTAATGACAGTTTTTGCAGTTTTCAGAAATTCTGATGTTCCCAAGATACAGGGAGTAGGGTGTGACGTTTCGCTGACCCTGTATAATTAAAAATCTATTTTTTTTTTTTTTTTTTTTAATTAAGGTACCTGGATGACCTAGTTTCCTTCGGAATCATTGTAAAATTTATTTGAAATTTTAAATAGCGTAATTTGTTTTTAGAAATTCTCATTATAGAGGATTCATCATCTCATCATCTCTTTATTGGTTGAATTTGCAGTACTATGCACTCACATTTTAGAGGATAAAAAGAGAATATGTTACAACTATCCCCTTATGCGTGATTTTCCCAAAAATCATTAGAGCCGTTTCCAAGAAAACTGAGGTTAAGCCTTTTTTCTTGGTGCTAAACTAGTAAAGTGTTTAGATATATTTTTTCATACTATCCAGAGGGTTTTTATTTTAATTACTCAATCGGCCCGAAATAGATGGTTTTTATCATAGTTAGATAGAGTATCATTGAAGTTGCCATAATTGAAAAAGTCATAAATTTCTTACTGCAATGAAAAAAAAAAAAAAATCTACTTTAAATTTCCAAAACTATGTTAATTGCTTCTTTTCTTAGGTAACTCAGAAGGAAAAAATATATTAATTAGACGCTGCACGCGACATGATGTATTTGAGTCTGCATTGCTTATCTGTGTTTCAGGGCAATATTTTAGTCTGAGATGTAATTCCTTTTAAGCTAGACAGGAATGAATTAATGAGCAATCTGTGACCTTGATTGCTGTTAAGTCGTAAAGGATGAATTTTCAAAGGAGAGATTACATTTGTTATATAGCTGTTTTATCATCTAATTTAAAAGGGCTTCTTTTAATATTTGAACTTATTGTTAAAACATTTATAAGGTTTCTTTATTAAGATTAAAAATGCTTTTAATGTCTGTCTTTATGCCCCGTGATATCAATTACAAATATCATCTGATTGACTTGAAAATTGGTTTGGTTTACCTCTCTGCGGTCATTTTATTAATACTAATTAGGTCAGAAATTACGGCCTAAAATGATTCCAAACCACTACAAATTTCATGCCTGAACAGAGACTTTTGAGAATCGAAGGCGGGAAGCTAATCATCCATAAACCAGATGGGTGAATTGAAATTTATTACAAATATTTATGAGTTGAGTTCAGTGTATTTAACATCTCACTATAGCTACGCTGTTTTCAATTGACGAGGGCCTGGAATTCATCTCTAGGGTTATCCGGAGACATGCCATCATAATTTTCATCCTCAACGGAGGGGATAGCTCCCGTCTTCAGTAACCTCCAGAGGTATTAATTTCATAACATGGAGGACATTGCAACCACGACAAATTTTACTTGCATCCACCCCCATTAATATACATGCCAGTCCCGCTGGTTCGAGTGTCCAACCTGCAATCTCCCAATCATGAGTTTGGCACTTACCAACCATGCTACCATAGCTTCCAAATATGTAAGAGCAAGTATTTATGAGGTGCATTGAACCAGACGTATGCATTTGTGTTATGCACGGATAAAAACAAAATAATGTCAATACAATATGGTCAGAAGGCACCACAGCCTTTGCGAACGTTTTGACAACTTTATGCGAATTCAAAATCAGTAAATAAACATACATTATAAAGATGATTAAAAGCCTGGATTTTGAAAAAAATATATATATATACATAGCGTTAATAATACTTTAATATAATTGAGGATTATCTATACCTCGCATTATTGTATTAAAATTTTACTTTAAGAATGAAATAATAAAATACACTAAAAAGCGTTTTATAAAACACACAGACAGAACCAGTTATATAATAAATAAATAACATAAACACATATAAATCCGGTGATTTAAAATCTAAACTTTTAATCCCTAGCAATCAATAACATTCTGGATTTTAACAATATTAAAATTTTAGCTTCCACTTGATTTCAACACCAGCTTTCAGATTCCATTTACGGTATTGCTCCAATTCCATCCCCGAATAATACATATTTTTCTTTTTAAAGAATGAGGATCAATAAGAGAAGTTTTCGGCCCTGAGGAATTTCAAGTTCCTGTTTTTTTTTTTTTTTTTTTTTTTTTTTTAATGAAATGTTAGACCGCACTATAAATTAAATATGATGCGAATCAACTCCAAAAGTTGAATATAACTTCTATGAAGTATGACATAACAGTATCGACAACTAGACCCTTTACAGTCAATGTTGGCATAATGTTAAATATAAGCCTCGCTTTTGGTCGTTATTGTTTATTAATTATGATATTGTTTGTAATGTAATGAAGCAGACACATGTTTGAAAGTAGCGTTAGAGTTTTAGAATGTAGTAGAGCGGATGTAATGCGTGATAAAAATCGGACATTAATCCTTTGCCGGCATGCATTGGTTCATGAGATTACATGCGTTGGTTTATGAGATACAGCGTCCACAAAATTTGTGATACACATACAGACAGAAATTTTCTAAAATCGTAAAATCATTTTCATGACATCTCAAAATCGTATAAATCCATTGAAAAATTCGCATAAAACCATGATATACATATATATATATATATATATATATATATATTATATATAATCCTTTTGTTAGTAGAAGCAAAGAACGAGAACGAAGAATAGTTAGTCAAACATATATACGAAGGTAAGAACAGAATATTATTGCTTTAATTTTAAACACCGGTGTATATACACACAAAAAAAGAGAGAGAATAAATAAAATTGCTTATTAATGCGTGATAAAAATCGGACATTAACCCTTTGCCAGCCCTAACACTCTAAAGCGTTCTAAACAGTTTTGCCAAAATTAGGGACTTTTTTATTCAACTATCACAAATAATTTTGAGGAGTGATTAAAGGTTAAAAGATTTAAGGGTTAAAAACATGCCTTTAGGGAACCTAAAAAACAAATGCTAAATATTTACTTTTAAAAATAATTTATTTACCATATGGGTACGAGGAATTCATTTTAATTTCTGAACAGATTTCATAACATGATGAATTATATGAAATCACTTCCACTAATTACATTCAATAAAAAAGAATGTTTTCACTTAATCATTAACATCCCTGTATATCTTCTAAAAATTATGTACACACCATATTGTGCCCTTAAATATAATCCTATATTAATAAAATATAGCACATCCTGAAGTGTACTTTCATGAATTTCTATGTGCTATTCCGCAATATTCTAGTTCTTTTGTGTTGCCCGGTATAAGAACAATAAATGATTTTCATACGATATTCTGCATGAAACCTGCTTTTATGCCTATAATATATATATATATGCACTTCATTTGGTTTAGTGCAGCTATAGGTATTAATTTTTGCATACTTCCAATATCCTCCATAAAAGCAATGTAATTGAATACTCTGGGATGTCCCTGTACACGAACCGTCTGCTTGATCTCAACGAAAAGTTTAGTATAGCATCCCGGTATGATACAGATTCAAAATACAAAATTTGAACCTCTTACTGCTATTTGTTCCTGAGATATACTGATAACAAGCACACGACACACACCCACAGAAAGACTCACAGAGACACAGACTAACCGCTAAAAGCATATTTTTCGGATTTACGGAACCTTAAAATGTGGAAATATGAAAAAACTCAATTTTAAACATTTTATCCAAAAACAATACTTCCTGTACCATATATATGGGTAAGAAAAGTAAAAAGAATAATCTGGTGTGTAACTAACACGACTTTCTCTTACCCAGAAATTTAATGCTATAAATACAGATTGGAGATTAAAGGGATTATGTAAAGCTATGATAAAACAATTCAAATTAGGCTTCGTGACAGCTTTTTTTGACAAATAATTCTATGTGAGGGGGGCTACCACCTCCTTCCACTCCCCTTTTATTATTGTACCTATACATTTATAAAAGAATTCAAATATGTTATTAAATTCGAAAGTTCATTTAAAATTATTCAGACAACTTTAACAAGCAATATTTCTTGAAACTTATCAATGTTGATCAAACGTTTCTAGTAACAAACGTATTAACTTCAAAATACAACTTTTGAATCTCCTGAAATTATTTGTCTTTCATTTACTCTAAGAGATACAGACAAAGATCAAACGATAAAAACTTGACTTCAGTATTCATGAAGCCTCTAAATGTGTAAATATACAGAAAAACCAAGCGATAAATATTTAGCTTAAAAAAATACATTATTTACCGTATATCTATGAGGAATTAATTTTAATTCCTGAGCAGATTTTCTGTACATAGTAAAATATTATAGTAAAGTGCTTCTACTAATAATAAAAAAATAATGTTATGGCTTAAATATTTTCAGCCCTGTATATCTTCAGAAGGTTATTTATACACCACATAGAGCAAATAAATATAATCCTATATAAATAACACATGGCACAAACTGAAACATACTTCCAACAATTTTCGAGTATTTTCGCACTATAATCTAGTTCCTTTGTGTAGCCCTGTACACGAACAGTCAATGATTTTTATACCATATTCTACATGAAACATGTTTTTAAGCATATAAAAAATATATATTCGTTTCAGTTGGTTTAGTACATTCTATAGATGTTTAAATTCTACTTACCCGCAATTGCCCCCATAGACCTAATGTATTTGAATACTCTTGGGTGCAGAAACCATTTGCTTGATTTCAACAAAAACGTTAGCGTAGCATCCTTATATGTTACACATTTAGAATACCAAGTTTGGACTTTCTGCTATTATTTGTTCGTGAGATATGCTGATAACAGAGACACACACAGACCAACCGCTGAAAACATGATTTGTGGATTCAGGGAACCTCGAAACGTGTAAAATAACTGAAACTCAATTTCGAGAATTTGACCCAAAACCAATACCTTCTTTACAATATAGGTAAGAGAAATTAATAAATTGATAATAATTTATTTTTTAGATACTGTTCATCTGAAAATTTTACAGAAATTATCTCATATAGTTTATTTATTCGCATGAGCATTGTCTTTCACATTTTGCATCAAAACCTGAGACAATGTTAAATCTGTTTTAATTTAAATTCAACAAAATCTAATTTTTTAAGTAAGAAACAGAAGAATATGGTTATATAAATTATTTGTATAATGTTTCACACAAATGAAGCATTATCCAATCAAGTAGTATTTTTATGCCAATTATTATTTTTATTAACTTAATCCAATTAATTTAATAATTTTAAAGCATTCGCAGAATGTTTATTTTTTAACGCAATCGATATCTTAATATAAAATTATAAATTTTGTTAATTTTTTAACAGTACTTTGCATACTTTTTTATGTATGTTATCTACTTCACGTTTCTCTTACCTATGCGTTCCAAACAACATACAACACACTTTTATGTAATAACAACCAAGGATTGGATACAAAGATGAGCATATACATAGATGATGATACATGCATTATAGATTTTAAGGCCTAATAGTAAATCGTCTTATCAACTCGGTAGCAGCTGCGTAAACACGTAGCTGCTACCGAGTTGTTATCAGCAAAGTTTTCCAAAAAGCGCCAGTGGAATACAAATGAATGATTTTTGTATACATCAGTGTAAAACATGAAGAAAGGAGGGGAATGGTAGTACTACTGATAATCTTTATTAGTAAAATAAAGAATTTGTCTGTCTAATATTTGCAAGGTCATTTATCTGATAGCGAATGGGGTTATCAATCTATAACAAAGTTCTTAGAAAGTTCTTTGGTTAAACCTGAGCCATAAAGCATTCCCGAGTAATTTATAAATGTACTTAATAGACTTCGGTTTGTTTGCATTTAATAATAATGATTATATGAACTAAATAATTTAAATGTGGTGGGATTTTCTGTTTAAATCATCAAATCCTCATACACCACAGAACAAAACTAGAGGCTTATAGAAGTAAGTAGCAAACAAACAGATATAGAATGAACATTATACATATATATATTATCATAGATGCCAACATTTTTATTTATTCTGGAGAGTATTTTTAGCCCCAACTTTATTTCGTATCACTTTATTTACAGAAAAGTTTTCTCCAATATATAACTTCGACACAAAAGTTTCACAGTTTAAGTATAATACGTCATCGATATATCTATAAAACTTAATGTATTTAAATTTACGCTCAAACGTAATAGCGATAAACTGTTAAAATTTTGCGAAATATGCTGCCGAAATCTATTCCTCCGACCTCATCTTAAACATAACTGACACTGACGATAAAATTTCTTTTCCTGGATTTAAAAATTAAAAAAATATATAAATAAAAACTGTTTAATTGGTATTTATGATAAAAGGCAGGATTTTTACTCCAAGGCTTTTGAAATCTGACGAATTGGTTTTTATGTATTAGTCATAGATTTTTAAAAACTAATATGTTTACCCAAATTAGCAGAATTAAAATGATTTGAAATAACCATATTTAAAACTGAATTTAGCTCTTGCTAACCTTAAAAACTTTTTAACTGTCAACCGCTGTCCTATTTTCCTACTAAATAAACATTACAATCTTTCTGAATATAATCTAACTTAAAGTTGTTTCTTCTTCATCTCCGGCAACATTTAAGAACTGGTAAGTGGTCCTACCAGCCGAAGAGGATTCTCTCTTTTTGGTGAGAGGGTTTTTCAGTCTACTTGTCATATAAATTTGTCCTTATTTATATTTATATTTTTGTATTTTTATAGTAATATATTTACTATTATACTTTATTTATGAATTTGATTGCTTATTTTAATATTTTGTATTAATTCAATTCTAATCTTGAATTCGTTTGCTGTACATTTTTGCTTTCATTTATGAGATGTCGGGGGCTAGAAACGTATTTTTTGGCTAAAAAGCACACGTTTCTTCAGAAACTTCTCATTTTCCATTCCCTACATGGAGAGGCTCCCCTGAAGAAGGCCCGCATGTGTTTTGGGATTACTTTTTCATTTATTATCAGTTTGTTTATTTATTTTGGTATTATAATGCCTTTTGCTGAATTTTCGCATTGGTTTATAAATACTCTGTTTCAAGTTTTATATAAAAAATTCAAGTTTTATTTCTACTAATTTTCATGATTTATTTTATATATATATATGTAGAAGAATTAAAAGAGAGAAAAAAAAAAGGTCTACTCAGGTACAATCGAAAGAGGTTGCATAATCCAGTGGAGACGGACATCTGCCGCGAGGATGAATCAGAGAATTATTTATTTATTATTATTATTATTATTATTATTATTATTATTTTGTTCTTTACATTTCTACGTGAAAAGAAATATCTCTGTGAACAAGAGTTTTAATTTTGCTTGGATAGCGACAACATCTTAGGGCTGTGTGGCTTGACTTTTCTGTTCGTATTAATCTGAAATGGGTCCTAAGTGGACTTATATTATGTTTTGATTAGACCTAAGTGGTCATATCTTAGTGTAAATATTTGTACATAGTTATTTTTTATTAAACTTTAATTAGTTTAATAATTAATTCTCAGTGCTCTTTCTATGCTTCTCTTTACATTTGGGGGCTCGGCCGGGATAACGAGCGATAACAAAAATATAAAAATTAATTCTATAGATAATTGTTTTATTATTAGTATTAAAAGTGAATATCTTCGGAAAACTGCTTTATGTCAAATGAAACGACTTTGTGTCAAATGAAATGACTGTGTGTCAAGCGAATTGACTGTGTGAAAACTACTTTATGTTCGAATAAAAATCAAGTATCTATTTGAGGTTGAAATAAAGAAGAATCAGTGTTGAGTACAGCGAGTGGAACAGTTGACTAAAAGTATTAAAAAAGTGTATTGTCACCGTGTTCTGAGCTATCCTGAAAGTTTCAAATATCTAGCTACTCGGGAAGTTAGTTAAAAATCGATTGCAAGATTTGTACATGACAAACAAACAAACAAACAAACATACAAACAAACAAACATACATACATACATACATACAAACAAGAACCAAAGTTAATAAAAACATGGTAAAAATAGTCGAAAAATTAGAAAGTATAAAAATGCTAGATTTAACATCGGGAAACCGGAAGTGAATCTAAAATCGAAACAAAGCAAGATGTACACACAAAATGTTAAGAAAAATGTATCGAGTGACTCGAAACAAAGAAATAAACAATCGACCTTCCGTGTTTACCTCAATAGTAATAGTGCTACTAATGATCATTTTGCAAATAAAAAGTGTTATTTTTGTTCTAATTATGGTCACATAAGTTCTCAATGCAAATTGAAATTTAAAAGAGAACAAAATAACAATAATGAAAAAAAAATGTCTATAATTGTATTGTAAATCGATCATATGCAAAGGTAGAAAAAATTATTAAGATTAATGATATCTCGAAGTCAGTCGTAATAGATACTGGTTCTGAAATTACATTGATCAGTGAAAGTTATTATAGACATCTAGAATCACCTGCTTTAACATATAGTAAAATATTTATTAAAGGCATAGGTAAAGATACTACTAAATGTAAAGGGTATTTTATAGCAGATATAGCTGTTGATGACATTATATTAAAGACTAATGTTTTTGTTGTAGAAGATTTACAATACTCTGCTACCGTTGGCATGGATATATTATCAAATCTAAAGTTCAACTTTTCAAAAGGTGAAATTGAATTCAATAGTGTAAATGTAATTAATGTAGTTCAAAATAATGAGAAGTATTGTAATTCTAGAGATGTAATATTCCCTTTTGAAATTTACAACCCACAGTCACGTATGTGTAACGTAAAAGAAACAAAACCGAAAGATGTTTCCTCCAGACAAAGTGACGATTTATCTTTTGACCCTAAGATTTTTATTTATTTAATTGATGATGTAATTGATGATTCTAGAGAAAGTATTTTAGATACTAGTCATGTATTAAATGCGCTTGAACAAAAAATTATAAAACCTTGTTGTTCAGATTTCGCATCACCATATGTATTAAGTAAGAAAAAAGAAGGAAGTACTCGAATCTGTGTAGAATCTTAGGCTAAATAAGAAAATCGTTAAAAACAGGTTCCCGTTGCCTCTTATTGAAGACGTAATCGATAAGTTGGAAGATTCACGTGTATTTACGACACTAGATTTAAAAAATGGCTTTTTTCATGTTGACATTGAAAAAGATAGTACTAAATGTGCATCATTTGTGTAACTCACGAGGGACAATACGAGTTCTTAAAAGCACCATTTGGTTTGTGTACTAGTCCATCTGTGTTTGAGAGATATATTTTTCACATATTTAGAGATTTACTTAGAGATAAAACTGTAATAATTTACGTCGATGATTTGATAATACCATCAAAAAATGAAGAGGAAGGGCTATGTAAGCTTCAACTAGTGTTAGAAACAGCTGCTAAGTATGGATTAAACTTAAATTTCACAAAATGCCAATTTTTAAAGCGCAAGATATAATTTTTGGGATATATAATTGAAAACGGAACAATTAAGCCTTCACCATCAAAAACTCTTGCTGTACAAAATTTTCCCACCCCTAAAAACGTTAAATAAATTCAAAGCTTTTTGTATCTGACAAGATATTTTTGAAAATTTATTAAAGACTATTCTAAAATCACAAAACCTTTGAGTGATCTCCTTAGAGAAAATAGAAACTCGCGTAAATACGGGCTAGGACCCCTTAGAAAGACCCCCACGGAGGGCATTCCTCCTGTAGGCCTAGGACACATCAGGAGTCAATCGGCCTTAAATCCTACAACCAACCAACCTTAGAGAAAATAACGAATTCCATTTTGGTCAAACAAAAGAAAGCTTTTGAGGATTTTAAAGAAAATACTAAGCTGTGAACCAGTACATTATATTTTTAAACACGGACCTAAATTAAAATTGCACACGAATGATGCAGTATTACTGCAGCGTCTAGAATAAACAGTGTGGCAATCGCCTATAACCTTGATGTTAAAATGATGCTACAAAAATTAAGCTTACCCAGATGTCGCTGTGATCGAAGCTATTGCTCAAATCGAAGACCTGATTGGATTTCCCCAGTTTCGTCAGTTTAATCACGTGATCTAAGCATATAATTAACCAATAGGGAGTCTTGGTTTTGTTGTCGTGACACTAGCTTCGATTACAATGACATCTGGTGACAGGCTTAATTTTTTTAGTACAATTTTATTCGCCGCTTTCCACACTGTTCATTCTAGACGCTGTACCCCAGTCTACCCTATATATATATATTTCACTTTTTGATTGTTTGTTTATTTTAAGGGCTACAGATTGTTTTTTTTTTTTCTCTGTTTATCCTTCTTTAGTGCTCTATTTTTTTTTTTTTTTTTTTTTTTTGTACTGCTTAGTATATTTTAAAATCCGGCTCGTCGGGTGCCTCGCTGTCGATGACCGAGTGTCAACCGGCCGATGTCACACCACACTCCCTTGTCCGTTATCCAACTTCAGATCGTAGAAGCGAAGTCACACATTCTTAGGAGCAGATCACCTGAATGCGAGACAGCGAAGAAGAACGAAAGATTTGTCTGCTTAAAATGGCAACGGTGTGAAAAGATGAATAAACCCACCTCAAAGACCCTCAGAGTGATCTGAGCTACGGAGGAGAGAGGGCAAATTCTGTTTTGCAGTTGAATGGACGAAGGGTCATGTGTTCTTTCGAATCGAAAAATTGTTACGAGTTTATTGCATTCTATCGTATTTATTCAAAGTTTTGCACTTATTACAACTTAACTTGTTTTACATTTCTTTTAGTCGCAACTAAGTATTTCTTCACAAATTCATTCTTGAAGACTTAAGGGACAAACTATTTAAAATTATCAGTGGTTTTAACATTGCAACTAATCGTTTGATCGATATCTAAGATGATATCGTAAGATAATATCGTTTGAACAGTTGATGAACACTTAACAAAAACAGTCTGTGTTTGATTTCACAAGATGTACCGAAATGCGAAATCCCAAATTCAGACATGTGAAACAAAAATAATTAATTTTGTTATTAACACTTTCCAACAAGGTTGAAAAGTGTTAATGACTTCGGTTTGTCAGTCTGTCTGTCCATCCGTCTGTCTGTCTGTCTGTCCGCGCTCTAACTCCAGTAAATATTGATGGAATTTCTTGAAACTGGTACATGCTATTCAAGTTCACATTAGGATATTTCCCATTGAAAATGGAGTGTGTACATCTACTTTTTTGTGTACAAGGACACGAGAAAGTTTTCCAAAGCATTGTGTTCTGTGAGAGGTATTTCTATAAACCATATTTTTAATGCCTTTACTGTACACAAATCTTAATGAAACTGATATGTTATTCAAGTTTACTAACGGATGTTTCCTATATGAAACAGAGTAAATTACACCATTGGTTTGTGTATAGGGACATCCGAAAGTTTTCCAAGGCATTGTGTTCTATGGGAGGTATTTCTATAAGCCAAATTTTAATATCTTTACTCTACACAAATCTTAATGAAATTGAAATATGTTATTCAAGATCACTATCGGATGTTTCCTATATAAAATGTAGTAAATACCACGACTAGTTTGTGTACAGAAATGCTCAAAATTACTCCAAAGCATTGAGTTCTGTGAGAGGTATTTCTATAAACCAAATTTTACTTACTTTACTTTGACCAAAGCTGAATGAAATTGAAATATGTTATTCATATGCACATTTTTTTTTAATATAGTATAATTAGCATTAGATTTACACGGCGATACAAAAGTATTCAGTTACTTTAAGAACTATTAATAAAATTTGCTGGAATTGTACTTTTGTTTACATTAAGCGTTTTCTACACTTTCTAACATGTTTTAAGTTTGAATATGATTTCAATTTGTGTATATGTCTGTTCGATTGTCTATCTTTCTAACTGTTTGTTTCCCGTTCTCCAGTGTCTGTAAATATTTTCAGAATTTTTTAAAAATCTTATATATTAACCAAGTTTGCTACGCAATTTTCCGTATTTAAAAGGACGTTAATAGATCCTGTACAACTAGTTTGTGTACAGGGACAAACAAAGAAATAACAATATATTGCGGTTTAGGAGAGACATTTTTAAAAATTCACATTTAAAAAACTTTCTACTGTAAAAATTATCATAAAGAAATCGACGTGTATAGTTAGCATTCTAACATAATTTTTTTTATAGAATATGATGCGATTAACCTTCAGATTTACAATGCTACACTATAAAGTATTTAGACTTCAGACACATTAAGCTCTGCAATTATAATCTAATGGCTGCATTTTCTTTTTCGTTAAGCCTTTTTAAGACTTTCGAACAATGTCTAAGAGTGATTTTAAATTCAGTTAGTCTATTTGTATACTTTTCCGTCCTTCTGTCTGTCTGTTGCCTGATACCGTAGGCACAGATGATTGAAAGTTAAACGATACAACTAGTACGTGCAGTTGGAAAGTGTTAATTATCAATGCGTACTGCATGATGTTTCGTTCTTGTTTTTAAAACAAAGAAGTTGATTGAAATTTTCTACAGGATTACTCATCTTATTTACTTGAATATTTTACTATAGAATTAATTTTTAACTAGATTCCAAATAACAAAAGAAGCTAAAAATTGACACTAATACCATTGATACACCTTTTATACCTTTATGCATCTTTTCTTTCTCTGTGCAAATAAATATCTATGTAATATTTCTCTAACGTGGACCAATTTCAATGGGCTCTTCCCACCTGACGTCAGAGGTCACATGATACAGGAAAAACAAATAGCAGACAAAGTCTTGTTTATCTATAGCGATTACTGAAATAACATATTTTCTATTCTTATTTTTGATCAATCGTATTTAATCTGTGTTATTTTTTATAAATCGTCATTTTTAATCCATTTTATATCATTATTCATCGTCTTTTGTTTGCTGTATACATTTACAATCATCATTTAGTTTATGTTTGTTATTGATGTTCATGAAGAACATGTTTAATACTCTGATTTTTCGTACTTAAATCAGTGACAGTGCAATATTGTATGGCGTAAATCCATTTAGACAAGTAACTAAGTTAATTAACTTGTTGTAACACCTTTATGTAATTAAATTAAATGAAAATATTTTAAAATTTCAAATTATAATCCATAAACATTCCACAAGAAGCTATCATTTATTGCAAGATCAGTTAATGTTACAGTTACACTACAATATACAAAAATCGATTCTTATAGGTAAAAATAAATAAACACATGAAATGTTTTTTTTTTTTTTTTTTTTTTTTAATTATTAAATTTACAAATACAATTATTCTACTGTTTGCAAATGCACAATATTACTTTTATTTAATTTTACATTAAATATTAAAATTTTTGTTCTTAAGAACAATATTTAATTGAATTCGATTCTCAGAATTTGATTATTCGTTTTCCTCTATCACGTGATTGGGCAGACGACGGTGGGAAGAGCCCATTAATTTTTGTCGAAACGATACGATAGTGGTGAAATTAATAAAATACGCGAGGATAAAAAATAATATTTAAAAATGAACAATATTTAAGCACGCAGGTTCAGCTCAATGATCTAATAAGAAAACATGATGACATTATTTTATGGGAAATGTATTTTTAAAAGTTTATTTCTTCAGAATCTTTGCACGCGTCATTTTAAATCTAGCAATATTTTAAAGATAAAACAGAATGTGAATTATTATCATAAATTGACTAAAAAACGCAATCATAAAAAGTATAATCAAAATAGGATTTTTTTTTTTTTTTTTTTTTTTTTTTTTTAACAAAAAAATTATGCCAAAACAAATAATATGTCATTGCATTCATGGCGATTAAAATTTAAAAGGCGTCACAGGGGTCCTTTACTAAAAACCATACTGCCTGCGGAAGTATCAAAACTGTGTCATCAATCATGAATTTTATTTTGAAACTTTTCTTTGAATGATTCTGGTTTCACTATTGCATAATATATATTTGGTTCTAATAATAATTTGGCTTCTGGTAAGTTAAATTTTTAATAAGGTGGTGAAATCGGTATATATTTATAAGTTTCAAATTTTAAAGGTAAATAAGAAAAGGAATAAAGTACGAAAATTTCGCACGGTTCTGCTAGTAGTTAAATAAAAATCAGGTAATAATATTGCTGCATTTAAATAATTTAAAAAAAAAAAATTATAAAAAATACAACAGATTTCATTTAAAACTTGTTTTATGTTTTAAATACATTTACTACAAAAGAAAACAGTTATAAATTTTAGACACGTACAAAAAACGTTAAAAAACGTACTTTATATCCGTTGTCGGTAAGACACATTTTAGTACTGTCAAATGTATAACGATGCTTTAAACGATAACTATCGTGACGAACGAAGAAAAAGAAATTGTCAAAAGTTAACAGGCAAGAAGTGAAAAGGCAGAACAACTTCAGATTTAAAAAAAAAAAAAAAAAAAAAATCCATGTCACAAAAGTAAATTATTAATATTTATTATAAGATGCAAGATGATTAAAATAAAACTAAGAAATATTATTTAAGAAATTAAATTGTAAGACTTGTCATTCTAGACATTTTTGTTTTAGAAAAATGACAAGATATTTGGTGAAATGAGAAGTCATATCCATTGCTGATAAGTTGACAATTGACATGACTTTCCTTTACGACTTTTTTTGTCCTTGTAGATATATTTTTAGTTTCTATTTTATTTTACTGCTGAGACATCAGAGAGACCTTTCGTTGAAATTTAAAAGTTCTTGGTGTTCGTGTGTACCAATATAGCACTGTCAAAAATCATTCAATTGTTTCAAATATTTATGGGTCAAATGGAATTACAATTTTTAATGATATCACACAATCAACTGTGGAAGAAAATTATATTTATTGAAATTTTATTTTTCCGACTGAGTGAAAATAATGCCTGGACCGGGACTCGAACCCCGGATCTTTGACTTACAAAGTCAAGGCTCTACCAATTGAGCTATCCAGGCCGACACCCCGGTCAGCATTACTCACTCAGACAACTTTCAGGCAGAAAACATCTCTGGTCTATCATGTAGATCGCTCAACAGAAACCGCAGGAAAGGGAAATTTATTTTTCCGACTGAGTGAAAATAATGCCTGGACCGGGACTCGAATCCCGGATCTTTGACTTACAATAGTTAAAATAATCTTTGACTTAATAGTTAAAATAATCTTTGACTTAATAGTTAAAATAATCTTTGACTTACAATAGTTAAGTCAAAGATCCGGGGTTCGAGTCCCGGTCCAGGCATTATTTTCACTCAGTCGGAAAAATAAAATTTCAATAAATACAAATTGAATTAGTTGTATAACTTTTGGTATATATGACTCGTGTAAAATAATACGCAAATTTTTTTGGAAAAATTAGGGCCTATAAATAATTAAAAAAAAACATTTTAATACCGTTACCCTGCATTCAAAATAATAAAACTAGTAAGATGTGGCCATCACAAAACTTCCTTCTATATTTTCATTTACAAATTCAATCAGTATGAAAAAGTTATTAGAATTATTATTTATCAAAATTAATTTCCATGATGAATGCTGACGATTTTTTTTCTCATAGAAGTATAACGCTAGATGTCGAAAGAAAGTGAATTTATATTCCTACTAACAATATTTAAAAAAATGCGCTTTTTTATGAAAAAACAATCGATAACTTTGTTTTAAATTATCAAATATCAGTGGTTCAATCATTTGTTTTAAAGGTATTTACGAGTTCTTTTTAAAGATACCCATATTGAAAATTTACACTCCTCGGGGTATCCCCCCACCCCCACCCCAGAGGGAGAAGCGTTGCATCCATGCTTCCAAAAACTTTTTCGTATTTGTCTATTTCTATTATGAATAATTCTTTTTAATTTCATAATAATTCTTTAAAAATAATTCTAATTGTGTACACTAATAGGAAGTTTTATCCAATACCTCCATGTTAAAAATTTAGAAAAAAGGGATAGTAACATCACCTGTAGTTGATAGACACTAACTTATGTCAAGGTGCAACTACATATCAATTTGTATGAAATTTTGTGCAGTAGTTGTTGAGATACAGTTGCCATAAAACTTTTGTGGTAACTGTGTCTAACATTTCCTTTTGTGTCTAATATTTTCTAAAAATGGTGAAATCGTGTTCTAGACCTATCAAAACGTCTAAATACATCAAAACCCTAAGTCCAATATTCTTACGAAATCAATACTTTCTTCTATTGAATATAGAGGAAAGTAATAAACTTGCGGTACGTTGAGGTCTGGTCGAACAAGATGCCGTGTCACGTCTTTTATACGCAGATGACGTAGGGAGACGCTGACCACTCACAGGGCAGGTACATAAGTAACAAGACGTATGTTACTTTTTTGATGAATTTTTAGAAATTTCTTAGATTAATTTGTATCGATAATCCATCTTTCTTCATCTGGTAAGTGTTAAGGAATTTACTTGTCCTCATTTAGTTAGTTATATAAACCGTAATTTACACAGGAAAAAATAATTTGGGTAATTTTTACATCTACAGTGTTTTAAACACCCCGACGAACGTTTAAAGAGGTTTGTCGGAATTTCATTTTTGTAAGTTAATATCACTGCTCTACATGAAAATCAGACCCAAAACCATTTTTGTAAATTCTTATATAAAATGTCCTCCTGAATCCGAATCTGACAGTCATTTCCTATCACCTACCATTTTTTGAGGACGTCCCCTATTTTTATCTCTTTTCGATAATTTTATGGCTATAAATTTGATTTGCAGAGAGGGCAAGGATTAATTTAACTGGTAAATACCTTCTGAGGGGCTACAGAGTTGGAAAATTCTAAAACATGAACATTTGCAGCAAGGGGAAAATTTAGGGGGGGGGGGTTTGCCACTGAAATTATGAATTACATTTATTATATTTTATTAATCAATTATTATTATTATTTATTATAGATTATTATTATTTTTTAAAGTGTTATAATAATTCTTTTCTATTCTCCAAATCAAATTCATGGCCATAAAATTACTAAACAGTGATAAAAATGGGGCGAGAGGTGTCATCCGTAGAAAACGGTGAGTGATTGTGCAAAATGGGGGTTGAATTCAGGAGGTCATTTTACAGAAGAATCATCAGAAATGGTATCAGGGCTCTATTTTTTTTTCAACGCAATGTAATTGGGATTTTACGTCTTGTTAAACGTTTTGGTGTAAGATACCGATAGTTTTACATTGAAAAAAGACGTCTAGTTTCCTTTTGTGTTATTTTAAGTTACATCTGGTCATTAATTTTAGCAAAATAATAAATAAGATAATATTTCGGTTCAGTTTTGTCTACGACAATCTTCTGATTTAAAATAAAAACATAAGGTTTGATAAATTACATTGAAATCCCACAAGCCGTCATACCGCTCAAGCGTCAAAGGTGCGTTGCCGCTTTCATTGCAGCATTCGTGCCTATTTCCTTCGCTTGACGAAGGGTCGTGTGTTCTTTCGACCCAAAACAATTGTTTCGAGTTTAATGCATTTTATGGTGTTTATTTAAAGTTTCATAATTATCAATTAGGTATTATCCGCATGCCACTGAATAAGTGCCAATGTTCGCCAAATGTCAAATTTTCTATTAATATATATATACACTACCAATAAGTATTTGGACACTTTCGAATTTAGACATTTTGCCAAATATCTAGAAAATATCTTTAGAAATCCTCTTGAAACTTTGATAGTGTAAAAAACATGTTATACCTCACATATTTCAGCAAATTTGCGTCCTGAAGAGGAAAAGGGGACCAGTAAAAAATTTAACAAAATTCAAAATATTTTGGATCTTCCTGTAAAAAGGAATACTTTAAATGCGTTTCGGCTGTCGCATGTATTATGAGGATTTTTATCATTATCTGTTAAATTTCTATGAAGCTACCACATATATTCATAGAAATATAACTCTTTTTTTTTTTTTTTTTTTTTTGCAAAAAAATTTTCTACTTTTTTAATTAAAACATGTAGGATATTAGGGTATTAGACCCAGTGCAAAGTGATTTTCAGGAAATTTAGCACACTACATTAGTCACAGCACAGCATACTGCAATCAGAATGTGAAAATGTTAAATATCTTGCGAAATATGAGCCTTTTTACTACATAATTTTTAACTACACATGCGCTAGCTTTTTTAAAAAAATCATTTGCATAATTTAATAGCCAAAAGTATTGAACAACTTATATGAAAACCCCACACAAATATCGTATTAATTTAAAGAGTTTTGAGAGATAGAATGAACAGTATTTCAGCTCTCCTAAAAAAAAAGGAGAGGGGGAGGTGATAAGGGGTTTTATCAATATTTATTTACAATCAGCGAACACTGTATTACCGTTGGGTATTGACTGAATTAAATCTAAAATATGAGTAAAACTCCTTCTAGTTTAGCTTTTATTTTGAGAGAACTGAAATTTTGTTTATTCTATCTCTCATAACTTTTTGAATTTACACGATATTTGTTTGGAGTTTTCATGTAGGTTGCTCAATACTCTTTGCTATTAAATTATGCAAATGGTTTTTTTTTTTTTTTTTTTAAAGCTAGCGCATGCGTCGTTAAAAGTTATTTAGTAAAAATACTCGTATTTCGTAATAAATTTAACATTTTTGCCTTCAGATTGCAGTATGCTGTGCCTAATATATTATGCTAAATTTTCTAAATATGTCTTTGCGCTGGGTCTAATACCCTACATCTTATAATTAAAAAAGTGATTTTTCTTTTCTTTTCTTTTTTTTTTTTTTTTTTTTTTTTTTTTGTAATTTTTTAAAACAATTGTTGTATTTCCATGAATATATGTGGTAGCCTCATACAAATTTATACAAATAATGAGAAAAATCCTCTTAATCACATGCTGCAGCTAAAACGCATTTAAAGCATTACTTTTTACAGGGTGACCCAAAACATTTTTACTTTTGTTTAATTTTTTACTGGTCCCCTTTTTCTCTTGAGGACGCCACTTTTGCTAAAATATATGAAGTTTAACATGTTCTTTACACTACTGAAGTTTCAAGATGATTTCTAAAGAACTTTACTAGACATTTGACAAAACGTCTAAATTCAAAAGTGTCCAAATACGAGGGTTGCTATTTATATTTCTGGCCTTGGCAACAGTAAGTGTTACCAGGCGACCACTGACGTTTCCAATCGAAAGTTTGATATTTTAAACCATAACTTCTTCAGACTTGCCATTTTAGCGTGATTTGTGTTATTTACAGTAAATCGAAAAATTCCTCTCGGGCAAAAAATGGAATTGACTCGTAAACGTTTTCGTGCAATTATTTTTCATAACTTCGACGTAGATTATCAAGGCAAGAGTACTTCGAGGAACTTAATTCTTTATACAGCAGTAAAGCACTATTTTACAGCGCTCTAAAAAACTGGTATAAAAAAATTCAATCTTAGTCGACTTTCGCTCTAGGACGAATTCCATGATGTAAGTCGTCCAAAATCGGTAGTTCTGCCAGAAAATATCCATTCTGTGCGTGAATTGATAAAGCAAAATTGTCATGTGACATACCGTGACATTGAAGCATCTTTGGACATTAGTATGACAAGCATCAATAAGATATTACATGAACATTTGGCCGTAAAGAAGATTTGCTCGCGTTCGATCCCCCATAATTTCACAAACGCTCAAAAAAAGGCTGATGTCGATTGATGCAAGGAAATGTTGTAAAAGAACATTCAAGGTGCATCAAAGGCTGTATATAATATCTTCACCGGTGATGAATCTTGTATCTATGCGTATGAGCCTGAAACAGAACGGAAAATCGACTGTATGGGTCTTCCAAGACGAACCAAGTCCAACATAATTTGTTTTTTGGAAGAAGCGCATCGAAGGAAATGGTTGCCTGTTACCTCGGCATTACCGGTTACGTGGCGACAGTGGCGTTAGAGCAACGCAGAATGGTCAATCCTGAATGGTACACGACCATTTGCTTGCCAGAATCCATTGGTAAAATTCGGAAAAAAAAAAAAAAAAGCAGAAAAAGAAGCGAATCATTCTTCTTCTTGACAATGCGAGCTCTCATACATCAGTTCAAGCAAAAGAATTTTTGACCAGTCAAAACATCGAATTGATGAGTCATCCGCCGTACAGCCCTGATTTGGCAACCAATGACTTTTTTTTAACCCCGCACTTCAAAAATGAATTATGTGGTCAACGATTTTCGACACCCGAAGAAGAGGTTTATGCTTTCAAAACGCATGTTTTGGAGTTACCTGAATTGGAGTGGAAAAAGTGTTTCGAAAATCAGTTCAAACACATACAAAAGTATATTGATCTTCATGTAGAATATTTTGAAAAGTAATAAAACCAATTTCGATCATAAATATTTGTTTTTTCATTATTATGCGAGAAATATAAATAGCAACCCTTGTACTTATTGATAAATAGTGTATAAATGATACGAAAAAAATATAATTAATTATTGTTTAAAAA
This sequence comes from Salticus scenicus, assembly GCA_963930645.1. NCBI lineage: Eukaryota > Metazoa > Arthropoda > Arachnida > Araneae > Salticidae > Salticus > Salticus scenicus. The sequence continues at coordinate 351,573,792 of OZ005652.1, forward strand.
AATATATTTTTATAAATACATTATTACATGTTCCAACGATACTGTACAATACCAGTACAATGGTATTTACATGTACCGGTAAATTTAATAGTACTCGGCCGTATACGAATCTCAAAACGTACAAAAGTTTGTTCCGCAGCTATCTTTATCAGGCATGTACGTACGCTTCATGCACCCAAGAACAAAAAGACAAAAAAAGTCATTGGATGCCTCTACCTTATTGAGCATAAATCTCAGCACGCATAAAACTCGGTTTCGCAGCAATCACTATCACACATGTATGTAAGCTTCGCACACATGGAAAAAAAAAATCACTTTGTACCACTACCTTTTGATGTGCATGAATATCAAAACGCACAAAACTCAGTTCTGCAGTAATCGCTAATACCCATGACCAGTGTTGCCAGATCTGCCAAATTTTTTATTCAATAATCACCAATAATTTTTAATTGTAACGTTTGCCTAATCACATTGAATATTAATCGTCTATTGTGTATATCAAATATCACTTTTTAAAATTATTCGTGATTATTGAATAAAAAAACCGTCAGATCTGGCAACACTGCCCATGATGTTCGCTTCGCGCGCACGAAAACAAAACAACAATAAAAAAGTCACTCGGTGCAGCTACTTCACTGTGCATGAATCTCAAAAATGCACGAAATCGGTATTGCACGAAATCACTATTACGCATGTATGTGAGCATCGCGCACACACACACACACAAAAAAAAAAAGTCACTGGATACCCTACCTCAATGTGCAATAATCTGAAAATTGCATGAAATTACGGTACTTACGTATTATCCGTAGGTACAATTAATCTGAATTAATTATCAATGCTCATAAATAATTAATATATAAAATTTTATAAACAATGATTAATTATAAATTTGCCATACCATTTATATTTATCTTATTATTAAATTTCACGATCTTTGGCCATTATTCACTGGCATGCGGATAATACATAAGTACCTTATTATAAATTAATTAATGTTATTTATATATGAAAAATGGATTATCCGCGTTTGTAATGATCGATAGACGGCGCGCTTTCTGAACTGCAGTTGTTAGTAAATATAATAGCCACGTGTATTCGTTATTGTTCTTTTTGTTATTCTACTTAAAATTCGTACTATAATTTCTCCGTCATTACATCGTGGAAAATTGATTGCTTTTGGAGAAAAAAAATATTTCAGTTTATTCAAAGTTCGATCGGAAGTAGATTTTTAACTGAAGCTGAACAAATACATTAGTTTCAAATCATCTGATTAATTCTTTACTTCCATTAGCCGAAGCAACTAAAATTTTAAATTTGCCATTTGGAAATAAATGGAAGCTTAATACTGGATTTCTTGATCCTTTGGAGTTACACTGTAGCACACAACAGTATGTGTTATCTTTTTTACCGGATTTATTCATTTTTATTCAATAAATATATGTGAAACTAAACATCGTCCAGCAATGGCGGCTTATGAAAGCCGAATTAAAGCAAGTTTATTGTAATTTCACCTTAGCCCACCAGAGGGCGAGCATTTCATTACAATCGCGGATTGAGCTTCATTATCAAAATTCGTTATATCCAATACGCAAGCGAAGTGTGACGTCACAGACCGTCAGTGGATGCAAGAAAATGATTTCCTATGTTAATTTAAAATTAAAATTTTATCAATTTTGCAGCAAAAACAACTTAATCTAACGCATGCACACGATAACTAATGCATATCTATACCGAAATATGGGGATTAAAATCGGGAAATAATTTTCCTTGATTTTTAATAATATTTTATAAAAATTCCAATGGGCGATTAACATAGGAAACCTTTTTCTTGCATCCACTGACGGCCAGTGACGTCATCACTTCGCTTGCGTATTATTAAAATACCATAGAATAATAATAAAGGAAGAAGGAGCATAAGTGTTTCTACATAAGCTGTTGTGTTGCCACAACAAACAGCGATAATAGCGCTGAGGATGGGTGCCCTACTTCAAGGTTGAGAGAAGCAAAAGTAGCTTTCGCTGGCATTTCACTAGAAGGGGTTTGTAAGCATTAAGAGTATTGGCGTGCTCCTTCTTCCTTTATTATTATTCTATGTAAAATACTAGCATACCCGTGCGAAATTTTCGCACTTTATTTCTTTCCTTAGTTACCTTTAAAATTTGAAACTCATAAATATTATACCAATTTCACCACCTAATTAAAATTTTAATTTTCCAGAAGCCAAATTATTATTAGAACCAAATAAATATTGTACAATAATGAAACCAAAATCATCCAAAGAAAATTTTCAAAATAAAATTCATGGTTCCCGACCCAGTTTTTATACTTCTACAGGAAGTGCAGTTTTTGTATAGGACTGCCACGGCACCTTTTAATTTTTTGCCGTCATGTTGGTTATGACTTTTTATTAATTTTGGTATAATTTTAATGTTTTTTAAAAAACTAATTCCTATTTTAATTATATTTTTTATGATTGTGTTTGTTAGTCACTTTATCATAATAATTAATATTTTGTTTATATTTTTTAAGTAATGCTAGGTTTAAAATGACGTTTGCAAAGGTTCTGAAGAAGAACCTTCTAAAAATACATTTTTCCGTAAAATAATGTCATCGGACGAATGTCGTCATTTTTTCTTATTAGATCATTGAGCTGAGTTCCACGTGCTTAAATACTGTCCCTTTATAAATATTATTTCTTATCCTCGCGTATTTTATTAATTATATCACTATCAGCGTTTGTAATGATCGATAGATGGCACTTTCTCAACTGCAGTTGTTAGTAAATTATAATAGCCACGTGCATTTATTATTGTTCTTTCTTGTTGTTCTATCATTTTTTCAGCGTGAAAGCTATCAGTGGTGTGATAATTTCACCTTAGCCCACCAGAGGGCGAGCATTTCATTACAATCGCGGATCGTATCGTTTCGACAAAATGTAATCGTAACTGGACCACGTTAGAGTTAAAATGTATTCAAATGTATTATATAGACTGGCAAACCCGTGCGAAATTTTCGCAGTTTCTTTTCTCATTTACCTTTAAAATTTGAAAGTCCTAAATATTATACCAATTTCACTACCTAATTAAAATTCTAATTTAGCAGAACTCAAATCATTATTAAAACCAAATTAATATCGTGCATTATAGTGAAACCAGAATCATTCGTAAAAGACCCTCATCTCTTAAATTTTTATCGCCAAGAGTTCGATGATATTTTTTTTATTTTGGCACACTTTTTTGTAAAAAAAAAAAAAAAAAAAAAAAGAAAAAGAAAAAAAATCTTATTTTAATTATACTTTTTACGATAGCGTTTTTTAGTCAATTTATGATGATAATTCATATTTTCTATATATCTTTAAAATATTTCTAGGTTTAAAATGAAGCATGCAAAGATTCTGGACAAGCAACATTTAAAAATACATTTTGACGTAGTATAATGTCATACAAATCTCGTCATTTTTATTTTCTACTATATGTAATATAGAGAAAATATTGGATTCGCGAAAATTTTCGACCTCCGTTTTTTGACGGATCTACACGTTTTGGGGTGTCCTGAACACAAATTGATAGCTTTTAGAAAATATCTGTTTGTCTGTCTGTGTGTCTGTCTGTCTGTCTGTGTGTCTGTCTGTCTGTATCATTTTTTTGTGGACACTGTATCTCACGAACCAATGAATGAAATTCAACCAAACTTGGTATTTAGTTGCACCCTGACATGAACTGGTGCTGATTAGATTTGGGGATAAATAGCTCAACAGGTGGCGCTGTGATCGCATTCTATGCAAATTTTTAACATGGCAGCATAGGACAAAATTCCGTATAAATGGGCATAATGAGAGTTATTTTAAACTTGTGATTGTAAAATTAATATGAATTATTGATAATAGTAGTAGTTAACTAGGAAAAAAATTTTGTGCATGTGGGGGCATCGGTTCCCCCCCCCCGGGGGGGAAGTACCCCCCCGGAGAAGTAAATTTTCAAGATAGGTATCTTTCGAAAGGTCTCGTTGATAATAGTAATAGTTAACTGGGAAAAAATTTTTGTGCATGTGGGGGCATCGGTTCCCTCCCCACCGGGGGGGAAGTACCCACCCGGGGGGGCAAAGCTTCAAGATGGGTATCTTTCGAAAGGTCTCGTCAATACCTTTAAAACGAATGGTTGACCCATAAATCTGTGATAATTCAAAACAAAGTTATCGATTTTTTTTTACTTTTAACGAAAAAAAACTTAGAAAAAAAAATCGTATTTTTTTTTTTTTTACGGAATTTTACCAAACTTGGTATTTAGTTGGTCCCCGACATAAACTGGTGCTGATTATATTTGGGGATCAATAGCTCAACAGGTGGCGCTGTGATAGCATTTTATCTAAATTTTTAACATGGCAGTATAGGACAAAAATTCGTATAAATGTGCATAATAAGAGTTATTTTAAACTTGTGATTGTAAAATTAATATGAATTATTGATAATAGTAGTATGTAACTAGGAAAAAAATTTTGTGCATGGGGGGGGGGGGCATCGCTTCCCCCCCCTAGTGGGGAAATAACCCCCCCCCCCCCAGCGGGGGTAAATTTTCACAATGGGTATCTTTCGAAAGATCTGGTTGATAATAGTAGTAGTTAACTAGGAAAAAATTTTTGTGCATGTGGGGGCATCGGTTCCCCCCCCCCTCACACCGGAGGGGGAAGTACCCCCCCGGGGGGACAAAGTTTCAAGATGGGTATCTTTCGAAAGGTCTCGTCAATACCTTTAAAACGAATGGTTGAACCATAAATCTGTGATAATTTAAAACAAAGTTATCGATTTTTTTTACTTTTAACGAAAAAAAAAACTGAAAAAAAAAATCTTTTTTTTTTTTTTTTTTTTTTTAACGAAATTTTACCAAACTTGGTATTTAGTTGGTCCCCGACATAAACTGGTGCTGATTATATTTGGGATCAATAGCTTAACAGGTGGCGCTGTGATAGCATTTTATCTAAATTTTTAACATGGCAGTATAGGGCAAAAATTCGTATAAATGGGCATAATGAGAGTTATTTTACACTTGAGATTGTAAAATTAATATGAATTATTGATAATAGTAGTACGTAACTAGGAAAAAAATTTTGTGCATGGGGGGCATCGCTTCCCCCTCTGGGGGGAAGTACCCCCCCGGGGGGGGAGTAAATTTTGAAGATGGATATCATTCGAAAGATCTCGTCAATACCTTTAAAACGAATGGTTGAACTATAATTCTGTGATAATTTAAAACAAAGTTATCGATTTTTTTTACTTTTAACAAAAAAAAAAAAAAAAAAAAAAAAAAAAAAGAAAAAAAAAAAAAAAAAACCAGAAAAAAAAACGTTTTTTTTTTTTTTTTTTTTTTTTTTTTAAAATATTGTTACTGGTTGAATATGTATTACTTTTAACAAAACCAAAACTTAGAAAAAAATCGTAATTTTTTTTTTTTTTTTTTTTAAATATTGTTACTGATTGAATATGTATATAGGAAAATATAGAAGAAAGTCTTGTGGTGGCCACAACATACTAGTTTCTTATTAGTTCATTGAACAGACTCTGCATGCTTAAATATTGTTCATTTTTAAATATTATTTTTTATCCTCGCATATTTTATCATGCCTCGCGTTTTCATGCAATGTCACACTATTACCAATTCTATGATCCCTATAATGTAAATTTATATGAAATATTTCTCTATTTTTCTACATTTAAAAATTTTTTAATTTCGAATAACTTAGGAAATTTTCAAATTAGAATAATTGTAGTCAATGACTTTCAAGCCAGTATCATAAATGATATTTTAAAAGCGATCTTACATATTTACGATGAAAATATCCCTCAAAATGAACGTTTATGCGACATTTCGCCCTATTCTACTATGTTAAAAAATTTGTAAATTTCAAATAACTTCCGAAGTTTTAAAAATTGAATTTTCATATTTAATTATGTTCGTGTCAGCATCATAAATAATATTTTAAAGTTGGTTTAACATTTTTACTGTGAAAATATTCCTTTTAATGTATGTTTATGCGAAAATTCGGCCTATTCTCTCCTATTAAAAAAAAATCTTAAATTTCGAATAAATTACGAAGTTTTTTAATTATAATATTGAAAATAAATGGGGTCGTAAGTGTAATGTCTTCCCAGTGTTGTGAATAATATTTTGAAACCTATCCGATCTCTCTGCGATCATTCGTCCTTGATATATCGTGTACACAGACACACTAAGTAACTGACATCTTACAGACGGATACCATATCAACTGTGATATTTTCAGATTCCTCACACCTAAAAACATGTAAAAAAGTAAAAAAATCAAAGTCTAAAATTTTCACGATTCCCTAAGTTCCCTATGAGTATGATGGAGAACTAAAAACCTTTAAGTATAACCTTACTCTTTAAAAATACTTCTCTACGATAAAAAATTATATAAAAAAGTTATAAGAAAATGTTTTAGCTTAACGCTTAAAATTTAACGTGCACAGAGAATAATTTTAGCAAGCATTTAGATTAATACGGACTTATATCAATTTAACATTAACGCCAACGAATCTTAAGTCTTTAAAAAATTTGTATCGTAGTTTGTGTTGAGTGATCTAACGCCCCGCCCTAGAAATGTAAAATAGGCCATTGGCTGCAGTTTGTGAGTTAACCTCAACTGTTACTTTCAATAATATGCTTTCACTATTTTGATGACTTTTTCTTTTGATATCCGATGACACGCACGCGAAGTCGAACACTTGACAGTGCATAACAGATTAGCGAGATCGTCGCGGCATCGACTTGTCGTCGCAGTCGATGAGATGGCCGACTAATTGAGATAGGCAAAACTTTCCAATTATTCATTCTTGCAGTGCTGCTTGTCTTTCTGTCTTACAATGAAATAAGAACTTAACTAATCTGTCCCCTGCGAGACGTATTATAATTGGAAATTATAATTCGTCATTATAAATGGATATTAATCACTCACACACACAAAAGAAAATACAAATTTTCTAGGTGATGGTGTACTTGTTAACGCCGGCTGTCTAGACATAAAACTTTGGTCTGGGAGTAGGCCCTCCTGATTAATTTGTCTAAGGTGTCCTCAGTATTCACGATCGTTTCGAAGAAGTCTGAAAAATGCAAACGTCTACGTCCGATGAACATGGTCGGAATTTTGCGACACCAGCGGAAGCGACGTTCTGTTCACTCTGCTGGTAAAGCGCTCAATGCTGGTAGACGTGACGTGCCGGGTTCGATCCCAAGTCGCGCTCGTCAGCGTAGCCTTTCGGAGTTTTCTGTGTTTTTCATCGAAACTTGCGTAAATACGGGCTATGACTCCTTAGAAATACCCCACGTAGAGCACTCCCCCTCAGGCCTTGAACCCTAGTGCAGTCAGTCGACCTTAATTCCCACAACTTAATCCAACACAGCTGCTAAACGCGAGGTGCTGGGTTCGAACCCACATAAGGTTCGTCTGCTTTGTCATACGAGATTTTATTTTATTTATTTATTTATTTTGTGTGTGTGCGTTTTCTCCTAATCTAGCATCAGTACCTGCTGGGATCGTTTAGAAAGACTCTTCCTCACTATATAGGGTATCCCTCCCAGCTCTAGATCCTTCGATCTGTGTTCACGCAAAATACAACCTGTCTGACAGCTTTGAGAGCAGATCAAATCGGAAACTCATGGAACCCCAAAAAAAATTTTCTGCTTATATTCACTAAATATGATTAAAAAATGATAATCATTAAATTATAAAAATAATGATTGCTTTACTAATCATTGTTTTACTATAGACATCGTGACAATTCTAAAGGTGTTCGAAATGATAGTGTTTGATATATAATGATAGTAGTAATGCAATGTTTTAAAACGTGTTTTAAATACATAATTTTAGATTCTGTAAGTCAATGTTTTGAAGATATCTTAAGTTCAATGTATGTCATACAAAATATTGGCCAATACAACACGTTGTGCTAAAATTGAATGCGTGCTAATATTACAACAAAATGACAACATATCATTTATTGTAATGTAAAAATTCTTGAATTCTTGAGCATAAAATTGATTTTAAAAAAATGTGGTTAAGCAACACTGCTTATTATAATAAAATTTATTAATTAGAATTTATTTATTTGATATTTATATTGATAAGATTTTCTTTGTATTATTCAGTGAATTGCTACACAGATGTGACGAAAAATACCAATTTAATAACACAGACGGCAGCACCATATACCTAATTTCATAAAGGTTGTGATATGGAGTGTACATGGTAATAGAATATCTCCATGGGAGTGTACTATAAAAAAAAGTGCCTGTACAAGGCACTGACCTAGTCACTACTTTTGCTGATTGCATGAAAATCTGCTGAAGTTAGATTTCTGCCTCCTAATCGAACCAGCACATGCAAATTTCATTAAATTAGATCACCTTAAATCGATATCTTCAGATTATACAAATCAAAATTGTCTTTCAGTTGAAAGACCATCCTATAATTTATGGCCAGATCCATTATTATTATTATTATTATTTTCTGTTTTCATCAGCTACACTCGATTAAATAATTTTAGAAAAATCAATTAAGAAATAAAATCTTCCAATCCACATATCTGGATTGGAGTGGATTTGGAAGTAAGGCCGATTGACTGCTTTAGGGTCCTAGGTCTGAGGTGAAGTGCCCTCCGCGGGGGTCTTTCAAAAGGGTCCTAGCCCGTATTTACGCAAGTTTCGGAGAAAACCACGGAGAATTCCGAATGGTTAGGCCGATGAATGCGACCAGGCATCTCACGTCTACCAGCTTTGAGCACAGAACCGCTCGGCCAGTAGTGGGCCAATCCACATATCTGAGATGACCTATTTAAAAATCAATGTTTTGGACTGATTGAGCATTTTTCAAAATTTGACTTCATTCTTTCCTTGTCCAGTAAGTTATTGCCTGCCATTAGTCAAAGTTTAAGCATGAATAAACTCTTCCTCTTTATTTGTTTCGTGATCTATTGGTAATGAAACTTTTTTTTTTTTTTGCAAGAATACAAGAGCACCTGAGCAAAAACACCTCAGTCAAGGAAAAAAGAATCTTGTAGTAAAGAATAATTAAAATAAGCTTGTGTTGAATTGAAATCCCCATCAAATAACTCATAAAATATTATTTAACTGCTTTTAGAAAGTAAACTCCTTAATTTTACTTTTAACAAATCGTATGACCTATTCTCAAATTCTTAGTTTACTTAAATTCTATTCTTTTGTATTTTGTTAATTGTTATTTTCTTTTCATTAATTAAAATCATTCTCTTTTAACGGACTTCATATGTTAAAATAATAGTTTCGTTCTTTATTAAAATAAAGTTGTTCAAAATAATATTCTATAAATAGCTATCATTTTTAAGTACTAGATGGCAGCACCAAATATTATTAATGTTGCCGTCAATTCTTGTTTTTGAAATAATATATTTATGGTTATAGTAGGTACTTAGTCCTAAGGAAAAGCCTTCCGTGGGGTCTTTCTAAGGGATCCTAATGTCGTATTTACTCGGGTTTCTGAGCAAACCGCAGAAAGCTCAAACCGGCAAGATCGATGAGTGCGACCAGGATTTAAATTCGGCACTCCCTGTCTACCAGCTATGGCTTTCTACCAGTTTGGCTCGGTTGTGTGAATTAAAGCCGATTGACTGCATTAGGGTCCTTGGCCTAAGGGAAAGTGCCCTCCATGGGGGTCTTTCTAAGGGGTCTTAGCCCGTATTTATGCAAGTTTCGGAGAAAATCATGGAAAATTCCGAACGGCCAGTCCGATGAGCGCAACCTGGGATCGAACCTGGCGCCTCACTTCTACTAGCTTTGAGCGCAGAAACGCTCGGCCGCTGGTGGGCCACAAGCTTTTAGTACGGAACCTCTCGGCATCTAGTGGAGCTCATCTTTATGGTGTTAGACTTAATTTCAGTAGATTATACGAAGGCCAGGGCAGTGTGCCCTCCATGGGGGATCTTTCAAAGAAATTATGTTGTGGGGCACTTTATATATATATATATATAATATTAAAAAAATTATTTAGTTATATTAATACATTCAACCGAATAAATTTACAAATATCGTACTAATTTGATTGTTTATTGCAAACAAAACATAAGCTAATATTAAAAGAATCAATAGACTGAAAAAAAAATTACAAATATTCGTTTGCGCATTAATTACAAAGATTACATAAACTGACACACACAGTGTGTCCAAATCGTCAAACATGCCAAATTGTGTGACAATCGTCTAATTCGAAAGTAACGGAGAAAAACAAAAAGAAAAAGAAAAAGGAAGAAAGAAAGAAAAAGATAATAGAAACATGCATTTTAACGACTAGTCTCTTTAGTTATGGTGACCATATGTCCTCAAAATTCGAGGACAGTTCATATTTTGAAATAGTTTTTCTAAATTTTGAAAATTTGTTGAATGGAAACTACTTATCACAATTATTACCGTTCAAGTCCTCTTTTATTTAGCATAAACTTTACCTCCGTAACTGGATAATTGTAAGAGTTATTAATGCAAATATATTACGAAGGTACTCTAATATGGTCACTATACTTTAATATTTAGATCTTAACATGTATCGCAACCTTTTTGTGATAGTTTTAGCAATGTGCTATTATCAGTTTTATTTTTGTTGTGTTGGTATTGACATGTATCTATTAAATGCTAAAATATTAAGGTTAAAATTTATTAAGATATCTATCATTTATATGTATGATATCGATCATTACGTCATTTAATATATGTATATTAAATGACGTAATAGAAATTAGATTAAAAAAAAAAAAAATTACTCACCTGAAGCATTATAATTTTTTTTTCAATATTAAATATTAACTATCAAATATAATTTATAGGGGAAGCCGGGGTAATAAGAGACAGGGGTTATAAGAGACGCAGTCAAAAAACCCACCAAAAAATATACTTAGACAACTTTAAAAATGTGTAATATTAAGTATCATGTGTATTCTTTACTACAATACACTTATTGAGAAGTTTATAACACATTTTGAATACTTTTTATACGACGGAAAAAACCCTTCACTTTGAACTTACCCTGAAAGTTCGTGACTTTTTCTAAATTTTTCTTTATTTTTTTTTTTTTTTTGTAGGTAAGATTTTTGGGATTTATTAATGTGTAACCTTTTGACCAAGACTCTGACTTTGATGTACAATTTTTTAAAACCTTGAAAGCATTCTTCATTTACATGACCTAGGCATGTTTCTTATTACCCCATTTTTATTTTTTGTGGGGGTAATAAGAGACATGAGTCTCTTATTACCCCCATTGTTAATTACTGTGCCCCCCCACCCCCATTGTAGTTTCTGTTAATTGTGCCTGACTAGTTTACGAAGAGTTTATCAAGTGTTGGGCCCAATCTAAGTTTACCAAGAGAACATTTTTTTTTTCACTTTAAATCAAAAAGCAGTTTTACTGATTTGGCTAGACCATATTTAGTTGTTATGATTATGTAAATTTATGTTTAGAATGTGTATAAGTTAGTATTTAATCATTAATACTTCATTACATAATAAATAAGTTCATTTATAATTACTAGAAAAATCTTTTATAACATTTTGTTCGCTTGTATACACTTCAAAGATACGTCTTTTTTGCCTACACTTTAGAAAATGGGTAAAATATTTTCTGCCCATTTTAAAAATTATATTGATGTTTTTGGTTAATCCCTAGGTTATGTTGATTATGTAGAACTATCATTAAGTACAATATTATATTATTTAGGACCTAATATTAAAATAAATGAATTTCACAAACACATTTATGACAGTTAATTTTCGAGAAAACATATTTTTTGGATGGATGTAAATAATAAAAATTAAAAACTATTGGCTGATTCAGAATTGTTTCCAGATGTCTTTTATTATCTCACATGATTTTACATTGTTATATATGGACAGTTACAAGCCTGGTCTCTTATTACCCCACGGGGGGTTATTAGAGACAAGGATTTAATGAAAATTTAAAAAACAAAATTAACAAAAAATTTAAGTTCAAAAATCACCTAAAAATTCAAGAGGAGTCCATTTAATGAAATTAATACGAGACATTTATTTCAAGTTATTTAGATTAATAGTATAGATTTTATTAATATTTTTGTCTCTTATTACCCCTTTTGTCTCTTATTATCCCGGCTTCCCCTAATAATGTTTTAACGTTAATATCTAAAATATCAACAAGTAATTTTTAAAGAAGTTATATCATTAGAAAAAAAAAAAAATATATATATATATATACATTTAAAGCTATAACGTCAAATTTACAGAGCAAGTTTAATATAGTGACAAAGCTTTACATCAGTTTTATTATTCACGTGCAAATATATTTCTTTTCATGTCAAAAATAAATAAATAAAATAAATAAATAAATAAATAAAATAAAATAAAATAAAATAAAAAATATTGCATAAAAATTTGTGTTTTCCAGATTTCAGGCTGATTTTAAAAATTTAATTATTTCATGGCATTTAAGAGATTTTTAATTAGAATATTGAAATTCTAAACTAAAAAAGCTTTAACAAAATTAATTATAGTCTAAAAATTAAATATAGCCTTAAAGGTAGTGTAGCTTTTGATTAGTGATTTTTTTTTTTTTTTTTTTTTTATCGGTTCAGTAGTTCCAGAGGTTACATCCTACATACAAACCTCTCCTCTTTATAATTTTAACTAGCAGGCTTTGCCTGCTTCTCTTTCACTATATTTATTTATTTATATATATTTATTTTTAAATGAATAATTGGAAATTTTAAATAAATATATTTCGATTAGCGACTATTTTCAGCAAATAATAAACATGGCCACAAGTAATATGTAATGTAAATGACATTGCTTCAATGTCATTATGTTGATTAGAAATACGATTAATTTAAAATAAACTAAATAATCAGTCACATTAAGGAACAGATTTAGTATAGGACCTTCTTGGTGAAATTTAAGTTTGGCACCGAAGTACACCCCGCGACAAAAAGGTACAGTGGGTTGCCAAAGTAATGTAGACACTTGACATTTTTCACGTTTTTACGTTTTTATGCCACTTATAATTCCTAAAACTCATTCTTATGTTACTGGAACGCATTTGTAATAAGTTTTATTATGCTACACTTTATTTTAAGTGATTTAAACAAAAAATATTGAGCTTTAGGACATTTTTGTGACAGTCAATTGAATGTATGCTGTAGAGTGCTCTCAACGTCTAATAGTGAACGTGTACTTTGGATCCTAAGAACTGAGATTTAGTGTGTATTCTGACGCATATTTTATAACTGAAATAAAGATTAATTATTTAAATGCAATTTTATTCGTTTTGACTACATTTTTGTAGCACAATTAATTTTTTTAAATTTCAATATGATCACAGGAAGTGACATTTCTCCGAGAAAAAAAAATCCGAAATTAAAACTCTCTTCCAACATATACAACATTCCTAGAGGAAAGTTGCAGATATTGTTGGGTTTTTTAAATCTGCTGTAAATAAAATAAAAGTGAATTTTGACAAAAACGTGTCTCTTTCATCAAAAAGAACAGGGAAGTGTGGTAGAAAACGTATATTGCGCCCAGAACAGACAGAAATATTAGGGATATTTGCTAACGAAACAGGGTAAAAAGTGCTGTTACACTGACTCAGATTGTTCAGGAGTCAGGTATTGTCATTTTGAAGAGAATTGTGCCGCGAAAATTGACTGCAGAAGGCCTAAAAGGCCACCGTTCAGTTCGCAAGCATAAGCTTACACAGTATATGGGAAAGAAGTGACTCGCCTGGGCTTGAAGATCATCGCCAAATGACCGTGGAAGATCGGAGTAAGGTAATATATGATATTTATTAATAGTTTTAATGATTTCAAAGTATTTTTTTTTTTCAATTAAACCATAATTTATTTCAATTTCAGGGACGTTTCATAGATGAGTCAACTTTTGAAATTTTAGCCGATAAAAGCAGATTCATGTAGCGGCTTCCTTGAGATCAGTTCCACCCTGAAGGCATAATAGAAAAGGTTAGACATGCGCAAAAGGTCATGGTTTGGTCTATTATAAATACCAAGTGTGTAGGACGTTTACACATTGTTCAAGGAACCATGAAACAGAACCAATATAGGAAAGTTCTTCGAATTTGCCTTCTTCCACAGCTGGGAGAATGGTTCCTGAAAGGCGAGCATAGTGTTTTAAAGCAAGATTCTGGAACTTGCCGTCAAGCCAAAAGTATTACCTAATTTTTATGGGCCAAGAATATTCAGTATTACCTTTGACTAGTAATTCACCCGATATGAATCCCATAGAAAACTTATGGGATATTACAAAAAATGAATTTGACAAGGAAATGATTATAACCAAGAGATAACTGATCGAAAAACTTTTAAATGCCTGGCATCACAATCATTTAATTAAAGAAAGTGCAAAATTCTGCATAAAAAGCATGCCATGACGCGTTGAATATCTGCCAAAGAAAATGTCACCAAATATTAATGCCTTTCATAATGTTACATTTTTTTCCCGTTTCCATTATATTTTTTTATTATATAGCCATTAAATATGTGTATTAACATTAAATAAAGTAATAAATACCAATTGTAGCACAAAATTTATTCTTATTTAGAAAAAAAACCACGATAACTGGATTTTTGTCCACTGGAGTGTCCACTTTAATTTGGCAACCCACTGTAGGTACAAAGGGTTTTTTCTTTGATTTTTCATAAAATAACATTATCTAAATTGTCATTTATCATTTATTATTATCTTAAAATAACACTATTCCCGGGCTAATTTTTGTTTTAAGACTAATTTAGAAAAGTTTTAAGACTAAAATTTTTCTAATTTAAGACTACACTCCGCGACAAAAAGATAGGAACAAAGGTTTTTTTTTTTTTTTTTTTTTTTTTTTTTCCCATAAAATAACATTATCTAAATTGTGCTGATCATTTATTATCATAATAAAATATTATCATATCAGAAACATATTAAATATTTGAATCATATTCAAAATATTCATATTCAAACTAATCATATTCAAAAATTATTAAAAAAAAAAAAAAAAAAAAAAAAAACTTTGTTCCTATCTTTTTGTCGCGGTGTGTAGTCTTAAATTAGAAAAATTTTAGTCTTAAAATTTTTCTAAATTAGTCTTAAAACAAAAATTAGTCCGGGAATAGTGTTATTTTATTATAATAATAAATGATAAGAACAATTTAGATAATGTTATTTTATGAAAAATCAAAGAAAAAACCCTTTGTACCTATCTTTTTGTCGCTGGGTGTAGCTCTAACCAAGATCTTTACTTACGCAAAATGCTATTGTCAGGAAGTTACTCACATATCTCTATATATTAAAAAAAAGGGTCTGTCACTGGCGTCAATATTTTTTGTCTGCGCCAGCATCTTCTCCCGTAGGACAAAGTGCTCTGCATCATGAAAGATATCAATGTATTCCGAATTTTTCAAGGAAGGCATTTCAGGTAATTAGAAATCTGTATCATCCTAATTAACGAAGTTATTAATTAAAAACGTCGGGTTTATAAAGGTACTCTATTTGCCATTAAATAAATAATATCTCTTATTGCATCCTTTTCCACAATAACGTCATTCTCCACAGGGAAATAAAAATGTTATATATATATATATTTTTTAAATGTCATTGTTGCTGTTGTCGTCTGCAAAACTCTCTTTCTCTCTCTTTTTTTTTTTTTTTTTTTACTTTTAGAAAATTAATTTCATTACTGGCAATATCTTATGTTCATTCCATTTATTTATTTATTTATGTGTTCTTTTCTTTCTTTTTTTTTTTTTTTTTGTGCGTGTGTGAATAAGGAAATAATGCCGCGTCTGTATAACTGACCGCGTTTCTTTTTGTCATTAAAGTGTAG
Source organism: Salticus scenicus (assembly GCA_963930645.1). Lineage (NCBI taxonomy): Eukaryota > Metazoa > Arthropoda > Arachnida > Araneae > Salticidae > Salticus > Salticus scenicus. The sequence continues at coordinate 351,589,670 of OZ005652.1, forward strand.
CTTTTTCCTTTAAAAACATATTTTAAAATACTTCGGATATATTTTGGCATACAATAATATTTAGATTTAAATTCAAATTCAGTTATAAATGAAAGAATCTTCTTATTTAGCATTAATAATTTTTTAACATTAGACATTTCCATGATACATTTCATATTTCAAATTATGGCAAGGGAAAAAAAAAAAAAAAATCTGGAGTGACTCCACTCGACTTTCCGAACATTGAGTAATTAACAGTTTTGTAGATAAAGTAAAGAAAGAGTAGTTGTTAAACAAACAAAAGAGAGAAAACCATAATAGAGTGTTTGAGTATTTTTCTCCATCTATTACACGTTGTTTTATTTAACGCTACTGAACTTTGAGCCCATAGATCATAATGACAAAGAAATTTTCGTTGTGTCCCTGTAAAAACCTATAAATGTTAGATTCACCAAAATGCTTATAGTTAGTGCAACAGTGATTTATAATACTCATATAAATTTTCAGCTGAATTCAATAAGGCGTTTAGATGCTATCGTACTTTTAAAAATTTAGTCCCATAGGCCATAATGATAAAGAATTTTTCTTTGTGTCCCTGTAAAAAAACTGTAAGTGCTAGATTCACCAAAATCTATACAGTTAGTTCAACTGTGATCTATAACATGTGTACAATTTTTTTGCTCGGATTAATAAGGCGTTTAGACACTATCACATTTTTAAAAATTTGGCCCCATAGGCATAATGATAAAGAATTTTTCTTTGTGTCCCTGTAAAAAAACTATAAGTGCTAGATTCTCCAAAATCTATACAGATTGAGTATTTGTGATCTATAATATGTGTATAAAATTTTTGCTCAATTGAATAAGGCGTTTAGATGCTATCGCACTTTTAAGATTTTGCTCCCATAGGCCATAATGATAAAGAATTTTTCTTTGTGTCCCTGTAAAAAAACTATAAGTGCTAGATTCACCAAAATCTATAGGGTTCGTACTATGGTGACTTACAATATGAGTACCAACTTTCAGGTCAATCGAACGAAGCGTTTAGACGCTAGCGTGTTCACCCACAGACATACACACATACACACATACACACATACACACATACACACACACATACATACATCATCGTAAAAATAGTGAAAACGGACTCAGGGGACCTCAAAACGTATAGAAACATCAAAATCTCGAATTCGGATTTTTGACATGATTACAATACTTTCCTCACTATAGTGTTCGGAAAGTAAAAAAAATCATCACCTAAAATTCTTATAATGAATCGAGTAGATTTTATTCTTTATTAATTTAAGAAGTAGATAAGAGAGAAGGTACTTTTCATTTCTTCGGCGCAAATCTCGCCATGCAAACTTTATTGGAGATGTTATGACGTGATACAGCCAAAATGGAAAAGTACCGAAGGGAATTAATAATTGAAGTTACAGGAGCTTTTTCCAAATTAAAATAATATTACTAATAAACTTTTTCTCTTTTTCGATATTTTTGAATGTGTAAAATTATTATCTAGCAGTATAATAAATATATGCAGAGAATACTATATTCTGCCAAAAATTAACTAAAAAAATTCAGTAATAGAAAGTACGGGTATTAGAAAAAATAGGTACTTTTTTTTTTTTTTTAAACAAGCCACTATACTAAAAAAATTATCGTGAAATAGTGACAAAAACTTAAATGTCGCCAAGAGGTTAATATACTGAAGGTGTAACACAAAATAGTCTAGATATTACGAAATTTTTTTCTTTTCTGAAAAAAATTACTGATTTTTAGCATATTTCATTAAAAAATAATAATATTAAGTATTATGTATTTCTATTTAACATTGAATATGGGTATTTCTGTAAAACTGTTTTGCTTTTGTCTTGTTTTATGCATTATTAATTTTCCTATTCAGTGAAAGGCAAAGAAGCGAATAGGCGGTAGAGCGCCAAAGGGGTTAGTAAGTGAAGCGAGTCGGGGAGAGGCGAAGCGTTCCTCGGGGGTTAGTGAGCGGAACGAGCAGGGGAAAGAGCCCCCTAGTTATTTAAATAAATCTAATTTTTATTCGAAATTTATTAAGTACCAAATTATCACCTAAATAATATCAGTTCATTCAAGTCATTTAACTGAGTAATACAAACTTTCTTTTAATATTATAAGAAATACTTATTGAAATTGCGCAATTTGTATTTTCCGTTAAGCTCAAATATTTAAGTGTAGATTTATTACTTTGTTTGTTGAATAAATATCATTAACTGATGCAATTTAAATCATTTCCGGTTAATAAATAACTTTTTCATTGCACATCAGAAGTCAATTAACTGACAGTTCAAAGTATAATTCATTACATAAACTAGCAAGCATTGCCCGCTTCGCTGGACACTATATTTAAATGATTTCTTTGTAACTGAATATATTTCGATTGGCGACTATTTTCGTCACAGCTTTAGTATGGGACCTCCTTGGCAATATCAAACATTTTTATAACTTCTCGAATCTGTACAAAAAAACTATTATTAAAACAAATTTTTCTAAAATAGTCCAATAGCTGGTGTTAATTCTTCGAATATTCTGGAAACAGTTGAAGCTGTTTATACTCTTTCGCAAAAATCAACTGACACCTACATATAACTTTTGGCGACGGGGCTTGAAAATGACTCCATCGAGAATCCCTTGGTAAGCTCAAGGTCTACGTTCCCGTGTGTCGGAGAGCTTCGAAACATCGGGAACCCTAAACTATCATTTTTCACCAAATTTGGTCGCCCACTCGCCAAGTTTGTCACCAAGACTATGCTTTCTATTAAACATATCTTTATTTAGTTATTTATATATTAATTTGAACTAGTATCACCCAGTGGTCGAAACTCGACCATTTTTTTGCAAAGCGAGGCAAAGCAAAATTATTGCCTTGTCCTAAACTGAATGCAATTGCAACACAGCTGCGGCAATTGTTTGCCGATATTCACTCTAACTGAATCAGCAGAGTTTTACTTAATATGACTATTTCTCTCTGTAGATGTTAGCCTTTCCTGAAATGAGAGAAAATCGCAACGTGAAAACGCCCCTTGTTGTGTGATACAGCCCAGAAGCTAATAGGTACCATGTCAAACCAAGGCCCAACCAAGTATCAAATTCTGTTAAATTAATTCGATTGGTTCATAAAGTACAGTGTTTGAACAAAAAAAAAAAAAAAAAAAAAAAAAAAAAGATATTTTTCAAAAATGGTCGAATTGAGTTCGGGAAATTTCAAAACGTGTAACTTTATCGAAAACCGAAAATCTAAAACTTTTCTGAATCTTATATTTTCTACTTATATATGCAGAGGAAAGAATAATAAATCCACTTTTTAAAAAATAAAAATAAGTAGTCAATTTCACTTAATTAAAATGCAAGGAAATCACAAAACGTGTAAATTCATCGAAAACCGGAAATCAAAAGTTTTTATGTATCTTCTACTTGCTTTTTCTACCCACAAAAGCTAGCAATAAAGACACTTTTTTAAAAAATAAGTAGCCAATTTCAGTTAATTGAAACGTAAAGAAAGCTCGAAACATGCAAATTCAGCAAAAAACGGAAATCGGAATTTTTTCCATATCGTCTACTTATACATGCAGCAGTTAGTAACAAATCCATTTTCCTTTTATTTAGTATATTAGTTGAATATTTATTGCTTAAATATCACACTTTGAAATGAAATGTTTATTTTTACATTCGAAACTGGAAGTTTGCCATTTTTTTTTTTTTTTTCTTTTTCTGGAGTTTTGTGATTTAAATTAAAATTTTATCAATTTTGCAGAAAAAATAGCTCAATCAAACACATGTAGACAGTAACTTATAGATAACTATACCCAAATATCGGAATTAAAATAGCAGATAATTTCCGTTATTTTTTAATAATTTTTTACAAAAAATCCAATGGACGATTAACATAGAAAATCTTTTTCATGGCTCCATGGACAGACAGTGACGTCATCACTTCGCTTGCGTATAGTGATGCTACATTATACAAATTACTGTGTCTATGGTTTTATTTGAGCTTTATGAAATTACCAGATTTAACAACTTTCTACTTTTAGGTATTTTTTAATGTAAAGGAATGCGTGTATAAAAGGGAAAAATGGGGGAAAATGCTTTAAAAAAATGCATTTTTAAATACCTTCTTGACATCGTAAGAAAATAATATTTGTATTCGCACCTTCCGGCTAACCATACCTTTCGAATGATACCATTTTCAACCCTCTACTCCCATAATTAATATGTTAAAAAGGGACTACAAATTTTATGCTTGCCTATTAATATATATATTAATCAAATATTTCTGCCCGACAGCGTGCAAGTGCAGTCACACACAGCAGCTCATTTATTTGTATGTTAAATTAGCGTAGTGATTGTTACATAAAAAAAATAAATAAATAACTAGACATCACCGTGCTACACAACTTTATTAATTTTACATTTTTCTTGAACTACATAGATTAAAATCGCTGTTGCTAAATTAAACCTCTTGGAGAAAAATGTTCGGTGTACTTCAACGCAGCAATTTAAAAAATCACCCAGGAGGATCTATAAATAAAACTGATTTTAGTACAACACACATTAGCATCGTAAACTATATTATCACTTTGTAAAAGAAATTTTAAATTAAAAATAACGTCAATTTTTGTGAGATGCATAATTTATTTATTTATTTTATTTTTTATTAATCACGTTTAGATAAATGTATTTATTTTCCTGTTGAAAAAAATAAATAAATAAATAAATAAATAAATAAACTCGACAACAATTAAATTATGGATAATTAAATTTAATTTTGGCAACAATTAAATTATGGTTAAAATTTAAATGGCTAATTTTTTGCTATTATTAGCTTACAAAATTGCTATTTTATGCATAAAAATAACAAAAAAAAGTTTTTTTTTTTTTTTTTTTTTTTTTTGGAATAAAAGGCAGCCAGCTTTCTAAGTTAGGGTATAGGCTATCTCATTAACAAACTTTATCGAAATCCGTCGAGCAGTTTTAGCGTGAAAATCAGTCAAATAAACGGACATTCACATTTATAATATATATAAGATTACTCTTTTAAAAATCTCAGCGTCAAGTAATATTGCATACGTTTATTTCATTATAGCTAAATTTAGAAATCCCTTTCAGATAATATAATTAAAAATGATTTAATTTCTAAATTACAATTATAGTGCAATCGTTTGATGTAACGGTTTTTTATATTTGGAATTTATGTTGTTGGTGAAATAATTGGCTATAAGTTTTATAACGAATTTTTGAATTCAAAATATTTATATCATTTTATTCAAGAAACAAAGAAAGTATTTGGCACCATAATTTGGCTGTTTTTTCTGAATATTGGCTTTTTACTTCAGACATCCCTGATCTGTTCTAGGGAAGGGGACTCAGATCAGCTCCAAATCAACGTATAGCTAAGTAGCAATTACATTCGCTCTCTCCTCATCTTATTCGATAATCTCAATGTTTAATACTGGATTATTTGCATCATCATTAAATGTTGTACAGCGCTCTATATTAATTTTTGGAAATATTTATCCTTGATATTTTTTGAAAGTTTCCTCAATTAAAGCATCCTGTTGACTGGAATCGACTATTTTGCCATGTTTTTATTAACTTCAATTATTGTTTGTTTGCTTCTTTGTCCGGTACAAATCTTGCAATAGATTTTTAACTAAATTTCCTACTACATTTGAAACTTTGCGAATAGTTCAAATCACGATGACAACACAATACTTCGAAGCCCGATTTTCGAATTTTTTATGAGTTTTCTTTTAATTAATTAAAATATGAAAATAATAACCTCCTAATCGCTTTAAAAATGGCCATTAAAATATTAGCTATAATTTAATTGTGGCCAAAAAATATTTACGAGTTCATTTTCTTTCAACATAAAAGTAAATACATTTAATTAAACGTGAACGTTAAAAAATTGTAAAAAGTTAAATTATGCATCTCACACAAAAATTGGCGTACTTATCACTTTAAAAATTTTACACGCATTGGTAAAGTGCTAATGTAATTCTATAGCTATGATTCAACAGAAAATTTAAAAACATGGCATATAAAAAGTATTTTATCTCATAATTATTTTGAAATGTTTCTAATTTACAATTCCTTGGGAACGTTCTCCATTATAAACGATCAATGCCTCAAGAAACTATATAACAGCGATAGACATTTTAATTTATCTCTAAGATGGCAAAAATATTAAAAATCATCAAAGAGTCCTATACTAAAGTTGTACCCAAGTCACTTTGTGAATGATTACATAAAAATAAAAATAGACATAAATCTCTTTTACTAATTGAATTTAATATTTAAATATATACTATATACTAGCAGACCTGGTCACGCGTTGCTGTGACTAAGTTATACGTTGAATTATATTGCAGTAAACTATATTTAATACAGTCAAATTATTATTTACGAATAAAGACGAAAACGTTGTAGCTGATGTAAATACCTACAGGATTGAGATTTGAAACTTAGGTCAAAATTTGGAAGCGATTGATAAAAATTTTCGTAGAGTTGATATTAAGCACAAATTAATTTTACTGTAGGGTCTTATAAATTTTAATGGAGAAGTGATATATATTATTTCTAATGCTACTTAGGATAAAAATACTAAAATGACTAATACATAAATTAAATTATATTAAAATTGTATTAAAATAAAAGTATAAAAGAAGCAGACGATTTTAAAATCAATTTTTATGGAGGAGTGAAATATAATATATGCTATAATGGATAATCTATATATATAAAAGAACACTTCCTGAGTGAGTGAGTGAGTGAGGGGGTGATCTATCAACGCCCAGACCAAACCCCTGGACCTAGCAGCATGAAATTTCGTGACAATGTTCTTTCTATGACGTAGGCATCCACTAAGAAGCGATTTTACAAAATTCGCCCCCCAAGGAGGGGAGGGGGGGGGCAAAACGTGATTTCACAAAATCCTTCATATCTCAAACAAAAAAACAGATATCCGTAAAATTTTTGCTTTAAAATATAGCTAATACAAATGTCTAAAAACAAATTTCTGGAATTTTCAAAATTCGGTCTCCAAGGGGGACAGGGGGGGGGGGGGCAAAACGTGATTTCACATGCGTAAAACGTGATTTCGCATAATCCTATATATCTGAAACAAAAAAATAGATATATGTGAAATTTTTGCTCTAAAATATAGCTAATGCAAATATCTAAAAACCAATTTCTGGAATTTTAGAAATTCAGCCCCCAGGTGGGGCAGCAGGGGGGAGGGGGGCGGGGACTATGGGGCAAAAACAAATAGAAATACAGTTAGGGCATTCAAAATAGATACAGATAGGTTTTAGAGGCCTGCAAGTCAAATGAGGATATTTTCGATTGTGTAAAGTTATTAGGAGGGGAAGGAAGAGGAGGTAGGGGAGATGGGTGGGCAAAAAATAAAAATAGAGTTAGATCGTTCAAAATTGGTATATAGAGGTTTTCGATACCTACAAATCGATTGCGGATATTTTCGAAGTTGTAAAATTATTAGGAGGGGCGGTAAGGGGGGTGGGGCGGTAAGGGGGGCTATGGGGCAAAAACAAATAGAAATGCAGTTAGGCCGTTCAGAATTTTTACAGATAGGTTTTCGAGGCCTGCAAGTCGAATGGGGATATTTTCGAAAGTGTAAAGTTATTAGGAGGGCCGGGAAGGTGGGGGGGGGGGGGAGAGGGAGGGGGCAAAAAAATAAAAATAGAGTTAGATCGTTCAAAATTGGTATATTGAGGTTTTCGATACGTACAAATCGATTGCGGATATTTTCGAAGTTGTAAAATTGTTAGGTGGGGCGGGAAGGGGGGTGGTGCGGTAAGGGGGGGGGCTATGGGCAAAAACAAATAGAAATACAGTTAGGCCGTTCAAAATTGGTACAGATAGGTTTTAGAGGCCTGCAAGTCGAATGGGGATATTTTCGAAAGTGTAAAGTTATTAGGAGGGCCGGGAAGGTGGGGGGGCGGAGGGGCAAAAAAAGTAAAATAGAGTTAGATCATTCAAAATTGGTACATAGATGTTTTCGATACCTACAAATCGATTGCGGATATTTTCGAATTTTTAAATTATTGGGAGGGGCGGGAAGGGGGGGAACGGAGGGGCCAAAAAATAAAAATAGAGATAGATAGTTCAAAACTGGTGCATAGTGGTTTTTGATACCTACAAATCGATTGCGGATATTTTCGAATTTGTAAAATTATTAGGATAGACGGGAGGGGAGGGGGGGGGGCGAAGGGGGAAAATAATAGAAATAAGAGTTAGAGCATTTTGGGATTTTTTTCCGAAGGCAGTGAGAACCCGGTGCGACATTTTTCCTAATCAGATTTTGTTTCTCTTTTCTTTTCACGTGATAAAAATGAATGCAATTTTGAGAATTCAGTAATTAGAGTGATTCATTTAAAAATAGGGACCAGCGAAGCGGGCGTTGCCTGCTAGTTTTACTATAAAATGACCTCATCATTTTAAATATTTTAAAGATGGCAACAGCTGTAGTTATAAAAAGGAAAACAATATGGCTAAACCAGAAAAATAAGTAAATTTGATAAGTATTTTTAAATTTTAAAATAGGACATCTTATGAAATATTGGACACTTAAATTAAATACATATATCATTAAATAGAAAAAGATTTTGGAAAAGTTTAGTATATTTTAACGAAGTAATAAAAAGGTTTTGAGTATGTTAAAATTTTAATAGTAAATTCAAGTTAATAAAGATGGGAAACATTGAAGATTAAGATAAGAATAATTATAAGATTTAAAAAAAAAAAAAAAAAAAAAACTTTTTATATACCATGCTTTTAAATTTTAATAGACTAATAATATACTAATTAAAAGGAAAATGATAAATATTCTATCATAGTTTAAAGTCAAATTTGTTTTCAAATGTCTTAATGAAATATCGGATATAAGACAGTAATATCTTGCAGCGGAATAGATTTCATTTCTGTCATCCTTGGCGAAAAAAAGAATATCGCCAAATTATCTGGCGAAAATATTTAATTCCTTTCAAAATCCTGGTTATTTTAACAACTTATATTAAAAGAGTAATGAATAATATGAAACAATATTTCGTACAATACATATTACATGTCATACATACCTACAATGATTAATACATATTACATTTCGTACAATACATACATCTGGCATTTATATTTTCGTGTTACGCTTTTGATCACCAAATAAAAAAAAAAAAAAAAAAAAAAAAAACGCCAAGGACGACAGAGTTTAGAAATTTAAAATTAAAATTTTGTCAATTTGACAGTAAAATAACTAACTCAATCTAACGCATGTGATAACTAATACATATCTATATTCTATACCCAAATATAACGATTAAAATCGGGAAATAAGTTTCCTCGATTTTTAATAATTTTTTACAAAAACTTCAATGGGCGATTAACATAGGAAATCTTTTTCTTGGCTGTACAGACGGTCAGTGAGTCACACTTCGCTTGCGTATAGAACTCATAGATATAGTATAGTATATATAGAGTGATCATTGGGGAGAAAAAAGTGATTCCTTTTCACTTGGGAAAAAGGCGACGTTTTTACCAAAATATGGCCGTCTTTCCCCGAGTGAATACACACGGGAATGCATATGAATATTTTAGCAAATAAAATTTGTGAATAATTTATTTACTAAAGGTGAATGAAAAACTCCAGATACATTTTCTTTTTTTTTCGGCATCAAAAGTACGATAACATGGGGATGATAGATCTATATATATTACTATCAACGAGATATATAAATTAGAGTGCTGATTCAATGGATGAAGGATTAACTTTCCGTGGTTCAAGATGAATCACGTGATATGCTCGAATAGGTTGCTGTGTTTGGCCCTTTATCGCTATTTTGGCATTTAAAATATCAGTTCGACAAATTATCATTATTATTAGGTAACATGACAGTCCTATGACCGAAATAAATTGCTTTTAAAATAATTTTACACGTATTTCACATTTTAATAAATTATAAAATACCTTTCTTTTCATCGTTTCTCAACAAACTTTAAAAGTGTTTATAAAACAAAATTTAAACTTTTAAAGAGCTAAATTTAACAACAAATAATAATTTTTCAACTATTTTTAAGCATTTTATCGGTTAAAGTTCAACTACACGAAATAAAAAAGAAGTAAAATCAAAATCAAAATGGTTTAGAACAAAAGAATATTAAACAACGTAAAGTAAACAAAAACATTGAAACCGTTCCCATAGAAATGTACTGAAAATGAGCTGTTACCAAGGAAACCACCGAATACGCATGTGCAAGGAAAGCATGTCACATGACTCATCTTGGACCTTCTCAAGGGTTACCATTTATCACTCTACTTTATATATCTCGTTGATTACTATATCTATGATAGAACTACATTAGCACTTTATCAATGTGTATAAAATCTTTAAATTGATTATGACGTCAATTTTCGTGAGATGCATAATTTAACTTTTTATAATTTTTTAACGTTCACGTTTGGTTAAATGTATTTATTTTTATGTTGAAAGAAAATGAACTCGTATTTTTTTTTTTTTTTTTTTTTTTTTTTTGGCAACAATTAAACTTATGGAACTCACAGATATTTTGGAGCAACTTTAATAAAGGTCTATAATTAACAAATAATTGCAATAAAACAATATTGTGACAATAAATTGAGATAAAAACTATCCTATCTCTCAAGTTGGACCAAACTGCACACAGTGCGCAAAATTTCATTAAAATCGGTTCCTTAGTTTAGGATTTTACCCCGGACAAACATCGTGACACGTAATTTATATATATATACAGATATATATAAGATAAAAAACTTTTTATAAACCGTGTTTTTCAATTTTCTGTTGAATCATAGCCATAAAACTAACTGCATTAGCACTTTATGAATGCGTATTGTTACAAAATTGTAAATAATTGTATTTATCTTTGTATAAATTCTTTCAAAGAGGCTTGGTAAGTTGATAAAATGTCAATTTTCTGCATTTCCAGCTCTCTTTCGCGTTAAAATAGCTTAATCTTCCCTTTAAAACTCATTAAAAAGCTCATTCAAATAGGCAGGTAATGGATTTGTTGCAAAATTTGGCGACTTTTTGGACATTTTGGCAACTTTTGGCGAGAAAATCCTTACTACCGATATTCCAAAGATGGACGTTCTAATGTGATTGGTTAAAGAGTTACGGGAAATTTGAATTAAAAAAAAAAAAGTTAGTTTTAAAAATTAAAATATTAATCCTTTCCGAACAACATATATTTGCATCATGAACTACATTAGCACTTTATCAATGTGTAGAAAATCTCTAAAGTGAAAATGACGTCAATTTTTGCCAGATGCATAATTTAACTTTTTACATTTTTTTAACGCTTACGTTTAATTAAATGTATTTATTTTTATGTCGAAATAAAATGAACTTGTAATTTTTTTTTTGCCAACAATTAAATTATAGCTAATATTTTAATGGCTATTTAAACGCTATTAGGAGCTTATTATTTTCATATTTTAATTAATTAAAAAAAAACTATTCGAAAATCTGACTTCGAAGTATTGCGTTGTCACCGATATCTTAGCTACTATGAAAGTTTCAAATGTTTAGCTAGTAGGGAAGTTAGTTAAAAATATACTACTGGCCATTAAAATTGCTACACCAAGAAGGAATAATAATAACGGAATGAAATTAGTTGGACACATACATTATAGTAGGAAGAACAATTGATTAAAATTTCAGAAAATTTGGAGTAATATGTACTGAGAAAACAGTACATAAAGCAGCGACCTCTGTGAGCAATAACAGCACATATCTGCCTAGGCATTGAATCGAACAGCGATTGGATGACATTTACGGGTAGAGCACTTCATGAAGTTTTAACACGACGCCACAATTCATCGATGAAGCACTTCATGAAGTGCTCTACCCGTACATGTCATCCAATCGCTGTTCGATTCTATGCCTAGGCAGATAAGTGCTGTTATTGCTCACAGAGGTCACTGCTTTATGTACTGTTTTCTCAGTACATATTACTCCAAATTTCCTGAAATTTTAATCAATTGTTCTTCCTACTATAATGTATGTGTCCAGCAAATTTCATTCCGTTATTATTATTCCTTCTTGGTGTAGCAATTTTAATGACCAGTAGTGTAGATTGCAATATTTGTACCGGACAAACAAACAAACAAACAAGAATAGAAGTTAATAGAAACATGGTAATAAATTAGTCAAAATAAAAATTTTAATATTATGATGGCGATTTTATCAGAAATTTTTGATAATACAAGTTTAATTTCTCCTTTTTTTTTATTCACGTGTAAAGATAGTTCCTTTTTATGTTATTATATATATGTATATATATATATATTTATTGGAATATAGAAAATTTAAAGGTATGATACAAATCTGCACGCAATTCTTTATCTAATAAAAATTTTTCAGAACTATTAGTGCCACAGTTTTTCCTGTACGTCGCACGCTGACACACAAAGACTTTCTTTTATAATAATAACTGGCAAGCCTTGCCCGCTTCGCTGGTCACTATATTTAAAGGAAACTCTTTTTTCTATTTAGCTTTATGAAAAAAAAGAACAAAGAGACTGAAATCTCTCAAAAGCTCGCTTTGGGCTCAAAAGCTCAAAAGCTTTTTCTCTCAAAAGCTCCCTATTACCTGCGACTAGAGCTTACCCGTGACATTCCATTTGGGTGCTTATCATATATGACAGCACCATGGTGCTTATCATATTGGATGTTTATCATGTATGACAGTTTCGATTCGGGCAGCATCAAAAATTTTGAAGTAGCATTTTTATATTTGAATCCCAGTTACACATGAGCAACATTATACGTGATGTACGTAATATTTGCTTTCACGTTATTTTCTATATTTGATTTTTAATCGATCAAGACTTTTGAATTTTTGTCGCCGTTTCAGACCAAAATATAATTTATACGATTATTGTTCCTATTTCTTTCTATCTTTTCTTTTCTTTCTTTCTTTCTTTCTTAATTTTTTTTTTTTTCTTCTGCAATATTTTATAATTTAGTTATGTTTTTGATGCGCTATTTGACTTTAAGTGGCTGTCCTGGCGAAAAATGTCCGATCTACTTCAGCATCAAAATTAAAAAAATTATCCAGAATTATCAATAAGTAAATACCTTTAATATAATGCTGAATTAACTTTTATACCAAGCGTGATTCATTCGTGCAAAAAAATAAAATTAAAGTTGAGGTATATAAAAAAAAAAAAAAAAAAAAAAAAAAAAAATGCTATGAAATAAAATTCAGAAGAAACATGCTAGATTTGTATTATTACTATTTTATTTTAAATTTATAAAGACATTATATTTTCTCATTCACAAATTTAACGTTTAGTAATTTTTTATTTTTCGCGTGAAAGCATATTTCATTTTGTGTTGAAAAAATAGATAAATAAATACCTCGTACACTTTTTGGCAACAATTAAAAATTTAAATGGCTTATATTAAGGCAATTACCAGTTTATTAATTTCATTTTTTAATTAATTTTAAAAAATCTAATCAAATTTCCGATATAAATAGTAGCCTATGTCCTATTTCAGACTATTATCTATACCAGACTCTGTACCAAATTTCATCCAGATCCGTTTAGCCGTTGTGGCGTGATTGAGTAACAAACATCCATACATACATCCAAACTTTCGACTTTATAATACTAGCAGGTTTAGCCCGCTTCGCAGGTCAGTATGTTTAAAGGAAACTCTTTTCTATATATCTTTATGAACAAAAGAAAAATATATATTGAAACCGCTCAAAAGCTCTCTTTGGGTTCCCGCTGCCTTCGGCGGGACTTGCTCGTCCTCGCAGTCTCCGGTGCCTGTCCCTATTGCCTGCGACAATAGCTTATCCGTGGGCTTCCATTTGGGCGCTTATCATATATGACAGTTTCGATACGGACAGTATTGAAAAAAATCCCAATTACATAAGAACAACATTATGCGTGATGTACATAATATTTGCTTTCAAGTTATTTCTTATATTTATTTTATTAAATCGATCAACCATAAAATAACAACAATTTCAAGCCAAATATAATATTACAATATGCTATGATCGGCTACGTCTATCGCATGAGACAATTATTATTATTATTATTATTTTATTATTATTATTATTATTGGTTATATATACTTCATGCTTAGTTAATAGCTTAGTAATTGGTATGTAGAAAAAAAATTAATTAATTAATATGCAAACCTGATCATGGTACAAGCTTAATACAGCTCCCCTTTGCGACTTTTGAATTTTTGTCGCCGTTTTAGACCAAAATATAATTTATGCGATTATTGTTCCTATTTCTTTCTATGTCTTTCTTTTTTTTTTTTTTCAATATTTTATAATTTAGTTATATTTTTTATGCTCTACTTGGCTTAACAACTTAATCTAACGCATGCACACGATAACTAATACATATCTGTTCCCAAATATGGGGATTAAAATTGATAATTAATTTTACTTAATTTTCAATATTTTTTTACAAAAAAAAAAAAAAAAAATCCAACGGAACATAGGAAGCCTTTTACTTCACCCCTTCGACGGTCAGTGACGTCACACTTCGCTTGCATATCCTGGAGAATACATATTTACTGCATGACAATAGTATACCGAAGAATATATTAAAATAAACCCTGTCGTACTAAATTAAATTATGTTTTCTGCAGAATTTTGTATCAATTACTCAGAAAATAAAAACAGACCAAGTTTTTTTTTTTTCTTTTAATTGCTATACTTTTTATATTAAAATTTTATAACTATAAAAAACTAGTATGCTGTGGCCACCACAAGACTTTCTTCTATATTTTCCTATACAAATTCACACAGTAACAATATTAAAAAAAAAAAAAAAAAAAAATACGATTTTTTTTCAAAGTTTTTTTTCGTAAAAAAAAAAAAAAAAAAAAAAATCGATAACTTTGTTTTAAATTATCACATATTTATAGTTCAACCATTCGTTTTAAAGATATTGACGAGACCTTTCGAAAGATACCCATTTTGAAAATTTACCCCCCCCCCCGGGGGGTACTTTCCCCTGGGGGGGGGGAAGCGATGACCGAGATTTTTTTCCTAATTAACTACTACTATTATCAATAATTCATATTAATTTCACAATCACAGGTTAAGAATAACTCCCATTATGTACATTTATACGAAATTTTGTCCTATATACTGCCATGTTAAAAATTTAGAAAAAATACGATCACAGCACCACCTGTTGAGTGATTGATCCCCAAATATAATCAGCCCCAGTTTATGTCAGGGGCCAACTAAATACCAAGTCTGGTTAAATTTCGTTAAAAAAAAAAAAAAAAAAAAAAAAAAAAAAAAAAAAAACGATTTTTTTTTCTAAGTTACTTTTTGTTAAAAGTAAAAAAAAAATCGATAACTTTGTTTTAAATTATCACAGATTTATAGTTCAACCATTCGTTTTAAAGGTATTGACGAGACCTTTCGAAAGATACCCATCTTTAAAATTTACTCCCCTCGAGGGGGGACTTCCCCCCCAGGGGGGTTCACGAGGCTCCTACGCATACAAAATTTTTTCCCCAGTTGACTACCTCTATTATAAATAATTCTTGTAAATTTCATAATGATTACTAAAAAATAATTATCTTTATGCACATTTATACAAAATTTTGTCCTATATCACCATGTTAAAAATTTAGAAAAAGCGGGATGGCAACGCAACCTGTAAGACAATTTTTACCAAAAGTTGATAGGCACTAATTTATGTCAAGGTGCAACTACATACTAATTTGTATGAAATTCTGTGCAGTAGTTCCTGAGATACAGTTGCCACAAAATTTTGTCACACACACACACACAGACAGACTGACAGACAGACAGTCATTTTCTAAAAAGGGTCAAATCGTGTTCTACAGCTCTTAAAACGTGTAAATCCATCAAAAACCCGAGGTCGAAAATTTTTACGAATCCAATACTTTCTCTATATTACATATAGAAGAAAGTAATAATGATAATTCATTTAATGTTTCTTACTGGCAAAGTGAATTAAATATAGCAAGCAGGTGAATCAGAACTTTTAATTTTCAATGTAAAAAATATTTGTAACAAACAATTAAAAAGTTTTATTACGATTTTTGGCATCAAAAGATATTTAATAATAGTAAATATACAAATTCAGTAATAATACAGAATATAGCAGACTCGGTTTAAATTAATTTTTATTAAAAATTTTAGTAATTATTCATAAATAAATTTTAAATAGCAGAAAATAGATTTAAATAGAACATGACACAGCAGATTAGAACCAGTAGATATGACAAACCTGTTCCAGAACCTCATTTCATACCAGGGGTAACAATTTAAAATTTTTTAGAAAATAAAAATAGCTTTAGAATACATGGAACATAAGCAATTTGGTACAACTATAGTATTTCCCCTCATTTGGCGATTTTTCTTTGGCGCCGATTTGAACGATAACGATGTCGTTCTGGATTGTTTGCGATATAATATGGCAGCCTGCATGCTATTTATTTTGGATTTATGATTTTATGATTTATAATTTAGCTTACGATTTTATCATTTATGCTATATGATTTTTAGATTTATGATTTAGCCATAATCGCCAACGAAAAATCGCCAAATCTAGCTGAGGGGAAATACTATAGTTGTTCCAGCAATTTCTGCATTTTAATTCCCATTTCAAAATATTTGAAAATAGCTAAAATTTTCTTTTAAATTTGTATAATATGATCTAAGATTAGACATAGACTATATATATATATATATATATATATATATCAGATCATAAAATACGGCGTGGTTAATTTGTCTGCTCAGAACAGATTTAGGACCTTCTTGGCGAAATTTGGAATGAAAGTAGCTCGGACATTGGAACAGCTTTAGTATAGGACCGCCTTGGGGAAATTTGAAATTTAGCATCGAAATAGCTGAGATATTTCTCACCAACGTCTTTCCTTGCGCAACTGAGATGATAGCCTTCATTGGCAAATGGAACAAAAATTTAAAAGTCGCCAAAGGTGTTCTGTACTAAAGCTGTATTCAGACGTTTCTCGCCCAAGATCTTTTCTTACGCAATTATGATAGCCCTTTTAATTTATCGCAAAAATGTCAACAAAAATTTAAAAGTCGCCAAGTCTCTATACTAAAGCTTTACCCTAATATTTCTAAATGAAACATTTCAAAAAATCATTACTTTTTTTAAAAAAAAAAGGGGGGGGGGGAGAAAGAGAGAGAGAGAGAGAGAGAAACGTATGGATATTATTATTATTATTATTTTATTTTATTTTCATTAGAAGACTATTACGCTGTTTGGCCCATTTAAGGACTTAATAAACTCGGCGCCCATTTGAGACCTTGCTTCATTTGTAATTGAGAAATAAATAAGATATTAGTAATTTTATTTTTTCAGTCTAACAGACCGGTTAATTACAGCTTATGTTTTGTTTGTAATTAAGAATGAGATAAATAAATAACGGTGCTTGTGTATTAACTGCACGCCACTATCAAGATATTCCTATACATAAATATACATGTAAATATATAAGATAATACAATATATTTCATAGGGATCACATCTGGGAACAACTATAGTATCTCCCCACAGCTGAATTTGGCGATTTATTTTTGGCGATTATGGCTAAATCATAAATCTAAAAATCATAAATCATAAATGATAAAATCATAAGCTAATTTATAAATCATAAATAATAAAATCATAAATCCAAAATAAACAGTATGCAGGCTGCCATATTATATCGCAAACAGTCCAGAACGATATCGTTATCTTTCAAATCGACGCCAAAGAAAAATCGCCAAATTTAACTGTGGGGAGATACTATAGTTGTACCCACATCTGAAATATTTGTGCATATATACCAAAATATAAATATTAAAATACACACAAAATATATAGTTTGTATCACCGAATGCTCGTGATAAACTGCTGGCGTGCGTTTATTAGGAAGTACTTAAATGATTTGTAAATTTATCCGGTTTGAATTTGTTATTAGTTATATTATTATTAACATTATTAAATTATTAAATCCTTTATTACTTTCTTCTATATTCAATAGAAGAAAGTATTGGATTCGTAAAAATTTTCGACCTCGGGTTTTGGATGGATTTACATGTTTTGAGAGCTGTAGAACACGATTTGACCATTTTTAGAAAATGTCTGTCTGTCTGTCTGTGTGTGACAAAATATTGTGGCAACTGTATCTCATGAACTAGTGCGCAGAATTTCATAAAAATTGGTATGTAGTTGCACCTTGACATAAATTAGTGCCTATCAACTTTTGGTAAAAATTGTCTAACAGGTTGCGTTGCCATCCCGCTTTTTCTAAATTTTTAACATGATGATATGGGACAAAAATTTTTATAAATGTGCATAAAGAGAATTATCTTTTAGTAATCATTATGAATTTTACAATAATTATTTATAATAGAGATAGTCAACTGGGAAAAAAAAATTGAATGTGTAGGAGCCTCGCCCCCCCCCCTTCCAGGGGGGAAGTCCCCCCCTCGAGGGGAGTAAATTTCCAAGATGGGTATCTTTCGAAAGGTCTCGTCAATACCTTTAAAACGAATGGTTGAACTATCAGTCTGTGATAATTTGAAACAAAGTTATCGATTTTTTTTTTTTTTTACTTTTAACAAAAAAAAAAAAAACTTTTTTTTTTTTTTTTTTTTAATATATATATATATATTGTTACTGAGTGAATTTGTATAGGAAAATATAGAAGAAAGTCTTGTGTTGGCCAAAACATACTAGTTTTAATTTACTAAGGAGCTCTGCTCCCTGCTCGCTCCTCTCAACAATCCGAGGCTCCCCTCCCTCGTATTCGCTTCCCTCATCAACCTCAGCGGGGATGTACCCACCTATTCGCAGCTTTGCCTTTCATCGAATGCGAATATTAATAATACATAACGCAAGAAAAAAAATAAATATATAAATTATGAATTTTTGTCTAAAAAGAAAAGCTTTTTCAACTTTTTCGATGCTATCCGTTTCGATGCTGATTATTATTAATTTTCTTTTCTTTCGGGAAAAAAAAAAAGATTTTGACTTAATTCTGGCAAAAGCAGAATTTAGTTTCGTACGGAGGACTAGGTTTTTTTTTTTTTTTTTTTTTTTTTTTTCAAATTATAACATCGTTTTCAAATTGTTCAATTATACCACTAAATGCAAAACTGGTGTACAAACGATAAATAGACAATAATACTTCTTCACACACCATAAATTTTAAGCCAGCACTACCGGTTTCGAAAGGACGTAGCCTTCCTTCATCAGGTGCAAAAAACAAGTGCTACTGCCTTGGAGGCAAAAGCAAGACAGTCTTGCTTTTGCCTCCAAGGCATCAGCACGTGTTTTTTGCACCTGATGAAGGAAGGCTAAGTCCTATCGAAACCGGTAGTGCTGACTTAAAATTTATGATGTGTGAAGAAGTATTATTGTCTATTTATTGTTCAATTGTATTTTCGTTAAATTTTCGATTCCGATAAATGTCCAACCATTGTAAAACTGGCGACAATGTTTTATCCGCAGATTGAGACTAACAGTCCTCCGTACTAATATAAAAAAATATTTGATAAATAATAACTTTAATAAATATTATGTCCTGCGTGAATTTTTTATTGGACAATACATAAGAAAGCTTCGTGGTGATCGTATCGTGCTATATTTATGATAATTTTGCCTCGTGTATAGTTTGTAAATTGATGTTAATTCATTTTTTCTCAAAAAAACTAGTATGTTGTGGCCACCACAAGACTTTCTTCTATATTTACCTATACATATTCAATCAGTAACAATATTTAAAAAAAAAAAAAAAAAAAAAAAAAAAAGTAAGATTTTTTTTCTAAGTTTTTTTTTTTTTTTTTTTTGTTAAAAGTAAAAAAAATCGATAACTTTGTTTTAAATTATCACAGATTTATAGTTCAACCATTCGTTTTAAAGGTATTGACGAGACCTTTCGAAAGATACCCATCTTGAAAATTTATCCCCCCCCCCTTGGGATACTCCCCCCCCCCAGGGGGGGGAAGGCGATGCCCCCGCATGCACAATTTTTTTTCCTAATTAACTACTACTATTATCAATAATTCATATTAATTTTACAATCACAGGTTAAGAATATCTCTCATTATGTACATTTATACGAAATTTTGTCCTATACTACCATGTTAAAAATTTAGAAAAAATACGATCACAGCGCCACCTGTTGAGCGATTGATCCCCAAATATAATCAGCACCAGTTAATGCCGGGGACAAACTAAATACCAAGTTTGGTTAAATTTCGTTTAAAAAAAAAAAAAAAAAAAAAAAAAATGCGATTTTTTTTTTCTAAGTTTTGTTTTGTTAAAAAAAAAAATCGATAACTTTGGTTTAAATTATCACAGATTTATGGTTCAACCATTCGTTTTAAAGGTATTGACGAGACCTTTCGAAAGATACCCATCTTGAAACTTTGCCCCCCCGGGTGGGAACTTCCCCCCCCCCGCTGGGGGGGGGAAACAATGCCCCCACATGCACAAAAATTTTTTCCTAGTTAACTACTACTATTATCAACCTGATCTTTCGAAAGATACCCATTGTGAAAATTTACCCCCCCTGGGGGGGTATTTTCCCCCTAGGGGGGGGAAGCGATGCCCCCCCATGCAGAAAATTTTTTTCCTAGTTACATACTACTATTATCAATAATTCATATTAATTTTAGAATCACAAGTTTAAAACAACTCTAATTATGCACATTTAAACGAATTTTTGTCCTATTCTGCCATGTTAAAAATTTAGATAAAATGCTATCACAGCGCCACCTGTTGAGCTATTGATCCCCAAACATAATCAGCACCAGTTTATGTCGGGGACCAACTAAATACCAAGTTTGGTTAAATTTCGTTAAAAAAAAAAAAAAAAAAATTTCGATTTTTTTCTAAGTTTTTTTTCGTTAAAAGTAAAAAAAATCGATAACTTTGTTTTAAATTATCACAGATTTATAGTTCAACCATTCGTTTTAAAGGTATTGACGAGATCTTTCGAAAGATACCCATCTTGAAACTTTGCCCCCCCGGTCGGGTACTCCCCCCCCCGCTGGGGGGGGGGAACCGATGCCCCCACATGCACAAAAAATTTTTCCCAGTTAACTATTACTATTATCAATGAGACCTTTCGAAAGATACCCATCTTGAAAATTTACTTCCCCGGGGGGGATTTTCCCCCCTGGGGGGGGGGGAACCGATGCCCCCCCATGCACAAAATTTGTTTCCTAGTTAACTACTACTATTATCAATAATTCCTATTAATTTTACAATCGTAAGTTTAAAATAACTCTCATTATGCCCATTTATACGGTATTTTGTCCTATGCTGCCATGTTAAAAATTTGCATAAAATGCGATTACAGCGCCACCTGTTGAGCTATTGATCCCAAAATCTAATCAGCACCAGTTCATGTCAGGGTGCAACTAAATACCAAGTTTGGTTAAATTTCATTCATTGGTTCGTGAGATACAGCGTCCACAAAAAAATGATACAGACAGACAGACAGACAGACATTTTCTAAAAACTATTGATTCGTGTTCTCCACATCCCAAAACATGTAAATCCATCAAAAAGTGGACTTCGAAAATTTTCGCGAATCCAATACTTTCTCTATATTACATATAGAAGAAAGTAAAAAGGCTTTGAAACTGAAAGTTGGTTTAAACCAACGAGATATATAAAGTAGAGCGATAAATGGTAACCCTTGAGAAGGTCCAAGATGAGTCATGTGACATGCTCTCCTTGCACCTGCGTATTCGGTGGTTCCCTTTGTAACGGCTTATTTTCAGTAAATTTCTATGGCAACGGTTTGGAGATTGTTCTTCGCATATGTATAGCAGCCAATGTTTTTGTTTACTTACGTAGTTTAATATTCTTTTGTTCTAAATCATTTTGATTTCGTTTTTACTTCTCTTTTATTTCGTGTAGTTGAACTTTAACCGACAAAATGCTTAAAAATAGTTGAAAAATTATTATTTGTTGTTAAATTTATTTCTTTAAAAGTTTAACTTTTCTTTTATAAACACTTTTAAACTTTGTTGGGAAACGATGAAAAAAAAGGTATTTTATTATTTATTAAAATGTGAAATATGCGTAAAATTATTTTAAAAACAATTTATTTCGGTCATAGGACTGTCATGTTACCTAATAATAATGATAATTTGTCGAACTGATATTTTAAATGCCGAAATAGCGATAAAGGGCCAAACACAGCAACCTAATAGAGCATGTCACGTGATTAATCTTGAACCACGGAAAGCTAATCCTTCATCCATTGAATCAGCACTCTAATTTATATATCTCGTTGGTTTAAACTACTTTAGGGGAAAGAAATAAAAGTAATAAAGTTACATATTTAAACACAAATATTTGTAAGCTTTCAAGTTTTATAAACGTATTTCTTAAAAAAAAAAAAAAAAAATGAAAGAAAGAAAAAGAAAAGAAAAGAAAAAAGAAAAAAGTTCAGAGCTATAATAATGTTAATTTTATCCTGCAAGTTTTATTTTTCACAAAGTTTTATATCGATTGTAATATTTACGGGTGAATTTCTTTTCATTTCAAAAGAAATTTAAAGTCAACTCGTAAACTTTTTTTGCAACAGTTAAAAATTAAAATAAATTATGCATTTTTGTCATATTACTCCGTGATTTTTGTCTAAAAAAGGGCTTTTTCAATTTTTTTGATGCTGACCGTTTAGATGCTGATTATTAATAATTTTCTTTTCTTTTCTTTTTCTTTCAAAAGAAAAAAAAAGTGTATGCCGTTTTCTTCAGAAGTACAGGACCAGCCTAAATCATCAAGCTGAGACAGTTACAGTTACAGATATTTTGTATACCAGAAAAAAATTTGTTCTAAAAATTCTTTAAGAAGTCAATGTAAGGGAACTCATCCTTCACCATGATAATGCATTTTCTCTTATGGCAAGATTGACAGTTTAATTTCTTGAACAAAAACACATAAAAATAATAGAGCATCTACGCTATTCCCCTGATCTTGCAATCTTTGACATTTGGCTATTTTTTATTAAAGAAAAATTTACGTGTTTCATTCCGAAGACGTGGTTGAAGAGGCTATACAAACATATTTTTCAATGATTCCAAGAAATGAATGGCTTGAAGCACTTAATCTTTGGAAAATTCGCCTAGAAAGGTAAATTGATGTTGGAGAGGACTACTTTGATCGCTGCTAATATCTGGTAATTTAAACATTTTCTGTTTAGCCAACTCTCAAAAATTTCAGACTCACCCTCGTGTTCAAATAAATTTTAAAGAAAGTACATTAATTTATCAGTTTAAGTTCTATTATCCGGCTATCATTAGGGAAGAATTAGAAATTTCAACCCGTAAAATTACTCTGTGTAACTAAACAATCTCATTTAATTTGCCAAAAAAATGGTTAGAGTTACTTCAGAAATGTAATAGAGAAATTGAATTTATCGAGAATATAAGTATGGCACTAAAATATAAAAATCTGGAGTGACTCCACTCGACTTTCCGAACATTGAGTAATTAACCGTTTTGTAGATAAAGCAAAGAAAGAGGAGTTGTTACACAAACAAAAGAGAGAAAACCATAATAGAGTGAAAGAATTTTTCTCCATATGTTACACGATATTTAGTTTTATTTAACGCTACTGAACTTTGAGCCTTTAGATCATAATGATAAAGAATTTTTCGCTGTGTCCCTATAAAAACCTATAAATGCTAGATTCACGAAAATGCTTATATTTAGTGCAGCAGCGATTTATAATATTCATATAAATTTTCAGCTCAATTGAATAAGGCGTTTAGATGCTATCGCACTTTTAAAAATTTGGTCTCATAGGCCATAATGATAAAGAATTTTTCTTTGTGCCCCTGTAAAAAAACTGTAAGTGCTAAATTCACCAAAATGTATACCGTTCGTGCAACTGTGACCTATAATATGTGTACAAATTTTTTTCTCAGATTAATAGAGCATTTAGACGCTATCGCACTTTTAAAAATTTAGCCCCATAGGCCATAATGATAAAGAATTTTTCCTGGTGTCCCTGTAAAAAAACTATAAGTGCTAGATTCACCAAAATCTATAGGGTTCGTACTATGGTGACTTACAATATACATACCAACTTTCAGCTTATTCGAACAAAGCGTTTAGACGCTAGCGTGTTCACTCACAGACATACACACACACATACACACATACACACACACACACACACACATACATACACACACGCATACATACATCATCGTAAAAATAGTCGAAACGGACTCAGGGGACCTCGAAACGTATAGAAACATCAAAATTTCAAATTCGGATTTTTGACATGATTACAATACTTTCCTCACTATAGTGTTCGGAAAGTAAAAAAGAAAAGAAAAAAATTCACAATGACCCTTGCTTGCCTCTTGCTTTCTTGCTCTCTAAAAAATGCCTTGCCCCTTGCTTTCAACAAGATAATGAAAAATAATAATAATCTCATTAGACTAATGTCGTGTACGTGCGCTTTTTATTTCCTAATTTAAAATTACTAAAAACTAGTATGTTGTGGCCACCACAAGACTTTCTTCTATATTTTCCTATACAGATTCACTCAGTAACAATATTTAAAAAAAAAAAAAAGCGATATTTTTTCAAAGATTTTTTTCGTTAAAAGTAAAAAAAAAATCGATAACTTTGTTTTAAATTATCACATATTTATAGTTCAACCATTCGTTTTAAAGGTATTGACGAGACCTTTCGAACGATACCCAACTTGAAAATTTATCCCCCCCCCCTTGGGATACTCCCACCCAGGGGGGGGAAGGCGATGCCCCCGCATGCACAATTTTTTTTCCTAATTAACTACTACTATTATCAATAATTCATATTAATTTTACAATCACAGGTTAAGAATATCTCTCATTATGTACATTTATACGAAATTTTGTCCTATACTACCATGTTAAAAATTTAGAAAAAATACGATCACAGCGCCACCTGTTGAGCGATTGATCCCCAAATCTAATCAGCACCAGTTTATGTCAGGGGCCAACTAAATACCAAATTTGGTTAAATTTTGAAAAAAAAAAAAAAAAGAAGTTACGATTTTTTTTTTTTTTTTTTTTTTTTCGTTAAAAGTAAAAAAAAATCGATAACTTTGTTTTATATTATCACAGATTTATAGTTCAACCATTCATTTTTAAGGTATTGACGAGGTCTTTCGAAAGATACCTATCATGAAAATTTACTCCCCTCGAGGGGGGACTTCCCCCAAGGGGAGGTGGTGAGGCTCCTACACATACAAAAAAATTTTCCCAGTTGACTATCTCTATTATAAATAATTCTTGTAAATTTCATAATGATTACTAAAAAATAATTCTCTTTATGCACATTTATACAAAATTTTGTCCTATATCACCATGTTAAAAATTTAGAAAAAGCGGAATGGCAACGGAACCTGTAAGACAATTTTTACCAAAAGTTGATAAGCACTAATTTATGTCAAGGTGCAACTACATACCAATTTGTACGAAATTCTGTGCAGTAGTTCCTGAGATACAGTTGCCACAAAATTTTGTCACACACACACAGAGACTGACAGACAGACAGACAGACAGATATTTTCTAAAAATGGTCAAATCGTGTTCTACAGCTCTCAAAACGTGTAAATCCATCAGAAACCCGAGGTCGAAAATTTTTAAAAATCCAATACTTTCTTCTATTGAATATAGAAGAAAGTAAAAAAAACTTTTTCGATACTGTCGGTATCAAAACTGATTACTATCCGCGTTTGTAATGATCGATAGATGGCACTTTCTTAACTGGAGTTTTTAGTAAATATAATAGCCACGTGTATTTATTATCGTTCTTTCTCCGTCATTGCATCATGGAATTTAATAATTCCACTGTATTTTAACTGCATCTATATGTTATCTTACAACAAAGGTCCTTAAAAAATAAATAAATAAATAAATAAAAATAAAGGTACAACTATAGAGTTGGTCCATAACTGGATTTGGCGATTTTTCTTTGGCACCGTTTTGAACGATAATGATGCCTTTCTGGATTCTTTGCAATAAAATACACTTTTGTTTACGCTTCGAATCCATCGCAACCATTTGCAAAAACGACATTTCTCCATAATCACCAAAGAAAAATCATCAAATGCACTTGTGGACCAATACTATGTTGTTCCACATCCATTAAATGTGATCGTTTTGCTTTTGCTCTTTAGCGAAGGAAACGATCAGCTTTATCTAAAATATTTTATAATTAAAACAAAATTAACCGTATTATTACTTGTGAAATCCTCAGGTGCGAAATGTTTCGAACAAACAGTCATACTTGACGATACTTCTTTCCCAATTCGTAAATGTCTAATCCATTCAGACTTTCTACTAACTTTTTTCTTTTTCATTTGTGGAGGCAACTGGAATTTTAAATTTGTCATTTGGAAACAAATGGAAGCTTAATTCCGGATTTCTTGATACATTGGAGTTACACTGTAGCACACAGCAGCATGTGTTATCTTTTTTGCCGGATTTATTCATCCTATCGAAAATACAGCAGCAGCAAGCAATGGTGTCTCGACGAAAGCGTGAAAGCTATCCGTCCAGTTTTATTGTTAATATCACCTTAGCCCATCAGAGGGCGAGCATTTCATTACAATCGCGGATTAATTTTCTTTTCTTAAAAAAAAAAAAAAAAAAAAAAAAAAAAGATGAAATTCTGGCAAAATTTAGTTTAGTACTATTATTATTATTATTATTATTATTATTATTTCAAATTATACTATCGCTTTCAAATTATTCAATTATATTTTCGATAAATTTTCGATTTCGATAAAGGTCCAATCATCGTAAAACTGGCGACAATGTTTTATCCGTAGATTGAGACTAATAGTCCTCCGTACTAAAAATCTAGTACCTATTTTTTCTATTGCCTATATTTTTTACTCTTGGATTTTTTAGTTAATTTGGGACAATATATAAAAAGGAAAATCCTAATAGGGTTTTTGAGTTCTTTGTCCCCACGTTGTATGCCATTTAAGGTAATGTACTGTGCGTCACTGTGTCTTGTAAAAGAACTATAAATGGTAAACTTCCAATATCAAACATTTATTTATTTCTTTATGTTTTAAACAATTTAACATCACTGTTAAGAGAACTTTATAAAGTTTGAAGCCATAAAACCACAACGAATAAAAATTCTACTTTATATTCCAGTAAAAATAAAATAAATTAAATTGTGTATTTTTATCTAAAAAAGGGCTTCTTCAATTTTTTCCACACTGTCCGTTTCGATACCGATTATTATTAATTTTCTTTTCTTTTACGATTTCTTTTACTTTTCTTTACGATTTCACCATTTTTAGAAAATGTCTGTCCGTCCGTCTGTCTGTCTGTCTGTCTGTCAATCTGTTTGTGTGTGTGTGACAAAATTTTGTGGCAATTGTATCTCAGGAACTACTGCACAGAATTTCCTACAAATTGGTATGTAGCTGCACCTTGACATAAATTAGTGCCTATCAGCTTTTGGTAAAAATTGTCGTACAGGTTGCGTTGCCATCCCACTTTTTCTAAATTTTTAACATGGTGATATAGGACAAAATTTTGTATAAATTTGCATAAAGAGAATTATGTTTTAGTAATCATTATGAAATTTACAAGAATTATTTATAATAGAGATAGTCAACTGGGAAATTTTTTTTGTATGTGTAGGACCCTCACCCCCCCCCCCCCGGGGGGAAGTCCTCCCTTGAGGGGAGTAAATTTTCAAGATGTGTATCTTTCGAAAGGCCTCGTCAATACCTTTAAAATGAATGGTACTTTTAACGAAAAAAAAAAAAAAAATCGTAATATTTTTTTTTTTTTTTTTTTTTTTTTTTTTATATATTTAACCAAACTTGGTATTTAGTTGGCCCCTGACATAAATTGGTGCTGATTAGATTTGGGGATCAATCGCTTAGCAGGTGGCGCTGTGATCGTATTTTTTCTAAATTTTTAATATGGCAGTATAGGACAAAATTTCGTATAAATGTACATAATAAGAATTATTCTTAACCTGTGATTGTAAAATTAATATGAATTATTGATAATATTCGTAGTTAATTAGGGGAAAAAATTGTGCGTGTGGACCCCCCGAGGAGGGGGGATTTTCAAGATGGGTATCTTTCGAAAGGTCTCGTCAATGCCTTTGAAACGAATGGTTAAACTATAAATATGTGATAATTTAAAACAAAAATATCGATTTTCTTTTCTTTTCTTTTCTTTTCTTTTCTTTTTTTTAATATTGCTACTGACAAGTAAACCTTCTCTCCTTTGATACCGGTTTTCCGGAAACCCATATATTTTCTGAAAGCTTATGTCACAAGTATAAAAACTGTGAAATCTTAGGGGCAGAGGGACAAGCGTTTAGGAGATACAGGGCCCACAAAGTATCAGTAAAGTGTGTATAGAGGGACATATTCCCACAAAGACGTCTCTATTCCTTGTATGTTCCCGTATATTGCTGTCAAGTACTAACGTATTGTATGTCTTCTTCTTACATTGCTTCTTATTATATGGATACTATAGTCGTTGTGGTGGCCTTGGTCTCCCGATTCGGAACAAGTAATCGGTCTCCGAACATCCAGGAATCGGAGATGATAAAACACATAATTACTCTCCTGGAAAATGATATGGAGATTGTGGAAGGGATCCGGACATTAGGATTTGCTAGAGGCGATGGAGAAGAACGGACGAGGATATGGACTTCGAAGATGATGGTGTCTATAAGGAACAGCAATGCTCGTCGCAACAGTCACAGTCTCCACTTCTGTCATGACATATTTTGGTCAAGTATGGCTAATGACAGGAAGAAAATTCTGCTTTTAGTCGATTCATGGTGTTCTAGCAAAGATCATGCATTGTCTGCTTCCGAAGTACTTGATGGTAAAGTCCTACAAAAAGAATTGGTACCTGAAGGATGTACAGGAAAGTTTTAGCCTCTGGATATTCATTTTTTCAGACACTAGAAATATTTTGTTCGTTACATAATGGACACTATTATCGAGACACATGAGCACATCTGGCACCGCGGTAGTTTTCTGGCCCTGCAGTCTTTTTTCCCTATATCAGTTCAATGCTCCTCGTTTGAAGAACTTGATTAAGTATGCTTTTTATAAAAGCGGATGCTTGGACGACAAACCTGGAATGTGGATTGCGCCAATGGATTACTGCTTCAATTCATTGACAAATGATAAGTTTGCAAATGTGCGGCTATCGCTTTTGTAAAATGTGCCCGTTGTGAACTGTCTTTCTGCCCGTCTCACTGTTTATTTGATGAATTGTACATTGATTGTCTCTTGTAATTGACTTCGTTTGAAGTCAGTAGCAAGTATCCCAACGTATACTGTTTCTTTTCAACGAGTTGTTTCTTCCTTTATATTGATACCTCCACCTTCTTACCATATTATTAGTTCATATAAATACATGAAACGAACATTTTAGCGACTTTTGGTGTCATCTTTCCAACATTTTATGTCCTATAACTCCTAAACGCTTGTCCCTCTGCCCCTAAGATTTCACAGTTTTTCTACTTGTGGCATAAGCTTTCAGAAAATATACAGGTTTCCGGAAAACCGGTATCAAAGGAGAGAAGGTTTACTTGTGAGTGAATTTGTATAAGAAAATATCGAAGAAAGTCTTGTGGTGGTCACAACATAGTAATTTTTTAGTAATCATTATGAAATTTGCAAGAATTATGTATAATAGAGACAGTCAACTGTGAAAAATTTTTTGTATGTGTAGGAGCCTCGCCCCCCCCCCTGAGGGGGAAGTCCCCCCACGAGGGGAGTAAATGTTAAGGATGGGTATCTTTCAAAAGGTCTCGTCAATATCTTTAGAAGGAATAGTTGAACTGAAAAATAAATCTGTGATAATTTAAATCAAAGTTATCGATTTTTTTTTACTTTTAACAACAACAACAAAAAAAAACTTAGAAAAAACAAAGTAGTATATATATATATATATATATATATATATATATATATATATATATATTAACGAAATTTAACCAGACTTGGTATTTAGTTGGTTCCCGACATAAACTGGTGCTGATTACATTTGGGGATCAATCACTCAACAGGTGGCGCTGTAATCGCATTTTCTCTAAATTTTTAACATGGCAGTGTAGGACAAAATTGCGTATAAATGCACATAATCAGAGTTATTTTTAACTTGTGATTGTAAAATTAATAGGAATTATTGTTAATAGTAGTAATTAACTTGAAAAAAAAAATTCTGTGCATGTGAGGGCATCGCTTCCCCCCGGGGGGTAAATTTTCATGATGGGTATCTTTCGAAAGATCTCGTCAATACCTTTAAAAAGAATGGTTGAACTATAAATCTGTGATAATTTAAAACAAAGTTATCGATTTTTTTTACTTTTAACGAAAAAAAACTTCGAAAAATAAAATATATATATTTTTTAATATATTTACTGAGTGAATTTGTATAGGAAAATTTAGAAGAAAGTCTTGTGGTGGCCACAACATACTTGTTTTTTTCCGTTTTGATGGAAGTATTGTATTTGGTCCAAAAATTCGATATCAAATTTTCACCTGATTTGCGCTTTTTAAGGTCTCGTGAGTTTAACAAGTTCCTAAAGTAGTTTTTAACAATTGGTCAGTTTGTGTGTGTGTAATGTATGTGGGAAACCTTTTGGCTAGCATATCTCCGAAACTAATAAATATAGAACTATGAATCTTCAGAATTGAGACAGGTCTGGTGTACAGAGGAATTTTCAAATGCTGGGGGAAATTGGAAAACCAGAAGTGGGAAATCGTAATCCAGAAATGGGACCGTAAGTCCGTTTCTCAAAAGCGGTTCTAACGGTTTTCTTCAAAGTTGCTATAGAAACATTCCATTAGATATTAGATATTAGTTGCTATATAAACACTCTATCTAGTCCTTTACTAAATTTGCTTGAGACTTTGATAAGGGTTATGTAGATAACGAGTAGCAACCTTGTTCATAAATAGGTTCTATATAAGAGTTTGAAATGGCTGCTAATTTCTAACAAGATAGCGGATAAAGTTGACAAACGAATTCATCCAAAATATTTCTAAGGTAACTCAACTGTCCAATTTTGGTTCGAATTTGTTCAGCATTTTGGAAGTTATCAGGATTACAAATTTTCCATTATATATAGACAAAAAGATTGATAGATAAATAAATAAATAAATCATTGGAAAAGGTTAGTTGGTAAGCCAATCAATCAAAAAGACATTAAACACTATTGGCAATAATGGGATAATTAGGGTAGCCGAAATTTTTTCATTAGTAAGTAAGTTTAACTATCTTTACACATGTATACTTTTCATTTAGATACACTGGACACTGCCCAGACTTACATGAACATATTGGAATAACATATCCTTGGGCAACTCATGCAGTATTAGAAGAAAAACCATACTGCGCTATGAGGCTTGCACCAATGAGAGTCCCTACTCGGAAACGTGCTCCTTTCTCTCCACGACTCAAGACTGGTAGAGATGATGATGACAAAATCATAAAGGAAAAGAGAGTAGCACAGAAATACCGCGTTCTCGGAAATGATGATCCTCTTGGATGTTGTGGTAATTATTATTTCAATTCATTATAAATATGGTATTTTGGTAGGACACTAACACGACTTGCTCTTGCCTGGCATCTGAATATTATAAAGACAAATTATATATTAAGGTGTTAGATAACAAGTACTGTACATGAACGCACTTTAAAAACAGTTTAAAATTGTTTTAAAAACAAATTTATTTGACATATATTTCTGTGTAAGTTGGTGTTACCGCACTCTCAACCTCCCATTAGAACATAATACTTATATTCATAAAAAAGGGACTTATTAAATTTAAAACTTTATTAAAAATTATTCAAACAACTTTCAAATACACCAGTTCTCAAAAATTACAAATTTTGGTCAAAAGTTTCAAGCGGTAACATAAGCATGTGATTTGCAAAGCACTAAATTTGAATTTAGTGCAATTACTCGTCTTTACCTCTAAACACGTAATTATAGCAAAAAAACAAGCGTTGAAAGCTGGACTTTAAACAGCATTTTGTTTACTCTATGGATATGAGAAAATAATTATCATCATTCTCCAAGAAATTTCATGGATTTAGTAAAATCTAATATAGCATTCCTGTCAATTATATTCATTCTATATAATATTTCTCTAACGTGCACCAATTTCAATTATTTTTTGTCGAAACGATACGAAAGAGATGTAATTAATAAAATCCACGAGAATAAAAAATATTTAAAAATTAACAATATTTAAGCACGCGGGTGTCACTTGTCTAATGACATTATTTTATGGAAAAATGTATTTTTAAAAATTGCTTCTGCAAAATCTTTGCAAGCATCGTTTTAAACCTAGCAATACTTTAAAGATATATACAGAATATGAATTATTATCATAAATTGACTAAATCCCAGTCACAAAAAACATAATAAAAATAGAAATTAGTTTTTTTTTTTTTTTTTTTTTTTTTTTTAAGAAAAAATTATACGAAAATTAATAAAAAGTCATCGCCAACACGGCGATAAAAATTTAGAAGTCATCGTGGAAGTCCTATATACTAAAACTGTACATGTACAGCCTGCGGAAGTATAAAAACTGGATCGTGAACCATGGATTTTATTTTGAAACCTTTCTTCGAATGGTTTTGTTGTCACTACTGTACAATATTAATTTGGTTCTAATAATAATTTGGCTTCTGGTAAATAAATTTTTAATTAGGTAGTGAAATTTATATAATTTTTATGAATTTAAAATTTTAAAGGTAAATAAGAAATGAGATGCGAAAATTTCGCACAAGTTTGCTAGTAGAAGAGAATATTTTAGTTTAATTTTGGATAACCCTGCATATTATCTATAAATTATATATACACACTACGTAGTGTACTTTAATTTAGTGGCTTTGTAAAAGAATGGTGAATAGTTTTCACACGGTATTCTACAACATTTTCAAAATATGTTTTTATACGTATAAAAATATATGTTTATTTAATTTCGTTTACTGCAGTCTCTAGGTGTTAAACTGTGAGTATCAGAAATTTGCCAATGAACGTAATGTATTTGAATTCTCTTGGATGTCCATGTACACAAATTATTTGTTTGATTTTTACAAACAGGGGATTTCCTGCTAATACTTGCTCTTGGAAATGGTTTTTCTATCACGTTTTACTGATATGAAACTTAATATAAATATATTACTAATTCAGAAAAAACATAGTGAAGTTTTTATGTACTTTGAAGGGTATAGGGAGGAAAAGGAAAGAGAAATGAGATGTTTTATCCCTTTTTTTTACTTCTTAAAGTGTAAAATTTTGAATTGATAATTAAAAAAGTTTCACTGAAGTCTATAACTGTATAGCTTGGGGACGGAGGGCTTGGTTGAATTGGTTGGATTTAACGTCGCTTTAATATAGCATTATAGGTAATTGGCGACAGTCTGGGACGCACCCCAAAAGGTGGTCCAGAGACATGCCATCATAATTTTGATCCTCTACGGAGGGGATGGCTCCCTCACTTCGGTGACCCTCCAGAGGTATCATGTAGATTGGAACATGGAGGGCATGGTGGCCACAACGGATTTTATTTGCACCAGCCACCATTAGTGTCCACGACGGTATTTGGCCAGCTCGAGTATAAAAGGCGGGAAAAAAAATGCATGACATTTTTTATCAGATTTTATGTCACATATGTTCGTCTCTCTGAATACTTCAATTATGTTTAAACATGTTTTATTTTTAGTAAATAATAATCGTATAAAAATTCATCAAAATGAGTAAAAGGCCCTTTAAAATCATCTTTATTTTGTCATTTAGTTCCCTCAGGTATATCCCACATCTGCTGTATATTTTCCTTAATTAATACGTAATAATTATACAAAGCTTGGTTAAAATTAGAAATAAGCATTAAAAAAATCTTTAAATAAATAATTTATTTATTATTTATTAGTGACTAATTTTCCAAGTCAATTTGATTTGAATAAATATTGAGATTTCATGTAGTAAAATTTGAATGTAAAGCACTCTGATAATTTTATAGCGGACATTATCTATATATTTAGGATTCATTTATTATTTATTATATTACAATAATGTCCACACTTTACATTGATATTTCCAAAAAAATTGAGAACTAATATTTTTCTAAAGTATAATGCATATTTTCACCATATCTTTATTCGTAAATATTGTAGTACTAATAAAATATTATATCATACTCTTTGACCGCGTCGAATTGATCCCCGGTTGGCAAAGTGCCAGAACGATTCCACTAACGCGCTAGGAGACACAGCAAGGAAGACAGAGGGGAATCGTCTGCTATGTGTAGAATCATTAATACTCCTGCTTCGTTTTCTGTTACGTTACGGACATTCCTATTTTATAAATGGACCAGTCATTTTCACTCATGCGCAGATGACGCCAGGGATCTTCCTTCCGCGGTTTATCAGTAATTGTTAAAACATTTATAAAAGATATAATGAATAAAAATTATTTATACTGATTATATATATTCACTAGCTGGTTTTGCCCACTTCGCTGGACACTATACTTAAATGAGATGTCAAAATCACATATCATTATTAATAACCTAGGTTAAAGTTCCCGCTGTGTTCGGTACAACTTTTTCCCACTTGAAATGTGAAGAGTCCGGGTCCCCGCTGCCTTCGACAGCAACTTACCCGCTTCTTACTTCCCCTTCCCCAGCGGGTAAGTTCGACGCTTTGCGAAATCCTACCAAAGTACATAGTGTGTACACTTAATCAACATCCACACGCCAAAATTCATCACTATAAGATAATTCAAAGCGAATTCAAACGGTAAAACGCATTTATTACCACCCGACCCCAGGAGGAGGAATTTCGTAAAATCTCGTTAGAATAACTGTCGGATAAATATAAACAATTTACTCACCAAATTTCATGACCGCAGATCCCAAGACAAATTTAGTGCCAAAAGGAAGATCGCGAATTTGCAACTTCCTCCCCCCCTCCCCCCCCCCACACACACGCACAGACATACCGGTTTACCCTACCAAGTGAGGTCCCCGTAATTTTGCATTCATTGCGAGGTCCACCTAAAATTATTTATATCTCCGGTATAAATTAACATATCCAAATATAAATTATTGTTTTCTTAATTATAGACATGGGAGAACCCAGATGATCCAAAATTTTTTTAATAAATTAAATATAAAATTTCCGCATTTTGCATTCAAAGCGAGGACCGGAAGAAGGGAAAATTTGTGGGTTTATTAGGGATTATCTTCTTAAAATCCCCAGTAAAAAGGGATTGTCTCGTTTAAGACCGGAATGTCAGCTATCAAGTGCGGGGAATCAAAAACCACATTCTTTTCTTTTGAATAAAACAAATATCGGTCCACGTGTTTTTACATATATTACGCAGAAAACATACACACGGAAAAATAAATTGCACTATTTGAAATTGTTTTTTTCCTCCCGTCCTTTTAATTATAAGAGAAGTAAAAAAGAAAATATACATACATATACATATATATATATATATATATATTTGCATTATTCAATGGAAAATTATTTGTACATTTTCAAAATAAAGTGATATTTTGTATTATGGTTTGTTAACACATAAAAAATTGCACCAAATTTAATTTTTTAACCGATTAAATTCTGAAATCACAATAAAGTTCACAGCTTTAATAGAAAAAAAAAATGTAGAAAAACTTTTAAAAAGAAAAAAAAAACTGCAGATTATCAAAACATTTTGGAACAATAAAAAATTTAAGAAAGGGGGGGGGGGATTTTTGCTTCCAAACTGCAATTATTATAATATTTGTTTCAAATACCTTCAAATTATTTGCAGATTTTTCTGCATTTTTTTTTTTTTCCTGGTTTTCCAGGATATAGCAGCTCGAAGGGATATACCGGTTGTATATTTTACTTATATATTTAAATAGTTAAAATAAGTTAAAGTTTGAGGAGATAATAATATATTTAAATTATATATAATTTAGATATTTCATAAAATAAGTGTAAAATCTTTTATTTTTAAACGAACTCAGCGAAGTTCAAACTAACACCTAAAATTAATATTTATGGTCAATTTTTAACTTTTCTCGAATAAGGTTTAAAATTCGCTGTTATTTATTTATTTATTAACGTTTATATAATTCAACATAAAAAACAAAGTGATTTTTAATTTATCATAATTTCAAAAATACAAGATTGCCTGTTTGTAGATTTCACATAAGATGATTTGAAATTTAGGAGACAGACAGCTCGAAAAAATTGAAATGCAACGTGATCTGACAAAAAAAAAAAAAAAAAAAAATATATATATATATATATATATTTTTTAATTTTAGAATATATATATATATTCTAAAATTTAAAATTCTTTTAAACTGATAATTATGAAATATAGCTAAGAATCTTATAGAATATATGTATATCAGAGATCTAATACAACAATAATAATAATAAAGCAGAATGAAATTAAGCTGTTTATTTAGATGTCAAAATGCCGCAGATAGACAAACATAGCTTCAAGTTTTTAAAACTCCCCTTTATTAATGGGAGATTAAAAACAACATTTTTTCACAAGCTTAAAGAAAAATGTATAAAGATATAGGTCGTCGTTTTTTCTAAAATATTAATTTTCAAACATTAAATTACTTATTGACTGACATGGTTTTTAGTGTTTGAAAAGTGCAAGTAAAAACAGGCGAGTAAATATCGACATTCTAATTAAGAGTGAGAAATCAGCAGGGTATGAAAAATTTTTGTTATTTATGGGTATTTACATTTCTTTCGAGTGCAGACCAAAGATACCTATATTATAAAATGTATAATATAATATATGCGCGTGAGTATATTTTTATAAATATAACCTATATAAGGATATATTTTTATAAATATATATTGTATATTTTTATAAATATATCATATATAATTAATAATCTTACGAAATTTACTGTTTTTAGGAAAAACCCTTCAGCTTAAAACAAACAGTTTTCATATGTTATTTTCAAACGAAATATTTCTTATTTTTTTCTTTTTTCTTTCTTTAATTTCTAAAAGCTACCATTCATCGAGGATTATTAAATGTAAATATATATATATATTTTAAGAATCTTAAATTAAAAAAATATCTTTTAACAAAATTTTCAAATAATATGTAAGTGTGTGTGTGTGTATTTTCGTTTGTTTAACCTACAAAATGCAGACCAAAACCCGGTTATGCATCAGCATTGCGAGGACACATTTCTGGTCCTCGGGAAAACAGGAAAATGCGGGAATCACGATTGGTAGAGTGAATCAGTATATTTCTTCTCATATATGAATACATTTTTATGAATGCTAGAGATTTCATATTAGTTCTTTTTATCTCTCAAAATCAAACAGTATTTGAGAAAAAAAAAAAAAAAAAAAAAAAAAACTTTGCATTTTCAAAGAAATTGTTTGCCATGTGTTATTTTTAAATGGAAAATTTATTTATTATTTTTATTATTATTATTTCTAAACATCATTTGTTAAGGAAGTTCTTCATATGTACTTAAAAGCGGTTCTATTTTATTATTATTGTTATTATTATTATTATTCATATATTAATATGATTTGAAAGCTGAAAAGATTGCCAGCTCGAATTTTTTTTTTTTTAATTTCTGTGCAAATGCTTATGGAAGAAACGTCATTTTAAATATTAATAATAACAATAATAATAAAAGTCTTTGAATCAAAGTTTTATCAAACATAGTTAAAAACCACACAGAATGTATCAGAGTTTTAAAAGACATCCCCAAAATAATTGGGCAGATAGAAACACAGACAAAGTTTCAATCTCTCTCTCTCTCTCTCTCTCTCTCTTAAACATTCCATTAGTTTAACATGAATCGGAGCATTTAGTGCCCGAAATATTTGCAAGTAAACAAAAGTACAAGCTGCCAGATAGGCAGTCAATTAAAATAAATAAATTAGCAGAGTATGAAATGTATTTAATATGTATTTGTGTGTGTGTTTATTTTTGTTTGTTTACCCTACTAAGTGCAGACCAAAGCTCGGCTACACATGAACATTGAGAGGACCACAATTGGTCCTCGGAAAGGAAAGATGCGTGGATTTAGTTTTATTATTTTTTTCATTTTTTCATTTTTTATTTATTTTATTTTTTACGTTATTTATAAATATGATTGGAAACCGGGAAACTTGAGAGCTCGAAATTTTTAAAATATTATTTCAATGTGTTCTGGGAAATTAAATAAATAAATAAATAAATAAAACTTTTTTTTTTTTTTTTTTTTTTTAAGAAAAAAATTATTATATCAAATTTTTAGTTAATATGTATGTGTGTATGTATTTGCGCTTGTTTATTCTACCGAGTGCGGACCCACCTTCGTCATAAAATATTGCTTTAAATTTTAAAAGATCTTTGAAGCGACATTTCCTCAAGCATAGTTAAAAATCTTCCATAATATGTCATCATTCTAATAAAAGATACTGCAAATATATTGGGCTATTATTCAGACGCTAAAACAGAGCAGATGGATACTTAAAGAGACAAAGCTTCACTATTATAAAGAATCTTTTTTTTTTTTTTTTTGTCAGAGAATAAAAACGATATTTTAAAAGAAATATTATGATAAGCATGATAAGTATCAAACATCTATATTTTTATTTTTTAAACATTATTTTACCTTATGATGAATAAGAGCATTTAGTGGCCGAAAATATCGCAACTAAAACTAGTATGTTGTGGCCACCACAAGACTTTCTTCTATATTTTCCTATACATATTCACTCAGTAACAATATTAAAAAAAAAAAAAAATCGTTAAATGTAAAAAAAAAAAATCGATAACTTTGTTTTAAATTATCACAGATTTATAGTTCAGGCATTCGTTTTAAAGGTATTGGCGAGATCAATCGAACTATACCCATCTTGAAAATTTACCTCCCCGGGGGGTACTTCCCCCTCTGGGTGGAAGCGATGCCCCCACATACACAATTTTTTTTTCCTAGTTAACTACTACTATTATCAATAATTCACATTAATTTTGCAATCACAAGTTAAAAATAACTGATTATACACATTTATACGAAATTTTGTCCTATACTGAAATGTTAAAAATTTAGAAAAAATGCGATCACAGTGCCACCTGTTGAGTGATT
Organism: Salticus scenicus; assembly: GCA_963930645.1. Lineage (NCBI taxonomy): Eukaryota > Metazoa > Arthropoda > Arachnida > Araneae > Salticidae > Salticus > Salticus scenicus. Next base: position 351,628,883 of record OZ005652.1, read on the forward strand.
GATCCCCAAATGTAATCAGCACCAGTTTATGTAAGGGACCACCTAAATACCAAGTTTAGTTAAATTTCGTAAAAAAAAAAAAAAAAAAAAAATCAAAGTTTTTTTCATTAAAAGTAAAAAAAATCGATAACTTTGTTTTAAATTATCACAGATTTATAGTTCAACCATTCCTTTTAAAGGTATTGACGAGACCTTTCAAAAGATACCCATGTTGAAATTTTACCCCCACCCGGGGGGGGGGGTACTTCCCCCCAGGGGGGAACCGATGGGGGAACCACATGCACAATTTTTTTTCCTAGTTAACTACTACTATTATCAATAATTCATATTGATTTTATTGTCACACGTTTTATATAACTATAATTATGCACATTTATACGAAATTTTGCCCTATACTGCCATGTTAAAAGTTTACAAAAAATGCGATCACTGCGCCACCTGTTGAGCGATTCATCCTCAACTATAATCAGCTCCAGTTTATGTCAGGGTGCAACTAAATACCAAGTTTGGTTAAATTTCATTCATTGGTTCGTGAGATAAAGCGTCCACAAAAAAGTGATACAGACAGACAGACATTTTTAAAAATCTATCAATTCGTGTTTTGGACATCCCAAAATGTGTAAATCCATCAAAAAACGGAGCTCGAAAATTTTCGCGAATCCAATACTTTCTCTATATTACATATAGAAGAATGTAAAAAAAGGCAGATTGCCAGATGGGCAGTTTAATTGGGAGTGAGAGGTCCGCAAGGTCTGAAATTTGTTTATTATGTATGCGTGCGTGTATATTTGCGTTTGTTTTTCCTACCTACTGCAGACCGAAATTCGATTAGACATCGACATTGCGAGGACAAAATTTCAGGTTTTCGGAAAGAAAGGAGAATGCGTTGAACTCTATAGATAGGATAAGTATATGTATTATAAAATATGAAACGTAATATATATATATATATAGAGAGAGAGAGAGAGAGAGAGATAGATAGATAGATGATTATATTTTTTACAAAATATTTGAAAGACCATAAATGATTTTTATTTTTTTTATTATTATTTTTTTTTTAAATCAACCACTTTTTGAGAAAAATCCTGCAAATTTAAAGAGACAATTCTCATACAATATTTGTAAGCGGAAGATTTATTATTATTATTTTTTATTTTATTTTATTTCAAAATGAAACCATTTTTTTTTTAGGAAGTACTTTAATTACATATAACAGACTTTTTTTTTTTTTTTTTTTTAATTTATTAATATGGTTTCGAAGATGGAAAGAGGATAGCCCAAAAATTTTAATATATCATAGAAAAAAAAAAAAAAAAAAAAACTCATTAGATAAAAAAAAAAAAAAAAAAAAAAAAAAATACAAAGAAAAAAAGAAAGAAAGAAATTAGAATTGAAAAAGCTTTTGAACCAAATTTTCAACAATTATTTATGTGTAGGTTTATTTTTGTTTGTTTACCCTACCAAGTGCAGCCCGAAACTCGTTCACACATTAACATTGCGAGGACCACAGTTGGTCCTCGGAATGGAATGATGTGTGAATTTCCGTAGGCAGTTTTTTTTTCTCTTTTTACGTCATGCATTAATACGATTCGAAAAAAGGAAAATTTGAAGCTTCATAATTTTAACTATCATTTCAGTGTGTTCTGGAAAAATAAATAAATATACAATTACATACAATTAAAAAAAAAATTGAACCAAATTTTCAATTAATATATATACTATGTGTATATATTTGCGTTTGTTTACCCTACGAAATGCAGACCGAAACCCGTTTTCACATCGGTATTGCGAGGACCCCCATATTTGATCATCGGAAAGAAAAGGAGATACAGAGATTCCATTACATAGGAAAAATATATAAAATAATAAATATAGATGAGTATATTTTTATAAGTATTGATTGGTTGGTTGGTTGTAAGATTTAAGGCTGATTGACTATGCTAGGGTCCAAGGTCCAAGGCTTTATAAATATTGGTGATTCCATATCTGATTTATAATTTTCTGAAATCAACCACTGTTTGAGAAAAATCCTGCAGTTTTAAATAAACAATTCTCATATGTTGATACAAATGAAAGATTTATAGATGTAATTTTATTTCTAAACTATACCATTTATCGACGAAGTTCTTTACTTATATATAAAGGCAGCCATATTATTTTTTCCCTAATTTATTAATATGATTTGTAAGATGGAGAATTACCTGCTCAAAATTTCTTAAATATCACTCCAAATTGTCCAGAAAAAAAAATAATAATAATAAATTAATTAATAAATAAAATTAGAATTGAAAAAGCTTTTGAACCAAATTTTCAACAATTATTTATGTGTAGGTTTATTTTTATTTGTTTACCCTACCAATTGCAGACCGAAACTCCTTCACACATTGACATTGCGAGGACCACAGTTGGTCCTCGGAATGGAATGATGTGTGGATTTCTGTAGGCAGTTTTTTTCTCTTTTTACGTCATGTATTAATACGATTCGAAAAAAGGAAAATTTGAACCTCCATAATTATTAACTATCATTTCAGTGTGTTCTGGAAAAATAAATAAATCTAAAATTACATACAATCGAAAAAAGAAATTAACCAAATTTTCAGTTAATATATATACTATGTGTATGTATTTGCGTTTGTTTACCCTACGAAATGCAGACCGAAACCCGTTTTCACATCGGTATTGCGAGGACCCCAATTTTTGATCCTCGGAAAGAAAAGGAGATGCAGAGGTTCCATTACATAGGAAAAATATATAAAATAATAAATATAAATGAGTATATTGTTATAAGTATTGGTTGGTTGGTTGGCTGTAGGATTTAAGGCTGATTGACTATGCTAGGGCCCAAGGCTTTATAAATATTGGAAATTTCATATATGATTTATAATTTTCTTAAATCAACCATTATGAGAAAAATCCTCCTTTTTAAACAAACAATTATCATATGTTGATACAAATGAAAGATTTATAAATATAATTTTATTTCTAAACTATACCGTTTATCGACGAAGTTCTTTATTTTTATATAAAGGCAGCCGTATTATTTTTTCCTTAATTTATTAATATGATTTGTAAGATGGAGAATTACCTGCTCAAAATTTTTAAAATATCACTCCAAATTGTCCAGAAGAAAAAAATAAAAAATAAATAAATAAAATTAGAATTAAAAAAGCTTTTGAACCAAATTTCTACAATTATTTATGTGTAGGTTTATTTTTTGTTTACCCTACCAATTGCAGACCGAAACTCCTTCACACATTGACATTGCGAGGACCACAGTTGGTCCTCGGAATGGAATGATGTGTGGATTTCTGTAGGCAGTTTTTTTCTCTTTTTACGTCATGTATTAATACGATTCAAAAAAAAGGAAAATTTGAACCTCCATAATTATTAACTATCATTTCAGTGTGTTCTGGAAAAATAAATAAATATAAAATTACATACAATAGAAAAAAAAATTAACCAAATTTTCAGTTAATATATATACTATGTGTGTCTATTTGCGTTTGTTTACCCTACGAAATGCAGACCGAAACCCGTTTTCACATCGGTATTGCGAGGACCCCCATTTTTGATCCTCGGAAAGAAAAGGAGATGCAGAGATTCCATTACATAGGAAAAATTAATAAAATATTAATTATAATTGAGTATATTGTTATAAGCATTGGTTGGTTGTAGGATTTAAGGCTGATTGACTATGTTAGGGCCCAAGGCTTTATAAATATTGGAAATTTCATATATGATTTATAATTTTCTTAAATCAACCACTCTGAGAAAAATCCTGCAGTTTTAAACAAACAATTATCATATGTTGATACAAATGAAAGATTTATAGATATAATTTTATTTCTAAACTATACCGTTTATCGACGAAGTTCTTTATTTATATATAAAGGCAGCCGTATTATTTTTTCCTTAATTTATTAATATGATTTTTAAGATGGAGAATTACCTGCTGAAATTTTTTAAAATATCACGCCAAATTGTCCAGAAGAAAAAAAAAAAAAATTAGAATTAAAAAAGCTTTTGAACCAAATTTCAACAATTATTTATGTGTAGGTTTATTTTTGTTTGTTTACCCTACCAAGTGCAGACCGAAACTCGTTCACACATTAACATTGCGAGGACCACAGTTGGTCCTCGGAAAGTATGAATTTGTGGATTTCTGCAGGCAGTTTTTTTTTTCTTTTTACGTCACTTATTAATACGATTCGAAAAAAGAAAAATTTGAAGCTCCATAATTTTCAACTATCATTTCAGTGTGTTCTGGAAAAATAAATAAATATAAAATTACATACAATTAAAAAAAATATTGAACCAAATTTTCAGTTAATATATATGCTATGTGTGTGTATTTGCGTTTGTTTACCCTACGAAATGCAGACCGAAACCCGTTTTCACATCGGTATTGCGAGGACACCCCATTTTTGATCCTCGGAAAGAAAAGGAGATGCAGAGATTCCATTACATAGGAAAAATATATAAAATAATAAATATAGATGAGTATATTTTTATAAGAATTGATTGGTTGGTTTGTTGTAAGATTTAAGGCTGATTGACTATGCTGGGTCCAAAGTCCAAGGCTTTATAAATATTGGTGATTCCATATATGATATATAATTTTCTGAAATCAACCACTGTTTGAGAAAAATCCTGCAGTTTTAAATAAACAATTCTCGTATGTTGATACAAATGAAAGATTTATAGATGTAATTTTATTTCTAAATAATACCATTTATCGACGAAATTCTTTACTTATATATAAAGGCAGCCAAATTATTTTTTCCCTAATTTATTAATATAATTTGTAAGATGGAGAATTACCTGCTCAAAATTTTTAAAATATCACTCCAAATTGTCCAGAAGCAAAAAAAAAATATATATATATATAAATAAAATTAGAATTAAAAAAGCTTTTGAACCAAATTTTCAACAATTATTTATGTGTAGGTTTATTTTTGTTTGTTTACCCTACCAAGTGCAGACCGAAACTCGTTCACACATTAACATTGCGAGGACCACAGTTGGTCCTCGGAATGGAATGATGTGTGGATTTCTGTAGGCAGTTTTTTTTCTCTTTTTACGTCATGTATTAATGGGATTCGAAAAAAGGAAAATTTGAAGCTCCATAATTTTTAACTATCATTTCAGTGTGTTCTGGAAAAATAAATAAATATAAAATTACGTATAATTAAAAAAAAAAAATTAACCAAATTTTCTGTTAATATATATACTATGTGTGTGTATTTGCGTTTGTGTACCCTACGAAATGCAGACCGAAACCCGTTTTCACATCGGTATTGCGAGGACTCCCATTTTTGATTCTCGGAAAGAAAAGGAAATGCAGAGATTCCATTACATAAGAAAAATATATAAAATAGTAAATATAAATGAGTATATTGTTATAAGCATTGGTTGGTTGGTTGGCTGTAGGATTTAAGGCTGATTGACTATGCCAGGGCGCAAGGCTTTATAAATATTGGAAATTTCATATATGATTTATAATTTTCTTAAATCAACCACTCTGAGAAAAACCCTGTAGTTTTAAACAAACAATTATCATATGTTGATACAAATGAAAGATTTATAAATATAATTTTATTTCGAAACTATACCGTTTATCGACGAAGTTCTTTTATTTATATATAAAGGCAGACGTATTATTTTTTCCTCAATTTATTAATATGATTTGTAAGATGGAGAATTGCCAGCTCGAAAATTTTAAAATATCGCTTCAAATTCTTCAGAAAATAAATAAAATAAAATAAAATAAAATAAAATGTAAATTAAGAAAGCTTTTGAACCAAATTTTCAACAATTATTTATGTGTGTGTTTATTTTCGTTTGTTTACCCTACCAAGTGCAGCCCAAAACTCGTTTACACATTAACATTGGGAGGACCGCATTTGGCCCTCGGAAAGGAATGATGGCTGGATTTCTGTATTTAAGTTTACATAATATTGGAGATCCCATAAATGATTTATAATTTTTTTTCTTTTTTTTTTTTTTTTTTTTTTTTTTTTTAATCTACCACTTTTTGAGAAAAATTCTGCAAATTTAAAGAAACAATTCTTATAAATTATTTGTAAGTGAAAGATTTATTATTATTATTATTTTATTATTATTTTATTTTATTTCTAAATGACTCCATTTTTTGGGGATGTTCTTTAATTACATATAACAGACTTTTTTTTTTCTTTATTATTATTAATACTACTTTTATTATTTTACATCTAAACATAATTTCTTCGAAAGATCTTTAATTGAAGTCAGTCCTATTTCTTTTTGTTGTTATTATTAACTTTTTAATTTGAAAATTGGAAGGTTGTCAACTTGAAAATTTATAAAAATATATCAATGCAAGGTATTCTGTGGGAAAAAATAAATAAAAATATAAATAAAATAAAATAAAATGAAATCAAAATATATAAAATATAGTTAAGAGTCATCGGAAATATATCAGCCTTCTAATGAAATAGACGTTAATGAAATTCGGCTACTTATTTCATTTATCAAAATCTTATATCATTTATCATTCGTGCCTAATTTTTTCGCCTGACGAAATGTCGTGTGCTCTTTCGACCCGAAACAATTGTTGCAAGATTATTAGATTTTATGGTGTTTTTTCAAAGTTTGTTACAAAGTTCTTTTTATATTTATTGAAAATCAAATGGTAATGCAATAGAAAAAAAATAAATAAGTATATTAAATTTTAATTTAAAAACGTATTTATAGCAGTTATGTTTATGTATAATTTTTATAGAATGCAATTTTTTACTTTTCATTTTTCTTTTTTTTTAATTAATTCCTGTTAAAAAATTATTATTATTATTATTATTTATAGCATTTACTAAAAAATAAAAATAAATAAATAAATAAATAAAAAATATGGTAGTATATAGTAGAAGGAATGAGACTGATTAAAGCTTAATTAAAATTTATTTGTTTTCTATTTATTTAATTCCTTTTAAAAGAAAATACACTTTTTATTTTATTTCTTGTATTGGGCGGAATCAAATCGTAATATGGTGTAAAGAGAGGGGACTGTAAAGTACATGATTTAAAAGCTAAAATGTTTATTAGATGCTGAAATACAGTCGTCTTTAAAATCGTAGTTCTTAAATAATAGCAGATCCACTTGTCATTGATAAATACCCAAATTGAAGTGCCCAAAAAGACCTTTCTGCATTCAGCGGGAACCTGGACCAAATGAAATGCGGGTAGAAAAAGGGCTGTCGTAGGCAGCGGCTAAGGTTAGAACAATTTCAGTGTAGTTATTTTTATTTTTATTTTTTATTTATAAGGGAATATAAAAAATAAACAGTGATTGATTTCTTTTGAAAATGCATTTAAATATATTGACCAGCCGAAGCGCGCCAATAAACACATGAAAATAACTTCAGGAGTTGCAATTCCAGTAAAGCATAGAAAAAATATAAAAAAAGAAATAAACTATGGATTTTCCTTCGCGGTCACTGCTATAAACCGTCAAATTATCGTCAAAACATGTAGCTAAGTTATATATATATATATAAATGATAGATATCGTAATAAAATATAACCTTAAAATTCAACAATTAATAGATACAAAACAATACCAACACAACAATATATGTAAAGCGTTAAAAAAAAAAAAAAAAAAAAAAAAAGTTAAAGTAGCTATAATAAATAGAAAAAATATTAAGAATTATATAAATAATAATATATTCAAACCGAAAAAAAAAAAAAAAAATAAAAAATAAATGATACTTTTCTGTTTTCGGAATCAAATTCATGGAGATTACAAAAAAAAAAAAAAAAAAAAAAAGTTTTAAATTTGGGGTTGCGTTTGACGAATGAACTAGCGACGCTTTAAAGGAATTTGCGCTGAAATTATTTTTCACAAATAATTAAATTTAAATAACATTTCATGACTCGAATTCCATTATTTTAATTAAAAAATCACTTTATTTATTTATTTATTTTTCATTATTCCCTATTTATCATGACATGTGGCCTCTGTTTTTGATTTGGAGAGTATTACAATTCTAAAAATAAGTTCGTTTGAAAATATCGACCTCTATAACATGATGATGAGCGAATGCCGGCTAGTACTTATAGAATATTAACATTGCGTAAATAAATATAGAAAGTATTGCTACTCAAATGGTTTTAAATTGACGCAGACATAATGAATTTCTCCCTGAGTTACTGTCATTTTTCTGTCACTCATGCGAAATAAATAAAATAAAAATAAATAAATGTAATTGCAAACGAAGAATAGGATGTTATTCAGCTGCGCTTAAGAATAGGAGGTACTACTCAATTGCGCTCAGGGTTTTCATCCTCATAGGTATCAGTTGCGCCTAGATCAAATTCCCCCCCCCCCCCAAAAAAAAAAAAAAAAAAAAAAAAAAAAAAAAAAGGAAAAAAAATCAAACGCATCAATTGCGTCCAAAGCATATTTCTTCCCCAAAAGCATAAAAATATCAATTGCGTTCATAGGTTTTAGTCCCTCCTAAACCCTAAGTACAGAGAACGATAGAACAATCTTCAGGTACGATAACGGCATAATGTAAAATTCGGTACAAAAGCGAACTTTTTAAGACGCAAACATATTGTCGAGTGCCAGCTGATGTCACAACTAAAAAGTCTTTTTATTTAATTTATGCATAATGCATACGCATATTTTAGGTAACAAAAGATTTATTAGCGAATCAGCTTAAATTTCCTTTATTAGGTGACGCTTTAATTTTAAAAGTTCTTTCTTATTGTGACGCAATACATTCAACAAAGTAACTAGACTGTAAATGTTCACTGTAACGGTCGTCAATCATTAGTATGATTGTCAGTCGTTCAACATTAGAAATTCTCCTTAATAAAACTTCAGTATTCGCAATATGGCGCCATTGGATCAGGCGGATCTGTTTAAAATGTAAGAGGATACTGTGAATACTGCGCGATATATTGGTGCAAAGTATAACTAAGTTTTTCTTGTATATGTAAAAAAAAAATTCCATGCTGTTCTATACTTTTCAGTGAAAACCGCATAGAGTTAGAGTCAATACTTTTTGAATAATATTCTCTTTTTTTTTTTTATGTGACTTTTGGATTACATCATTTTACTCGTATGAATTATTTTGCTTATTATATTTGTTAACCCATTAAACGCCGCTATATGAATTCCACTGAAAATTTATAAATGGGTTTCAATGTGCATTTCTAATCATATATACTTAAAAAAAATATATATATATATTTTGTTAGAAGATATGACATGTTTCCAAATGGGTGATTTGACACCTAATTGGGGTAGAACAAATGTTGAAAAAAAAAAAGCAAAATCCTCTTTAATTAGTTTTCTTGATCCCTGTTTGTTATAATTTAAGAAAAGAATTGTTTTATTTCATATCCAATGTTTTAAACCCCTTTTTTCGTCGCTGATGTTTTGCAGAAAAACAAACATCTTTGTTTGAATAATTGAAAAAAAAAAAAAAAAAAAAAAAAACGAAGCTGGGAATTTTAATATTTATTGTAAAAAAGAAAAAATATATTTATCTTAATTACTTGCAGGGGAAAAAAATCTTAAAAAATTGTTCCCACAGCGGGAGCTTTGACGCCTAATGGGTTAAATGAAAATAAAAAATTAATATTTGTGTTAATAATACAGAATACTAAATGAAACATCTTGATAAGTAAACATATTCTGTACTTCCACGTGAGATTAATAGTTTAATATCTGTATAATATGTCTCTAACGTGGACCAGTTAGGATTATATTTTGTAGAAACGATATGATAGTGACAATAAAGTAAGCAAAGAATTCTTTCCTTTCCAGAAATTATCATTTTTTACCTTCCGGTATACAAGGGGGAGGGGAGGGTGACAATGAACGTTTTTAGTAATTTTCCTCGCGAGCGCAATTGATGCATTTTTAACAATAGGGGGGATTAACGTAAGCGCAATTGATGTGTTCCTGAAGAATTACCCAACAAAAAATATGAAGTTAAAGCTTTGAAAACATCGAGATCTACTTGAATAACATTTCGTTTCGTTTTTAAGAACTCCTATAATGTGGCTTGTAAATATCTCAACATTACCACACGCGACGCGGAATTTTCTTACGAATGAAAGATTGCTTTGAAATGCAGGAGCGGTTAGTTCAGCTGGACGGGTCAACTTTTGAAAGAAGAGCCAGCCAGTTAAGTAATACAAAATACAAAATTGCATTTTTTTTTTTTTTTTTTAATTATTATTATTATTAATTATAGAGTTTCATTCATTTTTAGAGTTTTATCATAAAATGATTCAAATTGCGCGTTCCAATACCACAATTCTTTGCAGCCGATTTTAGGTTGTCAGTATGGGGGTGAGATTTATTGCTTATAACCGGTTGAAAGCGAGGGGTGGGGGGAGAGTAGGGAGCCTATATATTCATAATATGATAATAAAGGCTTCCTACCTCATACTAGTTTAAATGGTAAATTATGTTCACGTCATCTCAAAATGTGTAAATCCGTTCGAAACCGGAAGTAGAAAATTTTTACGAATCCAATACTTCCTTATATGAAAATAGAAAACAATTATTATTAGATTTGTTTATTTGTTTATTTATTATTATTATTATTATTATTATTATTATTATTATTATTATTTTATTTATTTATTTTTTTTTTTTTTTTTTTTGTGGTAAATGTTCATAAATTTAATACAAAGAGAGTAATCAATGCAAAAGAAACTGTAACGGGAAAATGAACAACACTGCTCGTAAGAAAGTAAACAGTATTATTATTATTTCATTTGAAGGGTGGAAAGGGAATGTAAATGAAAGACCGAAAATTGGTCTAAGGATTTTTCTCTACTGATATATATACGAAAAGGCATATATACAAAAATGATATTTATTACTATTCTTTCCGTTACCGTTTTTTCCGTTAACTATATAGTCTTTAATTAAATTTTATTCTTTTACAGAAGGAAAATCACTATTTTAAGAAATCCATGTCAATATAATTGTACCTTAGCCCCGTACGTTTAAGGGGACCTAACACCTTTTCAACATCATTTTTAATTAATTAATTAATTAATTTTATTATTATTTATTTATTTATTTAAGAATTTTATTTATTTATTTTTTCTACAGTTTTCTATATTTTGTCACCAATTTTTTTGTTTTATCTTTTAGAATATATATATATATATATATATATATATATATATATATATATATATATAACTAAGAGATAAAAACGCGATTTAAACATTTAAAGGCGATGAATTTTCCAATTAAAAAAATCGTAAGTTATTTGGACTTTACGATTTACTTAACACGGCAGAATAGGGCAAAATTGAGCATAAAAGTCCATTTTGAGGATCATAAATATATCAGACAAATTCAAAAAACATTTATGATACTTGTTTGAACATGATTGACTACAAATATTCTAACAGAAAAATTTCGTAAATTATTCGTAATTTAAGATTTTATCAACCTAGCAAAATTAAAATTTTTTCATATAAATAGGAATTTTGTGGATTCTTGCATTGGAAATAGTAGCATGAAAACTAAACTACGAAACTGACCCTAATAAAATAAATTAATAGATTAGAATAAGATAAACAAATTGAAGTGAACGGTGGATAGCCTATTAGGCGGGGACTTTATTCTGTCACTTTGTCAAGCGTTTGATCAAATTCATTTCTCTTAATATGCTATAATATGTCTCACACTAGAAATTTATGAGAACATATATATGGTGGGTAACTCAGCGGAGTCCATCTATGCCAACTAGTTTTAAATTGAGATGTACCGTTGAAATTACTATTACCTGGTTTTAATGCCCGATAATTCGATTATGAATATTTTTGAAAGTTTAAAATTATTAGGAGTGTCTTGAAGGAAGGGGGGGGGGGAGCAGGCGAAAGGGCAAAAATGTAGAACAACAGTTACAGCGTTTAAAATTGATATAATTAGGTTTTAAGGCCCGATAAATCGATTGCGAATATTTTTGAAAGTGTAAAATTATTAGGAGGGACAGAAAGGGGAGGGGTGAAGGGACAAAAATGTAGAAATGGAGTTAGAGAGTTGACAATTGGCATTATTAGATTTTAAGACCCGAGAAACCGATTGCAGATATTTTCAAAAGTGTAAAATTATTAGGCGAGACGGGAAAGGAATGCGAAGGGGCTGCTGTAGAAATAGTGTTAGAGCGCTTAAAATTGGTATTATTAAGTTTTAAGATCCGACAAATTGAACGGTGTTCAAATTTCGTACGGGTGTTTCGGGTCCGGGGAAAACTACGAACAAACTACGGAACGTCTTTATTCTTTTGAATTTTACAGACTTTCGAATTCCGATACTCAGTTCATATTTTCCATTAAGAATTTTCAACGCTATTCAGATTGGATTTTTGCAAGTTTCCCCAAAAACCACAGGAAAATCAGATAAATCTTATTATAGGAATGCTTATATTATTTTTGTAGCTTCTATTTAACATAGCTTCAAAAATAATATATTACTTTAAAACTTATTTGAATTGAAATTGAAGAACAGATCTCGCAAATTTGTCACCAGATAGCGCTTTAATATAATAAAATTTCACAATCTCCAATACTAATTATGATTAAATTGCTTATAATATATCATTCCAAAAATATTTTAAAGTACTTTTCATTGCGGACTTTTAAACTGATATAAGCCGTTCAAATTCTGTAACTACGGAAAACCCAAAACGCCTTTATACTTTTAAATTTTGCAGAGTTACAAGTTCCGATACTTGGTTAATATTTCGTACAAAGAATTTTTAACGGTATTTAGTTCGGAATTACACAAGTTTCGAAGAAAACTACGGAAAAACTTAAACGCCTTTATTCTTTTATATTTTGCAGAGTTTCGAATTCGGATACTGTTATATGCCTTATTTTTATAATCTTACGCTAAGCACCATGAATAATCAATAAATTATTACATACTGAAGGGAAGTTCTATACAGAGCAAAATATATTCAAAAAGTTAAGTTTAAAATTTTCCATAGAACGACTATATCAACAGGAATTATAGTAGCAAGATAATAAAAAATGAGTTATTTCTGACAAGTAAACCTTCTCTCCTTTGATACCGGTTTTCCGGAAACCCATATATTTTCTGAAAGCTTATGTCACAAGTATAAAAACTGTGAAATCTTAGGGGCAGAGGGACAAGCGTTTAGGAGATACAGGGCCCACAAAGTATCAGTAAAGTGTGTATAGAGGGACATATTCCCACAAAGACGTCTCTATTCCTTGTATGTTCCCGTATATTGCTGTCAAGTACTAACGTATTGTATGTCTTCTTCTTACATTGCTTCTTATTATATGGATACTATAGTCGTTGTGGTGGCCTTGGTCTCCCGATTCGGAACAAGTAATCGGTCTCCGAACATCCAGGAATCGGAGATGATAAAACACATAATTACTCTCCTGGAAAATGATATGGAGATTGTGGAAGGGATCCGGACATTAGGATTTGCTAGAGGCGATGGAGAAGAACGGACGAGGATATGGACTTCGAAGATGATGGTGTCTATAAGGAACAGCAATGCTCGTCGCAACAGTCACAGTCTCCACTTCTGTCATGACATATTTTGGTCAAGTATGGCTAATGACAGGAAGAAAATTCTGCTTTTAGTCGATTCATGGTGTTCTAGCAAAGATCATGCATTGTCTGCTTCCGAAGTACTTGATGGTAAAGTCCTACAAAAAGAATTGGTACCTGAAGGATGTACAGGAAAGTTTTAGCCTCTGGATATTCATTTTTTCAGACACTAGAAATATTTTGTTCGTTACATAATGGACACTATTATCGAGACACATGAGCACATCTGGCACCGCGGTAGTTTTCTGGCCCTGCAGTCTTTTTTCCCTATATCAGTTCAATGCTCCTCGTTTGAAGAACTTGATTAAGTATGCTTTTTATAAAAGCGGATGCTTGGACGACAAACCTGGAATGTGGATTGCGCCAATGGATTACTGCTTCAATTCATTGACAAATGATAAGTTTGCAAATGTGCGGCTATCGCTTTTGTAAAATGTGCCCGTTGTGAACTGTCTTTCTGCCCGTCTCACTGTTTATTTGATGAATTGTACATTGATTGTCTCTTGTAATTGACTTCGTTTGAAGTCAGTAGCAAGTATCCCAACGTATACTGTTTCTTTTCAACGAGTTGTTTCTTCCTTTATATTGATACCTCCACCTTCTTACCATATTATTAGTTCATATAAATACATGAAACGAACATTTTAGCGACTTTTGGTGTCATCTTTCCAACATTTTATGTCCTATAACTCCTAAACGCTTGTCCCTCTGCCCCTAAGATTTCACAGTTTTTCTACTTGTGGCATAAGCTTTCAGAAAATATACAGGTTTCCGGAAAACCGGTATCAAAGGAGAGAAGGTTTACTTGTGAGACATTGATATATGGCATCATACATAAGAAATCTGAACATACTATAACAGAAAATAATAAGATAATATTTAGAAGAAGGAGCAGATGCCATCGTGATTTAATAGGTTTTAGTTGGTCGATAATGGCAGGCGTTCGACTTTCCCAAAATCCTCCGAGAGATCAAAGGTCAAATAAAGATAATTACAGAAAAAATTAAGAAAGCAAAAAATTAGTGAAATTTATCAATAAATCATTGAAAAATTAAATAAATAAATAAATAAAACAAAATAACGGAGTAAATATATGACAAAAATGTAGATTTTTATTTTTTATTTTTTTTTTAAGATCATTGTGCCCAAATCCCAAATGCGACCTGATTTTTGGTAAGTTTATCGCATTTAGGAAATTTATGATATTTTAGTAAATAAATAAATATGAAAAGAAAGAAAAAAGAGTTGAACATTATACGCTTAACTCTGAACTTGTGTTTGGGTCATTTCTTTTCAAGAAATTAAAAAATTGTCTTTAATTTATGAAAAAATATACCCGCGTCGCATTTAGGATTTCTTTTTTTTTTTTTTTCGAATTTTAGGTACTATATCCTAAATGCGATGTTCAAACTCTCTAACTGCGATAATGAATTTAACGCACTGGAATTACTTGATGAATGTTATTAACAGTTTACAAAGAAGGTTAAAAACTCAGGGGTCAAAGCAATCAAACAGGAAAATATAGGAATATTTTTCACACAAAAGTAGGAACATAATTTAAAGAGAAGATTGAGAGGTTGAGTAAAAACGAACTTTCTCTAACATTATTTTGTAATCTCGGAATGATTAAATGACTTCGTAAACAAAACACCCTAATTTAATCTCATCTAATTTAACAGATAAAATGAATGTACTGATATATTACTGTTTACTTTTTATATTATTTAGAAAAGAACATATTTCCAAATTTACCATCTCTTGCTTGTCTAACTTTCATACCAGTTTATATCATTTAACATGAATCCACATATTATATTCAAAATAATGTCACCTCTTTTACATCATAATGCTCAAAAAATCAAAAAGAAAGAAAAATCATGAACCTTCAATTTAACTACATGTTAGTTAACTACATGTAGTGCCTATTTAATGAATTGTGCCCCCCCCCCCCCCAACTTTCCCATACTTCCACAAAAATAATAATAATAATAATAATAAGTGAAAATTAATATTGAAATTGTAATGGAATTATGAATTCTTTTAATGCCTAGCAGGGAAAGCAGAAAATAAGTAAGAAGAACTTAAACTGAAGTACCAGAATATAGGAAATGTAGGAAAATTTTTGTGAAATATAGGGAAAATGTAAAGAATTATAAACTATAGGAAAATATAGGGCATTTTTCATGATTTTTTGAAATATATAAGAAAAATAGGAAATATAGGAATACTTTCAGCCCTGAAAACTGTTATTGACTTCGGTTTGGGTCTGTCTGTTCGTCTGTTGATCCGTCTGTCTGTCCGTGCACCAACTCCCATAAATATTCATGGAAATTCTTGAAACTGATATATGTTATTCAAGTTCACTATAGCATGTTCCTTATTGAAAATGGAGTGTATACTTCTACTTATTTGTACATAGGGGCACCCAACAGTATTCCATAGCATTGTGTTCTATGCAAATATTTATACTCCTTACACATAGTAGAATATTGAATTTTTCATTTTTTCCTGCGATATGTTAAAAATAATTCATATATACATAAATGAAACAGAAGAAAAAGAATCATTTAAAAGGAAAAAAACAATTTTAAAAATAGAAGAAACATAATGCCATAGTTATTAAAAAGCTGTATTTCATTTATAAAGACCACCAAAATTCATTTCCGGTGACTTATTTTTTCGATTTTAAAATCTACATACCGGAGAGAAAGGGTAGGGGATAGAATAAAGATATACATAAAGAAAAATTTTCTTGGTATTCTAACTATTACTATCAAATATATATTTTTACTTTGAACAGAGAAAATCAATTTTGGTATATAAATTAATTTTTTCCTATACTGTGATTTTAAAAGTTATGAAAAAAAAAAAAAAAAACTAACATAAAATAGACGATGACAGCGTCAACTGTTAGGCGACTGATTATCAAACGTAATCAGCTTTAGTTTAAATCAAAATTCAGTTAAATTCGTCCATTGGTTCTGGATACAACCGACCAAATACAGAATTTTTTATACACACAGAGAGAGAAACACACAGATATTTTCTAAAAATAGTCATATCGATAATCATATCGTGTTCAAAACGTCTTAAGACGTGTAACTATATCAACGGTCGAAATTTTCCACAAATTGAATACGTTCTTCTTATATATAGATAGACACACATACACAAAAAAAGTGGGGGGGGGGGGCACAAATTAATCATACATTTTATTACGTCTTTATTTTCAAAACATAAAAGTTTTACTCTTAAAGTACATTTTATGTTGTTAAAGCTGAAAATTTTCTTTATTTCTTTTTTTTTTTTTTTTTTTTTTCAAGATAATTTTCAAAGGATTTTTTTCAGAACATTCTTTAGAACTTTCCAAAACAGGACTCCGTGTGCACAATTTGTGCCGTGTCCTTTTATTTCATTTATAAAGAGATTTCTTATTAAAATTTCTTTAAAAATGCCGATACTGTTATTTACATCGAAAATATATAAGAACAGAGAATCGATAACTGAAATTGTTTACATAGATAATTACATGTAAACAATTTAATATACGTATTAAGAGTATTTCAGTAAACTTAGATATTAAAGATTTTTATTACTTTTTCCAATATATTTATTAATTTCATAAATTGACAATCAAAATCATCTTGTAGAAATGACCGTATTTACTTGTTTGCTGAAGTAATATTAATAATGAGATCTGGGCTTCTAAAACAGCAGTTTTTAACCTATTAATTATCATTTTTGACAACTCCTTCCCCTTCTCGGCCTCATCAGTGGTCAAGCAGTTCTGAGAACAAAGCTAGTAAACGAGAAGCACCGCGTTTCCCAGGTCGCACTCGTCGACCTGGCCGTTCGGAGTTTTCTGTGGCTTTCTCCGAAACTAGTGTAAATACGGGTTAGGACTCCTTAGGAAGATTCTCATGGAGCGCGTTCCACCTATAGGCCTAGAACCAAGTGTAGTCAATTGACCTTAACTCCTTCAACGAACAAACAAATACCTCTTCTCTTTTCGTGTGTAAAATTGAATACTGATATTAATCGGACTCAAACAGTGGGTAATAAATAAATAAATAAATAAATAATGGACAAACATATACAGAAAAATTTAAATTAAAGAGAAATATTTAATTAAATGTCTGTATTTTTAATAGCATTAAAAGTTTGCTTCTTTTTAAATATTAGTATCTTTCGCCTTACTAACCCATTTAAAAGAAACTTTCAGCATGAAATTTTTGTGCTATGGGCTGAACTGAATGAACAAAAGCTTTTCTGTCGGTATCACTTTTCTTGAGAATAGAATTCCCGAAAGTTGCACCCATACTCCAAACCGCCTTGACCGTGAACAATAGCTTTTCTGCCTCAACCTATCTTTAGTCTATAAAGGACAGGTCGTTTAGCTTTTCTCTTGCCAAATGGGAATTGTATGAAGTACAGTAGATCCTGCTGGTAACCCATCAGTAAAGAAAGAGAGAGAAGAAAAAAAAAAAATAAATAAAATAAATAAAAAACGATGTACTGTAAAATTCACATATATGATCAAACTAATTTTCGCGTTTGAAATTTCGACCTGTTGGAAGTTTGAAGCATCCAGGCAAACATATATTTTCGCCCCCGTGAAAAAATAAAAATAAAATAAAATAAAGAAAAAAATAAAGAAAAAGCTATGGTAACCGCCCCCGCTGACCCAGTTAAGCAGACACCTATACCAGAATTAAATCAAAAGACGTGATTTTAATATTTTGTGCAAGTTTTGCTTAAAACTTTAAACTCATTTTTCTTCGAATTCTTTTTTATAAGTTCTAATATGTTTAATTCCTAAAATTTTTCATTTTTCATTTTTCATCTAAGATTGTTTTGAAAGAAATTTAAGGAAATATAATTCTCATTAAGAAAATTAAGCATAACATAAAACAGCATATTATTAACTTAAAAATATTTATTTATTCATTTATTTATTTAAGATATATTAATTTTTAAGCATGGCTGTATTTCTATTAAATTTTAAAATAAATAATTTTGTCATATTGAGTGAAATGTATGAAATATTACGCTGCACGTGAAAATAATAATAATAGAAAATTGAACAATAAATGGAAAAAATAAATTTTCGTCTTCTGGGCCATCTTATTCATAAAATTCTGCAATTAAGTAAGTAAAATTACTATTTTGATTTTTGTTTCGAGTGTCAGTATTATAAAGTCGAGTAGAATAACACAATTCTTTTGCAATCAAAGATGGAGAATTTTCGGAAAATTTACTTTTTAAGAACTTTTTTCTTTTCTTTCTTTTCTTTTTCTTTCTTTTTTTTTTTTTTTTTTTTTTTTTTTTTTTTTTTGGTTTATATTTTAGTTAATGCAACACACACGGTTATTACAATGACATAGCTGCAAAGTTTACTGAAAATAATTTCTATTGCAGTATTTTGCATCAAATATACAGAAATGCTTGAAAAATTATATCAATAATTACACTTTTAATCAATTATCGATATCTACACTAATAAAAATTTCAAAAGAAAAACTACTGATAATCATTTGTCTTTAGTTATTTATCGAAAATTACAGAGAAAGTAAATGGAGATATTAAAAAATCTATTTTATATAAATTTTAATGAGTATAATTAATTATTGAGGAGAATATGTTTGTAACTAAGAATGCTTTTTTTTTTTTTTTTTTTTTTTTTTTTTTTTGGAGAAGTTAAATAAACAAAATAAATAAAAATACATAATAAAAATTGATAATTTCGATTACTTACTTTTAACTAAGAATTATTGTAAATTTACAGAGAACATGGATAAATATTTTAGTGAATTTAAATAAAACGTTATTACAGTATACACATTAAGTAACCCCAGCAAGATAAGTGCCACAACTCAAAAATGTAGTATTAAAAAAAAAAAAAAAGAAAAGAAAAGAAATCATCTTAAAGGTAACAATAAAAACATTGACTAATCTACAACAAAACGGATATAACAGCTTCTCAGGTAGATAAATTGCGAAAAAGAGTAGAGAGGTGATGCTTTACGTGCACGTAGGGGTACTTCATATACATTTTTCAATACTGGAGTAATTTTTACTTAAGTTTAACCAGCTCCGGATATGTTGTCAGGACAATAAAAATCTCGGTCGAGTTCGTAGATGAGGCATCCAGCTCAAAGGGGGTGGAAATGGTGGGGGATGGGAATTTTCATTTGCCCATAATTTCTTTAATATTGAAAATAGGAAAATACTTCAAATCAGGCGAATTACCGCCTTATCGTAAAGAACAACTTTTGTATTTAAACTTTTTCAATAACTTCAATTGCTTAAAAGTTACAAGTTAAAAAGTGATTTTTCGACAATTGTGATGAAGCCGACTTTTTCTATAGCTTTAATTTCTTACATTTATAACCTGATGCTTACGTCACGTGCAAACGATAATAAAAAAGATCACTGCAAATATAAAAACCATGGTAACAGCTTTAATTAATTATTTAAAAATATAAAATTGAAATAATACGTTAGTCTTGGTAAACATATCGTTTGTGGGGAATAGTTTAGAACGCCGGTTTACGCAAGAATTTAAAATTTACGATTGAAATTGAGAGTAATACGTTACAGCTTCCTTTGATTTTTTATCTTGTGGAAACAAGATATTGGTCTGTGAACAGATATGAGGTTTTTGCGTGGGAAGAAAATATAATGACGTCAAAACTACCATTTTTCATCGCCGAGCTCGCGAAATTTTGTCATCAAATAACGAATTTCGTCACCAAGTCAAAAATTTCGTCAACAACTATCAAATTTTCACAAATTTCAATCCTAAGTCGCAAGTTTTGTCACCAAATTGTATATCTTTATGTCTTCTATTTGTTGAATGATTATGAACTTGGATTTTTAAAAAACTGAATCATTTACTGATCAATAAATCTAGACTGAAATTTTTAGTAGAATGAATAGTACTAGTTGATAATTACATTTCTTAAAAACAGAATACCGACGTAAATAATGCAATGTGTGGGAACAAAGCCGTGGGCTAAGTATGTATTAATGCATATGAAATATTCCTTTACTTTTGAAACATTAACGTAAAGGAATCTACCTTTGCCTTTAAGCTTGCCGAAAAGGGATTTTTTTTTTTCTTTTTAGATCACAGACAGAGGAACTATAACCAAAATAAAGAAAATTAAGGCTTTTATTATATTATGATTTTTTAAAGCTGAGATCAGTTAAAAACTGACTAATTTTCTTGCATATTTTTTCATTAATTTTCACTTGCATGTGAAGTTTTTCATGAATTGTTATTCCCGAACAAGAAAATTGAAGAGTAGTTTTCGCCTTTCTATAAAGTTCGATTTTTTTTTCTATGAATGTTTTTAACTGGTTATCTGGAAGTGCTTTATTATAGAAAAGTTGTCTTATTTTCCCAAAATGACAATGCAATTACATTTAAAATTCAATAAATGAAAAGATATTTTATACGAATAGATATTTAAAAAATTACTTACGAGTATTATAAAGTTAATATCTGTGACAATGTTTATATATTCTTTATTTCAGCGACTTTATTTCTTGAAAATTTGATGAAATTACTTTTGAAGAATGAGGCAAAGCCAAAGAAAATTTAAGGCTTATTATTAAAATTTTAAACCTAAGATCAATTGATATTGTCTAATTTCTAAGACATTCTTGCATTCATTTTCAATCTTAAGTAAATTAAAATTTTCAAGTACTGTCTCCGATCAAGAAAATCGAATAGTATTTTTTGCTTTTCTATAAATTGCGGATATTTAATTTTTATTCACTAGACGTTTTGATTGTTTTCTTTTTTTTTTAAGGTAGGGGGGGGGGGGGGCGGTAGCCCAGTCAGTAGAGCGCCGGGCTCCTGATTGGATGATTGCGGGCTTGATTCTCGAGTAGACCAAAGACTGTTGTGAACACTAATGGTGACTAGTGCATGTAAAATCTGTCATGTCAATGTCCTCCATGTTCCCATCAAAATTATATCTCTGTGAGTCATCGAAGCGGGAGAGCCATCCTTTCCGTGGAGGATCAAAATTATGATGGCATGTCTCCGGACCACCTCTCGATGCGAGTCCCAGACCATCACCAATTGCCCATTGCGCAACCCTAGTGCGACGTAAAACCCAACCAACAATCGACAAATTAAAAGAGATTTTATAAAAATAATTGTTTAAAAAATTAAATACTCCTATAAAGTTGCATACCCACATTCATTTTCGCTTGTAAGTGTATGAAACTCTTCATTTGTTCTTATTCCCCAACAAGAAAATCCAACGGTGTTTTTTTTTTTTTTTTTTTTTTTTTTTTTAAAATAAAGTACGGAATGATTATAATTTTTTAAGTGGATGTTTTTTAATAAATTCTAATTTAATAAATTAATTTATTAATAATTTAATAAATTCTAATAATTCAACTTTTAACACATCTGAAAAATTAGCATTGTATTTTGTTGCGAAATAATTTAGTTTTTATTTCTTCGGCTGATCGCATCAGGGATTTTGTATGGTTGTAGTATTATAGGAGGTGTTTTATCAATGAGGATATCACTGTACTTCCCGGTAAGTTAAGTTTTTTTTATGCCTATTTATTAAAGATATATTTGAATTCATTTGTCTAAAATAATCGCCTTGTGTTTTATTGATTTTTGAAATTATTATTATTATTATTATTATTATTATTATTATTATTATTATTTGTAAAAATTCGAATTCTTCCTTTCCTCCTTAAACACAACACGATAATTCAACATGAAGTATTTCTCAACAGAGGAAGCAATTTATTCGTCTAATATCGCTATAGTCAAATTCATCGTTAGGTGTTCCTTCATAAACATGCTTTTTTTTTTTTTTTTGTCTTTTCTTTTGGATCAAATTTAGGATTAAGGCTCTTTGGATTAATTAGGGTAAATTAGGACTAAGGTTTAGTTAAAATCAAAGTCATTGAAAGCTCATGTTAACTTACGGAGAAATTTGTCCCATTATTATTCATTACATATTATACATTTTTAGTTCCCCATCTAGGTACGGTAATCGTGAAAATTTTCGACCTCCGTTTTTTGACTTTTTTACACGTTTTCAGGTGAGGATTCCGAAAATGACAAAACTTGTATGGTGTCCGTCTGTAGGGTGTCTGTTAGTTTGTTAGTCCGTTAGTGTGTTAGTATGTTAGTCTGTGTACACTACACAGTATCTCAAAAAAAAAAAAAAAAAAAAAAAAAATTGACGCATAGAAGTCAGATCAGTTTTAAAATATTATTTATAATATTTTCGTCGTAATGATGTCACACTACTTTTGAAATATTATTTAAGATACTCGCATGAATATCATTGACTATGAATTTCCCAATATAAAAATTTCGTAAGTTATTGGAAATTTTCGAATTTCTTAACATGGCAGAACAGGGTAAAATTTCACGTAAACGTCAATCTTGAGTGATATTTTCATCGTAAAGATCTCAGACCACTTTTTAAATATTATTTAGGACACTGGCATAAATAATAATGACTATGAATTTTCCAATATAAACATTTCGTAAGTTATTGGAAATTTACGAATTTCTTAACATGGCAGAATAGGGCAAAATTTCACATAAACGCCAATCTTGAGTGATATTTTCATCGCAAAGATATCAGACCCCTTTTTAAATATTATTTAGGATACTGGTATAAATATCATAGATTACGATTTTCCCAATTTAAAAAAATCGTAAGTTATTTGGAATTTACGATTTGCATAAATGGCAGAATAGGGCAGAATTGAGCATAAACGTCCATTTTGAGGATCATAAATATATCAGACAACTTCAGAATAACATTTAAGATACTTGTTTGAACATGATTGACTACAAATATTATAATAGGAAAGTTTCGTATGTTATTCATAATTTAAGATTTTATCAACATAGCAAAATTGAAAAATTTCCATATAAATATGCATTTTGAGGAGTGTTGCATTGGAAATAGTAGCATGAATATAAAATATGAAACTGACTTTCATGGTGTTTGAATGACCTTGATAAAACCTTTCAGAAGTTTTAGTAGAAACCCCGGAAATTTTCGTAGCCTGTTTTCTAAGAAGCGTTATCTGAATCATTATCTCGCCGTTTTCCGCTAATTTCTCTCAGAATTTTAAGAAACTTTATTCAAAATCATCTTAGTACAATACCTACAAACTTTATTTCCTCTTGAACAAGTCACATGAAAAATGTGTACTGATATTTTGAATCAAATTTTATATACTGATATTCAATTCAAATTTAAGGTGAAAATTAAAGACCGAAAATAAAAGTGAAATCAATAAACAAAAATGCACCAGAGATAAAATTTTGCGAAATACTCCTCTCAGACGTAGCGATCACCCTTCTTGAAAATAGACTCAACTTCTTTTTCTTTCTTTTTTTTTTTTTTTTTTTTTTTTTTTCTTTTGGTCTCAAATTGAAGAACGAATAGTATAAGAGTTTATAGTTCATTTCTTAATTTACTTTTTAAATTTACTTATTTCTGTACTTTGTTAAAATTTTTATTTCCCCCCCCCCCCTAAATTAAATAAAATTAGTATCGCCCAGTAATCGAATCTCGACCACCTTTTTTGAGTAAGCACAGCGCCGTGTTAATTAACCCACACTTTCACTGGCCCCGACATGATCGTAAGTTTCAGGCTTTATCAATACACAGCAGAATGAAGGCCTCGCCTAGGTGAATCTGACCTGTTTCTACAATTCTTCTCCATTCTGTTTTTCCAAACTTCACAATTTGATCGCTCCAACGACACAGTGGTACCTTCCTCGGTCTTTTCTTATCTTTCAGAATGCAAAATACGACTTTCGTGTCTGCCTATCATTATTTCTTCTCGCAAGGTGACTCCATTTTAAATTCTTAACTCCAGAAATAACATCCTTAACTTTGGTTTGCTTAATTATCCAAGTGTTTGGCTTTCTGTCTCTTCAGGTGAATCCTAACATGTTTCACTACATGCATCTCTGAGTTGTTTGATGTTTTTGTATTGTTTTATATGTTAATGTCCAAGTTTAGGAAAGCATAAGTTAAAACAGGCGAAATGCACTGATCAAAAACTTTTCTTTTCAAAGAAATTGGGAGATCGCTTTTGAATATAGCGCTATTTCTTCAGAATGCTCTCCACGCAAGTTTAACTCGGCTGTTAATTTCTTTCATGGTGCCCTCTATTCATCGGAAGGACTTGTCTCAGATATGTAGAACAGCATACCGTTTTTAACTTATCCATATCAATAGTGATTCATATTAATCCATACCTTCAGTGAAGAAACAAAGGAATTTGCCATAATTTTTGTCTTACTGAGGCACTGTGGGTCATTTTCAATCCACCGAGTTTGCTTTCTTTGTTTAATTCCTGAAGCATTTCTTACAAATCCTCAGATGACGAGGTAAGCAGTAAACTCTCGTCTTCTCGTAAACTAAGGTCGAGTGAATCTACTCTCAAAAGCTGATAGACGTGAGGTGCCGGGTTCGATCTTAGGTTGCACTCGTTGGTCTAACCACTCGGCATTTTCTGTGCTCTTCTCCAAACCTGGCGCAAATGCGGGTGAGGATCATTTAAAAAAACCTGCTGGAGGGCATTTACATCCTTAGGCCCAGACACCTATGCCTATAATATTCAACTGGCCTTAATCCCCAACGCCAACACCTCATAAACGAAATTTTGCTAACACACCATACCCACGATCAGAGAAGTAGTTATTTTCCAAAAATGGGTGTATTATGTTTGGAATATCTCAAAAAGTATAAATTCATCGAAACTCGGAATTCATTGAAAACTTTCAGGAAGCAATATTTTCTTCTACAACATATTATTTAGCTTATTCAATAACGACTTATTGGCGTTTAGTGTATGAGCCAAAACCACAAGTAACTGTTCTAAATGAAATGCGGGTTTTATGAAATTTGGGGACAAGAACTAAATACAGAAAATCTTGACTGTTAATTTTAATTTTAATTTCTTATAAAATGCCTTTAATTTATTACTGATTTCTTTTTTTTTTTTTTTTTTTGTTTACGGAGAATAAAAACATAGCTATCATAAAGTCTTTGAGCATAATGTTTTTTTACATATGATTGCAAAATTTCTGTTAGATTTGTCGATATGTAAAATTATAAATTTAGCTTGTCATTTTTTAATTGAAGTTTTTAAATCTGCATAAATATTATTTTTGAAATCCCATCATAATTTTTTATATAAATATCTTTCAAATCTCTCTGTATATGATACCTCCACTAGTTGAATACTCAATAGGTAATCTGTATCTAAAAGCCATTTTCGATATGAAAAAATCGATATTTTTTGTAAATTCTTTCATGAACTATCTTTCTAGACAAGATTCCTTTTAATCTGTACTTTGTACCGTATTTCATTTATTTCTGCAGAAAAGTATTCGGAACTATATCCAAATCTCTATTAAGAAGATATCCATAATCTTCATAAACGTATCTGAGATATTTAGTTTCTTGACAATAGCATACGCTTTTTTCTGTGCCCCCTCTGAAATTCTTTGCGAAATTATTGTAATTATATGTCGTTTTACTTATGTATTTATCATATTTAAAAGCCTTAACTATATATATATATATATATATATATATATATATACATATTTTTTTTTTTAAGAGGCAAAATATTGTTGTATTTATTTATTATAGTGTTAAAGTTAACTTTTTCATAATGTTGACCAACATAATCCAACACTAAGTAAATTATATTATTTGATTTTATTTCTCTCTTTTTTTTTTAATAGTTCATTAAAAATTGTTTTCTCATTCTATATTTTAATAAGTTTAAACTCATGTCAACTGCTATAGTTCCGATATTTTCACTAGAATTCAACCCATGATATAAATCTATCAATTGTGTTTTTCTTACATAGAAAATTATGTTCTTAATTAAAATTTTATCGCTATATTTATCTTTATCGATTAAATTAATGATCTTTTATAAATTCTTTACTTATTTCTAACTTTAAAATGTTGAACGTTAGATATAGATTCACAGTTCTTCCAGTGGTTTAACTTATCATAAATTGAATCACAGATGTCCATCCTTCTAGATTCATTTAAATCATCCCCCCCCCCCCCCTGTTTTGCAAAATGTCCAATTTCCAGATGTTGGTCTTCCTTTTATAGTTTATTAAATCTAATATTAATTCCGTAGGAAATCTCACCTATATATACTATATTAATATGATTTCTTTCACGGTGAAAATATTTTGAAATATAATAATCAGCAGGCGTAAATATTGAACTAAAATAAAAAAAAAATAATTACAAGATAAAAAAAAAACTTTTTATAAACCATGTTTTTAAATTTTCTGTTGAATCATATAAACGTTAACGAAGTCAGCGGGGATCCGAAATAATTGGCTAAAAGTATTAAAAAAATGCATTGTCACCGTGTTCTGAGCTATTCTGAAAATTTCAAATGTCTTGCTAATCGGGAAGTTATATGATTGTTGAATCATAAAAACGCTACCGAAGGCAGTGCGGACCCGAAACAATTGACTAAAAGTATTATGAAATATGCCTTGTCACCGTGTCCTGAGCTATTCTGAAAGTTCCAAATGTCTAGTTAGTCGGAAAGTTATATGATTGTTAAATCATATAAACTCTACCGAAGGCAACAGGGACCCGAAACAACTGGCGAAAAATATTTAAAACCTGCATTGTCATCGTGTTCTGATTTATTCTAAAAGTTTCAAATGTCTAGCTAGTCGTGAAGTTATATGATTGTTGAGTCATATAAACGCTACCGAAGGCAGCGGGGTTGTCGTTGTAGGATTCTTTAAGGCCGATTGACTCCTTATGTGGCCTAGGCCTATGGGGGGGGGAATGCCTTCCGTGGAAGGTCTTTCTAAGAGGTCCTAACCCGTAGGACCCCTTAGATCCTACGGGCTAGGACCCCTAAGAAAGATCTCCACGGTGGAAGGCAACGGGGACCCAAAAACATTGGCTAAAAGTATTTAAAAATATGCATTGTCTTCTTTTACTGAGCTTTTTTTAAAGTTTCAAATTTCTAGCTAGTCGGGAAGTTATGTGATTGTTGAATCATATAAACGCTACTGAAGGTAGCGGGGACCCAAAACAATTGTCTAAAACTATTAAAAAAAAAAAAAATGCATTGCCACAATGTTCTCAGCTATTCTGAAAGTTTCAAATGTCTAGCTAATCGGGAAGTTAATTAAAACTCGAATGCAAGATTTGTACTGGACTAACAAATAAGAATCGATGTTAATAAAAACGTAATAATTGTATATTTATCAAATAGTAATTGTATAACGAAGAATAAAATCAAAAGCAAATGTCACGAATAATAATAATAATTTTAAATTGTAACAAATATTTTGCTTTGAAAGACCATATGATTCTTCAACAAGTGATAAAAAAGAAGGTCTGCTATCACACTGTAATTATGCTTTATTTTATTATTATTATTATTATTATTATTATTATTGGGTGAAAAACGGCGCCTAATTATTTTGACTGAAAAGTATTTTTATTATTAATAAGAGTAGGTTTCTAATTTATATTGTTGTTGTATAGAGTTCGTATCATTTAATATAAAATATTATATTTCAGTCCAGTGTACCTGCATTAAAAATTACAATTTACATAAAAGATAAAACAGTTATGTTTAGTTTAACTGGATGTTTTAAACTCCAATCCATTAATCAAATGAAAATTTTGCCATGCAATGATTTCAGTATGTTTACGCATTATACTATAACCAACAAAAGGTCTTACTTAAAAATATAACAATATAACAATATATATATACATATATATATAAATACATACAAAAAAAAAAAAAAAAAAAAAAAGAGCGAATAGGATTTGTTGGATTAAAAAATTATTATTATTATTATTTCAATTTAAAACATTTTTCACTGCACTTTTATCCAGCAGAAATAATTCTTTCGATTTGAATAAAAGTTTTAATTTAAATTCTGGAATATTTTTAAAAGAGAGAGAGAGGAACTCTTCAATTAAGATATATTTTGTTTATTAAATAAGTTTCTCTGTTGAAAAAAATATAACGATAATTCATGAAGTTAGTGATTTACAAAAATATTTGTAATATTAGAAGTAATTTGTAAGAATTACAAGAATTACTCAAATCGGAAACATAATCTATAGCAATTTTATGAAAGACACACATTTTCAAAAAAAAATCACAGCAAGAGACTTAGCAGCTTTGAAGATATCCACAAAAATTCCTAACCCTCTTCTACATACAAAGGGGTGTGTCATTTGACAGTTTACAAATTACATACGACACATATTTTCAGCTTCTACAATACGAATACACAGGGGAATTTCTCACTTCTCTATAGACTCTTATTAGCGCCTGAAGCTTTCTTACCAAACGAAATCCCTACATCTATATCCCTACATACCATAAATCCGTGTGAAGAAAAGAGGATAATAGATAATTGCGTTTTAGAAACAGCAGCGCCATCTATGTCACACACTTCACACACACATCCGTACATTATAAACAAACCGAGGACCACCAAAAAAATATATGAGGATCTTTGTATGGCATAGTAGATCACGAATATGGGTCGATTTCGTTCCGAGGTCCGGCAAAACGGTCCTCGCAACGAAATTGGTCCTCGCAGTGTTGGTGTGTAAACGGACAGTGGTCCTCGCATGGTAGGGTAAACGAACGCAGACACACACACACACACAAAATAATAATAATAATAATAATAATAATAATAATAACGAAAATGTGTTTTGGGTAATATTTTAAAGAAATCCCATGTCTGTTTTCATTACCTTTGTAACATTTTTAGTAAAGCTCTACTGAAAAATCCGGAATTTTTTTAATTTCCCTCCGATAACCAATTTTTCCACTTCCAAAATCGTACATAATTATTTATTTATACTCAAGTCTAGTCTCCTCTTGTGCAATTTCTTAACCATGAAGTAATTTGGAACCGAGACATGCTTACAAAAAATTTTTTGCCTCTTGACCCTAGGGGGAATTCGATAAATACCGTTACTTTAGTTGTTGGATACATATAAACAATTCAAGCACCAAGCTTCGTGACAGCAGCTTTCATAAATTTCCCAGAACAAATTTAGTGTTTAAAAGTAGCAAATTCGAGACCCTCCTTTTAGCGCTAAATCTGTATCGGGCAATCTGTTTCGAATTTTCCCTTCGAATATATACTCCCTACCCCATACTCCCTACAAAAAAAAAAAAAAAAAAAAAAAAAAGGCAGATCACAAAACAATTAAAAACGTATTTGGGAAATATCCTAAAGAAGACGTATGGCTGTTTTCAACATCTTTGTTCCATTTTCGGTAGAGTTCTACCCAAAAAACGGGAATTTGCAAAATTTCTCGTCAAAATTGATTTTCCCCTTCCTTTCCTTAAAAAACAAAATTTCCTAAATTGCAAATATTTTGTTTGTACTCAAGTCTAGTCTCCCCATGTGCAATTTCTTCACTGTGAAGTAATTTGGAGCCAAGTTATGCTTACAAAGAAGGTTTTGCCTTTTGTCCCCCAGTTGGGGGGAAGGGGGAAATTTTAAAAATCTTGTTACTTTAGGTGTTAGATACATATAAATTATCTAAGAACCAAAATTCGTGATCGCAGCTCCCATAGATTTTCCAGGACAAATTTAGCGCTTAAAGTTGTGTCTCGATTTTGCCCCCTCGTAACACCCCAAAAATATCGCAAATCATAAAAAAAAACAAAAATGATTTTTTTGGAAATATCCCAAGGAAATCGCACAGCTTTTTTTTTTTTTTTCATTTTTGTTCAATTTTTATAGAGTTCTCAAAACTCTAAAATTTGCAAAATTACCCGCCGAAAATCGATTTTCCCAATTTTTCCCTTTAAAAATGGAAAATTCCTAAATCGCAGATAAAGTGTTATTTATGTCTAGTCTCCCCATGTGCAATTTCTTTACTGTGAAGTACTTTGGAGCCGAGTTATGCTTACAAACATGTTTTTGAATTTTGCCCCTTAGGAGGGGAACGGGGGGAAATTTCGAAAAAGATATAATTTTAAGTTGGGTAAGGACAAAATTTTGTATAAATGTGCATAAAGAGAATTATTTTTTAGTAATTATGAAATTTACAAGAATTATTTATAATAGAGATAGTGAACGGGGAAAATGTTTTGTATATGTAGGAGCCTCGCCACCCCTCTTGGGGGGGGGGTCCCCCCTCGTGGGGAGTAAATTTTCAAGATGGGTATCTTTCGAAAGGTCTCGTCAATACCTTTAAAACGAATGGTTGAACTATAAATCTGTGATAATTTAAAACAAAGTTATCGATTTTTTTTACTTTTAACGAGAAAAACGGGAAAAACAAAATCGTATTTTTTTTTTTTTTTTTTTTTTTTTTAACGAAATTTAACCAAACTTGGTATTTAGTTGGCCCCTGACGTAAACTAGTGCTGATTAGATTTGGGGATAATTCGCTCAACAGGTGGCGCTGTGATCGTATTTTTTTAAGTTTTTAACGTGGCAGTATAGGACGAAATTTCGTATTAGTGTACATATTGAGAGTTATTCTTAACCTGTGATTGTAAAATTAATATGAATTATTAATAATAGTAGTAGTTAATTAGGAAAAAATTTGTGCATGTGGGGGCATCGCTACCACCACCCCCGGAGGAGTAAATTTTCAAGATGGGTATCTTTCGAAAGGTCTCGTCAATACCTTTAAAACGAATGGTTGAACTATAAATATGTGATAATTTAAAACAAAGTTATCGATTTTTTTTTTTTACTTTTACCAAAAATAACTTTTAAAATAAAATCGTATTTTATTATTATTATTATTATTATTACTGAGTGAATTTGTATAGAAAAATATAGAAGAAAGTCTTGTGGTGGCCACAACATACTAGTTATTTAATGGACTCTTCCCAACGAGATATATAAAGTAGATTGATAAATAGTAACCCTTGAGAAGGTCCAAGATGTGTCATGTGACATGCTCTCCTTGCACCTGCGTATTCGGTGGTTCCCTTGGTAACAGCTTATTTTCAGTAAATTTCTATGGCAACGGTTTGGAGATTGTTCTTCGCATAAGTCATAACCGCCAATGTTTTTGTTTACTTACGTAGTTTAATATTCTTTTGTTCTAAAAATTTTTGATTTTGATTTTACTTCTTTTTTATTTCGTGTAGTTGAACTTTAACCGACAAAATGCTTAAAAATAGTTGAAAATTATTATTTGTTGTTAAATTTAGCTCTTTAAAAGTTTAAATTTTCTTTTATAAACACTTTTAAACTTTGTTGGGAAACGATGAAAAAAAAAGGTATTTTATTATTTATTACAATGTGAAATATGTGTAAAATTATTTTAAAAACAATTTATTTCGGTCATAGGACTGTCATGTTACCTAATAATAATGATAATTAGTTGAACTGATATTTTAAATGCCAAAATAGCGATAAAGGGCCAAACACAGCAACCTATTGGAGCATGTCACGTGATTCATCTTGAACCACGGAAAGATAATCCTTCATCCAAAGAATCAGCACTCTAATATATATATCTCATTGGCTCTCCCCACCTGACGTCAGAGGTCACATGATAGAGGAAAAACAAATAGCAGACGTAGTCTTGTTTATCTATAGCGATTGCTGAAATAACGTATTTTCTATTCTTATTTTTGGTCAATCGTATTTAATCTGTGTTATTTTTTTACACCTCATCATTTTTAATCCATTTTATATCATTATTCATCAACTTTTGTTTGCTGTATGTGTATACATTTACAATCATCATTTAGTTTATATTTGCTATTGATGTTCATGAAGAATATGTTAAATACTATGATTTTTGGTACTTAAATCAGTGGCAGTGCAATATCGTACTGCGTAAATCCATTTAGATCAGTAACTAAGTTAATTAACTTGTTGTAATACCTGTATGCAATCAAATTAAATGAAAACATTTTAAAATTTCAAATTATAATCCATAAACATTCCACAAGAACAAGCTATTATTTATTGCTAGATCAGTTAATGTAACAGTTACACTAAAACATACAAAAATCGATTCTTAAAGTTGAAAATAAATAAACACATAGTCTTTTTAAAAAATTATTAAATTTACAAATACAACTGTTCCACTGTTAACAAATGCACAATATTACTTTTATTTTATTTTATATTAAATATTAACAATTTTGTTCTTAAGAACTACATTTAATTGAATTCGATTCTCAGAATTCGATTATTCGTTTTCCTCTATCACATGATTGAGCAGACGAAACTGGGAAGAGTCCATTAAGCAGCACTTTTCTTTCCAGCAGTAAAACATAATTTTTTGTTATTATTATGTACCTTATGATGTTCTTTTATGTTCTCCCCTTAATTGTAAATGATTATAATTTGGATTTTATTAAGATTTTTTATTTTTATTTTGTAAATATCAGAAAAGATTTTTTATTTTATTTTATTTTATTATTTTATTTTATTTATTTATTTATTTTGTGTATGGAACATGTATCCTTTAGTATCGGATCCCTTTGGCAAAATTTGAAATTTGGCACCGAAGTAGCTCGGACGTTTCTCGCCAAGATCTTTAATTGCACAATTGAGCTAGCCATTTCAATTCATCGCAAAAATGGCTTAAAATATTTAAAGTCACCAAAGGGGTCCCATACTAAAGCTGTGCTTTTTGTATTTATTTATTTATAATATTTTCTATTAAAGACTTCTGTGGTCACGAAATTTGGTGCGTAAATTGTTTATATGCATCCGGCCCTTATTGCAACTAGATTTCACGAAATTCGAAATCCCTCCCCCCCTTCTCGGAGTCGGAGGGCAATAAACATGTGTAAAAACATGTTTTTTCCGTTTGAATTATCTTACAATAGCGAATTTTGGTGTGTGGATATTAAGTGTCCGCATTATGTACATTAGTGGGATTTTTCAAAACTTCGAACTCACCCTCTGAGAAAGGGGAAGTATGAAGTGGGTAAGTTGCTGCCGAAGGCAGTGGGGACCCAGATTCCTCACGTTGCGAGCGAGAAAATCCTCTACCAATCACAGCGAGAACTTAGGTTATAAATAAAGATTTGGGATTTTGGCAACTCATTTAAGTTTAATGTCCAGTGAAGCGGGCAAAACCTGCTAGTAGTTATGCTATAAATAGAAAAAACATTGCGGAAACTTTCGATTAAGTTATTGCTTTAAAATAATTCTTTTGCACCCCGTTATAGGAGGAATCACAATAAGGTGTTTGTGTATGTGGGAGAGGCGAGGGGGGCAAAACACATTCTTAAAACCCGGCTAGTATATAACTGGAAAATATTGTTTATTAATTTTTTTAAATGTGTTTTAATGATTTTTTTTTTTTTTTTTTTTAGGATATGTACCAAAACAGAAAGAGATTTTAGGCGAAAACCATGAACGTGTTTACCAGACAAGCATTTCTGCTCTCGAAAGACAGCAACGAAAGGGATGCGGTGGTGCCATGAGAAATGTGTGTCATTGCTGCCATCACTGTAAATGTAAACGAATGGGATAGTCATAATTAGACGTTTAAATTTATTAATAAAAAGTTTATATGTCATTACATTTATTTATTTATTTTATTTTAAATATTTTATTATACCAATTATACTATATTTTATAGAAAACATTTTTCTATGCATATGAATAATGCACGTCAATTAATTATGATTTGTGAAAAATAAAGGTAGTAAAATATGGTTTATAGAAATACCTCTCATACAACGTAATGCTTTGCAATTCTTTCGTGTGATCCTGTTTGTATAAAAACTAGTGATGGTATTTATCCTATTTTAAATAACATATATCAGTTTCAATGAATTTCATAAATATTACGGGAGTTAGAATGCACGCAGGCAGACAATCCGAAATCATAAAAAAAAGGGAAAAAAAAATTGTTCGAAAATTCAAGAGAAAAAAAAAATTTAAAACGCTTTTTTTATATTACTTATAAAATAAGTTTTTCTTTCTTTTCTTTCTTGCTTTCTTTTCTTTCTTGCTTTTTTTTTTTTTTTTTCAAACTGGCTCGAAATTTAAAAAGTAAGAATTCGTATAAGGGGAGAGAGAAATTGCATGAAAAGAGAAAGTATTTTATTTATACTAAAAGATGGCTATTCCCAGAGGGCGCTATCAAATCAACTCCCAGAGTGATGGATGCAGATTCGGGTCATCTCATAACCAGAAAAAGTTACGTTGCTGCGGAAACGTGTTTCTCCAGTCGGCTCCCAGATTGGCAAAGAAATGGATTGGCTAATGGTCCTGGCGGTTTTCTCCATACTCCAAACCGGTAAGGAAATCATCTGCCATCACTTTCCTTTTATAGTGTGCAAATTATTTCTTTTCTTAGAAATTAATAGTCACATGAATTCTGTTCTACAAAGGAATAGTGTTTTCGTTCTCAACTTTTAATACTGTTGCACTCAAGTTTATATTCCTAAATGTTTATATGAATTCTAATCCAAAAGATGATTTTTTTTTTTCACCTAAGCCTTAAATAATAATAATAATATTTAATTTGTCATTTTAAAAAAATATTAAATTAATGTTTTAATAAATATATAAATATATATATATTTTTTTTTATAATATTAACCAGTGATTTATAGTATCATTAAATTTTTAACATAAATAATTTCTAGATATTAATGCTGAAAATCAGGTAAATGGTTTTTAAAGTAAATCGAGATTTTGTTATTTGCTATTTATTTATATGAGTCTCTTCGATAATTCTAGGGAAGAGTAAAACGGTTATTTTTTCCCCCATTTTTTTACACGAGAAAGT
The DNA here is from genome assembly GCA_963930645.1 of Salticus scenicus. Lineage (NCBI taxonomy): Eukaryota > Metazoa > Arthropoda > Arachnida > Araneae > Salticidae > Salticus > Salticus scenicus. The sequence goes on from OZ005652.1 coordinate 351,664,289, forward strand.
AAAATAAGTATATTTAACAATCATGATAAAAAAAAAAAAATAAATAAATAAAAAAAACTTTATTTCAATATATTTGAACTTAAATCTTAGAAACATTAACTTTTGCTTATAAGGTAAAAAAAAATGCGTCAAAACTACTATAAGTTAATTTAAAAAATAATCATGAAGTATTGAAAGCTGTACTTTAATGAATAACTATAAGGGTACCTTACGGTCCATTGTGTAATTATTGCTTGAGGAGAAATACTAAAATATTCTATTAGAGGGTTTTTTCTTTCTTTCTTTCTTTGTTGATTTATTCATTAATTTAATCCTTAAATGCTGTGTGTTGCCTTTTTGGCAACATACCCAATTTTGTCTTCTAACTAAAGTATTAATAGAATAATATTGAAGCTCCAATGCCTCATGTTTGCCAATTGACAACAAACTGCTTTTTAGCTGTAAACCCTAGTTAAAATAAAGTACGATTTTTGAGGTATTCATCCCATGATTTATTTAATAGGGTTAAGATTAAAACATTTTTAAATCGATTTAAAAATAATCAGGCATTTAAAGGTTAAATTTGTTTAAAAAATGATTAATATCAAGTATTTGGAAAGTCGGCTAGAATTATTTCAGATTTCTTTTATTCAGAAGAATCTCTTTAAAATCTGTTTGAATGTATCGTAAAATATATATATTATGGGCATCAGAGGAAATATAATGCGTTGTCCTTTTTAAATAAAAAATATTAAAAATTACAAAACTTCCTAATGAAACTTCTGCGCTCAAAGCTAGTAGACGAGAGGTGTAGGGTTCGATCCCAGGTCGACCTAGCCGTTCAGAGTTTTCTCTGAACCTTGGGTAAATACGGGTTAGGACCCCTTAGAAAGGCCGCTGCTATAAAGGGCACTCCTCCCTCAGGCCTAGAACCCTAATGCAATCGGCCTTAATTCTCACAACTCAACCCAACCAAATAAAACTAGGTTAATACCATATGTTAAATACCATTTTTCATTTAATTTCATACTGTCAGTATAACACTTCAGTTTATTTCAATACTGTATGCTATGATATTATATGTATAAGTATATATATATATATATAGAAGTTATTGTACTTTTTGCTTCAGGAATTAATTTTTATATTTTATACGCAATTGTTTACGAGAACTTTAAATTATTTTTTTTCTTATTCATATTCTTTTTCATTAGTTTGAATAAAATTATATTTATTTTCTACTCAACTTTAACAAGATTTTTAAAATATTGTTATAGAGCTAGCCAAAAAACCTCATAAAAATCAAATATAGTTTAAATATAAAATTATAAATACAACAAAAACTCAATTTCCCAAAAACAATATACTTTTCTCTGGGTAAGAGAAAGTATGAAATCATTTCTCATAATTAACATGCATTAACAAAGTAATGTAATTTCCATTATATTTAGTTATTTTAAGCAATTTAAATTACTAAAATGAATATCTAGTAATTTTTAATCAATAGACCACAATTTATAAAAATTCTACTCTACTTTGTAATGACATCATAAAATCTCTTCCCTTTACAGAGGTTATTCACGATTAAGATACATTTCATACATATCATATGTCCGGGAAATAAAAACAGATATTTTATCGATAGTTTTAGTATACTGTAAAGTATGTAAACATATAAAATTGATTTTTACTAGAAGATACAGAGTGAATAGAATCGCTAAATTGGTGTTATTTAAGCAATCGTTTTAATAATATTCATATTATTACTTCCATTACCTTACTACCGTAGGTAATGGAAGCATTGTATTCGGTCTAAAAGTTCGATGTCGAGTTTTCACTGAGTCCAAAAAAGTAGTTTTTGGCAGTTGGTCAGTGTGTGTGTATGTGTGGAATCTTCTGGCTATCATATCTTCAAAACTGATAAAGATAGAACTATGAAACTTCAGAATTCATACATGTCTGGTATACAGATGAATTTCCCAAATTTTTATGAAAATTGGAAAACCGGAACGAATCTTTTTCAAACTCGCCATGTTAACTCCCTTTTAAATATCCTTTTGTATGCAATTATTGTTTTGCGGTCAATAATTGAGTATGCCAAGTTTTAGTAAAAGTTGGTGTCTCAAAAACGGTTCTAACGATTTCTTGAAAATTGTTACATAAATCCATTTTTTATACCCTTTTTCATGTATTATGTGGTTATTATAAAAAAAATTAAAGGTCATTCTGATTAGATAGTTCAGTTTTAGTTCTCAGAAATTGGTGTTTAAAAAATAACTCTATCATAATTTTTTTCTTATTTTTCATGTCTCTGTGTAAACTCTGTTTTATATGTCTTTACACGTGTATCAAGTTTATCTTATTAGAAAATTCCAAAAAATGCATATAATATCGACAAAAAATGCATATAATGCGTGTAATAGTGGGTAATGGAAGTCGTGTGGTTGTTTCATACCAGATTTTTTCCTATCTTGGTATGTTACTCAATGCATTAAAATGTTTATTTACTCATATTTTGCACCTAATGCTCCATGAAAATGATGTAAATAAAAACTTTCATAAGCAAATATCATAAACTGTTAAAATTCAAGATTAATCATCTTAATTCAAGATTAATTATCATAATAATAGCATGAACTTTTGTTGTGAACAAAGCAGTTACGACTAAAACATCTTCTTTTTCGCTAGATGAAGGGTTATAATGTTATTTCGGACAGAAGTGATTGATTCTAATTTTTCAAATTTATCGTGTTTCCTTATTTATTACCTTTTAGCATAGGTTTTTCAGTACATTTTATTGATGACGATTAAAGAGCTAAATGGTACATCAGCTTAAAAATACAGGTGCCATTTACACTATTTTGATCCGAAGCAGTTGTTGAGTTTTTAAAAAAATGGTGGGTGGTTGCTTAAAAAATCCGTATTTTCCATCATTAGAAACCAGTTTTTACAAACATTTTATTGCTATAAGAAAAACGGATAACTATATCTTTATTAGTGCAAATCTTCGGAAAAACTTAAGATAATTACTTTTAAATGTAAACTAATTTTACTTGATAATACTAATATTACTATTTTTTTTTTTTTTTTTTTTTTTTTTTACTTAAACTTGAAGTAATCAATTTCAAATGTAAGTTAATTATATTAATTTAAAAGTAATTTTACTGACATTTCTGAATAACGAGTGCAATGTATTATTCGTTTAATATGAGGAAATTTTAGAATTTAAACAAAAATATTGTAGTATTTTTTTCTTAACTTATTGGGCTGATTCTAGGAGGATTTTTATACCCGACTGTGAAAAAAGACTGTTAAAGGTTTGAAAACCTTTGTCTACCTGTGTGTTTCTGACTGTGACACTGTAAATCCCAAACAAATATATCAGTTTTAGAGCATTTATTATGATTATTAGAAAGCTAATTTAATTGGGATGGCTCTTATTTGATGAATTTTATAGATTTCTTTTTAAATTAATGGAAATGTAATATTTTTTCAAGCGATGGAAGTGGCGCTTCCTTTATTTAAGATTTTAAAAAAGTAATCAAGTAATCTCGCGTCGTCGAAAGACGGAATTGATTCTTTCTCTGCTTTTGGAAGCGAACCTCTTCGGCGCTTCCATAGTTTTCTGAACTACGCCTCGCTCCTGGAAAGTACCTAAGCAGGTTCTAGTAGACGAATGCACTTTATTTAATGAATATTCTGCTCGTAGATAGAGCCCGTAAGGCTATTGTTGAGAAAGGTGTTGACGTTTTTGCGGGTAGAAAGTAATTCTTAAAGACATAAGCAGGTTCTAGTCGACGAATTCACTTTATTTATTTATTTTCTTGTTTTCAGGAATGTTCGTGAAATAGAACCTTCCTGTTTATTTTCGAATCAGTTACCTTTCACAAAAGTGTCAATGTCTTCATAACAATATGTATACTTCATTGGTTGTATAAGGAAGTCATGTTGTGTCCACATCAGATTTTTTCTTTTAATTTTCGAAATTGAATTTGAAGTAAAAGTAATTTTTACTTTCTCTTACCCATAAAGTAGAGAAAGTATTGTTTTTGGGTCAAATTTTCGAACGCGAGATTTTGTTATATTTACACGTTTTGAGGTCCCCTGAATACGAAAATCATGTTTTTAGCAAATGGTCTGTGTGTCTGTGTGCGTGTCTGTCTGTTATCAGTATATCTCAAAAACAAATTATGGCAGAAAGTTCAAACTTGGTATTCTAAATGTGTATCATATAGGGATTCTACAGTAAGTATTTCGTTTAGAAACCTGACATGATTATCTTAAAGCTTCAAAGTTAAGCAGAGTGGAAATAATAGAGCCCAGTGGAAACTGTATTGAGCAGGTAAAAAGAAATATGACAAGTTTTTCTTTTAGATAAAATCATTTATTTAAAAACTAGATTGATTTATCTAGTGAAATAAAAATATGGCAAACGAAAATAAAAATTATAATACATTTAGACGATTCGTTTAATATTCTTCAGGGCAGATATAATAGTACAGAGTAGTTACTGAAGCCTATACTATTACTGAAAGAAGCTTAAAAGTTTGCAGTTTTAAAATAACTATCATCCTCGAATTAATCTAAAAATATTTACTTAAACCTCATCTGAAAAACAACAGCTTTCTACACAAGCTAATATTGTCGAGGTTATCAAGGAAAAATTTAAACTGAAATATACAAATTACGTTTCATGCCAGCTTCTTTATTACCGGGATTCACATCGGCATCAACACGGAAAAATCCCCACGATTGCTTTTCTGCTACGCTACTTATTCAATTCAAGCAGATGACGTAGACTTATGTCATTTGCATACGGATAGCTTCGGCTATCGTATTAATATTTTATGCTAAAATGAATTTTAAATCAACTATAAGTTTTTAAATATTTATTAACTTAAAATTATAAAAGTAAATAGAAAATAAATTACTTAGATTTTAATAACCATCGGTTTTAATAAAAAAAAAGGAAAAATAGTTAAACTAAAGAGGGAGTGAAACTGAATAAAACATTGAGTGTCAAGAACACGCCAATATTTTAGATTCCTAAACCTAACAATAAGCCCCCCCTCTTGACACTCAACCGAGACCATGAATATATATATATAAACATATATCTGCCCTGAATTTACAAGTTCATATCATATTATTTGAGTAACAAAAAAAAACTTGTATGTAAAAAAAAAACATAAATTGACAGATTCAACAACGACTTGCTACTAATCGTCTTTCTTTAGTGTATTTCAAGAGCAAAGCAGTCCAATTTTTGCAATGCTTCATTTTGAAGTTATACAGAAAATTCTTCTTGCTATGAAGATATAATATAAATAATTAAGCATTGACATGTACATAAATTAACTAATATATGATATAAAACAAGTATATACATTTTGCAATATAATAAACACTTTGAGAAATACATTTGCATTTTCATATTAAAGAGAAAAACATTCTGTTCTCTTTAGAAATAAATAACTTTTAAAAAATTGAAACTTATTTCCTTAATTCTTCTCTTCAAAATTTACTCCTTAAAATATACATGTTACTCAGTAGATGAAAATAGGCTACTTATGAAAAGAGATAACCCGTATTTTGTTAACGGTTTCGTGAAAATATCTGACCAATTATTTACACTTTTAACATGTTTAATATTAAATATGTTTTTATAAATCAAATCCCTTATAAAAAATAATTTTACGTCGATGTGTTTTGTACGATAGTTTTCAATGGGAGACTTCACGAAATCTATAGCAGCCATGTTATCGACTAAAAGTAAAGATTTTTCTTTAGTACCCTGTATTAGTTTTTTATTAAAGCATTCTTCTAAAATTCTATCGAACCATAATAGTTCTTTTGTAGCTTCGGTCATGGCTACGAATTCAGATTCCATAGTACTTAAACTGATACATTTTTCCTTAAACGTTCTCCAAGCTACGGGTGAATTATCGAGTAAAATCAGCTGTCCCCCCATTGAAGTCCTATCGTCTCTGTTGGCCGCAAAATCAGCGTCTGAATAAACAGTAATATGTGGTTTCCTGCACTCAAGTTTTAACTTTAAATTTTTGGTATAACAAACATAACCTAAGAGTTTTAACAGGCCATTCCAATGCATTATGCCAGGATTACTTTGGAATTGGGCAAAAATATTAACCGCGTACGATATGTCAGGTCTAGTTCTATTAGAGAGAAACGATAAGCAACCTAAAATGCTTCTATAAGGATATTTTGACATTTCTATTGTTTCAGCGTTAGTTTGAGGACACTGAGATTTTGAGTAAATTATCCCTTTACTAATGGGGAGAGATGATATAGGAAAATTGAAATTTTTAAATCTGTTACATATTTCACTAATATATGAATGTTGATGAATAGTTAAATTTCCATTATTTTCCTCGAATTCTACACCCAATAATTTACGGGTTTTTCCTAAGATTTTTAAATCAAAATTTTTACTCAATAAGTCCACTACTTCATCTATATGATTTTTAAATTTTGCAAACAATACAATGTCATCGACATACAATAATAAAATTACTTTCTTGTTAAAAATATAAACACAGTTACACCATGAAAATTTGTTAAAACCTATATTGATCAAAATTCTATTCATTTCGAAAAACCAGGCTCTACTACTTTGGTGAAGGCCGTATAAAGCGCGATTTAATTTACAAACGAATTTTTCTTTTCCAATCTCGATGAAACCCGGTGGTTGAGACATATAAATATGTTCATCGAGTGGTGCGTAAAGATATGCACCTTTAATATCCAGTTGTAAATGAGTCCATCCTTTACATGAAACTAGCAATGAAAAGAAGAAGCGTATTACTCCAAAGTTAACGACAGGGCTAAAAGTATCGTCATAACTTTCTCCTTTTGTCTGTTTATATCCCTGCGCCACCAGTCTAGCTTTAAAACGAGCTATTTCCCCCCTTTCATTACGTTTAAGAGTGAAGACCCATCTACATCCTAAAATATTAGTATTTGGAGGTGATTTAGTAAGGTGCCATACATTACGTTCCCGAATAACATCCATTTCTTCTTTCATAGCCTGCAACCACTGATTTTTATAAGGAGATTTTAAGACCTGTTTAAAACTCGTTGGGATTTGATCTACGTCTAGTCAATCGTTTTTCTTAGTTAAATCAGGTTCAGTAAAATTAAGTTCATTATCTGAATCAAGTTCACTATCGGAATTAATTTCATCAGAATTTAAAGTTTGTTCTGCACTAGAACAAGATTTTTCATTAATTTTACCTACATATTTTTCTCTAGGACTGAAATTAAAAAGGTTTGGTTCATAAATTATACAATTTTTCTTACAATATTTTTTAACATCTTTATGACATTTTAAACGTTCAGTTTTTCCAAATTCACAATAATAAACGTCGATTCTGTCACTAGTTTTACGGGGTACTAGAGTTCTAAACCATACAGCTTCTCTGAGGGGGACTCGTTTAATTATATCTCGACTTGATTTAATTTCCTCGTCAGAGGAAGATTCAGAATGATCAGGGTAAGTCTGATATATATTAATAGCATCTGAATGAGCATTATTCACGCCTTCTGAATCTGACCCTTCATCTGAACTTAACCAACTTTCATTTTCACGGCCCATCACTGCTCCACTGTGCTCCCCAATATTTATCGGTTCTTCAATTTTAACATTAATTGTTTCTATTATTTTATTTTCAACTGGGAGCCATATCCTGTAACCTTTTGTACTAAGGGCGTAACCTATCATAATTCCTTTTTCCGCTTTACGGTCGAGTTTGTTTCTAAGTTGTTTGGGTACCCCTACGTATGCTGTTGAGCCAAAAGATTTTAAGTGCTTTACTGAAGGTTTATAACCACCATACAACTCAAACGGTGTTTTCTCTAAATCAGTATGACAAATTCTGTTCCAGGTATACGCAAAGTATAAAGCTGCGTCTGGCCAAAAACTTTTATTTAATCCACTTTCGTCTAAAACTGTCCTCATACCGTCAACAATAGTTTGGTTAAATCTTTCTGCAACAGAATTTTGTTCCGGTGAATAAATGTTAGTAAATTCATGTTTTATGCCTTTCAGCTCACAAAAAGATTTAAAATTATTATTTTGAAACTCTTTCCCGTTATCTGATCTAATAGCTTTTACCTGACAGTTTAAAAATCTCTCCGCTCTTGTTACATAATTTCTAAAGTTTTTAAATACCTCAGTTTTTGCTTTCATAGGAAATATTGTTACTTTACGAGAAAAATCATCGATAATTGATAAGAAATACCTTTGACCGTTTCGGCCAGTTATTTTGCATGGTCCCCATACATCCATATGTAATAACTCAAGAGGATGTCTAGACCTTATTTGACCATGGGGTTTAAAAGAAATTCGTCTTTGTTTATTAAGTTTACAAATTTCACAAGAGGTTTCATTGACTTTTAGTTTAGGAAGCCCCCTCACACTATCATATTTACAAGTTCTGTCAATTAGTTTAGGACTAGCATGAGCAAAACGTCTGCCACATATTAAAACTGTCCTTTTGAGTATGTAAAACTTTAGTTTTTGTATCATGAGAGTTTCTTTTACTTGAAGTTTTAGAAACTTCAAATTTAACATTTTTCATTTCTTTGGATGGAATTTTTGGAAATAAATAATAAATACCATCATGCAATTTAGCAGTAAATAAAAATTGATCATATTTGTTAGTTACTTTAATTTTACCATTCCCCCCCTTAAATTTAGCTCCTGAAATATCCATCTTTGGAGCAGATATTAAATTTTTTCTCAATTTAGAGCAATATATTACATTGGTAAATGTTATATTTTGTTGACCAAATCGTAATTTAACATCACCAGTTCCTTCAATAGGAAAATCTATATTATCTATTGCAACAGCTAATCTTTCATTATACAATGGTTTAAAATTAGAAAACAAATTTTTATCACCACAAAAGTGATTACTCGCAGCCGAATCAAAAAGCCAATTGCTTTTGTCACACACATTTTTACTTAAATTAGCAAAAGTAAAAAAAACCTGGTTAGAGTCCTTTCTGGTTCGTCTCGGGAGTCTGGAACGGCCTCTTCTCTGGGAATGGTCAGGTTCTTTCTGGTTAGATCTCTCAGGACTGGAATCACTGGTAGTGGATACAGTTGCCTCTGGAGGTTTAGCTCGCCATGGTCTGTGAGGGGATTGAGCACTTTGCCTCTGGAAAAACGGAGACTTTCGGCGTTGATACACTTTCGATGTTGATCTTGGCTCGAAGTTTTTCCTTGAATTTTGACAAAAACGACTGATGTGTCCCGGAACTCCACAGCGGAAACAAATCACATTAGATCTTGAGTACTGTGTGCTGTAACTCTCAATGAAAAGTTCATCACACTTATCTTGATCACGCAATTCAATCCTTGATTCTTCACTAACTAATTCAACTAAAATATCTTTGAACAAAAATTTATCATCAGTCCACCTAAGTATGCTCTGAACTATACTATCAAATTTCTCTGGGAGATAACGAAGCAACTGGAATGATAGATAAACTTCCTTCATTGGCTGGTCAATTGCTTCTAAAAGTTCAGCTATTCTCATGAGTCTAGCAGCATACATATCAATTTTCTCTCCACTTTTTATCTTACATGAAAACAGTTCGCTGCACAACTGCATGTGGCGTGCTCTGTTATCAGGGTAAAAATGTTGTTTTAATTTTTTCCATATCTCAGCTGGATCCGTTAATTTCTCTATAATCCGACGAAAGTCCTTCTCAGTATTGAGGTATAAAATAGATAAAGCAAGTTTTGACCTCGTATTATAATCTTTTAATTCTTTCGGATCAGCTGATGGTCTCGGCTTTTCCTCAGTTCCGATTACGATATCCCAGGCATTCTTTTCAAATAATAAAAACTTCACATCAACTGCCCAGTTACAATAATTCGTAGCATTGAGTTTTTCTATACTATGCTGTATCATTGCCATTTTCGTTAACTGTATTGGCCCCCCCTTCTTAAAGATTCTTATAAAACTTTGGGACCAACATGCCGGAAGAAAACTTTACTTCATTAAACTTTGTCAGTTTAAAACTTTCACTTAAACTGCTCAATACTGGGCAATAGCCCATAACCAAATATGTCAGGTTTAGAAACCTGACATGATTATCTTAAAGCTTCAAAGTTAAGCAGAGTGGAAATAATAGAGCCCAGTGGAAACTGTATTGAGCAGGTAAAAAGAAATATGACAAGTTTTTCTTTTAGATAAAATCATTTATTTAAAAACTAGATTGATTTATCTAGTGAAATAAAAATATGGCAAACGAAAATAAAAATTATAATACATTTAGACGATTCGTTTAATATTCTTCAGGGCAGATATAATAGTACAGAGTAGTTACTGAAGCCTATACTATTACTGAAAGAAGCTTAAAAGTTTGCAGTTTTAAAATAACTATCATCCTCGAATTAATCTAAAAATATTTACTTAAACCTCATCTGAAAAACAACAGCTTTCTACACAAGCTAATATTGTCGAGGTTATCAAGGAAAAATTTAAACTGAAATATACAAATTACGTTTCATGCCAGCTTCTTTATTACCGGGATTCACATCGGCATCAACACGGAAAAATCCCCACGATTGCTTTTCTGCTACGCTACTTATTCAATTCAAGCAGATGACGTAGACTTATGTCATTTGCATACGGATAGCTTCGGCTATCGTATTAATATTTTATGCTAAAATGAATTTTAAATCAACTATAAGTTTTTAAATATTTATTAACTTAAAATTATAAAAGTAAATAGAAAATAAATTACTTAGATTTTAATAACCATCGGTTTTAATAAAAAAAAAGGAAAAATAGTTAAACTAAAGAGGGAGTGAAACTGAATAAAACATTGAGTGTCAAGAACACGCCAATATTTTAGATTCCTAAACCTAACAAGTTACCTTTCACAAAAGTGTCAATGTCTTCATAACAATATGTATACTTCATTGGTTGTATAAGGAAGTCATGTTGTGTCCACATCAGATTTTTTCTTTTAATTTTCGAAATTGAATTTGAAGTAAAAGTAATTTTTACTTTCTCTTACCCATAAAGTAGAGAAAGTATTGTTTTTGGGTCAAATTTTCGAACGCGAGATTTTGTTATATTTACACGTTTTGAGGTCCCCTGAATACGAAAATCATGTTTTTAGCAAATGGTCTGTGTGTCTGTGTGCGTGTCTGTCTGTTATCAGTATATCTCAAAAACAAATTATGGCAGAAAGTTCAAACTTGGTATTCTAAATGTGTATCATATAGGGATTCTACAGTAAGTATTTCGTTAAGATCAAGCAAATGGTTCGTGTACAGGGACAATCAAGAGAATTCTAATACATTACATCTATGGGGGAAATTGCAGGTAAGTAGAGTTTAATGTCTATAGACTGCACTAAACCAAATGAAACGAACATATATTTTTTGTAATAGAGATAGTTAACTGGGAAAAAATTTTGTGTACGTAGGAGCCTCGCCTCCCCCCTGGGGGGGGGAATTCCCCCCTCGAGGGGAGTAAATTTTCATGATGGGTATCATTCAAAAGAGCTTGCGAATACCTTTAAAACGAATGGTTGAACTATAAATCTGTGATAATTTAAAACAAAGTTATAGATTTTTTTTTAATTTTAACAAAAAAAAAAAACTTAGAAAAAAAAATCGTTTTTTTTTTTTTTTTTTTTTTTTTTTTTAATATTGAGAGTAAAATGGACTTTTTTGGATATTTAGTGTTACACAACCTCTCTAATATGGAAATCGTCTGCATTGTCATAAAAAATAATTTTTTTAAATAATAATTTTAATAAATTATTTTTTAAAAACAGAATCATTTTTTAATAACCGAATTAAATTCTATATAAATGTAGGTGCATTAATGAAACGGGGGGTTGAGGGGGGCGGTAGCCCCCCTCACACAGAACTAATTATCGTATAAAACTCTTCTGAAGCCTAATTTGAATTGTTTAGCATAGATTTACATGACAGTTCTCGTTATCTTACCTCTTAATCTGCAACCTGTATTTATAGTATTAAATTTCAGGGTAAGAGAAAGTCGTGTGAGTGACACACCAGATTATTTTATATGTAGTCATTGGGGTGCGCTTAACTGTTAAATTTAGAAAGAATGTAGAACCTAGGGATTAAATAATTGCACACCCTTCATTGCAAAATAAATAGATAAATAAATAGATAAATAAATAAATAAATAAATAATATCAAGCTAAAATAACTACGCTGAATTTCATAGTGAGAAAATTAAATATTTTAGTTTCATTTGTTATCGCCTTAATAATGGTCACGATGTTCTGTTTTCAAATTTGGGAAACGGGAGGTTCAGAGTTAAACCCAGGTTGCGCTCATTTTCTTTGAAACTCACAGGAAAACGGTATAGAATCCGTTATAAAGATCCCATATGAGGGCACACTACCTAAGATTAGGACTTTTACGAAGTTAACAAGCCTTAATCCTAACATCAGCAACATTTGTTATTAGACATTAAAATAGTAAGATGTACATTTCGCCAATGTATCTAATACATTTAGCGAAAGTGTGCTTTAATTTTTATAATATTTTGTAATGGAAATGCCTCGAATTTGAGGTTATCTATTATAAATTTTATTAGAATGTTGTAGCAAATAAGCACGCTTATATGTGTGAACTTTAATTTTGTTTTAAAATAAAATGCTTTATCAAACTTGCGACACAAATATTTCAAATATAGCTTTTTATAAAACATCCAAAAACTACAAATAGTAAAAACTACTATTTATAGTTTTAGGATGTTTTATAAAAAATCATGCAATATCACTTTTTTAGAATATTTGAATATAATCTTTATATGAATATATTATTATGAATATATAATATATGAATATATTATTATGAATATATTCTTTTTTCACAAAAATATAAAACTAATAAAAAATAAATAAATTTGAAATTATAAATGAACGGTTTTAAATTCAATACTCATCCATTAACGAAGCATAAAATTCGAGAAGATGTGTATTTCAAGCATATTTCATATATAGACTGAATTTTGAATTGCACTTTATCATTTTATATATTTTGAATGTATACACGAAAGTTTTCAACCTCGTTAGAACAATTATATACTATTTTTTTTTTTTTTTTTTGTATTCTAATTAAATTGTAATATATATATTTTTTAAACTTATGATAAGTATTTAAGTATTTTAAAACATATGTGTTTAACATTTCGTATTAATGAAATTAAAAAAATATTAATGAACTAAAATGAAAGCTAATAATTTATTGTGAGGAACATTTTTTTTTTTTCTTAATTGTTTCATATATTTTGCTCTTATGAGTAAATCTGGCATCCGTGTAATTTACGTAATATTATTGGGCGCACTTCATCCACAAAATTAACATAATTTGACATACATTGTCTTAATTTTAAAATAAATAGCTTCGTTTTAAATGTTGTTAAATTTACATGTTTTGTCAAATAGACAGGACATTTTAATTGTCATAGGAAATAATATGGTTTTTTTACTTTCCGAACACTATAGTGAGGAAAGTATTGTAATCATGTCAAAAATCCGATTGTGAGATTTTGATGTTTCTATACGTTTCGAGGTCCCCTGAGTATTCACTACTTTTATGATGATGTATGTATGTGTGTGTGTATGTGTGTGAGTGAACACGCTAGCGTCTAAACACTTTGCTCGAATAAACTGTAAGTTGGTATGCATGTTGCAAGTCACCGTAGCACGAACCCTATTGATTTTGGAGAATCTAGCACTTATAGTTTTTTTACAGGGACACAGAGAAAAATTCTATGTTATTGTGGCCTATGGGTCAATTTTTTTAAAGTGTGATAGCGTCTAAACGCCTGATTAATCTGAGCAAAATATTTATACACATGTTATAGGTCACAGTTGCACCAACTGTAAAGATTTTGGTGAATTTAGCACTTACAGTTTTTTTACCGGGACACAAAGAAAAATTCTTTATCATTATGGCCTATGGGACCAAATTTTTAAAAGTGCGATAGCATCTAAACGCCTTATTCAGTTGAGCTGAAAATTTATATAAATATTATAAATTACTGTTGCACTAACTATAAGCATTTTGGTGAATCTAGAATTTATAGGTTTTTACAGGGACACAGCGAAACATTCTTTATCATTATGATCTATGGGCTCAAAGTTCAGTAGCGTTAAATAAAACATCGTGTAATATATGGAAAAAATACTCAAACACTCTATTATGGTTTTCTCTCTTTTGTCTGTTTAACAACTCCTCTTTCTTTACTTTATCTACAAAACTGTTAATTACTCAATGTTCGGAAAGTCGAGTGGAGTCACTCCAGATTTTTTTTTACATAAAAGTGAAAATTAATCATATACACGTATAAGGATAAAATTTTAAATAAATAAAAATAAACAGAAACAGAAACAAAATTAAAGTGAAACGAAAAAACTAAAACTACCTTAATAAAACAAAAATCAAATAAAGAAATTAAAGAAACAGCGGTCACCACGGTTGAAGACTGTGGAATGGGTTAAACTATTTGTATGTGTTTGCGTGTACTTAATGATTTAACAGTATTTAAAAAAAAAAAAAAAAAAAAAAACTAAATCTAATAGGACATAAAAGAATGCATAACTTTACAACTAGTTTGTTTTTTTAACTGTTTGACATATTTTTGCTCTTATGAGCAAGATTTGCATCAGAGCGTAATCTACGTGATTTTATCAATCTCGTTTCATCCGCAAATCAACTACTTTTGAAACAAACAAGTTGACACTATCAACTGATATCGATATACATACAAAAGAGTTTCTTTTCCTGGGAGACCCGTGCTTTCAAGCGATTAATAGTGAGTTGAGTCAAGTTGTACAAAAACAATGCAGACTAGCCTAATATAGGTCGGTCGTTCACTTCGTTGATGTGGGTAAAGAGAACACATGCGAGGCCAGACCCCTTTTCTACCGACGTAACTGTGGCATTGGAAAGCGAGCACACGATGAATATTTTGAATTATTCATCTTATTATAGAATTCGAAATTTAAAAGAAAAAATTATTTAAGGCTTCCAATTAATCTTTTTCTGTCCTTACTTCCATTATATGTATACTAAGATAAAAATGTTATCTTCCTTTATGGAAATGGCATATGCAATGTAGTACATATTAGTAATTAGATGCAATTAAGCAAGGTAATTTAATTTTTCAGTTGCAGATATTTTATGTGAAACTAATAAGCTGTATTTTTAAATTTCCACACCGTAATTTTCTTTACAATAGTAATAAACCTCAAAATAATTCATCTTATGAAAGACTTGTCTATATTTACCATACATTTTTGTGTGATAAAATTTTTATTGTAGAGATTGTAATACCTTAATTTCATGAAAAAAAAAAAAAAAAAATACTTTAACATTTCCGTTTAGTACTACCAGGGATTTTTTTTTTTTTTTAATTCAGTCATTAAGCTTTGATGCCTGGATATCGTCTGCGTTCAACTTCCTGCACTTGCGTACAAAAAAGCTATAGTTTTTTAAATGTTAAATTTCTATTCCAAAATGCTTTTGGATATGGAAAGCAAATGATCTTTCTCTCCTGTTTTTAAAAAGATATACTTCAAACCATGGCGGATTTCACCGCTCAGGGCACAGCTCATGAAAAGTTATCTTCATGTAAATCTTCACTTTTACTTTTGTTTATAATAAAAAAAAATAAGTAAATAAATATACAAATCAGGGGTTGATCCACGGTTTTATTTTGGGGGCCCATTTTTGTGAAAAACAAATTATTTTTGTGAAATTTTTATTTATTTCTGTAAAAATCTATTTCTTTTTACGGTAAAAAGAATTATCACACGAAACCTTTCATTTCAGCAGTTATACTCTATCTAATATTTAATATCAAGTTAATAGTGTTTTATTGAACCAAATATAGACACTCGTTAAAAATATTACTTTAAATATAGAAAATTTTTAGAAAATTATCATTTTTTAAAAAGAAATCTTATGAAAGGGCTGTTTTAATGAATTTGAATTTTGGAAAGGGGCCCATTTTGGAGATTTGAATTTTGTGAAGGGCCCATTTTACAGATTTGAATTATGTGAAGGGGCAGCAAAAGGGTCCCAATTTTTCCCTGGATCGACCACTGCAAATAAATAAGAAATAAATAAATAAATAAATAAAAATAATTTGTCTGGTTCCGATATTACAATTTGATGCTCATCTCAACTGAATTGGATATATACAAATAGAAAATATAAACATTTATTAAATTTTATACTCCATTCCTATAGTATTAAAATACTAATAATATAATACTGAAGTAAATAAATCTAGCTACTCACCAAATTATCACAAAAGTTGAGGATATTTAACAAAACATCATTAATGCTTGTATGAAAAATATGTTTCTGAGAAACATCGCTCAGTGAATGAATGAATTTTAATATTAGTTCCTTTAGTTTCTATGACAATTTTTTTTTCACAGAGTACAATTCATTTTGGCTGCTGGGATCGTTAACTTGTACATCACATCAATCCTAATACCAACCCCTATGCAGCACAACAATACGAAATATTTAAATTAACTATAAATAAAAAAAAAAACTCTGAAGTGACTCCACTCGACTTTCCGAACATTAAGAAATCAAAGGTTGTATGAATAAATTAAAAGAGAAGTCGTTCAATAAAAGAGAAAATTACAGTAGGGTGTTTGAGTATTTTTCTGCATATAGTATGTTGTTTAAATGCTATCGCACTTCAAATAATTTGATTCCATAGATTATAATGATTAAGAATTTTTGTTGTGTCCCTATAAAAATCTATAAGTGCTAGATTCATCAAAATCTATGTCGACAGTGACCTACACGTACATATGTATATGCATACAATGGGTGATGAAATTATATATATATTCTAAAAAAATACTGGACAAAATCACTCGGGACTTCGGACATGCAAAGAAGATTTAAAAATTCATATTTTCCACTATCGATTTAGTTCAGAGTGCAGTTACGGAACCAACCACAAATTGAAAAAGAGCGAAAATACTTTGGATCAGTCGATCATAATATCATGAAAAGCTGTAAAAGACTTATAACTTTAACACATTGTTGCAGATACTATGTATAATATTAAAATGCTTTGTTGTGGAAATTGCGCAAATATTTAGGCAGATATTATTTTTTCTTCTTCTTTTTTTTTTTAATTATTAATTTTTTTTTACAGTTTTCTGTTTATAACTAGAACAGATTTTCACAGAACTTTACAAAATTTACAGAAAAATTGACAAAATATTAGAGAAACATTATTCTGAAACATAAAATTCCCACGCGTAATAATCGCTGAGATATGGGCATTTATATTTTATATTAGTAAATATTTTACTGTGCATGCGTGAAAGATAGAAAATTTTTATTACATAAGTTGAATGCTAGATATATTGGGCAAATTTTGTCAAAAGCTCATTTGAATGGAGTAAAAATTAGTAAAAATTAAAATTAAAATAGAGTAAAAATTAGTAGTTGCAAAATTTCTTTTTTGTGAAAAATACCTTATAGACTTGTAACTCTAACATATTTTATTTATTTGCTAAGATTTGTGAGTTCATTCTGAACTAAACCGATAGTGAAAATGCGAGTTTAAAATGTTCTTTTTTTCTATTTAATATAAAATAGCTATGGTTAAATAGACTTATAAACCGACATCTCCCACTACCTAGTCGTTTTAGTCGGGTAAATGACCCTTTTCGGTCAGAACAACTTCACTTGTCTTTTTTAATGGATTTGCACTTTAACTACCCACGAGGCATCAAACCTCCTCCTTTCCTTGCAATGCATACCCACTCTCTTTTATTTCCCAAGAGTGCCGTACGTTCGTTAAAAATGTCTTTCCTTCTCTTACTTCCGTAAAAAAGAGTTATTTCTAAGTGCATTTTTTCGATATTTCAACGTATCAACAAAGAATAAAATTTTATTCTCACATTAAAAAGAGAATATTTTTTGTCAAAAAAATTTATTTATTTTCCCATAAGGTCAGCAACCTTTAAAATTTCATTTTTGTAAGGAATTTTAAATTTTATAAACGAAAATTAGGAAGAAAAATGTTTTAAAAAAGCTCGAAAGTATGCATATATATATATATATATATAATGTACTGATAAATTTAAAACTTCCTTCTTGGTGTTTGATCATTGTAATGAGGAATTATTATTATTATTATTATTATTATTTATTATTCTCTATGTAATTGGTATATAACAAAAGTTTAAGTTAACTAGATTTCAGTAACTGTATATATATATATATATATATATATATATATATATATATATATATATATATTTAAGTGAGGTTAGTAATGAAGGTGTTGAAGATAATAGCTAAATTATTGTATCAAATTGAAAATGGTTTTAATGAGTGTCCTTAAATGAATATAAAATGTTTCTTAACAGAATTGTTGATATTTTTAAAATTATTTAACCCGTACATAGTCTCTAATCTCATTAAAAAAAAAAAAAAGTTTTCTACATTATGGTTATATAATTATTCTGTTAATTAAATCTTTCAGGAATTTCTCGTTAAGTTTAAACATTTGTTTGCTTATTTTTTATAGGTAGTGATTTAAATCTTCATTTTAAATCTTTTCTTCGTTACTGTATGGTCTTACAAAGGATTTAGGAAAAGTTGAGTACCCGATAAACTGGTTTAACCCGCTCCACCCGTCTTAAGCCGTAGTGGCCTCTGCTTTTTCTTCTAGTTATTATTATTATTATATTTATTATTATTTTCTGTTGTACTTTGTTCCTATTTGTTATATTTGATCTCAGAAAAATATCTCAGAACCAACTGATATTAACTTTTTCAATAGCTTTTGCCTTGTACAAGGCTTCATTTCTGTATGTAAACCATTATTGATGAATTTAAGTCTTACTTCCTGGTGTTTGATAATTGCAACGATGAATGATTATTAGTGTTATTATAGCTATTATTATCATTATTATTATTATAAATTTAAACGTGTGACATGGAATTTGTCATAATCTATGAAAAAGTTTTCATAAAGATTTTGCCAATGTTTCTGAATAAAAACTGGTCTATACATAATACTGTTACCCAAAAAATGACTTTTTGAAATATTTAAATTAGTTGTTTTATGATATTCTGTTCTTTCCTTCATTTTTTAATGTTGTACTATTTCGTTAACTTTCTAAACAGTAAAAGATATCTTTCCTTTAGTAAAAAATATCTTGACATGTATCCAAGATAATTATATTAGTCAGAAAAAGAGTGAGAAATGAGAATGGAAATTATTTCGAAATTTTTACTTTTTTCATTGGTGCTTAAAAAATGTGTAGGGAAAGTGAAAAAAAAGAAAAAATATATTAACACGTTGACATGGTATCTAGTGGATATCAAATTAAAATGGATATAAAAATAAATAACTTTTGCATTAATCTTTTGATGTAAATGAGCTATTACTTCTTTTAGATCAGATTTTCTCCCTGGTATGCAAACATTTCTGCTAATTCTAATCTTGGAATATAAAATCAATCAAATATTATTTATCATAATAGACATTCCAAATAACTCAGAATGTTTTGTTGGTCTGGTTACTGTTACAAATGGCAACAATTCCTTTTACTGTCTAATGAATATATTTAAAAAAAAAAAAAAAGGAAAGGAAAGTTTTATTTTGTGTGCAATTAATTACCCACCTGTTTGTCGTACAAACATAGGTTCTTCATTTTTAAAGAATTTTTGAGTCTACCACAAAATATTTCAGTGGACAATTTGGGTAATAATTTCTGATTAATAATAAAAATGTCTATGTGTACGTGAGTCTATTTGTCATCAAGTTTTCACAGAGATGAAGCTGACCTCGATTCGCTAAGTTTTGTACACAGTATGTGTGAAGCCCGATTCTCAATTTTCTGAGCTCCCCCATTACACTATAGCTATAAGAAATTTAGGTAATCTTGAAAATTTTCGACGATATTTTTCTTTTCTTTTTTTTTTTTTTTTTACTTTTTTACATGCTTTCATATACGATTAATCTGGAAGAAGAAGAAAGAAAAAAGAAATACTTGGCATAGGTGAACTCTGTTTAGTTTCCCGTCATGTATTTGTTTTCATAAATTTCTACAACGAGGCATACTAGTATACTCATGTTAAGAAAAATAAATTTGATCGTTTACTTAACACGGTGATATAAACTGAAATGCACCACCTAATAGTCTACACACCATTTAGTTCGATACATTTAACTTATCTTCATTTGTTAAATAATTTAGAAGGAGTTAGTTTCATATTTTAATTTCTATGCAATTCCATATTATTTCAAATGCAAAGATACCCATAATGCAAGCTTGTACGAAAGATCGCTCTACTCTGTTATAAAAAAGAAATCTTAAATTTCGGATAACTTACGAAATTGTCAAATTAGAATATTAGTAGTCAATTATGTTCACTCCAGTATAATCTATATAATATTTCTCTAACATGGTCCAGTTACGATTAATTTTTGTCGAAACGATATGATAGTGATTTAATTAATGAAATACGCGAGGATAAAAAGTAATATTTATAAATGGTCAATGTTTATACACGCGAACTCAGCTCAGTGATCTAATAAGGAAAAATAACGACATTTGTCTGATAACAGTATTTTATGGAAAAATGTATTTTTAAAAGTTGCATCTTCAAAATCTTTGCAAGCATCATTTTAAACCTATCAGTGCTTTAAAGGCCTTATACAGAATCTATATAATATTTCTCTAACGTAGTCCAGTTACGATTAATTTTTGTCGAAACGATATGATAGTGATTTAATTAATGAAATACGCGAGGATAAAAAGTAATATTTATAAATGGTCAATGTTTATACACGCGAACTCAGCTCAGTGATCTAATAAGGAAAAATAACGACATTTGTCTGATAACAGTATTTTATGGAAAAATGTATTTTTAAAAGTTGCATCTTCAAAATCTTTGCAAGCATCATTTTAAACCTATCAGTGCTTTAAAGGCCTTATACAGAATCTATATAATATTTCTCTAACGTAGTCCAGTTACGATTAATTTTTTTCGAAACGATATGATAGTGATTTTATTAATGAAATACGCGAGGATAAAAAGTAATATTTATAAATGGTCAATGTTTATACACGCGAACTCAGCTCAGTGATCTAATAAGGAAAAATAACGACATTTGTCTGATAACAGTATTTTATGGAAAAATGTATTTTTAAAAGTTGCATCTTCAAAATCTTTGCAAGCATCATTTTAAACCTATCAGTGCTTTAAAGGCCTTATACAGAATCTATATAATATTTCTCTAACGTAGTCCAGTTACGATTAATTTTTGTCGAAACGATATGATAGTGATTTAATTAATGAAATACGCGAGGATAAAAAGTAATATTTATAAATGGTCAATGTTTATACACGCGAACTCAGCTCAGTGATCTAATAAGGAAAAATAACGACATTTGTCTGATAACAGTATTTTATGGAAAAATGTATTTTTAAAAGTTGCATCTTCAAAATCTTTGCAAGCATCATTTTAAACCTATCAGTGCTTTAAAGGCCTTATACAGAATCTATATAATATTTCTCTAACGTAGTCCAGTTACGATTAATTTTTGTCGAAACGATATGATAGTGATTTAATTAATGAAATACGCGAGGATAAAAAATAATATTTATAAATGGACAATATTTACGAACGCGGACTCAGCTCAATGATCTAATAAGGAAAAATGACATTTGTCTGATAACAGTATTTTATGGAAAAATGTATTTTTAAAAGTTGCATCTTCAAAATCTTTGCAAGCGTCATTTTAAACCTATCAGTGCTTTAAAGATCTATACAGAATATGAATTATTATTAAAAATTGACTACAAAACAGATCATAAAAAGTATAATCAAAATAGGAATTAGTTTTTTATTTCCTTTTAATTATGCCAAAATAGATAAATAAAAAGTCATCACCAACCTGGGAATAAAAATTTAAAATTCGTTCATTGGAGGTCTATATTAAAACAGTAGGGGAGCGTGGGGCAGGTTGTAACAGTTTTTGGAAAATTAAGTATATTTTGAAATGTATTTACGTTTTCCTGTTTATAATTTCTGTTTTCCATAGCATGCATATTCATCAACCATATTCATTAAAAAAAAAAAAAAAAAAAAAAAAAATCCGTTAATTTTGCTAATTTTAGCACAAGAAAATATTTTTACAAAATTATTTGCCTGTTACAATTTGCCCTGGATTTGGGGCAAATTGTAAGTGATACAAAAAGAACCCTAACAATAAAAACGACAATATTTCAAAAGGTTTTCTGTTATCAATCATTTTTTAATTTGATAAAAAAGACAATTAATAACTAATATTAAATTATAACCTTCTTAGCATAGTAACAATGAATTATATCAAATGGATTATAGTAAAATAAAGATAAAATTGAAGATAAAATCAACATAGAAGTCAATCTTAGTCAAAATTTAAATTTATTCAAGAAAATGATATTTTGTTCTCTCTCGTGCATTTAATGTGTGCACACATTTTGTAAATTAAGCATTATACCAATTCTTATGCCACAGAGAGTGTTTAGGAGAGTTCGAATTCTCCGCCCTTTTTTCAGGATAATCTCACTGATGAGAATTTTCTGCTTTTATTCTACCACTATTTTTATGCAATATTCTCTAATTCGTGATTAAGTCGTGATTCTAATTCGTGGTTAAATAATCACGGTACTGTAATGTAAAAACACAGAAAATATTTCTGTATAAATATAGTATTCGCAAAGAAGCCGAAATTTTTTCAATTCTGAAAGTTTCCTGAAAATGGGCGGAGACTTCGAGCTCTGGCTGTAGGCATCTCCGCAAGCTACTCCTCTAGCGTGTTACAACTTGCCCCAAAATTTTGTTTCAACTTGCCCCATCATATGGTTTTGGACATTTTGTTTATTTATAAAGATATATAACGATTTATACAAGAAATTAAACATGCATTTTATAACTCAGCACACAGACTACATAAATAACTATAAACATTTCGTTAAAGTATAAATTAACATACCTTTAATGAAAATTTACGAAATATATATTTTTTTCCACTAACTAGCTAAAATGAAGCACGTGTATAGAACCTCTCATTAACCATTTTTGTGGAGCACCGATTGTGCTTATATTATAAAGCGCGTCATAAGAATTATGTTTATAAAAATATTTAATCACAAATGTTACAAACAATTTCGTAAATTGCATGTTACTTCTTACTCCTGTGACAACTAGCTCCACGCTCCCCTACTGCCTTGCAGAAGTATAAAAATTGGGTTGTTAGCTATAAATTTTATTTCAAAACCATTCTTTGTATTATTTTATTTTCACTATCGCACAATATTAATCTGGTTCTAATAAAAATTTGGCGACTGGTGAATTAAAATTTTAATTAAGTGGGGAAATTCATATAATATTTATGAGTTTCAAATTTTAAAGGTGAACAAGAAAAGAAATAAAATGCGAAAAATTCACATGGGTTTGCTGGTAAATAATATTTTAAATTAAAATATTGAAAATAAATAGGGTTCTTGCCAGTGTCATAGGTGATATTTTAAACTAGTTTGATCTCTCTGCGATCATTTGTTCCTGATACATCGTGTACACAGTCTAACAAACTAACACACTAACACGCTAGCAAACAGACACCTTACAGATGGATATCATACCGACTTTACAATTTTCAAATCCCTCACACCTCAAATTGTGTAAAAAACTCAAAAACCAGTGTAAAAAAATTTCATGATTGCCGAAGCTCCCCATACT
Source organism: Salticus scenicus (assembly GCA_963930645.1). Lineage (NCBI taxonomy): Eukaryota > Metazoa > Arthropoda > Arachnida > Araneae > Salticidae > Salticus > Salticus scenicus. The sequence goes on from OZ005652.1 coordinate 351,688,084, forward strand.
TTTACTATGATGGGGAACTAACAAATTAATATGGCGTGTGTGTCAGATTGTTTGTGTGTTAGTATGTTTGTCTATGTACACGATATCTCAAGAATAAAGGATCGTTAAAAAGTCCGGCTAGATTTAAAATATTGTTTATAACACTGGTAAGAACCCTATTGATTTTTAATATTTTAATTTAAAACATTCGTAAGTTATTCGAAATTCCCGATTTCAGTTCCCCATTATACTTTAGGTATGGGGAACATAGGTAATCGTAAAAATTTTCGATCTCAGTTTTTTGACTTTTTTACACGTTTTCAGGTGAGTCGAATCCAATAATACAAAAATGTGTATGGCCTTAGTCTGTAGGGTGTCTGTTAGTTTGTTAGTCTGTGTACACGATATATCACGAATAAATGATCGCAGAGAGGTCGGACGAGTCAGATGTATTAGTTATGAAACTGGCAAGAACCCTACTCATTCGCAACATTCTAATTAAAAAACTTCCGAAGTTATTCGAAATTTACGATTTACTTAAAGTGGGACATTTAACGTGCATGAAAAGAAATATTTTTATCGTAATGATATAAGAACAGCTTTTAAATATCAGTTTCGATGCCAGGATGAACATCATTTACTAGAAACGTACTACTTTGAAAATTTCGCAAATTATTCGAAATTTAGGAATTTCTTAACATGGCAGAATACGGCAAAATTTCGCATAAATGCCCTTTTGAGGGATATTTTCATCGTAAAAATGTCAGACTACTTTTAAAATTTTATATAACATGCTGGTATAAACATCCTTGACTAGGAATTTTCCAATTTAAAAATTCCGTAAGTTACTTTAAATTTGCGATTTATTTAATATGGCGAAATAGGGCAAAATATCGCATAAACGTCCACTTTGAGGGATATTTTCATCGTAAAGATGTCAGAACACTTTTAAAATATCATTTTAGATACTGACATGACCATGAATTTCTTAATTTAAAAAGTCCGTAAGTTGGCATTTACGATTTCGGTAAGTTTGGAATTTGCGATTTACTTAACATGCAGAATAGAGCAAAATTGAGCTTAAACATCCATTTTGAGGATCATAAATATATCAGACAACTTCAAACATTTTATGGTACTTGTTTTAACATGATTGACTTCAAATATTCTAATAGGAAAATTTCGTAAATTATTAGAAATTTAAGATTTTATCAACATAGCAAAATTGGGTTATATTCCATATAAATATGCATTTTGAGGACTGTTGCACTGAAAATGGTAGCAAGAAAACTAAACTACGAAATTGATCCCAATAAAATAAATTAATAGATTGGAATAAGATAAATATATCGAACTGAATGGTGGGTAGCTTATTAGACGGGGATTTCATTCTATTACTGTGTCAAGCATTTGATCAAATTCATTTCTCTTAATATGAATATAATCTGTCTAGAAATTTATTAGAACATATATGTGATGGGGAACTGAGCAGAGTCCACCTATGCCAACTAGTACTTAGAATTAGTGAACTTATTATCATTATTATTATTTTAATTCTAAAGCTGTAAAATTTTTAGATAATCTCACCATAGAAACTATAATAGGAAAAAAGAAAAAATCATGATGGTATATTTCATTGTAAGCTTTATATTGTAAATCTCAGATCAACTCTGCTGTGAAGCAAAATAATTTTAGTGATCATAAATTCATTGACATTTTTGCGGATATTAATTCAGTTCACTTCATGCTAGATTTGCTAATATTATGAAAATAAAATATTTTTCGTGATATGTTGTCTACCTAGAAACCGGTAGTTTCAGAAATTATTTACATATTGAAAAGATAGCATGTCACGATAATACGTGAATAGCACACCTGGTTTCACGACTGAATTTATTAGAATTAGTCTTAAGGATATAAACTCACGATGGTTTATTTTGATAAAGGAATTTAAAGTTCAAAAGGGAAATTATTGTCTGCTTTAAAAGCTTTAAAGCTATCATTTTTCAGAAAGATTGCTAAAGGATTATAAAAGAAAATTAATTTAGAAATCTAGGTTTTTAAATAGTTCGGGTTACAAAACTACTCAATTGCTAAAATTTTTAATGACACATCTATTTATTTTTAAAAAATTACATTTTCTGTGTTATCTAAATTAAAACAGACATTTTTCCTCATCTAAGAATAAGTATTTATAAAAATCTGTTAAAAACTGAAGGAAAAAACACATTGCTCAGTAAGTTAAGTAATTGCTCACTAAGCTAAAAGACAACAGGTTTAAAGATAAAAATAGAATTCGAAAATCTTCATGTTTAAATGAAATATCCTTATAAAATGAAGCAACAGATCTCCCGTAGGAAGATCCCATTGGATCCCTTCCTTCATTCTCATATGTTATATGAGAATGAAGTGTGTGAAGTGTTTCCCACATGTGTTTAATCACAAATTAATCTTATATGAAAAATGCATAACCCAACCTGAAATACACTTCCCGCAATTTCTAAGTAAAGCCCCAATATATTCGAATACTTTGGGTAGCCCTGTAAATGAATGATGTATGATTTCCATATTACAATTTGCACAAACCATGCTTTTTTGCATTAAAAAAAAAATATGTTCATTCCAGAAGTTTGACCCCTAAATGATACTTTCTGTACTATATATTCGGATAAGAGAAAGAAATAATAATAAAATATTAATCTATTCATAATACATTTGAAACTAAAATTTGTAGAATCATGAAATTCCCTTTAAATCTGGATACAAATTTCACTAACTCAAAAGGCCGTTAAAAAACAAGATAAAAGACAGAATTCTTTATTATTTTTCATCGCATTTTTTACCTTAAATAGAATTAAATAGAACGTGATAATCTGCTGGTGCCGGCAAAAGCCGATTGATTGCAAGTGGGTCCTAAGCCTGGGCGAAATATTTGCCATGGGCGTCTTTTTAAGGGGCTTGAACCCATATTTATGCGAGTTGTGGAGAAAATCACAGAAATATCCAAACGGCTTGATCGACGTTCCTGAAATAGAACTCGGCACTTCCTGTCTTAGCTTCAAAAGCAGAATCTCTCGTTCTCTGGTCAGGCAGAATTTTAATCAGGGAAAAACAAGATAATGCTGTATATAATTTTATGTACATTTCTTATTTTAGCAGATCATAGTTCACTGATTTATGGGCAAATTTATATAATCGGGGAAATCCACATTATAGTTAATATGAAAAATTACGATGGAAAAACTTCATCGTAAATCTTAGATTGTAAATCTTTCTATGTAATGTCAGATTAACTCTGCTATGAAACAAAACCAGCTCAAGTGATCACAAATTCATTGACAAGTTTACGGATAAAAATTTGCTACCGAATAATTCATTAATTCAGTTCCGAGGCTGTGGTATGCGCCTATTCCTCTGCGAATAGTCGTCGTTTAAATAAAATTATATGACCACGTAGAGATAATTTTTAGATGACATTAACACGATGTGTAAGAATACTCTTTAAGCATTACCGTATGATTACTTTTCAAAATCTTTACAAAAAAATAAATAAATAAATAAATAAAATAAATAAATAAAATAAATAAATAAATAAAGGTTAAAAATAAACTCATTAAAAATAAATATACCGGCTTCTTGACAGATAAAATCTTTAAAAAATGTACTTATTAAAATCAAGGCGATTATAGCCATGCGTACAATTCATTACCTATTCCGTTTAATGTGTATCATAAAACTCTAATTAGGGCAAGTAAGCGTTTTTGAATGCGTGGTACCTTTATTTTGAATTCATTATTTTAAACTAGAAAAATAACTACAGAGAAAAAAAAAAGTGTAGACGACATTTAAACCTTAGTTAAATAATTATGTTCTCCATACGTGTCTGGATATAACTTGAGAGGGAAAAAAAAGATGCATTGCGCTTTATTTTAATGCAATCCACATGTTTCATAGTATTTACTATTGAGAGTAATATCAGTTAAATAAAAACGCACAAGAGAACCGACTTGTATAAGTAATAAGTAAAAAACTTTAATAAACACCATAAAATGCAAAAAAAAAAAAAAAAAAAAAAACTTTCCGCTTTGTCTACAACACTTATACCTACTTCGTTCGCTTGACGAAAGATCGTGTTTTCTTTTGACCCAAAACAATTGCTGTGAGCTTTTTGTTTTCTTTTTTGTGCATTTTATGGCGTTTATTCAAAGTCTTTTACTTATTAATAACAGCTTAGTTTGCAATAGTCCCAATGAATTTGGTTCATATCAAGCTTTATCGACGATTCTTGAGGATAACTCAACTATTGAGGTCTTACTTAAATATTTTCCATGCATGTTTTTGTCGATGTCAGACGATTTTCATTTTTATTTTATTTATTTATTTATTTATTTTGGCATACTAAGCTGCAGTGGCAAAGCTGCAGTAAATAAATAAAATTAAAATTAAAATCGTTTGACATTGACAAACACATGCATGGAAAATAATTAAGTAAGACATCAATAGTTGAGTTATCCTCTAGAATCGTCGATAAAGCTTGCTATGAAAAAAAATTCATTGTCTTGAATTTTAAAACGTATCAATGATAATAAGGTAAAGTTTAATCTTAAAATGTATATTTGCAAAGATATTTATGTGTGTTAACCTTTTCCGACCCGATACATTTTTACCTCAAAACATTACAGTCTTCTTCTTTTTTTTGAAACTGAAAGAAAAATATGGACTATAACCGACATTTGTTGATTGAAAATTGTACTTTACACTTTCTGCTAATTAGCTCGATCGTTCATTTCCTGATTTTATTACAAACGACTGTTCCAGATGCAAAAACTTAAGTGGATGTCATGGATTTCCAACCCGCACGATCGTACGGCCTGAGTTGGAAAGGGATACGTACAGTCGGTAACAAAAGTATCCGAACATTAGCAAAAATTCATAAATAAAAAAAAGTAGAGTTACTACTGTTTTGTTAAATAAGTCCTTGTCGAATCATGTTCTTAGTCCGTCTAAAAACATAATTCGACAAGGATTTATTTAACAAAATAGTACTAACTCTACTTTTTTTATATAGGAATTTTTGCTAGTATTCAGATACTTTTGTTACCGACTGCAAGAACCAAATGTTATTTTGTTTTTATTTTGTTATTGCAATGCATTTCAAAAGAAAATTCGTAATAGACTTATTTTTACGCAATTCAAAGCGTGAACACAGCGAGCAGAGAGCTGGGAAGACATCATGTAAAGCGCAATAATATTTACAAGAGCACTTCCAGAAATCTCCTTTTAAGACGCACCGCCAGTCCTTGGGTTTCCTGCAATAAAAAAAACCCAGAACTTCCCACTAGTAAGTTATATGAAGAAAAAACAAAAAACATTCGAAAATACCACAAAATTGTAAGTGATAAAAAAATAAAAAATAAATAAAATAAAAAAATCCTACAAATAAACATAGTAATTCTCTTTTTAAAAAGTTAATAAAACAACAAAAAAAAAAAAAAAAAAAAAGGTTTATAAGGCCATTTTTTATTCATACAATAACGAAGTATATACTTTCTCTTCCTTCTCCACTAAAAGTTAATAACTTAACTCCGTAAAATATTTTCCTTATATTCTCTACCTTCTATCGAAAGCGAAAGCAATTTCGACACGGCCCTAACCCATTTCCGACGTACATATTCTTCCGTCACCCATAACCCACTTTTGGAGGCACAAGATGGGGTCTGGAGATTGCTCAACGACCGTGAAAGTGTGCAAATGGAGACGTCTCGAATCAAATCATTATGCTACAGATTCACGTCTGACCCCGAATGCTTCATCATTAAATCTCGATTTCTTCTAAGTCTATTTTATAATTTAATTTAGATTTTTTTTTTTTAATCGATTAGTTAAGCACAGGGTAATTATTATTCCTGTTATTATTACTCTGTTATTTACTAGTATGTTATGGCCCACCACATGACTTTCTTCTACTTTTTCCTATACAAATTCACTCAGTAAAAATAATTTATTAAATTTATTATTTACTAGCAGGCTATGCCCGCTTCGTTGGTCCTTATATTTAAATGAAATTTCAAAAGAATTGAATCTCTAATTATTTTTATATCACATTATAAATAAAAACTAAAAAAAAAGTTACATTGAAATCGCTCTAACCTCGCTTCATGTATCCGCTGTCTACGGCAGCTGCTTTTACGCCTGTAATGCATTGGGTACAGATTCCCACTGCCTGCAGAAAAGTCTTTCCCGGGTACTTTAATTTGGGTATTTATCGACGATAGGTAGATATGCTATTATTTAAGAGCTACGATTTTAAGGATGACTGTATCTCAGAATTTATTAAATATTTTAGTTTTTGAGACCATGTACTTTATAGCCCTCGCTCTTTAGACTATATTACCATATGGTTCCTACCAGTATAATAAATAAAAGAAAAAGTAGATTTTCTTAAAAGGAATTAAATAAATAAATAAAAACAAATTAATTTTAATTTTAATAAGTTTAATCTTTTCTACTACATATCACCATTTTTTCCCGATAAATACAATAAATTAAAAAAATTAAAAATAAAATAAAATAAAAGGAATTGATTAAAAAAATTAAAAATAAAAAGCGGTTACACTGTAAAAATTATACATAAACGTAACTGCTATAAATAATTTTTTTAAACTTGCAGTTTAATATACTTAATTTTTTCTACTGCATTACCATTTGATTTTCAATAAATATAATAAATAAAAAATAAAATTGCCTTCAAATGAATGAATTAAATAAATACAAAATAAATAGCGTAATAGCCGTTGCTAAGATACACAGACGATTGAAATGAAAGGATAAACTTTAGAAAAATGAAACATAGAGGCCAATATTTAAAATCGAAAAAAAAATTAATTAAAAAAGTTCAAGTTCGAAACTGGAAAAAATCTCGATGAGGTGCACACCTACAGTGTCCCATGTACCCATCTGCCAAGTTTTGTAGCTCTGCGATCAGTGTGAGCACCAGAGCGCAGACAGATACACACACAGGCACACACATACACAGACACTTCTCTTTTTTTATATAGATTAAATTATCTTCCCTGGTGAATGCAGACGATTTCCATTCTAGAGAAGTAGTAGAACACTAAATAGCCAAAGAAAGTCAATAGGGGATCTTCTGTTAACTCGTTAGAAAGGTCTTCGTAAGACGAACATTATCTTAACGACAAACATTAACGCTTTTTAAGAAGGTTATAACCGATTAAAATATAATTCCGGAAATTATGATTCCAGATAATTTTAAATTATAATTTCGAAAAAAAAAAAAAAAAAAAAAAAACTTATTTCATTACATTACATGATTTATTACATTTACATTACAATGTTAAATTACCTACATTAACTTAAAAAATGTTCGAATCGTTTTCAACATATATTAACTTGAAATTTTTTCAAATTGATTTCAAATGATTTCGTAGGAATAATATAAAATTATACAAAATCACTTCTAAGTGTCTTCTGAGGTATATTTTTAAAGCATATTGAAATTCAGTGCTACAATTTTTCGACTGAATAAGGTTGTATCAAGTATATTAAGGATTTGAAGTATTTCCAAAGAAAAAAAAAATCGTTTGGAAGTAAATGTAGAGAATAAACAGGCTGTTCTAAAAAATAATTTGTCTTAAGATGATCTATACAGTAAGCTAACAAAAGACCCTCCTTCCCATCTGAAATATCGAAGTTGATTTCGAATCCCTTACGAAATCACAAATCTTAGTAAATAAATAAAAATATCTTAAAGTTACAAGCAAATAAGGCGTTTTTCACGAAAAAGAACTTTTGCAATGTAGTTGAAATAAGTGGATCTTCAAATTGAATACACAGTATGTGAAAAACCCCTTATGAAATTTCAACGCTGGAAATACCTAAAATCTAGCTCGTTCTTTTGAAGAAAATTTGCTTACTTTTTACTCTATTCAAATGAGATTTGACAAAAGTTGCTCAATATATCTAGCTTTCAACCTATGCTTTAAAAATATATATATTTATCTTTAGCGCATGCGCAGTAAAATAATACTTACTAAAAATGTTCATATCTCAATAAATATTACACGTGTGAGTTTTATGCTTCAGAATAATGTTTTGTCAATTTTTCTGCAAGTTTTGTAAAATTTTATGGAAATCCGTTCTAGTTTTAAGCAAAAACCTGTAAAAAAAAATTAGTATTTTTTGAAAATGTGTATATATATATATATAATTGTCTAAATAATTGTGTAATTCCCGCACCAAAACATACAAATATTATACATAGTATATGCAACAAAGTATTAAAATTAGAAGTCATTTGTAGCTTTTTGTAATGCAGTATTTTCGCTCAACCTCAATTTTTAGTTGGTCCTCTAATTACATTCTGGACTAAATCAATAGTGGAAATGAGTAGTTTTTAAATGCTCTTTGCATGTGTGAAGTTCCAGGCCATTTCGTCTAGTATTTTTTTTTTTTTTTTTTTTTTTTAGAAAATCTAAACTATGTCAAAAAAAAAAAAAAAAAAAAAAACTAATAATTTGATTACCTATTGTAGTTAAATACCTTCATAGTCTCGATATGCTTAGCCTTAAAGTACTAAATTTCCGTAGAGTGATAATCCAAACCAAAATTCTTTCATTTTTTTATATTTCATCTGCCTTTGAAGTGTTTAATATTGTTTTATTTTAATGTGAGTCTCACTTAAAAAAAAAATAAATAAAAATGAAATGAAATACATTAATAAATAAAATTAAGTATTATTCACATGTCATTTCAATTTTAATCTGAATAATTTAGAGTTCGAAGAAATTGTTTTAGTTTAAAAATAATTCAAAATAATAATAATAATATTTACAAATGTATTTCTACCTTTAAAAAAAAAACTTAAGAGTACCAAACTTTTAACCAAACCGCATAGATGTAAAGTGCTGCTTAACACTTTCGTTATTAACATTCACTTTTTGCATTCAGTAAGAAGCATTTAACATTTCAAACATATTATTTTGAATATATCATTACCAAAATTTGTACCATTACAAAAGTTGCAACTTTGGTTAAATGTCGTAATATATAATGAATTTCTTTTCTTTTCTTTTATATACTATATGTATAAATGGAAAAATTTCATTTTCAAAAAATTTCGTGATTTATAAATTAATCAAAACAATACTGAACATTTTCCATATGATGTGTTGTGAACACATTTCAGCAATATCAACGAACTTGCTTCAAATATTGTTATGTCTAAACCAATCCGAAACTATCCTGACGATTATACTCGTTCCATTTAGAGTAACTGTACCAGTTGTGAACACTTTAAGGTCATTTTTTGGCTATTTTTAGTGTAACGTTTTTATTTTGGAAGCTGTAACTATAACCAGTGTCGGATAACTCAATAAAATTTTTTGGTGAATGACTGTACTAAGAAAAATTTTGATTGAATAACTTGTATATTCGAAAAATTAATTTTTCGGACAGCTTAAAGGGTCCCAGTAGTAGACAGCTTTTCTGTTACAGTTGTGAACATCTTTCAATTCCTTCAGAAAAAGCTAAATAAACGGCAAACTGATTCAAAATGTATATTTATTAAATAAAAGGTACTTTCTCTTTCATTGGTGCGTTTGAAAAAAAAAAAAAAAAAAACGGAAATACATATAAACTTGTATCCTAAATTTAAAACAAATGGTCTCTAATGAATTTAACTGTTTCAATAACCCATTGTTTTATTTAAAACAATTCTTAATTTATAAATAAGAATAATAATAATCACTCCGTTGTATGATAATCTCATAAAAACAAGGCTAACCAGTTTTTCTTTCAGATATCTACTTGAATTCTGCGTGCCATATGCATCTGGCCTTAAAAGCTAAAAGTTAAATGAGCCAGTAGCTGACAGTGTTGTCCACTAATGGTCATGATGACATTTTGTAGTAACAGTCATCAAAATTTTTAAAAGTATTATATGTTTATATAAAATTAAAAATTTAACACAATAGTTAAATTCTGTTTACTTATTTTAGTCATATGAAAGAAAAAGGCACGTTAAATCAGTTAAAAATAAACAGAGATAAAGCAAACAAACATTTATTTTCTTAATTCAAAACTTGCAGAAAAAGTGGCAGGTAGCGCAATTTTTTTCCCCTAGTTAAACTAGTGTTGTTCTTAACCTTATGCTGAAAATATTTGTAATTGAAAATATTTACAGTAGAAGAGTGCAACACTAATTTTATAACAACAATTCTGAACATTGCTCGAATCTAACCAAAAATTTTAAACTTGTTTTAAGAATTTAAATTAAAAGTGTGCACAACTGATGCATTTCACCTAAATAAATATATATATATTCTTTTATTATTCTATATATATATATGTGTGTGTATATTGTTGAAATAAAAAAAATAGCTGAAATAATTTTTAACGCACAATTGTAAAATCTCCTTTAAGATATAAAGACAAATGCAGATGTTTTATCAGCAGTAAGAAATCTGGAAGCATATTTATACTTACTCCAAATGTGATTCGAATTAGATATATGTATATGTGTGTGTGTGTGTGTTATTTTAAGAGTAACCTCTTGAATTTTGCTGCATTTTAGCAGAAAAAATTAAAAGTTCAAGAAAAAAGAGTGTACTCAACCTTGCAAGTAGAATTTACTATATACCCACTCGTTAAACAAGGGCATTTAAAAAAAAGAAAGGAGGAAACCTTTTCTGATTGTAGTATATTCTTTACAACATCTAATTTGCAAAATGAAGAAAATTAAATGAAAATAAACTTGAAAATAAAAAATTCTATCGTTGATTAAACATTTAACTTCCATTGATTTCGCACTGAAAACAAACATGTATCAATTTTTTACGCAACAATTATTTAATATTTTTGCTTTGACATTATAATTTTTCCTCCTTTTCTGACCGGCAGCCGTGCTCCGAAATTTGACAAATGATGTTTAAGACGATACCGTATGCAAATACGACATTAAATTTCTTAGTAGGCGCGGGTGCAGCTTGCCTTTCCATTATGTATTCGCTCCCAGTTTTTTCACCTGAAGGTGGACTGTATCATCATGTTGGCGCGAAATATCTGTTGCACGTTTCTACATCTTATAGTGTATACTCACAAAGTGATTTCTTAATTAAATTATTTTTAATATATAAAATGATGCAAATTAAAAATTTCTCGGAAATAAAAAAAATCTGGAGTGACATTACACGACTTTCCGAACATTAAGTAATTAACGATTTTTTTAATAAATTGAAGTTTTCAACTAGCAATAGTCACGCCTCGGTAGAACTTCATTGGCTATGACACTGACTGTGCGCAAAGCATAAACTGAAGTTAGAGAAGTCGTTAAATAAATAAAAGAGAAAATTATAACAGGTTCTTTGAGTATTTTCCCCCCAATAATATGTTGTTTAATTTAATGCTATTTTTCAAATAATTTGAGCCCATAGATCATAATTATAAAGAATTTCTCCTTGCATCTCTGTAAAAAAAACTATAATCAAGCACATTCACCAAAACCTATACGGTTCGTGCGACGGTGACCTTCGTACCAACTTCTTACCAATATTCGAACCAACTTTCAGCTCATTCAAACAAAGCTTTTAGGTGCTATTGTATTCCCTCACTCACAAATATACATAAATCATCGTAAAAATTTCAAAAATCAACTCAGGGAACCTCAAAACGTATAGATACACCAAAATCTCAAAGTCGAATTTTTGTCATGATTACAATACTTTCCCTACCTATGTATGGTTGGGAAGTAAAAAGATTATTTTTTTATTTTTTACATATTTATGATCCGCTGCGTGTCTGATTGCCATTTTTGAAATTAATTTGTCAATTCTAAAAAGAAGATATATAGTGAACGCAAAGGGTTAAAAGAAAACTCATATGAAAAGAGAACTTAAAATATCAAAAAAAATCCGTTTCTAACATCTGCGCTTTTGTTAAAGTATTCCTTTATTTATATCTAAATGTCAATGTATAAATGTCTTAAACATAGACTTTCTCTGTTTTATTTCTTAGATGTTTTTGGTAAATTAACAAAACCTTATCTCTAATGCCAAGGACATTTTTCGTTCTTTTAGGGAAAATTAAATCATACTTAAAAAAACGCATAATTTGCTATGCCAACTGAGACGTTAACTTATGCTAGAAATATATTTTACTGAATCTTCTGGCCGCCCTAAGTAGTGAAAGGTCATTCGACATTACTAGTCGACCACATAATGTCGTCATTTACAAACAAACACTATAATTTCTTAAAGTAGACTGAGAAAGTCTCAGGAGATGCGCTCTAGCTCTCAGAATAAACCTCTAATAAGTTTCCTTGGTCACTTTTTTATATTTTTCCATAACAATGTGTGTTCATTTTGCCGGTGCTAATGAAGAGAAGGAAACAAAGCTTTCTATTTTTGACAATTCTAATTAAGAAAATAAGAAACATGATTGATACAAAACAGGTTAGAACACTTCGAATTTAATATTTCATTTTTTATTTATTTTATTATTGAAATATTATCCCCAAATGCTTCCAGCAAAAATATTCCTTGAATTAATATAAATGAAACATTTTTTAAGCTAAAAATGAAAAATACATTTACAATTTGTTAATTTTTTAAACAGAACTAGTTTATTTCACAAAAATGCATTTTTTTTTTCTATACACGCGTGATTTTATTATGTAATACCTCTAATTTTCGATGGACTTAAACGTTTTGAGATATCCTCCATTTAAAAAAAAATGGCTGCCTGTTCGTGTGCTTGTGTCACAAATCTTGTAAATGCTGTATTTTTCGAAACAATGGATGAAATTTAAGCAAACTTGACATTTAGTGGGACCTTGAATTAAATTGGTGCTGATCGCATTTTGGTATCAATCACATAACAGGTAGCGTTGTCATTCCAGTTTTTTCTAATATTTAAAAGGGCTATACAGGACAAAATTCTTTATAAATGTACATAATAAGAATCATTTTTAACTTTTCAATGTAAAATTGATACATATATCTATATCTATATCTATATCTATATTTTTTTCATCCATGTGTCTCCTTATCTGATCTTGGCAGGCTGGGGGAGTGTTGCCGGCGTAAAACTAGTTTAACCCCACAGGCAAGTCACAAGTCTTGCCGCTTGCCTCCTTCCTTCCTTTTTTGCGTTGGTTATTTCCCTGGATTTCGATTTAGTTTGAGTTTTTATGTTGGGATTTGGTTGAGTTTGTTGAGTTGGTTTGTTGTATCGTTTGTTTTGGCGGGCTGTTAAAAATTAAATTTGCTTTCTTTAAATATGTGTATTTTATCCCCTGACAATTTTTTTTCACCTTTTTGAGCTTCTCTTACATAGTGAATTTATTCATTCTTATTGGTTTTGGTGATCTTGTGTCTGTTGCTTGGCTTCTACTGCGCTTAATGGGTCATTATTGTTCATTACAGGGTTCTCTTTTTTCACCTTGATATATTGTCCTAGAGTCAACCTTCTTTTCACCAGAGCCTAATTACACGGTCCCATTTCAATTTTCAACAAGTATTGTTGTACAGTGGATTGGCGTCAGTGCTATTGTTAAACTTGATAATTGAATCGATTTGGGAAATCTTGTTGCTTTGTTTGGCGTGTGTATGTCTCTTTGGTGAATTGTTTGACTAACTATTCTTCATTCTCATTATTTGCTTCTACTGTCAAAAGGATTATATATATACAGTGTTGGCCAAATTATTAGGGATTTTCTCTATTTAAATATTTTTTCTATTTTAAAAAAAATGCTGAACGAAATGATTTTAACTTTAGACATGTAAAGAACATTTACAAACACATATTTTTCACTATCGATTTAATCACGAGAGCAATTAGTGGACAAACCACAAATTGAAGAAAATCTGAAATACCCAACTCTTGATTACCCTGTATTATAAAATGCTACAAATGACTTGTAGCTTTAACACATAATTTCACATACTATATGCAATATTTGTTTGCTTTTTTGTAGGTATCGCAAGATTATTTAGACAGACATTTATATATATTTCTTTCTTTCTTTCTTTCTTTCTTTTCTTTTTTTTTTTTTTTTTTTTTTTTTTTTTATCAAAATTTAATAAGTTTTTTGCGCATAACAAGAATGGATTTCAACAAAATTCTGCAAGATTTTGAAAAAAAAAAAAACTTTACAAATTATTAGAGAATTATTATTTTGAAACATAAAATGCACACATGTAATTTTCGCTAAGATATGAGTATTTGTAGTAAATATATAAATATATATATATATATATATATATATATATATATATATTGCGCATATGTGAAAGATAGACTTTTTTTATTACGTAAATTGAAAGCTTGATAGATTGGGCCACTTATGTCAAAAGTCTATTTGAATAGAGTAAAAATTAAGAATTTCATCGCCGAAAAAATGAGCAATATTTTAGATATTTTTCAGATGCCACATGGGATTAATTTTAGAGATCAAATTGTTTCACCCAAATTGCAAAAGCCCTTATTTGGGAAAAAAAAATAACTCACAAATTTTAGTAAATAAAAAAAAATAAATAAATAAATAAATATGTTTGAGCTACAAGCCCATAAGAAGGTTTTAACAAAAAAGAAGTTTTGAAACTTGCTTTTTAAAATTTAGATCACTAAATTAATCACGTGGCATCTGAAAAACTCCTTATTTTAACTCTGGAAATATCTAAAATCTAGCGCTTTTTTTTTTTTTTTTTTTTTTCGATAATTTGCTTAATTTGAGTATATTTAAATGAACGTTTGACATAAATTGCCCAATAATAGCTTTCGATCTATGTAATAAATTAATTCTTATCTTCGCGCATGTGCGGTAGAAAAAAAAAATAATAATAATACAAATACTCATATCCCAGTGAAAATTGCACGTGTGCCTTTTATGTTTTGGAATAATGGCTCTCTAATGATTTGCCAAACTTTCTGTAAGTTTTGTAAAATTTTGTTCAAATTTATTCTTGTTATACTCAAAAAACTTATCAAATAACTATTAATGTTTGAGAAAATAATTATACCTGTCTAAATAAATGAGTGATTCCCAGAAAAAAAGCATACAGATATTGCACATTGCATGTTAAATTATGTGTTTATGTTTGTAGCATTTTATGATACAAGATAATCCAAAATATTTGTGTTTTTCTTCATATTGTGGTTGGTCCCCTAAATGCACTCGTGACTAAATCGATAGTGGAAAATACGAGTTTGTAGATCTTCTTTGTACGTCTAAAGTTCAAGGTCACTTCGCTCAATATTTTTTTAGAAAAGAAGAAAATGTCAAAATTAAAAAATCCCTGAAATTTTGCCAACATTGTATTTATGATAGTAATAATCAACTAGGAAAAAAATTTTGTATATCTAGCGATATCTCTTCCCGGGTATCTTTATAAAGATCCCGTAAAAACTTTTAAAACGAATAGTTGAACTGTAGATTTGTGATAATTTAAAAACAATATATCGATTTTTCTTTTTCAACAGAAAAAAAAAAAAAAATTTTTTTTTTAGACTTTCAGTGTTATGCTTCCCCGAGATGAAAATCGCCTGCTTTCAGCATGAAAAATAATTTTATTAAATAGTAATTTTAATAAATAATTTGTATTACGTGAATTTGTGTACGAAGGAAGTTTTGTGGTAGCTACAATATACTAGTTTTATGTATGCAATAGTTTGTAAAAATATTTTCACTTGTTGATATGATTTATCTTTCCTTCTTTAAGAACAGTTTGGAGGATATTTTTTAACACTTTCAAGGGAACTTTAACAATGTTTATGACTTCTGTTTGTCTCTTTTTGATCTGCGCTTACCATTTCTATATATATATATATATATGCAAACTTTTATAAAAATAATATATGTTATTCAGATTTTTCAGTTTTAATATTGAGTACTTCCTGCTAAAGAACTTACCTTTTTTAAAATAAAGGTAAATCTATCTATTTATCTATCTATCTACAGATGTCATAATATTATATATATATATATATATATATATATATATATATATAATATCGTAGCATATTCATAAATAAATCTTCTTCAATTTAGATTATTCAGAATACGAATTCTATTTTCCAAGCCGGATAAACCAAAATTATGCCTAGAATTTAAAAAAAAAAAAAAAAAAAAAAAAAGAATCAGAACTCATTTCTGGAACTTTTTCAAACTTTCGTAAAACTGAAGAAACATTTTATTCGCTCTATAAACATATTTATATTTATTATAAATATTTAAATTAAATAGTTTTTAATATTTCATTCCATTTTACTTTACAAATACAAAATATGATGGAAAATTAATCAATATGAAATAGAATGTTTCTTCTTCTTCTTCAAAGAAAAAAAAAAATCTGTTTATTTAACTATCTCATATTGAACTTGAAACAAAATATGTAAACTCAACCTAAAATTTTTTTGAAGCTCTCAAGATCAGGAGATTCTGAACTGAGAGATCAACGTGTAATCATTTTTGTTTCTTGAAAGACAAAGCTTTTTTTTTTTTTTTGTATCTGTGTGTATTTTATTTTTCACGTCCTTTACATTTCAGGTGGTGTCTTAATTTATAATTTTATTAATCTAATCTTCAACCGTACCTTTAACTCATTAAATATTTCATTTTCAATCCGCCACTATACAATTCAACTTTACAATCATAAATACTGCAGGTCAAATTATCAGGCTTTATTTTTCATCTTTGTTATCTAATTACAAGCTAACTCACTAAATCCTTTGTAAAGCAGGCTCAATAAGTATTAGTAAGCTACATGTGATGTAATTCAAGACCTTTACTTTCGGATTCAAGGTTATTGACATGGAACGGTCGACCGAATTCTTTCTCACAATGCTGAAATGCTAAAGAGAAAGGTAATAGGGTTACTTTCTAGCTCCCGTTGCATTAATTCATTCTAAGGAAAGATCTGAGATGTAGAATATTGAAGTAGAAACTCTTAGGTTCGTTAACCTGAAAGCATGGGGCAAGCAAGAATTTACAAACAATATCACAAGCAAGAATTTACATTTAAGTGTTAAAGAGAATATGAAATTCTGAAAAAAATATATTAAAAAACTGCAAAAGCGATTAAGATATACCGGATATCCAAATCAAATGTCTGTAACATGGAGAGACCACAGAAAGTTTAAATGCATAAGAAAAACAGTATAACAGGATTCATAAAGTTTTTAGACACACACACACACACAAAAAAAAAAAAGTGAATTTGCACGTGGGTTCCTATGGCAGCCCTGTTGAAATCAAGCCTATAGTCTAGTTCCAGTCATGTACCTTACAGAATTTTCATAGTCATAATGTAAAAATCAGTGGTTATTGAGGCACGAAAATCTTCATCATCTATTTCAAAACATCAGAAAGTTGTAAATACTTCATCTGGGGTATTTCATAAATTTTTAATTTATCCAGGTAAATATTTGCCGCCATAGAAGTCCAGCAAAGAAAAATGGTCCGGTGGCTGTATCATATGAAAGAGCACATCGCACATTGATTGTTGGACTATTTTTTCCACCGCCTGTATTGCATGAGGATATTCTATGTACCAAAATCTGTAGTTGCGCTTATTGTTGGCTCGTGCAAAACCACGAGCGTCGTTCGCGCAAATTAAAAATTGTAAAAATGTAAAAATTAAGCAACCAATTTTGCCTACTACCGACAATGTAACTCTAATAGGATTTTTTAATGGACTGTTAAGGACATTTAATTAAAACATGGTGCACTTCTTCGACCAATTATACATTTTAGACGAAAAGGCCAAATGATTTTTGTCAAGAGCAAAAAATGACAGGACCATTAATCTAATCTGGGTCCTAGGTATAATGTGACAAATCTCTAAGCTTCAACCCTCTGCGGTACCTGGTTGATATCTGACCATCATTTATTCGCTTCCATCGTTTCTATTTTTTAAAGAAGCAGATAAATGCCCCTCAGTATCCAGCCAGGTAACTCAGATCGTTGGTAGTGGGGTAAGGTTTAAGGTTTCTCACTCCTTTTTACGATTTCTCTGTCTTTAGTCACCAAATCCCTTGTAAATCTATTGCAAAATTTATTTATAGAGCTACTCATTCACTAATTGGCAATTTTAAATTCCGTTTTCACATTCAGAACATTCACAACCGTTAAATTAATAATCCTTTTTCAAAATTTGAATTTTTTTTCGTTTTAAAATTTCACTTTACATCTAAAAAAATGAGAAAAATGCACTTATTAATTTTTCACAATTTTATGCTCAAAATTCAAATTTAAAAACGTAATTTTTTGGAAAACGAGTACTAATTTAATTGTTGTGTATTTTTAGAATGTGAAAACGGAATTTAAAAATAACGATTAGGTAACGTTTAATTTTATAAACAATTTTACCCATAGAATAACATGGTCTTTGGCTGACCTCGACAATCTGTGATGTATCCTGGACAATAGAGACCTCGGTCTGCATACAATATCTTCAGTGAAGAATTAGAGAAGGCAGAAACTCGGTAATCTCGTAGAGGTTCGAGAATTTGCTTTTGATATATCACAGTATTGATTTTAACAGTTTGAGGAATGAAAATGATTGGCGTCTTCCCTTGCGAAAATATTCCTCCCTAAACTATCACAAATTGAGAATGTGCTTGCTTTGGTATAATTCATCCTTTCTCATTTGAAGTTTTAATGGCTAAGGTGAGGTTTCTGCCATTTTATTTGTTGACAATATGCTTGATTGTAAAAAGATATTCCTCACTGAAAATGAATGTTTTACGAATATTTCGAGAGATTTGAGTCAACAGCTTACGACATGTTTCAAGCATTTTTTTTTTTTTTTTTCATTTTTTCATTCTTTCAGTGAGATAAAGCGCCTTTTGGTGCATATAGAAATCAAATCCAAGTTTATTCTTATAGATGCGCTGGACACTTTCATTGCTAGTTTTTCGATCAGACGCCATCAATCATATTGATCTGTAAGGATTCCTGAATACTCTTTGCCAGATGATATTACAAATTCATGGTGGGTTTATGGTTCGAAGTTTTCCCCAATAATGGCGATTATAATCGTCCAATATTGTGACCAATAATTATTGATTGTGCCTACTTCACGAAACCTTGATATTGCTCTGGAAATGCTATAGTGAGTTGTTTTAAGACATTTAACAATCCCTCCATCTTCATGAAGTATTACAATCGTTACTCTCTGGTTTTCTTTGATTATAAACTTGTGTGAGTAATAGACATATCTATAGTAAGATGATTTATTTATCAATGAATTATATTAAAATATTAAAATCAAACAAAATCTGTAAGGAGAATAATATTTTATTATTACAGAACCTTTTACCCACCCTGCATATATCTGTAATAGTTCTATGATGGAAAAATTAGATGTGGTGGTACTGAATCGTTCTTCTGGGGGGGGGGGGAGAGAGAGAGAGAGAGAGAGAGAGAGAGAGAGTATTAAAGATTATTGGTGAAAATAATGATAACATAAAGAAACAAAAGCATTTATATTTTTATTTGCGACTAATTTCTCAAAAACTTTATTCAAACATGTATGTCAGATTTTTATGACAGCGTTTTAAATTCTTTTACATATAGTTATTACAGTGTGCTGCACGTTTTTGCTATTTGGAAATTTTTGTACAGGGGGCCATATAAAAATGAATATAAACTTTGTAATCCCTGAAGCTGAAATTTTAAAGATTTTAATTGCTTTATAATACCCTGTATCTTTTATTTATGCATTTTTGTGTTATGTATGTCTGATATAAATGTTTGAAAAATTATCAATATTTAAATCAAAGTTCAAAGTTTTTCGAAGAGCCTGGATATTTTATTTTCACTTCTCATTAAAGAAACAACTCCAGAAGACTTAAATAATCACGGGTTTGTTTCTAATTTCATTCAATTCAGTTTTCGTTTCGTTGATTTTTTTTTTTTCTAACAGTAAATATTGTAGCCCAAAGTTTGTTTTGCTCTTATCTTAAATATCACAGGTATTTTAAGTTTATATCTTAATGTTCTTTCAATTTTACTACATAAAAACTGAAAATATATTATAAATAAATAAATAAATAAGAGGGAATTAATAATAATGTCCAGCGTATACTGCATTGTTAAGAACCAGAATTCTAAAAAACGCTCAACCTTTATAATCATTAATACTACTTTTGTCTACTGACCGCTTCCACACCCGTTATGCCATGCTATTGCATGAGAATCTTTTTATTAAATGCTTGTTTTATTGTCCTAAAACATGCTTGTGATTCTGAGGTCAAGGATTCTTCCATCAATGTCAGAAGTTCTTTGACTACAATATGGCTTAACCCAAAAAGAAAAGAGAACAAGAATAAGAAAAAAAAATAAAATTTTCGTGGTGTGCAATAAGATGGCAACGGCAATAACCGGTTCCTTAAAAAAAAAAAAAAAAAGTATTTTACTTTTTTTTTTTTTTTTTTTTTTAGTAATTAGCATATGACTACTTTACCGTAGGTGTCTCAAAAGGGAGGTCAATGTTATTTCACCTGGATGGCCACACAAGTAAATACAACTTGCTGCTTGCATGATGAGCAAAATTAAATTCGTGTCTGGAGGGAAGATGGAAATGGACAACACCCTACCTAACACATAATGTATGCATTTATTCAATCGGCACGTTAAGATAAACGAATTAAGACTTGCGTTATTATTAATATTTTTTATTCTAACCTGTGAAAAAGACACTGTTTTTTTTGTAAGGTCTAATTAATTAAATACTATAATACATATAAAAATAATACATGCGTTAGACAACAGAAATCACTGTAGAGTGTTAATGTATGGAATCAGATTAATTCTAATGAATCATAAATTTGTTTTAGAAGAATTTCAAAATCATCGACTACTTATTTAATATATATAGGATGCGAAATTTCAGCTCGACAGCTCGCCATTGGCGAGTGGAATTTTCAATGTGGCGAGTAAAAATTTGGTCTAGTTATAGACAGAATTCTTACATGATACAGTGACAGAAAACATTCTTCTTATAGATTTAAATATGGCAAACTCTTGCCAACTTATAACCTGTAACCTCATATTTAACCTCTCCTTTTACTCTTCTCCGAGTGCCGAGTGTGTGTGTGCGCTGCCCGACGCGACAATCGCCCTAGCCTGGGAAAGGAAAATTGCCTAGTGCATGCGTAAAAGTTTTAACTTCTTCGGCAGTTTCGTTTCTCTTGCCGTGATTTCTCCAAGCAGAGTGAGAATAGACGAGCAGATAGCCTCTTTGCCCGTCACCACTATCCGAGAGAAGAAAAATGCGAAAGTTTGCCTATGCGATATTGACGCATGAAAACGAGTCCGAGCACTTTTGAAGATACTGACTACGTTTATTAATGATCAAAAAACAGTTCACATTTTCCAGTTTTTTACTGAAACTGTTTTTTACTGAAAATGAATTGGCGCTTCTAATGATTTGTAAGCAATGATTTTTTGAAAAAGTTATTCTGAAATAGCTATTTCAAATGACAACAATGAACAAGTTATACACATCAACATTCCGTTACAAAAAAAAAAAAAAAAAAAAAAAAAAAAAAATCTGGTGTGAAAAAAACCACACGACTTCCATTACTCACTTATTACATGTATCTTTTTTTTTTTTTTTTTTCTTTGAGATAATATGATCAGAAGACATAAAATTGGCCTAACAAAGTATGAACCTAAAATATTTCTAGTATGAGAAATTTAATACACGTGTAAAAACATATAAAACAAAGTTTACATAGCAAATTAAAATATAAGGAAAAACAATATAAAAAAAAAAAAATGGTAGAGTTATTTTTTGAAACACCAATTTTCGAGACCTAAAATTAACCTACCTAAGCATGGTGACTGTTAATTTTTCTTTAATAACCACATAATACTTGACAAAGGATATTTAAAAGTGATTTATGTAACAATTTTCAAGAAAATCGTTAGAGCCATTTTTGAGATACCAACTTTTACAAAAAATCAGTTACTGACCGGAAAACAATAATTACGTACAAAAGGATATTTAAAAGTGAATTAATAGGACGAGTTTGAAAAAAATCTGTACAGCCATTTTTAAAGGAACGCGCTTGCGAGACCTGAAATTGAGCTATTTATACAGGACGCCTATCAATTTTCCTGAACTAACCAACTATATCATTCGAAAGGACATCTAATAGAGTGTTTATATAGCAAATTTGAAGAAACTCGTTAGAGCCGTTTTTGAGATACAGACTTACGGTCCCACTTCCGGTCTCCGATGTCCCACTTCCAGTTTTTCAGTTTTCACCAAAATTTGGAAAATTTATCTGTATACTTATCTATATTTACCTGTCTTAATTTTGAAGTGTTGTAGTTATATCTTTATTAGTTTCGGAGATACGATATCCAAAAGATTCCACATACACACACACACACACACACACACACACTGACCAATTGCCAAAAGCCACTTTTTTGGACTCAGGGAACCTTAAAACGTGTAAATCAGGTGAAATCTCGATATCGAATTTTTGGACCAAATACAATACTTCCAATTACCTACGGTAGTAGAGTAATGGAAGTAATAAAATGGGCGAAAAAGACATTTCTCACGTAAAAAGTTAAATAAATAAGTAATAAAATAATGAAGCTTAATCTTTCATATTAAAAAGATTTCCGCAGGATATTGTTTGACAAAGATTTTTTTTTTTCTCCTTCTTTTTTTCTTTAATGACTCTTTGCATTCAGGTTTTTAGATATTTTAATCTTTTTCAAATCTCAAATACAATTCATTAATGATTTTTAATTATAGATGATTATGAGACATGATGATATACGATACACTTTTAATATATTTAATTTTAGGCATATTTGTAAATGGATTTCAAATAGTTAGAGGGGGGGGGGGGGGAACCACAATGCGAAAAAAAGAAAAAAAACTTGACAACTCTATTTGTGGCGATTAAAACTTTTTTTTTTTTTTTTTTTTTTTTTTTTTCGAGTGTAATCTGAATTGAAATTTCGGGACCTGATATATATATATATATATATATTAAATAAGAAATACCAATTTTATTCTTCTATAAATTGACTGGTTTATGTAGAAGGTATGAATATATCTACTGTAATTACGCATTAAATAATTATATTGTTTAGGGTACAAAAGTTTTAGGAACACAGATTTTAGTGTAAAATTTCAGTCATAGTAAAACGTTTCATAGCTATGCATTATAACTAGGGGAAGCCAGGGTAATAAGAGACAAAAAATATTAATAAAATCTATACTATTAATCTAAATAACTTGAAATAAATGTCTATTAATTTCCTTAAATTGACTCCTCTTGAATTTTTAGGTGATTTTTGAACTTAAATTTTTTATTTAATTTTTTTTTTTTTAATTTTCATTAAATCCTTGTCTCTAATAACCCCACGTGAGGTAATAAGAGACCAGACTTGTAACTGTCCATATATAGCAATATAAAATCATGTGGGGTAATAAAAGACATCTGGAAACAATTCTGAATCAGCTAATAGTTTTTTATTTTTATTATTTACATCCATTCAAAAAATATGTTTTCTCAAAAATTAACTGTCATAAATGTGTTTGTGAAATTCATTTCTTTTAATATTAGGTCCTAAATAATATAATATTGTACTTAACGATAGTTCTACATAATCAACATGACCAAGGGATTAACCAAACACATCAATATAATTTTTAAAATGAACAGAAAATATTTTACGCATTTTCTAAAGTATAGTCGAAAATAGGCAAAAAAACCGTATCTTTGAAGTGTATACAAGCTAACAAAATGTTATAAAAAAAATTCTAGTAATTATAAATGAACTTATTTATTATGTAATGAAGTATTAATGACTAAATATTAACTTTACATAATCATAAACCTTAAATATGGTCTAGCCTAATGAGTAAAACTGCTTTTGCATTTAAAGTGAAAAAAAAAAAAGTTCTCTTGGTAAACTTAGACTAGGTCTATCACTAGGTAAACTCTTCATAAACTAGTCAGGCAGAATTAACAGGAACTACAATGGAGGGGGGGGACACAGGAATTAACAGTGGGGATAATAAGAGACTCATGTCTCTTATTACCCCCACAAAAAATAAAAATGGGGTAATAAGAAACATGCCTAGAACATGTAAATAAAGAATGCTTTCAAGGTTTTAAAAAATTGTACATCAAAAGTCATAGTATTGGTCAAAAGGTTACACATTAATAAATCCCAAACATCTAACCCACAAAAAAAAATTACAAAAAATTTAGAAAATGTCACGAACTTTTAGAGTAAGTTCAAAGCGAAGGTTTTTTTCATCGTATAAAAAAAAATTCAAAATGTGTTATAAACTTCTCAATAAGTGTATTGTAGTAAAGAATACACATGATACTTAATATTACATATTTTTAAAGTTATCTAAGTATATTTTTTGGAGGTTTTTTTGACTGCGTCTCTTATAACCCCTGTCTCTTATTACCCCGGCTTCCCCTAACCACTTTCCCGCATTGGAAATAGGTAAAATTTTAATGTTGTTTTCACTGCACAGTTATATAATGTACTTAAGTGAAGGTTATATCATCTTATTATAAACATGCTTATATATAAAAACGTAAAGCTTTTAGCTGTTATGTATAGCCTTGACCCCCGTGGCAGAAACACGGCGACACGGCGACAATGTCGCAGAAACAGAAATGTTCTTGCAGAAAGATTTTACTTAAATGAAATAAATTTTGCCAATGTTTTTTTTTTTTTTTTTTTTTTTTTTTTTTTTTAGAGAGAGAGAGAGAGAGAAATAAACTCAAAGAATTGTTTATAAACAGTTCTGCAGAACAAATTTTCGTTTCTGCAGATACGATCGCCTCAATCCTGAATAAGGAGAGGAGATAAAGCGGATGTAACTCACTTGGGTTAGCTTTGATACCGGCATGCATTAGCGATTCGTGATGCGGTAATATAATTCGGTGTATCAACACTTTTCACTGGTACCTCTTCACATCGGAACTTCATTTTCGTGTCTCCAAACATTGTTTTCACCCCTCGCCTGTCGCTCGTGTCGTGTGTATTTATTGTATTGCAAAAAGATGTTTTTTCGAAAGAATATGGCTTTACGACCATTTTCCAAATTTCATATTTCATGCATTTTCAGATTTATGCATAACGAAACAGCTGCATCCAGTGATTTTTTATTTATTTATTTATATTTATTTTTTTAAGTGCGTGATTGCTGCAGAACCGATTTTCATACATACATTTTCAGATTTACACACGACAAATTAGTTGTATCTAGTGATTTTTTTTCTTTAATGTATGCGAAGCATGCATACGTGCGTGGTAATAAATACGCGTACATTTTTTAAAGCTGCATTAATTTTAATGTTTGGTTCAATCTATGCAATACATTTCACAAATATATACACAAGTAAGACTATGGGGAAATTTGTATCGTCTGTAGTTATACGCAAAATAAAAAATAAAGCTTCAAACCTTGCTTCAAAAAATCGAAAATTAAGAAATTAATCTTAAGTGTACTTTATTGATTTTTAGCATTTCATATGTAGTAAAAGATCTTAGCACTAAATATTAATGGGTATCTTAAGTTATAAAATTGGTAACTTCTCTAATTTTTTTCTTTACTAAACATTAATTATTTTAATTGTGATTAAAATTCTTAGCTTTAAATTTTGTTGTTTAAGCATATGAAGTCGTTAAAAAAATTATTAATTTATTTTACAAAAATACTCTTATCATTAGTTTTTACAGCTTGTTCATTTCATTTTTTAAACATTTGACTTTTTCAAAAATGTTCATTTTTTAATTGAAATATTGCAAATTAAATTGTTATCTATATATATAAAAGAGTAAACTCACTGATTCACTCACTGACTCAACACGGTTGTGGCGATCCTATGGGAGATAGAGTCACAATTTTTGGTGAGCAGGTTGATTTCAGGACCCTGACGCTCACTAAGAAGGGATTTTGCGAAATACCCCCCCCCCGCTCCCCCCACCTTTATAAGCATATCTCGGTTCCAAATTGCTTCACGGTCTAGAAATTGCAGATGGGGAGACTAGACTTGAATACAAAAAAATCATTTTCTGCGATTTTGGAATTTTGGATTTTTAAGGGGGGTAGGGGGTAAAAATGAGATTTCGGGGGCGAATAAGGCAAAAACACATTTATAAGTACAACTCGGCACCAAATTACTTCACAGGGAAGAAATTGCAGATGGGGAGACTAGACTTGAATACGAAAAAATCATTTTCTGCGATTTTGGAATTTTTGATTTTTAAGGGGGGAACGGGGGTGAAAATGATTTTCGGAGTTGCTGAAGACAAAAACACCTTTATAAGCATAACTCGGCTCCAAATTGCTTCACGAGGAAGATATTGCAGATGGGGAAACTAGACTTGAATACAAAAAAATCATTTCCTGCGATTTTGGATTTTTGGATTTTTAAGGGGGAAAAGAGGTGAAAATGATTTTCGGAGGCGCAGGAGGCAAAAACACCTTTATAAGCATAACTCGGCTCCAAATTACTTCACGATGAAAAAATTGCAGATGGGGAGACTAGACTTAAGTACAAAAAAATCGTTTTCTGCGATTTTGGAATTTTGGATTTTTAAGGGGGAAGGGGGTACAAATGATTTTCGGAGGCGCATAAGGCAAAAACACATTTATAACTCTGCTCCAAATTTCTTCACAGTGAAGAAATTGCAGATGGGGAGACTAGACTTGAATACGAAAAATTCACTTCCTGCGATTTTGGAATTTTGGATTTTTAACGGGAGAAGGGGGCATAAATGATTTTCGGAAGCAAATTTAGAAAAATACGGATTTTCGAGTAAAAGTAATAGCTCAAAGATGTAAAAGAAAAAAAAAAAAAAAAAACCCGCCAAGCGTTTTCTTGAAAATATTTCCAAAAATTCATTTTTTGATTTTTTGATTTTTTTTTTTTTTTTTTTTTTTTTTTTTTTTTTTGGGGGGGGGGGGGGGGAGCGAGGCAAAAAAATAAAAATAGTGTCAGATCATTCAAAATTGGTACATAGAGGTTTTCGATACTTACAAATCGATTGCGGATAGCTTCGAATTTGTAAAATTATTAGAAGGGGTGGGAAGGGGGGGCAGTATGGGGGGGGCTATGGGCAAAAACAAGTAGAAATACAGTTAGGCAGTTCAAAATTGGTACAGGTAGGTTTTAAAGGCCTGCAAGTCGAATGGTGATATTTTCGAAAATGTAAAGTTATTAGGATGGGCGAGAGGGGGGAGGGGAGAGGGGGGGCAAAAAAATAAAAATTGAGTTAGATCGTTCAAAATTGGTATATAGAGGTTTTCGATATTTACAAATCGAATGCGGATATTTTCGAATTTGTAAAATTATTAGGAGGGGCGGGAAGGGGGGGGGTGTGGGCAAAAACAAATAGAATTACAGTTAGGCCGTTCAAAATTGGTACAGATAGGTTTTAGAGGCCAGCAAGTCGAATGGGGATATTTTCGAAAGTGTAAAGTTATTAGAAGGACCGGGAAGGGGGGGGGCGGAGGGGCAAAAAAAATAGAATAGAGTTAGAGCATTCAAAATTGGTGTATAGAGGTTTTCGATACCTACAATTCGATTGCGGATATTTTTGAATTTTTAAAATTATTAGGATAGACGGGAGGGGGGGCGAAGGGGGAAAATAATAGAAATAAGAGTTAGAGCATTTTGGGAATTTTTTCCGAAGGCAGTGAGAACCCGGTGCGACATTTTTCCTAATAAGATTTTTTTTCTGTTTTTTTTTTCACGTGATAAAAATTAATGCAATTTTGAGAATTCAGTAATTATAGTGATTCATTTAAAAATAGGGACCAGCGAAGCGGGCGTTGCCTGCTAGTTTTGAATAAAAATCAAACCAAAGGTTTTGTTGATTTTTTTTTTTTTTTTTTTTTTTTTTTTTTTAAGCAAAAGGAATTTTATCTAATAGTAGTTGTTTTGAATAAATACTAATTAAACAGCAAATGTTTTTATTTATTTATTTTTATTTACTTATTCGAATAGATATCAATATCAAATATTACTTTTAGTTGATTTCTATTTATTTCATTCATCTGTAATTATTATTTTCTATTATAGATTTTATCCATGAAATCTGTTACATTTCAGATTTCAACATTTCCCTTAAAAATTAAATATTTCACTTGCCTCAATCTTTATGAAAATATTTCGACTATTCTTTGTCTATAATTGTGTTACTTTGATCTTGTATTCTGTTTTACATTATGTATTTAAATGATGGTATAATTATACATTCTGAATTCTTTAATGCCAAATCACATTTTTTAGAGTTCAAATACACATCTTTATGCTATTTGTATATAAGACAAAAAATGAATCTTGCGTATTAGAATGTTATCGAGCATCTTTCTAATAATCTCAAAAACTATAAATGTTGTAAATTATTTATATTTCATTTTAATGATCAGTATTCTGTATTAATTTTTACTTTTAATTTGTTGCATTTTAATTTTGAGTTCTGTATTATATTTTATGTTGTTTGGTTTGCACCTTATGAAATAAATGCATTTGTGCATTTGTGTATTTAAATATATATGTTTAATAATAATAAAAAAAAAAGTAATGGAATTTTAAAAGTATTTGTAACATTTGTTTAATTTAGACATTTCATGATTTAAATGCCTTAAAAAAAAAAAAATGTACAGATTACTTTTCATGTTTTACTGCATTTTATGGTTTGAACTCATTGAATATTTTATAAACAAAATATTGTATATTAATGTGAACAAAAAATTAGAAGCAATTAAGATCGATAGATTTATTTTCACCTTTCTTAAAAAAAAAAAGAGTGTTTTCTTGCAATAGTGCAGATATATGCATTTGTGCCTAGTTAAAATTTAAATACATTGGTTATACTGAATATTGTTTACTATTTAAAAATAATTTATTTTGAATTCGTAAATGTTAACTTCACAAACTATTCCTGCAGAAAGATTTTGGTGTTGATGAAGCTTGTCGCAGAAAGCATAATAAATTTCTGCCACAGGGGCCTTGACACTTAAATATAAGCAAGAAAAAAATAATTAAATACTTTTAAATTATAAGCGTATTGCGGGAAAAAAAAAAAAAAAAAAACAGTAACTGTAACAGTTCAGTGAATGGCTATATTCGGTCGCGACATTGGTTAAAGACAATAAGTTGTGATATTTGGGCTGCACAATTGTTTTGTCGGAATCCTTTAAAAATCTTATTCATTTTCTTGATAATATGATAGGCTGACCAGATCTAAGTACCTTTACAAGAGAGAAGCGCCAAAAAATTGCTACTATTATCCAATTATGGATGCATTTTTTGCATTCCTAATAAATAAGGACTAAAAATAAAGTATTGCTGATTAATAATTTAATTTCTGCAATTTTTTAAAACTTAGAAAACTGCCTTAAAAAAAAGGAAGTCCCCATTTGTCCCAAGAAAATGCGAACGTTTGGTCAGTATACAATATGAGGAATATAACTAGTTGTAAAATGTTACACAAAAGGGTAAAGTAATATAAAGTAATATTAAAAAAAAGTTCCGAAAATGATTTCTTCTTGACTTCTACTAAATATATGTTAACAATATTGAACACCACTTGTTTTTTATTCATAAGTTTACTTGCACATTTTCTAAACACAATTACTCTGCTTTGGTTATCATATAATAATAGTAAAACTAATTGGCGTAGGTGTACTATTTGGGCTATACATTTGTTTTGTCGGAATTCTTTAAAAGTCCTGTACATTTTCTTAATAATGTGAGGAACACCACTAGCTGTAAAATGTTACACAAAAGGGTAAAATAATAAAAAATAATATAAAAAGTTCCGAAAATAATTTCTTCCTAACTTCTACTGTATAATATAACGATATTTAACACCATTTGTTTTTTATTCATAATTTTATCTACACATTTTTTAAGTATAAGTACTCTGCTTTTCTTATCATCTATATAGTAAATAAAGAGAAGTGTGTGTGTGTGTGTCTACGCTCTGGTGCGCACACTACTAATCACAGAGCTACAAAATTTGACAGACGGGTACCTAGGGCCCTGCAGGTGTACACCTTATCGAGATTTTTTCGAATTTCGAATTTGAACTTTTTAAATTATTTTTTTTTTTTTTTTTTTTTTTTTTCAATTTTAAATACTGACTTTTATGTTTCATTTTTCATGAATTTATTCTTCCATTGTAATCGTCTGCGTATGTTAGGAACAGCTATTACGCAGGGGTGCAAGAGTTTCAGTATCAAAATAAAACACTCTCACCAGCACACTTTATCAATAATTTCTATTATGGTCAATCGCAATAAATTAAAGCAGATATGTGATACAAATCTATATATATAAAAGAGTACTTCCACTCACTTACTCACTCACTCACTGACTCATCAACGCGCAGCAAAATCTACTGGAGTCACCGACTCGAAACTTGGTCAGATTATAGAACATGTAGTGTAAGCACCCCCTAAGAAGCGATTTTGCGAAATTCGACACCCAAGGGGGGTGGGGGCGCAGAACGTGATTTCACATAAACCTTCATATCTCAAAGCAAAAACCAGATATCTGTAAAATTTTTGCATTAAAACATAGCTAACACAAATGCCTAAAAATCAGTTTCTGGAAATTTGGAAATTCGGTCCACAAGAGGGGGTGCATGGCAAAATGGGATTTCACATGCGCAAAAATGGATTTCTAAGAAACCTTCATATCTCAAATAAAAAAAACAGATATACGTGAGATTTTTATTTCAAAATATAGCTAACATAAATACCTAAAAACCAATTTCTGGAATTTTAGAAATTCGGCCCCTAAGGGGGGACAGGGGGCAAAACGTGATTTCACAAAAACCTTTATATCTCAAAGAAAAACACAGATATCTGTAAATTTTTTGCTTTAAAATGGAGCTAACACAAATACCTAAAAACCAATTTTTGGAATTTTAGAAATTCAGTCCCCAAGGGGAGGGTGAGGAAGCAAAACGTTATCTATATTATATCTTCTATATAATAATATAGATATTTCTTCTATAATAAAGTTTTAAAAATAATTATTTTAATTTTTAATTGTTGCCAAAAAAATTTACGAGTTAATTTATTTTTCGACATATAGTAAGATATATTTTCACGCGAATAGTAAAAGAAATATTAAATAATAAATTTGCTTAGGCTATGACAAAATGACGTCATTATTAAAATTAAATAATGATAATAATAAAAATCCAACATATTTCTTCAGATTTTGTTTCATAACCTTTTTTAACATACCTCAATTTTAGATTTCTTTTTAATAGTGTTTTTATTTATTTATTGGCATGTATATTACGTTTGGCATGAAAGCTAATTCAGCATTATATTCAGATTTACTCATAGTCATAATTCAGGGTAATTTTTAAAATTTTGATGCTGAAGTAGATACTACATTTTTCGCCAAGGAGTCTACTTTCGGGATAGCCACTTTAAGCCAAGTAGCCCATAAAGCATATAAGCAAATAAATTATAAAATATTGAGAAAAAAAAAAGGGGGCGGAGGGGATAGAAAAAAAGAAACATAAATAATAATCTCATAAATTTTGTATTTTTGTTTAAAATGGTGACAAAAATTGAAAAGTTACCAATGGGAGCCATAATAAGCCTGTACCACGATAAGGTTAAATATTTATTTATTTATTTTTCTATATACGAACCACTATATACATATTTTCTATATACATATAGCCACAAAAAGTTATTTGTCTCACAGCATATTGTAATATTATATTTGACGTGAAATCGCTGTCATTTTATGGTAGGCTGATCAGATCAAAGTACTTTTATAGTAGAGTAGCGTTAAAAAATGCTACAATTATCCAATTTTGGAGGTATTTTTTCATTTCTAATAAAAAATGACTAAAAATAAAGTATTACCGATTAATAATTTACTTTCTACAATTTTTTAAAACTTAGAAAAATGCCTTAAAAAATAAAAGACGTCCCTATTTGTCCCTAGAAAATGGGGACGTTTGGTCAGTATATTTATGGTCGACAGAAAAAATAGAATAAATATAGGAAATAACGTAAAAGTAAATATTATGTACAATACGCATAGGGTTGTTCATATGTAATTAATATTCTAATATAAAAGGGCTACTTAAATGATTTTTGATACTGTCTGTTTCGAAATCGTTATCTGATAAGCACAAAAGTGGAAGCCCACTGGTATGACATTGTATGTCGCATGGAATAGCGACGCACACCCGAAGCGAGCTTTTGAGCAATTTCAATGAATTTCATTTTTATTTTTTTTATATTTTATTTATTTTTTAAGAATTTTCTTTAAATATAGTGGCCAGCCAAGCGGGTAAAATTTCCCCGAAGAAATCCATAGGAGCTGAGGCTACAATTTTTAGTGTGTGGCTTATTTACGTGTATTCAACATCCATTGCAACGGGACTTTGAGAATTTCCCCATTTTCCTCCTTAAAGAAGGGAGAGTAATAAAGACGTTTCCAAGAGTAACTTTGTTTAAAATTATCACAGTAAGATTAATTTTTATGTGTGGGTTGGTTATGCGTTCTCAACACGCACTATCAAGTAATTTTACGAAATTTCCCTCTGCCTCTCTCCTTTAAGGGCGGAGTGCGGGCAAAAACACGTTTTTAAGAGTAACTTTGTTCCAAAGTGCCTCAGGAAAGCGATATTTTGATATGTCGGGTGGTTACGGGTACTCAACACACACACTACAAAGAGGTTTTGTGATGAATTTCCACCCTACCGGTCTTGGGAGGTGGGGTCTAAAAGCATGTATCCATGTGTAACTCTGCACTAAATTATCTTAGGAAGGAGATTTTTTATGTGTGGTTCGATGTGCAGGGGGGTAAAAAACACGTTTTAAAATATAATTCTGCTTCAAATAATCTCAGGATCTCGATATTTTTTACGTCTGGTTAGGTAAGTGTATGCAAGATGCACTATAAAGGGATTTCGAGAAATTACACTCCCCGTCTTCTGGGGTTGGCGTTGGGAAAAAACAAGCTTAAATATACTCCAGATTACCTTAGAATGATGAATTTTTTTGAGTGGGTTTTGATTAAGTGTACGCAATATGCACATTGATGGGAGGAAATTTTGCGAAACTTTCAACATTACCCGTTAGGGAGAGGGTGTAAAAATTAGGTAAGGTACTGCAGAAGCCATTGGGGCTCATGATTCAAAAAGTCTGGGGAGCAGGAAAACCACTACCAAAGGTAGCAGAAACTTTAACTTACATTTTGACTGATTTCTTTCTTTCTTTCTTTTTTTTTCTTAAGATTTTTTTTTTTTATTATTATTATTATTGATATGAAATATTGAGAATTTATTTCGATATAATGACCAGCGAAGCGGGCAAAGCCTGCTAGTTATTAATAAAAATAAGCTGGTGTGAATTTTCCGTCCTGAGACGGAAACTCTTGCACCCCTGCTATTACGTAATTTATTTTTTATTTAATACATTCATTTGAAGGCGACTTTTTTTTTTTTTAATTTACTAACCAACCCGTGCAAATGTTTCGCATTTTATTTATTGTTAGTTACCTTTAAAATTTGAAGCACATAAATATCATACCAATTTTACCACCTAATTAAAATTTAACTTACCAGAAGCCAAATTATCATTAGAATCAAACTAATACTGTGCAATAGTGAAACCAAAATCCTTCAAAGAAAGGCTTCAAAATAAAATTCATGGTTGACGACCCAGTTTTCATACTACTGCAGGCAGTACAGCTTTATTATAGGACCCCCATGACACCTTTTAAATTTTTCTCTCTATGTTGGCGATGACTTTTTATATAATTTTTTTGGTATAATTTTTTCTTAAAAAAAAAAAAAAAAACTGATATATATTTTGATTATACTTTAAACCATTTTTTTAGCCAATTTCTGATAATAATTCACATTCTGTATATATCTTTAAAGTATAGCTATGTTTAAAATGATGCTTGCAAAGATACTGAAGAAGCAACTGTTAAAAATACATTTTTCCGCAAAATAATTTCGTCAGACAAATGTCGTCATTTTTTCTTATTAGTTCATTGAGCAGAGCCCGCATGCTTAAATATTGTCCATGTATAAATGTTATTTTTTATTATCACGTATTTTATTAATTACACCTCTATCGTATCGTTTCGACAAAAAATAATTGAAACTGGTCCAAGTTAGAGAAATATTATATAGATTACATTTATTGAAAATCAAATGGTAATGCAATAGAAATAAATTGTTATGCTTATGTCTAATTTTTATAATATAACAACTTTTTATTTTTCATTTTAAATTAATTCCTTTAAAATAAACTAGTATCGCCCAGTGGTCGAAACTCGACCATTTTTTTTGCAAAGCGAGGCAAAGCAAAGTTATTGCCTTGTCCTAAACGGAATGCAATTGCAACACAGCTGCGGCAATTGTTTGCCAATATTCACTCTAACTGAATCAGCAGAGTTTTACTTAATATAACTATTTCTCTCTATAGATGTCAGCCTTTCCTGAAATGAAAAAAATAGCAACGTGAAAACGCCCCTTGTTGTGTGATACAGCCCAGACGCTAATAGGTACCATGTCCAACCAAGTATCAAATTCTGTTAAATTAATTCGATTGGTTCATAAAGTACAGTGTTTGAACAAAAAAAAAAAAAAAAAAAAAAAAAAGATGTTTTTCAAAAATGGTCGAATTGAGTTCGGGAAATTTCAAAACGTGTAGCTTTATCGAAAACCGAAAATCTAAAACATTTCTGAATCTTATATTTTCTACTTATATATGCAGAGGAAAGAATAATAAATCCACTTTTTAAAAAATAAAAATAAGTAGTCAATTTCACTAATTTCACTTAATTAAAATGGAAGGAAATCTCAAAACGTGTAAATTCATCGAAAACCGGAAATCAAAAGTTTTTATGAATCTTCTACTTGCTTCTTCTACCCACAAAAGCTAGCAATAAAGACACTTTTTTAAAAAATAAGCAGCCAATTTCAGTTAATTGAAACGTAAAGAAAGCTCAAAACATGTAAATTTAGCAAAAAACGGAAATCAGAATTTTTTCCGTATCGTCTACTTATACATGCAGCAGTTAGTAACAAATCCATTTTCCTTTTATTTAGTATATTAGTTCAATATTTATTGTTTAAATATCACCCTTTGAAATGAAATGTTTATGTTTACATTCGAAACTGGAAGTTTGCCATTTTTTTTTTTCTGGAGTTTTGTGATTTTAAATTAAATTTTATCAATTTTACAGAAAAAATAACTCATTCAAACACATGTAGACAGTAACTTATATATAACTATACCCAAATATCGGAATTAAAATCGGCAGATAACTTCCGTTATTTTTTAATAATTTTTTACAAAAAACTCAATGGACAATTGACATAGAAAATCTTTTACATGGCTCCATGGACAGACAGTGACGTCATCACTTCGCTTGCGTATAGTGATGCTATATTATACAAATTACTGTGTCTATGGTTTTATTTGAGCTTTATGAAATTGCCAGATTTAACAACTTTCTGCTTTTAGGTATTTTTTAATGTGAAGGAATACGTGTATAAAAGGGAAAAATGGGGGAAAATGCATAAAAAATAAATGTATTTTTAAATACCTTCTTGACATCGTAAGAAAATCATATTTGTATTCGCACCTTCCGGCTAACCATACCTTTCGAAGGATACCATTTTCAACCCTCTACTCCCATAATTAATATGTTAAAAAGGGACAACAAATTTTATGCTTGCAAATTTTATGCTAATATATAGATATGCGTTTTTTTTTTTTTTTTTTTTTTTTTTTTTATTATTATTATTATTATTTTATTTTATTTTATTTTTTTTTTTTTAATTTATACTATTTATTGGAGAAAAAAATGGTAGTATATAGTTGAAAGGATTAAACTGTTTAAAATTTGTTTGCTTTTGATGCATTTAATTACTTTTAAAAGAAAATCTACTTTTTATTTTATTTTGTTATACTGGTCGGAATCAAATCGTAATATATTGTAAATAACGGGGGCTATAAAACACATGGTTAAAAAACTAAAATATATAATAGATGCTGAGATATACCCATCTTTAAAATCGTAGTTCTTACAGAACAGAAAATCCATAAGTCGTCAATAAATACCCAGATTGAAGTGACCTGGAAAGATCTTTCTGCAGGCAGTGGCAACCTGGACCCGATGCAGTACGGGCGAAAAAAATAGCTGCCGTAGGCAGCCAGGAATTTAGAATACCAAATTTGATCTTTCTGCAATAATTTGTTCTTTAGATATGCTGATAACAGACGGGTACATGACACTTTGGTCCAGCCGTTTTGGTTCTGCCAATTAGGTCCCGAGGAAATTTTGATCCCGCAGTTTTGATCCTGCTGTTTTGGTACCGCCATTTTAGTCCCGATATCAGGAATAATGAAAGTATATTACAGAAAATAAGCGATTTTTTTTTTTTTTTTTTTTTTTTTCATATTTCGAATTCTTGTCATTTGACTTGAAAATATGGGGTAGGGAAAGTCAAAAATATTATTATTATTATTATTTTGCAACAGAAAATTGTAGAACAAATGAAACTGGAAAAAACGCCTAAATTTTTGAGATTTAGATTTTTTTTCTTTGTACGATAGAGGAAAAAGGACATCAAATACCTGAGGAAACTTCGGGTAAAAGAGAACTTAGACTAATGTTTACAATTATAATATTAAAACACAAAGCATATTCTGTAAGACCAAAATCGTACGATCTTGGCATGCGCGTGAAAATTTTGAACCAATTGGGAACGGGAATATTCCTTTTTTTTTATGCTAAATACCGATGATAGATGAAGCAGTCGACATTAATATTGATATGTATATGGTAAACGCCTAATTAAAGCTCATTAACGCCTAATCAAAATTAATATTACTCCGTGGCTCAATCATAAAATTAATTCACACGATTAATTCATATTTTCCAAGAAAGTATGCCTATTCAAAAAAAAAAAAAAAAGCAATTCACGAATACGTATCGGCATCGGTTATCTTCGTATGCAGGTATGCATTTTCACTCACCGAAAATTTCTGTACACTGAATGTGGCGCCATCTGTTGCCATGTCAATATATTATACCATATTCTTAAAATTATTTTTTCCCATTCCTTTAAAAAAAAAAAAAAAAAAAATCTTTTAAAATTAACAAATTATCAAAGTTTATTGTTCTTTAAAAGTTAACTTTCATCAGTTGAAAATTTTGTTTAGAAAAGATGGAGATAAATATTTAAAATCAAAGGGGGTTTTATTTTATTTTATTTATTTACTTAATAATTATTTATCTAATTATTATATTTTCTGATATTTCATTCTGATACTATATTAGAGTAAAAATAATTTGAAAAGAATAATATTAAAATATTGATATTTTATACGAGTAAAAATTTATTTATTTATTTATTTTTAACGGTATACTTTTGTTGAAATATACTATTTTGATAGAATAATGTGTAATAATACTATTCCAGTAAAAACAAATTTTAACTTTATTCCGATTTGTAGTTTATTTTTAGAATACAATAAGTTAATATTTTGGATTATATCCAAGTGGTTTTACAGATATGGGAAATTGGGCAGGGGGTTTTAAACCGGTTAAGAGCAGTGTGAAATATTAAAGCAAGGGTGTTTTAAACTTTATGGCGTGAAAAGGTTTTAGTTGCACATCATCCGTCAAATTTTGACGGGTATTAACTAGTTGGATGGTTAAATACCTACAATCTTTGTTGAAAATTATATAACTATAGGACGCATGGAACAGAAAATTTATTATTTCGGATTGAATTTTGAATGATAAAAGGTATTAGTTATCAGCGAAGATCTAAGCATTGTTAATTTATCAAAGTCCCAAAAATTTCACTTCGAATAAAATAAAGGTTTGTAATATAAACCACTGTAATGCAGCTTTTAAATATCACATTCAAATTTAGAGTGTACGAATACAAAATTTATAAGAAATCGATGCTTTATCCAAGAATCCCCTAAATGTTAGTATTTAATAATAAAAGAAGGTACGAGGAACATAAATAATGGTCTCGTGATTTACCTTGTA
Organism: Salticus scenicus; assembly: GCA_963930645.1. Classification (NCBI taxonomy): domain Eukaryota; kingdom Metazoa; phylum Arthropoda; class Arachnida; order Araneae; family Salticidae; genus Salticus; species Salticus scenicus. Next base: position 351,726,163 of record OZ005652.1, read on the forward strand.
CAGATCTACTAAACTTGAGTCATTTTCTTCTCTGTCAATCAGGATATATTTGTCAAATACAGAAAATAGATATACATCACACAGAATAGGAAAAGTACTTTTCTTCCATTATAATCCCTTACAATATTGTTAAAGGAAATTTCGATTGCACCCCTCACCCCCCGTCCTTTTCCTTTTTTCAAATGCGCTGAAAAAAAAAACAGTGGAATTCCCTTTTACTGTCTATGGGAGAAACAGGTGTGAAATGAAATCCAAGGTGCTACAGAGATTTCAATGTGGGCATTGTTTTTAGTCATAGAGACATATCAGACAAATATATATGTATATTTTTAAATATAAGATTAAACTAAAAATATAAAAAAAATTTACATCAACATTTTCTAACTTTTGATGCTTGCAATACGCACAGTTGATTAAATATTGGACTGCTGAAATTACTACATTTTTTAAATAAAATCATTATAATTGAAAGAAAAGTAATCTATATACATATGTACATGGTTGAAATAATTAAATATCATGGACAAACAAACATGCATTTCATTATTATTGTTAATATAATACAGATTTTGAAATAAGTTCCTCTTAGGTTAATGATAAAAATTAAATCACGTCAAAAAACCGAGGTCGAAAATTTTCACGATTACCTGAGTTCCCCATACCTATAGTATGATGGGAAACTAAAAAGAAAGAAATGAAATTTTTCCTTTAAATTTTAAAAAGGAAATCTTGTACAAAATTTCTGGGTCGAGTTTTTGAAGTTTGGAATCAAAATAAGTGGAATATAATACAGCGAAACATCAATAATTCGGCATCGGTGGGAAAGAGACTTTGCCAGATTACCGATTTTTCCGGATCATAGGTATTCCAAAAATTTATGAGAATCGTCGATTAGTCAAAACACCCAAAGAATGTTTTTCTTTTTAAAAAATGTATACTACTCTAATGTATACCCTATCAAAAACTTAAAGAATTAAAATAACGTTTGATATAAACAAGGGAAATATCTTAATTCCTGCAAAAAAAACGTTGCATTTTACTCTTTCCGATCACAAGAATTGTGAGCTTGTGTGTTCCTACAGCATTTGAGCACGCTAACAGAGTAATTCGACCCTTAAACTCTTTTATTCCTGAGTAATATGGTTCACTTTGACAAGCTCTTTTTAGACAAACATCTTAGAAAATTGACGTCAATCCATAAATCAGCAAAATTAAATGAAAATCCCTAAATTTTAATAACAGTCCATGAAATTGGCAAGCATACTATCCGAAGGTCATCCGCAAGTAACTCATTGAGTACTACGATTTACGGGAAGGAAAAAAAGAAAGGGAAAAACAGTTCTTCAGTTTCGGGTTATAGATGGTGCCAGATTATAAGTTTCTGGATTATCGATGCTTCACTGTACATTTCACCACTTTTCGAAGGGTTAAAATAGATAAATTATACCCGAGATAAAATATTAAAATTATCCCCCCCCCCCCCCCGCCTTCATTTTTTTCCTGAAAATTCAACTTTATGTTCTTTTTATCTGTTTCTATGGTTCTAAGTATTGTTTAAGACCATATGCACGTAATCCTAAACTCACATATTGACATTGACTTTAGATTTATCTGTTTCAAGGTAGAAATATACCAAATTAATGCAAATATGCCCCATATCCAAAGTACAACATTTAAATTAAAGTGATATATAAGAAAGTTTTTAAGGAAACAGGGGCATTATATAGCTCTTTTATAAATTACCATTTTAAAATTAAAAAAGTTTTTCATACATATTTGTTAAAGTACAACAATATTAAGTATATTAAAACTTCTTCAAAACTAGTTAGTTAAAAAGTAAATTCTTTTTTTTTTTTTTTTTTTTACTGTATCAACTTAGTTAATTTTAAGGTTTTATCTCCTGGTTTTATTTTATTATTGTTTAAATACATATTATGAAGATATTTAAGTATATTTGACAAGTTACTTTATAAGATATATATATATATATATATATATATATTGAGGGTGAAATTAATGAAGTTTTCAGCTTTTTCGACAATTGAAATTGCTTTTTGAAATCTAAATTAAGATAGTAGAAATGGATGCACTGACCTATTTCAGTGTTTATACGTTTTAGTCGCATATTAGTAAAGCTGGTATATTAAAAAAAAAAAAAAAAAAAAATCCAAACATTTAAAATTTTTATTTTTATTTTTTATTTTAATGATTATGAAATAAATTTAAAGCACTTAATATTGTTATAGTTTAATGAACATAAATGTAAATTTTCTTAAATTTAAGACAGTAATTTGCAAATAGCCACCGTCCCCTTAAATGCTGAAGCATACTTAGTATAAAGAGAACTTGGCAGTTTTTATAAAATATATGTAGTCATGTAATTATTTATTTATTTCATTATTTTTGTTACAGTTCTTGCACAAACGAAATACTATGGAATTCATGCTGGCGAATTTCGAACGCAAGCCCATGATGTCAAAGGAACAGTTTACATCATAGATGAGAGGACCCTATCTATTCAAAACTTCCATTACGACGGCCAGGGACCAGGTAAAAACTATCTTTTTTCTATAAATTAAACGATTCCAACAATTAAGAGGGGGGGGGATTCCGTAATAAAAACTCATTTACTTAAATATTTAGATTGTAAAATATAAAATTTGTCGTGCAAGTTAAATTTTTTGACTGCCATATTTTCCATCTCTTTACCTTAATGCGTAAAGATAAAAAATAGAGGGGTTTTTTTTTTTACAAATTATTATTATTTTTTTTTTTTTTTTTTTTTTTTCAAATTTTATTACATTTTTAACATTGATACATATAATTAACATTAAATAAATTAACAATTAAATACATTGTAATAATAAAAAATAAATAAATAAATACAACGAAAATTTAGCCTTAAAATTATGGTAAAACCGAAAAAAAAAAAAAACTGATAAGATCAAACTAATTAACCATTGTCGTCAATCTTTTCTTAAAATAGTATGGTACATTCACAATGGTTTCACGACGCTAATTATATAGAAAAAAATTCAGGATCATCCATGCAATAGGCAGACCAACACTGACATATTAAAATTGATAGATTAAACATACTTGCCAACATCCTAATTAATATTCCGTAGTATTGTTAGCCAAGCCTTTTTTTATACACCCGTATTATTATTATTATTATTTTTTTTTTTTTTTCGAGTATTTTTCTTCCTATTTTATCGTGATTGAATTTGGAGACTATAACTCTTAGAATATACTGGTGAGAAAATATGGGCGGTACTAACGACACTGCGAAATATTAATTAGTATGTTAGCAAGTATGGATTAAATAACTTTGCTGTTCTGTTCGCATTTACTATACGTATATGTAGGTCAGTATGATCAGATTATTCGTTACTAACTTCCAGATGTTTTCCAAACTATATGAACAAATTTACTTCTAGAGATAAATAAGAAATGTTTTAACTGAAAATCGCTCATATATCTGAAAATAAAAGCAATAAATATGTAAAAATGAGCTGATACATGCAAAAACAAAAATGAGTTGTAATACATTCATTTAAATTTTAAACTGCTTATTCGCTATTTCGGCAATATTATCCTACATGTAACTTGCAGATCAAGAGAACTCACAGCTTTATCATTTCCATTGTATTTTAATAACATTTTAGGTTTTCTCTTGCCTTTTATTTGATTTATTACGATGCATTGTACAGTGTGATTATAATTGATGTTACGATTTCAAAACGCTTTATTTTTAAAACTGTCCATTAGAGCGATTTGATATTTTACAAGAGCAATCGTGAGGCAATGAAATTTTGTTTGGGGGAGAAAAAAAAGTAATTCCAACATGTTCCTATAGATGACGTAGGCCCACCAGCGGCCGAGCGGTTCTGCGCTCAAAGCTGGTAGATGGGAGGTGCCGGGTTCGATCCCAGGTCGCGCTCATCGACCTAGCCGTTCGGAGTTTTCCGTGGTTTCCTCCGAAACTCGCGTAAATACGGGCTGGGACCCCTTAGAAAGACCCCCACGGAGGGCATTCCCCCTATCGGCCTAGGACACATAAGGAGTCAATCGGCCTTAATCCTCCAACCAACCAACCAACCTATAGATGACGCTGTCAGGGTAATGTCAGGGGAAACGCCTAAATGGACTCATTAAACACAGGAATGTTGTTAGCAGCACAATGGAATAGCAGGAAACAATAGACTTCAAGGGTTTGCTACAATTTTTTTTAGCAAAAAGACAAGAATGCGTGTTTACAGAGGAAACAGTCATAGTAAAAAGAGAAAAAGAGGAGCTTCATGAAACAAATACTTTACGGATAATTAACGAAACATTTTTGAACTACTTTCTTTCCACCACTAAACAAAATTTCATTGCCTCACGATTGCTCTGGTAAAATATCAAATCGCTCTAATGGACAGTTTTAAAATTATAGCGTTTTGAAATCGTAACTTTAATTATAATCACCTTGTACTGATAAAAATGATATTGTTGTTCTTTTTAGGAATATAATTCACAACAGTTGAGCCATCTCTAAAACAAAAGTTAGTGTTACGAATCTCAATACATGTCAGTTTATAAGGACTTTTCTAGTTAATTTTTTAACATAGTGTCAACTGTCAAGCACATTAATTTTTTATTCTAGTAGTAATTTTACCTGATTGTAGAATATGAGAAGATTATTCCAAGTAACATTTTAAGTTCACACGTAGGTAATTTGTAACTCTAATTACCTACATTACTATTTATATTTGTATCTAATATTATTATTTGTACTTCATTATTGTATGGCTTTGATTTTAGTCCTTTTTCATTATAAGTATGTGCCTGTAGAACATATGAAGTTTTACTATTACATAAAAATTATATTTAATTCCATAATTTCATAATTTACTTAGCATATAATGATCTAATGGGCTTGTTAGATTTCATCAAATAGATTACATTAGAATATGCGGTATTTTATCGAGTTCTCGAACCACTTACAAAATCTCCACACATCATTGCCTTTTTTGAGATATAATTTCAAGTATTCTACGCCATGTATCACTACCTTAGCTTAAATGAATTCTTCAGCTTCCGAGAGATTAACTAACTATGTAAAAGTTATTCTTATCTTTACTTGTTAAAATAGTATTTAAATGTGAAAGTTTTTAAGTACAAAAGTGAATCGGGTCATACTAACCTGAACAATCCATAGAGAATAAGTTGAAGAATCTTCTTTGGAAATATAAATAAACGTAACTCCTTCAGAGCAGCTGGGTTAAATTTTAAATTCCTAAAATTGTTATTGTTTCAAATTACTTATTTTTTCTCTAAATTAAAAAACAGTATTTTTTGTTTCTTATAGATGCTTTTTTCTGGGGTGACTCAAATAATGCTCCTACACCCAATGGATTTATAATAAATGTTTTAAATAGGCCGTAAGTACTTTTATTGAATCGCATGTTTTAATATTTATGTATTATAATATAAATTTATAATACTTATTAGTTAAATTAGGTATACTTTTTAACAGTTTAAACACAGAAATAATATTAATTTATATTACATACTTAATGAGTCTTTAAGTGGGCTAACCTGAATCCAAAAGAAGAGCTGTAATTGCTTTAATATTAATTATCGATATTTTTTCTTCTTTTTTCCAGTTTTTTTTTAAAAGCATATTAAACGATCTTTAAGTTATTTTATTTTTATTTTTTTCCTACTTAGATATTAAAAATATTTCCTTTAATATGACAGTGTGTGTATGCAAATCAGCAATTTTTCCGAGAATAATTCCCAGATAAAAATCAAAACGTCTATGAGGTGAAATATTTTAAATACGTTCATTAAGTTTATTTTAAAATAATAATAATAAAATTATTGGTAAACATTAAATTTACGGTACTAAACAATTTCCTATTATTTATGGATTCAAGATTCCAGCTTTTCTCCTGTAAAGAAGAAATTGTTTTTGTAATGTTAGGATTAAAATTTTATTGTACTATGTATTTAAAAAATAATAATTTCATCATAGTAATTAACGATTTTAGTATAAGATTCATTTTTTTTATTATTACTATTTTATTATTATTATTTTTTTAAACATATATAAAACTTTTATTTCCCAAATGTAATCAACACTTTCTTCTTGGCAAGCAAAACATATTCCGTACATTAAAAGGATGGAACTTTATGATAATAATCAACAAATTATCATATATAAACGTAAAATGTATGCTCAGTGCATGAGTTGAGTACGTTTAATGTAGCGTTATATCGACGTAGTGGGTAATTAGCCACAGTCTGTAATGTACTTTAGGAGTGGTCCTGAAACATACCATCATAACTGTGATGCTTTGCGGAGGGGGCTCCAGTAACCCAAATAGGTATTCATTTCGGAACATGGGGGAAATTGCAACAAAAACAGATTTTACGCGCACCAACCACTTTTAATGTACACGGCAGTCTTCGACCAGATCGATATCGAATCCGAAATCATCCAGTTACGAGAACGGCGTGCTTAGCAAAAGGAGACGTAACAACGACTGCAAATAATGGAGTTTTCAAAGTCATGTTAATCAATAAAAGGTGAATTTCTGAGCAAATATTTCTGAATTATTAAATAAATCTTGAAACAATAAATACAAAATCTTTGTTATATATAAATTTAAATGCATTTTAAAATAACGTAAAAATTTTAAATATACCATGCTAACAATTTTTTATTTTATTTTATTTTTATTTTTTCTAGCAAAAACATAATCTCATAACTTGAGATTTCACTAAAATGTCCACGTCCCATAATTATAATTAAAAGAGCATTAAAAGCCAAGAAAACACTTTAAAAACCCGTTATATATTTATTCAAACCATATTTTACAAAGCTTTTTATGACATATTCAGGTATATACAAGTTTCAAATAATATATGATAGTAGACGAGCAATTTATACAGTCGGCAGCAAAAGTATCCGAGCACTAGCAAAAATGTCTGTATAAAACAGGTACACTTAATATATTTTTGTTAAATGAATCCTTATCGAATCATGTTTTTAGACTGACTAAGAACATGATTCGATAAGGATTTATTTAACAAAACAGTATTAAGTGTACTTTTTTTACATAGGAATTTTTGCTAGTGCTCGGATACTTTTGCTGTCGATTGTATATCATGGGACAGGTGTCGGTTATAGTTTTTAAGAGCTAGATAAAAATATTACTCATCACCAGAGGAATTTACGGTCGAAGATTGCTGACAACGAAGACTTCGTAAATTTTGTAGCTAAGAGCTGAGTAGAAGGGATGTTTGAGTTAAAGGAACCTTATTAGGTTTAAAAACTTCTTTACACACCATAAATTTTAAGCCAGCACAAACGGTTTCGAAAGGACGTAACCTTTCTTCATCAGGTGCAAAAGAACACGTGCTACTGCCTTGGAGGCAAAAGAAAGACTGAAAGCAGGGCAAAATCCAGAGGGGGAGGAGCAGCACAAACAACCAATAGGAAGCATCATGCAGGACCAATCAGAGAGGAACACATACACACACACACAAAAAAAAGAGGGAGGAAAGGAATAATCAATTGCTTTTTTTATTTATTTAATATTAAATAAATAAAACAAAAAAAAATTAATTGATTATTCCTTCCCTCCCTCTTTTTTTTTTTGTGTGTGTGTGTGTGGGCGTGTTTCTCTCTGATTGGTCCTGCATGATGCTTCCTATTGGTTGTTTGTGTTGCTCCTCCCCCTCTGGATTTTGCCCTGCTTTCAGTCTTGCTTTTGCCTCCAAGGCAGTAGCGCGTGTTCTTTTGCACCTGATGAAGAAAGGTTACGTCCTTTCGAAACCGGTTGTGCTGGCTTAAAATTTATGGTGTGTAAAGAAGTTTTTAAACCTAATATTGATTGTACACCAGTTTGAATTTTGTTTTGGTAAAAGAACCTTGTTTCTTGAATTCATAGATTTGGTTGAGTAGAGGATGGGAACAGTGGGATTCAGGAGTATAGCTGTAGCAGATTACTTGTCTTGTGTCATGATTAGGATGTGCTGAGAAAAGTTTCACTTGGTATACATTCAAAAAATAACTGTAGCAATCATCTTGTTAATGAAAAGCAAACTGAAAATATAAGAACATTAATGCTTACATCCACACATTAACTGCCAGATTTTATGTAAAATTACGGAGTTTTTGTGATTAATTGAATTATTGTTTTTTAAAATATTAGTGGCTTCAGATAGAAGTAACTCTTGACTAATACATGGTGAAATAATTATTTCAGTTTCTGACTATAAAGTTGTAGCTCCTGGGTTATTATAAACAAAATCAATCAGAGCAAGAGCTCTTTTCTTCTTTTAAATTATGGCTATGTTCTTGAATTATTTTCTTGTATATAATATCCCAATAAAATTAAAGAATTATCTGTTCTACTATATTGGTCAAACCCAACGCACTCTCAAGAAAAGAATTCAAGAACATATCCATAATTTAAAAGAAGAAAAAAGTTCTCTTCTGGTTGATTTTGTTTATAATAACCCAGGAGCTACACCTTTACGGTCAAAACCTGAAATAATTAATGCACCACGTAATAGTCAAGACAAACTTCTATCTGAAGCCATTAATATTTTAAAATACAATAATACAATTAATCACAAAGACTCCGCAATTTTACATAAAATCTGGCAGTTATTGTGTGAATTCAAGCATTAATGTTCTCATCTTTTCAGTTTGCTTTTCATTAACAAGATGATTGCTACCGTTATTCTATGAATTTATACCTAGTGCAACCTTTCTCAGCCCCTCCTAATCATGACACAAGACAAGTAACCTGCTACAGTTATCCTCTTGAATATATACCTACTGTTCCCATCCTTAGCTCAACCAAATCTATAAATTCAAGAAGCAAGTTTCCTTTAACTCCAACATCCATTCTGCTCTTGGATACAAAATTTAAGAAGTCTTCGTTGTCAGCAACCTTCGACTGTGAATTCCTCTGGTGATGAGTAATATTTTTAACTAGCTGTTAACAACTATAACCGACACCTGTCCCATGATATAAAAATTGCTGGTGTACTATCATATATCATTTGTAACTTGTATATACCTGAAGATGCCATATATTTATTGCGAATAGCTTTGTAAAATATGGTTTAATAAATATATAACGTGTTTTTAAAGTGTTGTCTTGGCTTTTAATGCTCTTATAATTATTTGGTTTTCCTCGATTTTGCATTGTTATAGTCTAACTTTCATTTCCTTTCTGGTTTCTGAACATATCTCTGTATACTACTCTGTGGATTCATTGATATTTAAGAAATATTTTTATGCTAGTATTGTGAAATTGCATGTAAAATTCAGATTCTTTTAAAATCCAAATCTAAATTAAAACATAATAAAAAATGGATAAAAATATTTATTTAAATGTCTATCAGAAGTCTTAACTACAATTTTTATAGGATTTCGCAAAAAATTTATACTCAAGGACCTTTTAAAAATATTAAATACTAAAAAATACATATTTTTTATTAGTTGACTTTTGATAATTTCGAAGTCCAATACCCCCTAAGAAAAATAAAAAATATAGATGTAGAAAAATCTTTCTTTTTCAATTAATTTAAGTAAGGTTCTATAAATTTCTTTTTTTTTATACAGGGAAGAAGTTTTGGCACAGTATAATGGACAAAATTTGATTTTAGCTTTACCAGAAGGAAAGTCTTTAAGAGATATGCGTTCACTTGCTGTATGGTGTCGAAGATTTGCAGTAAGAATGTTTTTTAGTTACCATCCCCCTACCCATATATTTATATTTTCATTTATTTGAAATATTACTATTAAAGATATTTTTTCCAGTTATAGTATATTTAGACATTTTGCTTATGCTTATATTTGTTTGTATTTAATGAAAAAAAAATTACTTTTTTTAATTTAAGCCATACATGTTAATTTAATAACTTACTCACATATTTGACAATTAGCAAGTTTTCGTGCGACATTTCGAAGCGTAATTCATATTAAATGTCAGCTAACAATGCTATATTGCTCTTATATGTTTTGAAATCATTATCTTATTTATAGATTAGTACCAAGCTGTGCCTGCGTCGCTAGTCACTATATTTAAATGAATAATAATATTAATAATATTGATAATAATAAAAGAATCCCCATTTTTACTTTATAAATAAAAAATTAAATATAATAATACTAAAATAAAATCTATTGTAATCATTAACAAGTTGCTTCGGGTTCTCGCTGCCTTCGGCATCGTCTTTTCCAACCTCGATATTTCGAGTCCTTGTCACTATTGCCTGACACGACCAACGCCATACCATAGAAGTTCAATTTGGGTGTTTATTGAAATACTGTTTTGAAACGGACAATATTTAAAAATAATAATAATTAACTAAATAAGAAGAAGAATCTTTTTCGTATTTAAATCGCGGTGACATTAAAGAACACTATACAGATTATACATAGAATTTACTATCAAGTATTTTTTTATATTTTGTTTAATTTACTCGGTCGACCATAAAATGATAGCAAGTCCTCTCCAAATATAGTACTACAATAAGATATGAATATAATTTGGTGTCAAAATGAAAGAGAATAATCCATCAGTAAACGTATGATTGGAATTTAAAAAGGGAAATTTTATAGCTCCTTGTAGCGCTTTGAATAAAAAACAGCAGAATCTTCAATTTTTCCTCTTTGATTATGGAGAGAACGATTCTTGGTGAAAAGTTTCGCAAACAAATTCGATAGTTAATCACGTTTTAATTAATAATTTGCTTCGAATTCAAAAATAAAATTCGGCATCGAGATTTTGCTTATGCTTATATTTGATTATCTTTAATGAAAAAAAAATGGTTTAAAAACATTTGGCAAAAAAACTGTTTGCACCCCTGGATTGAGAAAAATCGCCCCTTGTATTTGGTACCGAATTTGTAACGATAGGACTGCTATTTCTAATTTATTTTCTCCTTTTTGGTGTTACAGAAAACTGGCGACGACGTTTTTATCGTCCTCCTAGTCCTTAAAAAAAAAAAAAAAAAAAATGTTTCATGTTTAAAGAAATTAAATATTGATATAAACTTTACGAATTAAAACATTAAAAGTAGTATTATAAACAATCCGTTACAATTACTGTAGCAGCATTATTTTTAATTACAGTAAATTCTTCCTGTACATGAAAGTACGTACATTTCAGCTTCTTTTTAACACTTTGTTTATCTCCAGGTAAATTTCGGGAGCATTATATTATCTTCAGACGACATACCAAGAGAAAAGAGTTTGGGTCCACTTCCATCCCTTGCACATGGAGTTAGGTCAGATGATGTAATCATCGTAGACTCAAAAACACTTTTAATAAAGAACCTTCATTATGATGGAGCTGGTCCAGGTATTAAAATGTTTCTTCTCTACAACATGTTTTGTTCTGTACATGTAGCAGAAAACAGAAGTGACTAATTACACTGAAAAGAAGGTTTTGTTGAGAAAACCAAATTTATTTTGTTGATTGATTTATACATGTATATATTATCACATTAACAATAATTTTGTTCAATTAACCAGACCAACTTGCTCTGATTCATTAAAAAATATATAAATGGAAGAAAAGTAATTTTCACTGGATAATTCGATAAGCTACGTCAGTAAACAACCAGTGAGCTCGCCATGTGCTGAATCAAGAAAACGGTTTGTTCAAAACGACAAAATAATTTGAGTTCTGGTTATAAAATTTTTGTTGCTTCAATAAAACAATTTTATATTTCAAACAGGAGACGACGTTGCAACAGTACGCTGTACATCTCGAGGAGTAACATCAGGATTTAATGATCCTCTGTGATTCTTGCTTGTTGCTGTGTTACAGATCTCCTCCCTTCCCCCAAATGCACATTTCAGAACAATGCTTCTGAAATATAGTAGAGGAGACCGGGGCACAGTGGACAACCCCTATTTAAATCTATTAATATTCAACTCTTTTAGTTCATATGGATATCCATGTATGGCAGCATGGTACTAGTTGTATGCAGCCAAAAAAAAAAAAAAAAAAAACACATGGGAAATAGTAAGGTAACCATTTTGAACAATTTTTATGTTTTGGTCAAAGTAATTTTTCCACATTGAAGTTTTCAAAATTTTAAGAAGATTGAACTAGTGACTATAAATACTATATAACTGTTAAAGGAAGGCAAGATATTGCTGTTTTTAAATTCCTAAAAATTATTAGCATATTTATAGTCTGTATATTATTTTATTATTATTATTTGTTTTACTCTGGCACGGGGCACAGTGGACCGCCTCTGTATGGGACACAGTGAACCACCTTACAATGTGCCTAAAAGTACAAATTAGATTTAATACTTATATTTGTTTTAGTTAAATTTATAGATACAAACATAATGTAAAGTATTAATATCTCAAAGTAATAAATATCTTAATGTTAAAATAAACAAAATGAATAATAAATTTTTGAAAAGAAAAAATATTTGAATAGTAATATAATATTCATTAATATCTAAATTTAATAACTATTTGAAATATATTGCATTTATAAAAGAAAATATAATATCTAATTTAATGTAGGAAAAATTTATTATTATTATCGTTTTTAGAGATCACATGTGAACAGCAAAAGAAGCAGATTAATACATTTTAGTTAAAGTTATCCTACAAATAAAATGTAAATTAATTATATCTCAAAATAATTTTTAAAAAATATTAAATATTTGAATAGCACTATAACATTTATTTATATCTGAATTAAAATTAAAAATTAAAAAGAATTTATATAATATTAATAAAAGAATAAAAACAATTATCTATTTTGACTTAATAAATTTTCTTACTGAGATTAGATTTCTTATTTATTTATTTTAATTTAATTTAGTTTAGTTTATTTCATGAAAATGCTTGGATCGTGTTCTTTAGACTAGAATAGTATAAAAATCTAATTTTAGAGAAAAAAAAAAGTAATTTATATTAATTTAATACAAACAACAGAGGCTGGTCCACTGTACCCCGGCCATGGGGCATATTGGTCCACTTTGTAAGTGCTTTTTTTTTTTTTTTTTTTTTTTTTTAAATTCATAATGTGTTGGAAATATTGTTATAAATAAATTAAGACACGTCAAGAATGGCTTAGAGATTGTTTTTTTTTTTTTTTTTTTTTTTCAAGTACATTGCTTTTCTAGTTTTTGTGAAAAAAAAATTAAGGGTATAAAAGTGGTCCACTGTGCCCCGGTCTCCCCTATACTTTTCTGATTTTTTTGTATCATAATTTGACTATGAATTTCTTTTTTCTTTCTTTTCTTTGCTTTTTTTCTTCTTACGTTGACTTTTGATTATGGATATTATGTTTTATATCAGTTAGTTATCAGTAGAAATATTTACATAATTTTGTAAATGCCATGCACTTCCCTATTTTTTTTTTTTTTTTTGTGTGTGCATTGTTTAGGCCTCCAGAATTTTACCGCATACGTTGTAATAATGATAAATCTAAAATACAATATATAAGCTTTTAAATTTCTGTTTATATTATAAGTGCCCCATGAAAATCTTGTTTAATACCTGATAATCTAAAAATATGACCGATACCTATGAATGTCATTAGTTTTACATAATAAATAAATTTAAAATTAGTGTTATTAATTAATTTAAATAATAACATGACAATATTTCCCTTCAATTCTCAATAAAATAATATTCTTTCTTCATAGAAATTTCTGTGTTTATTATCTCTTCTACAGCTTGCGGAGGAGTATTAAGTGGTTCTTAAAGAGCCGGTTCTTTTAAACCTTTTTAAAGAAATTTGAACGCGTTTTCCTTTACGTCAGAAAGTTTGCATTATGCCGAAACTGCGAAGGTCAGCTTCAACTTGACAGAATGTAGAAATAACAACTAAAAGTAAATTTAGTAATACACTTTGTCAAGTCTCCGAGAAGAGGTAAATCTTCTGTTGGATAGTATGAAATAAGACAGAACATAAAAACAAAAGATTGAATGCAAAACTTGAAATAGTGTTTGGCTAAGATATTTTCTAATATATATTTTAGAGTGTTTGTATGGTATATCGTGTTATCATGTAATTTAAGGAAACGTATACTTAAATGACTGACTGTTAAATTTGTTATTATATATTAAAACTTATAAAAGTTTATATACAGGGCTCAAAATTAACAGCGGTCCGTTGGTCTGGAACCATAAAAATATTCAATGGACCAGTAAAATACAAATTTTATCTTTTGAACAATAGTCAGAATAACTACTTAGTTTAATTTTCGTTAACTGCATAATAATTTAACTATTTTACGTTTATTGGTTCTTGCATTTGAAGCCAAAAATTACACAATATTTTAAAACCAAACACTTAACAACTTTATGCAACAATTTTTCAATTATGTTTCCTTGTTTCAATCGATTTTTAAACTTTTGGTCATTCTCTGTTCGGTAGATATCAGCACTATTCCGAAATTTAATAATATTTCCGAAGAAGCCATATACAGGAATCACTTTAAATTTCTTAGTAAGCGTCAGTGCATCTTGCTGCTTTAATGGTGCATTCCTGCCTAGTCTTTTCACCTGAAGAAGGGCTATGCGATCATTTTCATTCGAAACGACAGCTGTGAGTTCCTGTAATATGTAGTGTTTACTTACAAAGTTATTTATCTGTCAAACTGATTAATATTTGAACTTAATTAGGTTAGCATCCTATCGATGTTGCAAATAAAAAATTTCTCAAAAGTTAAAATTTCTACTTTTTTTTCTCATATTTATGATCTGTTCTGTTTATAATAAGTTCTGTGTGTTTAATAGCCTCTTTTACAAATTAAACAAATTTCTACAGACAATATATAATGAACGTTTAAGGGTAAAACATGTACTCTGGATGGTTTAAATTTGGTGTTACAACGATTATCTCTGTAACTGAGAGACGTAGGAACATGAGCTTCTCACACAATAATGCATGTCAAATAACACTAAAGCAATTTTAAACTATTTTTATTCGACCTTGAATAAGTTATAGCTCTTTTGTAATATATGTCATTACCAGGAGAGCTGCATGTAATTTCAGATGGTAACGCATCTTCAAGGAAGTGCTGTCGGTTAGCTTGAACTTCAGAGTATGTTAGTTCACAACAGTGTAAACAACGTTTTCTTTTTTATTAGTTCTAAAAATGTCGAGTTTTGTGTCAAGTGAAGATTATTTGCGGGGAATTTTATTGCACTGTTTTGTTCAGAAGAAATCTGTAGTTTAAGCACAAACGGTGAGCATGGTCTCAGTGGCGGATCCAGAACTTGACTTTGGGGTGGGGTGGGGGGGGGGGCTAAGATTTTTCAAAGTGTTATTCTAGACCAATAAAAATTTACAATTGCAATATTCAATTGTGAATGTCAGCGTGTTGGGGGGGAGGGGGGGCTAGGGGGCTCCCCCCCTTAAATCCGCCACCGCATGGTCTATCGAAAACGGCATGCGAAAACTGGTTTAGACGCTTAAAAAATAATGATTTCGAACTTGGAGATAAAGAAAGCTCTGGCGCACCAAAAAAGTTTGAAGACGAAAAATAGGAGGAATTACTTAATGAAGACCCATGTCAGACGCTAGCCGAACTTTCAAACTCATTACAAGTAGAGGACACAACAGTTTCGAAATCCAGAACCAAAGACATTGAGTGCCGGACAAAAAAAAAAAAGAAGGAAAGAAAGAAAGAAAATAAAAAGAAAAGAAAACGGCGACAACTTATTCAACGTCCTAATATATTTATTTGAAAATAAAGAATTACAATACCTCATACCTTACACCTAAAACGGTAATAAATTGTTTTTGCGTTTAGAGAATGTAGTGTGAGTGCCACTACAGATTATCACTGTAAAAGCATAATTTTTAATAATATTTTTATTTTTGATATATTTTTGTTTTCTCAGGAGCCTACTTTTGAAGCTTTCATATTTTTTAAAGTATTTTTGTTTTCTCAAATGCTTACCTTACTTTTAAGACTTTCATATTTTTAAAGTATTTTTGCTTTCTCAAATGCCTATTTTTGAAATTTTCTTATTTTATAAGTAATTCCTATTAAACATAATGTTGAACACTTTTATGTTTTCTTGTCAAATACAACATATATTTCTAACCTACTTCTTATCAAATCATCAAAATTATTTAAAAGTAAATTATTTATTATAATTGTAAATTTTGAAATGTATTAATGAAACTAATAAAAGTATAACTATAAAACTTACAAAATAACAATGAAAGTGGATTCTAAAATCCAAAATATCAGGTAATTTTTCAATAAAAATTGTTATTATTATTATTATTATTATTATTATTATTTGATCATCTTAATTGAAAAACCAAATACAATATGCAAAACTAATGCTGTTAATTTTGACTAGAAACATATCCGAAAAGAGAATGAAAATGAAAAGAAAAATTGATTAAACATTTTAGATAAAAACTGTTACATATCATATATTTTGTATATATATATATATTTAATATTCTGTCTATCTGTATAAATAGTTATGTGAAAATTAACACTATTTTTAGCTTACTAAAATTTCCTCTTTTTTTTTTTTTTTTTTTTTTGTCTAGAGAAACAATTGAAATTTCATTTTATAGAAATATGGACTCTGTAACAAAAATATATGCAATTTAAATGGACTAGTGTTCTATGACTATATTTTGAATAATTAATGCACCTATTGAATTTCGATATGTCAGTTTTGAAATAATATCTTTATGGATTTTTTATGATGTGAAATCATTTTGAATGCACTCATAAACATAAAAAATACTTTTAATCCTGCATTGAAATTTGATAAGAAGTAATAACATTTAGAGTAAATATGTCAAGAAGACGGCGGCAATTTATAGCATAATTGATACTTTATTAAATCGTGGGTAGATCAAAATTAAATCTTATCAATGGACACTTTGTTCTCCATATTTATTCTTATATATACAATCCACTGTCTGATCTTCTTAAAGCAAAATGTTTGGAGAAACAACAGACAGTATTTCTCAAAAAGCATTATGAAAAAGATACGATCTTTTAAAGGAGCTTTTAATGAAATACTGTTGATTCATTTATTTTGATATTGCAAGCAATTAAGTAACAAGGATTTTGGAAAATAAAATAAAAGAAATGATTTGAAATTAGTTATTTACAGAATATTTCAAGCTATTTTATACATTTTCATCTTTCACATTTTGCTTTTACTTTCTTCTTCTACGTAAAGAAAAATTATTAGATTCATGAAAATTTTTAACTTCCAGTTTTCGATAGCTTTGTACGTTTTTAGATGTTCTGAAAACGATTCGGCCATTTTTAGAAAATGTCTGTGTCTGCCGTGTCTATTTGCTGGTTTGTCTATATGTTTCTAAAAAAAAAAGAAAGATAAAGATAAAAAAGATAATAAATATGTATGCGGAATTTCATGGGATAAATGTAAGGGTATAAAATTTCAAAAGGGTATAAAATTTATAAGTATGACATAGAACTACTTTTATCAGTGCCACAATTTATTTTCTATATGTCAGTCACAGACTTTTTTTTTTTTTTTTTTTTTTCATTGAAAATATTCATATCTGTCAGTGCACGTTGATTCAAAATAAAAATATAAGACATTAGTGTTTTGCCTCTTCTTTGGAAATACTTGAAATTTAACATGTTTACCGACGAAATGGTTCTGAATTCTAACGATATACCCCCCCCCCCTTTTTTTTTTTTCACAGTAAATTGTGCAACGATAACTCTGTTAACGCTTATGCATGCGCGGTTGAAAATCATTCAGTGAAAATGTTACTTTTTATTAGATATTTAATATTTCTTATATTCTGATTGTAGTATCTTGTGTTTACTGTAGTATGTCTAATTTTTCAGAAATGATGTTTAATTGGTTTCAAAAACCCTACTAGTTATAACGAAAAAACATTTGAAATTTTTTCATTTTGTTGAAGAAACCATTATATCTATGAATATACTAGTCAAAGCCTAGTATTCACATACAAATGAAGACAGATATTATAATTATAAAAAAGTATACAGTCACATTGCTACAGAGACAATGACTGTCAGACATTATTTTTTACAAGGTGATTCCAAGCATTCGGGTTTTTTGTTATTATTATTATTTATTTTTTAATGATCTCTTCTTGCCTTGGGTCGAAACTTTTGCTGAAATATATAAAATGTAACACTTCCTTTGTGCTTCACATGTTTGAAAGCTGTATTAGGGAAAAGTAAAGCCATAAATTAAGGATAAGTTCAATTTCTTCGTTGAGTCTAACGTTATAGTAGGCTGGAACTTAAGCTCCGCATTCAGTATTCTTAAATTTGATCTTCAATAAATTTTCAATCGCTACAAATGCCCAGATATCGTAATTCAAAACTTGCATATCTTCAATGCCACTCCCGTGGAAGGTCAAAATTGTTATATGCCTCCGGACCATCCTTAAGGATGCATCCCGGACCGTCGCTAATTACTCATAGCTTAGTACTAGGGCGACGTTAAACCCAACCAACCTTCATTGCCACTCAGTGCGAGAACTTCCAAAAGATTTCATAATATTTAAGTAAAATTCAAACTACCAATCATATCATAATGTGTAAAAAATCTCGTGAAGACATTTGATTTTTAAAAGATGGGGATGTTATATATACATACACAGGGAACCCACTAAAGTCTATTCTCATCACTTTAACTGCTAAACGGCTGCAACTGCATTCGTAAAAGTGGTGTCTAGGGCATTTTAAATAGTTATGCGCAACCAGATGCAATCGCTTATAGTTCCACCTTGTGACAAACAGCGGAGTTAGTGTTCCTATCTTGAAAACGGCACGAGTTCGGGGAAAAAAGGGAATTATGAAGTTTTATAGCATCATCGATTTAGTACAAAAAAGACACCTTCCAGGTATGAATGCGAGACATAGAACGTTTAATACGTATATTTGTATGTTCGTTATTCAAACTTCTGTCTGTCTGTCTGCTGCAATTTATATTTGGACCCTTGTTTGAACATCACGCTGCTCATGTTCCACCGTAGCGGGTGGCATCTATGCTACGTAAATTTTAAACAAGTGTCGATATGTGCATTGCAGCTGACGGACAGAACTTTGAACATCGAAAACAAATTGATTTCCCCCCCCCCCTAAGAACTTTTTTCACGTCACAGGGCAGGAAATAGCGAACAAACAAATGCACGTTTCTTACGTTCTGTTTCTAACATTCACGTCTACAAAATTTTTTTTCGTAGTAAACCGATGATGCTCTATAACTTTATAACTCGGTTTTCCCCCCTAACGCGTACCATTTTCGAGATAGGAATACTAACTCCACTGTTTTTCACCAGGAGGCTCGGTAAAGGGCCGCACCTTGTAGCTTACAGCCACTTTACTAAACCTAGACACCACATTTATGAATATAGCTGCACTGTTCAGTAGTTAAAAGGGTGAGAATGAACTTTAGAGGGCACCCTGCATATTTTTTAAACAAAAAAGATGTAAAATGCTTAAAGAGATTTTTATTTTTAGATGCTTTTTTCTTGGCTGGTACTGGAATAAGACCTCACAGCAATGGAATAAAGATTCCAGATGAAGATGGCAGGTAAGACACTTCACATCGTTCAGATCTAAAATCAAGTTGTTTAACCAAGAACGTATAAACCAGTGACAAGAGGAATTTCGTAAATGAAACCGCAAAATATAAAAGTTACAAAAAGAAAAATGAAAGATAATATGAAAACAGATAAAAATAATATTTTTTAATATATACACTAAGCTACAAAAAAAAAAAAAAAAAAAAAAAAAAAAAAAAAGTCGCACTTGGATATTTTCCTTTTTGCCTCCTACAACCGCCAATTTTATCGTTTAAAAAGCAAATTTTCGAATAGATTTTATTATGTTGTCCTCCACATACACTTTATCTTTTAGTCCAGTGTTAAAAACAAAATGCAATTGTCAGGAAAATTGTAACTTTAGAAATTATTTCAAAAATGGTAAGAATAAGGCAGTTAACGGTGCCACAAAAAGTATTAATTTTCGAATGATAATCAAAAAAATATTTTAATACGGGATATGGAAAAATAATTAAATGTTAACGAAATATTGGTAAAAGGATTTTTAGCAAGATATAAAATTTGTTGGCTGTTTAAACTGGAAATTTAGTTTAAGGCGGCTATGTTGCTCATCCAAGCGAGATGACCGTAAGTTAAAAAGCCATTGCTTATAAAATCGGTTTGTATTACATTTAGAACATAAAAGAGATTCAGAAAAAGTTTTTAGCAGCATAATTTCTTTAACTACAGTACAACAACTATTGAACCAGGTTTAAATGACAGAAAATTTAAAAAAAAAATCCATTCTTAGTGAAGAGAATTAGGAAAGCAAGACCTCAGATGGCTAAAGAAAAAAAAATGATTAGTTAATTATTGGGCTGAACTGGTTCTCTTTGATGAGTCAAGTTTAACTTAAATCGAGCTAAAGAAAACAAGAAGATCTGACAACGAAAATTTGACCGACTTAATGAAAATCGCACTTTTAAAACAGTGACACATTCTCCGTACATTATGGTACGGAAGTGCATAACTTTTCAAACAGTCAGTTAAATTTTTATGCTCAAGGGATCAATTAACTCGAAATAAAACGCAATCTTCATAAAAGTGGTGCCTGACTGACTATTTTGGAGGTATCTTGGACATTTTCTTAAACAGCATTTCAAGATGATAATGCACCTTACTATACGGCGTCTGTGGTGAGTTTATTCACTTCAAATTGTCAAAATTTCCTATCCATTTCCATGAGGATCTATAATTCTGTAAGTAATCATATCTTTTTTCACTTTAAGTTAAATCCCACAAAGGATATAGTAGAATTTCTTCTTTACCAGACATGGAAATAGTCCTAATCGCGATCCGCTGGAAAATGTTTCGTCTATAAAAAGGCGGGGGACAGGGGAGAGGATTCGAAATTTTCAGCCTATAACTCTGCCAGAACTAGAAAAAATTATTTGTGATATTTGGCACATTGAAATTTCTAGGATTTATATTAAAACACTGTACAAAAACTATGCCATTGCGCATTAAAGCAGTAATTCCATACAACGGTGGAATTAACACAATGCAGAATGCATATTTTTAACAAAAAATTGCTAACAAATAAATAGTTTTATTTCATATATTAAAATATAACTTGTTTATTTCATGTAATAAATCATAATAGAATACAAAGTGTATGGTTATTGCATTATGTTCAAAAAGAAAGTTTTATGTAGATTTTTAAAATTTACTTCGGAAAGTGCAATAAAGCGAATTATTAAATCGAAAATGTACATACTAGGTATCATTTCATCCCATTGGTATTATGCAAACAAGACAGTTTTATTTGTTTCAAACATTAATTTTAAAGTTATTACAAATAAAAAATGTATAAGTCATTTTTTCTGCAGTGCAGCTTTCTTTTCTTTTTTTTTTTTTTTTTTTTTTTTTTGTCGCTTAGTGTATATATATACACGCATACAAATTACACAGATTTATTAAACATAAACACACTTTATATCTATGCTAGATTTAAAACTTATAACCATCTAATGCATTTTGCTAAACATCACTCAATAATATTGATCTTTATATGTTATATATATTTATTGTTGTTTTCATTGCAGACTTGAGAAACTAAGAGGGTACACTGGCAAAGATGTCCTTTTACGTCTACCAGGAGATTTGACAGTTTTTGATATTGATTGGATGGGTCTTTATTGCATAAAATATGAACAGAATTTCGGACATGTGATGATTCCTGAGCGACCCAATGTGCCACCAAACCTGGAGGATCTCATGTCAGCAGGTAAATATTTCTTCGTAAAATAACTTTTAACCAACATTAACGACCATTTCTTCCAATTTTAAAAAAACTATCATAATTTAATTTGAAAGGTTTTGCAAAGTTTTTATGCTATTTTTGTTTGCTGTAAACACAGTACAAAAAATGAAGTTAGAAATTTTGAAATAAAAATAATATATGGATTTTCAGCTCCTTTGTAATTACGTCTACAGGTACATTTTAATTATTTCTAGCAAATACGAGTTTTGTGTTTACGAATTTTTTTGTGATTTTACTATAAAAATACAGGGTGGCCATAATTAAACTGACTATGCTTACAGTGTTATGTGATGCGATCTAATTGCAAAATTGGCACGGCAGTTATTTGTAGAAAGATTAAACAAGACAAGAGACGAAAGGTTCCGAAAAAAAAAGTTCCACCCTTTTTATTAAATCATAACTTTTTGTTACATTCTATGGTGCTTGATGACGAGAATGAGTATATACTAGAGAAGGATTCGGCATCAGTTCGGGTACCGGAAGGTTACCCGATTTGCGGGTCGAATGTGTAAATTTTATTTACACAATATTACATTTTTGACTTGTGCCGACCATAGCATAAATTTTGGACCTACGAATCTACCCGCGAAAAAATCTTTCTTCCAAGAATTTTTTACGCTATTTTTTAGGAATTTAACTTTTTAAATGAACACATTGGATCATGTTCTCCTCATCCATCTATAATATTAAAACACAAAGCACTTTCTATAAGACCAAAATCGCACGATCTGGGAATGCGCGAGAAAATTTTGAACCAATTCGGAACAGGAATATTCCTTTCTCTTTATGCAGTGCATTACGAATACCGATGATAAAGATCGAGCAGATGACATTAATATTTCATATGTCTATGGCAGACGGCTAATTAAAGCTCAATCATAAAGATAATTCACACGATTAACTCATTGATTCATATTTTCCAAGGCAGTATATTCAAATAAACCAATCCGCGAATTCTTATCGGTTACCGTCATGTGAATTTTCGCTTAAAATTTCCTTACACAATAGTATTTCAGGATTTTATATTGTGGCGCCATCTGTTACCATATAAAACATATATATTCCTAAAATTATTGTTTTCCATTTCTTAAAAAAAAAAAAAAAAAAAAAATCTTTCAAAATTAACAAATTCTTAGAGTTTATTGTTCTTTAAAAATTAACTTTTATCACTTGAAAACATCGTTTAGAAAAGCTGGAGATAAATATTTAAAATCAATTTTTTTTTTTTTTAATCTAATTATTGTAATATCTGATGTTTCATTTCCATAATATATTATAGAAAAAATAGTTTAGAAAGAATAACCTTAAAATATTGATATTTTTTACGAGTAAAATTTTATATAGTATAATTTATTATAAGAAATTTACTGAGCAAATTAACTTGCTAAAATATTAGATTAATTCTTATTTTTTATTTATTTATTTGACAGTATACTTTTGTTGAAATATTCTATTTTGATAGAATAAAGTGTTATAATGTTGTTATTCACTTATTTTTAAGTAGCATAGTCTATTTCTAAGTGTAAATAAAATTATAATTATAGAATATAAAGGAAACACAAAACATTAGTAAAATTTATTTTTAAATAAATTATTTTGCCTTATAAATTTATGTGATTTTAATAATATTTTTATAAATTAAAAAAAATAAAAAACCTCTGACATATACATATTTTTTTAAACATCGATAGGTTATAGATGGCGCCACTGTCATATTGTAATTGAAATAGAATATTATTGTTATGGATGCTCAATATATCTTATTTTCATGCAATGTACAGTCGGCAGCAAAATTATTGAAGCGCTAGCAATAGTTAGTATTTAAAAGATTTGCTCTTAATACCGTTTTGTTAAATATTTGTCGAGTCATGATTTTTGGGTTATGCTGTTTGTAGAAAAGTATGTTGAAGATAAAAATTAATGACCAAATTAAAAAAATATATATGTATGAAAAGTACTGATATAAGCTTTCTTTCTCCATTCTTACCTATCTAACCTTTCTTTTAATTATTCTTCAGATTATTTTGATGATATTTAGAATAAAATTAGGAAAAATCTTGGCATTTTATTTTTATTATATGGCTTTTATTATATGGCTTTTATTATATACGCTTACATTTTGTATATTGAAATTTCATGAAATTTATTCCACCTTCCCCTCCAACCAAAAAATAATTGATTAGAACAGGGGGTTTTAAACTGGTTAAGAGCAATGAGAAATATTAAAACAGGAATGTTTAAAAATTTATGCCGTCAAAAGATTTAAATTGCACACGATCCGTCAAATTTTGACGGGTATTAACTAGTAGCAATTTAAAACAAATAATGAGTTTAATTACAATTACGTAAATATTAATACTTAACATTTAAAACTTATGTAAAATTACCTGTCTTTAATGTAAATATGCTTCCTCATTTTACTTATTTTTTACATACGGTTCAAAATATTTTGAACGGTGGACTTTTTAAAAGTTTTTTAAATAACATAACTATATTTTGTGTAATAGAATTTCAATTCAGTGTCTTATACCTTAAATTTAACAGTATTTTATTTCGGGCTTATCCCGAAATAAAATACTGTTAAATTTAAGTTATGTAAAGCTTACCGAAAAAAAAATTCTTTAAATTTTCCAAAATATTTATTCAGAGTCTTTGTAAATTTACAATAACACTGCGCTGAAAAAAAAAAAAAAAAAATCGAGCCCTGATACAATTTTGCCCAGTCACCCACCTTTTTTTCCACCCATCAGTCACCCACCGAGGGGGACACCACCTCCTCTCCCAATTTTTATGACTGTCCGGTAATTTTATGGCCATGAATTTGATTTGGAGAATGAAAAAGAATTAATTTAACACTTAAAAACAAAAATATATATAATGTTTAATTAATACTGTTAATAATAGATTAAAAACATATAAGAAATGTAATACATAATTTCAGTTTTCTCCTAAATTTTGCCCTTGCAGCAAATGTTCATGTTTTAGAATTTTCCAACTCTATAGCCCCTCAGAAGATATTTAACAGTTAAAATAATCCTTTCCTCCCCCTCTAAAAATCAAATTTACTACCGATAAGTGAAATTACCGTAAAGTGAACCATAAAATTACCGAAAAGTGATAAAAATAGGGGGCCGTACCTAAAAGACAGTGGGTGATAGGGCAAAATGGGCGTCATATTCGAATTCAGGAGGTCATTTTTCATAAGAATTTGCTAAAATGTTGTTGGGGGCAATTTTCATGCAGAGCAGTGTAATTCTCAGTTGAAAGTAAATAATCGAGAATCTCAGTCTTTATTGTGCATTTTTATCTATTTTTATTATTTAACTTATCAATAAAAATTTTAAATGAATGTTTCTTCATTACAAATTCAGAATGCATTTCTGAATTCTAATGAATGAAGTGCATGCATTTCTGCATTCTAAGTCACAAACATATCCTCGCTAGCAATTAAATTAATATTACCCATTAAAATGTATTTGTAAAATAGATTTTTTGACAATTCCGTTTATTTTTCTCTGTAATTTTACATAAAACTTAAAATAAATTATTACCAATAGTTTTCTTTTGAAGTTTTTAACAGTGTACGGGTTTGGGTCGGGTCGTGGGTGGAAAATCATTTTTTGCGTTGGGTGCAGATCTAGTTTACTCGATCCGCCCCTAATTCTACGCTAGAGTAATGAGAGACACACGATCATTGGCATAAGAAATAGACCAAAGCTATGACCAAACGAGGATTTTCATTATGTGAATGTACAATTTGTAAAAGATAATTAAATAGTTTTTCTGGTTTTCGTAAAGTTTTATATTTGTTATTTGACAGTAAATGTTCAATATTTTTTATATACATTTCAACAGATATTGAAAATTAATTGACATTAATTTATTCACTGTTTATTTCGTAATATACTCTTTTTGAATACTCCTTTTATATAACAACTAGTAAAATGTTTAAAATACAGGATTTCTTATTGCGAAAATTTAACTTTTATTATCTTTTATTAACAGATCTTTGATTCTAATGTTATAAAAAATATTTCATGCTAAACTCTGTTTTTCGATGTGTTAAAGATTCCGAATTACAACTGACAGATGAGATCAAGAGAGGAACACCGGTGATTAAAATGTTTAGCAAAGTTGTTAATCTTAAAGCTAATATTTTTCAATAGGTTTTTACATCAATAAGAACTTCTACTTCTAATTTTACACTTGTACCCTATACTGTTTAAATTTTGAATAAATCTGAATTTTATTAAGAGTGGATAAAATATCAGATTTTTTTTTTCTTTTAATGTATTTTTCTGAAAATTACTATTATAAATATTCTGGGTTTTTCATAGGTTCTACAATTCAAAGTCGACGAGGCAATCTTTCTGAAGACATAAAAGTCAAGGACCGTACTCCATATTACGGAAAACCCATAGCGAAATTCAAAACCAATGCTCATGACGTTTCTGGTATGGTGTACGCAGCAACTGATGATACATTTTATATTACGGACTTCAATTATGATGGTGAAGGACCAGGTAAGTAAGAAATTTTCAACTACAGATTATAAAAGAAGTTTTTACTACACGTGATCAATAGTTTTCTATCCGCGTTTGTAATGATCGATAGATGGCGCTTTTTCAGCATTTGTTGTTAGTAAATATAATGGTCACGTGTATTTATTTTTGTTCTATTTGTATTACTACTTAATATTCGTGCTATAATTTCTCCGCCATTACATCATGGAAAATTGATTGCTTTTGGAAAAAATATTTCAGTTTATTCAACGTTCGATCGGAAGTAGATTTTTAACTGAAGCTGAACAAATATTAGTTTCAAATCATCTGATTAATTTTTTACTTCTATTAGCCGAAGCAACTGAAATTTTAAATTTGTCATTTGGAAATAAATGGAAGCTTAATTCTGGATTTTTTTATTTTTGGAGTTACACTGTAGCACACAACAGTAAGTGTTATCTTTTTTACCGGATTTATTCATTTTTATTCAATAAATATATGTGAAACTAAATATCTGCAAGCAATGGCGTCTAGATGAATTCGAAAGCTATGCATGTTAATTGTAATTTCACCTTAGCCCACCAGAGGGCGAGCATTTCATTACAATCGCGGATATCCTTATTTATTTCTCTTTCGATATTTTAATAAGCACGTGAATTATTAAAGAAAAGAAAAGAATGAAAGAAAAAAAGAACTTGAATTTATATATATAATATTTTTCTATTAAATTATTTTCAGCTGAGAAAGCGCAAACTTCACAAACTACCAAATGTTAATGCAAGAATGACTTTTAATTTATTTAAAAATTATATTCCCTAAAAATCTGTAATTTTCAAACAATTTAGCAGCTTTTGGATTGTGAACTCCTAATCATTGTTTTTAGCAAAGTTTCAATTGTTGGGAAAATCGGCTAAAAAAAACTAGAAGAAGAAGAAGAAGCTTGATAACATCTTGAGCATTCAGAACCATATACTATTGCGAGGTCGGAAATGTTTTTTCTAACACGATTGTATACAGTCGGTAATAAAAGTGTCCGAACACTAGCAAAAATTCCTATGTAAAAAAAAGTACATTTAATACTGTTTTGTTAAATAAATCCTTGTCGAATCCCGTTCTTAGACTGACTAAGAACAAAATTCGACAAGGATTTATTTAGCAAAACTGTATTAAGCGTACTTTTTTTACATAGGAATTTTTGCTAGTGTTCGGACACTTTTGTTACCGACTGTACATAGATACATCAGAAATAAAAAGACTCTACGCAGTTTATTATTCTTTTTAATGTTGAATGCACATAAGCAAAGCGAACATGGATCAAAGATGGTGTTCAAAATTTTATACACCGACTTTAATGCGGTACGCATTGATTATAAAATGCCTTTTAAAATGTCATGTAAATCTGTATTAAGGTGTTTAAAATGGTATGCGAGCTAAGCAGGCAAGAAATATAAATTTGGGAATACATTCATTTTTAAATAGTGACCGCTAGGCCACCGAGGCCAATGAGTGCATGCATTTATCTTAAATGTTCTTCCTAATATCCTATCTTATATACTGAATTTAGATTTTTAAAAAATTGTCTATTAGTTTCAACTAATCTGTGAATAAGTTAATTCCTTACCCAGAATTTGTACAAAATAGTTTTTACTTTCTTCTATATTCAATAGAAGAAAGTGTTGGATTCGTAAAAATTTTCGACCTCGGGTTTTTGATGGATTTACACGTTTTGACAGCTGTAGAATACGATTTGACCATTTTTAGAAAATGTCTGTCTGTCTGTCTGTGTGTGTGTGACAAAATTTTGTGGCAACTGTATCTCAGTAACTACTGCACAGAATTTCATGCAAATTGGTATGTAGTTGCACCTTGACATAAATTAGTGCCTATCAACTTTTGGTAAAAATTGTCTTACAGGTTGCGTTGCCATCCCGCTTTTTCTAAATTTTTAACATGGTGATATAGGACAAAATTTTGTATAAATGTGCATAAAGAGAATTATTTTTTAGTAATAATTATGAAATTTACAAGAATTATTTATAATAGAGATAGTCAAATTTTTTTTGTACGATAGGGAAATTTTTTTTGTACGTGTAGGAGCCTCGCCATCCCCCCTGGGGGGGAAGTCCCCCCTCGAGGGGAGTAAATTTTCAAGATGGGTATCTTTCGAAAGGTCTCGTCAATACCTTTAAAACGAGTGGTTGAACTATAAATCTGTGATAATTTAAAACAAAGTTATCGATTTTTTTTACTTTTTACGAAAAAAAACAGAAAAAAATCGGTAATTTTTTTAAAAAAATTTTAAACGAAATTTAACCAAACTTGGTATTTAGTTGGCCCCTTACATAAACTGGTGCTGATTAGATTTGGGGATCAATCGCTCAACAGGTGGCGCTGTGATCGTATTTTTTCTAAATTTTTAACATGGCAGTATAGGACAAAATTTTGTATAAATCTACATAATGCGAGTTATTCTTAACCTGTGACTGTAAAATTAATATGAATTATTGATAATAGTAATAGTTAATTAGGAAAAAAAATTGTGTGCATGGGGTAAATTTTCAAGATGGGTATCTTTAGAAAGGTCTCGTCAATACCTTTAAAACGAATGGTTGAACTATAAGTATGTAATAATTTAAAACAAAGGTATTGATTTTTTTTACTTTTAACGAAAACAAAAACTTGGATTCTTTTTATATATATATATATATATTGTTACTGAGTGAATTTGTATAGGAAAATATAGAAGAAAGTCTTGTGGTGGCCACAACATATTAGTTTTTTATACGAAATATTTGTATATGAGTCTACTAAGAAATCTACTGAAAAAAGCTTTCTGAAAAAATTTCGTTCACTATTTTCATGCAGGGTTTTCATTCGTGCTGTTTTAAATGTATATATGACTCGTTTGTTTTTAATTGATGTTTTACCCTCTATTATTTGTGTATATATATGAATATATTTCAACATTTAAAGTACCAATTCAAAAGCAGCATTAACATTTATTTTTCAGCTGGATATTTCTGGGCTGGTACAACAGATAAGCCGTCCCCTCAAGGATTTATAGTTCCGGATGAGTATGGAACGTAAGTGTGAACGTTACTATTGTTATTTTTTAATTAGAATTAAAAAAAAAGAAGATATTACAACCCCTAGGAGAAAATATTTACAATATGCATTTTGTTTCTTAATGTATCTGAACACATAGCTTTTTATTTTACTTTGTTATAATATTTGCTATATATGTATTTGTATATCCACTTCTACATGTAAAACTAAACGTATTCACTTTTTACCTATATAATACAAGAATTATCTATTCCTTTAAAAAATCCGTTAATGAATAAATTTTTCTTGGAGTAAATTTAATTTCTTAAGTTATAACAGAAAAAATTCCTCTCTGTGTCCTAATGTAAAAAATATAAATACAATTCTGATTGTGTTAATGTCTAAATATTCATAAAAAATATATATATACATACTAATAAATAAAGAAGGTCCGTAAGATAAGAACAAAATCGATGTTCGAAAAAATGTTCTTCGATAACATGCTCCAGATACTTTGGTACAAAGTTAACATTTGGAATACAATGATTTTTAAAAAGAAAATCCTTTAATTTATAAAATTACTCAAATATATTTATTAAGCGTTATGAAATTTTTAATTCAAGTTCATTTCAAAAAAACCATTTAAGCATTTGATATTCACCATCAAAAACTATGACTTTTCTGTTTCTAAGTTTAAAAAATTTTTACTATAATGCAGAAGACAAACAAATATATAAATTGAATAACTGTTCAAATTATTAAAACCCAAAACGGCTTTAAGTTTTTTACTCAAAAATTGTTTAAACAAAAACATTGACTGCGTGAAACATTTTGATTTAAAGAATAACATCTACATAAGTTTGCATTGAGAAAAAAATATATACTACCTTCATATAGAACGAATAAGTAGTAATTTTCTAAATCCCTAAACTAGAAATATAGATTTCTGAGCTATGCGTACAAGGCACGACAATAAGTTGAATAGATGAAATGATCGAGAATTTCTAGTCTATACATTTCTAGGTGGTGAAACAATATTCTGAATCCTTTGTATTGAGAGAAATTCTCGCTTAATTTTCTAGAATTTGGTCATAAACAAAGAATATAGCTGCTAAAACTCACCTCTTATATTCGCATTTTTTTGCAAAGATTTTTAAATAAGTTCGACCACAATAATATAGGCAAGCGCTCTAGAATTTTAATGGGGGTTTTCAGAACTCGCTTTCAAAGGATACTAGAATTTATAAGGATGACATGGAACTATTTTTACTCTAGATGTCAGTTACAGAATTTTTTCTCAGTGTGAAATTCAATTAAAATTTTTTTCTGGAATAAGTATAATAACTTTTTTTTTTTTTTTTTTTTTTTTTTTAAGTTTAGATTCTCTAAAAATACTTTTTTTTTTTTTAATATATCATCGCTATTTTTACCCCTCTTTTCAGTTCTAAGTCCAGAAATATTTTTCATTTAGTGTTTTGTCCTAAATCATCTATCTTACTTTCTAAGAAATATTTTTTCTCTATTACAATACTTCTTGTGTAATTCTAGGAAAGAAGTGTTAGGTAAATACACTGGACAAAACATAGCTATAACACTTCCAGATGGTAAAAAGATAACTGATATCAAATGGCTTAGTGTATGGTGCAGAAAATTTTTTGTAAGTAGTTTACTGAACGATTTAATAAAATAATAAATGTGTTGTAATGTTTGTACGATTCAATATTTTAAAATAAGTGTTATTTTATTTTATTTAGTTTTAGAAAAGTTTATTCTTAAACTAAATTTTTAACTAATTTCAAAGAAAAATATTTCGTTAAATTTAAAATATTGTTAAAAGTTCATTTTTAATTATCAGTCTTTTAGATATTGAGATGAATCTCTCTAGTTTTTACTAAATCTAATATTATGTTTATCGCTTTTCTGTGCTTTTATTTTCGTAAAAATAAACATGTTTTATTACACCGTTAATGTATATAAAATTATTTCACACTTTAGAAACGGCCATTGCGTAATTAATAGGCAGACTTTCTCATAGTATACAGACTAACGTAATATATCTTTTAAATTACAGATTTTTTCTTTTTTTTTTAACATAGATGCATAATAAAATAAATATCTTATTATTTTTAAATGTTTTGATTGCTTGAAAAATTTATATAATGAATTGAATATGAATGTGCTTTTATAACTAAAATATTTTATGCCATTCAAAAATATCATACACCCTGTTTATGCATGAAATGTATCTGCAATATTTGTCGCATAATATGCAGTTGTATTGAAATATGCCAAATCGAAAATAAAAAAATAAATAAATAATGAAAAATAAATAAAAAATAGATAAGTAAATAAATAAATAAAAATATATATATATATTAGTACCGAGGACTACGATAGTTGGACATCTGTCGAAATCTAAAATTTATCGAAAATATAATTGAATAATTAAAAGCAATGATGTAATTCGAAAAAAAAAAAAAATAGTTTTCTGTCCTAGACTAAATTCTGCTTTTGCCAGAATTTCATCAAAATCATTTTTTTTTTTTTTCTTTTTAGAGAGAGATTGAACAATTTATCTCTGTTTGGTACTTCCATAACCTCTTTGATAAATTTAAGATTAATTCAAGTTATATAAATAAGTTTATTCGCAAATACATAGAAAATATAAGAAATATAATTTTTAGGTACATTCTAAACATAATTATTGATTTACGAATATATTTAATGGAATTGTCACCACAAATATTCATAAGAAAATCCTGTTTAATTATGAAATATATATGTGTATGTGTGTGTGCGTGTGCGTACACACGTGTGTGCGTGTGTGCGTGTGTGTATGACTGATATGTGTGTGCGTGTGCGTGTATGACTAAGATGACCGCGCCAGTGCTACCGGATGAAATTATGATCCAGTAATTCAGATTCAAAGGTATTATTAGTACGAATTTATTGTCAAATGTCTCAAAATATAACCTGTGATGTTGAAAGTGTTTCTTGTTAGAAAATTCTGCTTCTAAATATTTAAAAAAGGAGAGAGAGAATCAATGCAATTTATTCATGAAAATAACATTACAAAGTTATTTCGTCGCAACTAATTGCATTAGGTCAGGAGTTTATATGGTAACATACATTCTATGAATTTAAAAGCCATTTTGTGCTTTTGCTTGTCCATTTATACATTTAATGGGCGGTTATTTCAGTATATACCAGGTAATCTTATTCATATCTCAAAATGATTAATCAGCACTCCAAAACATATTTTATGATCCAATAAAATCTTTTAAATGTATATCAGACAGAAAAATTAAAGGAACAGCCTGTTTTCACATTTTCTTCTTTTGCGGATAATTTTTTAACAAATAAATATAAATTTGGACGGCGTATTTTCTATAAAATTCTTAATAAAATTTTACATAACATTAACAAAAGTTATAATTTTTAAATTGATATCAATTCAATTTTTCTCATAAATAAGCTGTGGAAGAAATAAAAAATTTCATAATTTTCAGAAGAAAAAAAAAAAGAAGTAAGTTAGAAAGGGTGTTAAAGATGCATTACATAGATAGATTAAGATGTACATGCATCCAAATGTTAAAATAAAATCGAACTTTTCTTCCTGCTTTCATTTTTCTTTTCCTTTCTTTTCCTTATTTTATTTATTTATTTATTTTGTATGTGAATATTATTTTTGAAAGTATACATGCAATCATGAAAATTGGATGATATATTTCTCATAAAACTCTGTATTGCCATTTTTATTAATATGGCGATTTTTATTGTTTACAAATTATTATTATTATTATTTTGAAAAGTCTCGTATGAAAAAAAAAAAAGTGAATACAGGAAGAAAAATTCGGTTTTAAATAAACATTTAGAAGAACATGTATCTTTACCTATCTCTAATTCACCTTTAACATTATTTCTATTTTTCTTTTCTAAAATAGTATAATTTTTTTTCATTTTTTCGAAAGCTTTACTTCTTAAGAAAAATGAAATTAATATCAGTTTAAAAATTATTCCTTGTGTTAAAATATTATAAAATTCGGTTTATGATTGGATAACAAATATATCATCCAAATTTTACGTTTAAAATTTGTTAATTATGTTTAAATTTTGATAATTTCTTTAAAAATTATGCTCAAAAAAAAAAAAAAAAAAAAAAAAAAAAAAGTTTTTTTTTTTTTTTTTTTCTCACTAGTATATTTTCTGCAACCTATTACAAATGAACATACTATTATATCCAGCGTTACACATACAAAAACAGATTTTTATGATGTTATGATATCGCTAGTCTTGTCTAGTGTATTTAGTGTATCTATCTATCTATATATATTATTATTATTATTATTATTATTATTATTATTGGGGAGGGGGAGTTACAGTACATAGACACATTATCAAACTTCAGAAAATAATGAAATATAAGTATGTCAGTTGAGTTCTGAGGATTCGAAAGCACCATAAAATATAGGTTAAATTAGCAACTGATTGGCATGGAAAAAAACCTTCTTTTCAATCTTGTCGTGTGTTTTAATATAGTGCTCCTTGAGATTACGTAAAGTGATGAGTAATTCACGCCCATAGAACGTATATTAGAGTAGTAAATGATAATCAAAGAATAATAATAATAATAAATAAAAAAAAATCTGTTCCAACGATATCATTTTATTTTATTTGTAATTTCTGTAAATCACTATAAGCTAATTAAGAGTAAATATTAAACTTTATTCGAAATTAAAAAGTTGATTTAAGAATAATCTTGAAACAAATTATCACAGATAACAGGGAGTTAAGTTTTATGCATAAAAAATACTCAATAAATTTTGTTGAACAACCACTATAAACTGCATAGGGCAATCACAATTAAATGCATGTTCCACTTAGATAGCAAGAATCATTTTGAAACTTGTTTCATTCCTTTGGTATTCGCAGTTTAAAATGTATTGAAAAAAAAAAAAGAGTTAAAATTCGAAAACAAACCGATATATATTGTTTGCCAAATGTTTTAAATAAATAAATATATATATATATATATATATATATATATATATATATATATATATATATATTAATCATCAGTTTCCTTTTCAACAATTATACTTTTTAAATTTTATGCATAAAAAACATTTAAGTATTGTTATTTTTATTTATTATTGCAATAATTATTATTGTTATAACTGTGATATGCAGGTCAATTTTGGTCATATCAATATTCCGGAGAATTTTGAAGTTCCAAAGGAAAAGAATTTAGGTCCTCTTAGCTCTTTAGCCCACGGTGTACGCTCAGGAGATGTTGTTGTGAAAAATTCCAAGACTATACATATTTCTGAATTATATTACGACGGAGCAGGTCCTGGTATGAATTATTTATCTGAAAACTATTTAATTTTGTCTTTATCTTTAATGTTAAGATTAA
Organism: Salticus scenicus; assembly: GCA_963930645.1. Classification (NCBI taxonomy): domain Eukaryota; kingdom Metazoa; phylum Arthropoda; class Arachnida; order Araneae; family Salticidae; genus Salticus; species Salticus scenicus. Next base: position 351,760,984 of record OZ005652.1, read on the forward strand.
TTAAATATCAGATATGAAATAATTGATTGAAATATTTTCTTAATGTTATTTTAAATTTTCAGAACATGAAACTATTTCAAGTAATTTTTAAAAATTCCTTTAATTTCTGAAATTAGTTAATGTACCATTAATACAATAATTTAAGAAGATAAAAAACCTTATCGTAAAAGTAACTAAAAATAGTTTTAGTTTATTTGTCTTACAATAAACTCTTTTTAATTGGGAAAATATTTAAAGTGACATTTTAATGTTTTTTTTTTTTTTTTTTTTTTTTAAGGAAATATAGGAAAATTAAATAATTTTCTTATATCAGTGCTTTTTATAGATAATAACGTATTAATAGTTAAATATTCAATAGCGCTTGTAATTATTTTCATTTGTATTAGATTTAAGTTTGTACTAATTGGAGTAGAACTATTTCTAGCTATTCCTTGTATAGTTGATATTTATAAAATATGTTTTAACCATTACTAAAAATTATGAAATATAATAAAAATGTAAAATATGTTTAATCTAAATATTTATTTAAAAAGTGTTTCTTGCACATTAATAATAGAACCAGCCTATTTCGAATACCACCGGTGTCATTGAAACCAGAACGTTCTTTGAACTTGAAAAAATATCGTAAATAAAATAACGAATGCCATTTACAGTTAGCATAATTGCTGCATTTTTAATTTTGTTTTTTAAATTTACAATGCGTCTTGCACAAGAGTTCGGGAAAACCGGAAAAATCTGAAAATTTCTATAAATTCACGCATAACAAAATTAAGAAGATATATACCGGGTGATCCAAAAGTGCGGACGAACTTTAAAAATGAATAATTCGAAAACGAAGCAAGATACAGAGATACGGTTTGCACGAAACGGATGGAAAACAAGCCGGGCTTTGTGTGGCAACGGAAAAAAAATAGTTCTGTTGGCGACCAACAGATGGCTCTGTCGGATTTCTGATGTAGGAATATGCAAAGCAACAAATGATATAAAAAGGAGCAACTGCAGCAGGTAATGGTAGTCGAAGATATGCATCGAAATGATGTCGGAATGGGACGTTTCGGCGCGGCCGTTTCGGCGCCGCCGTTTTGGCGCAGCCGTTTTGGCGCAGCCGTTCCGGCGCGGCTGTTTTGGCGCGGCCGTTTTGGCGCGAGATCCATTTCGGAGAGGCCGTTTTCGCACAGCCTGTCCTTCACGAAATGGCCGCGGCTTTCGTCTCAGCCTTTTCGGTTAAAATTTATTTAATGATAGATATGATTTCTTATTTATTTCTTATTTATTTATTTTTTATGCGTGAACAAAAAACTATTTTAAATTATTTACTAAATATATTAATGATGAATAGAAATTTGCTTAATTTAAAGGAGCCAATGATAAGATTAGAAACTTGTTTTTTGCAATTAAAACTTATTAAACTTAGTCATCAGATGGCAACACATACACAGCAATTCTAAAGATTCTAACCTATTTGGTGATGGAGGTTCTTTGGGGAATAAAATAAACAATGTAATTTGATTTTTTTTTTTTTTTTTTTTTTTATGCTTGAACTAAAACATATTTTTAATTTTTTATTGATGATATTAATGATGAATAATAGGATTTTTCGTAACTTAAAGAAGCCAGTGGTAATCTTAGAAGAAAACTCGATTTTTTTAGTTAAAATTTATTAAACTTATTGTCGCGCAGCTCTTTGGGTAATAAAATAAAGAATGTAATTTCTGATTTATTATTATTTATTTATTTATTTATATTTTTTTTATGCTTTAACAAAAAATTATTTTAAATTATTTACTAAATATATTACTGATAAATAGAATTTTGCGCAATTTAATAGAGCCAATGATAAGATGAGAAACTAGTTTTTTTGCAATTAAAAGTTTTTAAACTTAGTCATCAGATGGCAATACATACGCGGCAATTCCAAAGATTCTAACCTATTTGGTGATAGAGCTTCTTTGGGCTAATAAAATAAAAAATGTAATTTCTGATTTTTTAATTTTTACTTTCCCTTACCCATAAGGTAGAGAAAGTATTGTTTTTGGGTCAAATTTTCGAATGCGAGTTTTTGTTATATTTACATGTTCTGAGGTCCCCTGAATACGAAAATCATGTTTTTAGCAAATGGTCTGTGTGTGTGTCTGTCTGTTATCATCATATCTCAAAAACAAATTATGGCTGAAAGGTCAAACTTGGTATTCTAAATGTGTATCATATAGGGATGCTACAGCAAGCTTTTCGTTAAGATCAAGCAAATGGTTCGTGTACAGGGACAATCAAGAGAATTCTAATAAATAACGTCTATGGGGGAAATTGCAGGTAAGTAGAGTTTAACGTCTATAGACTGCACTAAACCAAATGAAACGAATATATATTTTTTGTAATAGAGATAGTCAACTGGGAAATTTTTTTTGTGTATGTAGGAGCCTCGCCTCCCCCCTGGGGGGGGAAGTCCCCACTCGAGGGAAGTAAATTTTCATGATGGGTATCTTTCAAAAGAGCTCGCCAATACCTTTAAAACGAATGGTTGAACAATCGATCTGCGATAATTTAAAACAAAGTTATCGATTTTTTTTTACTTTTAACGGAAAAAAAAAAATCTTATATATGTATATATATATATATTGAGAATAAAATGGACTTTTTTTGGATATTTGGTGTTATACTACTTGTCTATTATGGAAATCGTCTTCATTTTCATAAAAGATAATTTTTTTAAATAATAATTTTAATAAATTATTTTTTAAAAACAGAATTATTTTTTAATAACCGAATTAAATTCGATATAAATGTAGGTGCATTAATGAAACGGGGGGGTTGAGGGAGCTGTAGCCCCCCCCCCGTCCTCACACAGAACTAATTATCATATAAAACTATCCCTTTGAATTGTTTAATATAGGTTTACATAACATCGTTTTCTTACCTCTTAATATCCAACCTGTATTTATAGTATTAAATTTTAGGGTAAGAGAAAGACGAGTGAGTGACACACCAGATGATTATTATTTTTTCTTTTTTAATGCTTAAATCAAGAAATATTTTTAATTTTTTATTAATGATATTAATGATGAATAAAACTTTTCGTAATTTAAAGAAGCCAGTGATAATCTTAGAAAAAATCTCGATTTTTGTAGTTAAAACTTATTAAACTTATCGTCGGGCGGTTCTTTGCGTAATAAAATAAACAATGCCATTTCTGATTATTATTATTATTATTTATTTATTTATTTATTTATTTTATGCATGAACCACAAAAATATTTTAATTATTTATTAATGATATTACTGATGAATTAATCGTAATTTAAAGGAGCCAGTGATAATATTTATCTAATTTTATCAACGAAAGAAATGTTGACCTTGTTTTTAGTGAGGTTGCTTAAATATGATTCCTGAAGAAGAAAGCACCTATATTTTCTTTTGAAAAAGCTGTCGAGGTTTTCTTAATTTATGTTATTACCAAACTAAATACTTTTTATTGAAGCCATATTTTTGGGTTTCATTTCTTAGTATGAAACAATATCTGTTGCAAGTATTTTAAAAACATTAGTTCATTAATCCTTTAGATGTGTAGTATTTTATCTGTTTAATAACTGATAAAAACAATAGTAGGTGAAGGTAGGAATTAAAAAATAATTAAATTTAATAAAATAATAATAATTAAATAATATAAACTAAATAATATAATAATAAATTAAATATATATATATGTATATATTTTAACTCTATGGTTATTCAGTAATCTTACTTTCCATTTTTTTTTTTTTTTTAAGATTGTCACATTAGCCTTTTATTTCAACTATTGAGTGACAGAAAAAAATGTTTGTAACTGATAAAGGGTTAAACTGATTATGTAATTTAAAACAATTTTCATGTTGTCGACATTGCTTTTTTTATTTATTTATTTTTATTTTCAAAATATTGTTGTTAGAAATGGATGAAAGAATGGAAATTTCATAGTAAATAATATTGGGAAAATGAAAACTAAAAATTTTGAAATATGTTCCGAAGGTTTTTGGGGTAAATTAAAAAAACAAAAATGAATAAATAAATAAAAAAAATAGGAATTTTATTTTCTCTGAAGGTGGTAAAAACCATGGGAAAAACATGTTTTGTCCAAGATAGTAAAAACCGGCAAAAACCATTACACGGTAAATGCACACCTGCTCTATTTTTTTTTTTTTTCTTTTTTTAATAACTTACTTAAAGCTCGCATTGCTCTAAATTTCTGAAACTTATTACACATAGTAGAATAGTTCCATACAACTTGTTAATGTTTAATAACATTTTTTCCCCCTCAGCTTACTATTTACTTTATTTATTGTAACTTAGTAACTCCCCACGGTTAAAATGTAGACTTAGATTCCTTAATCACTAAATCAGTAAAAATCAACTGTACAAAAAGAAAAATGAGCAATTTACGTTTAGAAGTGTCAGATGAAAATATCCTGTGCTTTTAAATCTCCACCAGTTATATATATATATATATATATATATATATAATGATAAAAATAAAAAATAACTTTCCGTAAGTTTTCATTATCTTAAAGTTATCACTGCTATTCTTCTTCTTCTTCTTCTTTTTTTTTTTTTTTTTGAAACACAAAATTTAATTATTAAAGATTTCTGTTTATTTTTATTTACAGTTTGCGTATTAAAATTTCTTATATAATAAAGCTTGCTGAGATAAAATAAAAGTTAACTTTAGCAAGAAACAAGATAAAGAAAATGTATGCATTCTTAACCAATTCTTAAACTGCCTTCACTTAAACAAAGTCAAAAATGATTAACTCGCGGGTTTATTTTAATCCATATAATAATAAAGAGTTATAAAATTCTTGAATATTCCCGACTATTTATTATTTTTTACGGGAAGAAAAAAAAAATCTTACACTCGAAAAGTTCGGAATGTAAACATCTGGCGCCGAAACGGCCGGCGCCAAAACGGCTGGCGCCGAAACGGCCGCGCCGAAACGACCGCGCCAAAACGGCCGCGCCGAAAAGTAACAAACCGAAATGATCTCCATACTTGAGATAGGTTAATCACGCACGGCCTCCAAGATCTCCCGATCTGACACCATGTGACTTTTGGCTGTGGGGATTCTTGAAGTCAAAAGTGTACCGCGACCAACCGGCATCACTAGCAGCTCTGAAAGATGTCATCCGCCAAAATGTCTCTGCCATAACGCAAGAAATGCTACTAAATGCTGTGAACGATGTAGTGAATCGTCTCACAGCTGTACTTCTCAATGATGGACAGCACATCGAACAGTTACTGTAGTAGTACTAATTAACTGTAATTAAGCTGACTTGTAAGTTGTCAACATTTTTTCATTTGTAAATCATCTTTTGGTGAAATAAAACACTATAGCGGCATCTGTTGGTCGCTAACAGATTTTTTTTTTTTTTTTTTTTTCGTTGCCCCACAAAACCCGGTTTCTTTTTCATCCGTTTGGTGCAAATCGTATTTTTGTATCTTGATTCGTTTTCGAATTATTCATTTTTAAAGTTCGTCCTGACTTTTGGATCACCCGGTATATATATATATATATATATATATATATATCGAATAATTACTTAAGTTAGCATCTAAAATTTTGAATTCCTAATTTTAGCTGATCTTTATGTTTTTAGGTGTACTGAAACCGAAACTGAAATTAGTTTTTCTCTATCACGTATAGATATTTTTCAATACGGTGTGTTTGCCGACACAATTTCATTCCTAATTATTCCACTAATATAATTATATAGTACCTTTTATAGTATTTTTCCATGATTAGTCACAATTAATCATAGAAATATACTGAAAATTACCAAAAATGATGAAAATGATGACAAGAGTCTGTACATGATAGAAAAAAAACGAGAAAATATTATTCTTTTCAATGTATTGTAAATGACCTTAAAGTAATACTTATTAGTTCCCCATCATACTATAGGTATGGGGAACTTAGGTAACAGTGAAAATTTTTTACCACAATTTTTTTACTTTTCTACACGTTTCCATGTGAGAGGAATTCGAAAATATCAAAATGGGTAAAGTGTCTGTGTGTAGGGTGTCCGTTAGTGTGTTAGCTTGTTAGTATGTTAGTCTGTGTACACGATATCACAAGAACAAATGATTGCAGAGAAGTCAGACCAGGTTTAAAATATTATTTATGACACTGGCAAGAACCATATTCATTTGCAACATTATAATTAAAAGACTTCAGAAGTTACTTGAAATTTACGATTTACTTAATATGCCAGGATAGCGCAAAATTTCGCCTAAACGTCCCTTTTGAGGGATATTTGCATCATAAACATAACAGACCATTTTAAAAATGACATTTATGATACTTGTTTGAACATCATTAACTACAAATATTCTAATTTGAAGATTTCGCAAGTTATTCGAAATTTAAGATTTTATGACCATAGCAAATTTGGGCGATATTTCATATAAATTTGCATTTTCGGGATTTTTTCATTGGAAATAATAGATGAAGACTAAACTACGAAACTAACCCCTCAAATAGATTAGAGTAAGGTAAATATATCGAATTGAACGGTGGGTAGCCTGTCAGGTGTAGATTTCATTCTATCACTGTGCCGAGTAAATGGTCAAATTCATTTCTCTTAGCATGAATATAGTATCCGTACTAGAAATTTTTGAAAACGTACATATAATGGGGAACTGAGCAGAGTCCACCTTTGCCAACTAGTTTTAAAAAGTCATATCGATTAAATCACTTTAAAATACACTGTTATGCATTGATATATAAATTCTTTCTTTTCAGATGCATTTTTCTTGGTCGGAACAGGAGATCAACCTCATGCTGACGGCATTAAAGTACCTGACGAAAACGGAAGGTAAAAATTCAAAAGATTGTTGGAAACGTAGATTTCGTAGACTAATATATAAAATAGTTTTCTATAGAAATTTAAAAAACATTTCTTAATAAATAAATTCATTTAGCTTCAATCTGAAATATAATAAACAATTTATTGATTAAAATTTTTAGTTTAATTTTCTAAAACGTTATGGAGAGACATAAAATACAGAGACCTAAAGACAATTTGAGTGATAAAACTAATTAATTGTACATTTCATGCTAAAATATACAAATAACGCCAGATTTTGTAGCATCAATGCGAAATATAATGTGTTAATATTTATTTCTAATTTTTGAAACAAATTCAAGCAGTCAAAATCTCTTTATATTGTTGGTGAAAGTTTTATTAAAAATTTTAAAAAACATTTTAAATTAAATATTATTATTTTTTATCCTTTTATATATAAATGTTCTATTTGAGGAGAAATTAATCATCGCTATAAGGTCGGCAAAAATCAAGTAACAATAGCTTTTAGGTATATCGTAGTGCACAATTGATTACGTCGTGGTGTTTAATGGCTTGATTAATAACATGGCCTGAATTACTTAGCACAGATGCCCAAAATCACATTTTATATGCGAGGCAACACCAATTAAATGTATGTTGCACATAGATGGCAAGATTAATTGTTAAAGTGATCTGGGTGCAAAAATTAAATACGTGGACGAGAAATAAATTTATTCTTGCCCTAAACATTTGAATAGGTTTTTAATTTTTTTTGTTTTTGTCTTTGTTTTTGATTTTAAATTATTTATCATGGTTTTATATGCATGCTAACTTAATCGAAAAGAAAATTTTCTAATTTTGATTAAATTCATAAGGTTAATTTTTCTTAAACATGTAACGGCTGATTTACAGTCTCTGAGATGTCTTTCATTTTAAGTGTAAAATATTGGCTTAAATGAAGACAAGTCTTACAAAACCTAACTACCTTCATTTTAACTTTTACAGGGGGGAATGGCTAATGGCCGTATTCACCATTAACTTCAACTCCCGGTTCAACGCAAAAACTTGAAAAGCGTCTAAAGGCAGGGTACAGCTTTCCAGCAAAATTTCGCACGCTGTTTCTGCCATCTAGCGTCGAGGAATTCACATAATCTTTGATTGGTTATTTTCACCTAAAAAATCTGGAAATAACTATACCGCTAGATGGCAGAAACAACACGGCAAAATTTGCTGAAAATTCGCACCCTGCCTTTATACGCTTTTCAAATTTTCATCTTCAACCGGGAGTTGAAGTTATTGGTGAATAACAGCCTTTCATAAATTTAGACCTTATTAACTTAAACAGATTTCAGTCCTCAAGAGACTATAGTTAAATGAAGTAATCAGAATTATAATTACTTATCGGCATCTGGCAGATTTAATTTTTAGCATCATCATCATAACGAGCAGGAAAATCCATGAAAAACACCCACAAAAACACGAACACCAAAATTCACACCTTCCAAACGCTGGATCCAACTGGTGACTTGGACTCTTTCATCATAATACTCCATGGACAACTAGACGCGATTTTGACCATTTGAATGCGAAAGAGATTGCGTGAGATATCACTGTTACAAATATATTTACAGATGTGTAAAATAGAGGCATATTTCAAGTAAATACTCAATAATTTTTCTAAACTTTACGAGCATTTTTTCCGACACATATCGAGTTAAACACGAATTCGTGGATTCATGTAACAGTACGTGTTATCGAGAAGACAATTTTCCATTAGGTTATTTACTCCTATGTTTTATTACATTTTGCATTAGAATGCTTTTTTAATTGAAAAAAATGCTTTTCCTAAATATACAGCCTCTACACGATGTGTTACGATCACCCTGCACGTATATGCAGGGTGAATCGTAAAAAATCGTAAACCACAAATCTTTATATCGTAATTAAACATGAATTTCCGGTGACTAATACAACACATCGTGTGGAGGCTGCCAGCAAACAAGAGATTTTACACTTTCAGATACTTCACGGAACGCGAACAAACTCTGGTATCTAACAAAAGCATCTCTGAGCGAAAGTTTACAGTAGTCAGTAGTCAGTACTGTCTAAAAGCAACATATTGTGCTGAGAATGTTACAGGAGCCAACGAATGGGAGTTCGCAATGGCTATGTTTAGAATTTTCAAGGATTGTGCAACAGTTGGTTGCTTAAGGCGGCTATTATATAACAAACTGAAATATTACATACAAAAATTATGAACAGAATTTTATAAAATTAAAAGTTACAAGGATACAAAATTTAATTTTTTTTATTGTCCACCAAAAAAAAAATAGAAATCCGAATTATACAATAATAAAGTGACGCATACAATTTCAACATTGTATCATAAAAAATCTCAGATAAATGACAAGATAAAAAGAGATAACTTAAACTACTTTCTAATGCCTTTACACTAGTTTTTCAAACGGAAAAAAGCATTCCAGCAAATCATATTTTAGAGGTCATACGCAAATTATGAGTGGGAACAATGATAATTTAAATAAATAATTTACATTTTGATTTATGACCAATCACTCAATAAATTTGTTTTAATAAATCTTTTGACTCTTTTTTTTTTTTTTTTTTTTTCTTTTTTAATAAAGCTGAAATTTTGTTCATGACGTTATTAGAATATTCAATCCCAATTTATCCAGCTGAAGTTTTTCTTGTACAAAGACCATATAACAGTTTAAGTTTTTCAATTCATGAAATAAAGTTTCTTTACATTTTTTGTCAATGAGGTTGGTGATGAATGCAAGGAGATTGTACCTACCGCTTTAGCCACGAGATGTCAACACAACACAATTCCGTGACTTTTCTTCATACCCGAATGCTGCGTAGAAGAATCTGGTTTATATTGTCGACTGCGTAACGCGTAACTTATGTTTTCATTCGAACTCAAACTACTCGTGAAACGGGTCTGCGTGTGGCAGACTTCTAAGAAATCTAATACAATTCAAAATCATAATGTAACCTTCTTCCAGTGAGGTCTGGGTTGCCTCAAAACCTTTAATGAAACCTTATATTCGAAGTCTAACACTCACAATCTGAATAAATCTATATTAATAAAATCAGACTTTTGCATGTAAATTTGTCAGAATTAAAAGATTTTGCGATATCTTCACGTTTCACACACCAGGAAAGCCGAAAATGACTTCAGAAAATTTTGCCTGTGTGTGTGAATGTGTGTGTATGTGTATCTCATGGTGTCTGTATGTCTGTAGTCTATAACGCTGTTTTTGTCCGGGTATCACGTGAGAACGGCTGTACGGAATTCAACGGCACTTGGCAGTTGAAACTGGCCCAACATAACTTACCCAACTTAATCGTAACGCATCGTGTAGAGGCTGTATATTTAAGAAAAGCAATTTTTTCAATTAAAAAAGCATTCTAATGCAAAATGTAATAAAACATAGGAGTAAATAACCTAATGGAAAATTGTTTTACCCAACTTTACTTAACTTACCTAACTTAAAATTATGTCTATCAACTTTTTCGAAATTCCCCTCCGTTCCTCCCTGGTGGGGCAAAAGCCAAAACCACATTTGTAAGCATAACTCGTTTCCAAATTACTTCATAGTAAAGAAATTGCACTTGGGGAGACTAGACTTAAGTACAAATAAAACACTATCTGCGATTTAGGAATTTTCGAGAGGAGGGAGGGAGGGAAGAAGGTTTTTGGCGAGAAATTTCGCTAATCCCGGATTTTTGAGTAGAACTCTACTAAATATGGAAAAAAGATGTTGAAAAAAGCTATGCGACTTCCTTAGGATATTTCCAAAAACATTTTGGATTTTTTGTCATTTGAGATTTTTCTTTTTTTTTTGGGGGGGGGCGTTACGAGGGGGCAAAATCTGGACACCCCTTTTTTTGGCTTCACAGCCAGAGATCTTGTAGGATTTAAGGCGAATTGTTTACAGGATCTAGGGTTAGGTAAGAGGGCCTCCGTATGTGATTTTCTAAAGTGTCCTAGTCCGTATTAATCAAAATTTCAGAGAAAACCACGGAAAACTCTGGATGGCTAAGTCGATGAGCGTAACCTGGGACCTAATTCGACACCTCCCGTCTACCAGCTTTGAAGAGTAGAACTTCTTGTCCATTTTCGATCGATCTTGTAAAACCAATTGCCTTTCTTCGTTTTTTTTTTTTATTTATTCTTTATTTATTTATTTATTTTTTAATTATATGTATAATTTCCTATGAAATATCTTCATAATGTGTTAAATATGTCTAAAATCTTTTTTTAAGGAATTCGAGACGAATTCAAGATATTTTTGACATCCTGTATATAATTTATTTGTTTTTTCTTTCTAGTTTACAGAAACTCCGAGCTTACCAAGGTGAAGATATAGAACTTAGACTACCAGATGACTTAACTGTGTTTGACATCGACTGGTTTGCACTTTATTGCATTCAATTTACAGAGAATTTTGGCCACGTAATGGTTAAAGTAAACATGGATATACCTACAGATCTGAAATCTCTTCGAAGTGCGGAGACGAAGGTCAGTCTTGTCTGAAGAAATTTCATAAATATTGTAAAATATTAAAGTCTGTTTAACGGTAAATTTCATGTAAATAAAGCTCAAAATTAATGAACAAATGAACAAAATAAGCAAAAATACAAGTACAGTATGGTTACTATTAAACTTGCGCTATAAAGAGTATCTTTCAGATAAAACGGGGTGTGGATCGCCACCAAATTTGATATGTGGTCGATTCATTAAATACGATCGAAGAATAAAGACATGTATTAATATATATGCTATATATTAGTTTAAAATAATGTCCATCAGGCAAAGATTTTTATGGAAAAATTATAAATTTATTAAATGGAATACCTCACAGGCTTATTTATTGATTAAACGGCTTATGGGTTCCGTAGTCTTTTCCATTGTCATATATTCTGTTTTTCCCATAGATATAGTAATATATATAGATCTATCATCCCCATGTTATCGAGCAAAAAAATTTTATGCCGAAAAAAAGTTCTAAAATCAGTCATTAGAGAGCATTGAAAAAAAGAATAAAAAGAAAAATGAATTTGTACCTGGAGTTTTTCATTCACCTTTAGTAAATAAATTATTCATAAATTTTATTTACTAAATTATCCGTGTGTATTCCTGTGTGTGATGTACTCGGGAAAAGGCAGCCATTAGAGTGACTTTTCCCGAGAAAAAAGGAAACACATTTTCCCTCTCGCTGATCAATCTATGTTTTATTACTATATCTATGGTTTTTCCACGTATAGCGCCACCTAGTGAACATTTTTTAAACATATTTTTTTCTTTCACATCTAATGTATTGTTCCAATAGCAAGCTCTGTAGCAACCCGTACACTCGTTTTAACTTCAAGATGTTGTTTTCAGTATTCAGAAATTTATAACCACCCTACATACAGTAAAGAAAGAAAGAAAAAAAAAGAAAGAAAATAGAAAGAAAGAAAGAAAATGTACATTTTATTAAGAAATGTTACTTTTATTCAGTGTTGTGCAAGTTCACGAAAAAAACGAGCTAGTTCAAACTCAAGTTCATCGTGTAAAAAACGAGCTAGTTCGCGCTCAAACTCCTGTCTGAAAAAAATGAACGCGTTCAACTCAAGTTCATTTTTAAAAAGGAGCGAAGTTCATTAAAAGTTCATTTTTGAGTAATTTTTTTTCTCTAAATAGATCTTCTCGGTGACTCGGTGAACACTTTCATAGGTAATTTACATTTATTAAAATTGTCAATTACCATGAAAATTATTCTTAATTTAGTGTTTAATTAAACTTATAAACATTTAATTCTCAATTATAACTTATTCATTTAATAGTAGTAGAAATTTATTTAGAGGACACTTCTGAATAGTGAACCCACTGTTTTTGTGTATTTTTTTATTCTCAAATTTCCAATACTTTTGTTTATGCGCACAGTGGCGCACCCAGAAATAAATTGTGGAAGAGGCCTGAGTTGAAGAATAAAAAATACTATATATATATATGTACTCAAAGCAATTCCAATCCTATGCCAGTATTTCTGAATATAAATTTTTGTTTTAGTTAAAGCAGAAATTACAAGAAAGTTTCTACAAATATTTAAGAAATGTGGTACAGTAGGACAACTTTATATGCAAGTGAATGTGGTATTTATCAAAATAGCAAATATAAACATGTATATGTCGATCCTTGTTCTATAAAATCATTTCCAAATAGAAATTTTTATTTTAGCTTAAAGCAGAAAACTTTCCAAAAGTTTCTCCAAAGATTAATTTTTAAAAGTTATGAAAGAAAACGGGTGTGAAATTATGAGTATATATACAATGTTTATTTTGAAGTATGATGCGTCATGGTCAATATCAAACAAGTCTTTGAAAGTCTGTCATTTCTAGATAAACGAAATTTTTTGAAAGATTTAAAATAATGGAATTATAATCAAAATAATTTTTAAACATTATATATAAGTTATACACTTTAAAAGTATTTTTACTTCCAAAAATATCTAAATAAAATAACATTTAAAAATGTAAATTTAAATTAGATTTTTAAGTTATTTTTGAAATAATTTACTTTGACAATATTTTTAATCTTTTGTTCTATGCAGCTTACTAATTGCTTCAATTAGAACTATGACAAGATTTTTCTTACTCTAACATGTTTGCTCAAGAGCCAGTTTGCTTAAATTAAGAGTTATTTATTTATTTTTGATAACGAAACTAGTATAATATAACATTTTCAAATGACAAATAATAATAATAATAGAAAGAAAAAGAAACTGAAAATATCCTACCCTGTCATTTTTAATTTATAAAGCAGGCTGAGTTTTTATTGATTATCAATAGCATGATATTAAATATGATAAAGAAATTAGTATGATTTAAAATTTAATAATAATAATAATAATAATCAAAAGAAATCAAAAGAAAAGAAAAAAATCAAAAGAAAGAAAAAAAGAAAACAAAAATGGAAGAAAAAGAAAAGAAATTTAAAATGTAAAAGAATATAACATACACTATTATCATTTTTAATTTATAAGCAATACGTAAAATTTCATGAAAAATGTAAAAAAAAAAAGGATAATAATAATAATAATAATAATAACAAGAATAAGCAGGAATCATTTTACATTTTGCTTAATATAATACATAACATCTCTATTGTATGCAAAGAAAAATCTATATTTAATATATGTTTTTTAAAGAAAAATATTTACTTCTATTTTTATTTCTAAAGCAGGCTGCGCTTTTATTGATTTGGTATATAAATATGATAAAAAAATTAGTCAATTTATTACTTTCCGAACAAACGTATGAAAGGAAAGTATTGTAATCATGTCAAAAATCCGAATTCGAGATTTTGGTGTTTCAATACGTACGCTAGCGTCTAAAAACACTTTGCTCGAATGCGCTGTAAGTTGGTACGCATATTGCATGTCACTGTAGCACGAACCCTATTGATTTTGGTGAATCTGGCATTTACAGTTTTTTTACAGGGACACAAAGAAAAATTCTTTATCACTATGGCCTGTGGGACCAAAATCTTAAAAGTGCGATAGCATCTAAACGCCTCATTCAATTGAGTAAAAATTTTATACATATAAGGTCACAGTTACTCAATCTGTATAGATTTTGGAAAACCTGAAACGAGCAAACAATTTATACACATATTATAGGTAATAGTTGCAAGAACTGCGTAGATTTTGATGAATCTAGCACTTATTTTTTTTTTACAGGGACACAAAGAAAAATCCTTTATCTTTATTGCCTATGGGACCAAATTTTAAAAAATGCAATAGGGTCTAAACGCCTTATTCAATTGAACAAAAAAATTATACACATATTACAGGTCACAATTTCACGAACTGTATAGGTTTTGGTGAATCTAACACTTCTATTTTTTTTTTTTTTACAGCACAGCAAATAATTCTGTATCATTATGGCCTATGGGGTGAAATTATTTAAAGTGCGACAGCATCTAAATGCCTTATCCGTTTGAGTGGAAAATTTATATACGAGTCATATCACACAAACTGAGGTCACCATCACACAAACTGTATAGATTTTCGTGACTAAAAATTGTTCATCATATTAAATTATTTAAAGTGTGATAGCTAGTAAATGCCTTATTCAAACGAACTGAAAATTTATATACATGTTATACGTCACCGTCACACGAACTTTATGAACTTTAGAGAATCTAGAATTTATGATTATTTTTACAGGGACGAAATGCAAATTTCTTTATCATTGTGGTATATAGGCTCAAATTTTAAAGTGCGATAGCGTCTAAATGCCTTATCCGATAAAGCTGAAAATTTATAAGTCACTGTTGCACTAACTATAAGCATTTTGGTGAATCTAGCATTTGTAGGTTTTTACAGGGACACAACGAAATATTCTTTATCATTATGATCTACGTGTTTGGTAAGATAGCGTTAAATTAAACTTCGTGTACTATATAAAGAAAAATACTCAAACTACCTAATATAATTTTCTCTTTTGTTTATTTAACAACTCCTCTTACTTTACTTTATCTACAAAACCGTTAATTACTCAATTTTTGGAATGTCGAGTGGAGTCACTCCAGATTTTTTTTTTTTTTTTTTAATAATTACCAAAAAAATAAAAGAAGAGAAGAAAAAACATTAGATAAAGGAAAGATGTACAGTGGAACACCTTTTATACGTTTCTCATTTGTACGTTTTTCTCATTTATACGTTTTTCGACTTCGGTCCCAAATCATTCCATTGAATTCTAATGTTAAAATATTTCGTTTATACGACACAAGCAAATTCTTAATTTCACTTATGCGTTTTTTTTTTTTCCCTCTTTGTAGAATCCCAAGTTTGAGTTTCATTCCAGGATTTAAAAAAAAAAAAAAAAAAAAAAAAAAAAAAAAAAAAAGATGATTGCTCTTTATGTTTTATTCTTAGTTTTTTTTTTTTTTTTTTCCCCGATTATTTTTTCTTAGAACTATGGTAACAAAGTGCGGCTATAGAACAAAGTGAAACTTGCATTGATAGCCTGGGGGGAAAGGGGGGGGTTAGAGAAATTTTCAGAGATAAGCCAAGTAGCCAGTGACCACTTGAAGACCTCTCACTTTCTCTTTTAATTGATTCCAGGAATAGGGTATGAAAGGAAAAAAGCCCACAACTTTATAGGGATTTTGTAAACTTGAAGATTTATTACTCACTTCCGTAGAAGATTTTCTTATCGTGTTTATTTAGAGAAACATTTTTATTTTTATTTTCTTCCTTTTAATCGTTTGCAAAAATGTCATCTTCATTTAGAGAACAAAAGGCTTTCTCTTTAAAGATTAAAATCGAAATCTTAAAAATTTCTGAATTTCTATATTTTTAATTATAATTTAATTTTTATTCAACCTTTTAAAAATATTTTAAATATAATTAAAATGTATCTTATTCGAATAAATGTAAAGGAAATCACGAAAATTGATTAGACTTTTATTAATAATATGATACTTTATTGTATATTAATGTTAAAACGAATTTTCAGTTGTACGTTTTTTTCAGTTATACGTTTTTTACGAACGGTCCCTTGAAAAACGTATAAACGGTGCTCCACTGTATTATATTTCAAATAAATAAGGAATCAAAAACCTCATCGCTTTTGACTTATAAAGAATGTAAAATGTTATTAAAAATGAAAAATAAATAAATGAATAATATAGGTAGAAATCATTTTATATTTTGCTTAGATTAATAAATAAATTTCATCATTTTATATATTTTTAATAATAAAAGCTGTATATAGTCTCTAAAGAAAATTGTGTTTTCAATATCTATTTATAGATAAACATGCAATTTTCTATTCTTAAAGCACGCAGTTGATCTTATCGAATTTCGAAATAGTTAATTATGAAAAAGAAATTTGAATAATTATGATTTAAACATAATAATGATATAAACACTCATATATATGTTCTTTTTTAAATTCTTAATATTATCATCTCATCAAGGTTTTACTTCCTGGTTTCTATGTATTAGAATGAATGATGATATAATATAGCAATTTTACATATTTTTAATATGTTGATTAAAGTAATAAATACTCTCTTATTTTCTTTTTAATTATTATTATTATTTTTAATAATAAATACTTGTATTTGAATCGCACTCGAAAGTAAATATTCCTTAAAAAATATATTAAGAATGACTTTCACGTTCTAATTAATAACATATTTTTAATTTTAGTTCATAGAGAATCATAGAAATTGTTAGCTTTGTTGGTTATTTTTTGTTGGCTGTTATGTGCTTTTATAAAATTTTGAGGTATTTAAATGTGATAAAAAATATTTTGATTTAAAATTTAACAATAATAAATAATACATAATCAATAATAATTCTTAAGAAACATGTAAGCAAAATTAATTGAAATTTATAAAGAGTATTGTGTTTCATTTAAAAAGTATAATAAAAAATATCGCTAACAATGTTTCAACAACTATTTTTAAATTGTTATCGAATTTCGAAGAATTTAAAACTGATATATATATTTAAATATAGTAATGTAAATATAATATTTTGTAAATGAAAATTAAAATGATAATAATAATATATTCCACATATTTTATATAAAAATGAAATATAATATAGAAATTATATATTATAATTTTTGGAATTCTTCAAAAAATTTTTCAAATCTTATATGGATTTTGCTTTTCTAAAATTCATTTTCTGTTGATTAACGAAAAAAAAAAATCTAAAATTTTATTAAAAATGAAATTATATGCTATTCTTATTTTTCCTTTTAATATTTTTTTTTTATTAAAATTGAAATGAAATATCAAAATAGTAATAGTTTAATACACGTTTTCTTTATCTTTTAGAAAGACTGCTTTCCATTATAGTTTTTCATTAGCTTGAAGAAAAATTTTATATATTGATATTTTTCACATGGTCTTACTTTCTCAGAGAAATTTCAGATATATTTGCAAATGACTACGACGGAATGTAAAAAGTGTTAAAAGTGATAGTGAATGACTGAGAAATGAGAATACTCTACTAAAACGATCCCCGTCTTTTCTCCCCATTTCTTTTTCTTCCTTGAAAATAAATCGAACAGAGAAACATACATTCACTATCCTATCAAAAGAGTGAGATGCTATCTGAGCTGTAACCAATTTCTGGTTATAAATTTTAGCTTTTTTGTGTGTGTTATAGCTAAACACTATAACACACACAAAAAAAGAGAAAGAAAAGAAAGATTCGCTTTTCCTAGCGTCCCCCTCTCTTTATTTTATTTTGAATGAGGGTATTTAAAAGTCGAAAGTGGTCACCAATACCCAGTGGCTCCAACATCTGGATATCTGATTATAGCCATCAGATAACAATTATTCAAGTTTCAACCAACAAAGATCGGTAAGCCCCCTGTTTCCTGTTTTTACGACTTCACTCAATAGGTGGTCTCAGTCGCTTTAGGGAAGAGTTTTGTTTACATTCTTCTAATAAGTTCAAAGAATGCCGTTTTATATCAGAAAGAAAGGAAGTAAAAATCTGACTGTGAATATGAGAGGGAGTAAAGTTTTAAAATGTTGAAAAACAACAAGTCTATATTCGAAAAGTATCGTAAAAAAGAAATTCTTATTCATATTTAGATTTATTCTTCGCGTTTATTCATTTTTATTTTATGTCTAAAAACTTAAAGTGTGCGAAGTTGGTGCTTTTATTATTTATAATACATTTTTTTATTTAAAACACTTTCTAAATTAACTTAAAATGTCGTATAAATAAACTATTTGTAATAGTTGAACTCTGCTCAGATCCCCATCATATATTTGTTCTCATACATTTCTACTTTAGCTCATACTATGTACATGTTAAAAGATATGAAGTCTGTTTATCATTTGGCTCGATTGTAGAATGTAGTTCCTCAACTATTAGGATACCCTCCCGCCTTCCGCTTCAATATATTTATCTTATCCTAATTTGTTATTTAATTTTGTTTAGGTCAGTTTTATATTTCAGTTTTCATGCAATTCTATAGTATTTCCAATCCAATAATCTTCATATAGCAAGTGTTTGGGAAATATTGTCTTATTCTGCCATGTTTAGAAATTCGCAAATTTTGAATAATTTAGAAAGATTTCAAAGTGGAATGTCTATAGTCAAAAATGTTCATGATAGTGTCATAAATGATATTTTAAAGCTGGTCAGATAACTTTACGATTAAAATAATCCTCGTAATACACGTTTAATCGGTCGTTGTCGCAATATTTAAAATATAGCGTACTTATTTCCTATACATAATCCATTAAATTTGTAAACAATTGTTGATCCATTTTTGAGAATCATTCACATAAGATCATAGAGCATTGTTGCAAAATGAGTGCGAAACGAAAGAAATATATACATATTTTTAATTTAATTTGTAATATGTTATTTTAAGTTTTTGACATTAAAAAGAATTTTTAATTATATTACAAAGCTCAAAATGTGACATAAAAAAGAAATAGTGAAAATCCCCCCCTTGCCTCCCTTCAACTACATATCATTTACTATAATTTTAACAAAGATTATGTTATATTTATACACAGTTCCAAAGAAATAAATCACATGGTGATATAAAAACAATCATTTCGCCCCTTTGCCCCCCACCCTCCAAGATATGTGTAATTTTATTTCAATCTATAATAGAGTGGTATAAAAAATTCTCTTTTGCATCTACACAAACCCCTTGTCCCCTAAGCTATATATAACACTTATTATGATTTTCGTAAAGAATAAGTGATAGTTATAATACGGAATATCGTTAAAATCGGTAACAAGATGATATTAAAAAGAAAAAAAAAAAAAATTCAGATCCCGAAGTATGTGTGACACTGCATTTTTTGTCATAAACAGCAAGTGACTATTAGACAAAATTTCATTAAAATCAGTAAGAAGGAGATATAAAAACAATTATTCTCTTTCAATATGCTCTTGGACCCCCCCCCCCCCCTTCCTCCAAGTATATACTAAGTGAAAGTGGTACCAATTTAATAGATTGAAATTTCTAAAAATATGTTATGAAAATCATTCTTAAAATTCATTAGTTGATGTTTATTGTTTTTGCGATTTGCAAATATCAAAAGTACCCTTTCTTCCGGTGCCCTTTTTTCCAGGTGCCCTTTTTTCTGGGCGCCCTTTTATCTGGTGCCCTTTTTACCAGTGCCTTTTATTACAAATGCCCTTTTTTCCGAGATCCATTTTTCCGAGTTATTTTCTTTTCTGTCCTTTTCTTCTTCTACTTTCCTTTTCATATTTCAGACAGAAATATTTAATATGAGTTTGAGCTTGAGTTGCTTTTTCACGCTCAAGTTCGTGTAAAAAACGAACTACGCTCAACTCAAGTTCATAATTTAAAAAACGAGCGAAGTTCAACTCAAAACCCAAAATTTTTGAGCTACGCTCACGAACGCGTTCAAATGAACGCGTTCGTGCACAACACTGCTTTTATTATTTTTCTAATCGTCCTATTTAGTATAAGCTAGCTTGTATAGCTTGCTATCACATTATGGGAAATAATATGGTGTGTCACACACACGACTTTCTCTTATCCTAAAATTTAATACTATAAATACAGATTGTAGATTAAGGAGTAAGATAACGAGTACTCATCTTATGTAAATCTATGTTAAAACAATTTAAATTTGGCTTGAAAACAGCTTTATTTGACAAATAATTTTGTGTGAGGGGGGGGGGGGGCGGGCTACCGACCCTCACACAAATTATTATTATTATTATTATTTAACAAAAAATTATGCCAAAATAAATAAAATGTCATCACACTCTCGGCGATAAAAATTGAAAAGGCGTCATGGGGGTCCTTTACTAAAACTGTACTGTCTGCGGAAGTATGAAAGCTGGGTCGTCAAACTTGAATTTTTTTTTTTTTTTTTTTTTAGAAAATTTTCTTTGAATGATTATGGTTTCACTATTGCACAATATTTATTTGGTTATAATAGTAATTTGACCTCTGGTAAATTAAAATTTTAATTAGGTGGTGAAATTGGTATAATATTTATGAGTTCAAAATTTTAAAGGTAAATAAGAAAAGAGATAAAGTGCGAAAATTTCGCACGGATTTGGTAGTTAGAAATAAAATTTAAAATATCGTATGTAATTTATTATTTTTAGGACATAAAATACGATAACTGTGAAGAATTGTTTCCTGGCGTTATGCAAGTTAGCTGGAAGATCTTTGGAGATGACTTGTATCTGCAGATGGCCGGAAAAGTAGGTAAGACATTGAATATAATTTTTTCGTGTACATGTAAATGTACTCGCATGAATTTATAAAAAGATTTTAATTATATTATGAAAATTGTTTTGCCCCAACAATTTCGTGAAGTTACTACGCACACACTGAGACAAAATTTTGTAACTGATATCTTGAATCTAAATTGTGGCTCGAGTAAAAATAGTTCCATGCCATACTAAGAAATTCTAGTCCCCTTTGAAAGCGAGTTCTAAAAACCCCTATTAAAATTCTAGCACTTTTGCCTATATTATCGAGGTCAGACTTATTTAAAATTCTCTGCAAATGAATGCGAATACAAGAGGCGAGTTTTAGCAATTATAATCTAGGTTTATGACCCAATTCTAGAAAATCAAGCGAGAATTTCTCGCAATACAAAGGATTCAGAATATTCTTCCACAATCTAAAAATGTATAGACTAAGAATTCTCGATCATTTCGTCTGTTCAGCTTACTGGCATGCCTTATACGCACAGCACTGAAATCTATATTTCTAGTTTAGGGATTTAAAAAATAACCACATATTTATAGTAGATGAAGGCGATATATTTTTTTCTCAGTGAAATTTTAAACACATACTTAAAAAATCGATCAAAAAATAAATATAGCTCAAAGAAACTATAATTAAAAAAAAAAAAAATTAAAAATACACTCAAGTAATAAAAAATAACTTCTTTTTTAAATGCAAAAGGATTTTTTTTTTTCAGTAATTAATACACCCCGCGACAAAAAGATAGGTACAAAGGGTTTTTTCATTAATTTTTAAGAAAATAGCATTATCTAAATTGTGCTTATCATTTATTATTATCATAAAATAACACTATTCCCGGACTAATTTTTGTTTTAAAACTAATTTAGAAAAAATGTAAGACTAAAATTTTTATAATTTAAGACAACACACCGCGACAAAAAGATAGAAACAAAGGTTTTTTTTTTTTTTTTTTTTTTTTTTTTGAATACGATTATTTTGAATATGATTCAAATATTTAATATTTTTTTGATATGATAATATTTTGTTATGATAATAAATGATCAGCACAATTTAGATAATGTTATTTTATTTAAAAAAAAAAAAAAAAAAAAAAAAACTTTGTTCCTATCTTTTTGTCGCGGAGTGTAGTCTTAAATTAGAAACATTTTAGTCTTAAAACTTTTCTAAATTAGTCTTAAAGCAAAAATTAGTCCGGGAATAGTGTTATTTTATGATAATAATAAATGATAATTTAGATAATGTTATTTTATGAAAAATCAAAGAAAAACCCTTTTTACCTATCTTTTTATCGCGGGGTGTATGTTCTGATAATTGAACAGTTCAATTTCTTAAAACGTATTTACTTTAATACAATTTTTCTTATTTCGAATAAGGTAAACTTTTTTTTTTTTTTTTTTAAATGCAATTTTAAACACTTACCTAAGAAAGAGTTACGGACATTCTCAGATTCATGCACAGTAAAATACGGGTGTCCAGTGATTTTTTTTTTTTTTTTTTTTTTTTTTTTTTTGCGTGCGAGGTAGTGATTTCCGCGGAACCAAGTTACGGGCGTTCTCAGATCCATGCACAGCGAAGTAGGAGTGTCCAGTGATGTTTTTTTGGTTTTTACGTGCGTGGCAGTGATTGCTGCGGAACCGAGTTGCGGGTGTTCTCAGATTATCAAGTCAAGAAAGAAGAAATCACCTGCACGCCCGGTGCTGCAATTTCTGGTCGCGCAAATGGGAATTTTTCACCCCGTCGTGCACTGGGAATCGTGCAAGTGGGAATAATTCAAAAAACAATGACTTCAGTTTAAAGTCTTCTCAACATTTTATAAAAGTTTTTTTTATTTTATTTTATTTATTTATTTTTTATTTTTTTTTTTTTTCCACTTTCCAACAAAGCTAAAAAGTTTTTGCTTATTTCCCTGTTTAAACTTTTTTGTATGTTAATATGATTGAGAAAATACTACTATTTTATTAAGATTTTGGAGAACAGTTTCTGTGTCATATGCAGTTTCAATATTCCATTAACGAAATGCTGTGCTTTAGTTATTTCTTTATCTGTTCATACTAAAACTTTCTAAAATATGCTTGTAAAGACACGAATTTTTTATCAATGACTATGATCTATTTCAGCATTCGCATTTTTCAACAGAATAAAAAAGTTTTGTTCCATTCCTTTACTTCCTTTTTAAAGTTATACTTTTCTAAAATAAATTTTAAAATCAGTCTTATGATTATAATATTGAGATTAACATATATAAGCGAGACGTATGAATCCTGGACGATAGGACCCATGCCCCAGCCCGCCCGATTCCCGCTCTTCGATGTCTTTTTCTAGTCAATTTTGTCCTCCTATTACTTCCGGTGTGAGCCTGTTTTTTTTTTTTTTTTTTTTTTTTTTCAACACACTTGACATTGTGAGTTTTTTTGTTTTTCTTCACGTGCTATTTCTATGGGTTATTTAGTTTTTTTTCTCCTCTTTTCCTACATTCTAAAGTGGCGGTGGTGTCGTTATATGACACGATTGAAAAACTGCATTCCATTCAGTGATATTTATGTTCACATCCAAACTATCGAAAAGATATTTAGAAAGCCCCACATTATTGAAATTAAAACTTTGAAATTAAAAAACTTGTTTTTTACTAGATCCTCAAGTTTTGTAAAGCGTATATTTCATTCATATCTGTGTAACTTCGAATCTCTCCTTTGTTGCTTTATAGAAATGAACGAATATTTGGCTTTTGGAAGAAGTGGAAATGACAACCGCGCCGCAATGATAGGAGCTGATGTGGCCGTAGCTTTCTATGACACAGAACTAAGGACAGGCAGAGTTGTCGATTACTACCTCAGTTCCAAATCACAAGTAATTTATTCAATTTCTAATTTTACACTGTATTAATATGTGGAATATAAATTAGATTCCTGAGATAAATATAACTTTCTCTTTATTGTATTTGATATTGAGGCTACTGGTAAAAGTTTTTATCTCATATTTTTTTACTCCTTAAATATTCACTTTAGTCATATATATTATAAATTGGAAAGCTGATTATACACACAGAATTTCATAATATCAATTAAAATTTTAAGAGAATTCAATTACAATTGTTAAAAGTTGAAAGTTTTTACACCGTTCCCATATAAAAAAAAATTGTCACTGTGAGTAAAATGTTCTCCATACATTATTAAGATGAAGTAACAAATTTCAGCAGCGTACCATAAAAAATCTTAGAGATGTGTTCAAACAAAGTTATTGAGAGATTTGTAAATGTGCTTATTTATTTGCATTATTATTATTTATCTCATAATTTGTGTCTGACTCTTAAACAAGATCCTTGACTATATTTTTCTCGTCTTATGCAGAGACACTCAAAAATTATTTAAATAACTTCTTTCCTTCTTGTTATATGACTAAGTAAGATTGTTTATGATATTAAAATACGAATAAACTACTACGTCAGAAACGCCAAAGAAAAATATTTGAGATGCATACTGCTGTTTCGGTAGCCTTAAGCGTACCGTCTTCAGTACAAAAAGAATTCTGTATGCAATCTCAAATATTTTTCTTTGGCGTTTCTGACGTAGTAGTTTATTCGGATTTTAATATTCCAACGCCAAGTCTCTTGTTATTATTGCTTATGATACACTGCAGGTGTCTTGTTACATAATTTTATTAATGTATAGGACGCTTTCTTTCATTGGAATTTTGTTACATGCATATAGATGAGGGCACATAAAAATTAATATTTTGAAATTCTTGAAATTGAATCCCTAGCCATTTTTAATTTATTTAAAAAAATTCTGTACTAATTTTTTTACGAAACTTTGCAATAAATTATATATGGTGAACAAAGACGAGTATTTAAGGAGTTGAAATCGATGTCAGACAAATGTTATTTTCAAACACATATGCTATAAATGTTTTCAGAATATTAAAATGAAATGCGATGATGGGTGTTGTATTTATTTATTTATTTTTCCTATCCTTTACCGAAGTGTTCAGCAGGTAGCGGTGCTTGCCCTGATCTAAAATTTCAAGGCAAAGACAATACAGAATTGATTTCGTGGGAAAGATCAGATGGTATCTTAAAAGTTAACTTCAAAAGACCACTTGCTTCCAGTAAGTAACGCCAGAATTTTTTTCTATATGACTTTCTGTTAATTATAAATTACTTTGCAATAAGAAATTTGAAAATAATTATAATAACTATTTTATTTAAAGTTAATATAATTGTCACATGTTGGATCAAGATACTGTGTAGTGATAATAAATTTAAGCTACGGTTAAAAAAAAAAATATTTTTAAAAATTTTACTATATTAAGGCATACCTTTTCATTAAGAACTAGTATGATGTGGCCACCACAAGACTTTCTTCTATATAATTTTACACAAAATTCATGTAATACAAATTATTTATTAAATTATTTTCCATGATGGATGCAGACGATTTTTATCTGACAGAATTATATACTAAGTGCTGAAAGAAAATCAATTTTTTGCCAATGTCAGAAGAAATTTTTTTTTTCCTTCTATTTTTCCGTTAAAAAAATGAAAAAAAATCGATAACTTTGTTTTAAGTTATCACAGATGTATGGTTCACCAATCGTTTTAAAGATATTGACGAGAACTTTCGAAAGATAAAAATATTGAAAATTTACAACCCCCGGGAGGAGTGTACTTCCCGCCGTAGGAATAAAGGATTGAATGAATAAAAGAAATAAATATTATACCTAAGAAATAAAGAAACAAAGAAATAAACACTTATAAATTTACAACATAAAATTCTAACAATTTAGGGGGCCCACCAGCGGCCGAGCGGTTCTGCGCTCAAAGCTGGTAGATGGGAGGTGCCGGGTTCGATCCCAGGTCGCGCTCATCGACCTAGCCGTTCGGAGTTTTCCGTGGTTTCCTCCGAAACTCGCGTAAATACGGGCTAGGACCCCTTAGAAAGACCCCCACGGAGGGCATTCCCCCTATAGGCCTAGGACACGTAAGGAGTCAATCGGCCTTAATCCTCCAACCAATCTAACAATTTAGGTACTAGTGTTTTTTAATGTAAATTTAATTTACAAATTTCTGAAAATGACTGAACGAAAATCGAACCCGAAACGCCCGCGTTGCAAACGAACGTTTTATCATCGCATTACCAATGAATGCTAAGCAAGTTACTGATTAGTAAAATCATATAAGAATTATTATTTTTTTTTTTTTTTAACTTGCATATGTTAATCTCATAAAAGATAGTTCGTTGGTTGTATGGCTTAAGGATGATTGACTGCATTTTGGTCTATAGGAGGAATGTCCTCCGTTTCTCAGTTGACCTATCCTGTATTCACTGGAGTTTCGGAAAAAATCACGTAAAACTTCGAACTGCTAGGTTGATTAGCGTGACCTGATATCGAACCCGGCACTTCCCATCTACCAGTTTTGAGCACAGAACTGGTCTGCTACCATAAAAGAAATTTACTTCTAAAGAAATCTTGATTTTTTCGAAAAAAAAATTAATAAAAAAAATAATAATAATAATTTTACGTTTTTTAAATTAATAAATAAAAGAAGATTCAGAATTTTAATATTTTTAACCTTAGCCTCCGTATTTCGTACCTTTGAATAAATATAAAAAACAAGTCCTTCCGGCTTATTCGGAAGGGTAGGTTGATTTCTTTTTCCTTATCAAGTAGCCGTCATTTTGTTTCAAAATGGCGGCTGGAAATTATTAATGCACTTGGTAGAAATATTGATGTAGGCTATGCACATATAGATTTTTAAGCAAATCGGTTCATAAATACTCTTTTATGTGAATTTAAAATTTTCAAGTGGCCGGCGCTTGGAAACAAAATGGTGAGTTAAGTTGACAAATGCATGAAATGTATTTGTGAGATAAGTCTACTGTACACATATAGTTCGAATTAATTCAAAATCTCAAAAGTCATCGTGTTGGAAAATTAAGTGGCTGGCACTTCGATCAAAATGGCAGAGAAAGTTCCTCATCTAAAATATCGTTTCAAATTTGAAAATAATTTTTTTTGCAGAAATTCTTTCAAAGAGGCTTAGTAAGTTGATAAAATGTTAGTTTTCTGAATTTCTAGCTTGTTTTAGCATTAAAATAGCCTAATCTTTCCTTAAAAACGCATTAAAAAGATTCAGCAACGCAGGTAATGGATTTGGCGCCAAATTTGGCGACTTTTCCCCTATGGCGACTTTTTGGCGACTTTTGGCGAGAAAATAATTATTATCGATATACCAAAGACGGACACAATAACGTGATTGGTTCACGAGTTACGTGAATTTTCTAGATTTTTGTTGTTTGAATGATAAATCCATTTTTCAACTTTGATTTGAATTGATTAAGTATTTCTAAAGTTACCGCGATAACAAATTTTCCAGTGGCCGCCAGTTGGAAACAATACAGTGGAACAAGTTGCCCAGCAAACATATCCAAGATATTTGAAGCATAGTTTCACTGTCCAACTGTGGTTTAAATCAGTGCCGTGTTTCAAAAGTTAATTTTATGGCAAATTTTCAAGTGGCAGTCTAAGTGGTTGCAACTTGGAAACAAAATGGCAAAACAATATGCCCAGCGAAATCATCCAGTATATTTGTATAAGTTCCTTGTCCAGTTCTAGTTCAAATTAAATCAGTATTTCAAAAATTATCGTCATAAGAAAATTTCAGGTGGCACCACTTGGAAAAAAAAGCAGAGTGAGATGCCCAGCGAACTTATCTGAGATATTTGAAGGATAAATCCACTACCCAAATTTGATGCGAATTGATTCTGTATTACTAAAGTTACTATATTCACAAATTTTCAAGTGGCAGCCACTTGGACATAAAATTGCGGATCAAGTCACCAAGTAAACTTATCCTAGATATTTGAACCATAAGTTCACTATCCAACTTTTATTTAAATCAGTTTAGTATTTTAAAAGTTATCGTGATGGCATATTTTTAAGTGGCAGTGTGATTTCAAGTGGCTGGAACTTAGAAACAAGATGGTGGGACAAGTTGCCCAGTGAAAACATTCAAGATAATTATATGATAATATCACTGTCCAAATTTGGTTCGATTTGGAGTATTATTTCAGAAGTTATCGTGATTTTAAATTTTCAAGTGGGAGCCTGATTTCAAGTGGTCCCGCTTAACTTAAGATATCTGCCACTATATTAAAAATGGCAAATAAAGTTCATTAATAAAGTTATTTGAGACACTTGTATATTCGATGTTGCATCAAAAAAAAAAAAAAAAAAATTCGGAATATGCTTTTTACAATTTGAATTTGAAATTTTCAAGTGGTCTCCACATGAAAACAAAATGGCGGAGCAACTTGGTTAACAAATTCATCTAAGTTATTTATAAGATAAGTTAAGACACTATCCAAATTTGGTTCGATTTGGAGTATTATTTCAGAAGTTATTGTGATTTTAAATTTTCAAGTGGTAGAGTGATTTCAAGTGGCCCCGCTTAACTTAAGATATCTACCACTTTATTAAAAATGACTGATAAATTTCATTTATAAACTTCATTGAGACTTTTATGTGGTCTATATTTACATCAAATTTCAAACAAATTCGGAATACGCTTTTTACAATTTGAATTTAAAATTTTCAAGTGGTCTTCACTTGAAAACAAAATGACGGAGCAACTTGGTTAATAAACTCATCTAAGATATTTATAAGATAAGTTAAGACACTCTCTAAATTTGGTTTGATTTGGAGTATTATTTCGGAAGTTATAGTGATTTTAAATTTTCAAGTGGTAGCCTGATTTCAAGTGGTCCCACTTAACTTAAAGTATCTGCCTCTTTATTAAAAATGACGGATAAACTTCACTAATAAACTTCATTGAGACCCTTATGTGGCCTGTATTTACAACAAAATTCAAGCAAATCTTGCTTTAAATATGCTTTTTACAATGTCGGTTTGAAATTTTCAAGTGGCTGCCACTTGAAAACAAAAAGTCGGAGCAGCTTGGTTAACGAACTCATCCAAGATATTTATAAGATCACTTCGCTGTCCAAATTTGGTTCCATTTTGAGTATTATTTCGGGAGTTATCGTGATGACAAAATTTTCATTATAGATAGATAGATATATATATATATAGATAAACGAAGTGATTGCAATAGGTCGATTTCTAAAGAAATCAACCTAATATATAAGGCATTCCTTGAGTTTAATGGTTTTGCTGGACATTATTATCGAAACTTGCTGAAACTTTTCCGGACCTCAGAGCCGGGCCCCGAGGCCGGCCTATTAGGTCGTTCCAATCTTTTTAGCCGAGGATAGTTCAAATGTCTCTAAAAAACTCTCTCTAATTTTTCGAGTTTCGTGTTTTATACCCGTAATTTTTTATGTAATTTGGCGTAGTTCTAATTCCATCCCCTTTTCTATAATTGGCTATCCTTTTAATAATAACAAATCTTATTGGCTGTACTTTTGTTTTTCCCAAACGGTCTGGAGCCTTAACCCGCCAAAGTTGCCAATTCGCCAAGTCATTAAAACATTTATTTATTGCTCTATTTTGACATAAAATAATCAAACCTTAATTAAGAATCATAAATCTTGTATTTTTTTAAATTGAATCTTTTCGGCGCCCAGATATTTGTTATTTGCTCATTAAATATAATTTATAGGATATTTCCAGATATCAAAATACTTAAAATGATTAACTTGTTTATTTCAAATGATCGCGATTGCAATTTCCGTTCGTTATTTTTTATGCTTTTAATCTTACAGCCTAATATGAAATCTCCTTTATTTTGCAATATTACTTTGAAATATAAACAGAATACCCTGAAACTATGAAAATGTTAATTTAATTATTACTTATTTTTATCTCTTATATTTCATATATTAAAAATTAATGAAATAGAATAATAATATTTCTTCTGTTGACCGATCGAAAACGAAGCTACTTTTAGAAATTGCTATTTAGAAAAGAATTGTAAAATATCCATAGCATTTTTTGTTTATATTAATAGAGTAAACATTTAGGAACATGAAAATTTGCTTTAAAAATCCTAAATAACATTTCATCAATATGAATTATATCCATTTTTAAAAGTCACAATTTTGTCCTGTGTTGGTAGCGGTGCAAAAAATCGCCTCGGGCAGGTAAAGGGAGCTTTTCACCAATGAAAAAATGTTTCCACCTTGTCATATCTTTCAGTCAAAGTTCGCTAGAAAAAAGATATTACAGCGCCACCTGTTGAGCGATGCATTCCAGAATCTAATCAGCACCAGTTTATGTCAGGGTCTAACTAAATACGAAGTTTGGTTAAATGTCGTTCGTTGGTTCGTGAGATACATCGCCCACAAAATTTGTAATACACACACACAGGCAGACAGACAGACTGACAGACGTTTTCTAAAAACGGTTAAATCATGTTCATGACATCCTAAAACGTGTACATCCATCTAAAACTGGAGTTCGAAAATTTTTACGAATCCAATACTTTCTATACAATATAGAAGAAAGAAAAAATGCCAAATATTTCAGCAATATTTTATAGCAGACAAATTTTTACAATGTTGCGTCGTACTTTTTTTATTTCCATTTAGGTGATGATCAAGACATGTCTGTTCCTGTAGCTCTTCCTGTTTCTGTGGTGGCGGCTATAGGTCCTTTAAATAGTGAAAAGGAGGTTGCCTTTCACACTCATCACTATAACAAAGGTATTAAAAAAAAAAACTCGAATATACATATTTAAAAATATTTTTAAAAGAAATTAAAGCACTTATTTATTATTACAGTTTTATTTAATTATTATTTTCAATAAATAAAAGATTGTCACATATGATAAATATTTAAACATAAATTACAAGTAAAATATATATATATATATATTTATTGAAACATAATTGACTGTAATCTCGCAAGTTTTCTCCTTTTAGGTAGATTCCTTATAGGAGATCTACCTATTACAATGGTTCTTATGACACGACTTCTGGAAAATTTCTTCATATCTTCACCGATCATGACCCCTAGAACCCAAAACCACCCTCCGTTCAAAAGTTTATATATATATATATATATATATATATATAGGTATATATATATATGTATAACGCTTTTTCCCATGTTAAGTTGTGAACACGATAGCTGGAGTAATTTTTATTTAAATTTAACCAGCTCAGGATATGTTGTCAGGACAGTAAAAATCTCGGTCGAGTTCGTAGATGGGGTATCCAGCTCAAAGGGGGTGGAAATGGTGGGGGGTGGAAATTTTCATTTGCCCATAATTTTTTTAATATTGAAAATAGGAAAAAATTTCAAATCAGGCGAATTACCGCCTTACCCTAAAGAACAATTTTTGTATTTAAACTTTTTCGATAGCTTCAATTGCTTAGAAGATACAAGCTAAAAAGTGATTTT
Organism: Salticus scenicus; assembly: GCA_963930645.1. Classification (NCBI taxonomy): domain Eukaryota; kingdom Metazoa; phylum Arthropoda; class Arachnida; order Araneae; family Salticidae; genus Salticus; species Salticus scenicus. The sequence continues at coordinate 351,792,417 of OZ005652.1, forward strand.
TCGTCAATTGTTCTATATAGCCGACATTTTCTATATAGCTTTCATTGCAAAAATTTATAATCTGATGCATATGTCACGTGCAAACGATAATAAAAAAGATCATGAAAATATAATAAAATTTTAATCTTGTTTTTAAACAATATAATAACCTGATTAAAAAAAAAAAAAAAAAAAAAAAATGTTAAATTTAACAGAAAATATGACGTCACAACTACAACAATGTACTGAACTACTGAGAAAAATGAAATAAAATTTTATCCGTGATTTTAAACAAATAAAATAAAAGTTAATAAATAAATAAACTCAACATATCTTAGGGCTAAGCAGATTTAGACTTAGCTTCATGACATAGATGCTATAATGTAAAAGATAAATGTCATCGTAAAAAAAAAAAAAAAAAAAAAAAAAAATCGTCTAAATCGATGCTAAACGAATTAAACTGGCATGATAGAAAAAGTAATAAATTTGGGGACATTTAGGTATTATCCCTTTGACAAATAAACTAGGGACGATTTTAATGAATTTTCCGTTGAAGTTTATTTTCATAAAAACTTAAATTTAAACTAAAGTATTTCATTACTCGAATTCCCTTATTTTAATAAATAAAATTATACCATTTATTAAAAAATAAAGAACACTCTTTTATTGAAAAGTGAACTAATAAAAACTTTAGAAAACTATTACATACTTTTAAATCTTTATTAAAAAAATTAATTGTTGCCACTCTACATTATATAAATACGTCCAAATCCTGTGTCACATACGATAGTTTTGTATTAGTGTAGATTTTTTGTTTGCCCCTGGAATCTGCCCCTGATGAGAAAAGTGCCTAGAAATACTTGTATCTAGTACTGTCATTTATTATGAAGTCGTGTGCAAAATTTCAGGGTCTTCGGACGACAAGAAGTTACCGAAAATTGAATTGAAAAATTCCGTTACATACATTAATAGTTTCATCAAATCAAGTTAATAGTGTGTTAATCAAAAACCATGTTAAACGCTTTAATTAATCATTTAAAAATATAAAATTAAAATAATACGTCAATCTTAATACAAATATCGTTTGTGGTGAATAGTTTAGAATGTCGGTTTAGGCAAGAATTTAAAACTTACGATTGAGAGTAATACGTTACAGCTTCCTTTGACTTTTTATCTCGTCGAAACAAAATATTGGTCTGTGAAGGTGTGAAGAGATATGAGGTTTTCGCGTGGAAATAAAATATAATGACGCCAAAGCTGCCTTTCTCCATCGCCAAGCTCGCCAAATTTTGTCGTCTGACAACGAATTTTGTCGCCAAGTCAAAAATTTCGTCGTTAACTATCAAATTTTGCCGCCAAATCACAAATTTCATTGAGAAGTCGCAAGTTTTGCCACCAAAATCTCGCCAAATCATACAATTTACTAAATTCATAACAATTAACATTGAAATTCAGCGATGCCAAATGGTCCAATGTTAACTAATGTTAATTTTCCAGTTTATGTGAACCAAAACAGTTTCACTTTACAATTTTTACTCATCTGACAATAAGAATCATAAAAACACAATACAAAACTTTCAATAATTCAATAAAAATTACAATGAAATAACTATCTAAAAACCGCTACCACTTAACTGTATTTGACTTGACCATAGTAACGCCAGGCTTACCAGTGCTTGACCATAGTAAGGTCACAAGTGCATTTTCACGTTTCTATTATTTTTTTCTTTAAGAAAAAGATATTGAACTTCCGTTATATGTAATTTATATAAAAATTATAATTTTGATTAAGCTTGGGTGGGGAGGGGGGTGTAGCCCAATAGCCCCCTCCGGGAGTCACCATTGCTGGGATTGTATATCTTTAAGACTTCTATTTGTTGAATGATTATGAGCTTCAATTAAAAAAAAATTGAAGCATTTACAGACCAATAAATCTAGCCTAAAATTTTAAGTAGATTGTATAAAATCCTTTTTTAGCTGAAAATTAAATTTCTTGAAAGCAGAATAGCGACGTAAATAATGCAATGTGTGGGAACAAAGCCATTGGCTAAGTATTAATGCATATGTAAAATTTCTTTACATTTGTAACATTAACGTAAAGGAATCTACCTTTGCTTTTAAGCTTGCCGAAAAGGGATTTTTTTTATTTCTTTGTATGTATAAGAAAGTACTGTAATAAATACTTCTATTCCAAAAGGTAAACATTCGGAGAACTATTAACTGTAAGCTCCTTTCTCAAATATATGCATCCTATTGTTCATTATCTTTCTACTTACCTAGATTTTTTAGTGCTAGAGGCCTATTTCAGTCGGTACAGCGTTGTCGAATTTTTATACGTCACTCTTAATAGTGCTAAGGGCCTATTTCAGTCGGTTTATTGAATGGGGATTTATTGAATGAAGTCCCCCCCAAGGCACAACTTTGACATGAGTCCCCCCAGGCCCAACTTTGACATGAGTCCCCCCCCCAAGGTACAACTTTGACATGAGTCCCCCCAAAGCACAACTTTGACATGAGTCTCACCCAGGCCCAACTTTGACATGAGTCCCCCAAGGCCCAACTTTGACATGAGTTCCCCCCAAGGTACAACTTTGACATGAGTCCCCCCCCCCAAGGCACACCTCCCCCTCATTGGGAAAAAGAGAAAAAACGTTGTTTTGCGGCTATAAGACAGTTTGGACTTCCAACGTTATTTGTTACAGTATCTGCAGCTGAAACACATTGGTTTGATTTAATGAAAACTTTATCATGGAATTTAGATCGTCACGAATTAACTAAAGAAGAGTTTGTGGATATTAACAAGTTTAGCAGTAGGCCTCTGGCACTAAATTAAAATCTGTCAATGTCAGATTTTCATGTTTTAAATAATGAAATAATGTCGTGTCTGTATATTTATTTTTTTTTAGTTTAAAAATAAAAGGGAGAGAGAGAGTATCAGAATTTTCATGTGCAGGCATTGGCACAACTCATCATTATCTCACAGCCTGCCCGCTCACTACATCATTCCAACTCACTAAAATTTTACAAGCAAATAATGATGTGTGGTACAAATAAAATCACAAACACTAAAAATATAAATAATACATAAATTAAACAGTTTTAATAACATGAATGTATTTCAAATGTACTAAAAACTTCAATTCAGCGAATGTAGATGACATACATGTATGCAAATTTTCAGCTCAATTGGTTGATAATTGGGTTAAAATTTGAAAATCAGTTTTAAACTGGAGTCGGAGGCCTAGCCACTCAGGTACACCCTTAATCCATTACCGCTTGACCACGTATGCGTATCTCCGAAATGTTGGCGCGCGCGGAACAAATTCACAATTTTTCGCCAGAGAATGCGATTTTCGCCAAATCTGGAAGTGCAAAGAGAAACTTCACGCCGCTTAACCTGTATAAATAAACATCCGGTGTTTTTCTTTCTTTCTTTTTTCTTTTATTATTTTTTTTTTCTTATGTTGATTAATGTTGGATTTAAATCGCAAAACGAAACATATCTTGAAATTAAGAAATAGTTTTCCGAATAGAGAAGTAGATTATAATAATAATGGTAATATATTAGCATTGAGATCCGATTTCATGTATAAGGCCAAAAAGTTTGTAAAAATTGTTCAAACAAATTACAAATTCTTAGTAAAATGCATGAAGAATGTTCATAAGTTCAAATCAGTAGTACGCCATTTTACATTTCAACTATTTTTATTATCATTATGTATTTAAATTTTTAAAATGTACGACTTTATAAAATATTTCTCTTACTATGCAGTGCTTGAATTTTCACAAATTATCACCTTATATTTATCTATTACTAGTAGACCCGGCCACGCGTTGCTGTGACTAAGTTATACGTTGAATTATACGGCTGTAAACTACAGTATGCATTGTCATACAGTATGCAGGCTGTACAGTCAAATTATTATTTACGAACAAAGACGAAAACGTTGTAGCCGATGTAAAAACCCACAGGATTGAGATTTGAAACTTAGGTCAAAATTTGGAAGCGATTGATAAATATTTTCGTAGTGTTGATATTAAGCACAAATTAATTTTATTGTAGGGTCCTATAAATTTTAATGGAGAAGTGATATATATTATTTCTAATGCTACTTTGGATAAAATTGCTAAAATGACTAATATATAAATTAAATTCTATTAAAATTCTATTAAAATAAAAGTATAAAAGAAACAGACGATTTTAAAATCAATTTTTATGGAGGAGTGAAATATAATATATGCTATAATGGATAATTTTACTATAAAATGACCTCATCATTTTAAATATTTTAAAGAGGGCAACAGCTGTAGTTATAAAAAGGAAAACAATAAGGCTAAACCAGAAAAATAAGTAAATTTGATAAATATTTTAAAACTTTAAAATTGGAAATCTTATGAAATATTGGAAATTTAAAGTAAATACATGTATCATTTTAAATAGAAAAAGATTTTGGAAAAGTTTAGTGTATTTTAACGAAGTGATGAGAAGTTTTTGAGTATGTTAAATTTTTAATAGTAAATTCAAGTTAATAAAGATGGGAAACATTGAGGATTAAGATAAGAATAATTATAAGATAAAAAAAAAAAAAAAAACTTTTTATATACCATGCTTTTAAATTTTAATATACTAATAATATACTAATTAAAAGGAAAATGATAAATATTCTATCATAGTTTGAAGTCAAATTTGTTTTCAAATGTCTAAATAAAATATCTGATGTAAGATACTAATATTTTGCAGCGGAATAGATTTCATTTCTGTCATCCTTGGCGAAAAAAAAAGAATATCGCCAAATTATCTGGCGAAAATATTTAATTCCTTTCAAAAATCATGGTTATTTTAACAACTTATATTAAAAGAGTATTGAATAATATGAAACAATATTTCGTACAATACATATTACATGTCATACATACGTACAATGAATAATACATATTACATTTCGTACAATGCATACATCTGGCATGTATATTTTCGTGTTATGCTTTTGATCGCCAAATAATAATAATAATAATAATAAAAGCCAAGGGCGACGGAGTTTTGAAATTTAAAATTAAAATTTTGTCAATTTGACAGCAAAATAATTGAATCTAACACCCGCGATAACTAATACATATCTATACCCAAATATAAGGATTAAAAACGGGAAATAAATTTCCTCGATTTTTAATAATTTCTTACAAAAAATCCAGTGGGCAATTAACATAGGAAATCTTTTTCTTGGCTGCACAGACTGTCAGTGAGTTACACTTCGCTTGCGTATAGAACTCATAGGTATAGTATAGCATATATAGAATAGAGTGATCATTGGGGAGAAAAAAGTTATTCCTTTTCATTTGGGAAAAGACGACGTTTTTACCAAAATATGGCCGTCTTTCCCCGTGTGAATACACACGGGAATACATACTAATATTTTAGCAAATAAAATTTATGAATAATTTATTTGCTAAAGGGGAATGGAAGACTCCAGATACAGTTTCAAATTCATATTTATTTCTTTCTTTTCTTTCTTTTTTTTTTCAATACCACTTAATGGCTGTTTCCAAAGCTTTTATTTTATTTTATTTTTTTTTTTTTTCGGCATCAAAAATCTTTGTACGATAACATGGGGATGAGAGATCTATATATATTACTATATCTATGATAGAACTACATTAGCACTTTATCAATGTGTATAAAATCTTTAAATTGATTATGACGTCAATTTTCGTGAGATGCATAATTTAACTTTTTATAATTTTTTAACGTTCACGTTTGATTAAATGTATTTATTTTTATGTCAAAAGAAAATGAACTCGTATTTTTTTTTTTTTTTTTTTGGCAACAATTAAATTAATGGAACTCACAGATATTTTGGAGCAACTTTAATAAAGGTCTATAATTAACAAATAATTGCAATAAAACAATATTGTGACAGTAAATTGAGATAAAAACTATATCCTATCTCTCAAGTTGGACCAAACTGCAAACAGTGTGCAAAATTTCATTAAAATCGGTTCCTTAGTTTAGGAGTTTACCCCGGACAAACATCGTGGCACGTAATTTATATATATATACAGATGTATTTTTAAAGAACATCTTAATCATAATAAAATAGATATTTCGTGTTAAATTTTATGGTTGAAATTCATAAAATTTTCTACGTATAATTTCCTCCTCGGACATGTCCATTTCTCATTCTTTACCCCCCCCCCTCCCTCCAACCCCAACATACAAAGTTATAAAATAAAACGTTAAACATTTTATTAATGCTATTCTATTTGTTTTTCAGTAATCATAAACAATTTAACTTAGTTAAATTGTGTAAAATTATACAAATCAATGTAATAATGATGCGCATAACCATTCTCATCCTATATTTATTTTTACTAATTTCTATTGAGAGTGAAATGTATTCATATTAAAAGGAATGAGTATGATAGAACACTCAACACAGTCGCAGACTGAAATGCCGCACCTCATAGGCCCTCTATCCGATTCGATACATTTGACTTATCGTAATTAAATGACTAATTTTATTAGGATTGTTTTCGTACATTAATTTCCAATACAACTGATCCCCATATTGCAAGTTCGTGGGAAGTGTTGGCCTAATTTGTCAAATGAAGGAAACACAATTTTTAATTACTAAAGTTTCAAATTAAAATGTTCATATTTAATGAAGTGTATTAAAAAATATATTAAAAAATATATTTTAAAATATTAGTCTGAGATGTTTACGACAAAATATTGGCATAATGGACGTTTAAACGAAATTTTTCTCTATTTTGCCATGTTAAAAAGAAAACGTAAATTTTGAATAACATGCGAAGTTTACAACTTACATTGTTCCAAAGCAATATTGTCCTTATCAATAACATAAGTGATATTTAAAAACTAATGCACCCATTTTACAAACTCAATATCTATAATACACACAGACAAGTCACATAAACCAACCACTAAAAACATAATTTTTGGATTCAGAAAACCTCAAAACATATAAATGTCAGAAAAATTCAATTTCGAAAACTTGATCCGAAAACAATACTTTCGCGACATTCTACATTGTATACGAAACATTCTTTCATGCACATAAAATATAAGTTCAATTTATTTTATTTTGTTTCATCCAAAAATATTAAATTGTATTTACCAGAAAATTCACACATAGACTTAATGAATTTGAATTCTTTTCTTAGTCACTGTACACGAATTACTTAATATTTCATCCGAGTCCCAATATCTATTCTTGAGGTATGGTGATATCAAATACACAGACACATTCAGACAACCGCTAAAAACCTAATTTTTTGTTTCAGGATATTTAAGCAAATGTAGCAAAAACTCAATTTCGAAAATCTGAATCAAAAATAAAACTTTTCTTACAATATATGGGTAAAATAAACTAAATAATGATCATAATAATGATAATCTGGTGTGTCACTCACACGACTTTCTTTTTTACCCTGCATTTCAATATTATAATGACAGATTGCACCTTAAATCTTAAGATCAATAGCGTAAGAATGTAAAGTTTAATGTACTTTTCAAATAATCTAAAGTTGGTTTAGAAACAATTTTATTTGACGAAGAGAAAGTAAATAATAATAATAATAATAATAATAATAATAAAACAGAATAAAATGAAATAAAATAAATGTATTTCAAGGATAATTTTAAAAGCTTTAAAATCATAATATTACAAATATACTTCTTCATTAATCTTGATAAAATAAATTTAAAGGGTTTTCTAATAAATTTTGGTATTAAATTATATTATCTAAAAATAACAATACAAAGACTCCATTGACACATTTTTAACAATTATGATTCAGGGAGCCTCAAAACGTGTATATAACAAAAATTCAATTTCGAAAATTTGACCCCAAAAAAATATTTTCTCTACCATATATGTTGGTAAGAGAAAGTAAAATAAATAAATAAATGTATTTCAAGAACAATTTTAAAAGCTTTAAAATTAGAATATTACAATTTTATTTCTTCATTAATCTTGCTAAATTAAATTTAAAGGGTATAGGATTTCTAATAAATTTTTGCATTAAATATATTATTTAAGATTTACGATACTAAAACTCCATTGACACATTTTAATAGTTTATTCTCTTGGGGGGGGGGGGGGGGGGGAAAGATTGCTCGAATCCTTAACGGATCGTAAGAAGTGGAAAGAAGGGTTGCTTTGCGGCAGAGAGGGTTTTGGCGCGAGCTACAAAAATTCGCCAGGTTCGCCTGTACGCGACAACATTTCGGAGATACGCACCACGTATTGCAGTCGGAGTATATAAAAAGTGTATGCAAATGTATGCAAAATTTCAGCTTAATCGGACGATAAACCGTGGATTAAAATTCAAAATAAATTTTGAACTGGAGTTGGGACCCCAGAACCTCCAGCGCCCCATTAAGTCCGTTACTACTTGTACATGCAGTGTCATCGAGTTATACGAGTACGCAAAATTCGAGATTTGTCGCATGATAAAAAGGAGGAGGAATTTCAATTCTTAGATTTGACTAACATACATATATAAATAATACACAAATTAAATAAACGCTCGTAAAATTAATGCTGTCTTTAGGTGGCTCGTCAAAAAATAATTGATGACATCTGACACTCATATGAAAATAGCTCTCCTTATCTTTTTGTTGCGCCGAAAAGATTACAATTCCACCGAGAATTCTGCATAGAAAAGCAAAACCTTTGCATCTAATGAGCTTCTCTGGTGCTTAGTCAAAAAAATAAATAAATAAATAAATAAATAAAAATGAAAATAAAGTGAATAAAATGTGTAAAAAATGATATAAAGTAAAATAAAATAAAATAGACTTTTCCGTGTAGTTAGCCACAAACAAAAATTACATATATCATTACAATAATCAAACACTAGGAAAGAAAACTTGAATTAATAAAAATATAAAAAAAAAAACAGCATATGGAAGTAAAGCTTCCACTAGATGAAAAAGGTAGTGAAAAAGTTAATATAAATTATTTTTGAAACATTAGTGGATGAGATCATATACAGCAAATATGAATAATATATAACAGAAAATAATAATAATAATAGTTAAAAGAAGCAGAGTATATACGAGGGGTGTTCAAAAAGTATCGAACCTTATTTTTTCTAGCGTAAACCAATAAATCGAGGGAGACTTTCTTCAGTGTAGATGTAGATGGGACACTGATACACAGTTGTGAATATTTTCCAGCCCTCAGAAAGGTTCAGTAACTGAAAGTCGGCCAATAAATGAAGACATGTAGTGAGCAGTCGTCGAATTTCAGTTTTTGAAAAACAAGAGAAAAACTTGAGCAGCGATATATTGTATCAAGTTTTATCAAAAGCTTAGCGATGTCCGAGAGGAAATTATCCGTAAGATTCAACAGGTTTTCAGGACGATGACACTTCACACATAAAAGGGTGGTACAAACGCTTCAAACATAGCCACGCATATGTTGACCGTTTTTCTTAACTTCCGCGGTATGATACAGTCGGTAACAAAAGTGTCCGAACACTAGCAAAAATTCCTATATAAAAAAAGTACACTTAATAGTGTTTTGATAAATAAATCTGTGTCGAATCCTGTTCCTAGTCAGTCTAAGAACAGAATTCGACAAGGATTTATTTTGCAAAACTGTATTAAGCGTACTATTTTTATGTAAGAATTTTTGCTAGTATTCGGACACTTTTGTTACCGACTCTACATCATGAGTATGCACCACAAGGCCAAACTATCACAAACGAGTACTACCAGGAGATCTTCGTCGCATTCTTGATGTTATGCTGCGCAAACAACCTTATCTGTGGGCAGTGAAAACTTGGAAGCACCATCGTCATAACGCGTCTGTCCATTCTCCGCATTTGATTCACACTTTCATCGCCAAGCACAATATTCCTGTGATTCGTCATCACCCGACATAGCTCCCTGTGATTTTGGATTATTTCCCAAGATGAAAATTCCGCTAAAAGGATCCTGATTTGTGTCAAGACTAGTTGGCATAGGTGGACTCTGCTCAGTTCCCCATCATATTTATGTTCTCAGAAATTTCTAGTGCGAGACATATTACTAGTGGATCTGCAGATCAGGAGCCTCAACGTCCTATTTGCATCAGACATTATTCAATAGGTCATTTTTATTTATTCCTTATTATATAATAGTATATATTGATTCGATCGACTTATTACCAAAATCAAATACATTCCTGAGGGGGGCGGCAGCCCCCCTCAACCCCCCGTTGTATCTCTCTTTGTATACCTATTTGTATATGATATAAAGTGTTACGAAATTGTAAATAATTGCATTTATTTTTGTATAAATTCTTTCAAAGAGGTTTAGTAAGTTCATAAAATGCTAATTTTGTGCCTTTATAGTCGTTTTAGCGTTAAAATAGCCAAATTTTCCTTTAAAAACGCATTAAAAAGCTCCTATAAGGGAAGAAATAAATTTGGCGCCAAATTTGGCGACTATTTCCCTCCTTGGCGATTTTTTTTGGCGATCTTGGCGAGAAAATCCTTATTAGGGATATACCAAATATGGAAGCTCTAATCTCATTGGCTGATGTGATACGAGAATTTTCCAGAACAGTCTGTTTTCGATAGAAAAGTATAAAAGGAGCATTATTTTCGCCAAGGCGGTCAGTCTCAGATCTATATCAGTTTCGTCAAATGCTTGCTCAATGGGCTCATGAATATGTGTACCAAATTGCAAGTCAATAGCGTTATTTTGGGGGCCGCTATCGCGGTACATACAAATTCTTCCCATAGGCCATAATGGTAAAAAAAACTTTGGCGTGTCCCTGTACACGAACTTACAAATGGAATGCACACCGAAAACTATACAGCTAATTTCGTGGGCATCATGAACATGTGTACAAAATTTCAAGTCAATAGCGTGTTTTTTGCGGCCGCTATCGCATGACAGACAGACAGACAGACGGAATCCAAAATCCTTTTGACTCTCAACAGAGGGCCTCCATTCACATTTCGGCAAAAATTGGAAGTCAATAGCTTGATTTTTGCGGTGGCTATCGCGGTACATACAGATTCTTCCCATAGGCCCTAATCATAAAAAATCTTTGGCGTGTCCCTGTACACGAACTACAAATGGAATACACACCTAAAACTATACAGCGGATTCCGTTGGGCTCATGAACACGTGTACCAAATTGCAAGTCAATAGTGTGATTTTTGTGGCCGCTATCGCGGTACATACAAATTCCTCCCATAGGCCGTAATGATAAGAAAAACTTTGGCGTGTCCCTGTACACAAATTACAAATGGAATACACACCCAAAACTATACAGCAGATTTCGCGGGGCACATGAACACGCGTACCAAATTGCAAGTCAATAGCGTGATTTTTGTGGCCGCTATCGTGATACATATAAATTTCTCCCATAGGCCGTAATGATAAGAAAAACTTTGGCGTGTCCCTGTATACGAACTACAAATGGAATACATACCAAAAACTATACAGCTGATTTCGTGGGGCTCATGAACATGTGTACCAAATTTCAAGTAAATAGCGCTTTTTTGGCGGCCGCTATCGCGCGACCGACAGACACAGCCCAAAACCGTTTTGAGTCTCAACAGAGGGCCTCCATTGACGTTTCGGCAATAATGTTAAAAGAAATCAATTTGACCGAAGCTTCATACAGTGACAGAATGAAATCCCCGCCTAATAGGCTATCCACCGTTCATTTCGATATATTTATCTTATTCTAATCTATTAATTTATTTTATCAGGGTCAATTTCGTTGTTTAGTTTTCATGCTACTATTTCCAATGCAATAATCCTCAAACTCATATTTATATGAAAAATTTGCAATTTCGCTATGTTGATAAAATCGTAAATTACGAATAATTTACGAAATTTTCCTATTAGAATATTTGTATTCAATCATGTTCAAACAAATATCATAAACGTAATTTTGAAGTTGTCTAACGTATTTAGGATCCTCAAAATGGAAATTTATGCTCAATTTTGCTTTATTCAGACATGTTAAATAAATCGTAAATTCCAAATAACTTACGATTTTTTTAAATTGGAAAAATCATAGTCTATGATATCCATGCCAGTATCCTAAATATTATTTCGAAAGTGGTTTGACATCTTTACGATGAAAATATCCCTCAAGATTGACGTTTATGTGAAATTTTGCTCTTATTCAGCCATGTTAAGAAATTCGTAAATTTCCAATAACTTACGAAATCTTTATATTGGAAAATTCATAGTCATTAATATTCATGCCAGTGTCCTAAATAAAGTTTCAAAAGTAGTCTGACATCTTTACGATGAAAATATCTCTCAAAATTGACGTTTATGTGAAATTTTCCCCTATACTGCCATGTTAAGAAATTCGTAAATTTCCAGTAACTTGCGAAATTTTCAAAGTAGCATATTTATAGTTACTGATGTTCATTCCGGCATCAAAACTGATATTTTAAAACTGGTCTGACATTTTTACAATAAAAAGTTTTCATTTAATGCACGTTTAAGTGATTTTTTGTCCTATTCTCCCATGTTAAGAAAATCGTAAATTTCGAATAACTTACGAAGTTTTTAAAATCGAATGTTGCAAATGAATAGGGTTCTTGCCAGTGTCGAAAGTAATATTTTAAAACTAATCTGACCTCTCTGCGACAATTTGTTCTTGAGATATCGTGTACACAGACTAACAAACTAACGGACTGACCCACTAACAGACTAACACACTAACAGACTAACAGACTAACAGACTAACAGACTAACAGACACCCTACAGACAGACACCATAGAAATTTTGTCATTTTCGGATTCCTCAAACCTGAAAACGTGTAGAAAAGTCAAAAAACCGAGGTCGAAATTTTTCACGATTACCTAAGTTCCCCATACCTATAGTATGATGGGGAACTAAAAAGACACCATGTGGAATGCGAAGGCACGGTTGCTCACCATTCCAAAAACTGTGCTCCCCGGGTGTTTCCTACAATGACAGAAACGCTGGGTGAAGTGTGTGTATTACCAAGGTGCCTACTTTGAAGAGGATTACTCTTTTGGATTTCTAAATCAATTTATGTATTTTTACCAACTAAAGGTTCGATACTTTTTTAACGCACCACGTATATATATATATATATTCACTATATATAATACAAGAAGAAAATATTATACTTTTTTTTTAAACATGTAAGAAAATATATAAAATCTTAAATTTTATTCCTGTAGTGTATATGTTATGATTTCTTATAGGAATATCTTTTCTGCAATTTATATGTACATTTGCAATAATTTATATATGTCTTTCTTTCTTTTTTATTACGTAGTATAACTAATCCATGTCACTGGAAAATCTGTATTTCTAGTGAATTTTATGATTAACTTATTATTGTATTCTTGGCTAGTAAGTTATATGTAATTACTTCAAATTCCACCTTGCCGTTCTTTCATAAAATTTGCGTGAATATGTTTTCTTAATTGGTGCATACGTACTTAACACTTATAATGCCTATTTTTTTTTACTATATTTTTATTATTATTTCTGATTACTAATAATAATTTTTACACTTATTCCATTTTATATATCAGAAATTTCCTCACCACACAATTATTTACTACTTATTTTTCCTACTCTTTAGTTTTATTTTTACGATTTTTTTTTCATTTTTTATTGATTTTTTCATTTTTTTTTATGTGTGTGTATTATCCCTATGATGTGACGGTATCTGGTCTTTGTAAATCTGTTCTGTGCAGGTGTTTAACGGCTTACCAACGCGGAGAACCATACCTTCATGTTGGATCAAAACTATGATATTTTCTCCCATTTGGCCTTAATATTCCCTATGTATAACCATTTTATTCTTTTTGTTGCTCTCTTTTAGTAATTTACCATTCCATATTAATCATTTAAAGGAGTTATGCACAATTTTTTTAAAAAAAAGTTCTTTTTTTTAAATTGTGCGTAAAATTTTCATCGCCATCTAAGTTCCTATCTCTATCTAAAAATCCAACGATCGCAATTTTAAACACGCTTTCAAGCAAATGACATGAAAGAGGCCTTAACTTTGTTCATTCGTGTGAGATATTTAGGTTCGTTTCTAGTAGGGGGGGGGGCATCAAGCAATGATCTGGGGAATATCCATATCCATTCTTTTAAGTAGCAACGCAAACTTGGTCTTGCCATATAGGTAGGGATGTTCAGAGGTTTCAATTTTCAAAGGAAATATTGTGAAATCTATTTATGAAACGGGTGCTATATTTGTCATTTCTCAAAAATGAATTGCTGCAGAATGTTAAAAAAAATTATTTGAAATTATTGTAGCATCTAGATATGAACCTCTAATTTTTTTTGGTATGACATCCCGCTTTAGAGATATTTGTACAAGTTTTTTCGTGACATCTGGTATACGTAAGTGTGTGTTTATGTATGTGTACACCAGATTATTATCTATTATCAAGAATAAGTACAGTACAACTAATTTACACTATTTTAAGCAAAGAGAATATTTAAAAAACTAGTTGGCATAGGTGGACTCTGCTCAGTTCCCCATCATATTTATGTTCTCAGAAATTTCTAGTGCGAGACATATTACTAGTGGATCTGCAGATCAGGAGCCTCAACGTCCTATTTGCATCAGACATTATTCAATAGGTCATTTTTATTTATTCCTTATTATATAATAGTATATATTGATTCGATCGACTTATTACCAAAATCAAATACATTCCTGAGGGGGGCGGCAACCCCCCTCAACCCCTCGTTGTATCTCTCTTTGTATGCCTATTTGTGTATGATATAAAGTGTTACGAAATTGTAAATAATTGCATTTATTTTTGTATAAATTCTTTCAAAGAGGTTTAGTAAGTTGATAAAATGCTAATTTTGTGCCTTTATAGTCGTTTTAGCGTTAAAATAGCCAAATTTTCCTTTAAAAACGCATTAAAAAGCTCCTATAAGGGAAGAAATAAATTTGGCGCCAAATTTGGCGACTATTTCCCTCCTTGGCGATTTTTTTGGCGATCTTGGCGAGAAAATCCTTATTAGGGATATACCAAATATGGAAGCTCTAATCTCATTGGCTGATGTGATACGAGAATTTTCCAGAACAGTCTGTTTTCGATAGAAAAGTATAAAAAGAGCATTATTTTCGCTAAGGCGGTCAGTCTCAGATCTATATCAGTTTCGTCAAATGCTTGCTCAATGGGCTCATGAATATGTGTACCAAATTGCAAGTCAATAGCGTTATTTTGGGGGCCGCTATCGCGGTACATACAAATTCTTCCCATAGGCCGTAATGGTAAAAAAAACTTTGGCGTGTCCCTGTACACGAACTTACAAATGGAATGCACACCGAAAACTATACAGCTAATTTCGTGGGCATCATGAACATGTGTACAAAATTTCAAGTCAATAGCGCTTTTTTGGCGGCCGCTATCGCGCGACAGACAGACAGACAGACACAGCCCAAAACCGTTTTGAGTCTCAACAGAGGGCCTCCATTCACATTTCGGCAAAAATTGGAAGTCAATAGCTTGATTTTTGAGGTGGCTATCGCGGTACATACAGATTCTTCCCATAGGCCGTAATCATAAAAAATCTTTGGCGTGTCCCGGTACACGAACTACAAATGGAATACACACCTAAAACTATACAGCTGATTCCGTTGGGCTCATGAACGCGTGTACCAAATTGCAAGTCAATAGCGTGATTTTTGTGGCCGCTATCGCGGTACATACAAATTCCTCCCATAGGCCGTAATGATAAGAAAAACTTTGGCGTGTTCCTGTACACGAACTACAAATGAAATACACACCCAAAACTATACAGCTGATTCCGTTGAGCACATGAACATGTGTACCAAATTACAAGTGAATAGCGTGATTCTTGCGGCCGTTATCGTGGTACATACAAATCCCTCCCATAGGCCGTAATGATAAGAAAAACTTTGGCGTGTGCCTGTATACGAACTACAAATGGAATACATACCAAAAACTATACAGCTGATTTCGTGGGGCTCATGAACATGTGTACCAAATTTCAAGTAAATAGCGCTTTTCTGGAGGCCGCTATCGCGCGACAGACAGACAGACACAGCCCCAAACCGTTTTGAGTCTCAACAGAGGGCCTCCACTGACGTTTCGGCAATAATGTTAAAAGAAATCAATTTGACCAAAGCTTCATACAGTGACAGAATAAAATCCCCGCCTAATAGGCTATCCACCGTTCACTTCGATATATTTATCTTATTCTAATCTATTAATTTATTTTATCGGGGTCAATTCCGTTGTTTAGTTTTCATGCTACTATTTCCAATGCAATAATCCTCAAAATTCATATTTATATGAAAAATTTACAATTTCGCTATGTTGATAAAATCGTAAATTACGAATAATTTACGAAATTTTCCTATTAGAATATTTGTATTCAATCATGTTCAAACAAATATCATAAACGTAATTTTGAAGTTGTCTAACGTATTTAGGATCCTCAAAATGGAAGTTTATGCTCAATTTTGCTTTATTCTGACATGTTAAATAAATCGTAAATTCCAAATAACTTACGAATTTTTTAAATTGGAAAAATCATAGTCTATGATATTCATGCCAGTATCCTAAATATTATTTCGAAAGTGGTTTGACATCTTTACGATGAAAATATCCCTCAAGATTGACGTTTATGTGAAATTTTGCTCTATTCAGCCATGTTAAGAAATTCGTAAATTTTCAATAACTTACGAAATCTTTATATTGGAAACTTCATAGTCATTAATATTCATGCTAGTGTCCTAAATAATGTTTCAAAAGTAGTCTGGCATCTTTACGATGAAAATATCTCTCAAAATTGACGTTTATGTGAAATTTTCCCCTATACTCCCATGTTAAGAAATTCGTAAATTTCCAGTAACTTGAGAAATTTTCAAAGTAGCATATTTATAGTTACTGATGTTCATTTCGGCATCAAAACTGATATTTTAAAACTGGTCTGACATTTTTACTGTAAAAAGTTTTCATTTAATGCACGTTTAAGTGATTTTTTGTCCTATTCTCCCATGTTAAGAAAATCGTAAATTTCGAATAACTTACGAAGTTTTTAAAATCGAATGTTGCAAATGAATAGGGTTCTTGCCAGTGTCGAAAGTAATATTTTAAAACTGATCTGACCTCTCTGCGACAATTTGTTCTTGAGATATCGTGTACACAGACTAACAAACTAACGGACTGACCCACTAACAGACTAACACACTAACAGACTAACAGACTAACAGACTAACAGACACCCTACAGACAGACACCATACAAATTTTGTCATTTTCGGATTCCTCACACCTGAAAACGTGTAGAAAAGTCAAAAAACCGAGGTCGAAATTTTTCACGATTACCTAAGTTCCCCATACCTATAGTATGATGGGGAACTAATACGCGATTCATTATTTAATAACTATTTTTAAACTCTACTTTCATAAATAATCAAGAAAAAGTTTTTTATTTATTTTTATATGTGGTTATTTATAAGTTCCTTGGCAAATAATTAATTACAGTAAGTAAAGTAACTCATTATTTATAATAAAAGTACTTTTATTTTATTTATTTATTTATTAGTGTATTTTTTTTTTCAATATCTGTCCTTTGGTTATGTCAGCGGACAGTTTTAACGAGCATATTGCCCTCTACGAACTCCAAAAAATTAATTGTTTGTCTACATCTCGAAGGAAATATGTAATAACTGTCCATTGTAATTGCTTTGATTCTCTTAATTTCTGGTGTAATTCCACCGTTTCAGAAGCGAAAATGATTCACTTTGGGAGAATGCCGCCACAAGATCGCTGCACTCCATTTCAATATTCTGCAACAACACCAAAACCAAAATCATGGAAGCCACAAATGATTTCTGGAACGACCAAATTCGTAGCACAAATAGGTCCAGCTGGAGGAGACAAGGGTTATACAGCAATAACAGGTAGGTAAATTATTTTATTTTTATGTGTGATGAAAAAAATTATAAAAAATTATATAAAAATTTTATAAAGTAAAAATGTATTTGTTTAAATTTGAAATAAGTGATAAATTAATCAATGTTAATTAGCAATGTTACAGATAACTGCATTATTTTTTTAAAAATAAATTAACAATATTTAACATTAATTAATAATTGAATTAAAACTAATATTAAAATAAAACAATAATTTGCTTGAAACAATATAAGTAACGTTGTTTTTCTACATCTAGTAATTAAATTTAATAAGCATTAAAGTAATATAGTAACTCATCTAGATAGATATAATTATTTAATTTTAAAACTGTGTAAAATGGACTTTATCAAAAAATAATAATAATAATAATAAAAAAAAAAAAAAAGAGAGACAGAGACAGAGAGAGAAAGAAAGCAGATATGATATAATAAAACCTTTCTTGGGCAGTACATTTTACTTATCAGGGTGAATTTAACAACTTAATCCATTCAGATAGGCATTATCAAACTGCATTGGTTTTAAATTCAATTTTTGTAAAGTATTAATTTCTCTGTATATTTTGTCTGGTATTTCTTGATTATATTTCTAAACTTTTTGATTCAACTGATTGTCTGTCTTTCAGCATTATGATTTTTTTCTATTCGTTTTGCCTTCATTTTATATGTGGTAAATAATTTTGAGTTAACCATGCAATTTACGAGTGTTACAATTACCTTTGTTTAATAGTGAAATCCAAATTATTAAATAGGAGAAGTATCCATATTTGGTTTGATTATTGCAAAAACTAACGTAATATCAAGCAGAAACGGTCGTTTTGCCAAGCCAAGCTCAGAGAAAAGCAAAACAAACAAACTACCACTAACACAAAGCAGAACGCGCCAATAATAAAATCGACAGAAATAACCCAAGATCGTTAAATGCTTATTATACAGAAACCAACTTTCCCATGTTAAATCGGCAAATTTTTTTTCCGTAAAGTTTTAAATATTGGACGAACCAAATATCGCAGTAAAATGAAACAAAAAGTAAAATATTCGTATCAACGAGATCTTTAATTTGAGATGAAAACGAACTTTCTAACTTAATAAGTAAAAAAATGGGAGCATTTTCAATTTAGCGTAAAATTAGATGTTTTGACAACTTTTTGAAAAAATTTCTTCTTCAAGAAATTTTTTTTAAAACAAGCTAGAGAATTCATAAATGCGCAGAATTTTTTGAAAACTGGTTTTTCAGATAGACAATTACTTAATTTAGGAACTTTTATAAAATTTAGCTTTTAAAAATCAAAATTTCCTATCTCAATTGCTGAAAAACTGTTAAATATCGCCAAAGAGACATAAATCGCCAAATATGAAATTGCTTCATCTCAGTTTACCCGAAAAATATTAATTTCAAATTGAGCTGCTTTTTCTTTTTATAAGTTATTTTTTTAACCAAAGAATCTTTGCTTTTATTATTTTGTACAATTTTAAATTTTATATCCCTGAAAACAGAAATGAATACATTTTTGAATAACATTTGTTTCAAATTTATAGCTTGAATTGCTGATTTTTTTATATTTTTCATAACTTAGAATAAGAAAGTCAGTACACGATATAGTATCCAATTTTAATATCCTTCAATTCAATCTGGCAATGATAATTATGATGCATAAAGATTTCTACTTCCTTCTATATAGTATACTAGCAGGCTTTGCCCGCTTCGCTTGTCATTTTATTGAAATGAATTTCGACTTTCGGTTTTTAATGGATTTACACGTTGTAAGAGCTCCTGAAAACAATTTGACTATTTTTCGCAAATTTCTATTTGCGTGTGTGTGTTCTATGTGTGTGGCGAAAGTTTTGTTCCAACTAGATATCAGAAGCTACTGCTCAGAATTACATATAAATTTATATGCAATTGAATCTTGATGTATAATAGCATTTATCAATATTTGGTGTCAATTGCTCAACATGGTGCTGCTATACAGTGATTGCTGCAATTTCAGAGAAGGCTATATCTGAGTAACTAATACATGGAATTGCATAAATTTACAAATAAATTTACATTGTTACAAATTATAGTGCTTATCAACTTTTGTACCAATATCTCAACATGTGGCGCTGCTATACAGCGATTTTCGCAATTTAAGGAAAGGTTCTGTTGCATATAATGAAACAAAACTTAATATGTGAAAAGGCCATTATGAGACATTATGCTGATTCAATCTCGATGCCTATCGGCCGATAAGTGGAGCTCATATACTACATTTTTTTTTTTTTTTTAACTGAAAGGATGCCATCTGCATGGTAAAAATTTACTTCCGTTGGACATTTTGTGCAACAATACCTATCTGAGTTGATAATATTCAGCATTCATAATGGAAAAAATAATAAATAATTTGTGCTGCGTTAATATGTATAGGAAAATGTAGAAGAAAGTTTTGTGATGGACACGACATACTAGTCTGCATAGAAAACCCATGGATAATGTCTAGCAACCAGAATTATGGAAAGTTTAATGCAAAGAAAACTTTGTAATACAGTTTAACGCAAAGAACAACATCGCACGAAAGCTGAGTTGAAATCCAGGACGTATCTGATGTAAAGTATCAGGTTAATTCCAGTAAATCTAAAAACTATTAAAAAAAAAAAAAAATGATATCTACAAAAAAAACACTTAAAATGTACAAAAAAGCCAAGCTCAAAGAAAGAGAATTGATTAAAGTTGTGTCTAAAAAGGGTGTGATATCAAATTCCCAAGCTTACATTCAAATACTTATTTAATATTCCCTTTTAACTAAATTTTCACATGTGAATCAAGTGCCTTATGATATGTTGATAGAAATCCTTCTTTCCTGTACTAAATACATCATAGCGTGTTTCTGAAAAATATTATTATTTTTATTTATGTATGATGGGCTTGGCGGCCATCTTTCAAGTAATGAATAAACATTCACACAATTTGAAAGAAGTTTCTTAAAATATATCTGATATAAAATTAATTTTGCTATTCCATTCAGCAGAGACGGAAATATTTCGATAACATGATTTCTTATAATTATTTAGTATTAAGTGCACTTCCATCCTATAAATGCCGGGAATAAAGAATATAAAAATTTAAATTAACGTAAAAACATGAAGGAGAGGGGGGGGGGAAGCATAGAAGCTTCCACCCCCCGTTATATTTACCCAATTTGAATTTAGCTTCTTGGAATAAATATCTCGTAAAAATAATATGGTTATTCCATTCAACAGGGGTTGAAATATTCAGATTAAAAAAGAAAAAAAAATGCATTAAAAACATCGCAAAAGCCCCGTTAAGCACACAAGTTGAAACAATTTAAGTTTTAACAGTGTTAAGTTTGGCGCACTCCCATCCTCCCATCCTATAATTATTTCTCATTGCGCAGCACTAGTGCGATATAAAACACAATTAATCAACCAATCAACCAACTCATCCTATAATTGATGAGATTTATAGAATTCAAACTAACGTAAAACTTTGAAAGATGGCCGCCAAGCCCATCATACATAAATAAAAATAATAATACTTTTCAGAAACACGCTATGATGATGTATTTAGTACAGGAAAGAAGAATTTCTATCAACATATCATAAGGCACTTGATTTACATGTGAAAATTTAGTTAAAAGGGAATATTAAATAAGTATTTGAATGTAAGCTTGGGAATTTGATATCACACCCTTTTTAGACACAACTTTAATCAATTCTCTTTCTTTGAGCTTGGCTTTTTTGTACATTTTAAGTGTTTTTTTTTTGTAGAGTATATATATATATATATCGAGAATACAGATTAGATAAAACTATACAGGAAAATAATTCCTTAGACATGATAGAATTATAACAAAAATTGTTATAGAATATTTTCTATTTTCGCGCCATGCTAACGTTCCTACCAAATTACATTTCATTTTCAATTTTCTTCCTTGCAAAATTTAATAGTGAATACTTCGTTAACCATATGTGTCAATAGCACATGGTACATGAACTGTTCTTACGAAGATTTACCTAACACCCATTTTCCCATAAAATGAAAAATGTCAATTTTTGTATTGTAAGTAATTTGAAATTTATTTTCAGGCATTCAGTCATGGGGCATTGCTTGGTGGATCAACGGTTTGCTAATTCCAGAAATCACAGTACAAAGAGGAACAAATTATACTTTTATCGTTGAAGGGGGTAATGATCCATCTAATTCAGCTATTTACCATCCTCTTTATATTACCAATAATCCTGAAGGAGGTGGAGCACATCATTTAGACCACATCGGATTACCGGTATATAATAAATCAATCATTCAACATTTTGATTGTTTTAAAATATTAAATTGAAACATATTTTTTAATTGTCCATTTAGTATATCAAACAATTTATAAGCTTGAAATTTTGTGAAATAACTGCAAAGTTACTAAAGTTACATTTTACCACTGCATGCATAATATATATATTGTCAGCTTTTAATGAAAGATATTTTTCAAAATATATATATACTAGCAGGCTTTGCCCGCTTCGCTGGACATTAAATTTAAATGAGTTGTCAAAATGCCATATCTTTATTAATAACCTAAGTTCTCGCTGTGATTGGTAGAGGTTTTCTCGCTCCCAATGTGAGGAGTCTGGGTCCCCACTGACTTCGGCACAACTTACCAACTTCTTACTTCCCCACTCTCAGCGGGTGAGTTCGAAGTTTTGAAAAATCCCACTAATGTACATAATGCGTATACTTAATCAATATCCAGAAACCAAAATTCGCCATTCTAAGATAATTCAAAGTGAATTCAAACGTAAAAACATGTTTTTACACATGTTTATTGCCCTCCGACTCCGAGAAGGGGGGGGGGGGATTTCGAATTTCGTGAAATGCAGTTACAATAAGTGCCGGATGCATACGAACAATTTACGCACCAAATTTCGTGACCACAGAAGTCTTTAATAGACAGTATTATAAATAAATAAATACAAAAAGCACAGCTTAAGTATCGGAACCCTTTGGTGACTTTAAATATTTTAAGCCATTTTTGCGATGAACTGAATTGGCTATCTCAATTGTGCAATTAAAGATCTTGGCGAGAAACGTCCGAGCTACTTCGGTGCCGAATTTCAAATTTTGCCTAAGGGATCCAATACTAAAGCTGTTCCATATCGAATCTGGGTTGAAAACGGAAAAAGGGTAGAATAAATTAGAAATATCAGACCTATATTTATAAATTTGATACCGAATGAAAGGGGCGATTTTGCTGAATTCAGGGGTTCAAACAGTTTTTCGATGCGACAATTAGATTTTTAAAAAATAACTAAAGTATGAAATTTAAGTGGCAACGGAAAAACGGATAAAGGGAAAAATAAATTAGAAATATCAGACCTATCATTACAAATTCAGTACTAAATGAAAGAGGTGATTTTTCTGAATCCTGGGGTGTAAACAGTTTTTCGATACGACAATTAGACTTTTTAAAATTAACTAAAGTATGAAACTTAGATGGCAACACTTCATTTCAATCTTTTCATAATTTGTAGTGCGAATCACGTGAATACAAAAAGTCTTTAACTTAAAAAATTATTTTTATATTTTATTTTTCCATTCAAAGCATTTTAGTGAAAAAATATTTATGGCGCATGCGCAGGCGTTTTTTACCCACAATTTAAACACTAATCATAATTTTGAAAATTTCTATAGATATAATTTCAAGTTGGGTGAAGACCTAAGTTTCTGCCAAGCGCCGTTGAATTCCGTCCAGCCGTTCTCGAGTGATGCCCGGACAAACATGTTTTAGTCTTTTACCCCCCAGGGGGGGAACGGGGGGGGGGGAAGTTCTGAAAAGTTGATAGATACAATTTTAAGTTGGGTGAAGACTTAAATTCCTGCCAAGCGTCGTTGAATTCCGTCCAGCCGTTCTCAAGTGATGCCCGGACAAAAAAAAGCGACATTCGGACACGATGACACACACACACACACACACACACACACACACACACACAGGCAAAATTTCCTGAAGTCATTTTCGGCTTTCATGGGGTGTAAAACGTGAAGATATCGCAAAATTTTTTGATTCCGACAAATTTACAGACAAAAGTCTGATTTTATTAATATAGATACGTATATATAAGTTAATTTATAGGTATAAAAATTACAAAATGATATTGTCAGCTACCGATTGATAATTGTATGATAGACTTGATTTGTAAAGTATTCTAAACATTTAAATGATTTTCAATTATTTTTTATTAACTTTTTAATTATTTTTTAAACTCGACCATTTTTTTTTTTTTTTTTTTTTTGCAAAGTGAGGCAAAGCAAAGTTATTGCCTTGTCCTAAACGGAATGCAATTGCAACACAGCTGCGGCAATTGTTTGCCGATATTCACTCTAACTGAATCAGCAGAGTTTTACTTAATATAACTATTTCTCTCTGTCGATGTTAGCCTTTCCTGAAATGAGAGAAAATCGCAACGTGAAAATGCCCCTTGTTATGTGATACAGCCCAGAAGCTAAAAGGTACCATGTCAAACCAAGGCCCAACCAAGTATCAAATTCTGCTAAATTAATTCGATTGGTTCATAAAGTACAGTGTTTGGAAGGAAAAAAAAAAAAAAAAAAAAAAAGATATTTTTCAAAAATGGTCGAATTGAGTTCGGGAAATTTCAAAACGTGTAACTTTATCGAAAACCGAAAATCTAAAACTTTTCTGAATCTTATATTTTCTACTTATATATGCAGAGGAAAGAATAATAAATCCACTTTTTAAAAAATAAAAATAAGTAGTCAATTTCACTTAATTAAAATGTAAGGAAATCTCAAAACGTGTAAATTCATCGAAAACCGGAAATCAAAAGTTTTTATGTATCTTCTACTTGCTTCTTCTACACACAAAAGCTAGCAATAAAGACACTTTTTTAAAAAATAAGTAGCCAATTTCAGTTAATTGAAACGTAAAGAAAGCTCAAAACATGTAAATTCAGCAAAAAACGGAAATCGGAATTTTTTCCGTATTGTCAACTTATACATGCAGCAGTTAGTAACAAATCCATTTTCCTTTTATTTAGTATATTAGTTGAATATTTATTGTTTAAATACCACCCTTTGAAATGAAATGTTTATGTTTACATTCGAAACTGGAAGTTTGCCTTTTTTTTTTTTCTGGAGTTTTGTGATTTTAAATTAAAATTTTATCAATTTTACAGAAAAAATAACTCAATCAAACGCATGTAGACAGTAACTTAAATAACTATACCCAAATATCGGAATTAAAATCGGCAGATATTTTCCGTTATTTTTACTAATCTTTTACAAAAAATCTAATGGACGATTAATCGACGAAAATCTTTTTCATGGCTCCATGGACAGACAGTGACGTCATCACTTCGCTTGCGTATAGTGATGGTACATTATACAAATTACTGTGTCTATGGTTTTATTTGAGCTTTATGAAATTGCCAGATTTAACAACTTTCTACTTTTAGGTATTTTTTAATGTAAAGAAATACGTGTATAAAGGGGGAAAATGGGGGAAAATGCTTAAAAAATAAAGGTATTTTTAAATACCTTCTTGACATCGTAAGAAAATAATATTTGTATTCGCACCTTCCGGCTAACCATACCTTTCGAAGAATACCATTTTCAACCCTCTACTCCCATAATTAATATGTTAAAAAGGGACTACAAATTTTATGCTTGCCTATTAATATATAGACTAGTGGTCGCCCAGTGGTCGAAATTCGACCATAATTAATTAAAATTATAAGTTTAAACATTATTAAGGTTCTATTGTCAAAGACTATACTTCTATAATCACAGATTTTGCCAAGGCTACACTGTTAATTTACCTAGTTTTTTCAAAAAATTATATGAAATTTAAATAAAAAAAATCCAAAAAATGATTAAAATAAAGAATGCCTTCATACAATGATTTAAAATATTCATTTTGACTTAAGGGCGGTAATATTGCTTTACCCTTATGACAACATGAAGTGAATGCAGTTCTGTCACCTAAAGTGACTTCAGATTCAAAATGTTTCGCATTGCAAAACCTGCATTCCAAATCCATTAATCCACAATCATAACTATAAAAAACTTTTGGAATGACATTTCGTGCACATTTAAATTTATCTGTCAAATTCACTTCTTCATTCTGTATAATATTAACACTATTTGTATTTTCATTACTATTATTATTATGTGTCCGCAAATATAGATTCCTTCTTCTTTGTCTCTCACTCCGACCCGTTAATGTTTTATGTCGAGGCATAATAAAAGTAGAAAAAAACTTTCATCGTCAGTAGAAAAAATCGTTATTTTTTTTTATTTTAGGTTGATTTCTTTAGAAACTGATCTATACAAATTGAATGAGTTGAGTTGAGTTGATTAATTAGTATATATATATAATGCAAAACTTGTGTGTTTTTAAAAAATATTAGCATTCTGCGATAACTCTTTCAGATGAAACTGGCTATTTAAAAAATAACTCATTGTTATTAACATTTATTATTGTTATTAACATATTAACTTTTTATTATTAATTGAAATTTCAAAATTTTGGCAACAGTATAAAAAAATGAAAATGCTAATTTTAATCTGGAAATAAAACCCGATAATATAGGCTTTGAATTGCACCTTTGTCGTTTCACAAATGTTCCAATTTCTCGTCTTTGTCGTTGTATTTTTAAAAAATATTAGCATTCTGCACTTCTTCTCTATATAAACTATAAGTGTGCGAAATTTCATAATCCTCCGTCCGCGCAATTTTCGTAAAAAGGGGTACAAAGCTTTTATTATTGTTATTAACATATTAACTTTTTATTATTAATTGAAATTTCAAAATTTTGGCAACAGTATAAAAAAATGAAAATGCTAATTTTAATCTGGAAATAAAACCCGATAATATAGGCTTTGAATTGCACCTTTGTCGTTTCACAAATGTTCCAATTTCTCGTCTTTGTCGTTGTATTTTTAAAAAAATATTAGCATTCTGCACTTCTTCTCTATATAAACTATAAGTGTGCGAAATTTCATAATCCTCCGTCCGCGCAATTTTCGTAAAAAGGGGTACAAAGCTTTTATTATTGTTATTAACATATTAACTTTTTATTATTAATTGAAATTTCAAAATTTTGGCAACAGTATAAAAAAATGAAAATGCTAATTTTAATCTGGAAATAAAACCCGATAATATAGGCTTTGAATTGCACCTTTGTCGTTTCACAAATGTTCCAATTTCTCGTCTTTGTCGTTGTATTTTTAAAAAAATATTAGCATTCTGCACTTCTTCTCTATATAAACTATAAGTGTGCGAAATTTCATAATCCTCCGTCCGCGCAATTTTCGTAAAAAGGGGTACAAAGTTTTTGCTTCACGTATTAATATATAGATTATTTATAAGAGCAATTTTCAAGTTATTCCGGTAAGACTATTGAGATTACACAAAAATACTTCTACATAAGCCTTTATATATATATATAAATATTTTCAGAGTCTGAATTTCATTAAGAATGCTTTTTTATTAACCATTACGAAAATACAACTAAAACCTTCTTCTAAATAATAAAAGCAATAGTTTCCCAAAACTAATACTTGAAACTCATGTCATTGATGTCAAAAATGTATTGAAAATAGATACCTTGGTTTGGAATATCAAGACTCAAGTATGATGTTAGAGATTAATGTTCAGAGAAAAGGACCAAGGCGGACAGTCTCCTGTTGAGTATGGTCTGAGGAGCCACAACCCCAGTTGGTCATTATTTTCTTGTTGGGTAGATAAGAGCTGATTAGTTCAGTGATACTCCACGGAGATTGGATGGAAATGAGTCTGTTCAAAATATAGAAATATACTCTATTGTCAAAAGCTCCTTGTATATCAAAGGAGACGAGGGTAATATAGTTTCGTGAGTTGTAACTGGCAGGGCAGGAATAAAGGATACCATTCAATCCCATTTAGCATGATCTGACTTCACTGAACCCTAATTGCTTTTCATTTAGTAAGCTATTAGAATCGACGACGAGATTGAGGTGGATTACCATTATTTTTTTTTTTGAATAATTTTCTCAACGTTGGAAGAAGGGAGATCAGGCGGTAAGACTTGGGTTCAGAGTGACACTCCTTTTGCTTTAGAAAGTGAACCACCTCTCCAAGACGAAGCACTTGAGGGAAAGATTGAAAAAGTAAGCATATTTTGGACCAGTCTAATACGATCAGGAGGATTGAGGATTTAATTAGTTTTTAAATGATAAAATTTATTCCAACCGAATATGGAGCTTTATTGTTGTTGAATCTTGAGAGCGCAGTTCGGATTTCCGCTTTAGTAAAATCTTTGGGCTATAAAGAGGAAGAGATGAGGTGTCATGGATAGGAATACAGAGGGGACAAATAGGGTTTCAGTGAAATATTCTAAATTGTTCTTTTTAGAAGAGAAGAATCGGTGGTCTCTGTAGTCTGAGATTATGATGTATGAAAAATTTGTTGGAGTGAAATTTTTTAGCAGTGCCAAAGTTTTCTGTCTAAGACGAGTAGAAAGGCTTCCCCACTGCGTGTTTTACATTGGTAATTTTTTTATAGGTCGCTGCTAGTCATTTCTATTGTGCCTTTAGTTGTTGATGTTCCAGTTCGTCTATTATTTTTTTTTATGTCTTATTTCTGTTAATTTGTTACCCTGCGACCTTATTTGAGGTGACCAGATGGAGGGAGTAAGTTGCGTCCTACTTTTTCCTATCGAAAGGAGGATTTTGTGGCAGCTTTTGTATATGAAATCAGTGTTTTTATGAAGGTGTTTAGTTGCTTTGTGTGATCGAGATTCCATTAATTTGTTGTGAAAGTGGGACTAAAATTATAAATTTTTTGTTTTCATTTTTTGTTATTTCCTCTTTTCACGATTAAGCGCTTGCTACTTAAAGTCTGCAGTGTTATTTTAAGAATGAATGAAATAGAATTAAGATCTGTGTTATTAAATTTCTCAGACAGACCAGTCATGTATTAAAGGTAAAGTTGCTGGTGTGACCAACGTAAAGTCTGGAGAGCCCAGTGCATCATTTTTCTCAAATTTTCTATCTTAGGTAGGCATATGTTATGTGTTATGATTTGTTCTATGAAGGGATATATTTACGATATAAGACGTAGTCCCATTGCTGTAGTTGACAACCATTCGTCAGATGAGGGTAGTAGCTAGAGGAGGTGGTCTGTATCCATTGGTTCTTAATAGCCGGAAGGATGCCTTGGATGAGAGTTCTTATTCTCAGTGGGACATCAAAGTGATGACAGTCTCTGGTGGTAAAGAGGAAATAAATTGAGAAGGAGAATATTTGTTACTTAAGTGTTATATGAGTCGTGTAATTTTTCTACTAGGAAGGACAGTCGATTGAAAAAGCTGGATTGTCTGAATGGCAGTTAGCACCTTTGGTTGGTCCTAGTGCAATTAATACACTTGTGTGATTCTATACAATACTCATTTGCGTGAGGGCCTACACATTGAGAACACTTTAGGTTGCTTGCAGAAAGCAGCTGTGCGTCAGAATACTTGGCATTTTATACATCGGTTTACGCTGGTTTGAAGCCTGAGTTTACAACGACTTGAACCGCAGTTGAAAAGGACTGTTGGGAGGAAGGCCTCAGCGAAGAGGAGGGCATCTGAAGGAGCTAGTTCTGGGAATTTTTTTTTCTGGATCTTGTTAGACATGTTAGACGGAAGGAGGCCATTCACAATTATTCAACAATTTAGAGCGGTTTAAAGCCTTTTCCCGTGGTTTATTTAAAAAAAAAATACATTGGCCGCCGGTGATAACACCCTTGCGACAAAGGGCGGCATAAGAAGTAAAATTGGAATGTGAGAGACTAAATTTAAAGAGAACGTCGGACACAGGTTCCCACGCAAGCAAGGGGCGTTGAGGCATATTATCTGTAGGGACGCTAGATTTAGGTTCTTTATCGAGCAGTGGGCATCAAAATAAATTTAAATTAGAAGTTGAAAAGTTTGTAATTATTGAGTATTTAAGTCATTTTCTAAAATTTGCAAAACTCTAATTGTGCTGATGTTGGAACACCAGAATCTTAAGCTCTTGATGATATTGATTGCTGAGGCACACCTTGTTGATAAATGGAAGGAACTGGATGGGGTCAAAGGAATTCCCGCTTCATGAGCCTCCGCCTAGGCACCCACAACGAGCAGCCTCATCTGCCTGATTTAATTCTGCTGAACTTGGGGCCTTTCTCTCACTTGTTGTTGAGGGGATCAGAGATCAGTTGTCTGATATCCTCCGGTGATCTGCAGATGTTGTCAACCGAACGCTTCCGGATGTAAGTAGTTGTTTTTATTTCTAGGATTTTAAGAAAGATCTTGTGTCTTCTCCTGTTTCACTATTACTTTT
Source organism: Salticus scenicus (assembly GCA_963930645.1). NCBI lineage: Eukaryota > Metazoa > Arthropoda > Arachnida > Araneae > Salticidae > Salticus > Salticus scenicus. Next base: position 351,822,690 of record OZ005652.1, read on the forward strand.
CGATGTGATATTCAATTTCTTTATGGAGGCTTCTGGCTGAATCTACTGTGTGGGTACTGGTGGTGATTTAGAAAGAGCTTTGGGGCTTTTAGAAGGGCTGGATACTGTTGTGATTACAAGATGGATCTGTTGAGGTATTGTTATTATTGTTTTCTTTGGGTTTGTAGACCCTTCTTTAATTAGTTACTCAATTCTGCATGTTGCTGGAGTAGCTGATAAAAAAATGTGTTTGTGTTATGGCATGCTTGTTAGACGTTTTCTCTTATGCTCGAGGACCTTTTATCCATCAATTCTTCAATGTGGATTCCTCTGTTGTTGCTGAGTTTATCACCAGTGATAATATTGTTTGATGTTTTCCTGAATACATTTTCGAGGGATTTTAAGTCTGTTTTTACCCGTTTGGATTTAGATTTTCTGATTACTCTTAGGCCATATTCTGCGAGGATGTTATGAGGGTCTTTTTGACTTTCTCGGTGTTGAAATCCTCCACAGTATCCTCCTCTCTATTGTATCCGTTTGCCGGAGTGTAAAAAAAAAAAATTGTTTTAACCGATGAAATGTGGCTATCTCCTGAATCATCGGCGGAAAAGACATCAGACATTCTGGTTTTTGATGGTCTTTAAGACACTGTTTAATAAAGAAGCATCACAAAACTGGCGTTGTAAAAATTATTACTTACAAACTTTGAATAAACACCATAAAATGCAAAAAACTCGCAACAATTGTTTCGGGTCGAAAAAACACACGACCCTTCATCAGGCGAACAAAGTAAGCACGAGTGCTGCAGTCAAAGCGGCAACGCACAAAATCGTTTAATATGAAAAGAAAAAGTTTATAAAGTAGAAACTAAATATAGCTACTGGTGTGAGTAGAATTGTACAAAACAACAAGGAAATAAATAAATGAGTGAGATTAAACATATAACAATCTAAGGATAACAAAAATTAAACTAAAATCTAAGTTACGTGAGTAATTTCCAAGCATCAGAGAAGAAAGGAGTGGAAGAAATATCATTAACAAGATTTTTTTTTTTTTCTTTTCATATTAAACGATTTTGTGCGTTGCCGCTTTGACTGCAGCACTCGTGCTTACTTTGTTCGCCTGATGAAGGGTCGTGTGTTTTTTCGACCCGAAACAATTGTTGCGAGTTTTTTGCATTTTATGGTGTTTATTCAAAGTTTGTAAGTAATAATTTAAGACACTGTGCATGCAATGTGTAACAATTGAACTAACAACAGTAAAGTTCCCGAGGGGTTCATCTGGGAGGTTGCATCGTTTCATGAGAAAATCAGAGAGGGAAGAAAAGCCTAAACCGAGAGCCACACACTGACACATTCAATTGCGTATATTACACACTGATTGTCTCAGTCTATCACACTAGGAAGAATAAGGCAAGAATAACACAATCTACTTATACTAACATACCTGTCGTTCATTCTATATCGGATTTTTAAATTAACAGTTAAGATACTTTGCTTTTACTTACATAGAATATACAATCGGCAGCAAAAGTATCCGAACACTAGCAAAAATTCCTATGTAAAAAAAAGTACTCAATACTGTTTTGTTAAATAAATCCTTGTCGAATTATGTTCTTAAACTGACTAAGAACATGATTCGACAAGGATTTATTTAACAAAACAGTATTAAGAGTACTTTTTTTATGTAGGAATTTTTGCTAGAGCTCGGATACTTTTGCTGCCGACTGTATGTATATTTTTTAAGTATCATGATTATTCATGTTGTTTTACTCAAAAATCTATAAAGAATCGAAACCATTCGTTTATATTTGAACAAAACTAAAACTTATTTGTTTTAGAAATTTTTCTAGATAGAAATTATATTTTAATTATGCATGTATTTCTTTTCAGAATCATATGGTGTATGCAGGAATAGAGAGAGATTCTAAACAAAATATCATACCAGTTGGAAGTAAGAAATTTTTTAATAGGGATATTGTTGTTATTCTTTATATTCAGAAGATAAATTAGCTTTTGTATTTTCGTAAAATTAACTTTTCTCCTCTTTTGTATATTTTTTTCTTTGATTATATTTTTTTTCTTTTTACTTTCTGAACAATATGTATGGAAAGTATTGCAATCATGTCAAAAATCTGAATTCGAGGTTTTGGTGTTTCTATAAGTTTTGAGGTCCCATGAGTCCGTTTTCATTATTTTTACGATGATGTATATATGTGTGTGTGTATGTATGTGCGTGTGTGTATATGTGAGTGTGAACACACTAGCTTCTAAACGCTTTGTTCGAACGAGCTATAAGTTGGTATGCATATTGCAAATCACCATAGCACGAACTCTATTGATTTTGGTGAATCTTGCACTTATAGTTTTTTTACAGGGACACAAAGAAAAATTCTTTATCATAATGGTCTATGGGACCAAAATCTTAAAAGTGCGATAGCATCTAAACGCCTTATTCAATCGAGCAAACAATATATGCACATATTATAGGTCACAGTTACTCAATCTGTATAGATTTTGGAGAATCTGGCACTTACAGTTTTTTTTACAGGGACACAAAGAAAAATTCTTTATCATTATGGCCTATGGGACCAAATTTTAAAAAGTGCAATAGCGTCAAAACGTCTTATTAAACTGAAAAAATAATTTATACACATATTATAGGTAATAGTTGCATGAACTGCATAGATTTTGGTGAATTTAGCACATATAGTTTTTTTACAGGGACACAAATAAATATTATTTATCATTATGGCCTATGGGAACAAGTTTTAAAAAGTGCGATAGCGTCTAAACGCCTTATTCAATTAAACAAAAAAAAATTAACACGTATTATAGGTCACAGTTTCACGATCTATATAGGTTTTGGTGAATCTAGAACTTCTAGTTTTTTTACAGGGACGCAACAAATAATTCTGTATCATTATGGCCTATGGGGTGAAATTATTTAAAGTGCGATAGCATCTAAATGCCTTATCCGTTTGAGTGGAAAATTTATATACGAGTTATAGATCACCATTACACAAACTGTATGGATTTTGGTGACTCTAGCACTTCACGGGTTTTACAGGAATACAGATGAAAATTGTTCATCATTAAGACCAAGAGGCTTAAATTATTTAAAGTGCGACAGTGACTAAACTCTTTATTCAAATTAACTGAAAATTTATATGCATGTTATACGTCACCGTTACACGAACTTTATGAACTTTAGAGAATCCAGCACTTATGGTTCTTTTTTACAGGGACAAAATGCAAATTTCTTTATGATTGTGGCATATGGGTTCAAACTTTAAAGTGTGGTAGAGTCTAAATGCCTTATACGATGGAGCTGAAAATTTATATAAACATTATAAGTCACTGTTACACTAACTATAAGCATTTTGGTGAACCTAGCATTTGTAGGTTTTTACAGGGACACAATGAATTATCCTTTATCATTATGATCCACGTTTTTGGTAAAATAGCGTTAAATTAAACATCGTGTACTGTATAAAGAAAAATACCCAAACACCCTATTATAATTTTCTCTTTTGTTTATATAACAATTCCTCTTACTTTACTTTATCTATAAAACCGTTAATTACTCAATGTTCGGAAAGTCGAGCGGAGTCGCTTCAGATTTTTTTATTTAAGAATAGAGAGTTAGAGTAGATTGAGTATTTTAATGAAGTTTCAGGAAAATTATTTTAATATTATTAGATTTATGGCGCATTTAATCCACACATAATACAATTAATACTTTTAGCATTATTGAAATTTGAGCTTATGATCTAAATTTGACATTTTACTTTTACGTCTCATTTTCATCAAACCATCACGTAGGTGTTACGACAACACTCGCAGGTCACCAGAAAAAAAGTATATTGAACATGAAATCCAATTCTCTTAAGATAAGTGAAAACCCTAGAATATAGGCGACACAGCGATATTGTCGCAGAAAAGAAATTGTCACTTCAGAAAGATTTGCTTATAAAAATTAAAGATATTTCTAAATTTCATTAGAAAATAGAAACCCATGTCTTATATTTAAGAATTCCTGAACAATCTATTAATAATATTGATATTTTCATATTTATATATGTAGTATATATTATGTGTAAATTAGAATATATGTCAATATTGTCTTGCAGAAAAGGTTTGCACTAACAAAGCTTGTCACAGAAAGCATAGAAATAGTCTGTCACAGGCATAGATATAGTAATAAGACATAGATTGATCAGCGAGAGGGAAAAAGTGATGCCTTTTTTTTTCGGGAAAAGTCACTCTAATGGCTGCCTTTTCCCGAGTAAATCACACACAGGAATACACACGGATAATTTAGTAAATAAAATTTATGAATAATTTATTTACTAAAGGTGAATGAAAAACTCCAGGTACAGTTTCAAATTCATTTTTCTTTTTATTCTTTTTTCAATACTCTCTAATGGCTGATTTTAGAACTTTTTTTCGGCATCAAAATTTTTGCTCGATAACATGGGGATGATAGATCTATATATATTAGTATATCTATGGTCACAGGGTGTGAAGGTAAACGGAGAATATAGTAAAATTTCGTGATGTTGAAGTTGCAATGGTTTCTCAGAGGTGTTTTTGTCATTTTATCAACTTGTTTTAGGAAAATGTAGATTGTCTGATAGACTATTTAAAATTACGAAATCGATATAAAAATTCAAGTGTGTATTTACTTAAAAAATAATGTCTTATAGGTTCTAATACTATTACAATGGAATACTGGGGAAAAATGTAGTTTACCTTTTTTATAGAATACCTTCGAATATTGGGGAAAAACCGTTAGGAAATCAATATAACCAGTAGTCGTACTCCCCACCCTTTTTTTAAGACACTTTCAGGGAAGTGAAGTTTTCACCTTTTTTTTATCACTATTCTATTTTTATACAGAAATATTTATCTTATTTTTATAGTCATGTGTTGTGATTAAATGGTATAGAGATCATTGTATAAAAATAGTGGTACCATAAAAGACAGAAATTTCTTATCCCTCAAAGTGTCCTGAGAAGAAAGTGGGGAGTACAATCTCTCATATAACATGTTTAAAACAGTCGAAAGACGTTATTCCAATATATTTTCTTCAAATTAGAACAATGGATTAGTTGTCTTGGAATGTCAGTAGAATGTACTTGAATTAGAATATGTGTTGATAAGCAATATTTATTAATATTTTCTAAGCATATATTTTTATTTGACTCTATAATTATGATACACATCTTAAACCTAAATGACGTATTTATTTTACAAAAATGAATTTGTATATTGTTGTAACACAGCTTACGAAGCGTATTAAAACTGTTGACTCAAATGAAAACTATACCCTACATGAACTAGTACGTTGAGGCCATTACAAAACTTTTTTCTATATCATTCTATAATACTGTTTAACGTGTATACGAAAGTTTAACCATAGTTTCTCACAATTCAAATATAAATATGGAATTTGGTGCAATTTTAATCAACACATACTGAGATAAAGCCATGGGAAATATCACAATATCAACTCCACATGTCGATCAATATACAAATAAATTAAGTCAGCATTCGTTTTCTTAATGGTTATCAATTGCCCATCTGTGCAGCACTAGTGCGACGTAAAAATCTACCAACCAACCTTAATGGTTATCTCATATATCAAGTTTCGTACAGTTATATGGCATAGAAGTTAAAATTTAGCCTTCCTATTCACGATATAAAATGTAATACACTAGCACCATCTATTGATCGATATACACACAAATTAAATCAGTTTTATATTTCATAATGGTTCTCTCATAAATCAAGTTTAGTGCAATTTTATACAATAGAATCTGAGATACACTCTTCTCGTTCTCCGGGAAAATTACAGTATAGCAGCACCACCTATGGATCAATATGCATCCAAATTGAATCAGCTTAATGTCTAATAAAGGCCTTCGCACATATCAAGTTTTGTTCTATTATACGTAATAGAACCTGAGATTGAGCTTTCCCTTAAACCGCGGAAATTGTAGTGTAGAAGCGATAGCTGTTCTGCAATTCACAACAAAACTTGAGGCGCTCTAATTTATATCAAGGTGCAACTACATATAAAGTCATGTGCAATTCTGTGCAATAGTTCTTGAGATATCGATTTTCCTGAAGTTGCCGAAATCGTTGTATAAAAGCGCCACCCGCAAAGCGATTGGCACCAAAAATTGATAGACACTAATTTTTGTCAAGATGCACCTACAAATAAATTTATATGCAATTATGTTCTGTAGTTCTTAAGATACAGTCGCCACAAATTTTTGGGATACATTTTCTTAAAATGGTCAAATCATGTTCTAGACCTCTCAAAACATGTGAATCTAACGAAAACCGGAAGTCGAAATTCCTTATGAATCAAATATTTTCTTCTATTGAATATAGTAGAAAGTAAAAAGCAGAAATTTTGGATAAACGAAATTAAATTGACTTCATTACCAGATAAAGAGTTCCGTTAGGAATGCACTTTTAATAAAGAAATTTTCTCTTTCAACCCTCTATATTTAGTTAGAAATGTCTATTACTGCATAATATTTTCCCCAAATTCTTATGTACTTATTGTCATTCACTACGGTTTGTTCGTGAATCTCAAGCTAATAAGCCATTTAAATTTTGTCCATAACTTAATTGTTGCCATTTTTTTTTTTCGACAGAATTAAAAAAAAAAAAAAAAAAAAAAAAAAAACGTACATTTATTTAAAATGAGAAAAATAAATTAGAAATGTCAGTCGTGTCGTTACAAATAAGGTACCAAATGAAAGGGAAAATTTTTGTGAATCCGATGGATTAAACAGCTTATCGATCGGACAATTAGATTTTTTAAAATTAGCTAAAGTATGAATTTTAGGTGGCAACAGCAGAAGATTGTATATAAACCGTTAGGAGAAATAAAAAAAAAATCTGCTTCAAATTAAGTCCAATGTTTTTGAAGTGGGATTAAAAATTGCAGTTTTAAATTTTTTTTAATTTTTCTCTCACAAACACAAAAATATGATATACAGCCTGTACCGCACAAGACCAACTTGCATTTCAAATTTAATCTGATTTTTTTTTTTTTTTTTTTTCCAAATAAAATTTTATTTTAACTTTGAAAAGATTTATGTGATATGGTACATTAAGATTTTGGGTTTTAAAAGTTTTTTAAATAGATTATTATTCGCAATTTTAAAACTTAAAAACTGTGAATAAATTATTTTTGTTTGTTACAGCTGGACGTTACTGCGAATGGAAGCATAAAACAGTTGATAAGTCCGAAGAATCCTCAACGTTTGAAGATTATAAGAAAACCTTAAAATTAGAATGCAAAGAAGGCAAATCTGGAAGTTTTACATGGATGCCAGATGAAGACACGCCAGATGTCGTTTACTATCAGGTTTATTATAATATTAATCTATTTGAAATTGTTGTAAATGGGAAGTACACTTATTTTTAAAAAATGATACAATACATAGTATCTACACTTATTGAAATTATCGGAGCAATTATGAATAGTAAAAATTTAATTACAGGTTAAATGTATATTTTAACTATTTTTGTAAAATTTAAGTACAGTAACCCTAAAATAGTTTTTAAAACAAATCGCGTTCTAAACAGTAATCACATTGTAATTTAATTCGCCTGATCTCATTGAAATAATTAAAAATTAAATCAATCAAGTGTGCCTACTGTAAAATTTGTTGCGTGTCTTAAGTTCAATAAACGTACAATTAATGAATTAGTTCAAACAAACACATCTGTTTTGATATAAATGGTAATTTTCAAAAATAAATTTCATAATATATTTTACATCAAGTCTTAAAACTTTCAATTTTATTTCTTTTCATATACTGGGTAGTTATGTATTTAATAGTACGAAAATATAGATAATATTCGGTATATTAGCATGTTTTATTCATGAAAAATATTATTTTTCATCAAGTATTAGAAATTTTTTTCTGTTGTCACTTCAGTAAAGCTTCCAAATTTTCATTGTTTAGAAGAGTAAGTTTTAGATTATATAACCTTAGAATTATGATTAAAAATATTACATAAGATAATAGTGGTACTTAGTGCTTTAAATAATCGGAGTAGTTTCCAGCTGTGCTTCAGTATGAAAATTGCTGAAATAATTTGCCTTTCACTATTAAAGTAGAATTTAGAATTTTAAAAATGTTTAATCATTTTGTAGACATTATTGCATTTACTACAAAACATATTTTTAAAAAGGAAAAAATATAAAGCAAGATAAAATGTTGTCTTATTAAACTGTCCACGTAAAATATAATATACTGCAAAATGATTACTTTAAGTATGTTTTTAATTTTTTTTTTTTTTTTTTTTTTTACCATACTATTATTAATAGATTTTTTTTCTGTTCCGTTTAATAACAGTGCTTCACTCATCGGAATCTTGGTTGGAAAATTCATGTCGTGGACGAAGATCCTACTGTCGCCTTAGCAGATATGAGTGTCGCAGGAGCAATGGGTCAACATCTAGAAGAAAATGTTCCGAATCATTCACGGATTTTATTTAGCAATTATTTAGTTATATTTATTTTGTTGATATCAAAATACTTTTCAACGAGATAAGTTGGATCTATCTCATAGTGTATTTTAAAAATCCTCCCACTAGAAATTTCTTAATACAGTATAAGCCAAATTATACATTTCTGATTCTGAAAGTCGTGCATCTCAAAAATACTGTTCAAAAACACTTTATCCTTATCACACACATTCTTAGAATAATACAGGAATTTGTATTACGCACAATACTTCAGTATCACATGGTCGTATTGAGACTATGTTCCATGGAACACAATATCCTACAGTGAATAAAATTTCATATATTTAAAAAAATAATTTGCTGGGAAATATCTAAATAAATGTACGCGTCCAATTTTGTGTAAGAATGCTTAAGTTTGTTTGAGAAATCCCTTTGTTTTGTATAACTGTTCGTTCCATTTCAAGCAAGCAGATTTTAAAGGTTTTTAGACATTTCATATGATTCGCAAATTTCGCGATTCTACCAGAATCAAAACTTCTATATTTTGTTCTATGCACCTTTTAATTTTCATTAAAAAAAAATAATAATAAGTTGCTTAGGGTGACCAGATGTCCTTTAATTCCGAGGACAGTCCTCAAAATCTGTCCTTTGTCTCCAAAAAATTACTATAATAATTTATTATATGAATAATAAATAAGCTAAAATAAATACTTTCAGGTACTTCATACATAAAAATTGTTTTTAGAATTTAATGTGATTCATTTACTTTATCCTTAAATTCTACTAAAAAAATCTGATCGCCCTACAGTTATTTCTCTATTGTCGCATATTTTTAGTTTCTTAAATGGTAGATTTATCATAATTTAAAAAATAACAAAATATTTATAGATGAATAAGTTCATATAATTAATAATTAATGATGTGAAAAATTAATCAGAAATGTAAATTTTAACATTATTGTAGAATACCAAATATTTTAGGTGCCGCGTGAAAATTTACTAACGGACAGAACTATTCTAAATACAAAAATCTATGAATTTCTGTTAGATCTACAAGTGGAAAACTCATTATCTTTTCATATATTTGAAACTTACCAATTAGTCAACAAATTATAAGATATGAATCCCTTATGGAAAAAAAGCATTTTCAACAAATGCAAATAATTCCACCAACTAATTTGCATGAACACAAGAAGTAGACAGTTAGCCCTGACATTATTTTTCTTTAATTTCTTAATTAGTTGACTTTCGCCATGGAGTTTTATTTACATTTTTTTTATTGTTTCTATTTAAACAGAAGTAGTTGATCTAATAGTCCAAATTTTAAAAAGTTTCATTATAAATTTTAATAAAGATTTAATATAATCTCATCAAGTAACATAATTGTATTGCTTTTAGTTGCAGACTTACTAAATCATATATATTTTTTAAAATATGCATATTGCATGATGATGTGGCGAAATGAACTAATTGCCTACAACTCTTTTCTATTTGCTTCCGTTCTTACATGAACTGATGGCAGATTAACAAGAAAGGAAAATATTACATTTAACTTGATTTGCATGTTGAAAATCTGTCAAAAATCTCCCCATCATTAGGCAAAGTGTTTATGGAAGCATATTGTTTCAATTTATATGAATGAAAATGATCTCTAAGAAACGTAGAAGCCGGTCTAATGAAACTGAATGTGTAAAAAATGACTATAAAGCAACTTTATCCAACTCTGAGAAAATTGGGTTTAGAAAAATAAGACAGCAGAAAAAAATAAAAAATAGGTATCAATATGAAGGCTTTTTTATATGAAGCTTGTTTATATTTATATTTAATATGGAAACTTCAAATAGCACATCTGTGCTATATATTGACAGAAAATCCCTTCATTCAAACTAAAATGAACTAATTTCGTTAACAACACTTTTCATCCATGGCATTTGTGAATGCAAAGCACGCTGTGAAAGAAATGTTAAACAACTTATATTTCATTTTGCAAATGTATCCCAAAGTAGACCTCCTTTATGCGTATAAAAACGTAAATAAGCTGTTTATTCCTGGAGAAAAAAAAAAAAAAAAATCCGCGTGAACGGTATCAATACTGTCTAAAATAAGTGACGTTTACTTCAAAAGTTTACATTATGCCATATGATATAAAATAACATGTTAATATTTATGCGTCGTTTCCTCGGGCGAAATAAACTCGTGAATGACAAAAGAAAAAAAGTGTTCTAATTTATTTTTTATTTTTATGTTGTACATTCTGGCGTATACTGTACAATATGGTACTGAAGTACTAAGGATCAGAAAAGTTTCTTACGATTCTATAAAGAAATGTACCAATTTCTCTGTACCAATTTCCATGCTTACATCAATACAAATTTTCATGTCATAATACTCATTTCTTTTCAATGACAATATTTAAATTCATACATAAATATCATAAATCATCTTTCAGAAATTGTTTTTATACACATGAGTTTTACTGTTGTTTTAACTAATGGCCATTTTAAAACCGTCCACTTAAAACTTTCATTTCATACTTTTTATCAGTACTTTATTTTTGTGCCACAAAAATGAAATACTTTTATTTATGATTATAGCTGAGAATTTAGAATCAAAGTGTTTTAAAGTTAATAAAACTAAATTTGAGAAGGTGAAAAATATGTACCGAAATAAATATGTTTAGTTCTATGTGACGAAATTGTAATGAAACATTAAAGCCTTAATAAATGTATTTTAAAGTAATATTCTAATTTTCTCTTAAATATAATATATTTTTTCCTTAACTAAATATATCATTTTTTAAGAGAATCATGGGCAAAAGAATATATATATATATATATAATAAATAAATAAAATAAATATAATGTGATGTAATATAATACAGTAAATACTGTGATGAAAAAAAAGAAACTACAAAATAAATTTAATGCAGATTATATATATATATATATATATATATATATATATATAACATATGTGACTGTACTTTCATTAATCTTGCAGTTAACAGAAAAATTAGCTTCTTTACAGTCCATAAATAAAAATGAGAATTAAACATTATGTCTCTCTCTGCATTTAAGCTTTATAAACATGGATGGAAGCGACTTTTAATTATCCTAATTCTCTGAACGTCCCTCGGTGATTCTTCTTTGACAATAATACCAAATGTAAAAGTGACCAGGAATAAAATTCTATATTCAGACACAATTTCTTTGACTTCCATGATTTCCAAAGCAGCCCCAAAACAAAAATGTAAATACTTTCCATAAAATCGTATCTATGAAATAAGAATGAAAAAGGAAAACAAATAGATTCTTGTAATGATAATAAAATGTGAGATCGAGAAGTTAAGAATAGATTTTTTGTATTGAATTACTTGTATTACTTGTATTACTTTACTCATTTGTCTTGATTAAAACTGAATAAATTACTCAACATTATGTAGAATAAACAAAATAAGATATCCATAAATTAATTTTCTTATTTTTACTTGTAAATCCTACAAAGCATCTCATTGACAGCACCGCCTACAGAGAACTTGCTTTCTGACAAAATATTTTAACAGTAAAATGTCTTTTACTCTTATTACCTTATAACTTTTCATTTTGAGCTAATATTTTAATTACAATTTGTTTACAGTTTATCTTAAATGAAAAATATTTTATCTCTTGTACATTCCTATCAACTCAATTTATATACATATATGGGGCGATAATAACCTTCACCAAAACAAATTTACCTTATTTGTTTAGTAAATACATGTAAAATTAAAGTTAGGATGCACAGTCGTGACTCTTCAAAGGAAACAGACTTGATTTAGGGAACTTTACTTTACTTAATATTTAAGAGTAGGGACTTTGAAGGCGATGGAGAATGAGGACGTTATATCCAGTCGCAGTACTTTAATGTTGCAGTCTCGGATAGCGGCACGTAATTACATTAGGATTTCATTGTTATATATATGTATATAAAATATATATGTATGAAAAAAGAATATATTCTTTTTTCATTTGGTTGTCTAATAGAATCTACCTAAAAAAATAATAAAAATGTAACTTTTTTTTTTTTTCCAAAATTTTTACATAGACATGCATTTTTTAATATTTTTTTCTCAAAAACTAATTAATAAATTTCAAAATATGTCCTTAATTCTTTTAAGTAAGTTTTATTAAACACGCAAAAAAAAATTATTAAGTCTCTTTTTAAATATCTGTAGAAATTTAAGCATTTTGAAGATCACGAATTCCTGAAAAAATGCAATCTGAAAAAACGCAATTTAAGCATTTAAAATCTGTAATATATATACATACATATGTAAAATTAAAATCTGGGATTCTGCGGGTGTACAGTCGTGGATCCAAAGAAACAGACTAGATTTCTGGCACTTCTCTTTGTTTAATACCTATAGAGTAGGGACTTGGAAGCCTCGGGGCCCTAGTTGAAATCTATCTAGCCGATGATAGTTCAAATATCTCTAATCGCTCTCTTAATTTTTGAGTTTTCTATTTTATACCCGTAATTTTTGGTGTAATTTGGCGTATTTCTAATTCCCTCCTTATTTTCTTTATTGGCTATTCAATATAATACCACGCCTTCTCTTTGTGTCTTATTGGTTGTACTTTCGTTTTTCCCAGACATCGTGACGCCTTTTGGCTTTCCACTTTTGTCAATTCACCAAGTCATTAAAACAATTATTTATTACTTTATTTTGACATAAGTAATCAAACCCTAATTTAGAATAATAAATCTTTTATTTCTTTTAACATTGCTAATTTAATTCTTGTATTGAATCTTTCTGACGCCAAATATTTTTTTATTGCTCAGCATTAAACTTATTTATAGACTATTTCCAGGCATCAAAATGCTTAATGATTAACTTGTTCATTTATTTTTGAATGATGATCGCGATTGTAAATTCCCATTCGTTATTTTTTAGGCTTTTAGTCTTACAGCCTAATATGAAATCTCCTTTAAGTTATTTTGCAATATTACTTTTAAATATAAAAAGAATAATTTAAAATATAAAAATATTAATTTAATTCTTGTCTCTCTTATATTAATTTAATTCTTGTCTCTCTTATATTAATTTAATTCTTGCCTCTTTTTATCCATTATATTTCATATATATATTTATTTATTTATTTATTTATTTAAAATACCATAAGAAATGTTACCTGAATATATATGTTACTGAACAAACCCAATATAGTTCAATGTATAAATATTAAATGGAAATACAAGCTTTTATATGAAACCTACTTCAGCGGTGCCGTCAAAGCTGCCAAGTTCCCTTAAGCTACTCTCTTATTATAGCGTAATTAAAAAAATAAAAATGTATATATTCAGTTTTTTATATATATACTTTATACTGATAGAATACTGATAGAATTAAACAAGACGATCACCTTCTGAAATTGCACCATCATTTATTGTTTGAATCTAATTATGTATATTTTTATTTTTAATAAAATCAATTAAAAATTTTTGTAATTATTCAGCTTTCATTATCTTCATTATGTGCATTTTAGAAATGTTTTCATATGTAAATAATTATTAAAATTAATCAATTTTTATTTATGAAAATCGTCATTAGTATCGTTAATTAAATGTATGCTGCAGTACTTGTAATTAGTACTATGTATTGTTCTGCTTTTATTGTTCTATATTTGAGATAAAGTTTTTAATTTTAAATTAAAACTCTTAGTTGTCATTTTTGGTTATATATTTCAACATAAATTTATGAAATTCAAAAAACAAATAAAAGATATAGTTTTTTTTCATACATCTGGATTTACATTATTTATATGTATAAATAGGTAGTGTTAAAAACTATATTGTTGATATTGTAACTTTGGAATAAAAACTTAAAGATAATTTTTTTAACTATTTTTAACGCAAGTTTATAAGATCGTCTAAAATGAACTTTATTTTAAAAATATTTTACCTTATTCCACAGTAACTTAAATGAAAATCTATAACAAAAATTAGCATAAAATAATATAGAGTGAAAAAAGATTACAGATTCTCTCCTTTATCTAAGAAGTAATTATAATACTTTTTTAATGTAGTAAAATTCTTCTGTATCACATATAAGGCAGTGGGATATCCATGCGATCACATTTTGACGCCGTAGGTGTAGACGATGAAAATTCGCGCCAATGCGTTTGTTATGGTACAGCAGATGGCAATGATCACTTATCGTCAGAGATGTAGGAATAGCCCAAAAAAAGTTGTCTTCGCTATAATATTATTGCGTGGATGAATGCATACACCCTTGTGCAAATTAATTGAAACAAACTACTTTTTTCGAGAATTTTAAATCCATTCCTATCCTATTATTCTTTTATAATCATACTGAAATGTGCTAAAATATGGGTGGGATGAATAAATCCTTCCCCTAGCAACAATTTCCACCAAACAGAGGGGCTCGTCGAGCGCATGCGCAGAAACTTCTGTAGATGAAAGCTCCAGCTATGATCACATCAGTTGAGAGTCCACTGTCGTTAGAGATGGATGTGACGCAGCGAAAGCTTGCAAAGATTGTTACTCTCTCCAAACATACTCCAAAGACTTATAAAAAGATTTCGAAGATAGTTAGCATTGGTATTGCAACTGTGAGTCGTATCATAAAACAAAATAAAGAAACAGGATCCATATCTCCAAAGCGGAGAGTAAAATTTAACCGAAAAAAGAAAGCAACGCCAATAGATGATTCTTTTCTACTTATACAAAGTAAAAAATACCCTCAAAAGACTAGTGTTGCACTTAATAGACATTTAAAAGAGCATAGAATAAATATTAGCTCATCTACTGTTTGGAGGCGATTTCTTGCAGCCGGTCGGCCAGCCTATCAGTCTACGAAGAAACAGCTTCTGACCTAACCAATGAAGAAAAATTCGTACTTGTGGGCGTTAAATATAAGAATTCAACATTCGAAAATTAGAGAAAAGTACTATTTAGCGACGAAAGCCTTTTTTTTTTGTCTAAGGCCAGAGAACTCAACACGTGCAGAAATCGCCCGGCGAAAGAATTCGAGATTGACACATCAACCAATTTCATAATCACCCTCAAAAGAAGATGTTTTGGAGTTGTTTCGGTTACAATGGGGTTAGTTCTTTGTAGCCTGTTGACGGTATGATGCGTACTGAGAAATATATTACTATTTTGCATAAAAAAGTTGTTCCAGAATTGAAGAATCGATACCTTAATAGAACGGGGATTTTTCAGCAGGATTTTGGCCCGTGCCATACGTCCAAAATGGTTAAGAAATTCATGTCTGAGAATCAAATTGAGACACTGGAATGGACTGGGAACTCTCCTAGTATCAACCCAATGGAGAATTTCTGGGTTATATGTAAGAATCGCCTATTAAATATGGACTGTACAATTATGGAAAAGCTATTCACTGCGCTAATTCATGTGTGGTGCAAGGACACAAATATTATAAGCCATTGTAAAAAACTGTTAGAATCCATACCAAATCGTGTCCAAATGTTAAAAAAGAATCTTGGGGATCATATTATGTACTAAAAACTTTTTATTTTGTAAAAATTTAAATAAAATAGCATTTCTTCTTAGTTTTAACAATTTTTCGAGTTTGTTTCAATTAATTTGCACAAGGGTGTAGATTGGAGGCTGGGACTATCCAACAAGCACGATATGATGTAGAGAAAAAAAAACTATGCAAAGGGTGCACTCCTGAAGTGAAAGAAATCACAAGTATACTTCAACCATATTTCTTGCGATCATAAAAGAATTTGCGCATGTGCTGACTCAGCGAGTTCAGCGTTAAAAAAGGGGGTAATAACCAAGGGTTGAGACAAAATAAGCGACAAGGGAACGCCGAATGACTAGATGTTCATCAAATCCCAGCCTGTCAGTCATTTCGAAACCCCTCAAGTTTTTTTTTTAATCGTCCTCAATGCTAGGCGCAGGAAACATGGTTTTACTGTATCAGTAATTAAATTACAATATATCGGTAAGACCAAACAGCTGAAACAGCGTTGAAAATTTGTAGAGTCGTACGGCTGGCCAGTGTTGCCAACTCATAGGGATATTTTTATTAAATAAACACCATTAATTTTGAATAATGATGTTTGAGACATATGATAGTTGATTAGACGGACATGCAATTAGACAGACATCGCAATAAAAAATTAGTGATGGATAAAAAAAGTCCCTACAAGTTGGCAACGCTGCAACTGGGCAATGTTTAAAAATTCCAGCTTTTGCAATCATATTCTAGTACCGATTTACTAATGAAGTCCCAACAAACTGCTCCCACAAATGTCCAGCAAACAGCTTTAGCGAATTCCGGGCATATACAGTCGGTAACAAAAGTCTCCGAACACTAGCAAAAATTCCTATATAAAAAAAGTACACTTAATACAGTTTTGTTAAATAAATCCTTGTTGAATCCTGTTTTTAGACTGACTAAGAACAAGATTCGACAAGGATTTGTTTAACAAAACTGTATTAAGTGCGCTTTTTTTACATAGAAATTATTGCTAGTGTTTGGAGACTTTTATTACCGACTGTATATTACATAGTAATATTTTCAAGACAAATGAAACATAATGAAAAATGAAGATATAACCTCACCTTTACTAATTTTAATAAAGTAATATTCAGAATATTAATTCAGCAATATTTTCTAAGCCTATTTTAATTACTCAAAATCGAGAAAATATTGCCTGAATAAATATTAACTAAAATATTAAGTAACAAAATACGCAAGGGAATATTAAATAGCGGGATGATTACAACGTGTAACTATGCTTATATGAGGCGTTTAAGTGTTACATTGGTTCGTCTAATTCTGGTGGACAAATGCATGAGCGATTGCGGTTTGAACTCGTTATTCTGAATAAATTATATGAAATTTTCTGCATATACGTACAATTTACATATTCTGGGAAAGCAACGTCAAGTTAAAAGTAAAAAGTCAAGGAAAGGTCATCTTTCCAACGAATTGAAGAGGCTCAGTAAGTATCCTGTGGTATTAATAATCAGGTTGGGCAAGAAAATGATAGACTTCCATAGTATCTTCTTACAAGAAAATTACCTATTTCAAAATATTCCATCACCCTGGTGCGTGCTCTGTGCCGTCCTGTAGCGAATTCTTGGAGATTCGGTTGTGCTGGTCGAGCATCGTGTCCAAGAAAAACTCTGAAAAGTTAAATCGCAATGACAAAAAGTCCTATCTATAAGATAGAAGTCTACAGTTAGAAGTCTTATTCTAGTTCCTCCGGACATAGCTCATTTCTATGGGATGCTCAAATACCTCATAGAGTAGTTGGTCTCCATGCTGTGATCTGGCGTTATTCGCCTTTTGGGAGGTATCAAACCCTTTAAACTTGGTCTAGACCAGGTAGGTAGGGGCCGTCCAGAAATTTCCAAGATTTTAAGCCGCACCCCTCGTCATACATTTTTAGGTGGCGCAAGGAGGACAAATGTAATCATATTATCCCTGTCTGCTTCTCCATAAAAAGCATGTGCATTATAAATAAATCGAATAGCGCACGAGACTAGTTAGTGTTAATATGTCAACCACACTGCGCTAACGCAACGGGGGGGGGGGGGGGGAATTAAATAGTTTTCTCCCTTCCATCCCTGAAATATAGGACTTGAACTTCCTTACAGGTCGAACAAGTGTACTGCCATCATACATGTCTGCTCACTTGAATGATTTATAAATAGAATTTATTTGTCTAAATAAAATCTGTTGAAACCTGACTGAAAATTTTTCGCATCCTATATGTCAACAAATTTAGTAAGAAAATTAGTACTATCTTAATGTGCTAAAAGTTCGTTTAGGTATGTGATATGAGATTGCATACTGAATTTTCAAATAAAGTTCCTTATAGTGAATGGACTTTTTTTTTCTTTCTTTTTTAATCCATGTTTCTTTGTATCAGTATTTTTAGGTAAATTAAGATATTTCCTTATTTTTTTCTACAACATAACAATATCATAAATATTAATCTATAAATATAAAAGAAAATGACATGTTAAGACGAGATGTGAACATTTTTCAAAGAATTTTAATGAGCAATTTATTATTCCATTGCCAGTAAAAATAGCGTTAAATTTCTTCTGAAGGGTTTTTTTTTTTTTTCACCAGAGACCGAGTTAATGACATTTACAGATTTTTTTTTTTTTTTTTTAAGAAATTTGTCCAAAGTTTCAATGAAACTTTATTCTTAAATTCCTATTCTTAAATAGTCTTAAATTCCACGTAATTTTTCGGGTTTCTATTGCCATCTAACCAATCTTTCATAGAATGTTTTCTTAAATACGGGAAATGTTTTCTGTAAATCTAGAATTTTTTTTCCGAGTTATTTTTCTATACTTTAGATTGCTTAATCTTCTAAGTTTAGTTAGTAATTACTGTTTTTTGATATTTTACTGAATTATTCATTATCGTTTTCAATCTTTGCTGTTGACTTTGAAGAAATATTAGTTGTTATATATTTCAATTCATCCAAAAGGTTTGATGGAATATCAGACAAATATGTTTGATTTAAAGAATGTTTTTTATCGGAATCGTTATTATTCATCTCAGTAACTAGATCTTTTTTATTGCTTTGATTATTTAGATGACTGTTACCATTTTCCTTTATTTCGAGACCTTCGGGGTTTTCTTTTAGATCTGAATTTGTCGAGTTTGAGATTTCATGCATGGAGTTATTGCCTTTAATCTTCTGCGACAGATTTAAAATTTCGAATGAAATTTCAATTACAGATGAAGTATCGCTTGGTTTTTCCTCTTCAACAGAAGAAAAAGAGTTATTTTCAGACTCTTTGAAAGTTTTTATTTCAACTATTTTAGCGCTTGCATTTGAATTCAGTTCTTCATTCCTATCATCAATTTCAGGAATTTGCTCATTGGATCGGACATACAAAACTCCATCCGGTTTGTTATCTTTTGAAACTGGTTCACCATAAAGCAGAGGAGGAGTGAAGGAAGAATTCGTCTGCAAGTTAGATTGATAAAATTTTATTCTTCCGTCTAGTTTTGGCACAATTTCATAGACTCTTTGCAAATGTTCGACAAGAAGCACCGCATCGAATTGACCTAGAAATTTAAAATTAATTTTATTTATAATTACATTATTTAATTAACAATAATGGTAAAAAAATATTTTTAAAAGGAACTTTACATATTACTGCACTCTTTTAAATTTCTATAAAATGAGAAAATTTTTTGTTATAAAACATATATATTAAAATTAGAGATGTATGCTTTTTTTTTTTAATTAGAAAATATTTCACAAACAAATTTCTTCTCTTAATTTGTTTTCTCTTTTTATCAAACAAAATATTAGCTAGATTTCCTTTTAATAATCGTATTTCTTACCACGGTGAATGAAACTGTAAGAGACAAAATCTAGCTGGATCTTCGCAAAATAGATAGGAATAAAAATTTTATTAAAACATATACGAATTACAAAGCTATAAACTATATTACTTTTCCTTAAATGACCGGGCACTTTCGATACATTTTGTCAAATATCAAGAAAAGTTCTTAACCAATTATCCTAAAATTTTTGGCAAGTAAAGAGCATGTTATACATCAGCAAAGTTAATTCAGCAAAAGTTTTGCCCCGAAGCCAAAAAGGGAATCATTAAAAAAATTTAAGGAAAAACCAACAACAATCGAGGATTTTTCATTACAAAGTGCGGGTGTTGGACAAAATAATGGAAACACCTTCATTTTTTTTTTACGTTTTGTCGAATATCATGAAAAATACTTAATTTTTTTGTACTTGAACTTTGGGAATAAGGAAAACATGTCTTTTCTCACATTTTTCCGCAAAGATTTTGTCATGAAGGCTCTTAGGGAAAGAACAACAAATCCAATAAAGTAAAAATTGTTTGTGATTACACTATATCTGCAAATGCATCGATTCATCTGTAAAATTTTAGATATGGTTATAAATGTTATATTTTAAATGAGTATTGAGTTTTGTGAAGATAGATTGAATATTTAAAGAGTTATAAGTATTTTATTATAAAATGCAAAATATTTTCGCAAGTTTTTGCTTTAAAACTCTAAAGATTTTTCTCCAAATTTCATGAAACCTTCAGAAAACATGACAAAATATGCCTAAATCATTACACTATAGTTTAAAACAAATACATTTAATAGTCAAAGATATATGGACAGTTGTACTAAACAATTTATTACTGCACATCCACGGACTGTAGCAAAGCAATTTTGCCAAAAGTCAATACTCAACTGTACAGAGACCCTTATAAAAAAAAATGCAGTTGAATATTATAAAAATTCGTAAAGATATTAGTGATTAAATGAGCTGTTTTTAGGTGTTTTCTCAAAAGGTCTTTACGATAAAGGATCATTCACAAACGAAATATTGTATCAGAAAAAACTATGTTACACAATAAAACTTGATACATTATTTGTAATTTATTTTTCTTTTCTTTTCTTTCTTTCTTTCTTTTTTTTTTTTTTTTTTTTTTATAGGTTTATAATATAACTATTAATTTAGTTTGACTTATAGTTTTAGGTCAAGGCTAATTAAATACCAAATTTTCATAAATTTCATTAATTGGTGCGTGAGATATGACGTCGAAGTTATTTGTGACACAGACAGACAAATACACATACAGACATTTTCTAAAAATGGTCAAACAGTGTAAATCCATCGCCAACCGGATGTCCAAAATTTTTAAGAATCCAATATTTCCTTCTTATATATATATATATAGGAAAAGTAAAAAAAGGGAAAATGATAGGAAACTTATCAATATTTATTTACAATCAAGGAACAATGAATTACTATTAAGTGAATTAAAAAAAAAAAAAAAAAAAAAAAAAATCCCTTTTCGGAAAGCTTAAAGGCAAAGGTAGATACGTTAATGTTACAAAAGTAAAGAAATATTATATATGCATAAACGCATACTTAGCCAATGGCTTTGTTCCCACACATTGCATTATTTACGTCGCTATTCTGTTTCCAAGAAATTTAATTTTCAATTACAAAAGGATTTTATTCATTCTGCTTAAAATTTTAGGCTAGATTTATGGGTCTGTAAAGGTTTCTATTTTTTTCTTAAATCCAAGCTCATAATCACTCAACAAATAGAAGCCATAAAGATATACAGTCTCAGCAATGGTGAATCCGAGAGGGGGCTACTGGGCTACAGCCCAAGCAGAATCAAAATTATAAATTTTATTTAAAATCCATATAACTGTTGGTTTAATATCTGTCTATTAAAAAAAAATAATAGAAACGCAAAAATGCACTTGTGACCTTACTGTGGTCAATCACTGGTGAGCCTGGCGTTGTTATGGTCAAGTCAAATATAGTTAAGTGGTAGCGGTTTTGGATAATTATTTCAATGAAATTTTTACTGAATTATTGAAAGTTTGGTATTGTGTTTTTGTGATCCTTATTGTCAGATGAGTAAAAATTGTAATAAAATGAAACTGTTTTGGTTCACATAAGCTATGCAGTTTTGTTATTCAACATGGCTGTACAAATTTATATGAACTCAGCCTCTCCGAGACCGAAATCCTGGATCATTAACATTAACATTAGTTAACATTGGACCATTTGAGGCCACTAAATTTCAATGTCAATTCATGATTTGGCGAGATTTTGGTGACAAAATTTGCGACTTAGCAATGAAATTTGTGATTTGGTAGCAAAATTTGACAGTTGACGACGAAATTCGTTATTTGACGACAAAATTTGGCAATGGAGAATGGCAGCTTTTGGCGTCATTATATTTTCTTCCCACGCAAAAACCTCATATCTCTTCACAGACCAATATCTTGTTTCCACAAGATAAAAATTCAAAGGAAGCTGTAACGTATTACTGTCAATTTCAATCGTAAATTTTAAATTATTGCGTAAACTGGCGTTCTGAACTATTCACCACAAACGATATTTTTACTAAGACTAACGCATTATTTTAATTTTATGTTTTTAAATTACTAATTAAAGCTGTTACCATGGTTTTTATATTTTCAGCGATCTTTTTTATTATCGTTTGCACGTAACGTAAGCATCAGATTATAAATTTCAGCAATTAACCCTACAAGGCTCAATTTTTTTTTAGTGCGCGACAAAAATATATAGGTTGTAATTAGTGATCAGAAGATAGGGAAAACTTATAAAAATAAAAATAAAACCATATTTTACGGAAAAATCAACTTTTTATTTCAGTTCCGCATACGGTACACTGAGCCTTAACTATACTTTTTGGTATTAAACTAGTACAATTGAATTGTTTTGGAAATAGTTTCCTATTTGAATTTTTTTCAATTAGTGACTTATTATTTTAAACAAAATTAAATAACTATTATATATTTTACTTTTTTATATATTGCAATTTATAATAAGCAAAATCATATAACTAATATAATAAATTTGTTATTTTTTTATTGATGAAAAGATCTAAAACAATTATTATATTTATTTAGGCAAAGTTCTATGCGACATTTGTCGCAAGATAAGAATGTTTTTCCTTTGCAACCAGGATATTTGCATCATTGTCTTTTTTCACCCCAAACAGGAAAATGCTCAAACCCATCACGTCTGACATCACGAGGAGGTAGGATTGATGTAATTGTCTTCTGCCTTTTATTTTCAATTTCATCAGATAAACTTGATCTACCTCTCTTTTTGTTTATCGATAGCCCAAACATGCATAAACTTTTCCCTACTTCAAATTTGAAGTCCTTCTGTTTCATTGGGGTTGGCGTATGCTGCTGCTCCCCGTACAATAACCAGCAATTGATAAGAATTACATCAAGAAGATGATAAAATAGACTCAAGTACCATTTTCTGGTCCTAATTTTTATTTTATATTTCCCTAGGAACGAATCCAGGAGGTCCACACCCCCCATATGCTGGTAATATGTTTTGATTATTTGGGGCAATCCACTTGTATATACTTTTTCTGTTTCTTTCACTATCTTCTTGCTGTTTCTATTGGCTCTTGACCCACAAAAGACGATGATAAAACGACTGGTTTGTTATCGTACCACATAACGGTGACAATATCTGTATTATCACAATTTGCTACCCATTGCTCTGAATAACCTCTCTGAACCTTTTCCTTTTTTAGGTCTTTTATGGAAGGTATTTTGAGGTCTTTTCCTAAACGACCTTTGTTGACAGTTCCCAGCGACTGTATTCCCTCTTTGGCCAAATAAGCAATCAACTCTGGCGACGTATAATAATTATCAAAGAATAATTTGTAATTTTGATTCTTCGATGATCGTCTAGGTGCCCGAGATTGTGATAATGGTACCTGTAGTTGTCCCTGAAGTCATTCCTGATGTACTACGCTGAGGGTCTGATATTTCAGACTGACGATTTTCAATATTCGTTAGAACCTCGTTGACGGGAGACGAACACTGATGCCTCTGCGGAGATAAGGAAGTTTCCACGTCGCTAAGTGGCTCGGATAAAAAGTTTTGGATGGACTGAATTTTTTTCGTTGTCATCATCACTTTCAGCGTCAGAAAAATCTTGTTCATCTTCACTTCCAGAAGGAATATTCAAGAAACCCTCAATATCTTCATCACGCGATCTTCTTCGCGACATTATCTGCAATAAAATCAAAGTATTGACAAGGAAAGTTATCGTAAGTATGTATAAGTAAAAATGGACACTAAAGCTCAACGTACCGTATGTGGAACATACATAAAAATATGATTTACTAATACGTTTACTATTGTAATATAAAAAACAACTTACCTCTGCAAAATATACACTTCGTTATAACACAGAGTATTTTTTTCGAGTCAAAACTCTTCAATAACTATTCTTTTTTTTTTTATTTTTGAATTCAGACAAACGACTAACGTATCACTTTCATTCAAATTTCACACTGAGTGCACTATAACAAAAACACGAACGACATCTTTAGGTAAAGATTCGTATTACTACATTGCTAAATGTCAGTAGCTTCTATCAAGATGTCAAGAGATGTCGCTACTAATAGTTTTATAGCTATAGGAACGATTAAAGTCGGTGTTCCACATATGGAACAGGGTGCCTTGTAGGGTTAAAGCTATAGAAAATGTCGGCTTCATCACAATTGACGAAAAATCACTTTTTAACTTGTAACTTTTAACTTTAAGCAATTGAAGCTACCGAAAAAGTTTAAATACAAACATTGTTCTTTAGGGTAAGGCCGTAATTCGCCTGATTTGAAGTTTTTTCCTTTCAGTATAATATTTCTCTAACGTGGACCAGTTACTATTATATTTTGTATAAACGATACGATAGTGACAATAAAATACGCAAGGATAAAAAAAATAATATACAAGAAATATTTAAGCATGCGAACTCAGTTCAGTGATAAAATAAAATAAAAATGACGGCATTTGTCTGATTAGATCATTTTATAGAAAAATTTATTTTTAAATGTTGCATCTTTATCATCCTTGCAAGCGTCATTTTAAACCCAGCAATACTTTAAAGATATAAACAAAATATGAACTTTTTCATGAATTGACAGAAAAACGCAATAATAAAAAGTGTAATCAAAATAGGTACTAAGTGTTAACAAAATATTATGCCAAAATGAATAAACAATAAAATAATAAAATAAAAGGGATCTCGTCAACATGGCGGCAAACATTTAAACGTCGCCATAGGGGTACTTTATTAAAGCTGTCTTTAATAAAGCCTGGGGAAATATGAAAACTTGGTCGTCAAACATGAATTTTATTTTGAAACTTTTCATTGAATGATTTAGTTTAACGACAATTAGCGTTTCATCTCACAAAAACTAATAATAATTTAGCTTCTGGTGAGTTAAAATTTTAATTGGATGTTAAAATTGGTTTAAGACTTATAAGTTTCAAATTTTAAAACTGAAAAAAACTAGTATGTTGTGGCCACCACAAGACTTTCTTCTATATTTTCATATACAAATTCACACAGTAACAATATTTAAAAAAAAAAAAAAACATGTTAAAAGTAAAAAAAATCGATAACTTTGTTTTAAATTATCACAAATTTATATTTCAACCATTCGTTTTAAAGGTATCGACGAAACCTTTCGAAAGATACCCATCTCGAAAATTTACCCCACCCCGGGGGGTACTTCACCCCAGGGGGGGGGAAACGATGCCCCCACATGCACAAAATTTTTTTCCTAATTAACTACTACTATTATCAATAATTTATATTAATTTTACAATCACAGGTTAAGAATAACTCTCATTATGTACATTTATACGAAATTTTGTCCTAAACTGCCATGTTAAAAATTTAGAAAAAATACGATCACAGAGCCTCCTGTTGTACGATTGATCCCTAATTCTAATCAGCGCCAATTTATGTCAGGGGCCAACTAAATACCAAGTTTGGTTAAATTTCGTTTAAAAAAAAAATTAAGTACGATTTTTTTTTTTAAGTTTTTTTTCGTAAAAAGTAAAAAAATCGATAACTTTGTTTTAAATTATCACAGATTTATAGTTCAACCATTCGTTTTAAAGGTATTTACGAGACCTTTCGAAAGATACCCATCTTGAAAATTTGCTCCCTCGAGGGGGGACTTCCCCCCCCCCAGGGGGGTTGACGAGACTCCTACACATACAAAAAAAATTTTCCCAGTTGACTATCTCTGTTATAAATAATTTTTGTAAATTTTATAATGATTACTAAAAAATAATTATCTTTATGCACATTCTTACAAAATTTTGTCCTATATCACCATGTTAAAAATTTAGAAAAAGTGGGATGGCAACGCAACCTGTAAGACAATTTTTACCAAAAGTTGATAGACACTAATTTATGTCAAGGTGCATCTACATACCAATTTGTATGAAATTCTGTGCAGTAATTCCTGTGATACAGTTGTCACAAAATTTTGTCACACACACACACACACAGACAGACAGACATTTTCTAAAAATGATCAAATCGTGTTCTACAGCTCTCAAAACATGTAAATCCATCAAAAACCCGAGGTCGAAAATTTTTACGAATCCAATACTTTCTTCTATTGAATATAGAAGAAAGTAAAAAGAAAGAAAAGAAAAAGAAACTGCGAAAATTTCGCATGGGTTTGCTAGTTTTTAATATTAAAGAAATTATGGGCAAATGAAAATTTACACCCCCACCATTTCCACCCCTTTTGAGTTGGATACCCCATCTACGAACTCGACCGAGATTTTTACTGTCCTGACAACATATCCCGAGCTGGTTAAATTTAAATAAAAATTACTCCAGTTATCGTGTTCACAACTTAACATGGGAAGAAGCGTAATAGTACACACACACACACACACACACACACACACACACATATATATATATATAAACATATATATATAAACTTTTGAACGTAGAGTGGTTTTGGATTCTAGGGGTCATGACCGGTGAAGATATGAAGAAATTTTCCAGAAGTTGTGTCATGAGGGCCATTGCAATAGGTAGATTTCCTATGAGGAATCTACCTAATTTGGATGAAAATCCTTATACTTTCACGTTTTTGTACAGTAACTGAAATTCAGTTTATTGCATCAACGATAACGTTTTGAATTTTCACGATATCTGTCTGGGGTTTCCATTTAAGTAACTCAATACATTTGGCTAATAAATTATGCAAATTAAGTTTCTTTAAAGATTGAACATGCGCAGTTAAAAATTATTTAGAAAAAATGCTCTTGTTTCATTGGGTATTCCTTATATTTAGATTATGATTGCAATGTATTGCGTCTGATGTAGTATGTCACGTTTTCTAAAAAAGGTATTGCATTGATTTTTTTTATCCTATATGAGATAATCACAAATATGATGTGGGCACCACATGATTTCTTTATACATCCATTGGAAAATACATATTGTTATGAAAACATTGACATTTTTGTGTGAGATAACTGTTTCGTAAAAAAACAGGCAGGTTCCATTCTACGAACATTCCTGAAAACAAGAAAAAAAAAAAAACTACTACTCCAAAAAAAAAGTCAAAAAGTCACGGAAATAGGATTATATATACTGCAAGATAAATTTAGTAGTTTTTTTTTTTTTTTTCAGGCGTTATTGCAGAAGTGGAGTTATTACTCCACGGGTTATTACAGAATCTCTCATTAGCAAATCACAGCTTAGCGTTCAATGAAAATCATTCGAATACAGATGGCCTACTTTTGTTCTGTGTAGTGAAAATTAAGTGGCGAGAAACGATACATTTTACCAAAACAATTAACTACGTTAAAATTGAGAAAGGGTTTACTAATCCTGAAACAATATTTGTCATCAAATGCTATGGCTAATCTCGCCAAGCCGCCAAGTGTGTAGGCAACGAAAATTTTGGCCTGGCATCGATTTTGACTTGGCGACCGAATTTGGCGAGAATATGCAGTTTAGGCTTGTCAAAGTTTGGAAGCTCTAACTTCAATAAGAACAGAGTTCTAGAATTTTCCGGAACGATTCATTGGTTTATAGTGCTGAACTAAATTCTTCGAAAGTTCTATAAATGGCAAACAAGAACATGAAAAAAAGAGTGATTATTAATGATTGTACATTAGAACTTATCTCCACCTTTACGCGCTACTTTCTATACGGTATTACAGTAAAAGTGGAAACAGATGGTAGTTTTTCCTTTTCACGATGGTGGGGTTTGACTTAGCGTCAAATTAAACATTTAAATATGGCGAAAAGTGGTAGTTCAGGATTCCCAAATTTAGAAACTCTAATTTCAATAGGAGTCGAGTTATGGAATTTTTTGTAAATATTTATTGGTTTCTAGCGTAGAACTACTTCGAAAATTCTATAAACCACTGACAATACTTTCGATGAATTCAAATTCCATTCAGACTTCGAAATTTTCGGTTGTTCCTAGATTAGCGAAATTTCTGCTCTGGAATGTATTTAGCAAAGTTTATTTGATTTCTGTAGTAAGAATGGCTGTTTCATTGGATTGTTTCGAGAGTATTCACTAACTATTGATTTTTGTGATACAGAAAAGAGGTTTTTTTTCAACTGTTTCCTGAACATTCATTAGTGCATTCATCGACTAGAACCTGCTTATGTGTTTAAGAATTACTTTATACATTCAAGAATGTCGACAACTTTCATAAAAATATTATTGCTGGCTCTATCTACGGGTTTAATATTCATTAAAAAATGTGATGTGGGCACCACATGACTTCCTTATACACTTATTGAAATATACATATTGTTACGAAAACATTGACAATTTTTTATGAGATAACTCGTGCGTGAAAAAACAGGCAGTTAAACATGCCCAAGTCCATAAACATTCCTGTAAACAAGCCAAGAAAACTATTACTCCAACCACAAAAATCACGATCGAAGGATAATATAAACCATCGATAATATAAACCATTGAAATATCGTTTGCTCTAAAATAGTATTCCAAAGATTATTACAGAATCCCACAATGGCAATTCATTATCAGAGCTTAGAGCTTAATAGAATCTCTAGAGTCTTGATAGTGTACGTTTTTCCTCTTGGCGAAAATGGATGGGGAGAAAAGGTACGTTATGCGAAACTCATTAACACCGTTAAATTAGAGAAAGGTTTTACTAATCTTGCTACCCTCAAATAATATTTTCTGACAAATTTGATCCCTAATTTTGCCAAATCGCCAAGTTTTTCGCCAACGTAAATTTTGTTTTCGGCTTAGAATTTCATGGTTTGAAGTCAAATTTGGGGAATTGGCAACCAAATCTAGCAAAATTTTGCAATTTAGGGTTGCCAAATTTTGGAAGCTCTGACTTCAAAAGGAACAGAGTTCAATGAATTTCCCGGAAAGATTCATTGGTTATAGCGCAGAACAAAATTCTTCGAAAGTTCCATTAATGATTAACAAGATTATATATTAAAAAAAGAGTCATTATTGATGATTTTACACTAGAATTTGCCAATTTCTTTATGTGCTGCTGTCTATACGGTATTACAGAAAATGTGGGAAAAGGTGGAAGTTCCTTCATTTCCACGAAGGTCAACGTTGACTGAGCGCCCAATAAAGGAATCTGGCATCCAAGTTTGACGAAATATGGTAGTTTAAAATTTCTAAAGTTTAGAATCTGTAACTTCAGTAGGAGTCGAGTTTTAGAATTTTCTGGAATGATTCATTGGTTTCTAGTGCAGAACTACCTCGAAAATTATATAAACCACTGAAAGGGTCTCGATGAATTCAAGTTCCATTCAGACATCAAACTGTGTGGGAAATTCTAACCTTGTTTGCTTGACTAACCTTGAACTAACCTTGATTGCTTGACTTCTGTAGTATGAATCATTGTTTTATTGGATTGTTTGTAAATATTTATTTATTATCAATTTTTGCAGTAAAAAAAAAAATCAACTATTTTCAAAATATTCATTAATAAAAGTGCATTTGTTGACAAGAACCTTCTTATATCTTTACAAATTGTTTTCTATGCGCAAAAATGTCGACAATTTTCATAACAGTATAATTATACACTCTGTCTAAGGCTCTCTCTGTCTACTTTATCCATTAAATAAAGTACATTCTTCGACTAGAACCTGCTTACGTCTTTAAGAATTACTTGCTACACGCAAAAATGTCAACAACTTTCATAACAACATTATTATGGGCTCCATTATTACCTTTTTTTTTTAAATCTCTGTGAAGGTAGGTCATATATAATAGCCAAAACCTTTGTATTTTTGGACATTACGAATATAATTTTCGTAAATATCTCCAAAATGGAAAGTCACAGAAAGACCAAAAAGGAAAGTGCGCAACTAGACGTTTTAAAAAACCTACATACCAGTTTGCAACGTTCTACGTCCAACCGTTTTTGAGTTATGCGAGATACATGCATACGCGCGCACACACATATACGTACATACAGACATCACGAAAAATCATGTAAAATCGTAAATAACTCTAAAACGGAAGCTTGTGTCAAGACCAAACTTGGAAGTATATAACTAGACGTCACGAAAGTCAAAAATTTAAATTTACAACATTCTACGATCATTCGTTTTTAAGCTATGCGAGATACAAAATTCATTTCGCAAATCAGGATTACAATACTTTCTTAGAAACCTTTGGACGGCCCCTGCCTGCCTGGGCTCGGCCAAGCTTAACGGATTGGATGACGTCCGCCGGAGCGAATAAATGGCCAGATCACCGCATGGAAGCTGCCTACACCAGACAGTAATCTAGTAGCTAAATAGAGCGAGCTGTGTCCGAAGATTCTTCGTTAATCCTTCTTCCATCATCTTCAGAAACTAGATGGAACTGCTACGTCAATTCTGGGCAGCAATGTGACTAGAACACCAGAGCTCAGGAATTGCAGGGTAGCGACTTCTTCTTGGACACATAGCTCGATTTGCCCACCACACCCTCCAAGATAGCCACAGTGGAAACGCACAGACATGTTCCTGGATGTTATGAAATTTGGAAAAAGTGCGCTTACTAGCTGAGAGTAGAAATAATCGGAATTCAACAAAAATTAAAACAATTTTGAATTTAGGCAAAAAGGGAGAAAAAAAAATGGAAAAAAAAACCGCTGGGGGAGCCGCTAAAGGTAGTAGTGCACACAATAATTAAAACCAAAAGTGGAGGCCATTTAAAAAGGGGAAGGGGACAACACTTAAAATTTAAGAAAGACAAGTTGAACGAGTAAGGAAGAATAAGATTATGAAAAAAACAAAAACAAAAAAAAAAATTATTTATTTATTTATTTTTATTTTTATTTTTTTAATACGTGAAGCCACTGGGGGATGGAAGATAGTTTTTTGGGCGCATAGCGAAAATTTAGAAGTTTTTGAAGTGGCAAGGCCTAAATACACCTAATTGGGAGGGAAATTACAATGCGCAGGGAGGCCGAATGGAGAAGAGAAAGAGGGACCATCGCAATTTTGATCCACCACGGGGGGATGTTACCCGCGTTGGTAGTCCGATGACTGCTAAACGATCCCATTGAGCACTTGACGGTGCAGCACAGATTAACGAGGACAAGACACCGTCACACCCTCGTTAAAAAAAAAAAAAAAAATACAATGCAATACAATACAATACTTCCTTATACATTGTATAAGGAAGTAATAAAGTTAATCGTCAACTAGAACCTGTTTATTCTTTAGGAATTACATTCTACATGCAAAAATGTCGACAAATTTTAAAACAATAGCAAGAAATAAAAAACTTCTTCACACACCATAAATTTTAAATCAGCACAACCGGTTTCGAAAGGACGTAGCCTTTCTTCATCAGGTGCAAACACGTGCAACTGCCTTGGAGGCAAAAGCAAGACTGAAAGCAGGACAAAAACCAGAGGGGGAGCAGCAACACAAACAACCAATAGGAAGCAACATGCAGGGCAGGACCAATCAGAGAGGAACACAAGTAGACACACACCACAAAAAGAGGAGGGAGGAAAGGAGTAAACAATAATTTATTTTATTTATTTATTTATATTTTTTTTTTTTTCAATAATAATAAACTAATAAGTAAATTTAATAAAATTTATCCATTAATTATTATTTTTATTTTTATTAGAATTAATTTATTATAACTAATATGATGTTATAAACATAATTAAAGAAATTATTTAATTGAATTAAACAAATTTTTCCAGGCTGTAAACAGCAAAGTGGAATCAGATTTTTCATTGACAATTTTATCACTATTAAGGTAAATAGCTAAATTTTCCAAAAAATCCAGTTCGGAAACGCGTTTGGCATGAAAGATAATTTTGGCACTCTTAAAATTAAAACTATGATCAAATTCCCAACTGTGCTTCGCTATAGAAGATTTAGAAATTTCTTGATTAACAACATACCGAGAATGTTCACGTAAACGACATTCACGATTTCTTTTAGTTTGACCAATATAAGATAAATCACAGTTATTACAAGGGACATTATAGATACCCCATTTTTGAAGCTCAGGAACAGGAAATTTGGTTGAAGGGAATTGGAATTTATTTACAGGTTTAAAAATAACGTGAAAATTAAAACGCTTCAAAACTTTGGCTAATTTAAAACATAAGGGGGGATAAAAAGGTAAGACAACAAGATTATCAGGTTTAATTTTATCATCAATGGAAAGAGCAGAATTATAAGTTGGCCTACTGAACTTTTTGAGAGCTTTATCAATTATAGAGGGTCTAAAACCTCTTTTAATAGCAACAGACTGTAAATAATTCAATTCTTCTTTAAGAGAAGAAGTATCAGAACAAATTTTAAGGGCACGATACACGTAAGTGTAAAAGGTGCCAATTTTTTGTTTAGCCGGATGATTAGAGAGAGCATGGGGGGGGGGGGTTAGAAACAGAGAAAGGTTTCCTGTACACAGAGGTTTTAAAAGAAGAATCGCACCTAGTAACTAAAACATCAAGAAAAGGAAGTTGATTACAATTTTCTAACTCGAAGGTAAACTGAATATGGGGATCAATAGCATTAGCAATATTAAGAATGGTAGAAACATCAAACGGATTTTCAACGAGAATGAAAGTATCATCTACGTAACGTAACCAGCATTTTAAATTTAACATCTTTAATAATTTTTCCTCAAAATAATGCATATAGATATCGGCAAGAATAGGAGATAAAGGATTACCCATACTTAAACCATCACACTGTTTATAAAATTTGTTATTAAATTCAAAAGTAGTTTGGGAAACACAGAGTTTTGTTAGATTGACAAATTCTTTGATTTCAATGTCAGAATAATGAAATTCGTGTAACATTTTTTCTAAACAATTAAGCGCACCTTCAGTGGGGACGTTAGTAAATAAAGACTTCACATCAAGAGATAACATTGAACAATTTACAGGATTCAAATTATTTAATTTCATAACAAAATCATAGGAATTTTTTATAGTATGACTATTAGTGCTGCATAAAGGAGAAAAAATAGAAGCTAAAAATTTAGTGAGGGGATAAGTAGCAGTACCAATATTCGAAACAATAGGTCTGAGGGGAACATTATTTTTATGAACTTTAGGTAAAGCATAAAAACGAGCACAAATTGCTGAAGAAGGGGAAACCGAGAATTTGGTATTGTCATGAAGAACGGTGGAATTTTTAACAGCTTTTTGAACAGAGCTTAGAAGAGATTTTTTTTGTCTTTTTTAATTTCAGTATAAAGTCCTTCAGATAAAAGAGACAAATTTTAAAACAACTGGGGGGGTAATGCCCCCTGCTCGCTCCGCTCACCAACCCTGATTCGCTTCGCTCATTAACCCCTGCGGGATTCTACCCGACTATTCGCAACTTTGCCTTTCATTGAATTGGAATATTAATAATACATAACGCAAGAGAAAAGTTGAACAATATTTTAGAAATCCACCACATTTGGTATCGCGTTGAAATACACAATATTTAATATTATATCGTTTATATTATGTAAAAAATCTATTATAACGTTCGACAATTTCATAACAATTTGCCGTTATTTTGAGAGAAAACATATGCTAGACAGCTAGACACACAAAATAAACAACCATAGCACTAATTATTTAGAACAAAGAGAAATTCTTAACATCTAAATCATTTAACGTTACAGCTTTAGTATATGATCGACTTGTTAAATTTTTGTCACTGTTTGACGATGAAGTTTTTTGGGTATTATTGCTTGATTAAAGAAATTATGAACTTATATTTCCTATTACCTATATTTTACTATTGAATTTTTTTAGTTAATTTAGGAAATATGTAACACTCTGCATTTATTTCCAATGTTCAGCAATGTTTAAAATGGTGCTTCCAACAGTAAAGATGAAACTTTTTAAGGTGCATTTTTTCTAGAATATGATTTAGTCAGATACGTTGAAAATAAATATTTTATGTGATTATTGCAATTATTTTAAACATTTTGTTAGTAGTAGTAATACGACAAGACAATTTCTTTCAGATAGCGATTTTGCATTGTCGCGACTGTACTGTATTACACTATGGATTTGCCTGACAATATCTTATTTTACCATTTAATTTCTTAAACTATATTAAATACCAAGTTAAATCGAAAAAAAAAAAATCACATTTTTCGAAACCTACTGATAAGTGAAAAATTCATCCTTGATTGTATTGTAAAAACGAATTGCCGGTTTGAAGTATTCGAGATAGACCATCACCATTCATAAATTGGATAGCTTTTGAATATTTGTTGACAATATTTTCTGAATAAGTATTGATGATGGCTCCTGAATGCTTGTTGGTGATATCTACTGGATATATATTGATCATGACATCTTAATAGTTGTTGGCGATATCTCCTGAACTTGCGTTGACGATGGTTCTGAATATTTGTTGGCTACATCTTCTGGATATGTACTGATTACACATTGATTTTTTTTTACATATATATTATGTAATATTAAATTTAGAAAATAAAAAATGAGAGGGGAGAATGAAATATAATGATACTGGATAATTTAATTTAATTTAATTTATAGAGACATCAATGGTTCAGGAAAAACTACTTCAGCTATTTTCTTTCTACTAATGAACAGAACGAAAAACGGATAATATTTTACCTGGAGATATTTTGTACATTTAGACCAAATAAAAAATGTTCTTCTTTTTTTCTCTCTTGAATTAAGCTAAAAAATATTTAAAATAAAATTGAAAAAAAAAAGGGGGGGGGTGTAAAGCAATGGTACAGTTTAACCTCTTGGCCAAATTTTAAATTTGGCATCGTAGAAGCTTAGACGTTTCTCTCAAAAATCTTGACATGCATAATTGCGATAGATAATTTAAATCATCATCAAAATAAATGAAAAATTTAAAATCTGACAATGAGGTCCTGTATTAGGTGTAACTAGAATATTTTAGCAATGCAGTTACTACATTCCTTTATATGGAAAAATAGACAAAAAAAACTTTAGTACAGGACTCTTTTGGCGAAATTTGAAATTTGGCACCCATGTAACTCGGACGTTTCTCGAAAAGCTCTTTACTAATGCAGTTATGATATCCGCATTTTAATTTATTAAAAACAATTTACAACAAAAAAGTTACTATATCAGTGGCATCCTTAAACTACCAACTCAAATTTAAACTTAATAATCTTGTTTCTTTTTTTTATTTCATTTTGCACGTGCGCTTTGTTTCGATACTGATCATTATTAATTTTCTTTTCTTGTCTTTTTCTTTCAAAAATTAAAAAAGATTTTGATGAAATTCTGGCAAAAGCAGAATTTAGTTTAGTACTGAGGACTATAGTTTTTTTTTTTTTTTTTTTTTTTTTTTTAAAGATTAGAACATCACTTTCAAATTATTCAGTTATATTTTCGATAAATTTTAGATTTCGACAAATGTCCAACTATCGTAAAACTGGTATCGTAAAAATTCGCTGATTGAGACTAATAATCCTCAGTCCTAACAAAAAAAGAAAGTCCTAAAATGTCCTGTTGTATTAAATTCTGTTTTCTGCAAAGTTTTATATCAATGCTTAAAAAACAAAAATAGGTTGCGGATTTTACTATTATTATCATTATTATTGCACAATTTTATAATTTACGTAATTTTATACGTAATTTTATAATTACGTATTTTATAATTCCGTATTTTTAAAATTTTAAAATTTTAAACATTACTAAATTTTATCCCTAAAATTATAATTAATACTAAATTTATTATAAATTAATTACTAAATTTTTAAAATTTAAACATTACTAAATTTTATCCAAACCCCCCTGGGGTACTTCCCCCCCAGGGGGGGGAAGCGATGCCCCCCCATGCAGAAATTTTTTTTTCCTAGTTACATACTACTATTATCAATAATTCATATTAATTTTACAATCACAAGTTTAAAACAACTCTAATTATGCACATTTATACGAATTTTTGTCCTATGCTGCCATGTTAAAAATTTAGATAAAATGCTATCACAGCGCCACCTGTTGAGCTATTGATCCCCAAACATAATCAGCACCAGTTTATGTCGGGGACCAACTAAATACCAAGTTTGGTTAAATTTCGTTTAAAAAAAAAAAAAAAATGCGATATTTTTCTGTTTTTTTTTGTTAAAAGTAAAAAAAATCGATAACTTTGGTTTAAATTATCACAGATTTATCGTTCAACCATTCGTTTTAAAGGTATTGACGAGATCTTTCGAAAGATACCCATCTTGAAATTTTGCCCCCCCGGGTGGGAACACCGCCCCCCCCCCGGTGGGGGGGCAACCGATGCCCCCACATGCACAAAAATTTTTTCCTAGTTAACTACTACTATTATCAACCTGATCTTTCGAAAGATACCCAATGTGAAAATTTACCCCCCTGGGGGGGTATTTTTCCCCTAGGGGGGGGAAGCGATGCCCCCATGCAGAAAATTTTTTTCCTAGTTACATACTACTATTATCAATAATTCATATTAATTTTACAATCACAAGTTTAAAACAACTCTAATTATGCACATTTATACGAATTTTTGTCCTATGCTGCCATGTTAAAAATTTAGATAAAATGCTATCACAGCG
Source organism: Salticus scenicus (assembly GCA_963930645.1). NCBI lineage: Eukaryota > Metazoa > Arthropoda > Arachnida > Araneae > Salticidae > Salticus > Salticus scenicus. The sequence goes on from OZ005652.1 coordinate 351,859,579, forward strand.
CCACCTGTTGAGCTATTGATCCCCAAACATAATCAGCACCAGTTTATGTCGGGGACCAACTAAATACCAAGTTTGGTTAAATTTCGTTAAAAAAAAAAAAAAAAAAAAAAAAAAAAAAATGCGATATTTTTCTAAGTTTTTTTTTGTTAAAAGTAAAAAAAATCGATAACTTTGGTTTAAATTATCACAGATTTATCGTTCAACCATTCGTTTTAAAGGTATTGATGAGATCTTTCGAAAGATACCCATCTTGAAATTTTGCCCCCCCGGGTGGGAACTTCCCCCCCCGGTGGGGGGGCAACCGATGCCACCACATGCACAAAATTTTTTTCCAAGTTAACTATTACTATTATCAACGAGACCTTTCGAAAGATACCCATCTTGAAAATTTACTTCCCCGGGGGGGGATTTTCCCCCCCCAGGGGGGGGAACCGATGCCCCCCCCATGCACAAAATTTTTTTCCTAGCTAACTACTACTATTATCAATAATTCATATTAATTTTACAATCACAAGTGTAAAATAACTCTCTTTATGCCCATTTATACGGAATTTTGTCCTATGCTGCCATGTTAAAAATTTGCATAAAATGCGATCACAACGCCACCTATTGAGCGAGTGATCCCAAAATCTAATCAGCACCAGTTTATGTCAGGGTGCAACTAAATACCAAGTTTGGTTAAATTTCATTCATTGGTTCGTGAGATACAGCGTCCACAAAAAAATGATACAGACAGACAGACAGACAGACAGACAGACATTTTCTAAAAACTATTAATTCGTGTTCTCCATATCCCAAAACATGTAAATCCATCAAAAAGTGGACTTCGAAAATTTTCGCGAATCCAATACTTTCTCTATATTACATATAGAAGAAAGTAAAAAGAAAGTCCTAAAATGTCCTGTTGTATTAAATTCTGTTTTCTGCAAAGTTTTATATCAATGCTTAAAAAACAAAAATAGGTTGCGGATTTTACTATTATTATCATTATTATTGCACAATTTTATAATTTACCTCTATATTTAAGGCATGGTTAGAGTTAAAATGGCTACCGTGGTTCCGTAAATGAATTCCTTAGTGAAAAACATATGAGCTTCATCATTACTAAATTTTAAAAATCGCTAAATTGGTCATAGTAAAGATCTATCCTTTTAAATATATTTTGAGTTAAAAAACTAAATCTTTATATATAAACTGATATAAATTTTTATCTCGTAAATTTCATTTTAAAAATTTCTGGATTTAACTTCTAACTTTATACCAATACTTGTTTAACATAATCATGGTATTCATTACTAAATCTTTTTCGCCTAACGTTAAAATAAAAACTAATAATATAAACTAAACTAATAGTATAAACTTAACTAATAATATAAAATAATAATATAAACTAATAATATAAAATAAAATAAAAATATAAACTAATTTGCATTTCATCTTTATTAAATTTTTACTGAATATTTTAAAAATATCGGTTATTACTTTCTTCTATATTCAATAGAAGAAAGTATTGGATTCGTAAAAATTTTCGACCTCGGGTTTTTGATAGATTTGCACGTTTTGAGAGCTGTAGAACACGATTTGACCATTTTTAGAAAATGTCTGTCTGTCTGTCTGTGTGTGTGTGTGTGTGTGTGTGTGACAGAATTTTGTGGCAACTGTATCCCAGGAATTACTGCACAGAATTTCATACAAATTGGTATGTAGTTGCAACTTGACATAAATTAGTGCCTATCAACTTTTGGTAAAAATTGCCTTACAGGTTGCGTTGCTATCCCGCTTTTTCTAAACTTTTAACATGGTGATATAGGACAAAATTTTGTATAAATTTCCATAAAGAGAATTATTTTTTAGTAATCATTATGAAATTTACGAGAATTATTTATAATAGAGATAGTCAACTGGGAAAATTTTTTTTGTATGTGTAGGAGCCTTGTCAACCCCCCTGGGGGGCCATCCCCCTCGAGGGGAGTAAATTTTCAAGATAGATATCTTTCGAAAGCTCTCGTCAATACCTTTAAAACGAATGGTTGAACTATGAATCTGTGATAATTTAAAACAAAGTTATCGATTTTTTAAACTTTTTACAAAAAAAAAAAAAAAAACTTAGAAAAAAAAATCGTATTTTTTTTTTTTTTTTTTTTTTTAACGAAATTTAAGCAAACTTGGTATTTAGTTAGCCCCTGACATAAATTGGTGCTGATTAGATTTGGGGATCAATTGCTCAGCAGGTGGCGCTGTAATCGTATTTTTTATAAATTTTTAACATGTCAGTATAGGACAAAATTTCGTATAAATGTACATAATGAGAATTATTCTTAAACTGTGATTGTAAAATTAATATGAATTATTGATAATAGTCGTAGTTAATTAGGAAAAAAAATTTGTGCTTGTGGACACCCTGGGGGGGGGGGGGGATTTTAAATATGGGTATCTTTCGAAAGGTCTCGTCAATGCCTTTAAAACGAATGGTTGAACTATAAATATGTGATAATTTAAAACAAAGTTATCGATTTTTTTTACTTTTAACGAGAAAAAAAATTGAAAAAAAAATCGATTTTCTTTTTTTTTTTTCTAGGATTGAGGACCTATTAGTCTCAATCTGGGATTTTTGCGTTGTCGATTTCGATAGTTGGACATTTGTCGAAATCTAAAATTTATCGAAAATATAATTGAATAATTTGAAAGCGATGTTATAATTTGAAAAAAAAAAAAAACTGATAGTCCTCAGTCCTAAACTAAATTCTGCTTTTGCCAGAATTTCATCAAAATCTTTTTTACTTTCTTCTATATGTAATTTTAAGAAAGTATTGGATTCGTGAAAATTTTCGACCTCCGTTTTTTGATGGATTTACATGTTTTGGGATGTCCAGAACACGAATTAATAGTTTTTAGAAAATGTCTGTCTATCTGTCTGTCTGTATAATTTTTTTGTGGACGCTGTATCTCACGAACCAATGAATGAAATTTAATCAAACATGGTATTTAGTTGCACCCTGACATGAACTGGTGCTGATTAGATTTGGGGATCAATCGCTCAACAGGTGGCGCTGTGATCGCATTTTATGCAATTTTTTAACATGGCAGCATAGGGCGAAATTTCGAATAAATGGGCATAATGAGAGTTATTTTAAACTTGTGATTGTAAAATTAATATGAATTATTGATAATAGTAGTAGGTAACTAGGAAAAAAAATTTTGTGCATGTGGTTTTTTTTTTTTTTTTTTTTTTTTTTTTTTTTTGTAATTTTGTGCTAATTTTTGTTATTTTTTGCAATTTTGTGCATGGGGGGCATGTGGTACACCCCCCCCCCCCCACCGGGGAAGTAAATTTTCAAGATGGGTATTTTTCGAAAGGTCTCGTTGATAATAGCAAAAGTTAACTGGCAAAAAAATTTTGTGCATGTGAGGGCATCGGTTCCCCCCCCCACTGGGGGGGAAGTACCCCCCGGGGTGCAAAGTTTCAAGATGGGTATCTTTCGAAAGGTCTCGTCAATACCTTTAAAACGAATGGTTGAACCATAAATCTGTGATAATTTAAAACAAAGCTATCGATTTTTTTTACTTTTAACGAAAAAAAAACAGAAAAAAAAATCTTTTTATTTACGAAATTTAACCAAACTTGTTATTTAGTTGGCCCCTGACACAAACTGGTGTTGATTACATTTGGGGATCAATCGCTCAACAGGTGGTGCTGTGATCTCATGTTTTCTAAATTTTTAACATGGCAGTATAGGACAAAATTTCGTATAAATGTACATAATGAGAGTTATTTTTAACTTGTGATTGTAAAATTAATATGAGTTATTGATAATAATAATAGTTAACTAGGAAAAAATTTCTGTGCATGTGGGGTCATCGCTACCCCCCCCCCCTTCCCGGGAGGGGGTGTAAACTTTGAAGATGTATATCTTTCGAAAGATCTCGTCAATACCTTTAAAATTAATGGTTGAACTATAAATCTGTGATAATTTAAAACAAAGTTATCGATTTTATTTTACTTTTAACAAAAAAAAAAAAAAAAAAAAAAAACTTAGAAAAAAAAATCGGATTTTTTTTTTTAATATTGTTACTGATTGAGAATATGTATTGCTTTTAACAAAAAAAAACTTAGAAAAAAATTCGAACTTTTTTTTTTTTAATTGTTACTGATTGGTTTTAGTTCCCCATCATACTATAAGTATGGGGAACGTAGGTAATCGTGAAAATTTTCGACCTCGGTTTTTTTACTTTTCTACACGTTTTCAGGTGTGAGGAATCCGAAAATGACAAAATTTCTATGTTACCTGTCTGTAGGGTGTCTGTTAGTCTCTTAGTGGGTTAGTGTGTTAGTCCGTTAGTTGTTAGTCTGTGTACACGATATCTCAAGAACAAATTGTCGCAGAGAGGTCAGATCAGTTTTAAAATATTACCTTCGACACTCGCAAGAACCCTATTCATTTGCAACATTCGAATTTAAAAACTTTGTAAGTTATTAGAAATTTACGATTTTCTTAACATGGGAGAATAGGACAAAAATTCACTTAAACGTGCATTTAATGGAAACTTTTTACTGTAAAAATGTCAGACCAGTTTTAAAATATCACTTTTGATGCCGGAATGAACATCAGTAACTATAAATATGCTACTCTGAAAATTTTGCAAGTTAATGGAAATTTACAAATTTCTTAACATGGCAGTATAGGGCAAAATTTCACATAAACATCAATTTTGAGAGATATTTTAATCGTAAAGATGTCAGACTACTTTTGAAATATTATTTAGAACAGCCGGTTTAGAACGCCGGTTTAGGTAAGAATTTAAATCTACGATTTAAATTGAGAATAATGCGTTAAAGCTTCCTTTAACTTTTTATCTTGTGGAAACAAGGCATTGGTCTGTGAAGAGATAAGAGGTTTTCGCGTGGGAAGAAAATATAATGACGCCAAAGCTGGCATACTCCATCGCCAAGCTCGCCAAAGTTTGTCGTCAAGTAACAAATTTCATCGCCAAGTTAAAAATTTCACTGTCAGTTATCAAATTTTTTCGCCAAATCACAAATTTCATTGCTAAGTCGCAAATTTTGTCACTAAACTCTCGCCAAATCATACAATTTAATAAATTCGTAACAATTAACATTGAAATTTAGTGGTGTACAAATGGTCCAATGTTAACTAATGTTAATGTTATATAATTTCAAGTTGAAATTGTAATTCCATACAAGGTAAAGGAATCTACCTTTGCCTTTAAGCTTGCCGAGAAGGGATTTTTTTTTTTTAACATGTATATAATATGTCTCGCACTAGAAATTTATGAGAACATAAATATGGTGGGGAACTGAGCAGAGTCCACCTATGCCGACTAGTTTATTATTGCGTTTTTCAATCAATTTATAAAAATAAGTTCATATTTTGTTTATATCTTTAAAGTATTGCTGGGTTTAAAATAACGCTTGCAAGGATTGTAAAGATGCAACATTTTAAAATAAATTTTTCTATAAAATGATCTAATTAGACAAATGTTATTATTATTATTTTATTATTTAATTTTATTATATCACTAAACTGAGTCCGAGCGCTTAAATATTACTTGTATGTTATTTTTTATCCTCGCGTATTTTATTGTCGCTATCGCATCCTTTCTACAAAATGTAATCGTAACTGGTCCACGTTAGAGAAATATTATATAGATTATTCATAAATATTGAAAATTGATTGTAAAAAAATAAAGAAAAAGTATTGCTCACTTTTAATTTCTAATATATTTTTTAATAAATAATTAAAACTTGCAAAACCCATGCGAAATTTTCGCATTTTATTTCTTTTCTTATTTACCTTTAAAAATTGAAGCTCATAAATATTATATGAATTTCACCACTTAATTAAAATTTTAATTCACCAGTCGCCAAACTATTATTAGAGCCAAATTATGTTGTGCAATAATGAAACTAAAATCATGCAAAGAAAGGTTTCGAAATAAAATTTATAACTGACGACTCAGTTTTTATATTTCCACAAGGCAGTACTGTTTTAGTATAGTTTTAGTATAGCACCCCCATGAACGACCTTTAAATTTTTGTCGCCATGTTGGCGATGACTTTTTATTCATTTATTTTGGCATAATTAAAAAAAAAAAAAAAAAAAAAATTCTCTAATTCCTATTTTGATTATACTTTTTATAATCTGGCATAAATATTATCCTTTGATAAATATTATTTTTTATCCTCGTGTATTTCATTAATTGCATCATACTATCATATCGTTTCGCCAAAACTTAATCGTAACTGGACCACGTCAGAGAAATATTATATAGATTATTGCTAAAATTTTATAAATAAAACAGGTGCGCATTATGAAATAGATGGTCAGGTTGCATCATCTCTAATTTCAGATTAAAACTGGTGACCTTCCAGAATCTGAGCGACGGTGCATCATCCCCATCCTAGATTTTATAGATGATTCTTGAGAACATCATCTTTTTCAGCTAACTACCATTATCAGATAGGTACTAGAATATATTTTTCATGCGTAGTCATTAATTTTGAAAGCATATTATTCTCTTATGATGCAATATATATTACTAGGTATTCCCTGACAGGGATTAGTCTGAGCGACTTTGCTGAAAATATAGGAATTTTATCAACTTCGATAAATCAGGAAAATGAAGAAATACTACTTTTAATTAATTAATTAATTAAGTATCAAAAGAAACAAAAATAGTCGAGCAACACACTTCCATAAATTCATATGGAATGACACTATAGACAGATAGATTATATAAACGAAGTGATTGCAATAGGTCGATTTCTAAAGAAATCAACCTAAAATGCATCGGAGGACTGTGCTTTTTTTGCAGCACTTATGCCTACTTTGTTTGCCAGACGGAAGATCGTGTTTAATTTTGACCCGAAACAACTGTTGTGATTGTATTTGAAGATGTTTATTCAAAGTTTTTAACTTAATATATTTTAAAGTATTCTTTAGCCGCATAAACGGCTAAGGTTAGGAACAATGTAGTTACAATTACATAAGAGTTACAAACATGTTTATAAAAATTAAAATACATTTTGAGAAAAACTAAGCTGGATAACACATGCTGCATGATTTTCCCCAAAATTCTTTTAGAAATATTTATTTATTTTAATTTTCGATACTTTGAGGTATTCCCTGTTAATCTTTCCGGCGAACACACTTCCGATATACACTACTCGGCTTGAGACTTTGATGCCAACCTTATAACAATGTATTGAGATAAAGAAAAGAAAATAATATCTACATTTTGTAACGAATAAAAAATATAATTGTGACAAAAAAAAAAAAAAAAGCATCGTTAATGCAACAATGTGTTAATAAATATATAATAAAATTTATCCATGGTTATATCCATAAAGAAAACTATAAAATTATCCAAAATAAAAAAATCTGGAGTGACTCCACTCGACTTTCCGAACATTGAATAATTAACAGTTTTGTAGATAAAGTAAGGAAAGCGGATTTGTTAAACAAACAAGAGAGAGAAAACCATACTAGAGTGTTTGAGTATTTTTCTCCATATATTACACGATGTTTTATTTAACGCTACTGATCTTTGAGCCCATAGATCATAATGAAAAAGAACTTTTCGTTGTGTTCCTTTAAAAACCTATAAATGCTAGATTCACCAAAATGCTTATAGTTCGTGCAACAGTGATTTATAACATTCATATAAATTTTCAGCTCAATTGAATAAGGCGATTGGAGGCTATCGCACTTTTAAAAATTTGGACCCATAGGCCATAATGATAAAGAATTTTTCTTTGTGTCCCTGTAAAAAAACTGTAAGTGCAAATTCACCAAAATCTATACAGTTAGTGCAACTGTGACCTATAACATGTGTACAAATATTTTGCTCAGATTAATAAGGTGTTTAGACGCTATCACACTTTTAAAAATTTGGCCCCATAGGCCATAATGATAAAGAATTTTTCCCTGTAAAAAAACTGTGAGTGCTAAATTCACCAAAATCTATACAGTTCGTGCAACTGTGACCGATAAAATGTGTACAAATTTTTTGCTCAGATTAATGAAGCGTTTAGACGCTATCGCACTTTTAAAAATTTGGACCCATAGGCCATAATGATAAAGAATTTTTTCCTGGTGTCCCTGTAAAAAAACTATAAGGGCTATATTCACCAAAATCTATAGGGTTCGTACTATGGTGACTTACAATATAAGTACTAACTTTCAGCTTATTCGAACAAAGCGTTTAGACGCTAGCGTGTTCACTCACAGACATACACACACACCTACACACATACATACACATATACATACACACACACATACATACATCATCGTAAAAATAGTGGAAACGGACTCATGGGGCCTCGAAACGTATAGAAACATCAAAATCTCAAAATCGAATTTTTGACATAATTACAATACTTTTCTCACTATAGTGTTCGGAAAGTAAAGATAATTTTTACTTTTTTTTTTTTTTTTTTCAGTTCAAGGCAAAATCATACCCATCAAGCGATTTCTGATTCTCTATTTCCCTGTGAATTTTTTTCACAGGATATGAACAGTTTCCTATAGAATACAAAATTTCCTCATACAATACAAATAAAAACATTACTAGCTGGAACCCGTCGAATTCGACGGTAACTTTATTGATCGTGATGTTTCAAAAATTGTCGCATCATTATTTAAATGTATATCAAGTTAAAACATCTGATATAATTTACGACATTTCACTTAAAAAAAAGAAATTCGGAAAAATGCTTATAAATAGAAATACTACTATATGACATCACTTACTACAAAGTACTGTCAATGTGACGTCAAACTGACTCCAAATAAACAGATACTATCTTTTATTTTCTAATTCGTTTAATACTAAGACTATATGTTAACTGACCCGTCCGGCAATGCACGGGCCCATGATACCTTAAATTTGTATTATTTTATACCTTTAACTCGATTTTCTTTGAATTTCTGTTTTTAAATGAAAGCATCACGAAAAAAATAATCCTCTGTAACAAAACAATTACCTCGAACCGAACGAAACTCTGCTTTGTGACCCCGGTGCTTGCGGTAGCACATATGCAGGCCGCTAACAACATAAAAAAAAATTCCACCACCGCCACTTTAGAATGTAGAAAAGAGGGGGGGAAAGGCTAAAAACTCCATATAAATAGCATGGGAAGAAAAGCAAAAAAACTCACAATGTCAAGTGTGTTAAAAAAAAAAAAAAAAAAAAAAAAAAAAACAGGCTCACACCGGAAGTAATGAGGACAAAATTGACTAGAAAAAGACATCGAAGAGCGGGAATCGGGCGGACTGGGGCATGGGTCCTGTCGTCCAGGATTAATACGTCTCGCTTATATGTGTGACATCAAACTGACTCCAAATAAACAGTTGCTATCTTTTATTTTCTATTTCGTTTAATACTAAGACTACATGTTAACTGACCCACCCGGCGATGCCCAGGCCCATGATAATAACCTTAAATGAACATTAAATTTGTATGATTTTATATCACTCGATTTTGTTTGAATTTCTGTTTTTAAATGAAAGCATCATGAAAAAGTAATCAACTGTAACAAAACAATTTACCTCTAACCGAACGAAACTCTGCCTTGTGATCCCGGTACCTGCGGCAGCGCATACACGGGCCGCTAATAACATAAAAAATTCCAAAAAATTAACCTGGAACAGAACGAACCCGCCCGGTATTGCCTGGGTTCATGATAACATAACTTTAAATGAACCTTAAATTTGTATGATTTTATATCTTTAACTCGCTTTTGTTTGAATTTCTATTTTTAAATGAAAGCATCACGAAAAAAATAATCAGCTGTAATAAAAAAATTACCTCGAACCGAAGGAAACTCTGCCTTGTGACCCCGGTGCCTGTGGCAGCGCATACACGGACAGCTAATAACATGAAAAAATTCTCAAAAATTAACCTTGAACCTAACGAACCCGACCCTTAAATTAACCTTAAATTTGTATGATTTTATACCTTTAACTCTATTTTGTTTAAATTTCTATTTTTAAATGCAAAAAAATAATCTTCGCGAAAAAATTAATCATCTGCAACAAAAAATTTACCTCAAACCGAACGGAACTCGGGCTCATGACCCCTGTGCCTGCGGCAGCGTATATAAGAGCCGCTAATAACATAAAAAAGTTCTCAAAAATTAATTTTGAACCGAACGAACTTCTGACTCATGTTTCCGCTGCCTGTGGCTTCGGCATCATATAGCAAGCATGTTAAATCTTATAGCATCTTATAGCAAGCATGCAAAATCCACTTTTCTCCACCAGGGGGCGCAGTATGTTGTATACGAGCATCACCAATCGCCTTGAATTTCCAAGACCTTTCAAATAAAGTGTCACATGGTGGTGTCAACTGCAAAATCTTTAGTTGCACAATCCACCGCCAGGGAGCACAGCGTATTCTATACGAACAACACCAACGTTTAGGAAATACCAAGACCTTTAAAATAAGGTGTAACATGATAGGGTCTACTGCAAAATCACGTAGTTCCATTTTTAACCACCAGGGGGCGCACTATATTGTATACAAACATCCCCAATCAAAATGAAATTTCAAGACCTTTATCACCAATCGCCTTGAATTTCCAAGGCCTTTCAAAAAAGATGTCACATGGTGGTGTCAACTGCAAAATACTTTAGTTATACTTTCCACCGCCAGGGCCGCAGTGTGTTCTGTACGAACATCATCAATGGTCAGGAAATACCAAGACCTTTAAAATAAGGTGTAACATGATAGGGCATACTACAATATCACCTAGTTCAATTTTTCACCACCAGGGGGCGCCCTATATTTTATACAGACATCCCCAATCAACATGAAATTTCACGACCTTCAAAATGAGGTGCTACATGTGTGGGTCTAGAACAGATTTCCCTCTCAAACTAATTTCCTCCCCTCCAAATCTACTTTCCCCCTTTTTTCCCCTTTAAAATTGAAAATTCCAAAATCGCAGATATTGATTTTTTAGTATTCGAGTCTAGTCTCCCCATGAACAATTTCTTCACCGTGAAGTAATTTGGAGGTGGTTAAGCTCGCATACGTGTTTTTAACCTCTGCCCCCCAGAGGGGGGGGGGGCGTTCGACTTTTTTTTATTTTTCTCGTTTCATAACACATCTACAGAACAAGACCTTTTTTTAGACACCTCAACCAAATTTTTACACCTAGCCGTTCTCTCAATTTAGTGGAGACAGACAAAAACACGTGTCAAATTAATATATAGATAACGTTGCAGTTTTCCCTGCAGTGGTCACATGTGAGGTGTTTATGACGTAACACATAAAAAGGCTATTTAAAAGAAAAAGGAAATTTAAATGAAAAAACTTATATACTAGACTGAACATATCATTTTTGTTAATTAGGGCTTATGAAATATCAATTGAAATAAGATTTTTTTTTCATACTTTACACTCTTAAAAGAAATCATAATTCCGTTGGCATTTAAATAGTTCCGCTAATCCTTTTACTACTTTTTCTATACTTAGAGGGTACAATTAGTTAAATAAATAGAGACAAGAGCTTTCAAATCGTATTTAAACGATTATGATATGACAAAAAGTTGAATTAAAGTTTTACGATGATTTTAATTTTTTAGAGCCTTTTAGACTTTTAAAACATGTTGTTGTTGTTGTTGTCGTTTCTAATTTTCAACCTAATGTGACTATCCAAACCAGATCCAAGAAACCGTTAACACTCAGAAAGTAGATGACGAGAAAGGAAGAAAAACATAATGTATAGATATCATGATGCAAAAGAGGGTACCCTTGTTTTTAAAAAGAACCAGTAAACAGATATTAAATCGTATAAACTGATAAAAAAAAAGTTAAAGAAGCAAATAATAATAAATTTGGATTTTTTTTTTTTTTTAACTTTTAATATCGACTGCTAGGAAGGCAAAATCCATCTAATTAAATAATATTTCAATAGTAATAAACTCAGCGTACTCACCAAAATCACTGTTGTGATCAGGTAAATCTTCAAAATTATAAAATCCATCACGACCATCATGTATGAAAAAGGGCATTCCTATTACATATGTTTTATAATATACAATAGGATGGTATGTGTCATCATCACCACAGTCTCGACAACGAATCATCAAACTTCTTACCCTTCGTCCAGGAGGTTGACTCAGGTCGTACTCAACTTTCAAACCTAGAACAAAAAAAAAAAAAAAAAAAAAAAAAAATCCAAACGTAATATTGTAACATGATTTCTTTCAAACTAATACAGATATATGCTGTTTCAGCGACTAAGTATGCGTATCAAATCAAAAAATTACAATATTAATAAGTGAAAACATACAACGTTGGTAACCAGTGTAACCACTTTTCAATCTTGTTTCTTAAAGATTTGTGGATGGATCCAGAGACTTTCACAAAACCGTAAGGGAAATTTGAGTCATTTTTCACTTATTCGTCATACTGAAAGGTAGCGTTATATGCTGTGGGAATTTAAAGCTATTTAAAATAATATGTCATTTTTAAGTAAAACTAAATGAGATTTGAGTAAAGTGTTTTGTTATGAAAAAAAGCACCACAGACCTTAAAGCGTGTAACTATAGAAAAAACTCAGCTTCTAAAATTTGACCCAAAAAAAATACTGTCTTCACCATATATATGGGTAAGAAAAAGTAAAAATGAGCTATATTCACCTATAATTGATTTGATCGAAGGCGCACTTTGATTGAAAGTGGAAAATTAGGAGTATATTCATAGGTAATTTATTTCGAGAAAATCCTCTCAAATAAGGATTCTGTTATCCTTTGAGTAGGCAAATTTACTCACACACTTTAACAGAGCAGACAGACAACATACTAATTCCTTACATTTAAAATATTTATGTACTACATTTGGAATTTTTTAAAAGATTTGAAACACATATGCGTTGTTGGGCTTAATTTAAATGTTTAATTCATATTCCTTGGATTATTTCCCATCTTTCGGTTCTTTTCTGCATTCAACGGTTCGTGAAGAGATAGTCGGACATACATTCACTAGGATTTTAACACTGACTTCAGTTTAATAATCTCTTTATCTATCCCTCTGTCTTTTCATACACTGATTCTCGTTAATGTCGTTCAAAAGCTTCGAAACGTATTGGTTATTGAGATTTACGGTAACATATTCCTATTGAAAACCGTATACAGTCGGTAACAAAAGTGTCCGAACACTAGCAAAAATTCTTATGTAAAAAAAGTACACTTCATACGGTTTTGTTGAATAAATCCTTATCGAATCATGTTCTTACACTGACTAAGAACAGGATTCGACAAGGATTTATTTAACAAAACCGTATGAAGTGTACTTTTTTTACATAGGAATTTTTGCTAGCGTTCGGACACTTTTGTTACCGACTGTACATAGAATTGTAACGGTTTCTGTGCAGGGATACGCAAAAGAATTACAATATATTGATTTGTGAATGGATTTCGACGGGATTTTTAAATGTGCTTGTTAACATTTCTATATTGAACTAAACATAATGAAATTAAATAGAATTTTTCAGATGCACAAAAACATGTTTCCTACAGAAAACAGTATAGTAGTAAGCATTACTATTTTGTGTACAGAGAAACACAGAACAATTCAAGTAATTTCTAGTACCATTATAAGATTCCATGTTTTTTTTGTTTTTTTTTTTTACAAAATTTTAATGCACTGTCTGGGTGCGTAAACAATATATGGAGCTTTCTGAAAGCAATTCAAAGCATTGCTTTTTATTTAATAGAATTGATAAGATAGCGTTTAATTATGTAATACGTACAGTCGGTAACAAAAGTGTCCGAACACTAGCAAAAATTCCTATGTAAAAAAAGTACACTTCAGACGGTTTTGTTAAATAAATCCTTATCGAATCCTGTTCTTAGTTACTGTAAGAACATGATTCGATAAGGATTTATTTAACAAAACCTTTTGAAGTGTACTTCTTTTACATAGGAATTTTTGCTAGTGTTCGGACACTTTTGTTACCGACTGTATCAATACAGAAATTTTATTTCAATCGTGCACATATTTGTTTACTTTCTCTTACCAATACATATAATCTGATTTCAATGGATTTGATAAAAAAATTTTCAAAATATTCAATATATGATCAGACATCGATGACTCGTGACTGGAATATCAATGGTAAAAGCGTATGCTTGTAATAGGTGCACGGCAGTAAAGTAATTGTGCGCGATAACTGACTATTTCTACATACCGTTCCAGTCATTTTCGGGATAATATTGAGTTTCAGGAAGTAATTTCGTTTTTCCCCAACGTAAGACTTATTTGTATTTTTTACCCACCAACAATACAATTAAGTGGCATTTTTATTACATATTTTGATAGTTAATCTCAAGACTTGTTTGTAAAAAAATTTGTTTGTTCTTCACAATCGTTTTTGTTTGTGCCCTATCAAATATGGAAAGTGAAAAGCAGCATTTTCGACATATTTTGCTTTTTTATAGGCAAAAATGCTGTTTAAGCAAGAAAAAATGTATCCATGGAGTCGATGTATTGTCAAAGCACGAGTGTCAAAGTAGTTCGCAAATTTTCGTTTCAGAAATTTTAATGTGGAAGATGCACCACGTTCCAGAAGGCCTATTGAAATTGATAAAGATAAAATAAAGGTTTTGGTTTATGCAAATCGCCGAATAACAAATCCTCTGATCATTGAGAGATTAAATTTACATAATTCGACTGTTCATGATATAGTGAAACGGCTTGGTAAAATTTCTAAACTCGACATATGCGATCCACATATGTTCTTACAAAAAGCAACATACTCTGTCGCATTAACGTCTGTGATTTGCTTCTCAAACGTCAAGACCACAATCCATTTTTGAAGCGAATTCGTACTCAGGAGGTGAAATAGGTTCATTACAATAATGTTAAACACAAGAGATCATGAAGTAGATAAGATGAACCGGCTTAAAGCACTCTGAAACGTGATATTCATCGAAAATGACGATGTTATCGGTTTGGTAGAATTTGAACAGAATTTTTTTTTTCCTGTAAAGCTTCTACCGAAAAACACCATGATGAATTCTGAAGTATACTCTCATTAACTGCACAAACTGAATGATTCATTCAAACGTCAAAGACCAGAATTGGCCAACAGAAAAAATGTAGTAATCCACTAATATAATGCGACATCGCATGCAAGTTTGTTGACTTGACAAAAGTTTTTACAGCTGGAATAAAATGTCCTATCACATCCATCATATTTTCTAGATCTAACAGCTTCAGATTATTTCTTTTTATGGTCTCTACATTTTTTTTTTTTTTTTTTTTTTTTTTTTTTTTAAACGACAACACTTTTACTTCAAATGAGGACGTCTAAAAAGACTTGGATTCTTTTTTTGTTTATTTTTCCCTATTAAAAATCAGATATTTTACGAATGCGGAATCATGCTACTTCCAGAAATATGGCAAAAAGTACTAGACCAAAATAGGCACAGTATATAATCCAATTAAGCATTTATATACTATTTAAAAAAATCGTCTTTCATTTACATCTCCTCCCACCCTCAAATATATATATATATATATATATATATATTGTCCGAATAATTTTATATAATTAAAATTTATGAATTCATAACAATAATTATCTAAATCCAATCTTAGTAAAAATCCTAAGTTTTCTCGATTGCTAATATGCGATGATTTTCAAGATATCGCCGTCGTATATATTGCAATAACTTTTAAAATTTAAATTTAAATTGCAATAACTTTAAAAATTTTTTAAATGAATTTAAAAAGGTTTTATTCTTACCTCTGTTAAATAAATCACGGGAAAAATACTTTGAAAAAAATCATGCTTTATTTTAACAATGGTTTACAGTTAAAAAGCAATTTGTTTTCAATTGGCAAACATGAGGCATTAGAGCTTCAGTATTATTCTAATAATACTTTAGAAGGCAAAATTGGGTACGCTTCCAAATGGCAACACACGCCATTTAAGTGTTAAAGAAAATTGTTTTAAAAAAAAATGTAAAAAAAAAAAAAAAATGTAAAAAAAAAAAAAAATGACTTACCAGCTATTTGTAAAAATGATCCCGGCGCAGTAACACCACTGAGATCATAATGCTTTACAGAATGTTCCATCATATCGAGAACTTGCTGGCCCGACATGTAAGCCCTTTTAACAAAGCCACCAAGATAAATTGATTTAATAATATCTTTGATTTTGATGTACCCTGTAATAGCAATAACATTAAAGTTTAATATTGAGGCTAAAAACAAAAGTCCAATATATCTAATTTTTTTTCAACTATTTTACGTCTTTAATTATTTAAAAGTCCAATTTTTTTAAATAGTTCACGATTTTGTTTCTGCTTCCCCACCATCAAAAAGAAAATCGTTTTCTAGATCATTTTTGCATTATTACTTGAAAGTAGCGAATTAGTCAATAATATAAATAAAGATGATGAATCTATGAAATTTTTCTCGTTTAAAAGCTATTACTGGTGGGGAGGCAACACATTTTCATACGAAGATAGCCATATAGTACACATTTTCATACGAAGATAGCCATATAGTACACATTTTCATACGAAGATAGCCATATAGTACACATTTTGCATTTTGACATGTCTATTTTAGCTAGTTTGTGCCTAGCTGAAATACTGTATAATTTTACTTTGGTGCATTTACAGCCACTGATGAAAATAAATTTGTGCAATTTTATGATTTCATATTAGTATTTTACTAATTTCAAATTAACAAATTTACTAATTTTTCAATTAATTTCAAATCGTAAATTCCAAATAACTTACGAAATTTTTAAATTAAAAAATTCATAGTTAGGGATGTACATGTCAGTATCCTAAATGACACTTTAAAAGCGTTCTGACATTTTACGATGAAAATATCCCTCAAAGTGGACGTTTATGCGAAATTTTGGCCTATTCCGGCATATTAAGTAAATCATAAATTTTGACTTACGAAATTTTTAAATTGGAAAATTCCTAGTCAAGGATATTTATACCAGCATCTTATATAATATTTTAAAAGTAGTCTGACGATGAAAATATCCCTCAAAAGGGACATTTATGAGAAATTTTGCTGTATACTGCCATGTTAAGGAATACGTAAATTTCGAGTAATTTGCAAAATTTTCAAAGCTGCCTGTTTCTAGTTAATGGTGTTCATTCCGGCATCAAAACTGATATTTAAAAGCTGTTCTTGCATCTTTCTTTTCATGCATGTTTAAGTGAAATATTGCTCTATTCTCCCATGTTAAGAAAATCGTAAATTTCGAATAACTTCTAAAGTTTTGTAATTAGAATGTTGCGAATGAATAGGGTTCAGAATGAATAGGTGTCATAACTAACACTTTTAAACTAGTTACACATCTATGCGATCATTTTTTCGTGAGATATAGTGTACACAGACTAACATACTTACACACTAATGGTCTAACAAAGTAACAGACAGCCTACAGACGGACACCATTCCCATTTTTATATTTTTATATTCCTCACACCTGAAAACGTGTAAAAAAGTCAAAAAACCGAGGTCGAAAATTTTCACGATTACCTAAGTTCCCCATACCTATAGTATGATGGGGAACTAATATTATTTTAAGTGCAATTTTTCCATTTACATTATGATAAGTTGACAAAAACAATTAATTAATTTAATTTAAATTGATAAACTTGACTAAATTGATGTGTCGTGAAAGAAGTTAAACAAAGTTACTCATTAATATCATACGAACCTGGTTCAATAGACCTCAAAATCGTCCCTGAGTTGAAAACTAGAGCATCAATCGGGCCCCACCGTTCATATCGATCTCTATGTTCTGACTTATTTCTGTAGTGAAAAGTGTACTCATGCAACATTGCATCTGCAATGAAGTTTCCCAGTGAACACTCGGTCATGCGGCAACGTCGACGATTACCATCTAAATGCCCTTTAGCTATACCAAGTATTTCTGCATCATCCGGGAGTCTCGGGTGAGCATCTAGTTCCTCCAGTGCTCCTGTAGCCCATTCCAAAAATTCCAGAGTAGCTTCATCTGAATGAAAAAAGGTATTTAAGTTCTAATGTGACAAAATAAAGATTGTTTTATTATTATTATTTTTTTAATAATAAAATATTTCTTATCAAGTGCTAGAGATAGTTTTGAATATTTTTTTCTTACACATCAATATAATTCTACACTACTACCAGGGTTCTAACAAAGGAAATTTTGGATACCACTTTTTTTTTTATAATCCTAGACTTGACTAATCGGTAATATCTACTGAGATCTATTTAAAAATACCATTATATAAAATTTCTGGTATCCAAATTTTCCTTTGTAAGAACCCTGATAACTAATGAATAGTATACTTTAAGCAACAATCAGGAAGTTAGACAAGCCCAGTTGGAAGATCCTGACATAAAGCCAATACTTCAGTTCAAGGAGATGAGCATCAGACCTAACTGGCAGGATATTTCCACATTTAGCCCCATCACGAAATGTTACTGAGCACTCTGGGACTCTCTTCATATTAGAAACGACGTACTGTTTAGAAAATGGGAATCTGACGGTCGATGGAATTTCAAGTGTCAAGTCTCATTACAAGATTCCAGACGCTCTAGTGTAGCTGCATAGTAGCCTACTGGAGGCCCTTTTGTACTCTCTAAAAAATTTTACAAGACTTCTACTGGTGAAAAGCAAGGGAGGACGTGAAGATATTGTGCAAATTCTGTGATGCTTTTGTACGGTACGTAAAGGGCGAAAAAACGAAGCCGAGGAAGATTACATGGGTATAACGTGGGAGCACCAATTGAGCGCATCGCACTCGATATCTTGGGTCCTCTTCCACGGATCTCCAGATAAAATAAGTGCATCCTCAATGTGATGGACTACTTCACCAAGTGGCCTGAAGCGTATCTTATTTCCGGTCAAGAGGCATGCATAGTTGCAGAAGTTCTAGTACAGCAATGGATATCAAGGTATTGCACACCCCTACCGCTTCATATCGATCACGGCACGAACTTCACCACCGCTGCATTAAAAGGACTGTGTCAGCTACTCGGCATTGAACACTCAGACAACACCCCTACATCACCAGTCGGACGGCAGGGTTGGGAGGTTTAACTGCACGATCCTGAATGGCCTCTCTCTTCTAGTATCAAGAAACCAGCAAGATTGGGACTTGAAGCTCCCGTTGTTCCTGCTGGTGTATCGAAACCACTGGCTATACTCCAGCTCAGATACTGTTTGGAAGTGAGCTTCGTCTTCCATGTGATTTCCTGTTTGGTTGTCCACCAGATGCTCCTTCATCGCCAAAGAAGTACACCCAAGATCTCCAGGACTGATTTGAAGACGTACACAACTTTACTTGGGAGCGGATTCACATGGCAACAGAGAGAATGAAAATGAGATATTACCTGAAGTCTACACTACATGAATTCAAGAAAGGAGACAAAGTTTGGTTGTGGAGCCCTGTTCGACGTAAAAGACTCTCTCGTAAGCTACAGTGTAACATAAGGCGACCAAATGTCCCCACTTTATGCCCTGGGGGTCACTGAAGCGGGAGAGCCATCCCTTCTGTGGAGGAACAAAATTGTGATGGCATATCTCCGGATCACCTCTAGTGGTGAGTCCCAGACCATTGTGCAGCACTAGTATGACGTAAACCCCAACCAACCAACAAACCGCACTTTTTGCAATTTGTTTTCTTTCCTCCCGCTTAAACTTCTTTTCCAAATAAAACTTTTGTCGCAATTTATAATTCAAAATCGATAATAGTGCACTTTTTTTAAGTATTGCTTTTGTCACCATTTCTTAATTTTAAATTAGAGACACCTAGCTTATTTGTTCCCACTTTTTCCTCTCGAAAATTTTAGTCGCCTTAGTGTAACAGGATAGTCTCTATACACAGATTATTATACAGATAGGACACTCCCGTATATTCTTCGGTAACCGGAATTTGACTGCAACGACCCTACTGTCAACGGCTGTAAGTTTCTCGAGTTCTCCAGCTTACGCAATCGCTCGTCTTATTTTTATTGTATCTATGTTCATATCGTAATATTAGTGCAACGTTAAACCCAACATCCAACCGACTAACCATTTATTGATGTTTACGTTTGGACTTCGTTATTGTTTATGAATTTGATTGTCGAAAGCAATTTATTTTAAGAAGCAAGTACTAAATATTAAGCAAATAAATTTCGAAAATATACATAAACCAGAAATATTTTTTTCATTTTAAACCATTTTGTATTATTTATACCCAGCAATGTTAAATATTTAAGATTTCATACCATGCTGCTATTTTAGCATTACAGTTTGTTATATTAATTTGTACTCTTGAACACGAATGTATTTGGAAAAATTTATTTTCAAACATAATAAAAATTAGTTTTATTTCTTAGAAATAGCTGTGAATGTTATGATTTTGTAAATTTAAAAGTAGTAGAAAAAGTGAAGGAAAGAAAACTGCACATACATTTTCGTTAGCAACTTTATTATTGTTTACAAACTTGATTGTCGAAAGCAATTTATTTTAAGAAGTAATTTCTAAATATTAAGAAAATAAACTTAGAAAATATATATAAAATAAAAACATTTTAAGGCATTTTGTATTATTTAAACCAAGCAACGTTAAATATTTAATGATTTCATACTGCTATTTCAGAATTACAGTTTGTAATTTTAATTTGTACTTGAATATGAATATGTTTCACAAAGCATATTTTTAAACATTATAAAAAATAATTTTTATTTCTTAGAAGAATAGCTGTGAATGTTTTGAGGATAATTTTGTGAATTCAAAAACAATACAAAGTGAAGAAAAAGAAAAATTCCCATACTGACCTGCTACTAACTACTCGCGAAATAGAAAAACAATTTTCGATCAAAGATGCTATTCATGTAGACTTAACACATGTAGTTCCCCTCTGTTGACACTAGTGGTGCTACTATATTTCCGGTTCGCGTTTTAGCTTCACTGTCCTATCTGTATGATAATCTGTGGTCTCTATACAGCGTTAAAAAGACTGAATGACGTCATTGTTAGAATTACTAAAACATCTTCATTAAAACTAAAGGTAGTACATAACGATAGATTAGCCACATACTACAGTTATCGGTATTGTAAAATATGTATATGTGTAATGTAAATATTTGTTTATAAATATTCGTATTTATGTGTGAATTTTGTACATATTTCAGTTACTTAATTTTGCAATGTATATTATTATATTTATGTTATATGCAACTTCTTATTTTTGTATTTTAGATTGCATAGTTTATTTAGTTTTTGCCTCCTGACCACGGGTTGTATTGCCCGGGAGGTGCAGTCTTTGGAAGGAGGGCACTATTCCGGATTTGTAAATAATACGAGTTATTTTTATACAATTTCATTCAAAGAGGCTTAATCAGGTTTTAAAATGTTGATTTTTTGAATTTCAAGTTTGTTCTTTGCTTAAAATGGCTTATTTTCTTTTAAAAACCTGTTAAAAAGTTTCACCAAGGCAGGTAATGGACTTGGCACAAAATTTGGAGACCTTTTTGTCATTTGGCGACTTTTTTGGCGACCTTTGCGAGAAAATACTTTTATCTATATCCCGAATATGTAAGCTCTAACTTCATTCGTTGATAAATTACTAGAAAATTCTCATTTTTTTTATGAAGGTATATAAGGAAATTGCATCGCAGTCAAGTCAGTCAGTTTCTCGCCAACCAGCGTAGTGTAAAGTGCTTTTAACTGAACTTCTTTGATTATAGCCTATTTGTGTGTGTTAATGCGTTTTTACAGTTTATGCTGTGAATCTGTTGTTGTCAGCTGTTACGCAACAATAGTAACCAGTGAAACGGACAATGCCTGCTAGATGAAGAATAAAATTATCTAGTCCTAGACCTGCACACTATAAGAAGAAACAACGCGGTATTCTTAGTACTGTTGATTACTGCAATATACAAAAACGGCAAGTAAATAATAATATATTTTGCAAATAATTAATAATAACTTCCTAAAGGTAACGCTCATGAGCTGCATATGAAGACTCCAAAATTTTGTTTAAAACTTTAATACATGATGTATTTAAGTTTTAAATTTCCTTCTAAGATATTTTAGTGAAATCACTTGTATTTTTGTTTGATTGACAAATATTACTTATATTTCCTATCACATTTAAAAGAAAAAGTTTTTCAAAACTCAGATTATGCGGGTTTGTTATACTGGACAAGTATATTTGTACTACCCGCTAACCAAAGCAATAGAAAAAGACTATTATTTCAGAACTTAGAAAAAAATTTAATAAATGCCTTGAATTAAATATAAAACGATACACTGCTTCATGCTTTTATAGTGTGACAAAATAATAATTTTATAAACATGAAATTAAGATTAAAAAACTAGGACATGAAACTGGCCATTTGATTCGAAAATCACCCCTAACCATGTCAGTATATTCCACTTTTTCTAATCCTTGGTGGGTGGTTCGCTCAAATTATTTATGTAGAAACAGGAGGAATCTCCATTGATGGTGTGCATTACTTGAATAGTTTATTCATTGGTGAAAGTAAAAAATTTTTGCTGGACTGAAGTATATATATATTTTTTTGTAATATTAGGTAAAATATAATAAACTCATACATAATGTATGTAGATAGTCAAAACATACATTTCCAAAGGTTACATTAATAAGTATGAAAACTTAGCAAAATTATTTATTAACATAACTGAATTAACATTAATAGGGGCTCATTCAGAAAAATAATTGGGACCTTTATTTGCCCCGAAGAAAGATTAATTCCATAAAATTCGCCTATCTGTACTATAACACATAAAAAAAAGAGACTGAATTCAGTCAACAGACTGAAAACTTTCACCCATGAGTTTATTACACTAATTTGCAAATTAATTTGCTTGACACTTTAACTATACATAACAAACACATCTCTTAAAAAAAGGAAAAGTAACTACATTAAAATAACATTAAATGCGTTAATTAGACATTTGATTCTGTCATCGGATCTCCGGAGCTCTTGCTTAGGCCATTTTCCACTTGACGTTCTCATTCGTACTCTCTCACTCGGAGAGCTCTTCACGTTCAATTTGTAGTATCGTCCTCAGAACTACCGCTTTCAACTGTTGTAGGGACCCTGAATAGAGAAGATTATTATTTAGGGTCTCTAACCTGTTGTTGCTTGCGGCACCCTCTCAACAGACACAATCTTCACAATGACAAAAAGAAAGAAAATTTGATAATTACAGGCCTTTAAATTAATTATTTACCTTGTGGAATACTGTTATCTAATAAAACAGGTTCCCCACTCTCATGAATGATTTTTCCATTATCATCAAAAGTTGCTCGAAGGACACCCACATACATTCCATGTTGCGGGATGTGAAGAACCAATGTTCTATTAGCTAAACTTGGATCGTCTGCTGATTCTGGTTCTTGATGATGTACTCGTGGATAATTTCCACGAATGTTACCAATTCGTGACAGTTCACCTGCATCTGTAAAAATGTATAATTCATATTTGAATAAGAATTAATGAGTATTTAATATCAAATTTGTATTTAGGAAAATATATATATATTACTGTTTTCAGGCTCAAAAATATGTTATAGAGATTTATATTTCGATAAATTTTGTTAATATTATGATTTAAGATGAGTGATAACGAATAAATTTTAACCTCTCTATATATAAGTTTTTAATGTTAAAAATCTTCCAAAAATTATTTGGCTATTGAGATATGAAAATTAGAATTTCTTGAAATTCCTGTTTGGGATGACCTAGCAGAAACTGGGTGATATACAGGCTATAATTTTTTAATGTAAGTTGGTGTTCTTTCTCCTGGTTAGGAGAACGCTCTCATTTATTGCGTATAGCGATTTTTGCTCTAGAATGTTTAATAATTACAGCTATGATTTAGATTTAGAAAAAAAAATCATAGTAACAAGCCCCCAGTTTTGTAGGTATGAAAATAAAGTTCTCTATTTTAGATATGGCATTCATTTTAAAAATAGTTGCAAATGCATATTCAGTTATAAAATATGCCAAAATTAACTCGAAATAAGAAGAAGTTCTCATGCGTATTTTCAAAAAAGACACTCGGTCATTATAACCAAACTTTTTTCACTGTTAAGTTTCATCAAGATTATACCCGGCATACACTATAAAATAATACTGCTACTAATAGAAAAATTACATAAAATCTGTAAAGAGATATTCTGTTTACAGAACCTTAAATTTACGGCACTTTTTAAGCTATTGTATAGCTTTTATCGCGGACTTTGAGCGCGGCGACCGAATCGAAAAATTCCGGAACGAAAAAAAAACCTAACACAGTTCGGCAAACTTCGGTAGACTTCGGCTGTACGAAGCTCGCACGGATCGAGACGAGCTGCTCCGAAATCGGACGAATACGTAAGCAGCTGTTTGTGAGAAAGTACATAGGTGTATAGGTATGTATCATCTATGTACAACAGTGAATAGCTGTACGCGTAAAATTTGTGTATAAAATACATCAGATAAAACTTGAATATCCCCATTCGACTTGCAGGACTTTAAAACCTATTAAATACCTTTTCTCTATTAAAATTTGTTTGCTTATCGGTCACCACGCTCAAAAAGTGTAACTTGAATTAATATCAAAGAAAAAACTTGAATATCCCCATTCGACTTGCAGGCCTTTAAAACCTATTAAAATACCTTTTCTCTATTAAAATTTGTTTTCTTATAGGTCACCAGGCTCAAAAAAGGTAACTTGAATTAATATCAAAGAAAAAACTGGAATATCCCCATTCGACTTGCAGGCCTTTAAAACCTATTAAATACCTTTTCTCTATTAAAATTCGTTTTCTTATCGGTCACCACGCTCAAAATGTGTAACTTGAATTAATATCAAAGAAAAAACTTGAATATCCCCATTCGACTTGCAGGCCTTTAAAACCTATTAATTACCTTTTCTCTATTAAAATTTGTTTTCTTATCATTATTGTTATCTTATCATTATTGTTATCTTATTCATTGATATCAAAGAAAAAACTTGAATATCCCCATTCGACTTGCAGGCCTTTAAAACCTATTAAATACCTTTTCTTTATTAAAATTTGTTTTCTTATCATTATTGTTATCTTATCATTATTGTTATCTTATTCATTAATATCAAAGAAAAACCTTGAATATCCCCATTCGACTTGTAGGCATTTAAAACCTATTAAATACCTTTTCTCTATTAAAATTTGTTTTCTTATCGGTCACCACGCTCAAAAAGTGTAACTTAAATTAATATCAAAGAAAAAACTTGAATATCCCCATTCGACTTGCAGGCCTTTAAAACCTATTAAAATACCTTTTCTCTATTAAAATTTGTTTTCTTATCATTATTCTTATCTTATCATTATTGTTATCTTATTCATTAATATCAAAGAAAAAACTTGAATATCCCCATTCGACTTGCAGGCCTTTAAAACCTATTAAATACCTTTTCTCTATTAAAATTTGTTTTCTTATCGGTCACCACGCTCAAAAGGTTTAACTTGAATTAATATCAAAGAAAAAACTGGAATATCCCCATTCGACTTGCAGGCCTTTAAAACCTATTAAATACCTTTTCTCAATTAAAATTCGTTTTCTTATCGGTCACCACGCTCAAAAAGTGTAACTTGAATTAATATCAAAGAAAAAACTTGAATATCCCCATTCGACTTGCAGGCCTTTAAAACCTATTAATTACCTTTTCTCTATTAAAATTTGTTTTCTTATCATTATTGTTATCTTATTCATTAATATCAAAGAAAAAACTTGAATGTCCCCATTCGACTTGCAGGCCTTTAAAACCTATTAAATACATTTTCTCTATTAAAATTTGTTTTCTTATCGGTCACCACGCTCAAAAAGTGTAACTTGAATTAATATCAAAGAAAAAACTTGAATATCCCCATTAGACTTGCAGGCCTTTAAAACCTATTAAATACCTTTTCTCTATTAAAATTCGTTTTCTTATCGGTCACCACGCTCAAAAAGTGTAACTTGAATTAATATCAAAGAAAAAACTTGAATATCCCCATTCGACTTGCAGGCCTTTAAAACCTATTAAATACCTTTTCTCTATTAAAATTCGTTTTCTTATCGGTCACCACGCTCAAAAAGTGTAACTTGAATTAATATAAAAGAAAAACTTGAATATCCCCATTCGACTTGCTGGCCTTTAACACCTATTAAAATACTTTTTCTCTATTAAAATTTGTTTTCATATCCTTATTGTTATCTTATCATTATTGTTATCTTATTCATTAATATCAAAGAAAAAACTTGAATATCCCCATTCGACTTGCAGGCCTTTAAAACCTATTAAATATCTTTTCTCTATATAAATTTGTTTTCTTATCGGTCACCCCGCTCAAAAAGTGTAACTTGAATTAATTTCAAATAAACAAATTGAATATCCCCATTCGACTTGCAGGCCTTTAAAATTTATTAAAATACCTTTTCTCTATTAAAATTTGTTTTCTTATCATTATTGTTATCTTATTCATTAATATCAAAGAAAAAAACTTGACTATCCCCATTCGACTTGCAGGCCTTTAAAACCTATTAAATACCTTTTCTCTATTAAAATTTGTTTTCTTATCGGTCACCACGCTCAAAAAGTGTAACTTGAATTAATATCAAAGAAAAAACTTGAATATCCCCATTCAACTTGCAGGCCTTTAAAAACCTATTAAAATACCTTTTCTCAAAAAAAATAGAGTTAGATCATTGAAATTTGGTACATCGAGGTTTTCGATACCTACAAATCGATTGCGGATATTTTTGATATATTCTCATTGCGGATATATTCTCATTTATTCAATAAAAGAAAAAAATTGTTTTCTTATCTGTCACCACGCTCAAAAAGTGTAATTTGAATTAATATCAAAGTAAAAACTTGAATTAATATCAAAGAAAAAAAAATAGTGCATAAATAAAATGAATAAATAATTATAATTGCATAAGTTGATAAAAAATGCTATGCAATAGCTTTACCGCGGCAGTCCTCGAGTGCCACACGTATTTTTTTTTATTTTATTTATTTATTTTATTTTATTTTATTTATTTATTTATTTATTTTTTATTTATATATTACATTTTTCTTAATTAGCTGCTGTATTATTATTATTTTAAAACTAGAATGTTGTGGCCACCACATAATTTTCTTCTGTATTTTCCTGTGCAAATAATTCACTCAGTAAAAATAATTTATTAATATCATTATTTAATAAAATTATCTTCCATGATAATGCAGTACGATTTCCATATTAGAGAAGTAGTATAACACTAAATATCCAAAAAAGTTCATTTTATTCTCGATATTACATAAAATAAATAAATAAATAAATAAAAATTAAAGTAAAGTAAAGTAAATTGTTTAAAAAAATATATATCGATAACTTTATTTTTAATTATCGCAGATCGATAGTTCAACTATTAATTTTAAATGCATTGTCAAGCTCTTTTGAAAGATACTCATCATGAAAATTCCTTTCCCTCAAGGGGTGACTTCACCCCCAGGGGGAGGTGGAGGGGGAGGCGATGCTCCCACATATACAATTTTTTTCCCAGTTGACTATCTCTATTATAGATAATTATTGTAAATTTCATGTTTATTAAAAAGTAACTCTCTTTATGCACATTTATACAAAATTTTGTCCTATACCACCATGTTAAAAATTCAGAAAAAGCGGGATGGCAATGAACCTGTTCGACAATTTTCACCAAAAACTGATAGGCCCTAATTTATGTCAAGGTGTAACTACATACCAATTTGTATGAAATTCTGTGCAGTAGTTCCTGAGTTACAGTTGCCACAAAATTTTGTCAAGCACACACAGACAGACACACATGTTCTAAAAATAGTCAAATCGTGTTCTACAGCTCTCAAAACGTGTAAATCCATCAAAAACCTGAGGTCGAAAACTTTTACGAATCCAACACTTTCTTCTATTGAATATAGAAGAAAGTAAAAGTGAGAAATCAAATATGAATTGAAACTGTTCTTAATAGAGGCATGCTACCAGCTGCACAGTTTTTTTTTTTTTTTCTTTTACAATAACTTGAAAAATAGCTACTTTTAAAACTTGTAAATTTTAGTAGGCATTAAAAAAGGTTTTATATCTCCGTTACTGCAGATAGAATAATTATACATTTTAACTTGAAATCTTTTTCTTAAAAATGTCAGAGCTAATTTTTTGTTGATATAATCCTTGCACACAGCAAACCTAATATCAACACTGTAAGAATTACATGCAAATAATACATCACATGAGCCTAAAAAAATTTTTACACGTGTAAAAATACACTATAATTAAAATGTTGAAAAATAACTTTGCTGGAAATCTCCATTATTTTGAAATAATAATAATAAATATTATAAAATTATTACTATTTTTCGCGCAATTATGTTCATAATTACAAAAAATTTTATCTTAAAAAGTTAATTGTTCGTCATTTTACAGACTACACTGTAAAAAAAACGGGAGATTTACAGCATAATATGCTGGCAATATGGGTGCATGAAGGGGGGGAAGTAAAAAAGAAGTAATTTACAGCAGAAACAGCCGTAAAAGAGTCTTTTTTTTACAGATGTTTCCGCTGTAAATTGCCTTATTTAACAGCAGAATGTGCTGGTAATATGGGTGCCAGCACATTTTGCTGTAAAAGCTTCCGTTTTTTTTTTTTTTTTTTTACAGTGTAATATGTCATATAAAAGCTCTCAAACATTCATTAAAGTCTGGCTTTACGATCACAGAGATATTATGCACGCAAGATTATACATAGACAAAAGATTAGCTTTGATATTTTTATTTAAATAAATAAACAAATAAATAAATAAAACAGGTAGAATTGTTTTAATGACTGTAGTAGTGAGATAGAATCTTTCTTAAGGGGGTCTCTCTCTACCTATCGTCTCCGAAAGCCGAAGCCAATTTTATTCTCTGGGAAATTTTGTCCCTTTATAATTCATGAACTAATACATATTTTTAAAGTCAGTTTTCAGATTCCTAAAATTCATAACTGGTAAAAAGGTTATCGCCTTCTAAAAATTTATTATTTTAATTTTTAAGATTTCATTTTTAGGTTCAAAAATGAAAAATTTCACTTTGTGAAAATTCGCCTTTTACAACCTCAAAATAAAATATTAAAAATTAAAAAATAATAATAATTTTTAGAAAGCGATAAATTATTCAATACTTGTGAAGTTTCTAAATGTGAAAACGGAATTTAAAAATATATATTAGTTAATAAGTTATAATGGGGCAAAATTCTCCATAGAATAACACTGGTTGTGGCTTCTATGAGGACGATAATTGGACAGGCCTC
Source organism: Salticus scenicus (assembly GCA_963930645.1). NCBI lineage: Eukaryota > Metazoa > Arthropoda > Arachnida > Araneae > Salticidae > Salticus > Salticus scenicus. Next base: position 351,888,910 of record OZ005652.1, read on the forward strand.
TTAACAGCTGCTAAAGTTTACAAGTTTTAGAAGTAATTATTTGTTGCGATTCTAAATATTTTTTTTTTTCGGATTTTTTCCTCTTTTAAAGGTGCATGACCCCTTAAAATAATATTATTTATATGTGATTTCAATAGAATTGATAAACTCTGAGAGACTGCAGTAGAAAGTAAAGCAAAATAAACTTTGATATTTTAATAAAAGCTCTGTTATTTTGTAAACCAATTTTTAACATTATAAATGAACATAAAGGTTATTAAACTAAACATATAAAATAAAATTCTTATTTTTTCCTTATAGAGGGTATTTTTCAAAATTCTTATAAAAATATGTAAATGTCGAGTTATTTTAATTTGGATACATATAACCAGAAAGCTTCTCAAAATTGAAACAAGACCTTGTGGCTCATTCAGAAGGGTAGGTTGATTTATTTTTCATTCTCAAGTAGAAACCACTTTGAAAAGAATGGTGGCTACAAATTATTCTTATACTTTGTAAAAATATTGATGTACATTTAGTACATATGGAGTTCTAAGCAAATCGGTTCATAAATACATCTATATGTGAATTTGAAATTTTCAAGTGGCCGGATATGCAAACAAGATGACGGATCAAGTAGGCAAATTTACTTATCAAATTCATTTGTGACATAAGTCTACTTTACAAATTTAGTTCCAATTAATACAGTATTTCAAAAGTTATCGTACTGAAATATTAAATAGCCGCCACTTGGATTAAAAAGGCGGTAAAATTGCTCAGCGAACTAATCCAAAATATTTGTAAGATAAGTCCACTATCCGACTTTGGTTCGGATAAATTCCGTATTTCAGAAATTATCGTGATAACAAATTCTTAAGTGGCAGCGCTCAAGTGGCCGCAACTTGTAAACAAAATTGCAGAGCAACTTGTCCAGCAAAATCATTTAAGATATTTGCATGATAAATTAACTGTCCAACTTTGATTTCGAACTAATTCAGTATATCAAAAGTTATCGTGATAAGAAATATTTAAGTGGCCCTGCGAATTCAAATGGCTGCTACAGCGTGTCCACTAATCGGCCCCCGATTTTACAATTAAATTACTCTAAAGAAAGATAGATAAAAGAGTGAAAGAAACGGCATATATTTATTTTGAAAGATGTAAAAATCATATGCACATATATCCGAGAAAATCTAGAAGGACTGCAGCAGAATTAGGATAGAAGCCATCTAGCACCTATAAAGTTCTGAGAAATAGTCTATACGTGTTTCTGTTTAAGTTTCACCGTCACCCCACCATTCCAGCTCGAACGGTGCAACAAAGAAAACTAGTATGCTGTGACCGCCACATGACTTTCTTCTGTATATTTTCCTATACAAATTCACTCAGTAAAAATAATTTATTAAAAATATTATAAAAAAAAAAAAAAAAAAAAAAAAAACATGATAATGCAGACGATTTTCATATTAGAGAAGTAGTATAAAGCTAAATATTTAAAAAAAGGTAATTTTATTCTCAACATTACATTTTTTTTTTTTTTTTGGTTAAAAATGAAAAAAATATACAACGTTATTTTAAATTATCGCAGATGGTTAAACCATTCGTTTTAAAGGTATTGACGCGCTCTTTTGAAAGATACCCATCATGAAAATCTAATATACATAATTTTTTTTTTCCCAGTTGAGTATCTCTATTACAAATAATTCTTTTAAATTTCATAATGAATATTAAAACATAATTCTCTTTATGCACATTTATACAAAATTTTGTCCTACACCACCATGTTAAAAATTTAGAAAAAGCGGGATGGCAACGCAAGCTGTTGGACAATTTTTACCAAAAAATTTATGTCAATGTGTAACTACATACCAATTTGTATGAAATTCTATGCAGTAGTACCTGAGATGCAGTCGCCCCAAAATTTTGTCACACACACACACAGACAGACAGACAGACAATTTCTAAAACTGGTCAAATCGTGTTCTACATCTCTCAAAACGTGTAAATCCATCGACAACCCGAGGTGGGAAATTTTTACGAATCCAATACTTTCTTCTATTGAATATAGAAAAAAGTAAAAATTGCACAGAATATGCTAAAGATAATTGATGAAGACAGATTTGACCCTGGATGCATATGGTTCACAGACGAATCACATTTTTACATGAATGGCAACATGAATTGCAAACAGCGGCACCTGTTGACAGTATTTATAAGTAATTTTGATACTTCATGTAAAACATTTTTACAGCTTTCAAAATAAACATGCCGTTGGTTTCATTCTTCTATCTATCTTTGTTTAGGAGTTATTTAATTTTAAAATCGGGGGCCGATCAGTGGACACCCCCGTACATGGAAACAAAAGAACGGAATGAGAAGCCCAGCGAACTTATCTAATAATATATTTCAATGATAAGTCCACACAGCCCAAATTTGATTCGCATTGATTAAGTATTACAAACGTTAACATAACGGCAAGTTTTCAAGTGACTATCATCTTTATATATATACTAGCAGGCTACGCCCGCTTCGCTGGTCACTATTTTTAAATGAATCACTATAGTTAATCAATTCTCAAAATTACATCAATTTTTTACATGCGGAAAAAAAAAAAAAAAAGAGAAAAAAAAATTTGATTGGAAAAAATGTCGCAACGGGTCCGCACTGCCCTTGGCAGCGCAGGCAATTGTGCGCTGCGCGCGCGCATTTATGTTTAACACTCTTAATGAATCACTATATTATCGTAAGGAAAAAACATAAATTAAAAAAAAAAATCTCCCATCAGTGGAATAATCGGTTTGGGCCACCACTGCCTGCGGCAGCGCATACAGGCGCGCAAGGCTCGCATGCTTCTTCACATACCGTTCCCGCCCCTCCTAATTATTTTAGACTTTAAAAAATACTCGCAGTTGTTCTCTCGGGCTTTTAAACCTAATAATACTAATTTCCAACATTTTATCTGAATTTCTTTATTTTTACCCCTGCGGCCGATCCCTCCCGCCCTTCGTAATAATTCTGTACTTTCGAAAATATCCGCAATCGATTTATCGGGCCTCAAAACCTAACAACACTAATTTTCAGCGCTCTAACTCTTATTTATATATTTTTGCCCTTTCACCTCCCCTTCCCGTCTATCCTAATAATTTTACAAATTCGAAAATATACGCAATCGATTTGTAAGTATCAAAAACCTCCATGTACCAATTTAATAACTTTACAAATTCGAAAATATCCGCAATCGATTTGTATGTATCAAAAACCTCTATGTACTAATTTTGAACGACCTAACTCTGTTTTTATTTTTTGCCCCTCCGTCCCCTCCTCCCGCCCCTCATAATAACTTTACAAATTCGAAAATATCCGCAATCGATTTGTAGGTATCAAAAACCTTGATGTACTAATTTTGAACAGTCTAACTCTATTTTTATTTTTTTGCCCCTCCGCCCCCCGGCACACCTTTCTGACCTTCCTAATAACTTTACACTTTCAAAAATATCCACATTTGACTTGCAGATCTCTAAAACCTATCTGTACCAATTTTGAACGGTCTAACTATATTTCTATTTTTATACCCCATAGCCTCCTTCTCCCGCCCCACCTGGGACGAATTTCTAAAATTAAAGAAATTAGTTTTTATGTATTTATGGGAGCTATATTTTAGAGCAAAAATATCTTATACATATATTTTTGTCTGTTTGCAATATAAAGGATTATTTCAAATCACATTTTGCCCCCTCTCCTCCCCTCTTGGGGGCTGAATTTCGAAAATTCCAGAAATTAGTTTTTAGGTATTTGTATTAGCTATATATTAGAGCAAAAATTTCACATATATCTGTTTTTCTGTTTGAGATATATAGGAGTATGTCAAACCACGTTTTGCGCATGTGAAATCACGTTTTGCCCCTTTTCCCCCCCTTGGGGACCGAACTTCTAAAATTCCAGAAATTGGTTTTTAGATAATTAAATTAGCTATATTTTAAAGCAAAAATTTTACGGATATCTAACTTTTTCTTTGAGATATGAAGGTTTTTGTGAAATCACATTTTGCCCCCTACACCCCCTTGGGGGGTGAATTTCGCAGAATCGCTTCTTAGGGGGTGCTTACACTATAGGTTCTATAATCTGACCCAGTTTCGAGTCAGTGGCTCCAGTAGATTTTGCTGTGCGTTGATGAGTCAGTGAGTGAGTGAGTGGAAGTACTCTTTTATATGTATAGATAAGGCAAAGTTTGTGTGTCTGTGTGTGGACAGCGAAGCGCAAAAACGGTAGCTCAGACAGTCACGTGTTTCGACATGAAGGTGCCCTCCGAGGGGTCCTTGTGCACCTCAAAACCAGATTTTTGAATTTTTGATTAGTTTTCTTTTAATTAATTAAAATATGAAAATACTAGCATGCTTTGTCCGCTTCACTGGTCACTATATTTATGGAAACTCTTTTCTATATAGCTTTATGAAAAAAAGAAAAAGAAAAATACTGAAATCACTCAAAAGCTCGCTTTGGGTTCCCGCTGCCTTCGACATCGACTTGTTCGTCTTCACAGCCTCCGGTGCCTGTCCCTATTGCCTGTGACATTGGCTTACCCATGGGCTTCCACTTGGGTGTTTATCACATATGACAGTTTCGATACGGACAGTATCGAAAAATTTGAAGTAGCCCTTTCATATTTGAATTCCAGTTACATATGAACAACATTATGCGTGATGTACAGTCGGAAAAAAAAAAAAAAAAAAAAAACGCAACACTCGATGTAACTTCGTTGCTAATATATGTAGAAAAATGTAATAGGTATCATTCGACGGGAAATTGTGAGTAGTTTCAGAAAATGAACTGAAATTTTGAATTGGGGATCGTCTACATATTAAAACGCGAACCAACTTTGATTTTTTCAATGGTAATGCCCCATTTTTATTTTATATTTGAATTCCTGGGATCGCGACAACTCGAAAAAGTATATTGGTTGTATATTTTACTTATTTTTTCACAGAGTTATAAGCGTTCAAAGTTTGAAGGTGCTAATGTTAAATTCATATTTCAAACTTTTATTAATATCTTCACAAAAAATAACTTGATCGATATAATTTTTTTTTTACGATATACAGTGAAGAAACCCAAACATAATCCATCATCTATATATTAATTTGAAACATGTTTTTGTCTGTCTCCACTATATTGAGAGAACTACTTGGTGTAAAAATTTGGTTGAGGTGTTAAAAAAAGTTCTTGATCTGTAGATGTGCTATGAGAAGAGAAAAATAAAAAAAAAGTCGAACGGTCCCCCCCCTGGGGGGAAACCGTTTTCCCCCCTGCGGAAACGGGTGGGAAAGCGTTTCCCACCCGTTTGGGTTAAAAACACGTTTACGAGCTTAACTAAGCTTCAAATTACTTCACGGTGAAGAAATTGTACATATGGGGACTAGAGTCGAATACTAAAAAATCACTTTCTGTTGCATACAATATAGTGCGACCCCTGGTGGTGAAAAATGGAACTAGGTGATTTTGCTGCAGACCCTATCATGTTACATCTTATTTTAAAGGTCTTGGTATTTCCTGACCGTTGGTGATGTTCGTACAGAGCACACTGCGCCCCCTGGCGGTGGAAAGTGCAACGAAAGGATTTTGCAGTTGACACCACCATGTGACACCTTATTTGAAAGGTCTTGGAAATACAAGGCGATTGGTGATGTTCGTATACAACATACTGCGCTCCCTGGTGGAGGAAAGTAGATTTTGCAACGCCTGCGTAGCATACCTGCTATACGGTGCCGCAGCCACAGGCAGCGGTAACACGAGTCAGAGGTTCGTTCGGTTCAAGGTTCATTTTTGAGAATTTTTTCATAGTATTTGCGGCTTGCATATACGTGCCGCAGGCACGGGGTCACGAACCCGAGTTCCGTTCTGTTTAAGGTATTATTATTATTATTTTTTTTTTTTACAAATGATTATTTTTTTCGTGATGTTTTCATTTTAAAACAGAAATTCAAACAAAATCGAGTTAAAGGTATAAAATAATACAAATTTAAGGTTCATTTAAGGTATCATGGGCCCGGGCAACGCCGGACGGGTCAGCTAACATATAGTCTTAGTATTAAACGAAATAGAAAATAAAAGATAGCATCTGTTTATTTGAAGTCTGACGTCACATTGACAGTACTTTGTAGAAAGTGATGTCATATACAGTATTTCTATTTATAAGCATTTTTCCGACTTTCTTTTTTTAAGTGAAATATCGTAAATTATATTAGATGTTTTATCATGAAACACATTTAAATAATGATGCGACGGTTTTTGAAACATTACGGTCAATAAAGTGATCGTCGAATTCGACGGGTTCCAGCTAGTTACTTTTGATTCTGAAAAATATTTTTAATTTTGAAAAATATTAATAAATTCATATTCATAAAAATTATGAATTATGACCTATATTAATTTTACATAAATTTAATCCTAATGCTGAAAAATATGGGTGTGCAAATTTGCAGCTCATTCCAGTTATTAGTTTTCGAAATATAAATAAATCTTTCTTTTGGAGTGGTTTAGGGGGCCGTCTCTTATAAAGTTTTGCATGAGATAATCAAATCTTAAAAAATAACAAGGAAAATTAAACAAAATATATTTATTTTTTATTCACGGGTCAAATTATATAAAAACAACGTCAAACGCTAAGAAACGAAATAAAAATAATGATTTTTAGACATTAGTGTTAGCATAAAGAATTCCTGTTTTTTTTTTTTTTTTTTTTTTTTTTTTTAAGAAGACAAGCCCTGCCTTCATCGTTCTTCAAAACAAAATAATACAGAAAAGAAAAGTAAATGTGACATTGAGTATTCGTGTTAAACCACTTATTTTAGGTTGACAAAAATATGCACAAGTGGTATTTACTTCATCGATTACTGGTGATAAATTTTGAAGCTTTCAAACGAACACTAGAAGAGAAAGAAATAACTAAGTAGGAGGGGTTTACTTTTTTAAATAGAAAAATTAGTAAATGTAAAAATTGTCAATTAAAAATAACGAATGGAATTGGAATGCAAGACAGACTTGTAAAATCGTTTCTTAACTACCGTCATAGTTAAAAGCTTAATCAATTGCTTCATATATTGCTTTATTTTTATTTATTTATTTGTTTTGTAGGGGGGAGGATTATTATTTTAAGGATACTTTAGTCTTTAAAATTTTAATAATATACTTTAACGCTATATATATTTTTCAAATATACTTTTACTTTTATAAATATATATTAATACTTTTTGCGACCGCAGGATTTTGTAATTTTGACAGTAAGATCCGCCCAAGGGCGTTATTCTCTCAAAATAAAGTATTTCAGAACAAATTTTCTGTATTCACAAGTATATTACAAATGGATATACAGTATAATTATATTCTTTCTAATCAATATATTTCTATCCATAGTATATTATTTTGCAAAAATATGAACACTGGGTACACACTTAAGAAATAAGTAACACACAAATTACGAAAGAAACGCCCACTAAGAGAGTTACAGATTTTGAAATGACGTGAATCTACGTCAGCAGTCGCGAAAGGGTTAATTAAGAAATTGTATTTTCATAGAAACTAGTATCGCCCAGTGGCCGAAACTCGACCATTTTTTTGCAAAGCGAGGCAAAGCAAAGTTATTGCCTTGTCCTAAACGGAATGCAATTGCAACACAGCTGCGGCAATTGTTTGTCGATATTCACTCTAACTGAATCAGCAGAGTTTTACTTATAACTATTTCTCTCTGTAGATGTTAGCCTTTCCTGAAATGAGAGAAAATCGCAACGTGAAAACGCCCCTTGTTGTGTGATACAGCCCAGAAGCTAATAGGTACCATGTCAAACCAAGGCCCAACCAAGTATCAAATTCTGTTAAATTAATTCGATTGGTTCATAAAGTACAGTGTTTGAACAAAAAAAAAAAAGATATTTTTAAAAATGGTCGAATTGAGTTCGGGAAATTTCAAAACGTGTAACTTTATCGAAAACCGAAAATCTAAAACTTTTCTGAATCTTATATTTTCTACTTATATATGCAGAGGAAAGAATAATAAATCCACTTTTTAAAAAATAAAAAAAAGTAGTCTATTTCACTAATTTCACTTAATTAAAATGCAAGGAAATCTCAAAACGTGTAAATTCATCGAAAACCGGAAATCAAAAGTTTTTATGTATCTTCTACTTGCTTCTTCTACCCACAAAAGCTAGCAATAAAAAAATCTAACCCACAAAAGCTAGCAATCGGAATTTTTTCCGTATCGTCTACTTATACATGCAGCAGTTAGTAACAAATCCATTTTCCTTTTATTTAGTACATTAGTTGAATATTTATTGTTTAAATATCACCCTTTGAAATGAAATGTTTATGTTTACATTCGAAACTGGAAGTTTGCCATTTTTTTTTTCTGGAGTTTTGTGATTTTAAATTAAAATTTTATCAATTTTACAGAAAAAATAACTCAATCAAACACATGTAGGCAGTAACTTATATATAACTATACCCAAATATCGGAATTAAAATCGGCAGATAATTTCCGTTATTTTTTAATAATTTTTTACAAAAAATCCAATGGACGATTAACATAGAAAATCTTTTTCATGGCTCCATGGACAGACAGTGACGTCATCACTTCGCTTGCGTATAGTATGCTACATTATACAAATTACTGTGTCTATGGTTTTATTTGAGCTTTATGAAATTGCCAGATTTAACAATTTTCCACTTTTAGGTATTTTTTAATGTAAAGGAATACGTGTACAAAAGGGAAAAATGGGGGAAAATGCATAAAAAATAAATGTATTTTTAAATACCTTCTTGACATCGTAAGAAAATAATATTTGTATTCGCACCTTCCGGCTAACCATACCTTTCGAATGATACCATTTTCAACCCTCTACTCCCAAAATTAATATGCTAAAAAGGGACTACAAATTTTATGCTGGCCTATTAATATATAGATTATAAAATGAACCGTAAAGTTCCATAGAGTTCAACTGACCCAAAGCTGTTAATTGCGATTAAAATTGTATACTATTTATTTCATGAACGCTTACAATAATTTATCCGAAAAGATTTAGTTTATGCGTTGTTGTATATACATATATCTATATTATTTCATTTCGTATTTTATGTTACACCTACGAAAGAAAATTTAAGCTGTATTGGTGATCACTACAGCCATAATAGACACTTTTACTTGAAAAATATTGCACTTTTTTCAAACAGTACAGTCTGGACAAATCGCACGTGTAATATATTTAAGTGGACATAAAATTATTTAAAATAGTACTGAAGCATATACAAATTTAAGAAACTGAATTCAGGATAAGTAAGGAACTGGAAAAGGGTCAATCTTTTTATTAATTTTTATAATTCTTCTTTTCCTGAAAGATTTCCGGTGTAAAACATTAAATTTTGTTTATTTCTTATAAGATCTAAATTTTATTTTTCTACATTTACAGATAACCCCCTAACACATTTTTTATTATAACTCTATAAATACTAAAGATAAGGTATTTTCCGTACTGCCAGACTCTCAGAAATTCGAATATGAAGTCAAAATTGGGTGTTGCTAATGAAAAAAGTTGGCGCTCATTTCAATATGTAGATAACCCCTAATTCAAAATTCGACAACATTTTTAAAGTGCATTTAATTTCCTGTTGAATGGTGTCTATTAAATTTTTCTGCGTCAATTAATAATGAAATTACAGCGAGTGCTGCGATTTTTTTTTTTTTTTTTTTTTTTCCCTCGACTGTACATAATATTTGCTTTCAAGTTATTTCCTATATTTATTTGTTTTAATCGATCAACCATAAAATGACAGCAATTTCAAGCCAAATATAATATTACAATATGCTATGATCGGCTACGTCTATCGCATGAGACAATTATTATTACTATTTATTTATTTATTTATTTATTTGTGGTTATACATACTTTATGCTTAATTAAAAATTAGTATATAGAAGATAAAATTAATTAATTAATATGTAAACCTGATCATGGTTACAACCTTAATATTGCTCCCCTTGGCGACTTTTGAATGTTTGTCGCCGTTTTAGACCAAAATATAATTTATGGGATTATTGTTCCTATTTCTTTCTATCTCTTTCTTTCTTTCTTTCTTTCTTTTTTTTTTTTTTTTTTTAATATTTTTGATTCGAAAAATGTCCGATCTACTTCAACATCAAAATTTAAAAATTTGTCCAGAATTATCAATTAGGAAATACCTTTAATATAATGTTGAATTAGCTTTTATGCAAACCGTTATTCATCCGTGCTAAAAAAAATCTAAAGTTGAGGTATATAAAAAAAATTCTATGAAATAAAATTCAGAAGAAACATGCTAGATTTGTATTATTACTATTTTATTTTAGTGTTATAAAGACGCCATTTTCTCATTCACCAATTTAACATTTAGTTTTTTTTTTTTTTTTTTTTTTTCGCGTGAAAGCATATTTCATTTTATGTTTAAAAAATAATAATAATAATCTATATATATAAAAATGAATTGCTGTTCGTTAGTCTCACTAAAACTCGAGAACGGCTGAACGGATTTATCTTATCTTAGTCTTGAAATGTTCGTGGAGGTCTAGGGAAGGTTTAAAAGGCGAGAAAAAATCGAATAATTTCCGGGAAAACCCTAAAAACAGCCCTTTTCTATTTCCCATACAAACGTTTTCTAGAGTCAATTTGAACTTTATTGCTATTCAATAAAGTTTAGGTGTGTTCCTAACGGCTGATGGCTGAGCTACAAAAATTTGCATGTTGATTCGTAATGACCTCCCCTGATGCACCTCGAAGCCGGATTTTCGAATTTTGTTTTAGTTTTCTTTTAATTAATTAAAATGTTAAAATAAAAAGCTTCTAATAACTGATAAATTGGCCATTTAATTTTAATCCTTAATTTAATTGTTGCCAAAAAAAAAATTATTTTTTTTTGGACAGAAAAAAAGAAAAAAAACGTGAACAATAAAAATTACATTTATTTAAAATATTTCATTTTATTCCTTAATTTAATTGTTGCCAAAAAAATTATCATTATTTTTTCGACGGGAAAAAAAAAAAAAAAACGTGAACAATAAAAATTACATGTATTTAAAATGAGGAAAGTAAATTAAAAAAATTAGAAATATCAGTCGTTACAAATAAGATACCAAATGAAAGATGCAATTTTTGTGAATCCAACGGATTAAACAGCTTATCGATCGGACAATTAGATTTTTTAAAATTAACTAATGTATGTATTTAACACGCTTTTATTAGCTTCACCTGTATGTATGTACAGAGCTGCCAACCTAATCCGGCAAATTGTTAACGCCTATTGAAAAACGCCCCTTTTTCTACACCACTTAATTTTTAGAGTATTTGTTTTCTTTATTCATCGTAAATATATTTGAAGAGGATTACTCTAAAAATTAAGTGGTGTAGAAAAAGGGGCGGTACTAACAATTTGCCGGATTTGGTTGGCAGCTCTGTATGTATGTATGTTTGTAACCGCTCTGGGAGCAAACAAAAAATCTATATTGTAAAAAAAGACTTTCCCTACGTGAACGCCGTGGCGTTGAGGTATAGCTTCGCGCTACGAACCTAAAGGTCTAGCGTTCGATCCCAGTCAGGGGAGATTTTTAAAAAATGGTTTTTGCTTAATTCTAAATTATTTTAATTAAAGATTTAAATGTATGTAAATATTATGGTGTGTCACTCACACGATTTTCTCTTACCCTGCAGTTTAATACTAAGATAGATATTTTGTGCTTTTAAGTTCACATTTCTATAAAAGCGTGTTCTTTAATTTTTTAAAACTATAATATTATTTATAAATTTTCTTTCACAAACACAAACGTGTAGTATACAGCCTGTACAACACTAGACCAAATTGAAGTTCAAATTTCATCAATATTTAAATAAATAAATGAAAATAAAAATATGCTTAATGGGAAATATATATAACCATTAAAAGTTTAGTTGTCTAAAATATGTCAGAAATAGCGCTCATAGCATATTGTTACAAGGTATTAAGTCTTATTTTTACAAGGGATAAAATCTAAAATGGTGACAAAAATTCAAAAGTCGCCAAAGAGAGCTATATTAAGGCGGTACTATGATCATGCTTACAAACCATGAATACTAATAACCACAAAAAATTAATTGTCTCATGCAACAGACGTAGCCGGTCATAGCATATTATAATATTTAGCGTGAAATTGTTATCATTTTTATGGTTGATCGGGGATAAACAAAATAAACATAGGAAATAACGTAAAAGCAAATATTATGTGCACCACGTATAGTGTTGTTCATATGTAACTGGGATTCAAATATAAAGGGGATACTTCATTTTTTTTTTTTTTCGATACTATCTATTTCGAAACTGTTATCTAATAAGGACTTAATGCAAGCCTATTGGTAAACCATTGTCTCAGGTAATAGGGACAAGCGCCCGAGTTTTAGCGGATGACCAAATCGCTACCGAAGGCAGCAGGGATCCGAAGCGAGCTTTTGAGCAATTTTAGTATTTTATTTTATTTTTATAAAGCTATATAGAAAAGAGTTTCCTTTAAATTTAGTGACCAGCGAAGCGGGCAAAGCCTGCTAGTAAATAAATAAAAATACCTCGAAACCTTTTTTGGTAACAATTAAAAATTTAAATGGCTTATATTAAGGCAATTACCAGTTTATTATTTTCATATTTTGATTAATTTTAAAAACTCTAATCAAATTTCCGGTTTAAATATTAGCCTATATCCTATTCCAGACTATTATCTATCTCTGTACCAAATTTCATCCAAATCCGTTTAGACGTTGGGGCGTGATAGAGTAACAAACATCCATCCATCCATCCATCCTAACTTTCGCATTTATAATATTAGTATAGATTAACCTTCTAATAGCATAAATAATTAGCCATTTAAATTTTATCCATAATTTAATTGTTGCTAAAAAAATTTTAGTAGGTTTTTTTTTTCTTTCCGACAGGAAAGTAAATACATTTACTTTATCGTGAACAATAAAAAAATTATAAAAAATTAAATTAGTCATCTCACAAAAATTGACGTCATTATCACTTTGAAAATTTTATACGCAGCTTATTATTATTATTACTTTTAAAAGACTGTTTTAAATCTAAAACCATTAAAAATATAAACAGAATATAAAGAATTCCTATAAATGAACGGAAAGGTGTCCGATAAAAGTAATAGCAATATAGGATTTTACACAAATTGTACGAATAAAAAAAAAGAAAGAAATAAAGAAAACCTTCGCTAATATTGCAACAAAAATTCAAAAGCCGCCAAGAGAGCAATTTAATAAAATTTTGTAGAAGTATAATGTTTACTCATTTATTTATGTTTTCCCCAAATTCTTATGTACTTACTGTCATTCACTACGGTATAGGACAGTTCCTTGTTTGTAAACAAACATCTCAACTTTTATGAGTGGTTGGCAAAAAGGCTTGGGAAAAGCATAGCGATGGCGGATCACCAATATAGTAAATAGCGCGGGAAAGTCGAGCGCGCTTTTTTGCCAACCACCAGACGTCACTAGGAAATGCTTTATGTTTGTGAATCTCAACATAATTTAATTGTTGCCATTTTTTTTTCGACAGAATAATAATAATAATAATAATAATAATAATAATAAAACGTACATTTATTTAAAATGAGGAAAATAAATTAGAAAAATTAGAAAATAAATTAGAAATATCAGTCGTATCGTTGCAAATAAGATATCATAGATATAGTAATATATATAGATCTATCATCCCCATGTTATCGAGCAAAAAATTTTGATGCCGAAAAAAGTTCTAAAATCAGCCATTAGAGAGTATTGAAAAAAAATAATAAAAAGAAAAAGGAATTTGAAACTGTACAGTCGGTAACAAAAGTGTCCGAACACTAGCAAAAATTCCTATGTAAAAAAAGTGGAGTTAATACTGTTTCGTTCAATAAATCCTTGTCGAATCCTGTTCTTAGTCAGTCTAAGAACATGATTCAACAAGGATATTATTGAACAAAACAGTATTAACTCTACTTTTTTTATATAGGAATTTTTGCTAGTGTTCGGACACTTTTGTTACCGACTGTATCTGGAGTTTTTCATTCACCTTTAGTAAATAAATTATTCAAAAATTTTATTTACTAAATTATCCGTGTGTATTCCTGTGTGTGATTTATTCGGGAAAAGGCAACCATTAGAGTTACTTTTCCCAAAAAAAAAAGGCCTCACTTTTTCCCTCTCGCTGATCAATCTATAGTCGGTAACAAAAGTGTCCGAACACTAGCAATAATTCCTATGTAAAAAATGTACATTTCATGAGGTTTTGTTAAATAAATCCTTATCGAATCATGTTCTTACACTGACTAAGCACAGGATTCGACAAGGATTTATTTAATAAAACCGTATGAAGTGTACTTTTTTACATAGGAATTTTTGCTAGTGTTCGGACACTTTCGTTACCGACTGTATGTCTTATTACTATATCTATGTAAGATACCAAATGAAAGCGGAAATTTTTGTGAATCCAAAGGATAAGGAAACTTACCGATCAGATAATTAGATTTTTTTAAATTAAGTAAAGTATGGATTTTTAGGTAGAAACAGCAGAAGATTGCATGGAAACCGTTAGGAGAAATAAAAAAAAATCTGCTTCACATTAAGTCATACGTTTTTGAAGTGGGATTAAAAATTGCAGTTTTCAAATTTTTTAAATTTTCTCTCACGAACACAAAAATATAATATGCAGCATGTACCCCACAAGACCAACTTGCATTTGAAATTTTGGTTAATAAACAAAAAAGTTACTTTTTTTTTTTTTTTTCTTCTTTTTTCAAATTAAATTTTATTCTAACTTCGAAAAGATTTGTGTGATACGATACATTAAGAATTTGGGTTTTAAATGTTTTTTTAAATAGATTATTTATATGCCAGTTACTAGGGAAGTTACCCGGAAAATATCCCTCAAGATTGACGTTTATGTGAAATTTTGCTCTATTCTGCCATGTTAAGAAATTCGTAAATTTCCAATAACTTACGAAATTTTTATATTGGAAAATTCACAGTCATTAATATTCATGCCAGTGTCCTAAATAATATTTCAAAAGTAGTCTGACATGTTTACGATGAAAATACCTCTCAAAATTGACGTTTATGTGAAATTTTGCCCTATACTGCCATGTTAAGAAATTCGTAAATTTCCAATAACTTGCGAAATTTTCAAAGTAGCATATTTATAGTTACTGATGTTCATTCCGGCATCAAAACTGATATTTTAAAACTGGTCTGACATTTTTACAGTAAAAAGTTTCCTTTTAATGCACGTTTAAGTGAATTTTTGTCCTATTCTCCCATGTTAAGAAAATCGTAAATTTCGAATAACTGCTGAAGTTTTTAAATTCGAATGTTGCAAATGAATAGGGTTCTTGCCATTGTTGAAAGTAATATCTTAAAACTGATCTGACCTCTCTGCGACAATTTGTTCTTGAGATATCGTGTACACAGACTAACAAACTAACGGACTAACACACTAACCCACTAACAGACTAACACACTAACAGACACCATACAAATTTTGTCATTTTCGGATTCCTCACACCTGAAATCGTGTGTAAAAAATCTGATGTGGGCACCACATGACTTCCTTATACACTTTTAGAAATATACATAATGTTAAAAAACATTGTCACTGGAGCCGAAACATTTGGCTAAAAATATTTTTAAAAAAGTGCATGCATACGTAAAAAAAAAATAAAAAATAAAATTGTGCCTTGAGGGGACTCATGTCAAAGTTGTGCCTTGGGGGGGACTCATGTCAAAGTTGTGCCTTGGGGGGACTCATGTCAAAGTTGTACCTTGGGGGGGACTCATGTCAAAGCTGTACCTTGGGGGGGAACTCATGTCAAAGTTGTGCCTTGGGGGGGACTCATGTGCCTTGGGGGGACTCATGTCAAAGTTGTACCTTGGGGGAACTCATGTCAAAGCTGTGCCTTGGGGGGACTCATGTCAAAGTTGTACCTTGGGGAGGGGACTCATGTCAAAGTTGTGCCTTGGGGGGGGACTCATGTCAAAGCTGTGCCTTGGGGGACTCATGTCAAAGTTGTACCTTGGGGGGGACTCATGTCAAAGTCGTGCCTTGGGGAGGGGACTCATGTCAAAGTTGTGCCTTGGGGGGGACTCATATCAAAGTTGTGTCTTAGGGGGGGGACTCATGTCAAAGTTGTGCCTTGGGGAGGACTCATGTCAAAGTTGTGCCTTGGGGGGACTCATGTCAAAGTTGTGCCTTGGGGGGACTCATGTGCCTTGGGGGGGACTCATGTCAAAGTTGTGCCTTGGGGGGGACTCATGTCAAAGTTGTACCTTGGGGAGTAGACTCATGTCAAAGTTGTGCCTTGGGGGGACTCATGTCAAAGTTGTACCTTGGGGGGACTCATGTCAAAGTCGTGCCTTGGGGAGGAGACTAATGTCAAAGTTGTGCCTTGGGGGGGGGACTCTTGTCAAAGTTGTGCCTTGGGGGGGGACTCATGTCAAAGTTGTGTCTTTGGGGGGGACTCATGTCAACGTGTTCTGAACTTTTCTGAAAGTTTCAAATGTCTAGCTAGTCGAGAAGTCAGTTAAATTGCAAGATTTGTCCAAACCGTTTTTGAGCTATTACCGTTTTTTGATACATTTTGCCCATTATAAACCTAATTTTTCTAAATATCTCAAAGACGGAAAATCATATAAAGTCCAAAAAAGGAGGTGCACAACTAGATGTTATAACAAACCTATGTACCAATTCGCAACTTTCTACGTCCAACCGTTTTTGAGTTATGCGACACACACACACACACACACACACACATACATACAGACGTCACGAAAAATCGTGTAAAGTCGCTTATATCTCTTAAACGAGAGCTCGTGTTAAGACGAAACTTGCAGGTGTGCAACTAGACATCATGACTGTCACACGTATAAGTTGGCAACATTCAGCGATCATTCGTTTTCGAGCAATGTGAAATACAAAATCCATTTCGCAAATCGGGATTACTATACTTCCTTATACTTTGTATAAGGAAGTAAAAAGTCAAAAAACCGCGGTCGAAAATTTTCCCGATTACCTAAGTTCCCCACACCTATAGTATGATGGGAAACTAAAAATATGTTTAATGGGATATATATATATATATGTAACCATAAAAACGCTTGTTGTCTAAAATACGGCAGAAATAGTGCTTATAGCATATTGTTAACAAGGGATTAAGTCTTTGCCCTGCATCGATTATATTGTTGAAATTAAGGTAGTTTTACAGACATAGTGAAAATGAAAGAGCAGGTCATTCAATTTCAGAGGGGTAAGCCTTGGCGACAAATCTGGCGAGTGGACGACTAAATTTGCTAAGTTCCCGAAGTTTCGAAACTCTCCGGCACACGGGAGTATAGTTTTCGAGCCTCCAATGCGATCCCGATGGAATAATCGCCAAGCCCCATCGCTAAAAGTTATAAACTAGTTGGCATAGGTGGACTCTGCTCAGTTCCCCATCATATTTGTGTTCTCATAAATTTCTAGTGCGAAACATATTATTATCGTGTTAAAAGAAATGAATTTGACCAAAGCTTGATACAGTGACAGAATGAAATCCCCGCCTAATAGGCTATCCACCGTTCTCTTCCATATATTTATCTTATACTAATATATTAATTTATTTTATCAGGGTCAATTCCGTTGTTTAGTTTTCATGTTACTATTTCCTATGCAATAATCCTCAAAATTCATATTTATATGAAAAATTTACAATTTCGCTATGTTGATAAAATCGTAAATTACGAATAATTTACGAAATTTTCCTATTAGAATATTAGTATTCAATCATGTTCAAACAAATATCATAAATATAATTTTGAAGTTGTCTAATGCATTTATGATCCTCAAAAGGTAAGTTTATGCTTAATTTCGCCTTATTCTGACATGTTAAGTAAATCGTAAATTCCAAATATCTTACGAATTTTTTAAATTGGAAAAATCATAGTCAATGATATTCATGCCAGTATCCTAAATAATATTTCGAAAGTAGTCTGACATCTTTACAATGAAAATATCTCTCAAAATTGACGTTTATGGGAAATTTTGCCCTATACTGCCATGTTGAGAAATTCGTAAATTTCCAATAACTTTCGAAATTTTCAAAGTAGCATATTTATAGTTACTGATGTCCATTCCGGCATCAAAACTGATATTTTAAAACTGGTCTGACACTTTTACAGTAAAAAGTTTCCATTTAATGCATGTTTAAGTAAATTTTTGTCCTATTCTCCCATGTTAAGAAAATCGTAAATTTCTAATAACTTACGACTTTTTTAATTCGAATGTTGCAAATGAATAGGGTTCTTGTCAGTATCGAAAGTAATATTTTAAAACTGATTTGACCTCTCTGCGATCATTTGTTCGTGAGATATCGTGTACACAGACTAACAAACTACCGGACTAACACACTAACAGACACCCTACAGACAGACACCATACAAACTTTGTCATTTTCGGATTCCTCACGCCTGAAAACGTATAAAAAAGTCAAAAAACCGAGGTCGAAATTTTTCACGATTACCTAAGTTCCCCATACCTATAGTATGATGGGGAACTAAAAAGAGTGAGTTGATTTCTGCGAGAGAATATGCAGTTCTAAGCGACTGAACATTTTTCATGAGCTAGCAAAGATTTTTGAAACTGAATATTTAATGTTATTTGTTTTACTCCGGTTAAAGTGACTGTTTTTTAGACATTCATTAAACAGTGACTTTTGCTGTACGAGTAATAGCTTCAACTATTTCCAGAATATTTGAAGAATTAACACTACTTTCGGACAGTTTTTGAGAATATTCGTTTTAATACAGATTTGAAAATTTCCAAAGATATTTGATATCGCCAAGCAGGTACCATACTAAAGCTGTAACAAAAATAGTCGCTAATAGAAATATATCTATTTAAACATTTCAGTTATTCAATTAAAAAGAAATCATTTAAATATATTGATTAGCGAAGCGAGCAGAGCCTGCTAGCTTGGAAATAACACGGCAGAATAAGTTGCCTATTGAACTTATCTAAGATATTTCAACCGTAAGTCACTATCCAACTTTGATTTGAATCAGTTTAGTATTTCAAAAGTTATTGTGATGGTACATTTTCAAGTGGCAGCCTGATTTCAAGTTGGCGCAACTTGGAAATAAAATGTCAGAACAAGTTGCCCAGTGAACTCATCTAAGGAATTTGTATGATAAGTTCACTGTTCAAATTGGTTCGAATTGATGCAGTATTTCAAAAGTTATTATGATGATAAATTTTCAAGTAGTAGCCAGATTTTAAGTGGCCCGCTTAATTTAAGATATCCGCCACTTTGTTAAAAATGGCGGATAAATTTCGTTAATAAACTTGGTTGAGACCCTTATATGCTCTCTTATGGTCTGTATACATCAAAATTTAAGTAAATCCGATCTCAACTACATTTTTATAATGTGGATTTGAAATTTTCAAGTAACCTCCATTTGAAACCAAAATGGCGGAGCAACTTGGTTATCGATCTCATCTAAGATATTTATATGATAAGTTAGCTGTCCAAATTTGGCTCGATTTGGAGTATTATTTCGGAAGTTATCGTGATGATAAATTGTCAAGTGGTAGCCTGATTTCAAGTGGCCCCCGCTTAATTTAATGTATCTGTCACTGAGCACAGAATGGCGGATAAAGCTCAGTAATGAACTTGATTGAGACTCTTATATGGTCCTTATACTATCCATTAAAATTCAAGCAAATTCGGTTTTTAAGGCGCTTTCTATAACGTGGATTTGAAATTTTCAAGTAGCTGCGACTTGAAAACAAAATGACGGAGCAAGTTGGTTAATGAACTCTCCAAGATATTTATAAGGTACTAAGTTCGCTGTCAGAATTTGGATCGATCTGGTGTATTATTTTCGATGTTATTTTGATGACAAAATTTCCATTATAGATAGATAAACGAAGTAATTGCAATAAGTCGATTTCTAAAGAAATGAACCTAGAAATGATTAAATAATAAAAACAAAATTGATAATCTTACCATGTCCTGGATCAAATAACATAATATCTGAATCTCCACCCATGACAATATCCACTCCTTTTACGCTTTTTGCGATCTCGATATCCGTAAAATATCCAGCATGACCTAAAGCAATTATTTTATCGATGCCTTCCTTCTCAAGTCGACTAACTTCCTCTTGAATAGCTGGGATTTCCGGGAGGAATTTGAAAGAAACAGCTGAAACAAAGTAAAGCGACGTTCACATTGGATTAAAAATAATTACAAGATATAAAGAACTTTTTATATACCATGTTTTTAAATTTTCTGTTGAATCATATAATCGCTGCCGAAGGCAGCGGGGACCCGAAATAATTAGCTAAAATTATTTTAAAAATGCAGTCACCATGTTATGGGCTATTTTGAAAGTTTCAAATGTCTAGCTAGTCGTGAAGTTGTGTGATTGTTGAATTATATAAACGCTACCGCAGGTATTGGGGACCCGAAGCAATTGGCTAAAACTATTAAAAAGTGCATTGTCACCGTGTTCTGAGTTATTCTGAAAGTTTCAAATGTCGGTAAGTTATATGATTGTTCAATCATATAAACGCTATCGAAGGCAGTGGGGACCCGAAGAAATTGGCTAAAAGTATTAAAAAAAGCATTATCACCGTGTTCTGAGCTATTCTGAAAGTGTCAAATGTCTAGCTAGTCGGGAAGTTATATGATTGTGGAATGTTACAAACGCTACCGAAGGCAGCGGGGACCCGAAGCAATTGGCTAAAAGTATTTTAAAAATGCATTGTCATCGTGTTCTGATTTATTCAAAAAGTTTCAAATGTCTAGATGGTCGGGAAGTTATATGATTGTTGAATCATAAAAACACTACCGAAGGCAGCGGGGACCCGAAATATTTGGCTAAAGTACTAAAAAAATGCATTGTCATCGTTTCCTGAGCTTTTCTAAAAGTTTCAAATTTTTAGCTAGTCGGGAAGTTACATGATTATTCAATCATATAAACGCTACCGAAAGCAGCGGGGACCCGAAACAATAGGCTAAAAGTATTACAAAAATGCACTGTTATCGTGTTTTGAGCTATTCTAAAAGTTTCATATGTCGAACTAGCAGAGAAGTTAAATAAATTTTCTGTTGAATCATATAAACGCTACTGAAGGCAGCGGGGACCCGAAACAGTTGGCTAAAAATATTTTTAAAAAATGCATTGTCACCGTATTCTGAGCTATTCTGAAAGTTTCAAATGTCTAGCTAGTCGGGAAGTTAGTTAAAAATCGATTGCAAGATTTGTACTAAACAAACAAACAAGAATCGAAGTTAATAAAAACATGGTAAAATAATAATGATAATAAGAGATGGAAGAGAAAATAAAATGATCATGCAACAAAACAACTGATTATTTTGAAGGGAATACTGAATATCATTCGCATTTGCATTTTATAGAAATGAATATAAATTAAACGAAATAAAATCTTTTTGTAAAAAAAAAAAGAAAGAAAGAAAAGCTCCAAAAAGCAATTATTATTCAAACAACTAAAAATAAAATAAAATCATAGATTGCGCCTAAAAGCATGAAATAAATAATTCATTCGATAAACAACAGAAATACTACAATTAATCATAACTTTTGAAGACGGCGTAGTTAAATAAAATTTGATTATTTTTTTATAGATTTGTTTTTAGACCGATAGCTACGAACGCTGATTTCTTGAATGATCCATCTTCATAGTTTCCTTTATTATTTTATCACTGTATACAATAGGTTCATTAGTAATATCTACATAAAACAATGAACATCCTTCGCAATCTGGTATTTATGTTTCTATGAAGTTACTAGGGTTTTGTTTGAAAACTTGATATAGCTTTGATATCTGTCGTACTTAGCATTTTTTGGATTTGATGAACAAATCGTAATACAAAACTATACACGCTAGATGTATATTTTAGTAATATATATTGTCTGAAATAATATTTCATATTATTAATTGCTGTCTTAATCTACCTTATTAACACAACCATGATTTTTGAAGGAATTAAATATGGTCACTGGATGATTTGGCGATCTTTTTTTTTTTTTTTTTTTTTACCCCAAGGACGTCAGATACCGAATAAAATTCGCAAATTTTTGCAGCTTATGAAATTTTAATTGTTTATTTAAATCAATGTAGTTTTCCCAGGGCCGTGCTTAGGGCGGGGCGACCGGGGCGGTCGCCCAGGACGGCTAACAGCTAGGGACGGCTAAATATGACAAAATTTCAGTTAAAAATTAGGTTTACTAAAATTGTTAGATTTTTTTAAAAGAAGGATTGAATTGGATTTGGGAATAAGGCCGATTGACTGCTGTAGAACCTAGACCTAAAGCCCTCCGTGGGGGTCTTTCTAAGGGGTCCTAGTCTGTAATTACACAGGTTACGGAGAAAACCATGGAAAGCTCCGATCGGCTAGGCTGACAAGCGCGACTTGGGATTGAAATCAGCACCTCATGTCTACCAGCTTTGAGCGCATAACCACTCGGCCGCTGGAGGCTTATTTTTAAAACGGAGAAAAAAAAAAACTTGATAACTTTTCATTTGTGGCAACCTGGCAGTTTTTGGCTTTAAAGGATAGTTTTCAGAAGCAGAAGGAGGGAAATAATTTTAGTGCCTAGTATGGTGGCTAAAACCTTTTGCCTAGGAGGGCGGCTAAAATCTTTCGCCCAGGGCGGCTAAAAGTGTAGGCACGGCTCTGAGTTTTCCGCTGTGTTTTGCAGATGCCAAAGTAAGAGGTATATTTTAAATAGAATTTAATTTTTGTGTTGAATAAAACTATCACTTTTTAATTAATTTTGCGCTGACTTCAAAAGTTATGATTAATTGTAGTGTTTCGGTTGTTTGTCGAAGGAATTGTTTATTTTATACTTTTAGGCGCAATCTGTGATTTCATTTTATTTTTTGTTGTTTGAATAATAATTGTTTTTTTTTTTTTTTTTTGAGTCTGTTCTTATTTTACAAAAAGATTATTTTCACATTTATAAAAAATTTTGTCCTATGCCACCTTGTTAAAAATTTAGAAAAAGCGGGATAGCAACGCAAGCTCTTGGACAATTTTTACCAAAAGTTGATAGGCACTAATTTATGCCAATGTGTAACTACATACTAATTTGTATGAAATTCTGTGCAGTAGTACCTGAGATACAGTCACCACAAAATTTTGTCACACACACACACACACACACACACACAGACAGACAGACATTTTCTAAAAATGGTTAAGAACACCCACCTTTGTGAAGTCGGTTAAAAATGACTTTGCGTTAATTGATGTGACCGCTTACAGTAACTGTACTTTGAACTACATAGCATACGTGTCACCCGCTTACGCTGCAAATTGTGCAACGTAGTTCAAGTGTGCGCAGTGTAGGAAACTGCGAACAAATAAATGCACGTTTTAAACGTTCTGTTTTTAGCATTAATGTCTAAAAATTGTCTTTTCGTACTAAACTGATGATGCTCTACAACTTCGTGATTAATTTTTTCCCCTATCTTGACCCGTTTTCGAGATAGTAACGCTAATTCCACTGTTTTTCACCAGGTGGCGCCTTTATTTTCTTTAGATCGTAAAAATATTTCAATGGGACTTATTTCAGACCAAGATCTTTACAACAAAACAAAAAGTATCAAAATCGGATTCTCCATTCAGAAGTTATGCGCTAACAAAACAAACAAAAAAAAACAAAAAAAAAAAAAAAACATACAGTTTGAATTGAGAACCTCCTCCTTTTTCAAGTCGGTTAATAAAACGATAGTTGATTTTAATGTATAAATGTCGCATTTTTTGCATCACTTTGCATCTATCTAAGCCATAATTTTTTACAATAACCCAGCCCGAAAATTCCATAAATTAATTTCTTAGTATCATCATGTAAATTGTATCCTATTCCTCTTGGACTATTTTCTAAAATTCATTGTTTTCTTAGTCTCTGAGTTCCTAAAACTCATTTTAATAATCCGAAAACGCAAAAGTTCAATGGAGAAGCATCAGTTTATTTTATACGGTATTTCATTAAAGGAGATAACACTTTATTTATGTTTTGGTTTCTTTGTTAAATAAACGAAGGTTATCTTAGACGTGTGACGTGTGTGTAGAGGATTTTTCTATATAAACCTCAATTCCATGCATATCCTTTCAATCTAAGGTTGCTATTTCTCCTTCAGAAATTGGATCGATAACATTCTGCTGATAATGAAGTGAATTAATTTTGGTTTTAATTGAAACTTTTTCGATTTTTAACTTGTCGTTGTAACAAAATACCGCAAATATCATACATCTCTTTTGAGAACTTTACTTTCACTGACGAAGCCATTTGGTTAGGTAATTTTCGTCAATGGGCTCTTCCCACCTGACGTCAGAGGTCACATGACATAGATAAACAAAGGGCAGACGAAGTTTCCCATATCTATAGCAATTCCTAAAATAACACATTTTCTGATTTTATTTTTGATCAATCCGATTTAATCTGTGTTTTTTTTTTTATATACATCATTATTTTTAATCCATTTTATATCATTATTCATCATCTTTTGTTTGCTGTATGCATTTACAATCATCATTTAGTTTTTATTTGTTATTAATGTTGATGGAGACCATGTTAAGTACTCTGATTTTTGGTACTTATATCATTGACAGTGCAACATCGTACGGTGTAAAGCCATTTTAGCCACTAGCTAAGTTAACTAACTTATTGTTGTAAAACCTTTACGTAATTAAATTTAACTTAAAATATTTTAAATTAATTTCAAATTATATTCCATAAACATTCCACTATCCATTGCTAGATCAGTTAATGTAGCAGTTACACTACAACGTACAAAAATCGATTCTTACTGATGAAAATAAATAAACATATAAAGTGTTTTTTAAAAAATATTACACTTACAAATACAATTATTCTACTGTTTACAAATGCACAATATTACTTTTATTTTATTTTATATTAAATGTTAATACTTTTGTTCTTAAGAACAATATTTAACTGAATTCGCTTCTTTGTTTTTCTACATCACATGATTGAGCAGACGACGCTGGAAAGAGCCCATTGGCCAATAAAAAACTCCTCTTTTTATTACAGTCACTAAAATATATCCACGCATTTTCGAGTGTTTCCACTTATTTCTATTTTTTACCAGCTAGTTAATCTATATATATATATATATATATAAAAGTATTTTTCCTCGCTGACTGATTGATTCATTATCATCCAGCCCAAACCCCTGCACCTAGAAGCATGAAAATTGGTAAAAACATATTTTTCTGTGACGTAGATACCCACTAAAAAGATATTTTACAAAATTCGCCCACAAAGGAGGTTGGAAGGGGGAAGGGAAAGGGGGGGGGGCAGAATGAAATTTCACAAAAACATTCATATCTCAAAGGGAAAAAAACTAATACCCGTAATATATTTGCTTCAAAATATGACTAACACAAATACTTAAAAAACAATTTTTGAAAATTTATAAATTTGGCCCCAGTGAAGAAGGGAGGGGCAAAATGTTATTTCACATAACCCTTCATGTTCCAAACAAACGAAGAAACAAACAAAAATATTATAAGATAAAAAAAAACCTTTTATATACCATGTTTTAAATTTTCTGATGAATTATAGAGCTCTTATCAATATGCTTAAAATTTTTAAAGTGATAGTGACGTCAATTTTTGTGAAATGCATAATTTAACTTTTTATAATTTTTTAACGTTCACGTTTAATTAAATGTATTTATTTTTATGTCGAAAGAAAATGAGCTCTAATCGAAACAGGAATTAGTTTTTTTTTTTTTTTTCAATATATATATATATATATATTATATATATATACATATAAAATAAAAAGCCATCGCCAACATGGCTACAAAAATTTAAAAGGCTTGGGAGTACTATGCTAAATCTGTACTACCTGTGGAAGTATGAAAACTGGGTCTTGAACCATGAATTTTATTTTGAAACCTTTTTTTTTTATGATTTTGGTTTCACTATTATACAATATTGGTTTGATTCTAATAATAATTTAGCTTCTGGTAAATTAAAATTTTAATTGGGGGTGAAATTGGTATAATATTTATGAGTTTCAAATTTTAAAGTTAAATAAGAATTAAGCTATTAGGATGTTATTGTTTTCATATTTTAATTAATTATTTCGAAGTATTGTGCTGTCACCGGGTTCTGAGCTACTATGAAAGTTTCAAATGTCTAGCTAGTAAGGAAGTTAGTTAAAATTTGATTGCAAGATTTGTACCGGACAAACAAACAAACAAGGATAGAAGTCAATAAAAACATAGTAAAGAAAAAAAAAAAAAAAAAAAAGCAGATATTTATAAGATTTTTTCTTTAAAATATAGTAAACACAAATTTCTAAAAAATAATTTCTAGAATTCTCAAGCCCAAAGGAGAGGAGGGGGGTGGGTGATATGTTAGTTTTTTGGCTGAATTATAAAGCTATATTTTAAAGTATTTTTATGGTGGGGTGCGTCCTTCTTTTTACAAGTTTAATTGATAAACATTTTGTTAATAAACAGTAAAATATTATTTACGCACCCCATAATAAAAATACTTAGTTAAAGCTTTATGATGCAGCTAAAAATCTAACAAGCGATAAGAATTTATTAGAAAATATATGCAGAATTATTAGCAGATCTTCATTAAGCATTTTAATTGGCCAGCCAGATAGCTAGTCAGAAGTCTAGTATAACACAAGTAAATAAAAACTTTTTATTGCGCAATGCTGAGCCAATGGTGTCTCGGGGATTCTACCCCCAAAACGGATAAAACAGAACCAAAAGAGAAGAATTTTTTTTTTTTCTGAGGAGGATGAAAAAGAAAGATGTGTTATGACGATTTACTTTCTCGTCTTGTCAAAGTGGTGGTTTAAAAAAATAAAAAAATTAAAAATTAAATCATAAGGTGTATTATGCTGATGTATTTGATGAAATTGGAAATTGAAATCAGATATGACTCTGGAAAAGGAAGAAAGATGTACAATCCGAATATGAAAGAGTCATCAAAAGAAAATTAAATTGTAAAATGTATCATTCTGATGTGTTTGATGAATATTAGAAATTGAAATTAAATATAATTTTCTGAACGAAGAAGAAGGACACAAAATTTAAATACGAAAGAATTTCCAAATTTCCATGCTGATATATTGTTTATGAATCCAGTTGATGCTTCAGAATTCCTGTACATTTTAAATAACATGACATTTAAGGTTTTGTGTCACACTTACTGGTTTTGAAATATAGTGAAATTAACATAGTGAAATTAACATAATGAAAGTAAGGTGAGTAATAATAAAAGTAAAGGTAACTTTACCGATTATTGAAATATAATAAGTGTAGTATGTACTTTTATGAACTAATATAAAACCTCAATTTTAGATCTTTGGACGGAAACGGATAATTTTACTGCCTATAATTGTTACGGGATTCTCAACTACGAGTATCTAAGTGGTTAGTATCATTTTATATTTTATATGTGGCAGCCAACAAAATAAATGTCTAAAATAAAATAAATTTGGATTAAATACAGTGGATTAAAAGGAGTTGATTTAAAATATAATAAACTTGAGATCTGAATTAAGTAATAATGACTTTCTTTATACAAAAATTTTTTTAGAGCTTCTTTATCTAATTGTACTACATAATCTTACGAAATATGAGCATTTTTACTCAATAATCTTTAACTAAGCATGAGCTAGCTTTTAAAAAAATTCATTTGCGTAATTTAATAGGCAAAAGTATCGAGCCACTAATATGAAAACCCCAAACAAATATCAGGTAAATTAAAAAATGATAGACAGAATTTCAGTTCTCTAAAAGTAAAAGCTTAACTATGAGGGGGTTTACCAGCGGTTTTACTCACATTTTTATTTTGATTTTGTCAATGCCCAATAGTAATAGAGTATTCGCTGACTGTAAATAAATATTGATAAAACCCTTTAATCATCTTTTTTTCTTTCTTTCTTTTTTTTTTTTTTTTTTTTTTTTTTGAGAAGAACTGAAATTTTGCTCATTGCTAAATTTGAAAGTGACCAAATACTTATTTGTAGATAGGCTATATATATATATATATATATATATATATATATAACCTAAGTGACTGGAATAGATCGATTTTTAAAGAAATCAACTTAAATAATTTATAACCGTTTCTCAGTATGGAAATATGAGTATGATATATCAAGAAATAAATTGTAAGTTTCTCAGATAACCAGTATATGAGGCAAAAATAAGCTATAAATAATTTTTACGCTCTTCAAAGATTACTGATCTAATTCACGAAACTAAATGCACTAAAATTTATATAATTGCAATAAGATTTTAGAAAAAGTATATGAAACTGGGATAGAAAATCGTACCATTTTTGAATTTCTTTAATGCATGTCGATGGATATAACCAACAATACCAACTTTTTCACCATTGACGTCTAGAACTACGCTCTTGTTTATTCTGCTATGTAAAAAGGATGTATTTCTTGCAACCATATTGGCACACAAAACGGGAAATTTCATAGCGTACAAAAAAGCAGATAACTGAAATATGCCGCTGTCAAAATCATGGTTCGACAAACTCTGAAACGAAAATACATTAAAAAAAATATAAGAAACGTTATCATTTCTATTTTAAGCAAAACTAAAAATGTTATAGTGATGTTATCTCCTAGGGAGTTTACGATGAGAAGTTAGTTATGAATAATTGTTGACATTTTGCTCAATGCAAGCGTTCTCGTCTTTTTCCCGTAGTTTCTTGGTTCGATTACAGCTAATTCCAAATCGCCTATCTGGTGGGACGAGGGTCAATTGCACCCCTCTCTTAACCTGTCAATCAAATGACGAGCGAATTGCACCCGACCTCTTTCCTTTGTTCTTCTAATCTCGGGCGAGTTGCACCGCTTGGGATTTTTCGGACGAGGGTCAATTGCACCCCTCTCTTTACCTGTCAATCAAACGACGGGCGAATTGCAACGATTTACTGATAAGTCATTAGGGGAAAAGGTTTCTAGAATGTCAACTTAAATCGTTTCACGCAAAATTCAATGCCAATTTCAGTGCACCTAGTCCAAATATTTATGCTTTTATTGAAGTAATTAAGCAAATACAGGTTGATGTAAATGCTTTGAAAAATAGCGTAAATATCACAAAACAACCAAATAAATTTCTGAAAAAGAGAATGGAAAACATGGAAAAAATGAAGCAGAAATATACGAGTAAAGATCTTACAAGATTTGAAATTTTAAAGGCTATTTTCTACAACAGTTCAAAGAAAGATAAAAAGGAAACAAATTAAAACCTATGCATAAAATAAGACGACAGATGATCATTTTTCTCAAAGACAATGGGCATATGCTCGGGTATTAGACAAGGTAAACTTATTACCACTGTGAGACAAAGAAAAATTATTCGCAATTTTTTTAAACACGCTATGGGTTTTTAGCCCATGACAGCCTGTGAAAAGTGTGAAGGGAAAATTATGCGATTATGTATAAAAAAAAATTATGTAATAATATCTTGGAGGGTGCAACTCGCCCCTTTGTAGAAATGGCTAAGCGGTGCAACTCACCCCTTGGTTCGAGGTGGTAAACGGTGCAACTCACCCCTTGGATCAGAGAGTAAGCGGTGCAACTCGCCCGTTTAGGTATTCTCCGGGTGCAACTAACCTACTCCCACCTGGTGGCCTTGCACGACACCTAAAGTGTACCCTCCTTCCCTAGTTCATTTTTGCTTGATCATATATTGCTATCGTAGTTATACATGTACTGAACTTTAAAGCTCAATTGGGGGATAAGAAGCTCAAAGATGATTAAGCTCAATGGGCTCTTCCCACCGTCGTCTGCTCAATCACGTGATAGAGGAAAACGAATAATCGAATTCTGAGAATCGAATTCAATTAAATATTGTTCTTAAGAACAAAAATGTTAATATTTAATATAAAATAAAATAAAAGCAATATTGTGCATTTGTAAACAGTAGAATAGTTTTATTTGTAAATTTAATAATTTTTTAAAATCACTTTATGTGTTTATTTATTTTCAACTGTAAGAATCGATTTTTGTATGTTTTTGTGTAACTGTTACATTAACTGATCTAGCAATAAATAATAGCTTGTTCTTGTGGAATGTTTATGGATTATAATTTGAAATTTTAAAATGTTTTCATTTAATTTAATTGCATAAAGGTGTTACAACAAGTTAATTAACTTAGTTACTGGTCTAAATGGATTTACGTAGTGCGATATTGCACTGTCACAGATTTAAGTACCAAAAATCAGACTATTTAACATGTTCTTCATGAACATCAATAACAAATATAAACTAAATGATGATTGTAAATCTATACAGCAAACAAATGATGGTGAATGATGATATAAAATGGATTAAAAATGATGATGTATAAAAAATAACACAGATTAAATACGATTGATCCAAAATAAGAATAGAAAATATGTTATTTCAGCAATCGCTCTAGATAAACATGACTTCGTCTGCTATTTGTTTTTCCTCTATCATGTGACCTCTGACGTCAGGTGGGAAGAGTTCATTGGGTGATCGGGTTAAAATTCGAAATGATACCTCAGCTTAATTTTGTGGCCCAGTACCACCAAGACTTCCTTTCCTAAGTCTGTTTCTGGTTAAATATGTACTTTCAATGGAGTTATACATGTATGCAAAATTTTAGCTCAGTCGGATGACAGGAAGCAGACTTAATTCGAAATCATATTTTAAATTGAGTTTGGACGCACTCCTAGGGACTCCTTTCTTATCGTTTACTGCATGAGCATGTATTGTCAATTACTTTAGAGTTATTTTAAAATTTCAAGTGCCTAGCTCATCGAGAATTTAGTATAAAATCAATTTCTAAATTCCACTCAAATAGATATACAGATGAGAAAGAGAATTAGTAAAAATGTGGTAATGTAATAATAATCATAAAATTTTTATTTACAAATGATAACACTTTCTAAATAATGACTGATTTTAAGAAATGTGATAAAACTATGAAAGAACTATTATTGACATAAACTTACCGATTATTCACTACTAGCAGGCTTTGCTGGCCCCTAAACAGAAACACACCTTTTTAATCTTTTTACTTTCTCTTACCCATAGGGTCGAGAAAGTATTGTTTTAGGGTCAAATTTTTAAACGTGAGTTTATGTTATATTTACATGTTCTAAGGCCCCCTGAATACGAAAATCATGTTTTTAGCGAATGGTCTGTGTGTCTGTTATGAGCATATCTCAAGAACAAATAGTAGCAGAAATTCCAAACTCGGTATTCTAAATCCGTATAATATAGGGATGCTACAGTAAGCTTTTCGTTGAGATGAAGCAAATGGTTCGTGTACAGGGACACTCAAACGTATTCAAATACATTACGTCTATGGGGGAAATTGCAGGTAAGTAGAGTTTAACATCTATAGACTGCACTAAACCAAATAAAACGAATCTATGTTTTTTATAATAGAGATAGTCAACTGGGAAAAAAAAATTATGTATGTAGGAGCCTCGCCTCCCCCCTGGGGGAGAAGTCCCCCTCGAGGGGAGTAAATTTTTATGATGGATATCTTTCAAAAGAGCTCGCCAATACCTTTAAAACGAATGGTTGAACCATCGATCTGCGATAATTTAAAATAAAGTTATCGATTTTTTTCATATTGCAGAAGATTATATGTAAGCCGCTTGGAGGGGGGGGGGGAATTCTGCTACTCATTAAGTCACATGTTTTTGGTGGGATTAAAAATTGCAGTTTTCAAATTTTTTTAAATTTTCTCTCATAAACACAAACATATAATATACAGCCTGTACAACACAAGACCAACTTGCAGTTCAAATTTCATCAATTTTGGTTAATAAACAAAAAAGTTAAGTTTTTTTTTTTTTTTTTTTTTTTTTTTTTTGCAAATTAAATTTTATTCTAACATTGAAAAGATTTATGTGATACGATATATTAAGTATTTGGGTTTTAAAAGTTTTTTAAATAGATTATTTAAACTCTATGATCCATATTTTTATTTTATCAGTTTCATTAATAGATCCTCTTGGGCGACTTTTTAAATTTTGGTGTTGAAGTACGCCGAATATTTTTCGACAAGAAGTTTAATATAGCAACAGCCATTTTAATCTAAGTAGCGCATCAAAAATATAAAAAAATTATAAAGTATTACAAAAAGAAAAATATATATTAAACCTAAATAGTATTCACATAAATGATTTATTTTTATAGAAAGTTATAAAAAAAATGCAGTTTTAAAGAAGCAAATTTATTTCAGCAAGCACTATTTTAAACCTAAAAACCATTAAAAATATAAACAGAATAGGACGGATTCTTATATATAAACAAAAATGTGTCTGATAAAATTATTAACAAAATAGTCTTCCCCTTTTCACACACACACACACAAAAAAAAAAAAAAATCCATTGCTAATATGGCGACAAAAATTCAAAAGCCGCCAATGGAGCAGCATAATAAAGTTGTGTAAGCACGATAATGTTTACCTGTTTATTTATTTTTTTATATACTAATCGCTATGCTAATTTATCATACAAATAAATGACCCTCTGTGTGTGACTGCACTTGCACGCTGTCGAACAGAAATATTTGATTAATTCAAATTAATATTTGAATAAATAAATAAAAATAAAAATATGTTTAATGGGAAATATATATATAACCATAAAAAGATTAGTTGTCTAAAATACGGCAGAAATAGCGCTCATAGCATATTGTTACAAGGGATTAAGTTTGTTACAAGGGTTAAGTCTAAAATGGTGACGAAAATTCAAAAGTCGCCAAAGAGAACTATATTAAGGCTGTACTATGATCAGGTTTACAAACCATGAATTATGTATAACCACAAAAATTAATTGTCTCATGCGAAAGACGTAGCCGGTCATAGCATATTGTAATACTTGTCAGTGAAAAGAAACTGCGTGCATGAAAAGAAACCGCAAAACATCTCTATCCTTAACATCGATGGAGATTTGCAAAAAAGCCTTCTCGATGTCTGCCAAGACAGCGATTTTGTTGAATCGAAAGTGCAATAACAAGTTGAAAATATTCGGATTTAAATTACTTCCTGCGTCCAAGAAGTCATATATGCCGTTATTCACCAATAACTTCAACTCCCGGTTGAACACAAAAATTTGAAAAGCGCATGAAGGGTGGGGGGGGGAATTTTAACGCGTTGATTCTGCCATCTAGCGGTATAGATATTTTCAAATTTTTTACGTGAGAAAAACCAATCAAAGGTTATATGAAATCTTTGACGCTAGATGGCAGAAACAGCGTGTCAGATTTTGCGGGAAAGCTGTACTCAGCCTTTGGACGCTTTTCTAATTTTTGCTTTGAACCGGGAGTCTAAGTTAATGGTGAATACGGCCATAAGAGAGAGCTGACCCTCTTCGTGAGCACTTGATCGAACACAATGCGACATTTCATATAAACACTATCTTGTTTAAACACAGTATGATGCGGTAAGTAAAACACAGGTCTATCATATGGTTCTTCAATATTAGGCAAAAGGTCAATAATACTTTTCTGTACATAGTCATCCAATATTTCTTTGTATTGGAAAAAGAGGGTTTTGTCACGTTTCATTCTTTTTATAAGACCCTTAAGTCGGTTATCAGCGAACTTGAAATTATCTTCAAAAAGTGTCCAATCTCTTATCCAAGGAAGATTGATTTTATACCAATTATCTTTATACGACACCCTGTCGTGAAACTTTTTCAAAACCTGTTCAATGTTCAAACTGCTTGGATCATCTTTAATGCCTAAATTTTCCAGCTCCCAGAAGGTTTTTAAACCAAATTCCCTATGATTTTCAGTTAAATGACATTTAAAAGTTGTGCTATTAACTTGATCGTTCAATGTTCCTGTTACGACCCAACCTAGATGTGTATTCTGCAAAATTATCAAACTATCGTTTAATTTTATTTGACCATTCATTAATAATTAGTAAACTATATCTCCACCTAACAAAACTTGAACACTTGTTGGCTTAAAAAATTCAGGATTTGCATACATTATATTATGCGGTAACTGAAGTTCAGAAATATCAGTAGGCCGGGAAGGGGTTAAATCTGTAATTTTTGGAACAATTAACATATTAATTTCCTTTCAAAAATCCCCATTTTTGTTAGAAACCTCAACCTTTATTCCCTTTTTTATTTTAAAGGTAGATCCGTTTAATCCTGAAATTAAGGAATTAACATTATAATTCCTCAAACCCAAAATTTCATTAGCTTCATATGTGCACAAGTAAACTTCGCTTGCACATATCTAATACTGCAAGGAAAGGAAAAAAAGGAGTCATCGGATCCTGTAATATAAACAATAGCTGTAGTCAATAACGCATTACTAATACCAGCGAACAAATTTCTTACCGACTGATAGCAGGTATTGCTCTTAAAGCGCAGTTTCTACTGCGGTTGGTGGGAGGTTGTTTCAAGCGGCACTATTCAGAATCCTTTGATGTGGTCAAGCGGTTGGACGTGGATCGACGTGGTTAGAAGTCCCTGGCCCTAACCCCCTGCTGAGATAATTGAGGGGCCAGAGGCAGATATCTTTGTCAATTTTGCATGCTTTCCTTTGAAGTAACTGCGCAATCTAATAAAAAAAGGTTACAACTGATGACAAGACATTTGGCTCTTTGTGTCGGAAGCGTGATTAATGGTTTTTTGAACCTCGAAGCTTCAACCCTAGTGGAAACCAGCCTTTAGCGCAATAGAAGATGCCATGTAATTAATTACTTGTCTCCTATTGAGAAAAGAAACTACCTCATTCAATTCTACCGATTCTGCAGAAGCAGTTTTAGCCTCAGTCTTTCTCCTGGACTAGCTGGTATCCGATTCATCTGTGCACCATGTCAAATACTATGGTGATTTGCGAAACAAATTCTACATTTATTATTTAATTTATTACATTGCGAAAATTTATGTTTTCCTAAGCAGTTGAAACATAACTGTAATTTACGGACTTGGATTAATTTATCCTGAACCGATAAATACCTATAAGGTTTGCATTTATATATCAAATGATTTTCATTGCATAAAATACATGCAGACTTATCAGCTTGCAAGATGAAACTGTTTTTGTCTCGGACTAAATTCAGGTTTGGGTTTGGTAACGGAAACATTGCGATTTTGTATATTCTCGAGAGCTTGGCTCCTTTTCAAAAGAAATTCTATGAAATTTTCCCATTCAGGGACTTCATTACATTCTAATGTCATTTCAAATGCCTTTCGTGATTCATCATCTATTCTTTGTGAAACAATACTCATTAAAATAGCTTCCGACAATTTATTGTTTTCAAATCCCTGTTGTTTTAGGCCTCTTAAATGGCTGAGTAAATTGACTGTTAATGTTCTTATTTCCTTAGCACTTTCAATGTTTATTTTACTAATATTTAAAAGCTCCAAAATATGTCCCTGTACAATCGACGTTTATTTTCATATCGTTTGTTCAATGCTTCGAGTAAGGATGAATAAGAATAGTCAGTATTTTACAACTGCTTTGCAGAACCTGTAAGAGCTGATTGTAAGTAATATAACTTTTGGGAATCAGTTTTACTATCAATCAGAGTGGTAAATTGTAACTTAAAGCTCGTCCACTCGGTATAACGGTCTGAAAACTGCGGTAATGCAATAGAAGGTAACTTGATTTTTGCATTATTTGAATAAACATTTTCAACAGTATTATTATTAGAAATCAATTGATCAGAACTAGGATTTATTGAGTTAAGAAGACTTAAATCAATCTCTTATAGATGATCCTCGATTTCAGACAAATAATTTTCAAAATCCTCTAAATCCTTATCACTTATGGTACTGTAACATTCATCACGTAGATCATCGATCTTTTTTCTCAAATTTTGAAGGGAATTGATTTTTAATTCGAGTTCTCTTTGTGTAAATTCTTTGTTTTTTAGGGCATTTTCTATTTTCGTCACTTCTCCTTTAAAAGAACTTCGCTTTCTATTTAATATAACACTGGCTGTTATTGTAGTCATTGCATTATACGTTACATAAAACAACTTACTGAAAGCTTCTGATCGACGCTGACCAAAACTATCATAGCGATAGATAAGTGAGCTATAATTCTGTAGGCGCTGGTTGAAGGAAATACTACTAGTCGTAGACACCACAAAAACATTTAATACAAATAAGACGTTGAGAGTTGACAAGGGATTGGCAGTGGTTGGTTCACTGCGCTTACATTATCCGCACACACAAATAAAAATATATAAAGGGAGAACTCTCGTTCCCAAAGTATTTCAGTTTGAAGCGCGTGCGACAAGCAAAAAGAGAAATTCTTAACCACGAAAGAAACACCCCCCTCCCCCATTTTTTTCTTGGAGACTAAATTTTTAAAATTCCAAAAATTTGTTTTTAGGTATTTGTGTTAGCTATATTTTAAGGCAAAAATTTTACGGATATATGCTTTTTCTTTGAGGTATATAAAGGTATTTGTGAAATCACGTTTCACCCCCTGTCCCCCTTTAGGGGCCGAATTTCTAAAATTCCAGAAATTGGCTTTTAGGCATTTATATTATCTATATATTAATTTGAAACGTGTTTTTGTCTGTCTCCACTAAATTAAGAGAACGGCTAGGTATAAAAATTTGGTTGAGGTGCCTAAAAAAAGGTCTTGGTCTGTAGATGTGTTATGAAAAGAGAAAAATAAAAAAAGTCGAACGGTTCCCACCCCCCTGGGGGGCAGGGGTTAAAAACACGTATGCGAGCTTAACTCAGCTCCAAATTACTTCACGGTGAAGAAATTGTACATGGGAGGACTAGACTCGAATACTAAAAAATCACTTTCTAAGAATTAGGAATTTTCGATTTTAAAGGGGGGAAAAGGGGGGAAATAAATTTGGGAGAGGGGGAAAGGGGGGAAATTAGTTTGAGGGTGAAATCCGTTCTAGATTCACACATGTAGCACCTCATTTTAAAGGTCCTGAAATTTCATGTTGATTGGGGACGTTTGTATACAATATAGAGCGTCCCCTGGTGGTTAAAAATGGAATTAGGTGATTTTGCAGTAGACCCTATCATGTTACACCTTATTTTAAAGGTCTTGGTATTTCCTGACCGTTGGTGATATTCGTACAGAACACACTGTGCTCCCTGGTGGTGGAAGGTGCAACTAAAGGATTTTGCAGTTGACACCACCATGTGACACTTTTTTTGAAAGGTCTTGAAAATTCAAGGAGATTGGAGATATTCGTATACAACATACTGCGCCCCCTGGTGGAGGAAAGGGGATTTTGCTGCGCCGCGTGCGTAACATGCTTTCTATATGGTGCCGAAGCCACAAGCAGCGGAAACACGAGTCAGAAGTTCGTTCGGTTCAAGGTTAATTTTTGAGAATTTTTTCATGTTATTAGCGGCTCGCATATATGCTGCCGCAGGCACCGGGGTCACGAGCCCGAGTTCCGTTCGGTTTGAGATTTTTTTTTTTTTTTTTTTTTTTTGCAGATGATTATTTTTTTTGCGATGATTATTTATTTTGCATTTAAAAATAGAAATTTAAACAGAATAGAGTTAAAGATATAAAATCATACAAATTTAAGGTTCATTTAAGGTTATTATCATGGGTCCGGGCAACGCCAGTTGGGTTCGTTCGGTTCCAGGTTAATTTTTGGGGATATTTTCATGTTATTAGCGGTCCGTGTATGCGCTGCCACAGGCGCCGGGGTCACAAGGCAGAATTTTCTTATGTTCGAGGTTTTTTTTTTTTTTTTTTTGTTACAGCTGATTATTTTTTTTTCGTGATGCTTTCATTTAAAAATAGAAATTCAAACAAAATCGAGTTAAAGATATAAAATCATACAAATTTAAGGTTCATTTAAGGTTATTATCATTGGGTCGGGCAACGCCGGGCGGGTCAGTTAACATGTAGTTTTAGTATTAAACGAAATAGAAAATAAAAGATAGCACCTGTTTATTTGGAGTCAGGTTGATATTACACTGACAGTACTTTGTAGTAAATGATGTCATATATAGTATTTCTATTTATAAGCATTTTTCCGAATTTCTTTTTTTTAAATGAAATGTCGTAAATTATATTAGATGTTTTAACTTGAAATACATTTAAATAATGATGCAACAATTTTTGAAACATTACGGTCAATAAAGTGACCGTC
Source organism: Salticus scenicus (assembly GCA_963930645.1). NCBI lineage: Eukaryota > Metazoa > Arthropoda > Arachnida > Araneae > Salticidae > Salticus > Salticus scenicus. The sequence goes on from OZ005652.1 coordinate 351,927,104, forward strand.
GAATTCGACGGGTTCCAGCTAGTCTACATTTTAAAGCAAAAATTTTATTGATATTTGTTTTTTACTTTGAGATATGAAGGTTTTTTGTGAACTCACATTTGCGCACGTGGAATCATATTTTGCTACGCACCACTTCTTGTTGGCCGAATTTCCAAAATTGAAGATATTGATATTTAGGTATTTGTGTTCGCTATGTTTTAAAGCAAAAATTTTACGGATATATATATATATATATATATATATATATATATATATTTATTTATTTATTTATTTATTTATTTTATTTTATTTTTATTTATTTATTTATTTTTTTTTTTTTTTGAGATATTAAGATTTTTACGAAATCACGTTTGTGGTGAATTTCGCAAAATCCCTTCTTAGGAGGTGCTTACATTATATGTTCAGTAGTATTCTGACCAGTTTCGAGTCAGTGGCTCTAGTAGATTTTGCTGTGCATTGACGAGTCAGTGAGTAAGTCATTCAGTCAGAGAGTGAATGGAAGTGCAGACTAGCAGACAGTACCTGCTTAGCTAGTCACAACATTTTTAGATTTTTTTTTACAATTAAAAATATGATTTTCAGAGAGTTAAAAAAAGATTCAAAATTTTTTTTTTAATTTTTCACAAATTTAAGCATTTTAAACACCGAGTGTATTCTGTACAAAAATTTTGACAAATGAAAATAGGTAATTTCGCAAAATCCCTTTATAGTGCGTGATGCATACACATAACCAACCGACACAACAAAAAGTCAAGTTCCTAAGATTATTTCAGAGTTATGTTTTAAAACGTATTTTTTGCCCCCCCCCCCCCCCCCCCCCCGCTCTTAAAGAGGGGAGGAGGGAATTTTGTAAAATCTTTTTACTCAGTGAGTTGGATACATATAACCGCTTTGTCCGCTTCGCTGGTCAATATATAGAAATGTATTTTCAAAATACCGTATCATTAATAATAATAATAAAAAATCCCCCCCCCTCAAAAAAAAGAAAAAAATCATTGAAATAAGTCAAAATCTAAGTTAAAGTTCCTGCTACCTTCCGTAGCGGTTATCCCGTTCGCCACACGTCAAGTCTGGACTCCCACTGCCTTCGGCAGCGATTTACATGCTTTTTACTCCTCCGCCCTCGCAGGTAATCTTGAAAGTTTTCCAAATTCCATCAAAGTGCATATTGCGTACACTTAATCAACACCCACACACCAAAATACGCCATTCCAAGGTAATATGTAGCAGATTTAAGCTTGAAAACGTGTTTTTGTGAAACTACGTTTCACAAAATGGATTATGCGAATTACCCGAAATCCCTTTATAGGGCATGCATACACATACCTAACCAAAACATCAAAATATCGAGATCTTGAGGTTATTTGAAGCAGATGTAAGTTTTAAAACGTGTTTTTTACCCCCTTCCGCCGTTCTTTCAGGAGGGAAAGGGCAGGGTTACTTCGTAAGATCTCTTTATGCTATGAGTTAGACACATATAACCGACCCACACATCAAAAATCTCCTTCCTAAGATAATTTACTGCAGAGTAACGAATGAATATATGTTCCCCCGCCCCTTAAGAAGTGGTTGGATGAAATTTCACAAAATCCCTTTGTAGTGTGTGTTGAGTACGCATAAGCACCCATATATCAAACATTGCCATTCTAAGATAATTTGAAACAGAGTTACGCTTGGTAACATATTTTTTGCCCACCCCCAAACCCCACGGAGGGTATAAGACGGAATTTCAAATAATTCCTTTATAGTTTGTGTGTGTTGAGTACGCATAACCAATCGACATATCAAAAAATCGCTTTCCTGAGATAGTTTGAAGCAGAGTTACTCTTTAAAACGTGTTTGTACCCCCCCCCCCTCTCAAAGGGGATAAGGTGGAATTTTACAAAATCCCTTTGTAGTGTGTGTCTTGAGTACGCATGACCAATCGATATATCAAAAATTCACTATCCTGAGATAATTTGGAGCAGAGTTACTCTTATAAGCGTGTTTTTGCCTCTCCTTTCTCCCTTAAAGAGTAGAGGGAGAAATTTCGTAAAATCACTTTACAAAGTGCGTGTTGGGAAAGCATAAACAACCTACACATAAAAATTAATCTTGCTGAGATAATTTGAAGCAAATTTATGCTTGGAAACGGGTTTATTGCCCCCTCCTCACCCCCAATGGGGGAAAGGGGGGACTTTCGCAAAATCCCATTACAATGGGTGTTAGACACACGTAAATAAGACACACACTAAAATTTGTGACCTCACCTCCTGTAGATTTCCACGGACGAATTTAGCGCTAAAAGGGGGTTCGAATTTGCACCCTCGTACCAAAAATGAGTGTTTGGATATATCCTTAAGAAGATTCTTGGCGATTTCCTATATCTTTGTCCTACTGGTAGAGTTTTACTCGAAAATCTGTATTTTGATAAATTTGCCTCTGAAAATCATTTTTACCCCCTACCCCCTAAAAAATTCAAAATTCCAAAATCACATAAATGATTTTTTGTACTCAAATCTTGTCTCGCTCCCTCTGCAATTTCTTCAGCTTAGAGCAATATGGAGCCGAGTTATGCTTATAAAGGTGTTTTTGCCTTCCGTCCCCTTCCCCACAGGGAGAAAACAGGGGGCGGTATTTCGCAAAATCCCGTCTTAGTGGGCGTCAAGGTCCTAAAACCAACGTGCTCGCTCACCAAAATTTGCGACTCTCCCGTAGAATCGCAACGGCTGTGTTGAATGAGTGAATCAGTGAGTTTACTACTTTTATATAATATATAAACAAAGATAATAGCTTATATAAAATACAAAATTATCGTAAAACTTTTCATCCTCAAAAGGTTCTCGTTACCGCAATTTCAAAACTTGCTTCAATACAGTGCTGAAATTTTAATAGTGCAATAATTTTGGTTGTATCATTAAATTATGGAAATTTAATATTGTAATGAAAGAGGAAGATTTATTTTACCATAGCATCCAGTTGTAATTTAGGAAGCAGAGAGCGTGCCAATTTCCATCCATGTAGTGGATATACTGATTTTCCCAGGAAAAATTCACCAGAGCTTAAAACAAGAACGTTCTTTTCTTTCTTTCGAATATCTCGAACCTGAAATTATTGATAAAAAGAAAATGAAATATAGGAGAATACATTTAAAAATCTGGTGTGAAACAATTACACGACTTCAATTACTCACTATTACATGTATCATATATATATCTATACTAATATATATCTATACTAATATATAAAAGCGAAAGTTTGGATGGATGGATGGATGGATGTTTGTTACTCAATCATACCACAACGGCTAAACGGATCTGGATGAAATTTAGAACAGAGATAGACAATAGTCTGGAATAGAACATAGGCTACTATTTATATCGGAAATTTGATTAGATTTTTTAAAATTAATTAAAATATGAAAATAATAAACTGGTAATGGACTTAATATAAGCCATTTAAAATTTTAATTGTTGCCAAAAAAAGTTTACGAGATATTTTTATTTATTTATTTATTGTTTTCAACATAAAATGAAATATGCTTTCACGCGAAAAATAAAAAATTACTAAATGTTAAATTGGTCGATGAGAAAATGACACTTTATAATTTTAAAATAAAATAGTAATATTAGAAATCTAACATTTCTTCTGAATTTTATTTCATAGCATTTTTTTATATACCTCAACTTCAGATTTTTTTTTTTTTTTTTTTTAAGCACGCTTGGAATAAAAGCTAATTCAGCATTATATTAAAGGTATTTTCTTATTGATAATTCTGGACAATTTTTTTAATTTTGATGCTGAAGTAGATCGGACATTTTTCGCCGAGGAAAAGATAGAAAGAAATACGAAAGCGAAGGGATGACGTCACTGGTCGTTCGTGGATGCAAGAAAAATATTTCCTATGTTAAACGCCCATTGGGTTTTTTTGTAAAAAAATATTAAAAATCGAGGAAAATTATTTCCCGATTTTAATCTCCATATTTAGGTATAGATATGTATTAGTTATCATGTCCATGCGTTAGATTAATTTGTTTTTGTTGTAACATTGACAAAATTAGAATTTTAAATTTCAGAACTCTAGAAAAAAAAAAACGGCAAACTTCTATATTCGATTGAAATCAAACATTTCATTTCAAAGAATGATATTAGCACAATAAATATCCAACTAATATACTAATTAAAAGGAAAATGATAAATATTTTATCATAATTTGAAGTCAAATTTGTTTTCAAATGTCTAAATAAAGTATCTGATATAAGATACTAATATGTTGCAGCGGAATAGATTTGATATCGGTTATCCTTGGCAGAAAAAAAAAAAAATATCGCCAAATTATCTGGTGAACATAATTTAATTCCTTTCAAAAATCATGGTTATTTTAACAACTTATATTAAGAGAGTAATGAATAATATAAAACAATATTTCGTACAATGCATATTACGAAAATATATATCTGGCATGTATATTTTCGTATTATGTTTTTGATTCCAAATACAATAAGCGCCAAGAACGGCAGAGTTTTGAAATTTAAAATTAAATTTTTTTCAATTTGACAGCAAAATACCTCAGTCTAACACATGAACATGATAACTAATACATACATATAAACCCAAATATATTAAAATGGGAAATAATTTTCCTCGATTTTTAATAATTTTTAACAAAAAATCCAATGGGCGATTAACATAGGAAATCATTTTCTTACATCCACGGACAGTCAGTGACGTCACACTTCGCTTGCGTATAGGAACAATAATCGCATAAATTATATTTTGGTCTGAAACGGCAACAAAAATTCAAAAGTCGCCAAGGGCATTAAGGCTGTACCATGATCAAGTTTACATATTAATTAATTTATTTATTTTTCTATATACCAACTACTATTAACTAAGCATGAAGTATATATAACCCCAAAATAATAATAATAATAATAATAATTGCCTCATGCGATAGAACTAGCCGATCATAGCATTTTGTATTATTATATGTGGCTTGAAATTGCTGTCATTCTATGGCTGATCGATTAAATCAAATAAATATAGGAAATAACTTGAGAGCAAATATTATGTACATCACGTATAATGTTGTTCATATGTAACTGGGATTCAGATATAAAAGAGCTACTTCAAATTTTTCGATACAGTCCGTATCGAAACTGTCATATATAATAAGCACCCAAATGGAAGCCCACGGGTAAGCAAATTGTCGCAGGCAATAGGGGCAGGCACTGGAGATTGCAAGGATGAACAAGTAGATGCCGAAGGCAGCGGGAACCCAAAGCGAGCTTTTGACCGATTTCAGTTTTTTTTTTTTTTTTTTTTTTTTTTCATAAAGCTATATAGAAAAAAGTTTGCCAGCGAAGCGGGCAAAGCCGTCCAAAATTGTTTAAGAACTAAAATATTACTCAACAATTCGCCGGGAGATGAAAAAAAAAATCATTTCTTTGTAAAAAAAAAAAAATTGAAACTCATAAATATTATATGAATTTCACCACATAATTAAAATTTTAGTTCACCAGTCACCAAATTATTATTAGAACCAGAATTATATTGTGCAATAGTAAACTAAAATCATACAAAGAAAGGTTTCAAAATAAAATTCATAATTGGCGACCCATTTTTTATACTTCCACGAAGCAGTACTGTTTTAGTACAGAATCCCTATGAACGAATTTTAAATTTTTATCGCCATGTTGGCGATAACTTTTTATTTATTTATTTTGGCTTTCAATGAGTAACAATTTTTTTTTTAGTATACTTTATCAGACTCTGTTTTGCACAGCACCACAATGATAAGGTTTCATTACATTACATATTATGATCAAACCGTCAGTTCCATACACATCAAAATTTCCACGTGAACGAAGTCGCGGGTAACAGCTAGTATAGATATATATCTTATTTATTTATTTATTTTTATTTATTTATTCATTTATTTATTTATTTATTTATTTTTTATTTATTTATTTATTTATTTTTTTAGATAATATGATCACAAGACATAAAATTGGCCTAACAAAGTATAAACCTAAAATTTTTCTGGAATGAGAAATTTAATAAACGTGTAAAAACATATAAAACAAAGTTTACATAGCAAATTAAAATATAAGGAATATATATATATATATATATATATATATATATAAATAATAGTAGAGATATTTTTTGAAGCACCAGTTTTCGACACCTAAAATTAACCTACCTAAGCATGATGACTGTTATTTTTTCTGTAATATCCACATAATACTCGAGAAAATATATTTAAAATTGATTTATGTAACAATTTTCAAGATAATCGTTAGAGCCGTTTTTGAGATACCAACTACCAAAATTTGGTATACTCAATTATTGGCCGGAAAACAATAATTACATACAAAAGGATATTTAAAAGGGAGTTAATATGACAGATTTAAAAAATCTATACAGCAGTTTTTAAAGGAACGCACTTGCGAGATCTGAAATTCAGCTATTTGCACAGAATGACTATCAGTTTTCCTGAACTAACCAACTATATCATTCGAAAGGACATCTAATAGAGTGTGTTTATACAGCAAATTTGAAGATAATCGTTAGAGCCGTTTTTGAGATACGGACTTACGTTCCCACTTCCGGTTTCCGATGACCCACTTCCGTTTTTCCAATTTTCACCAAAATTTAGAAAATAGGTCTGTTTACCAGACTTGTATCAATTCTGAAGTTTCGTAGTTCTATCTTCATTAGTTTCGGAGATATGATAGCCAGAAGATTCCGCACATACATACATACACACACACGCACACAAACACACACTGACCAATTGCCAAAAAACTACTTTTTTTGGACTCAGGACACCTTAAAACGTGTAAATCAGGTAAAAATTCGATATCGAATTCTTGGACCGAAAACAATACTTCCATTACCTACGGTAGTCGGGTAATGAAATTAAAAATGCAATGAAAAATGTCTTAATTCAATTTCGTAACATAATGAAAAGCATTCAGTAAATGTTATCATACCCTGGTTTCCGAAAAGAAAGGGAAAATCTCAAAAGTAGCAATTACTCAAAAAGTTACGTGTAAAATTTTGAAAAGGAGCCATAGTATACAACCCATAAAAAGGTGTAAAAAACATGAAAATTAAATATCAGACAATTATGGTATTTCAGAAATTAACACGTGTGTTAATTTGAAAATTTGAATGGCTCACATTAGTATAGGAAAGGTACTTTTAGTAATGAGTATGATCACTCCTAGAAGCAATACAGTACATAAGCGATGTGTGATACTGTCAATTAAGTGATTGATGTGCTCGCTAGGAGGTGAGAGTTGTTGCTCTTACAAAGTCCTTGTAAGCATTGCATGAGTCTAACAGAAGCCTGAACGAGTCGTCGGACACAGCTCATTCTATGTAGCGACTAGATTACTATCTGGCAGTAGGAAGCTATCATGCAGTGATCTGGCGATTAATTCGCTCCGGCGGACGGCATCCAACCCGTTAAGCTTGGCTCGTCCAGGCAGGCAGGGGCTGTCCAAAGGTTTCAATGAGTCTAAGAAGAGGATTGACAGCAGCAGTACCCCCAACTACAACAACTCAAACATGCTCGTTGGGATTCAATCATCAAGTCTGGTGATCGGCCTGTCCTACCATAAACTGATTTGTTTGGGGCTGAAGGTAATCTTCCACGACGCGAGCCGTGTGCAGTCTAGCATTTTCGTCCAGTAACAAGATACCATTACTATTGTTTAGGTCCATTAGAGACGTGAGTAGACATTCACTTTTACTCTAGACGAACCCACGACATAACATAGAAGACAATGAATTAAATAAGCATTATTTACTCCCTGCAAATTTTTAGGGAGCCACACAGGTTACATATGACCACACAGGTCTCAACGCACACAGCGATCCAATGTTCTCTCTTCTATTTTTCGACCGCATTTCATGAAACCATGGAAACATTTGTGCAAGTGCTAACTCAACGAATCCAATGCTAAAATAGGGGTGACAGTCATCTGACTCAGAGGAAATGAGCAATAGCAAAGAGCGAGGAATTATTGGATGTTTTCCAAATTTCAGACTGTCGGTCAAACTGGCATCCCTCCAACATTTTGGATGCGTCGTCACTGCTAGTTTTAGGATATGTGGCCGCATGGTAAATCGCATTAAGATAGTGGGCTGGAGGCGATCTCATGCGCATACGTAAAATGAATCGGTCACTACTTCCAACGCACCCCTCTTGCGAGTAATACATTTTACTATACAAATAAATCCAGTTTAATCTATACAATTGAAACGAGATACATACAGTCGGCAGCAAAATTATTCGAGCGCTAGCAATAATTCCTATGTAAAAAAGTACACTTAATACTGTTTTGTTAAAAAAATCCTTGTCGAATTATGTTCTTAGACTCGGAAGCAAAATTATTCGAGCGCTAGCAATAATCTCTATGTATTAAAAAAAAAAAGGTTACTGTAGCTGGCGTCAAATGTTTTTGTCTGCGACCGCATCTTCTCTCGGGGGGCAGGGTCCTTCGCGTCATGTGTTCCGACGCGAATCATGTGGGTACCAATGTGTTCTGATTACTCCAAGGAAGACAATTCAGCTACTTAGAAATTTCTACCATTTCAATTAAAGAAGTTATTAACTAAAAACAACGGGTTTATGAAGGTACTCTATTTGCCACCTTGAAAAATGTTTCTCCCTGTGACGTTATTCTTCTGTCATGAAGTAATTTTACACGGGAAAATTAAAATATGATCCTTGTTGTAGGTAGGTAGGTAGGTAGGTCGGTCGGTTGGGTTTAACGTCGCACCAGTACTGCGCTATGGCTAATTGGCGACGGTCTGGGGCGCACCCCTAGGGATATTCCGGAGACATGCCATCACAATTTTGATCCTCCACGGAGGGATGGCTCCTCCGCTTTGGTGATCTCTAGAGGTATAGTTTTGATGGGAACATGGAGGACTTTGCGGCTATGACGAATTTTATGTGCAGAAGCTACTATTAGTGTATACGACGGTCTTTGGCCCGCTCAAGTATCGAATCGGCAATCTTCTAATTATGAGCTCGGCACTTTACCGACTGGGGTACCGCAGCCTGGATCCATGGTTGTAAAAAAGGGAAAAAAACTATTTTTTAATAAAGCTGTAATGCAAAATGGTCTAGATATTACAAATTTCTCTCTATTCAATATATATATATTCAATAATTTTCATAACGATAAATAAAAATAAATAATGTGGTATTAAATACTATGTATTTCAATTTGACATTGAATATGGGGATTTTTATAATATTTTTCTGCTTTTGTTTTGTGTTATGCACTGTTAATATTTCTATTCAGTGAAAAACAAAGCAACGAATAGACAGGCACAGCTTTGCATGGGTTAATAAGTAAAGTAAGTCGGCGGGAGGCGAAGCCTCCCTCAGGGGTTCGTGAGCGGAGCGAGCAGGGGCAGAGCACCCTAGCTCCTAAAGAAAAAAGTACACTTAATACTGTTTTGTTAAATACGCACTAACTGTACACTATCTACCAATATGTATTTGGAAACTTTCAAATTTGGGCGTTTTGTTAAACATCTAGAAAAGTTCTAGGAATCATCTTAAAACATTGGTAGTGTAAAGAACATATTATACCTCATATATTTCAGTAAAAAGTAATGCTTTTAATGCGTTTTGGCTGTAGCATGTGATTATGAGAATTTCTCTCATTATCTGTATAAATGTTTATGAGGCTACCATATATATTCATGGAGATAAAACTTTATTTTTTAATTGAAAAAAAAATAATAATCCACTTTTTTAATTATAACATCTACGGTATTAGACCAAATTCGAAGACATTTTTAGAAAATTTGGCATACTACATTACACAGCATACTGCAATCAGAATTCAAAAATGTTAAATATCTTACGAAATGTGAGCATTTTTACTAAATAATTTTTAACTACGCATGCGCTAGCTTTAAAAAAATTTCATTTGGATAATTTAATAGCCAAAAGTATTGACAACGTATGCCATTTTAAGATCCCTGGCTCAGCTTGGGGAATTCTCCCTCTTTGACATCGAGAGTCTGTACTCCGATAACGTCTGTACTCCGAGTTGGCCGGCTGTGTTTTGCACACTCATGGTTCTCTATAGTTCTCCCCATGGACACGACACCAACCAACCAACCATTGACAACGTACAGCCGGCTGCAAAATTATTCGAGCACTAGCAATAATCCTTGCCAGAAAAAAGTACACTTAATACAGCTTTGTTGAATAAATCCTTGTCGAGTCATGTTCTTAATCAGTCTAAGAACATGATTCGACAAGGATTTACTTAGCAAAACAGTCTTAAGTGTGCTTTTTAAATATAGGAATTATTGGTTAGTGCTCGAATAATTTTGCAGCCGACTGTATATGAAAACCCCAAACAAATGTCGTGTAAATTCATGAAATAGTGAGAGATAGAATGAACAAAATTTCAGTTCTCTCAAAATAAAAGCTAAACTATAAGGGGTTTTACTCACATTTTTATTTTGATTCAATCAATGCCCAACGGTAATATAGTGTACGATCACTGTAAATAAATATTGATAAAACCACCTATCAATTTACTTTTTTTTTTTTTTTTTTTTTTTTTTGTTGAGAAGAACTGGAATCCTGTTCATTCTATCTCTCATAGCTTTTTGAATTTACACGATATTTGTTTGGGGTTTTCATATAAGTTGCTCAATACTTTTCGCTATTAAATTATGCAAATGAATTTTTTTTTTTTTTTTTTTTTTTTTTTACGTTAGCGCATGCATAGTTAAAAATTATTGAGCATAAATGTTCATATTTTCTAAGATATTTAACATTTTTGTATTTTGATTGCAGTATGCTGTGTCTAATGTAGTGTGCCAAATACCAAAAAAATGGCCTTGCACTGGGTCTAATACCCCCTACGTGTTATAATTTAAAAAGTGGATTTTTTTTTTTTTTTTTTTTTTTTTTTTAAGTTATGTCTCCAGGAGTATATGGTGAGGTCTCATAAAAATTACAGATTATATATATATATATATATATATATATATATATACTAAGATATTTAACATTTTTGCATTTTGATTGCAGTATGCTTCGAGTGGCGGACTGACAGGGTCGTCAACTTGCCCAATGGCAAGTGGGCCCTCAGGAATCATATGGTATTGGCCACCACAACACTGATGTCATTTCAAAATTTTAAAGTTGCAAAAAGTCAAAATGCTTTGTATAATGCTTAAAAATGAACATAAACTATGAAAAGTCATAAAAAGTTTCCCCAAATTCAACAGCCAGGCGAAAAATTTCTGAATTCTCAAACAACGTGTCTTATTCTTTCGACGTTCCTTTTCTGTATGTGTAAGAAAGAGAGAATGATATGCTTAAAATAGAAACCACTATTCAACCACTTTGTTTCACCAGTAACAATTTTTTGCAGTGGATTAAACATCTTTTCTGCCTTAAATGTGCTGTTGCAGTAAAAGCAGCTTTACAATCAAATTAGAAACAAAGGGACGGTTCATTTACTTCCATAAAAGTGAGTCTTGTCAAGCAAATCTGACAAAATATGGTAGTTTAGAAATCCTGAAATTTCGAAGTTCTTTGTTCAATAGAAGTCGAATTCTAGAACTTTCCATTATATTCTACAAATGAATCATTGCTAAATTCTACCCATTAAAGGATATATAAGAGGCAGATTGACTCTTTCAGTCAGTTGTTTCAAGAAGCTATTCTCAATATTAATAACAGGAGACTTGGCGTTGGAATATTAAAACCCGAATAAACTACTACGTCAGAAACGCCAAAGAAAAATATTTGAGGTGCATACAGCTGTTTCGGTAGCCTAAAGCGTACCGTCTTCAGTGCAAAAAGACTTTGCACTGACTTTGCACTTTGCATCTTTTTGCACTGAAGACGGTACGCTTTAGGCTACCGAAACAGCTGTATGCACCTCAAATATTTTTCTTTGGCGTTTCTGACGTAGTAGTTTATTCGGGTTTTAGTATTCTCAATATTGCTTCTCAATTTAGAGACTATATTTCAAACGACTGACTTTGTTTGTGAATCAGCGAAATTTCTGCTCAGGGAATATTTAACGCAGTTTCTTTTGTTCTTGTGTCTGCCTTATTGGACTGTTTACAGAATATTCACCGAGTAGGGACTTTTGTAATTCGAGTGACAGCTTTATTGGACTGCTTCGAGAATATTCGTTGAATTGATAGTTCTATTAGACTGTTTCAAGAATGCTTGGGAAATAATTTTGTTGGATTGTTTTGAAAAGTTACGTTGAATAGAATGCATTCACTGGTCTCTTTCTCTGAGAATTACATTCCTCACACAAGGAATTCAACATTTTCGTAAAACAATACACCACTGGAATTCTTTTTTTACAAAAATCAATTAGCTTTCATTTTTTATTCCAATTTTTCTAATATTAATACTTATAATGGCAGATTCTAAGTAATTAATAATTAAAGAATAATATTAAAATAAAATTAATAATAAAAGAGTAATATTTTTTAAGTGCTTTTTCTCAAAAAATGCTGTCATCTATCCCGATGACAGAAATTACGGACCTTAATGACACTAACGTCAGGGTCCCACAGTCTCTTAAAATTCAAATTATCTTCCTTTTTTTTCTCACTAATTCTGTTTAGCCCGGGCGGCATTTATTTCGAAGATGAAAAGGCTGTTTCAGAGTTTGATGACAGAAATTGTGGCAAATGAAATTGTGACCCTGGCAAAGGAAAGTAAGGAAAAGTTCTCTCTCTCTCTCTCTCTCTTTTTTTTTCTTTTATTTTTTTTTTTTTTTTATTATTATTATCATTATTAGGACTGAGGACTATTAGTCTCAATCTACGGATTTTTACGATACCAGTGTTACGATAGTTGGACATTTATCGAAATTGAAAATTTATCAAAAATATAATTGAATAATTTGAAAGCGATGTTAAAATAATAATAATAATAATAATAATAATAATAAAGATAATCGTAATCGATAAGTATTCCTCCCCCCTCCCCCGTTTTCTTTTGGGTTAGGGGGAAGGGGGTTAACTAACAATAATTCTCATTACGTGCATTTATACGAAATTTTGTCTTATAATGCCATATTAAAGATTTTAGGAAAAAAAAAACTTTTTCGGTACTAATTATTATTGATTTTCTTTCCTTTTCTTTTCTTTCTAAGACAAGAAAACACATTTTGATGAAATTCTGGCAAAAGCAGAATTTAGTTTAGTACGGAAGTCTATTAGTTATTATTATTATTATTATTATTTTTTTTTTTTTTTCAAATTATAGCATCGCTTTCAAATTATTCAATTATATTTTCGATAAGTTTTCGATTTCGATAAATGTCCAACTATCTTAAAAACTGTATCGTAAAAATAAGTAGACTAACAGTGTTCCGCCCTAAAAAACTAATAGTCCTCCTTCCTAAATTCTGCTTTTGCCAGAATTTCCCCAAAATCTTTTTTTTTCCCTTAAGAAGAAGAAAAGAAAATTAATAATAGTCAGTTTCGAAACGGACAGGATCGAAAAAGTTTTTTTTAATAATTTTGAAGTAGTAAATAAAAAGCGCGCGTGCAAAATGAAATAAATAACAAGATTTATAAATGGACAATATTTAAGCTCGTGAACTCAGTTCGATGATATAATAAGAAAAATGACGATATTAGTCTAATGAGATTTTTTTTTTTTTTTTTTTTTTTTTAACCTACTATCTCTTTTTTCCAACTTTGTAAAGCAATTAAGAGAAAAACATTTATTAGAATCGATTCGCGTAAGTGACATGCGAATCAATAGCGAGAGGGAAAAAAAAGTTTAAACGATAATAACTACTTGAAAGATAATAATTATTAACAAATAATAGCAGGAGACTTGGCCTTGGAATATTAAAACCCGAATAAACTACTACGTCAGAAACGCCAAAGAAAAATATTTGAGATGCATACAGCTGTTTCGGTAGCCTTAAGCGTACCGTCTTCAGTGCAAAAAGAATGAATTTCTTTTTGCACTGAAGACGGTACGCTTAAGGTTACCGAAACAGCTGTATGCATCTCAAATATTTTTCTTTGGCGTTTCTGACGTAGTAGTTTATTCGGGTTTTAATTTCTTTTTGCACTGAAGACGGTACGCTTAAGGCTACCGAAACAGCTGTATGCATCTCAAATATTTTTCTTTGGCGTTTCTGACGTAGTAGTTTATTCGGGTTTTAATACTTGAAAGATAATCTCCCGTCAAAAGAAATTTGCAGAAACTTTCAATTTTATAATTTAACCTAATTTTTAGTTTTTTTTTTTTTTAAGGTTTAGATTTTTTCTTGTCATCGAGCCAGAGCAGTAGTTCATTGTGCCTGCCCCTTGATTAAAATCCTTAGAAATTTCTAATATTCACGAATAAAAATAATTTTGTAAATAATGCAGAAAAGAGTAAATTTAAATTATAAACAGTTTAACTGATCAAAATTGTACATTTTGCCAATTTTTACTTTCTTCTATATGTAATATAGAGAAAGTATTGGATTCGCGAAAATTTTCGACCTCCGTTTTTTGACGGATCTACACGTTTTGGGATGTCCTGAACACGAATTGATAGTTTTTAAAAAATGTCTGTCTGTGTGTCTGTCTGTGTGTCTGTCTGTCTGTCTGTCTGTCTGTATCATTTTTTTGTGGACGCTGTATCTCACGAACCAATGAATGAAATTTAACCAAACTTGGTATTTAGTTGCACCCTGACAAGAACTGGTGCCCATTAGATTTGGGGATCAATAGCTCAACAGGTGGCGCTGTGATCGCATTTTATAGGACAAAATTCCGTATAAATGGGCATAATGAGAGTTATTTTAAACTTGTGATTGTAAAATTAATATGAATTATTGATAATAGTAGTAGTTAACTAGGAAAAAAAATTTGTGCATGGGGGGGCATCGGTTCCCCCCCTGGGGGGGAAGTACCCCCCCGGGGGGGTTAAATTTTGAAGATGGGTATCATTCGAAAGATCTCGTCAATACCTTTAAAACGAATGGTTGAACCATAAATCTGTGATAATTTAAAACAAAGTTATCGATTTTTTTTACTTTTGACAAAAAAAAAACTTAGAAAAAAAAATCGTTTTTTTTTTTTTTTTTTTTTTTTTTTTTTTAAAAATATTGTTACTGATTGAATATGTATAGGAAAATATAGAAGAAAGTCTTGTGGTGGCCACAACATACTAGTTTTCTACATCAATCAAAGATCTTTATGAAAAAGCGAAAGACTCAATTTTGTTTCCTTGTATATGAATAAATCTACCGACCATTTTCTTGCATTTATAAATAAAATATAAATTAGAAAATGAGTAGAGGAATACGTTTAAGAACATTTATATAAAAATCCTTACCATATATATATATATATATATATATTTCTGTTTTTTAAGAATAACAGACAAACCGGGCAGTTACACAGAGCAAAAAATTTTAAATGGAGAGTAAAACAGCTGGTGTTAAAATTCTCAATCCCCCGCTGTATCTCTCTTTCTGTAACTATCTGAATATATATATGTAACATATATGTATTCCTAATAACTGATTGTCTTGTATTAATTCCCTGTAATTCATAAATACTTGTACCAATTTCATGCAAAATGATTACATAACATTTCGGAATTATTTTGTGCAACCCTGTAAATGAATTACCAATTGTATGCCCACACTTCTCCACTGAAAAGCATTCTTTTAAAATTCTAATGAAGTATCATTATATTTAACGAGGTGTAAGCATGTTAAAATACATTTTTAAGAAATACAGACTATAGACCGTAAGATTTATGATTTGTGAATTTTAGATTTACGATTTAGCCATATTCAGCTGTGGGGAGATACTATAGTTGTTCCAAATCATAAATGATAAAATCATAATCTAAATCATAAATCATAAAATCATAAATCTAAAATAAACAGCATGCAGGCTGCCATATTATATTGCAAAGAATCCAGAACGACATCGTTATCGTTCGAAACGGCGCCAAAGAAAAATCGACAAAAAATGGAGAGATCCTACAGTTATACCTTTTTCTGGAGACAGCTGACAGAGGTCATTTCGCTTTTATTAATAAGATTTAAACTGAGAGATTTTTTTTCTTCCTTTGGCGCTTTTTGAAAAATATTTGAAATAAAATTGGGATGGATGAATGGTTGGGTTTTTTACGTCGCACTAGTGCTGCGCAGATGGGCAATTGGCGACGGTCTGGGACACACCCCTAGAGGTGGTCCGGAGACATGCCATCACAATTTTGATCCTCCACGGAAGGGATGGCTCTCCCGCTTCGGTGACCCCAGAGGTATAATTTTTGATGGGAACATGGAGGACATTGCGGCCACGACAGACTTTACGTTTTTTTTTTTTTATATTTACACATTTTGAGGTTTTTTATAATCAATAATTGTACATATGGAACAACTATAGTATCTCCCCACAGCTGAATTTGGCGATTATGGCTAAATCGTAAATCTAAAATTCATAAACCATAAATGATAAAATCATAAGCTAAATTATAAATCATAAATCCTAAAATCACAAATCCAAAATAAATAGCATGCAGGCTGCCATATTATATCGCAAACAGTCCAGAACGACATCGTTATCGTTCAAATCGGCGCCAAAGAAAAATCGCCAAATTCAGCTGTGGGGAAATACTATAGTTGTACCATGATTTTTAGATTTATGATTTAGCCATAATCGCCAAAAAAAGAAAAAAAAAAAAAATCGCCAAATTCAGCTGTGGGGAGATATTATAGTTGTTCCAATCAGAAAATTCGGCGTACTTACAAATGTTAAAAGTCGAGCAAAACCACCATAGCATTTTCCTGCCTTTGATTCTTCTTTAGAGCAATCGTGCTTGTTTTCATCAAATTCAAACCAATGAGAATGAACATCTGATATATGAACAACTGTCAAATTAAAGTCACCGAGAACACACAATATATTAGTAAACAGAAAAGTAAAAGCAACAATTTTCACAATCATTTTTCAAAACTTGTAACTTTCTTAAACATAATAATACTAATGGATTTTGAATGGTTTCTTAGAATACAAAGTTCGGCTGAAATGTTGCCAAATGATTTTACTTTTTCTTTTTTTTTTGTCTTTTACCCGTGGTTTTACCATTATTGCAAATATTAAAAATATGAAGCAGAAAATAAATACTTCACGTGATTATTTAGTTAGCTTTCATGATAAAAACAAAGTCTTAATCGCCTTCAGAGCCGTCCCTAGTGAAAGCGAGGTCCGGGGTGAGAAATTTTGCGAGGCCCCTTTCTCCGAAACTGATTTCTCACTATTTTATTTATATTTACAAGAGAAGAAAAAATGCATTTAAACTATTAAGCGAGCAAGATTTGTATATCTTATACTATTAAGTGAGCAATATTTGTATATAGATATGTATATTTCGCTGTTCTCGAAAACGGTAGCTCGGACAGTCACATGATTTAACACAAAGATGCCCTCCGAAGGGTCATTGTGCACATCGAAGTCAAATTTTCGAATTTTTCATTAGTTATCTTTTAATTAATAAAAATATGAAAATAAAACTTCCCATTTCTATAATGACGCAGAATGGAAAATCTTAGGAGAGATTTGATTGGTTTATTTGATTTTCATTGATTTGAGTGTATTTTACATTGAACTACAGCTACGTTATGAGGAATTACAAGAGATTTGATTGGTTTATGTGATTTTTATTGATTTGAATGTATTTTACATTGAACTACAGCTACGTTATGAGGAATTACCAGAGATTTGATTGGTTTATTTGATTTTCATTGATTTGAGTGTATTTTACGTTGAACTAGAGCTACGTTATGAGGAATTACAAAAGATTTGATTGGTTTATTTGATTTTCATTGATTTGAGTGTATTTTACGTTGAACTAGAGCTACGTTATGAAGAATTACAAGAGATTTGATTGGTTTATTTGATTTTCATTGATTTGATTGCATTTTACGTTGAACTAGAGCTACGTTATGAGGAATTACGAGAATCTTGATTGGTTTATTTGATTTTCATTTATTTTAGTGTATTTTACGTTGAACTAGAGCTACGTTATGAGGAATTATGAGAGATTTAATTGGTTTATTTGATTTTCATTGATTTGAGGTAGGGGTGTCCAGTGATGCTTCTTTGGTTTTAACATGCTTGACAGTGATTGCTGCGAAAAGGAGTTTCGTACGTTTTCAAATTCATGCACATTGAGGTAGGGATGTCCAGTAATGTTTTTTGGTTTTAACATGTGTGGTGGTGATTGCTGAGGAACCGAGTTTCGTGCGTTTTCAGATTCATGCACAGCGAGGTAGGGTGTCCAGTGGTGTTTTTTGGTTTTAACATGCGTGATAGTGATTGCCGCGGAACCGAGTTTCGTGTGTTCTGAGATTCATGCACAGCGGTGTAGGGCTGTCCAGTGATTTTTTCTTTTTTTCTTTTTAGCTTTCATGTGCGTGAAGCGTACATACGTGAGTTATAGTGATTGCTTCGAAAACGACTTACGTGTGTTCACTGATTCGACCATTCATCGAATAGTGACTTTTACTTTACGAGTAACAGCTTCAACTGTTTCCAGAATATTCGAAGAATTAACATTTCTATTTGACTGTTTTCGAGAATATTCGTTTTAGTGATAGTTTTGTTGCACAGATTCGAGAAGTTCAAAAAATGTTTGCTATTGTCAAGGAGATCCCATACTAGAACTGTGAAGAAAATAGTCGCCAATCGAAATATATTTATTTAGACGTTTCAATTACTCAATTAAAAAGAAATCCTTTAAATATAGTGCCCAGCGAAGCACGCTAGTATATATATATATATTTCACTATTCTCGAAAACGATAGCTCGAACAGTCACGCCATTCGACATAAATGTGCCCTCCGAGACGTCCTTGTGCACCTTGAAGCCCGATTTTCGAATTTTTGAATAGTTTTCTTTAAATTAATTAAAATATAAAAATAATAATCTCATAATAGCTTTAAAATAGCCATTTAAATTTTTTCCATAATATAATTGTTGCCAAAAAAATTTACGAGCTCATTTTTTTTTTATTTTTTTTTTTTTTGACAGAAAAATAAATACATTTCTTAAACGTGAACAATAAAAAATTATAAAAAAGAAAATAAATTATTCAACTCACGAAAATTGACGTTATTATTACTTTAAAAATTTTATACGATAAAGTGCTAATATAGTTTACGATGCTAGTATATGTTGTACTAAAATGTTCTTAAAAAAAAAAAAAAAAAAAAAAAAAAAAAAAACTATTTTTTATGTTTTTATTGTTATTAAGCTGTTATTTAAAAAAAAAAAAAATCTGTCCATGACGTCACATTTGACTGCTTAGCTTTTCTTTACTACTCTAAACTCTATGAACCATAAATTTATTTTATCAGTTTTATTTATAGATCCTCTTGGGCGATTTTTTAAATTTTGGCGTTGAAGTACACCGAACATTTTCGCCAAGAAGTTGAATTTAGCAACAGCCCTCTTAATCTAGGTAGCGTATCAAAAATATAAATAAATTATAAAATATTGCAAAAATAAAAATAAAATTAAACCGAAATAGTAGTCACATAAATGATCTATTTTTATCTGAGTACATAATTTAGAAAAAGAAAACTAGTTGGCATAGGGTGGACTCTTCTCAGTTCCCCACCATATTTATGTTCTCATAAATTTCTAGTGCGAGACATATTATAATCATGTTAAAAGAAATGAATTTGACCAAAGCTTGATACAGTGACAGAACGAAATCCCCGCCTAATAGACTATCCACCGTTCACTTCAATATATTTATCTTATTCTAATCTATTAATTTATTTTATCAGGGTCAATTCCGTTGTTTAGTTTTCATGCTACAATTTCCAATGCAATAATCCTCAAAATTCATATTTATATGAAAAATTTACAATTTTGCTATGTTGATAAAATCGTAAATTACGAATAACTTACGAAATTTTGCTATCAAGCAGAAACGGTCGTTTTGCCAAGCCAAGCTCAGAGAAAAGCAAAACAAACAAACTACCACTAACACAAAGCAGAACGCGCCAATAATAAAATCGACAGAAATAAACCAAGATTGTTAAATGCTTATTATACAGAAACCAACTTTCCCATGTTAAATCGGCAAATTTTTTTTCCGTAAAGTTTTAAATATTGGACGAACCAAATATCGCAGTAAAATGAAACAAAAAGTAAAATATTCGTATCAACAAGATCTTTAATTTGAGATAAAAACGAACTTTTTAAGTTAATAAGTAAAAAAATGGGAGCATTTTCAATTTAGCGTAAAATTAGATGTTTTGACAACTTTTTGAAAAAAATTCTTCTTCAAGAAATTTTTTTTAAAACAAGCTAGAGAATTCATAAATGTGCAGAATTCTTTGAAAACTGGTTTTTCAGATAGACAATTACTTAATCTAGGAACTTTTATAAAATTTAGCTTTTAAAAATCAAAATTTCCTATCTTAATTGCTGAAAAACTGTTAAATATCGCCAAAGAGACATAAATCGCCAAATATGAAATTGCTTCATCTCAGTTTACCCGAAAAATATTAATTTCAAATTGAGCTGCTTTTTCTTTTTATAAGTTATTTTTTTAACCAAAGAATCTTTGCTTTTATTATTTTGTACAATTTTAAATTTTATATCCCTGAAAACAGAAATGAATATATTTTTGAATAACATTTGTTTCAAATCTATAGCTTGAATTGCTGATTTTTTAATATTTTTCATACCTTAGAATAAGAAAGTCAGTACACGATATAGTATCCAATTTTAATATCCTTCAATTCAATCTGGCAATGATAATTATGATGCATAAAGATTTCTACTTCCTTCTATATAGTATACTAGCAGGCTTTGCCCGCTTCGCTTGTCATTTTATTGAAATGAATTTCGACTTTCGGTTTTTAATGGATTTACACGTTGTAAGAGCTCCTGAAAACAATTTGACTATTTTTAGAAAATTTCTATTTGCGTGTGTGTGTTCCATGTGTGTGGCGAAAGTTTTGTTCCAACTAGATATCAGGAGCTACTGCTCAGAATTACATATAAATTTATATGCAATTGAACCTTGATGTATAATAGCGTTTATCAATATTTTGTGTCAATTGCTCAACATGGTGCTGCTATACAGTGATTGCCGCAATTTCAGAGAAGGCTATATCTGAGTAACTAATACATGGAATTGCATAAATTTACAAATAAATTTACATTGTTACAAATTATAGTGCTTATCAACTTTTGTACCAATATCTCAACATGTGGCGCTGCTATACAGCGATTTTCGCAATTTAAGGAAAGGTTCTGTTGCATATAAAGAAACAAAACTTAATATGTGAAAAGGCCATTATGAGACATTATGCTGATTCAATCTCGATGCCTATCGGCCGATAAGTAGAGCTCATATACTACAATTTTGTTTTAGAACTGAAAGGATGCCATCTGCATGGTGAAAATTTACTTCCGTTCAACATTTTGTGCAACAATACCTCTCTGAGTTGATAATATTCAGCATTCATAATGAAAAAAATAATAAATAATTTGTGCTGCTTTAATATGTATAGGAAAATGTAGAAGAAAGTTTTGTGATGGACACGACATACTAGTCTGCATAGAAAACCCATGGATAATGTCTAGAAACCAGAATTATGGAAAGTTTAACTCAAAGAAAACTTTGTAATACAGTTTAACGCAAAGAACAACATCGCACGAAAGCTGAGTTGAAATCCAGGACATATCTGATGTAAAGTATCAGGTTAATTCCAGTAAATATAAAAAATATTTAAAAAAATCCCTTTTCGGCAAGCTTAAAGGAAAGGTAGATTCCTTTACGTTAATATTACAAAGAATTTTACGTATGGATTAATACTTAACCAATGGCTTTGTTCTCACACATTGTATTATTTAAGCCGCTATTCTGTTTTCAAGAATTTTAATTTTCAACTACAAAAGGGATTCAATCTACTTAAAATTTTAGGCTAGATTTGTTGCTCTGTAAATGTTTCAATTTTTTAGAACTCAAGCTCATAATCATTCAACAAATAGAAGTCTTTAAGATAAACAATCCCAAAAATGGTGAATCCCGGAGGGGGCTATTGGTCTACACCCCCCCCCCTCCCTACCCAAGCTTAATCAAAATTATAATTTTTATTTAAAATCCATCTAACTGTTGTTCAATATCTTTCTTTTAAATAAAAAATAGAAACGTGAAAATGCACTTGTGACCTTACTATGGTCAAGCACTGGTGAGCCTGGCGTTGCTATGGTCAAGTCAAATACAGTTAAGTGGTAGCGGTTTTTGGATAGTTATTTCATTGTAATTTTTATTGAATTATTGAGAGTTTTGTATTGTGTTTTTGTGATTCTTATTGTCAGATGAATAAAAATTGTAAAGTGAAACTGTTTTGGTTGATATAAGCTGGAACATTAACATTAACATTACTTAACATTGGACCATTTGGCACCGCTGAATTTCAATATTAATTCTTATGAATTTAGTAAATTGTATGATTTGGCGAAATTTTGGTGACAAAACTTGCGACTTAACATTGAAATTTGTGATTTGGCGGCAAAATTTGATAGTTGACGACGAAAGTTTTGACTTGGCGACATAATTTATTGTCTGACGACAAAATTTGGCGAACTTGGCGGTGGAGAAAGGCAGCTTTGGCGTCATTATATTTTCTTTCCACGAGAAAACCGCATATCTCTTCACAGACCAACATCTTATTTCGACAAGATAAAAGTCAAAGGAAGCTGTAACGTAAATTTTAAATTCTTGCCTAAACCGACATTCTAAACTATTCACCACAAGCGATACTTGTATTAAGATTGACGTATTATTGTAATTATATATTTTAAATGATTAATTAAAGCGTTTAAAATGGTTTTTAATTAACACACTTTCATTACCTTGATATGATGCAACTATTAATGTATATAACGGAATTTTGCAATTCAATTTTCGGCAACTTCTTGTCGTCCGAAGGGCCTGAAATTTTGCGCACGACTTCATAATCAATGACAATACTAGATACATATGTTTCCAGGCACTTTTCCTATCAGGGGCAGGTTCCAGGGGCAAACAAAAAATATGTACTTATACAAAACTATCGTATGTGACACAGGATTTGGATGTATTTGTATAATGTCGAGTGGCAACAATAAATTTTTTTTTAATAAAGATTTAAAAGTATGTAATAGTTTTCTAAAACCTTTATCCGCGTTTGTAATGATCGATAGATAGCGCTTTCTCAACTGCAGATGTTAGTAAATATAATAACCATGTGTATTTATTTAATGTTCTTTCTTGTTGTTCTATCATTGTTTCAGAGTGAAAGCTATCAGTGTTACGATAATTTCACCTTAGCCCTCCAGAGGGCGAGCATTTCATTACAAACGCGGATTAGTTCACTTTTCAATAAAAGAGTGTTCTTTATTTATTTATTTTTTTTTTTTTAATGGTATAATTTTATTTATCAAAATAAGGAAATTCCAGTAATGAAATACTTTAATTTAAATTTAAGTTTTTATGAAAATAAACTTCAACGGAAAATTCATTAAAATCGTCCCTAGTTAATTTGTCAAAGGGATAATATCTAAATGTCCCCAAATTTATTACTTTTTCTATCATGCCAGTTTAATTCGTTTAGCATCGATTTATACGATTTTTTTTTTTTTAAACGATGACATTTATCTTTTACATTGTAGCATCTATGTCATAAAGCTAAGTCTAAATCTGCTTAGCCCTAAGATATGTTGATTTTATTTACATATTTAGTTATTTATTTATTAAATTTTATTTTATTTCATTAAAATCACGGATAAAATTTTATTTCATTTTTCTCAGTACATTGTTGTAATAGTGACGTCATATTTTCTGTTAAATAATTTTTTTTTTTTTTTTTTTAGTTTAAAAACGGGATTAAAATTTATTATATTTTCAGTGATCTTTTTTATTATCTTTTGCACGTGACATAAACATCAGATTATAAATTTTTGCAATGAAAGCTATAGAAAATGTCGGCTTCAACACAATTCACGAAAAATCACTTTTTAGCTTATAACTTCTAAGCAATTGAAGCTATTGAAAAAGTTTAAATACAAAAATTGTTCTTTAGGGTAAGGCGGTAATTCGACTGATTTGAATTTTTTTCCTATTTTCAATATTAAAGAAATTATGGGCATATGAAAATTTACACCCCCGACCATTTCCACCCCCTTTGAGCTGGACACCCCATCTACGAACTCGACCGAGATTTTTACTGTCCTGACAACATATCCTGAGCTGGTTAAATTTAAATAAAAATTACTCCAGTTATCGTGTTCACAACTTAACATGGGAAAAAGCGTTATACATATATATATATACCTACTAGCAGGCTTTGCCCGCTTCGCTGGTCACTAAATTTAAAGGAAACTTTTCTATATAGCTTTATAAACATAAAATAAAATACTGAAATTGCTCAAAAGCTTGCTTCAGGTTCCTGCTGCCTTCGGCAGCGATTTGGTCATCCGCTAAAACTCGGGAGCCTGTCCCTATTACCTGCGACAGTGGTTTACCAATAGGCTTGCATTTAGGTGCTTATTAGATAAGTTTTAAAATAGATAGTATCGAAAAAATTGAAGTATCACTTTTATATTTGAATCCCAGTCACATATGAACAACACTATACGTGGCGCAAATAATATTTGCTTTTACGTTATTTCCTGTTTATTTTGTTTACCCGATCAACCATAAAAATGATATTAAAACAGGAATAAACTACTACGTCAGAAACGCCAGAGAAAAATTATTTAGGCGCATACAGCTGTTTCGGTAGCCTAAAGCGTACCGTCATCAGTGCAAAAAAAGCACTGATTCTTTTTTTGCACTGATGACGGTACGCTTTAGGCTACCGAAACAGCTGTATGCACCTAAATAATTTTTCTCTGGCGTTTCTGACGTAGTAGTTTATTCCTGTTTTAATATTCCAACGCCAAGTCTCCTGCTATTATAAAAATGATAACAATTTCACGCTAAATATTATAATATGACCGGCTACGTTTGTCGCATGAGGCAATTAATTATTTATGGTTATATATAATTCATGGTTTGTAAACCTGATCATAGTACGCGTTAATATAATTCTCTTTGGCGACTTTTGAATTTTTGTCACCATTTTAGAGTTAATCCCTTATAACAATAACACTTAATCTCTTGTAACAATATGCAATGAGTGCTATTTCTGCCATAATTTAAACAACTAATCTTTTTATGGTTATATATATTTCCCATTAAACATATTTTCATTTATTTATTTAAATATTAATTTGAATTAATCAAATATTTCTGTTCGACAGCGTGCATGTGCAGACACACACAGAAGCTCATTTATTTGTATGATACATTAGCAGAGTGATTAGTATATAAAAAATAAATAGGTAAACATTATCGTGCTACATAACATTATTATGCCGCTCTATTGGCGGCTTTTCAATTTCTGTCGCCATATTAGCAATGGATTTTATTTTTATTTTTATTTTATTATTATTATTATTATTATCATTATTATTTGTATGAAAAGGGGAATACTATTTTGTTAATAATTTTATCAGACACATTTTTGTTTACATATAAGAATCCTTCATATTCTGTTTATATTTTTAATTGTTTCTAGGTTTCAAATAGTACTTGCTGAAATAAATTTGCATCATGTGACTTTTAATGAGTAGCAGATTTAATTCTTTTTTTTTTTTTTTTTTTTCAAACGGTTTTCATACAATCTCCTGCTGTTGCCACCTATAATTCATACATTAGTTAATTTTAAAAAATCTAATTGTCCGATCGATAAGCTGTTTAATCCGTTAGATTCACAAAAATTGCTTCTTTCATTTGGTATCTTATTTGTAACGATACGACTGATATTTCTAATTTTTTTAATTTACTTTCCTCATTTTAAATAAATGTAATTTTTATTGTTCACGGTTTTTTTCTGTCGAAAAAATAATGATCTTTTTTTTTTTTTTTTTTTTTTTTCTTGCAACAATTAGGGCGTGTTCAGTAGAGCGCCCGATCCACGACCGGTCGAAAGATTCCGAGCCAAAGCGTTCAGTGGTGTCGACCGATCGAGAGCGATCCAGAGTCACATCGTTCAGTGGAATGGACCGATCTCGACCGGTCGTGGATCAGAAAGCCCAGAAAAATTTCTTGATCCATTGGGTCACGTGATGGATCAAATGCGCAATAGGTTGAAAATCAGGCTCTGATTGACATTACGCAGTGAAAACCTGAACAATGAACACCTGTTTTTGACAATGATTGTTTATTTGTTTGATTAGCTGAGGATTAATACAGATGTACCTATTTATATGCATTGTTTGTGCTGTAGAAAATAAGGTAAGTAATTCCATAAAATGCTAAACTATATTATGTTTATTTATTTATTGTGTAAAAAAGATTTTTTACGTAATAACGATTTTCGATACGTAATTTTTTTTATTGATGAACGTAACATTCAAACATAAAATTAAAACAAAAATTTACACAATTTTAATTGAAACAAAAAAAAAATATATATATTTTTTTTTTAATTCGGACGCTATCATATTTTGTTAATTTAATATATAAAAATAAGCTGGGAAGAATTATATTTCTTTTTTTTTTTCAGACAAAGCTTTTCATTCATGCGATTGTTTTTTGTTTACAAATAGAAAAGTTTGTAAACGATTGTATTTTTTACCTTTAAAACAATAAGTTAACTATAAGTAAATAAATTAAAATCCTTCCACATATTTTTAATTTAGGTAAAAATAAGTTTAAGATGTCAATTATTAAATTTAATAAACCAAACAGACTGTAAAAAAAGTAGCTATAAAATTATGCAGTGTTGTTTACATTGCTAGTTTATTTTAATATTCAGTCGGTAATAAGAGAAAAAGCTCTTTATATTGATTCATAAATCGAAGAAGAAAGTAAGATTATTTTTTATATAAATCCATTACTGAACAGCATATTTCATATTTTATATAATTTATTTATTTTTTTTTTTTTTTTCAAAAACGTTTTTGTTGTACATTTCTGTTCATAATAAAATTCGAAGAGAAAGAAAGGTGTTTTAAGTGCTCATTTAAGATAAATCTACTCTGCTCCTTTAAAAATAAATGTAACGTAACATTCTTAACATTTTCATGATTAAAATTTATACGTGAATTTAGAAAAATCATAACCAAAGTAATGTATATTAGTAATTTGTCAGTACAATCAATTAATAGCTTCTTATTTTTTGTTAGCAGAGTACAGAATTCTACATTAATAAGAAAGAAGTAAAACTGTTATTACATAAAAGATCTTTCTTTCTTTTTTTTTTTTTTTTTTTTAAAGAAAAAACGTAATATAGTTTAGCATTTTATGGAATTACGTATTAAAAGTCCAGACAAAATAAACAGAAATACAATAACTTGCTAATTGCTAATACAGGTCAAATTAGATAGATGGCGCTGCTCCTATCACGTCAAAATTTTTCCAAAGCGTTCAGTAGATTCCTGGCCCGATCCAAGACCGGTCCAGGATCAGTGACGTCATCGCCCGGTCGAATTGATCCATCTCGGGCGCTCTACTGAACACGCTCTTAAATTAAGGATTAAAATTAAATATTTTTAGTAAATGTAATTTTTATTGTTCACGTTTTTTTTTTCTGTCGATAAAATAATGATAATTTTTTTTTGGCAACAATTAAATTAATGATTAAAATTAAATGGCCAATTTATCAGTAATTAGAAGGTTTTTATTTTAACACTAGCATATAACCCCGTCAAAAATGACGGAATGTGAAATCAATTAAGGTAGTGAATCAACGAATGCTTTGCCTGCTTCGCTGGACACTATATTTAAAGGGGACTAATGTGCAAGTTTCACCTGAAGGGACAAATATGCAAGTTGTACCTGACGGGACTAATGTGCAAGTTGCACCGAACGGAAAAACTATTTCTTATTATTTTCATATTTTAATATCTAATTAAATATCTAATCTTGTATGATAATACAGACGATTTCCATATTAGAGAAGTAGTATAACACTAAATATCAAAAAAAAAAAAAAAAATTTTTTTTTTTTTTTTTTTTTTTAATTGCAAAGAATCAATAACTTTATTTTAAACTATCGCAGATCGATGGTTCAACCATTCGTTTTAAACGTATTGTCGAGCTCGATACCCATCATGAAAATTTACTCCCCTCGAGGGGGCGCGGCGAGGCTCCTACATACACAAAAAAAAAAATTTCCCAGTTGACTATCTCTATTACAAAAAATATATATTCGTTTTATTTGGTCTAGCGCAGTCTATAGATGTTAAATTCTACTTACCTGCAATTTCCCCCATAGACGTAATGTATTTAAATACTTTTGAATGCCCCTGTACACGAACCATTTGCTTCATCTCAACGAAATCTTACTGTAGCATCCCTATATGATACACCTTTAGAATACCGAGTTTGGAATTTCTGCTACTATTTGTTCTTGAGATATGCTGATAACAGACACACAGACATCCAGATACACAGACAGACACACACACACACAGAGAGACCATTCGCTAAAAACATGATTTTCGTATTCAGGGGACCTCAGAACATGTAAGTATAACAAAAACCCACGTTTGAAAATTTGACCCTAAAACAATACTTTCTCGAGCCTATGGGTAAGAGAAAGTAAAAAACTATTCACTTCATTTTACCAAAATACTTTTTTTAAGACTATCGAAGATCCCGTTTTCAAATACGCAAGCGAAGTGTGACGTCACTGACCTTCCGTGGATGCAAGAAAAAGATTCCCTATGTTAATCGTCCATTGGATTTTTTGTAAAAAATTATTAAAAATCGAGAAAAATTATTTCCCGATTTTAATACCTGTATTTGGGTATAGATATGCTATCGTATCCATGTGTTAGATTGAGTTATTTTGCTGTCAAATTGACAAAATTTTAAGTTTCAAAACTGTGTCATCTTTGGCGTTTTTTGTATTTGGCGATTAAAAACATAATACGAAAATATACATGACAGATGTTTATTTTCGTAATATGTATTGTACGAAATATTGTTTCATATAATTCATCGCTCTCTTAATATAAGTTGTTAAAATAACCATGATTTTTGAAAGGAATTAAATATGTTCGCCAAAATAATTTGGCGATATTTTTTTTTTCCGCCAAGGATTACAGATATATTAAATCTATTCCGCTGCAACATATGAGTATCTTATAACAGACACTTTATTTAGACATTTGAAAACATATTTGACATAGAATAAAAATAAAGGAAGAAGGAGCACGCCAATACTCTTAATGCTTAGAAACCCATCCTCAGCGCTATTATCGCTGTTTGTTGTGGCAACGCAACAGCTTATGTAGAAACACTATGCTCCTTCTTCCTTTATTATTATTCTATGATATTTGACTTCAAATTATGATAGAATATTTATCATTTTCCTTTTAATTAGTATATTAGTTGGATATTTATTGTGTAAATATCATTCTTTGAAATGAAATGTTTATGTTTTGAATTGAATATTTAAGTTCGCCATTTTTTTTCTAGAGTTTTGAAATTTAAAATTTAAATTTTATCAATTTTACAGCAAAAACAACTTAATCTAACGCATGCAGACGATAACTAATAGATATCTATACCGAAATATGGGGATTAAAATCGGGAAATAATTTGCCTCAATTTTTAATAATTTTTTACAAAAAATCCAATTGGCGATTAGCATAGGAAATCTTTTTTTTGCATCCACTGACGGCCAGTGACGTCATCACTTTGCTTGCGTATTTTCTAATTAACTATCCAATAATTACAGACACTCCATGCTAACCCAAATTCAACTCTACTCGATACTTCCAACCAGCTATCTCACTCGCAACATCGCCAAAATATCCGGGATCCAGCTAGGGACTTTCTCATTCTCAACCGAACATTTTATCTTGACTCGACATTATCACCTTAGACTACTCTACTTTCAATGCTCATTTCAACTGGTGACCTTTACTTGCCCAACCAAACATTCTATCCCAACTATAAATTTACACTAATTTCAAAACTAAAATCAACTGGCGTCATTTACGTACTGAACTCGACGCCAATCATACCTTACAATGTAAACAGTCAATGAAGCTTGATAAAAATATTTAAATACTTTAATATGCTTTTACAAATATTTTAAGAGTTTAAAGGCTTTAATATGTTTTAGAAATACTTTAAGCGTTTTTCTTTTCTTCTTCTTTTTTTTTTTTTTTTTTTTTTTTTTTCGTAGAAACAGTCAAAGAGTCGTTCATTCGGAATCCATTTGGAATTTGTATTTTCTGAATGGCAACAGTTTTGGTTTGTTTTTATTTGGTACTAGCTGACCCGTCCGGCTTCGCACTGATGAACAAATTTTAGTTAAAGATGGATTGATATGTAAAAAATCAAGAAATATATCAGTTTATATGTTATAGTCAGGCAATATTATTAACTGGAAAGTCAAAATATAATTTTACAATTATTTTTTTTTAATTAGTTGTTAAATGTTGGCAATTTTTACTTAATGCTATTTATTTATTTATTTATTTATTTCATAAAAAGAAACATTTCTTTACTCATGAATAAAAAATATTGAAAAATAAACCTATGCCATGAAAATGTTTTTGATAAAATTGACGTCATAATAGCTTTAATTATTATTTATTTGTTCATTTCGCAAATATATTTAATTATTTCCATAATTGATTATTATTTTAATAATGTATATTAAAGGAGAAGTCAATAATATGAAACAATATTCGTACAATATATACTATTACAGAATCTGGTGTGAAACAACCACACGACTTCCATTACCCACTATTACACGTAATATATACAATTTTTTGGAGATATTACTTGCATTTTTTGAGATTTTCGAGTAAGAGAAACTTGATACACGTATAAAGACACATACAACAGAGTTTGCATAGCGAGTTAAAAAATAAGGGGGAAAAATAGATAGTTATTTTTTTAAACACGAATTTCCGAGATCTAAAACTGAACTACCTAATCAGGATGACCGTTAATATTCCTGTAATATGCACGTAATACTTGAGAAAAGTTATCTAAATTGGATTAAAGAAAAAATTTTCAAGAATACGTTAGAGCCGTTTTTGAGATACCAACTTTTACCAAAACTTAGCATACTCAATTATTGACCTAAAAACAATAATTACATACAAAAGGATATTTAATAGGAAGTTAACATGGCGAGTTTGAAAAAAATCCGTACAGGCGTTTTTAAAGGAACGCACTTGCGAAGTCTGAAATTGAGCTGTTTATAGAGGACGCCTATCAATTTTCCTGAACTAAGCAACTTTTCAATCGAAAGGGCATCTAATATATTATTTATACAGCAACTTTGAAGAAAATCATTAGAGGTGTTTTTGAATATGGGCTTACGGTCCCATTTCTGGTTTTCGATGACCCAATTCCGGTTTTTCAATTTTCACGAAAATTTGGAAAATTTATCTGTACACCAGACCTGAATCACTTGTGAAGTTTAGTAGTTCTATTTTTATTAGTTTTGGAGATATGACAGCCAGAAGATTACACACACACGTGCACATATACACACACACTGACCAATTGCCAAAACCTATACAATACTTCCACTACCTACGGTAGTAGGGTAATTGAAGTAAACACATACATCTCGTATTTACTACGATAATATACAGATTTTCGTATTACGTTTTCGATCGCCAAATACAAAAATCGCCAATGACGATAGATATCAAATCTATGCTTTGTTTTCAATTAAAATATTGAAACTTTTAATTAAAAATTTATTTTACCAAAATTTATTGTAGCTTCTAGCACTTAGAGAGAGACAGTGTAACTTTTGATTATTGAAAGAAAAAAAAAAAAAAAAAAAACAATCGGCTTTTTAGTTCTAGCGATCGTTCTCTACATATGCATATAAACCTTTCTTCTTTTTATATTAGTATAGCTATAGAGCATAGGTATATTAAATAGGTTTCCAATCAACATAATGTAACTCAAATAATTAAATGCTATTTACATTTCAGTAATGGCTGTATGCGCTATGTATATTGAGCTACTTGCCATAACTGTTAGTTGCTAAAAATAGTCGCCAAATAAATTTAAACATCTCAATACGCAAGCGAAGTGTGACATCACTGACCGCTCATGGATGCAAGAAAAAGATTTTCCATGTTCATCGCTCATTGGATTTTTTTTTTTTTTTTTTTTTTTTTTTTAATTCTAGAAGAATTATTTCCCGATTTTAATCCTCATATTTGGGTATAGATATGTATTAGTTATTGTATGCATGCGTTAGATTGAGTTATTTTGCTGTCAAATTGACAAAATTTTAATTTTAAATTTCAAAACTGTCACCCTTGGCGTTTTTTTGTATTTGGCGATCAAAAAGTAATACGAAAATATACATGCCAGATGTATATTTTCGTAATATGTATTGTACGAAATATTGTTTCATATTATTCGTTACACTCTTAATGTAAGTTTTTAAAATAACCATGATTTTTGAAAGGAATTAAATTATATTCGCCAGATATTTTGGCGATATTTTTTTTTCTGCCAAGGATGACGGATATCAAATCTATTCCGCTGCAACATATTAGTATATTATATCAGATACTTTATTTAGACATTTGAAAACAAATTTGATTTCAAATTATGATAGAATATTTATCCTTTCCCTTTTAATTAGTTTATTAGTTGGATGTTTATTGTGTAAATATCATCCTTTGAAATGAAATATTTATGTTTTCAATCGAATATGGAAATTTGCCATTTTTTTTTCTAGAGTTTTGAAATTTAAAATTCCAATTTTATCAATTTTACAACAAAAACAATTTAATCTAACGGATGCACATGATAACTAATACATATCTATATCCAAATATGGGGATTAAAATGGGGAAATAATTTTCCTCGATCTTTATTATTTTTTTACAAAAAATCCAGTTCACTTTTTATATTATTGTTCGCGTGAAAATATATTTTATTATATGTCTAAAAATAAATTAATTCGTAAATCTTTTTGGCAACAATTATAAATTAAAATAAATAATATTATAAAATCCGCGATTGTAATGAAATGCTCGCCCTCTGGTGGGCTAAGGTGAAATTATCACACCACTGCATATCCTCATATTATGCAATCGACTTTCCATGATGAAATGGCGGAGAAAGAATAATAATTACACGTGGCTGTTATATTTACTAACAACTGCAGTTTTCAGAGAGCGCCATCTATCGATCATTACAAACGCGGATAGAATTTCTTATTTTATTTTATTTTATTTATTTATTTATTTTTAAATTCCAATTTCGTTTACACACATCAGTTTAAACCACGGAGTAATAAAGACTCCGTGGTTTAAACATTGATGCTTAGATCATTATATTATATCATATCATATCAAATTAAATTATTAGAAAAATAAATACTTTTAATTCTATAATGACGTCAGATTTAACGTGTAAGTTTAACAATTAAAAAAGCTTTATATGAATTTCAATTTAATGCACGTGCAAATATATTTCTTTTCTTTTCACGTCAAGGTATTTTAAAAACGAAATGAATATGTAAATGTTTCTTTTATGTTGGCAGCAGCTAATTTTTTTAATATTTCATTATTTCCATTTCTATTACGGCTTCTATGGGGATTTTAATCCGCGATTGTAATGAAATGCTCGCCCTCTGGTGGGCTAAGGTGAAATTACAATAAACATGGTTTAATTCGAATTCCATACAGCCGTCATTGCTTGGCGATATTTAGTTTCACATATATTTATTGAATAAAAATGAATAAATACGGTAAAAAAGATAACACATACTGTTGTGTGCTACAATCTAACTCCAAAGGATCAAGAAATCCAGAATTGAGCTTCCATTTATTTCCAAATGACAAATTTAAAATTTCAGTTGCTTCGGCTAATGGAAGTAAAGAATTAATCAGATGATTTGAAACTAATATTTGTTCAACTTCAGTTAAAAATCTGCTTCCGATCGAACTTTGAATAAACTGAAGTGTTTTTCCCAAAAGCAATCAATTTTCCATAATGTAATGGCGGAGAAATTATAGTACGAATATTAAGTAGAATAACAAAAAGAACACGTGGCTATAATGTTTACTAACAACTGCAGTGTTGAGAAAGCGCCATCTATCGATCATTACAATCGCGGATTAAAATGCTCAGATTTTAAGCTAAAATTTATTTTATCAAAATTAAATATAGCCTATAACAATATGGCATACTGTAGCTTTCGGTCAGTGAAAGAAGTTTTTAAATCGGTTCAGTAGTTTCAGAGATTACCCTCCACAAACAAACAATTTTTTGCGCTTTATATAATGATATAGAAGATTCCGTTGCCTCCGTTGCTTACAATCATGAAGTTACATAATTCTATTTATAGATTCATGTTTATAATAGCCAGTGATCCATTATATTTAGTTTAGATCTTTAAACATTACAATTGAATAGTTTTTCAAGGTTTTAGTGAAAATAAATAAGAAAACGTGCGATACAAAACATATTATATGTATGTTTCCGTAAGTTGAACCAGCTCAGTGAGTTGAACAAACGGAAAAAAAAAAAAATGGCTGCCAAAAGTTTCTCTTTTGAAGCGGTACTAACCGGATTCGTTCATGACAGATGAGGATCATTATATATATTAATTTTAATTAATTAAAAGAAAACTAAAACAAAATTCGAAAATCCGGCTTCGAGGTGCATCAGGGGAGGTCATTACGAACCACCATGCAAATTTTTGTAGCTCAGCCATCAGCCGTTTTCTTAAAACTCTCTGGAAACACACACAATGACACACACACATCTTATTTTATTATATATATAGATAAAGTTCAAATTGACTCTAGAAAACGTTTGTATGGGAAATAGAAAAGGGCTGTTTTTAGGGTTTTCCCGGAAATTATTCGATTTTTTCTCGCCTTTTAAACCTTCCCTAGACCTCCACGAACATTTCAAGACTAAGATAAGATAAATCCGTTCAGCCGTTCTCGAGTTTTAGTGAGACTAACGAACAGCAATTCATTTTTATATATATATATATATATATATATATATATATATATATATATATATATATATATAAACTTTTGAACGGAGGGTGGTTTTGGGTTCTAGAGGTCATGATCGGTGAAGATATGAACAAATTTTCCAGAAGTCGTGTCATGAGAACCATTGCAATAGGTAGATCTCCTATAAGGAATCTACCTAAAAAATAAATGATATCTACAAAAAAGACACTTAAAATGTACAAAAAAGCCAAGCTCAAAGAAAGAGAATTGATTAAAGTTGTGTCTAAAAAGCGTGTGATATCAAATTCCCAAGCTTACATTCAAATACTTATTTAATATTCCCTTTTAACTAAATTTTCACATGTGAATCAAGTGCCTTATGATATGTTGATAGAAATCCTTCTTTCCTGTACTAAATACATCATAGCGTGTTTCTGAAAAATATTATTATTTTTATTTATGTATGATGGGCTTGGCGGCCATCTTTCAAGTAATGAATAAACATTCACACAATTTGAAAGAAGTTTCTTAAAATATATCTCATATAAAATTAATTTTGCTATTCCATTCAGCAGAGACGGAAATATTTCGATAACATGATTTCT
This sequence comes from Salticus scenicus, assembly GCA_963930645.1. Classification (NCBI taxonomy): domain Eukaryota; kingdom Metazoa; phylum Arthropoda; class Arachnida; order Araneae; family Salticidae; genus Salticus; species Salticus scenicus. The sequence goes on from OZ005652.1 coordinate 351,962,782, forward strand.
TATAATTATTTAGTATTAAGTGCACTTCCATCCTATAAATGCCGGGAATAAAGAATATAAAAATTTAAATTGACGTAAAAACATGAAGGAGAGGGGGGGGGATGCATAGAAGCTTCCACCCCCCGTTATATTTACCCAATTTGAATTTAGCTTCTTGGAATAAATATCTAGTAAAAATAATATGGTTATTCCATTCAACAGGGGTTGAAATATTCAGATTAAAAAAGAAGAAAAAAATGCATTAAAAACATCGCAAAAGCCCCGTTAAGCACACAAGTTGAATCAATTTAAGTTTTAACAGTGTTAAGTTTGGCGCACTCCCAACGTGCCATCCTAATTTCTCATTGCGCAGCACTAGTGCGATATAAAACTCAATTAACCAACCAATCAACCAACTCATCCTATAATTGATCGATGAGATTTATAGAATTCAAACTAACGTAAAACTTTGAAAGATGGCCGCCAAGCCCATCATACATAAATAAAAATAATAATATTTTTCAGAAACACGCTATGATGTATTTAGTACAGGAAAGAAGGATTTCTATCAACATATCATAAGGCACTTGATTCACATGTGAAAATTTAGTTAAAAGGGAATATTAAATAAGTATTTGAATGTAAGCTTGGGAATTTGATATCACACCCTTTTTAGACACAACTTTAATCAATTCTCTTTCTTTGAGCTTGGCCTTTTTTGTACATTTTAAGTGTCTTTTTTTGTAGATTATTATTATCATTATTATTATTTATTTATTTTAGTTGTAAAATTATTCTTAATAAGATAGAGTTCTCGAGAATGGTCTTAAATTTAATTAGTCTAAATAATTAAATTTAATTATCTATACTAATATATAAATGCGAAAGTTTGGATGGATGGATGCCTATACTAATATATAAATGCGAAAGTTTGGATGGATGGATGGATGGATGTTTGTTACTCAATCACGCCACAACGGCTAAGCGGATCAGGATGAAATTTGGTACAGAGATAGAGAATAGTCTGGAATAAAACATAGGCTACTATTTATATCGGAAATTTGAATAGATTTTTTAAAATTAATTAAAATATGAAAATAATAAACTGATAATTGACTTAATATAAGCCATTTAAATTTTTGATTGTTGCCAAAAAAAGTTTACGAGATATTTTTATTTATTTATTTATTTATTGTTTTCAACATAAAATGAAATATGCTTTCACGCGAAAAATAAAAAATTACTAAATGTTAAATTGGTCGATGAGCAAATGACACTTTATAATTTTAAAATAAAGTAGTAATATTACAAATCTAACATATTTCTTCTGAATTTTATTTCATAGCCTATTCAATGGCATAAAAGTTAATTCAGCATTATATTAAAGGTATTTTCTTACTGATAATTCTGGACAATTTTTAAAATTTTGATGCTGAAGTAGATCGGACATTTTTCGCCAAGGAAAATATAGAAAGAAATACGCAAAAGAAGTGATAACGTCACTGGCCGTTCGTGAGTAGGGGAAAAAGGAGAGTTTTAACACAGGAGGCGGAGGCACTGAGGCACCGGCAAGTCGTGCGGATGCCGCACCACCCCCTGAGGAGCGTGGGTGAGTTGGTATTGACCTTGAGACTTCCTCTAACTTAATCGTAAAAGATGACGAGGGTATTAATGAGGAAATTTAATTAAAAAAATTAATTAGTGATTTTTTGTAAAAGGTGACGATGGTTTTAAAGCGATGTTTTCGGTAGAATGAAAAAAGCAGGATATTGTTTGTGACTCATTAGGAAATTAATTAGGAGGTTAATTAAGAAATTAATTAAGAAATTAGTTAAAAATTTAAAAAAATTTAAAAAAATTTGAAAATAAGGAATGAATAAAATATACGAATTTAAGAATGCGAATATACTATGAAAGAAAAAGAGAGGTTTGACTGGGGTTCGAACCCGGCACCTTGCAGTAAAAATATTTCCATAAGACAGTAGTTTTCGAGCTCGAAACCACGGACCTATGGAAATATGATCTGATGGTTCTATTTTAGGTATGAATGTGTGTGATTTTTTCTATTATATGTCTGCACAGTTCTTTTTTAAACTGTACAAACATATATTTTTGGAAACTCATTTGAAGAGTTCCTTCTTTCTTTGAAATCCTCAAAAGAGGATTTCTTATTTTATTATTCATTTTATTTTTATTTTTATTTTTTTATTTTTTTAAGGGGTCCCACCATCCACCCGCCGCACGTGTGCGACGCCCCAATTTTTTATGAACTTGAATCATCATTTTCTGATCTTCTAACTTTTCTGAAATCTTGCAACTTCATTTTCAATCTTCTATGTTCCAGGTCTTCAAATTTTCAGGTTTTCTAATTTTCATTCTTGTATGTTTGAGATCTTCTTTTTTTCAAATCTTAAGTTTTTCTTTATTTCTTTTTAGGGGACCCACCATCCACCCGCCGCATGTGTGCGACGCCCCAATTTTTTCTGATCTTCTAACTTTTCTAGGATATTGCAACTTCATTTTCAATCTTCTATCTTCCAGGTCTTCTAATTTTCATTCTTCTAATTTTCATTCTTGCATGTTTCAGATCTTCTTATTTTCAAATCTTAAGTTTTTTTTAATTTCTTTTTTAGGGGACCCACCATCCACCCGCCGCATGTGTGCGACGCCCCAAATTTTTTTCTAATTTTTTCTTCATTTTTTCAATTTTTTTCATTTTTTAATTTTTTTCATTTTTCTTATTTTTCAATATTTTTTTCATTTTTTATTTTATTTGATAGTGACCATAGGCCAAGGAGTGTATCCCATCATTCAACAAATATCTCTTTTCGTCAAATGGTGAGAGTGACACTTTATTTATATGCATCGTATAAAGTTTGTGACTCTCTTGACCAATTTTTATTTGGTGGGCCATGCTAATTCTCCGCTCCTGTAGGCAATTTTTATAATTTTGATGTTTTAATTTTTTTCTGATATAGGCCTTTGACACACCCTTTGCCGTCTTTTTCTCCCCGTCTTCGGACTTTATGCTGTACATCTTGGATTTTAATCCTATGAACTCGTAGATAAATTTTCCATTTAGTTCATCCTTGAACTTCCCAACAACTTTTTTGTTTTCTTGTGAATGAAGTGGATGATCTGTAGGATATTCAAAAGATGCAGGTGTTGTTTGATGTCTTCATAGATGTCTGGAGTTGTGATGTGGTATGTGAGTGAGTCTGTGTCTGTGAAAAGTAACTTTGCTTTATCTTGATATGTTTTCTTGATGAAATTGTAGTGGAAGTCGTACATTAGAAGTTTGGAAAGTTCAAGGATGGTGAATCCAACGTACACAGGACGATTCATTAGTATCGAACTCTTCACCCTCTCCACTGCTGCTAAGTTTTGATTAAATATTTTAAAATTTTTATAGTATGGGGAGGCGACGATTTTCTCCCCTATCAAGCCAGGTCCCTATTTTATCAGGGTCAATTCCGTTGTTTATGTTTCATGCCAATGTTTTCATTTCCAATGCAATAATCCTCAAAATTCATATTTATATGAAAAATTTACAATTTCGCTATGTTGGTAAAATCGTAAATTTCGAATAATTTACGAAATTTTCCTATTAGACCATTTGTATTCAATCATGTTCAAACAAATATCATAAATGTAATTTTGAAGTTGTCTAATGTATTTATGATCCTCAAAATGGAAGTTTATGCTCAATTTTGCCTTATTCTGACATGTTAAGTAAATCGTAAATTCCAAATAACTTACAAATTTTTTAAATTGGAAAAATCATAGTCTATGATATTCATGCCAGTATCTTAAATAATATTTCTAAAGTGGTTTGACATCTTTACGATGAAAATATCCCTCAAGATTGACGTTTATGTGAAATTTTGCTCTATTCTGCCATGTTAAGAAATTCGTAAATTTCCAATAACTTACGAAATTTTTATATTGGAAAATTCATAGTCATTCATATTCATGCCAGTGTCCTAAATAATATTTCAAAAGTAGTCTGACATCTTTACGATGAAAATCTCTCTCAAAATTCACGTTTATGTGAAATTTTGCCCTATACTGCCATGTTAAGAAATTCGTAAATTTCCAATAAATTGCGAAATTTTCAAAGTAGCATATTTATAGTTACTGATGTTCATTCTGGTAATCACGGAGTAATATTAATAGGAGTTGAAGGTCCAATGGGAGAAAGCTACGAAACTGTGATCTAAATTTTTGGTAAATATTGAGGGCGCCACTTGTCATTCCTCCCTACTTCGGCGCGGATATACTGTTGTTTTCAATAGAATTTTGCTGAAGTACATTTAAAATTTTTTATTTTAAGCAATTTAATTTGTTTGTAAGTTCTTAAAACTGCATAATTCAGATGTTTCAAATAAATGCTTCGTTCCTAGTTGTAAAACAGGCTATGATAGTGATAAGAAAAACAAAAAAAAAGCCCTAGGAGAAAAATAAAGTCCGAGTTCGTGTTTTCTGCACCTAAAGTAAGTTTATTTTTTTTCTTTACAAAATTTCATCCATTCTCCTTCCTCCCAGTTGTCTGTTTTAGCTAGCTTCGGTTCATAAGAATCGTCATTTTTTAAAAGCTTTCTTTCAAAGTAAAATTAGTATAAAATGGCTCTTAAAAAAAACATGTTGGTTAGAATACTCTATTTAATGAAATTTGCTTTCAATCGAAATTTTTTCACCTTGATATTATTTTTAAAAAAATAATTAAAACGAGACATTTCCCCATTGAATAACACTGCGGAAGCTGGAGAGAAGGAAGGATTGCACGCTGGCGCCATCTGTAAACATTAGAAAACAACATCACAAAATTTCAGCGTTACCTTATTCTCCTGTCTTTTTACTCCGTGCTGGTAATGGACTTAATATAAGCCATTTAAAATTTTAATTGTTGCCAAAAAAAGTTTACGAGATATTTTTATTTATTTATTTATTGTTTTCAACATAAAATGAAATATGCTTTCACGCGAAAAATAAAAAATTACTAAATGTTAAATTGGTCGATGAGAAAATGACACTTTATAATTTTAAAATAAAATAGTAATATTAGAAATCTAACATTTCTTCTGAATTTTATTTAATAGCATTTTTTAATATACCTCAACTTCAGATTTTTTTTTTAGTACGGATGAAACACGCTTGGAATAAAAGCTAATTCAGCATTATATTAAAGGTATTTTCTTATTGATAATTCTGGACAATTTTTTTTATTTTGATGCTGAAGTAGATCGGACATTTTTCGCCGAGGAAAAGCTGGAAAGAAATACGAAAGCGAAGGGATGACGTCACTGGTCGTTCGTGGATGCAAGAAAAATATTTCCTATGTTAAACGCCCATTGGTTTTTTTGTAAAAAAATATTTAAAAATCGAGGAAAATTATTTCCCGATTTTAATCCCCATATTTAGGTATAGATATGTATTAGTTATCATGTCCATGCGATAGATTAAGTTGTTTTTGTTGTAAAATTGACAAAATTTGAATTTTTAATTTCAGAACTCTAGAAAAAAAAACGGCAAACTTCCATATTCGATTGAAATCAAACATTTCATTTCAAAGAATGATATTAGCACAATAAATATCCAACTAATATACTAATTAAAAGGAAAATGATAAATATTCTATCATAATTTGAAGTCAAATTTGTTTTCAAATGTCTAAATAAAGTATCTGATATAAGATACTAATATGTTGCAGCGGAATAGATTTGATATCGGTCATCCTTGGCAGAAAAAAAAAAAAAAAATATCGCCAAATTATCTGGTGAACATTATTTAATTCTATTCAAAAATCATGGTTATTTTAACAACTTATATTAAGAGAGTAATGAATAATATGAAACAATATTTCGTACAATGCATATTACGAAAATATATATCTGGCATGTATATTTTCGTATTACGTTTTTGATTCCAAATACAATAAGCGCCAAGAACGGCAGAGTTTTGAAATTTAAAATTAATTTTTTTTCAATTTGACAGCAAAATAACTCAGTCTAACACATGAAAATTATAACTAATACATACATATAAACCCAAATATGGGGATTAAAATGGGAAATAATTTTCCTTGATTTTTAATAATTTTTATGTGGCTTGAAATTGCTGTCATTCTATGGCTGATCGATTAAATCAAATAAATATAGGAAATAACTTGAGAGCAAATATTATGTACGTAACGTATAATGTTGTTCATATGTAACTGGGATTCAGATATAAAAGAGCTACTTCAAATTTTTCGATACTGTCCGTATCGAAACTGTCATATATAATAAGCACCCAAATGGAAGCCCACGGGTAAGCCATTGTCGCAGGCAATAGGGACAGGCACTGGAGATTGCAAGGATGAACAAGTAGGTGCCGAAGGCAGCGGGAACCCAAAGCGAGCTTTTGACCGATTTCAGTTTTTTTTTTTTTTTTTCCATAAAGCTATATAGAAAAGAGTTTGCCAGCGAAGCGGGCAAAGCCGTCCAAAATTGCTTAAGAACTAAAATATTACTCAACAATTCGCCGGGAGATGAAAAAAAAAAAATCATTTCTTTGTAAAAAAAAAAAAAAAAAAAAAAAAAACTTAAAAATTTGAAACTCATAAATATTATATGAATTTCACCAGATAATTAAAATTTTAGTTCACCAGTCACCAAATTATTATTAGAACCAGAATTATGTTGTGCAATAGTGAACTAAAATCATACAAAGAAAGGTTTCGAAATAAAATTCATAATTGGTGACCCATTTTTTATACTTCCACGAAGCAGTACTGTTTTAGTACAGAATCCCTATGAACGAATTTTAAATTTTTATCGCCATGTTGGCGATAACTTTTTATTTATTTATTTTGGCTTTCAATGAGTTACAAATTTTTTTTTAGTATACTTTATCAGACTATGTTTTGCACAACACCACAATGATAAGGTTTCATTACATTACATATTATGATCAAACCGTCAGTTCCAACACATACACATCAAAATTTCCACGTGAACGAAGTCGCGGGTAACAGCTAGTAATATATATATTTCATAATCGGTTTTATATTTTACCATATTAGAGATTTCATTGAAATTTTTCTTTTATAGATAATTGCGTCCCATTGCTACTCTTCTTACATATATATAAAAAAATTATCGGCATATTTAATCACAAAAAGGAAAGAAAAAAAAATCTTGTGGTGGTGTGAGCTTTAAGGCTGATTCATATTACAAGGGTTCTAGTCCTAGGTGGAATGCCCTCCACGAAATAATTTTAAGAGGTTCGGATTTTAGTTTCGGATTATTTAAGAGGTTCCGTGATTTTTTTTATTGAATTTTGGTTTTAATACTTTAGATTACAGAATATTTTTAATTATAAAAGAAGTTTTAATAATAAAATATATATGCACAAAAGTTTAATTTATAGTTTTATTACAGATGCACAAGAATACTTTTTTTTATGAATTCTTATTTTGATGCATAATAAAAGATAAAGACTTATAAAAGATTTAAGTTGAAATATTTTTAAGAATATCTGTCAGTTATGATAGCGAGAAATGACATAAGTATCTGACCTAGTATTCATTAATGGAGTAATATTACTTTAAATCTTTAAGGTATTAAAATCTAAATTAAAAAATTAATCATTTATTCTATTATTATTTAATGCATTTAGATTTAATATAATTATAATACATAATTTGTTCTAACAAATTTAAAATCAAAGTATCGTCAAGTTAATTATAGTAGTATTTCAATTGACATTTATAAGTTTAATTGTAATTACAATAATATAAATAAAACTAGTATCAAAATTTATTTTATTTCCCGATCCTATTTGCATCTTAATATTCAAAATAATATTGTTGCGTACTTGGGGGTTCGTGAGTTGTCTGAGAATGAAAGGCCAAACGTACAAAAATTCAGTAATTTATTCACAGAAAGTTCCAGAAAAATACAGGTCTATAAACCAAGTATCAGCTTCAATTCAAACAGTAAACACAGCTTAAACAACAGCTGTCAATAGCAAATCCACAGTACAAACTGTATACCAATAACACTTGAAGCAAGTCTCTCTCAAAGAGGCTTAAGAGCAATGCAAGCACTAGCGAAGCTAGCGGAGATCTGAACTGAACTGAACTGCCCTTGGCGAGGAAGCGCTCCTTATATGCTGTTCCATGGAGCCCAGATTTTTCGAGAAAACTCTAGAAAGTGGTCAACCAATCAACTTACAGCTTCCATATTTGGTATATCCCATATAAGGATTTTCTCGCCAAGGTCGCCAAAAAAATCGCCAAGGTGGGAAAAAGTCGCCAAATTTGGCGCCAAATCCATTACGTGCATTACTGGGGCTTTCTAATGCGTTTTTAAGGGAAAATAAGGCTATTTCAACGCTAAAACGACTAGAAATGCACAAAATTAGCACTTTATGAACTTACTAAGCCTCTTTGAAAGAATTTATACAAAAATAAACACAATTATTTACAATTTCGTAACACTGCCCCCCTCCCAAGGACTGCACGTCCCGGGCAGTGCAACCCTTGGTCAAGAGGCGAAACTAAACAAATTTACACAATCTAAAACACAAAAACTAAGTTGCACATAAAGATAACATAGAAATATAAATTAAGTGGGAAATATTTACAAAATTCACAAATATGTACAAATATTTATATACAAATATTTACAGTGCGCATGCGCAAATTTTACAAGTATTTACATTTTAAATTTTAATTTTACCGTTACTTGTGGTACTTGGCTAGCCTATTATAGTGCACCACCTTCGGTTTTGATGAAGGTGTTTTAGTGATCCGCACCACTACATCATTCAGCCTTTTTAAGACTGTGTATGGTCCGTCCCAGTTGCACTGTAACTTGGGAGAGAGTCCTTTGCGTCGAACAGGATTCCACAACCAGACCTTCTCTCCTTCCTGAAACTCATGTTGCGTAGCCTTTAGATCGTACCTTGTCTTCATTTTCTCCGTTGCCATGTTAATCCGCTCCCGAGCAAAGTTGTGTACGTCCTCAAATCGTGCCTGGAGATCTTGGATGTACTCCTCGGGCGATGAAGGCGCATCGGGTGGACAACCAAACAGGAGATCACAAGGGAGACGAAGTTCACGTCCGAACAGCATCTGGGCTGGAGTATAGCCGGTGGTTTCATGGACAGCACTTCGATAAGCCAGCAGGAACAATGGCAACTTCAAGTCCCAATCTTGCTGGTTCCTTGATACTAGAAGGGAGAGGTTATTCAGGATGGTACGATTGAACCTCTCGACCATGCCGTCCGACTGGGGATGTAAGGGTGTTGTCCGGGTTTTGTCTATGCCGAGTAGTTCACACAGTCCTTTGAAAACATCAGAGGTAAAGTTCCTACCTTGGTCGGTATGAAGTTGTAGGGGCGTGCCATACCTTGACACCCATTGCTGCACTAGGACCTCTGCGACTGTGCATGCCTCTTGATTGGGAATGGGATATGCCTCAGGCCACTTGGTGAAATAGTCCATCACGACGAGGATGTATTTATTTCCACTGGAGGTCCGTGGCAAAGGACCCAAGATGTCGATTGCAATCCGTTCAAATGGTGCTCCCACGTTATACCGTTGCAGTCTTCCTCGACTTCGTTTCTGCGGGCCTTTACGCGCCGCACAAGCATCACAGGATTTACACCATTTCTCCACATCCTCCTTTGCCTTGCACCAGTAGAAGCGTTCCCGAACTTTCTGCAGAGTCTTCATTACCCCAAAATGGCCTCCGGTAGAGCTACTATGCAGTTGTTCTAAGACAGCTGGAATTTTTGATCTTGGTAATAAAATCTGCCATCTGAAGCTTTTCCCATCATCAGATTCCCACTTTCTGTATAATACGCCGTTTCTGATATGAAGAGAGTCCCAAAGTGCCCAATAACTTTTCGTAATGGGACTGAAACTGGAAATGTCCCGCCAGGTAGGTCTGTTGCTGGTCGTCTCCTTCAGTTGTAATATAGGCTTTACGTCAGGATCTTCCATCTGGGCTTTTCTAAATTCTTCGTCACTCCATGGGTCGGGATCTTGTTCTGATGGTGTTGCGACAGTAACTTGGCGAACAACTGGCTTTATTCTTTGGTGTTTATCCTCGGTTTTAGAGATGTATTTATGTTCTTCAGATGGAGGCTTCCGCAAGAATGCATCTGAATTTTCCCGAAGAGCTCCTTCTGGGTGGCATACTTCAGAGACATTCTTGGTTGCTTCTCTAGGTGTTCTTACTGGGCAGCTTCGTTTGATATGCCCGTCTTTTCCACAGCCCCAGCATTTAGTTGTTGGAGTCTTCCCTTCTTTCTTCCTCTCAAGAATGCGTAGTCTTCTATTAATTTCTGCAATCATTTCCTGAATCTCTTTAAGATCCTCTTGAGAGCCGTTCACTTTGTCTGCTGTGCTGTTCTGGCGATGTACACAGGAGGCTTGTTGGGCAGTCTCGAGCTTTAGGGCATACACCAAGGCTGACTCCACATCCTTCACGCCGGAGAGTCTGAGGGCTTTTTGAATATCTGGATCTTCGACAGCATCAATGAAATATTCTAGTGCCAGATCATTGCGTGTTTCAGGATGACAGTCTGAGAAAGCCAAATGTGAAAGCCTCTGGATGTTTGATGCCAGTTCTTGTAAGCTTTCCCCTGGTCTCTGGCGACGGGACCTTAGCTGGAGTCGACTATATTCTTTGGACCATTTCGCTCCAAAACGTAGCTCTAGTGCTCTGGTTACAGCATCGAAGTCATATCGCTGTTCCTTCGAAAGGGTCTCCAAAATACATGCGGCGTCGCCCCGCAACGACCCTACCAGATGAGCCGTCTTTGCAACAGAGTCCCAGCCGTTAGCTTCAGCTACGATGGAAAACTGCGTCTTATATACATGCCAGGAGGAACTGCCGTCGTAGGTAGGTAGCTTAATCAATTCCTGATTCTGGATTCTTCTCTCTTTCTTTTCAGTTTCCTGAGGCATGGATTCTAACTTTTCTTCGAGGTACCGAATCTTGCTCAGCAGTTCATTCCCTATTACTTCTCTGTTCCACTCTTCTTTCATTTTTCTTTCAAGATCTTCCTCCATTCTCTTAAACTTGCTTTCTATCTCTGAAACCTTTCCTTTCAGCTCCTGATCAAAGTTTTCTTTTAATTTCTCCTCAAAATTCTCTTCTATCTTCATAAATCTCTCTTCAAAATTCTTTTCCACTTTCAAAACTTTCTCTTCAAAATTTTCTTCTATCTTTATAACTTTCTCTTCAAAACTTCCTTCTATCTTTATAACTTTATCTTCTATTCCATCCATTCTATTTTCCATCACCGTTAATTTACTCTCTATTGATTCTTTCGCCGTTGAAAGCTCTCTCTTCATCTCATCTTGATTAGCTTTAATTTCTTCGGTCAAACTGGCTTCCATCTTTTCCTGAACTGCTTTCATTTCCTCTTGTGCTACCTTCATTTCTTTCATCTCTTGACTCAGGCTATCTTTCATCTCTCTCTGCGATGCTTCCATACTTTCTTTCATCTCTCTTTGCGATGCTTCCATCTTTTCCTGTCCTGTTTCCATTTTCTCTATCAATCCGGTTTCCATCTTTTCCTGTCCGGCTTTCATTTCATTTATCTGGGTAGCTAAGGCTTCTAGAAGTTTTTTCATCTCTTGCTCCATAGCCCTCGTTATCACCATTCACAGACAACCCCACTCCTGACACCAGAAATGTTGCGTACTTGGGGGTTCGTGAGTTGTCTGAGAATGAAAGGCCAAACGTACAAAAATTCAGTAATTTATTCACAGAAAGTTCCAGAAAAATACAGGTCTATAAACCAAGTATCAGCTTCAATTCAAACAGTAAACACAGCTTAAACAACAGCTGTCAATAGCAAATCCACAGTACAAACTGTATACCAATAACACTTGAAGCAAGTCTCTCTCAAAGAGGCTTAAGAGCAATGCAAGCACTAGCGAAGCTAGCGGAGATCTGAACTGAACTGAACTGCCCTTGGCGAGGAAGCGCTCCTTATATGCTGTTCCATGGAGCCCAGATTTTTCGAGAAAACTCTAGAAAGTGGTCAACCAATCAACTTACAGCTTCCATATTTGGTATATCCCATATAAGGATTTTCTCGCCAAGGTCGCCAAAAAAATCGCCAAGGTGGGAAAAAGTCGCCAAATTTGGCGCCAAATCCATTACGTGCATTACTGGGGCTTTCTAATGCGTTTTTAAGGGAAAATAAGGCTATTTCAACGCTAAAACGACTAGAAATGCACAAAATTAGCACTTTATGAACTTACTAAGCCTCTTTGAAAGAATTTATACAAAAATAAACACAATTATTTACAATTTCGTAACAATATTAATAATTAAATTTCTAATACATAGCCATTTTTCTACTCCATATAAAAAGGATACTGAATTTTTCCTGTTTAAAAAATTAAATTTAAAATGATTTGTTTGTAATATTAAATTTGTATTAACAACTTAATATAAAATTAAATATTAATAATGAAGAATAATATAAAATATATAATCTTAAAATTTAATAATGTATGTAATCTTTTTATTCTCAGCTGCTGTCAAACATGAAATTCACCTTTTATAATCCCTTTATTCTATTTTCACCTTTGACAATATCGTTTCGCTTTTTTTCTTTCATCCGAACTTATGCAACAGCCAATGAGAATTCAAAAAACGTATGACGCTGCTACAGTCATTTTTAACCAGGGTTGATAGTGTGAACAGCCTAAAATGTTGACTTTGTAAAACTCCGCTTTTCAAATTCCCAGGTCGTTTTGACACGGGTTGAAATTGCTTCATGTGAACGCAGCTTAAATATTCTATTAGTGTTCTATAGATTTGTAGTTCTCTCTTAAACTTCTTCACATAACACGACATGGTGTCAGGTAGTGTTTTCGGTAAAAATTTCTTAGATATTTTCTGCTTTAGAACTCTTCGTACGTAAATCAAAAGCGGACCAAAAAAAAAAAAAAAAAGGCTCTGTTGCTGTTAGAAATTGGAATCTTCTCTCAAACAGCTTTATTATGGCTGTAGATTCTACTCAAATACCTTTAAAGGTCCCTTCGCAATTTAATTTTCAAAACTCAGCGGATTTGCCCGAATGGATACAAGAATTTGAAGACTTCAGATATGCTTCCGAACTCAATACAAAACCTGAAATAACACAGGTACGAACTCTTCTCTATACTATGGGACGCGAAGCTAGAAAAATACTGGCCTCTTTTGAACTGTCAACAGATGACGAAGACAAATATGATATTGTAAAGTCAAAGTTTGATTCTCATTTTGTCATCCCGCACAATGAAGTATACGAGTCAGCGAAATTCAATCTCCGTAAACAACAAGTTGGCGAAACTGTGGATCAATTTGCCACTTCTCTTTTTAATCTGGAAGAACACTGCAACTTCGGAGCTATTAAAACTCGTTTAATACGAGATAGATTCATCGTCGGACTAAGTGATAAACCACTTTCAGAAACCCTGCAGTTAGATTCAAAGTTAACTCTGGAAACAGCCATTGAAAAGACACGACAAAAAGAAGCTGTACAACAACAACAACGAGACCTCCTGCATCTGGATGGATATTCTGAAAGTGCTGTCAGCTCTTTTTCTGTGAAAAAGCAAAACCTGCAACGGGACCTGAATGTAAAGTGTAAAGCAACTACTCATAACTCTGCAAAGGTATATCATAATTCCAAAGGTAAGGAAAATTGTCATTTTCTGGTGGTAATTCACATTCTCGAACTCAATGTCCGGCAAAAAATGCTTTTTGTATAGGCTGTAATAAGCGTGGCCATTTTGTTAAGGTGTGCTTATCAAAGAAAAAATTCGTTTCTTCAGAGCATAACGAAAATTCGTCCTGAGTGTACACTGTCGGTGGCGTTACCTCGGCGTCAAAAAACTCTCTGCATGTAAATATTGAATTTAACGACTCTTGTGTGAAATTTAAAGTTGACTCTGGTGCGGCCGTGTCCGTCGTTCATCCCGAAACATCAGGTGTTCCCAGAACTTTGTCGAAAGCTAATGAAATTCTTAAAGGACCAGATGGTTCGAGATTAAAACGGGCTTGGTATAAATTCGGGTTGGGGACAAAATCTCGCGAGGACAGAATATCGCCTACAGAGATGAATTCAAAGTAAAAAGGACTTTGTAATTATTAATAATGTTGTATAAAATTTCACGAAATCACAAACCTTAGTCAGAACACTGGCATACAGACAAACCCACCGCAAAAATTATTATAAATTTTGCTTAAAAGAATTTAAAACTATGTTTATTAATTTTGTCAAGATTAATCATAATGTATTCAGTCCTGCTTATCAATTTTTTTAATTTTAATTTACATTTGTGAACAGTGTTCAGCTTTGATGTCAACAATGATGTACAATATTTTTAAAGTGTATTTTGAATAGTGAAAAGCAAATGATAAAATAACTTAAATATAGATAAAATAACGAAATTCCACTCTATGATATATACATGTATACATTTATTTATTTAATCAATTAATTTATATTTATAAGGCCCTGTGTCCCCCTCCAGAGATCTCACGTAACACAAATTCAAATTTTTAAATAGATCATATGATTTTTTTTGACACGATATTTTGTCCGGCGAGATTTTGTCCGAATCCCGGTAAATTCGAAACCATATTGAAGTATAAGGAAAATACTTCAAAACAAACTCTCTTTGTTGTTGAAAATGTGTGCGAACCTCTCCTAGGATACTCGGCACTCACCGAACTCAACGTCATTAAGATAGTCAATTCTGTGGGGGAAAACGACAGAAATCAACAAATTGTAAAAAAATTCCCCTCCTTATTCACTGGCCTGGGAAGAATGAAGGAAGAATACAAAATTGTTTTGGAACCTGATGCAGTTCAAATAGCGTAAGCGTTGCCAGACGTGTTCCTATTCCCCTGCGCCTGCGTGGACGTGTAAAAGCTGAATTGCATCGCATGGAACAAATGGACATAATCAGAATTATCGACAAGCCCACTAAGTGGTGTGCAGGACTCGTTCCGGTGGAAAAACCTAATGGTGATATCAGAATTTGCGTTGACTTCAGAAAGTTAAACAAATTTGTTGTTCGTGAAAGAACTGTCATGCCAGTCGTCGAAGAATCTCTCGGTTTGCTCGGTGAAGCAAGCGTGTTCTCCAAACTTGACGCTAACATGGGATTCTTTCAGATTCCCTTGACAAAGGACTCACAGGAAATAACCACATTCATCACTCCCTTTGGCCGCTACTGCTTTACGAGACTTCTGTTTGGAATCACCTCTGCTCCAGCTCCAGAACATTTTCAGCAAAGGATGACTAAGATTTTGGAAGGCTTACCAGGTGTCGTCAGTCAAACAGATGACACTCTTGTATTTGGTAAAAACCAAGAAGAACATGACAAAAGGCTAACTTTAGTACTGAAAAAGCTCGCTAAATCAGCTGTCACTCTTAATTCCGAAAAATGTATATTCTCTGTTCCCCAAGTCAAAATTCTTGGTCATGTCATTGACAAAGACGGTATTAGACCGGATCCTGCCAAAGTTAGTGCAATCAAAAATCTCTCTCCTCCAAATGACGTGTCTGGTGTTAGACGCATACTTGGTATGGTGAATCATGTAGCAAGACTTCTCCCGAATCTCTCTTCCAAAACAGAACCGCTGAGAGCTCTTTTAAACAAAAATGTTGTTTTTCAGGGGACTAGTGTACATGATGCAGTCTTAAAAGAAATAAAGGACATACTTTGTTCTGATATTTGTCTAGCTAAGTACAATGCCAAGTATGATACTGTCTTGTTTGCAGATGCTTCTTCATTTGGATTAGGGGCTGTTCTGATGCAAAAACAGCCAACACGTGAAATCCGTGCTGTAGCTTATGCTCCCCGATCACTTACTCCAACAGAAACTCGTTACTCACAAATTGAAAAAGAAGCTCTTGCAGTGACTTGGGCTGCTGAAAGATTCCAACAATATTTGCTTGGGTTGAAATTTGTGTTTGAAACAGATCATAAACCTCTAGAACCACTACTTGGGAAAATGAGCATTGAAGATCTTCCTCCTCGGATCCAAACACTCAGAATCTGACTGATGCGACTTAATTATGAAATCTTGTATGTTCCTGGAGATAAAATAGCTACTGCTGATACTCTCTCAAGATGTCCTGAAGACGAAATATCTGATTGCAAAGATATACTGACTGAACAAGATATTGAAGCCTATGTCTCATATGTGATTAAGACCATTCCCTCCTCAAAGGAACGACTTCAAGAGATCAAAATTGAACTCCTGAAAGATGCCTCTTGCTCGTTGGTCATGGAATATTGTAAAACCGGTTGGCCTAACTACGTAAATCTTCCATCAAATGCATGTCCATACTGGAAGTTTAAGGACGAACTTACCATCTTTAATGGTCTCTTGTTAAGAGGCTCAAGATTAGTCATTCCAAAAGTCTTGCAAAAGGTATATTGTCATAAAGTTTTATGACTGTTTATTTCAAAGCAATTATTATTTCTCAAAATTATTGATATAAAGAAATTAGTAAATTTAATATGAGATCTTATTTTCTGAAAAGTAAAAACTGTAAGACAATTTATCTTTTTAATTAGGCGTTAAATCTTTTCACACACATTTGAAACACAGTTTCAGCTAATATCTCATCAATTTAAAATCGTTAAAGTGTGTTAAATGGTTTCACAAATCATTAAGAAAGCTATTTTGCTATAAACTACTTATTTATCTGAATAGGATTTGTCAAAAGCATGTGTAACTGTTTTTCCATTTGTCGTTAAAAAGACATCTGGTCTAGCGGGCCATATGGTCAGTTGCTTCTGATCGGCCGCTTAAGTCTATTTTCCTTAAAATGTCAAGCTTGTTCCCGTTTTCTTCCTTCCGGTAAAGTGGGGTCCCCTTCAGGGTTAAGTTTAGTTTCATATCATGTGTTTCCATCTTAAAGCAGTTGTAAGGAACTCCTGTTTCTCGTTTCGCTAGCCGTTTGAGGTGTGAGGCTCTTTTATGGGTATACGTTTTTCTCTGTATCTGTTATCGCTCTGAAAAACGGTAATCAAACAGATATGTGGGTTTGGCGGTTGGCAGATAAGAATCTTTAATGCCTTTTGGAATGAGTGTAAATAATCATATTGGCGTTTGTTAAAAATGCGTGCGGTAGGTCTCTAAGATAATTAGAAGTTTTAATGGTGTTTTGTCGTGGGAAGATTACCTGGACACTTCAAAACGTATAGTGTCATTAATTTTAAGTTCAGGGCGGAATTTTGTCCATGGGGTTGGTTGTTTATATCAGTTTTGTGGCAAAGACAGGTGAGTAGCTAATTTTTTATCAAGGCGTGTTTTGTGTTCGGAGGTACGCAGTTATTCGAGTATTGCAAGGTAGATAAGTTTTTATCTGGAATGATGTAAGGATGGTATGTTTTCCAGGGGGGTGATGGAGGCCGGTTTTTCCTACCTCCTGATCCCCCGTTGATTTCAGATGGAGTATGAAGTTCCAAGCTGGGAGTCGCACTTTTCTTTTACTGGGAGGTCGGACGAATTTGTTGCTAGGGAGTAACTCCTCTTTTCTGATGTTGTTGGTTTAGATGGAGAATACTTTGTTTCTCCTCGCCTGTCATTCCAATGCTGTTTCATTTATTTTGAGACGCTAAGAAAAATGCTGTATTTTAAGAGTGTAAAAACTTTCTCCTACTACGTCGTACGCCATATTTTGCTGCATCCGTACACGGGTATTCCCCTTGGTTGGCGCTCCGTGTTAAGAGTTCCAAGGTTGGAATTCGAAGAAGTCATTTATGCTATGAAGGGTCCTCTTTCCTTGATGTTGTTGTGGTTCCTGTAAAGAGAGTCTATACTGGATTAGCGTTGCGTGCCTAAAGATCCATAAATGCAGTTGTTAGTGTCTTGGTACCTGCCAATGTGTTGCCGGCGAGAATAGAGAATTTAAGATTTCTGGCCCAGATCTTTGAGATCTCCGCCTAAGCGTTGTTCCCGGATTATGCGGTCTAGAGCAGATCTGCAGCAAAAATCGACTAGGATGGCTCGCCGTGAGAGTTTCTCCATCAACTTCGTGTGTTAATATCAATAAGAATTTCAGGAAATAAAAGGAACTCCGGAATACTCCTGGTGTCTTCATTGCTGTTATAAGTAATAGTTTGAGTCAGATAAAGTATGTAATTTAATTTTATTTTATTTACTTGATTAATGAGATTCTTTTTACTACCTAAAGTCTTTTTTTGTTGTTGTTGTTGTTGTTATTGTTGTTTGAAGTCAGCCTGTTAAAATATTTTAAATTGTGTAATTTAACATAAGGATCAATCTGACTCGATTTAAATGTTGAACTTATTTTATATGTAATTATATCCTTCAAGCTTAAATTATTTTATTTGTAATTTCCTTTAATCTGAGTCCTGAGTAATTTTCTTTGATAAAATGATTGTTTTTTTATTTCTTAGGTAATTATCTTTGTCAAGTTAAAATTAAATTTATTGTAATTACATTTAACTTGTGTCTACAGTAATTTTTACAATTAAAAGATTGTCTTATTTTATTTGTAGTTATCTTCGGCAATATTTTTTTTTAAATAAAATTATTTGTAGTTTCATTTAACTTTGGTCCTGAGTAATTTTAGTTCCCCATCATACTATAGGTATGGGGAACTTAGGTAATCGTGAAAATTTTCGACCTCGGTTTTTTCTTTACACGTTTTCAGGTGTGAGAAATCCGAAAATGACAAAATTTGTATGGTGTCTGTCTGTAGGGTGTCCGTTAGTTTGTTAGTCTGTGTACACGATATCTCAAGAACAAATTACCGCAGAGAGGTCAGATCAGTTTTAAAATATTACTTTCGACACTGGCAAGAACCCTATTCATTTGCAACATTCGAATTTAAAAACTTCAGCAGTTATTAGAAATTTACGATTTTCTTAACATGGGAGAAAAGGATAAAAATTCACTTAAACGTGCATTAAATGGAAACTCTTTACTGTAAAAATGTCAGACCAGTTTTAAAATATGTTTTGATGCCGGAATGAACATCAGTAACTATAAATATGCTACTTTGAAAATTTCGCAAGTTATTGGATATTTACAAATTTCTTAACATGGCAGTATAGGGCAAAATTTCACATAAACGTCAATTTTTAGAGATATTTTCATCGTAAAGATGTCAGACTACTTTTGAAATATTATTTAGGACACTGGCATGAGTATTAATGACTGTGAATTTTCCAATATAAAAATTTCGTAAGTTATTGGAAATTTACGAATTTCTTAACATGGCAGAAGAGAGCAAAATTTCACATAAACGTCAATCTTGAGGGATATTTTCCTCGTAAAGATGTCAAACCACTTTCGCAATGTTATTTAGGATACTGACATGAATACCATAGAGTATGATTTTTCCAATTTAAAAAATTCGTAAGTTATTTGGTATTTACGTTTTACTTAAAATGGCAGAATACGGCAAAATCGAGCATAAACGTCCATTTTAAGGATCATAAATATATCAGACAATTTAACAATAACATTTATGATACTTGTATGAACATGATTGACTACAAATATTCTAATAGGAAAATTTCGTAAGTTATTCGAAATTTAAGATTTTATCAACATAGCAAATTGGGAGATATTTCATAAAAATAGGCATTTTTAGGAAAGTTGCATTGGAAATAGTAGCTTGAAAATAAATTACGAAATTGATCCCAATAAAATAAATTAATAGATTAGAATAAGATAAATATATCGAACTGAATGGTGGGTAGCTTATTAAGCGAGGATTGTGTTCTGTAACTGTGTCAAGCGTTTAGTCAAATTCATTTCTATTAACATGAATATAATATGTTTTGTACAAGAAATTTATGAGAACATACATATGATGGGGAACTCTGAGCAGAGTCCACCTATGCCACCTAGTTTATTTAAAGCTTTATGTGTAATTCTTGGGTTTAAAAGGGAATTTAATACTTAAAAGGGAAAAAGAAGAAATAAAAAATTATGATTATTAGTGTACAGTTTAAAAAAAAATTCTAATGAAGGTATATCCTTCAGCCGAGTCTGGTTATTGCATTCATTTCAGCCAGTGGAGTAGTAGGTCTTTTAACAGAATTAACTTTAATTAATTTTAAAATTTCAAATTATGAATGAATTAAATCTTTCAGTTTTATTTTTCCTGTTTGTTGGTAAATGTGCACTTACTGAAATAATTCAAATTGATGTTTAGATTTAAAAGTAAAATCTAATTTTATGAATGGTTAAATTTTGATCAGTTAAAATTTTAGTTTAACTGTTGTGTTTTTAATAGCAGTTTAATTCTTGTTAGTTAAAATTGCGCACAAGTGAATTTTTCCAGCTTGTGCATATTTGCTTACTGTAGAATTTTCTTACATTATCTCAAGTATTTCAGTTATAAATTTCCCATGTTTTGTCAAGAGATTTTCATCAGGGGAGATAACTTGTATAATCTTGGCTGGATCTGGTAATTGTAAAAATTTACAATTTTATTATTTCTGATCCTTCCAAGTTTTGCAAGTTAGGAATGAGGAGATGAATTGCTTTATTTAATTTTTCTTTTCAGTTTAGGTTAAATTATTCACTTTGCAAAGAGCTTAAAACCTTTTAAATTTTAATTGGGGATAATGTTTGTTATTGTTATTGGTAATATTTAATTCTTTAACTTGTTTTAAAAGTGTAAAAGTGAAATTTTTGTTACTATCTCTGGGGAAGTTTCTTTGTTAAAATTATAAGACCTTGCTGGCTGAATTTGTAGTCGCAATGTTAATGGGTAAAATTTAAATTAATGTAAATCCACTATACGGTCCGTGTGTCAAGTGTTTACCTATGGTATTTGTTTTCAGAAAATTAAATCAATTTTCAAACTATCAAAATTTGAGAATCAAAGTTTTAATTAATTTGTATGGTAGTAAACATTAGTAACAAATCTAATTAAAACAATATCTAGAATTCATGATGGACATCTCGGCATTCACAAGTGTCGAGAACGCGCCAAACAATCTGTTTGGTGGCCTGGAACTTCTTGCCAGATCAAAGAAATGGTGAACTCTTGCTCCCAGTATGTAAAGATTAAAAGCAATCATTGTGAACCATTAATTCCCTTCACTCCACCCACACTTCCCTGGGAAAGAGTAGCCACCGATTTATTTGAACTAAGTGGAAAGAAATATCTTCTGGTAACTGACTATTACTCGAGATATCCTGAAATATGCTCGCTAACCAGTCTTTATCAGCAGAGGTCATTGAACAAATAAAGACTATTTTTGCCCTTCACGGCATTCCCAACGTTGTCGTCAGTGTTAATGGGCCCCCAATACAGCTCCATGGAATTCAAAATATTTGCTTGTGACTATGGATTTGAGCATGTTACAAGCAGTCCCCGATTTTCACAGTCTAATGGAAAAGCTGAACGAATGGTACAAACCATAAAAATCATCATGCAAAAATCAGATGATCCCCATCTTGGACTTTTGACCTATAGAGCCACTCCGGGCCCAACAGGAAGTAGTCCAGCCCAACTATGCATGGGTAGGAGCAGGACCTGATTACCCAAAAGGCTCAGGAAGCACAAGCTTCCCCTCTAAAATTTAAAAGGGGGCCTCAAAATAACTAAAAACAGGTTCTTGGATTTTGTTTCATATTTTTACCCTCAGAATGAATTTTTTCTGAGAAAGGTCGCCTAAAACAAGGTAAAAAACTCACTATTTCGAGAAAAATCTGTTATTTAGCCTCAAAAATCTGAATGTTATTAATTAATAAGTTATACGATTTTAATGTTGTGTGTAGAAACCACCCAGGTATATGAATGAAAAAAAAATCCGAAATGAAAGGGGGCCCCAGAAATGATACTGAGCTTCCCCTAGCTTGAAAGCTTAATCGGGCCCTGGGTAGGAGGCTTAAAACTCGACTTCCTGTTTATCCTCCCCTACTGAAGC
The DNA here is from genome assembly GCA_963930645.1 of Salticus scenicus. Lineage (NCBI taxonomy): Eukaryota > Metazoa > Arthropoda > Arachnida > Araneae > Salticidae > Salticus > Salticus scenicus. Next base: position 351,984,698 of record OZ005652.1, read on the forward strand.
CAAAGTGGCCGAACCTAAAAGAGCACGTCGAAAACGACAAAAGAGGTAAAGTGAAAGACAAGTGTAATTTTGATAAGCAACATTCAGCTCATGAATTGGATGTCGTGCGATTGCAACTTACCAACTGAATCCCTCGTTATCGCAAATACTGTGATCACTGATGTAATGACTACGACTACTATGGTGTGTTCGATGTTTAGTTTTGAGTTTGTTCTAAATGAATTCTCCGGTCTTGTATGATTCGTTAAGTAAATGTGTAAATTAGTGTTCTATAGATTTGTAGTTCTCTCTTAAACTACTTCACATAACACGACACACTATGCGACTATACAGAGTTAGTTGTTGTAGTTTAGGGCAGCTTTCATCACAAAGTTCCAAGGGGCACAAACGTTGACATAGACATACAAGTTCACCATTTTTAGGTTTCAATCTTACTACACAAAATTGTCCATTTCTGCCTTTATACAATGTCAACACTTTAGTCATAGGCCACTGAAAACGTTTTAGGTTATCTTGAATTAGCACTAAATCACCTTCTTTAAATGTGGTAGAAGCAAATTCTCGAAGTTTTCCTAAATACTATTCATTACGGAATCTTGGTCGAAGATCTTCTCTTAACTTTTGCTGATAGGCATATCTCTTCTTGAACTTTATTTTATCGATCAAGTCTAGATCAGGGACTCCTATTTCACGTATGCCCTTTAAGAACATTTCGGGAGTGAGAGGTGTTAAGCCATTTGGATCTTCCAACACGTATGTGAGAAGTCGCGCATTTACTATAATTTCTGTATCACAAATCAAAGTAAATAGCTCTTCGTAGTCAAGCTGTGCTTTTCCAAGAGTTCTCTTCAAAATAGCTTTTACAATTCTTATCAAACGTCCCCAAATGTTGGCGGAGGGTTGAACTTCCAGTTAATTTTTCTTGCAGTTGCATAATCTGCTATTTGTTTCCAATCTATAAAAATTAATTATTTGTGCTTTTCTTCAATTATTCTGGATGTTACATTATGATCTGCTGGTAAGACAATTGGATATCTGAAATTACATGAGTCTTCTCTCATTGAAATTCTGGTACAGACTCTTAATTAATGCTTTCTCATCAATAAATATCGGAAAGTTAAATTTGTTCCTAGACTGATTAGAAAAACATTTCTCTTGTGCATATTTTAGCACTGCATATTCCGCTTTATTAAGTTCTTCGATTGTTAAGTTAGATAATAAGAGGTTTTCTTTTGACTTCTTTGCATTTTCGCAAAATCTAAAAATCCAAGCTCTAACGTTTAGCATCTTTTGGTATGAAGAACAATTTTCATAAAGATCAAATTCTTGAGAGGAAACATCAATTGCTGTTGCAACTGTTTTTCTTTTTTTCTGAGTATATAACTTCATCATCAGGAAGAATGTCACTTTTAGGGCAAAAATCGAGCATCTTCTTTAACCACTCAGGTCCATTGCACCACTGGGACTTCGTTAAGGCATCTGGGGAGCATCCTCTGGAGGGTAAGTCAGCTGGTTTAAGATGACCAGGAACATGATGCCAATCATCGACATTCGTCAATTTTCTAATTTCTGTTACTCTATTCTGTACAAAAGTAGCCCAACCACCGTCATTTTTTATCTAATATAAAGCATTCTTAGCATCCGACCAATAGAAGGTTTTGAGATTATTTATTTTCATTTCATCGATAATCGTACAGGCTAGTCTTGCGCCAATTAAACAAGCAAGTAACCCTAATTGCGGGATCATAACTTCTTTTAAGGGAGCCACTCTTGTTTTCGCTTGAATTAGCTGGCAAGACACATTTTCACCATTTTGTACTCTTAAGAAAATGCATGTGGCATAAGCAATTTTGCTACTGTCGCAAAATACATGAAGCTGTGTTTCACTGTCACTTAAGTCGAATTCTGAAAATCTGCGCGGGATCTTTGTATTTCTTAATAATCCCAGTTGTTCTTTCCATTTTCTAAAGGATTTTGTCATTTCTTCTGTCAATGGAGAATCCCAATTAAATTTTTCTTTCCAACATTTTTGCAGAATCAATTTTGGCATCAAAGTGGCTGGACTTGTATAACCAATGGGATCAGATATTTTATTAACCACAGAAAGAACTGATCTCCTTGTAATTGATTTAGGTTTTTCTATCATTAGATGAATTCATCAATCTTACTGTGTCATCTTTCTTATTCCAGATCAACCCCAAAATTACTATATCAGAATTTTCTTCAGATTATATCTCCATGTCATGCCAAAATTTGTCTCGATGTTTTAGTGAATTCTTGCAATTCTGTACTGTCTACATTGGAAATACAGTTATTTACATAAAATGACATTTTCAGTTTTTCAGCTATCTCTTTGTAAGGATTTTGTCAAATAAATGATGTAAAGTAGCAGCTAATAAGAATGGAGAAGCATTTAGCCTAAAAACAACGCGACAGTGTTGGTATACTTATAACTTATTAGAATCACCATCTTCAAACCACAAAAATTTGACAAAGTTCTGATCATTCTTGTTCAAACCAATCTGGCAAAATGCTTTTTTAATGTCGGCACTTATTCCTACTTTTCCTTTTCTAAATCTATATAAAATTGCAGGTATTAATTTGATTAAATTTTAACGTTTTACAAGACAGTCATTTAACGAATAGGAAAATTTCTCCTTAGCTGAAGCGTCAAAGACAGGATGCACAGGTGTTGTGGCATGTTGCCTTATTACAGCTCTATGAGGTAAAAAATAGGGCTGGAGTATTTATCAATATATCCCCAAGTATCAATATTTTTTTAATATCGCAATAACGATATTAAAGATCTTGCTCTGCCGATATATCCCTCTAACGATATTTCTTAGTGCACACTGAGCGATCAATCGATGCGCCGATAAATAATGTTTAATGCCAATTTTAAATACCTTCTTCAAATCCTGCTTTCCCTACTAGCACCATCACCACGCACCGAACAAAGCGAACGCCGTATAGCTTATACTAATGCAACCCCTTGTGCACTGCACGCTCCACCATGTGCCGATAAATAATAATGAATGCCAATCTTAAATACCTTCTTCTAATTCTGCTTTCCCCACTAAGCATGCATCACCACGCACCGAACAAAAAGACAGCTGAATAGTGCAACCCTTTTTCTTTTTCCCTCGCCTTTTTCTTTTTTCCCAACTCCCAACCCAAACGATATCTCTCTTTCATTAAGAAAAAAACCAAGTTACCGCAGTGTATCTACTCTCTTTATCTTTATTCGTGCTATCTACCTAATCGAAAATACTGTCCAAAAAGTCTGAATAATATACATCAAGAAAATTAAGTTATCACAGTATATTGACTTCCCACAGTATATTGATACATTCATGCATTTACTGACCCTAAACGATAATATGAAAGAATTTATACTACCGTTAGTATTTGATAATAATGCACATCACCTCTCGTGGATCGTAGGTGTAATACCACAGTAACCACAGACAAGGCGATATAAAAACAAACGCTTATTATGACGAATGAAAACAATATCTTTTGTTTTAGCTCATTTCCTGCTATTGGTTCATTGATATTGGTTTATTTTAAAGTATCGATAACTTCTGGCCAATAACAAGATGCGACCTTCAACATGTGTTTAACTCGCTTTGGGCTGTACATCAGCTCCCTTTCTCCTTTTCCATGTTATCCAATGGGATTTTCGTTGCTTCGTTTTATAAAAATATCTCATTCAAAAATGAAGTTTTTCGAATTCTGTTTTTTGAATATTACTCTTTGAATATTACCCTTTTAGCTTGGTGAACAATTTTTCGAAAAAATTAATTTAAATATTTTATTTCAATAAGTAAATTATGGACTCTAAGTGTGGATCTCTAAGTAAAATATTTAAATTTATTTTTTCGAAAAATTGCTCACTAATCTAAAAGACGACCTGTTCAAAGAGCAATATTCAAAAAACAGAATTCGAAAAAGTTCATTTTTTAATAAAATATTTTTATAAAACGACACGACAAGAATCCCATTGGATAACATGGGAAGGGAGAAAGGGTGCTATCTGACTGATGTAAAATAAAGTTTTATCTTCAGTAATTTTACAGTGACAGTTTCTTTATAGAATTATATAATATTGGATAGTTTATTACTTTTTTTATGTAGCATTTATTTTTTCTCTTTCCTTTTCTTTCTTTCTTTTTTTTTTTTTTTTAAGCCGTACATGTTAAATAAAATTGGTTTAAATGCAAAATGAGTTACTTTAAGTAACAAAATGAAACTTTAACATAATTTTGTTTAAATAATATAATTTTTATACTGACAATGTATACATATATATATATATATATATATATAATTCAATTTTCAATTGTTGTGAAACTATTACGAATGTGAATTGAACACATATACATTTAAAAAACTAGTATGCTATGGCCACCACAAGACTTTCTTCTATATTTTCCTATACAAATTCACGCAGTAAGAATATTAAAAAAAAAAAAAAAAAAAAAATACGATTTTTTTCAAAGTTTTTTTTTTTTTCGTTAAAAGTAAAAAAAATCGATAACTTTGTTTTAAATTACCACATATTTATAGTTCAACCATTCGTTTTAAAGGTATTGACGAGACCTTTCGAAAGATACCGATCTTGAAAATATACACCCCCGCCCCACTGCCATGTTAAAAGTTTAGAAAAAATACGATCACAGCGCCACCTGTTGAGCGATTGATCCCCAAATCTAATCAGCCTCAGTTTATGTCAGGGGCCAACTAAATACCAAGTCTGGTTAAATTTCGTTAAAAAAAAAAAAAATTGTTAAAAGTAAAAAAAATCGATAACTTTGTTTTAAATTATCACAGATTTATAGTTCAACCATTCGTTTTAAAGGTATTGACGAGACCTTTCGAAAGATACCCATCTTGAAAATTTACTCCCCTCGAGGGGGGACTTCCCCCCAGGGGGGGTGGCGAGGTTCCTACGCATACAAAATTTTTTTCCCAGTTGACTATCTCTATTATAAATAATTCTTGTAAATTTCATAATGATTACTAAAAAATAATTCTCTTTATGCACATTTATACAAAATTTTGTCCTATATCACCATGTTAAAAATTTAGAAAAAGCGGGATGGCAACGCAACCTGTAAGACAATTTTTACCAAAAGTTGTTTAGGCACTAATTTATGTCAAGGTGCAACTACATACCAATTTGTATGAAATTCTGTGCAGTAGTTCTTGAGATACAGTTGCCACAAAATTTTGTCACACACACACACACACACAGACAGACAGACAGACAGACATTTTCTAAAAATGGTCAAATCGTGTTCTACAGCTCTCAAAACGTGTAAATTCATCAAAAACCCGAGGTCGAAAATTTTTACGAATCCAATACTTTCTCTATATTACATATAGAAGAAAGTAATATTGTAATGATTTGGTAAGCAGATACAAAAATAAAAATGACAAGTAACTGACATTTAGGATGCATATAAGAGTTTTAAGTAAAAAATATTACTCTCTACGACCAAAAAAGGTGTATCCAATGGCATTTCTTAACTTTTAAAATGATTTTCCTTTTTATTTAATACCTACATCTTAAGACAATTTTTCTTAAGCTTTATTTTTAGTAGAATTATGAATTTTGATATACTTGGTACAAATAAAACACAGATCACATATTAGCTGTGTTAAAATATGATTTTAAAATAATTAAAGCTTAAAATGGGAAGAATAGAGGATAAACCTATACAGAGGTATACTAAAAAGCAATAGTATAAGTTATAAGAAACACAAACTATTGATTCACTTTTTATGCATTTTTTTTTAACCCGTTAGTAGTCGCTAGTTGGTCGATTTGCCGCCCATCCTTAAGTGTTGCCAGATTTTTTTATTCGATAGCCACCAAAAATTTTTTGGAGTGGCATTTGACATACATAAAACGCGAATAAACTCGAAGAAACGTCGATCACATCACTTTTTAAAATTATTGGTCACAGTTAAATAAAAAGTGCGCAATCTGTAATAGGTGGCGCTGCCTATAGCAACTACTAACGGGTTAATGATAAAGTTATGGTAGTTGTAATTTCAGCACATCTTGGACGTGGAATTCTTGGTGAGTAGTGAGAGACAACAATGATAATAAAGTCATAATTAGTCCCAAGTATTTATTAAAATTTCTATAATGGGACACATCACAGATGAATTACATAATGAATTTTATGGTATTTACAATGCCATAGGTACAAAGAATAAATTCTGGCTTATATTTCGTTCATAACTACTATACTCGCTGACACCAGCACACATCCTAGTGCTACCTTCAACCCCCGACCCCCTCTCCCGAGATCTCCTTCTCGTTCCGAGAGTTGGGTTGCCATACTTATTTGTGGCGGCGCAGGTTTGCCAGATTTGGCGCACCTTACACGCCCCACCTAAACATAAAATTAGCCCACAGTGGCTGATTTTATCACTTTTAAAAACAAAAAAAACACATATATATATAAATGCTATTACAAAACATATACTTTCCAAATACTATATAAATGCTATTACAAAACATATACTTTCAAAATATTAACCAATACACTATATAATTTCAATTTTAATATATATAGAATATAAAAAATAAAAATAATGCAAGTAAACTTCTATTCCAGCCTTGACAGAGCGTCTGCACCTCTGTGCTGGACACCTGGTCTATGAGTGATGGAATGATTCCATCTTTGAAGAGCTAGAGCCCAACGGGTTAACTTGGGACTCTTAGGAGTAGTATGAGTTAAATACTTAAGTGGATTATGATCAGAAATGATCTCTACCTTAGCCCCATAAATCCACTTATCAAATTTGTTCAGTCCGAATAAAACTGCCCATGCTTCTTTTTCGATGCTTGCCCAATTTTTCTGCGTCGTATTAAATTTTTGACTTGCGAACGCTATTGGGCGATAAGATCCATCAGCATCTTGTTGGGTTAAACAACATCCTACACCATAGTCAGATGCATCGCAATGAACTTGGAATGGCAAGTTGGCATCAGGGGTAGCCAAGCTAGTTACTTCACACAATAACTCTTTTAATTTATCAAAAGATTTTTGTTCGGCCTCACCCCAACTGACTATGTTTGATTTATTTTTCTTGGTCAGCTCCGTGAGTGGAGAAGATATTTCCGCATAATTCGGTATATAAGTGCGATAAAAACCCATCAGTCCCAAAACAGACCTGACATCCTTTTTACTGACAGGCTTAGCTAACTTTCTAATAGCTGATATCTTATCTTCTTCAGGACCATGCCTACCTCCCCCTATCACGTGACCCAAATATTTTATTTTCCGTGCAGCAAAGGAACATTTATCCAATCTCACCGAGAAACCTAACTTATGTAACTCGGTTAGAATCAACTCTAAATGGGCCAAATGTTCTTCAAAAGACCTAGAGAAAATGACCACATCATCCATGTATGCCTGTGCATAATCTGAATGAGCTTTTAAGATACGGTTCATTTCTCGTTGAAAAGTACCCGATGCCCCTGCTAGACCAAAAGGCATTGTCTTCCACTGGTACACGGCATTGTGAGTGGTAAATGCTGTTAATGGCTTACTTTCCTTATCCATTTTAATTTGCCAGTACCCCTTTAAAAGATCTAAACTGGTTAACCAGTGGGCTGATCCTGCAGTGAAAATTAACTCTTGCATATCTTTCATGGGAAAAACCGGAACTTTAGTTACCGCATTTAAAGCCCTGAAATCGATACACATTCTTACGGAAGAATCTTTTTTCGCAACGCAAACAATTGGATGAGCTATTTCAGATTCTGATGGTTCTATTAAATCTAGATCTAACAATTCTTGAACCTGACGTTCAACTTCCTTTCTATATGCCATAGGAACACTGTAACAATGGGGTTTTTTCCGAATTGTATTTGGTAATAATTCAATTTTATGAGTGCCCACCGAGGTTGGTTGGACAGGTTTAGTAAAAATATGTTTAAATTTTACAATTAAATTTCTAAGAGTTTTCCACTCAGAAGCATTTAAATGTTCAGCTTTAAGACTATCAAGAATTTCAAAGAATTTAGATTCCTTGGTAGCGGTAGGTAAAGTTTCAATATGACCGAATTCTTTTTCGTCCTCAAAAATAACATTCACAGAATTCGAACTAGCTATATAATGTTTTAATTTATTTTGATGAATATGTTTGGTCGCACCATCTGGTAATTTCACTATAAAAGAATGAGGATTGCGTTTTTCAACAATAGTTGCGGGACCCTGCCATCTGGCAAATAATTTATTTGTTGAATCGGGTATTAAAACTATCACCTGATCCCCAACTTTGAATACTCTGTTAGACGATCTGAAATTGTGGTAGTAAGCTATTTTTTCCTGTTGTACTGCCGAAACAAGTTTAGCTTGCTCCGCAGCCTTCTCAAGTTTTAATTTTAAATCTTCTAAATATTTAGCAACAGGAGTAGTATCTAACTGTATATTATTATGTCTCCCGGTCCAAGTAGACTTTAAGATGGACAAAGGACCTTGTGGTTGTCTACCATACAGTAACTGAAATGGAGACACACCTGTAGTTGAATGGGGTATTTCTCTGTACGCCCACAACACATAAGGAATTTGCAAATGCCATCCTCTACCTTCTTCCCTTATTACATTATGTAACATGTTTTTTAGTGTTCTATTGAACCTCTCCACCAATCCGTTTGATTGTGGATATCCCGGGGTAGAGAATCTTGGACTGCTCCCTATACGTTTCTCGAACTCTTTAGTCAGTTCAGCTATGAAGTTTGTCCCGTTATCAGACGCGATAACATTCGGTATTCCGGTCCTCGAAAAAATGCTTAGCAACGCCTCACAAGTTGTTTTTGCATTTAGACTAGTCAATGGTATGGCTTCGCCCCACCTAGTATGTTGGTCGACCATACACAATATATATTTATGTCCCTTCGAACTTGGAGGATCGATCGGACCTATCAAATCTATATTCACTACCTGAAATGGTAATTCCGGTCTCGTCACCGGCGTGATTGGCGTTCTGTCATTTGTTCTAACTGCTTGAGTGAGTTGACACTCTTTACATGATCTACAATATTTTTTTACGTCAGCCCTCATACCTTCCCAGAAGAATGAGTATTTGATTCTCTCTAGAGTTTTTCTAGGACCCATATGGCTGCTAAACACTGAGCTATGAGCGAGTTTCAGTACCTCCTTTCGCCTACATTCTGGAAGTACAAGTTGCCCAATGCTCTCCCCGAGTATTTTGTCCCTATGAAATAAGTAACCATCTACCTCATAGTAATTACCCTTACCTTCCTTAGCATGCTTCCAAGCAACTGCTAAATCGGTACACTGCTCTTGCTCAGAGCGAAAAGTATCAGCTACCATACTTTTCTTATTTTGCTCAGTGATTGCCTCACCATCCTTAGCGTTTACCGTTCCCACTTCATTTCCACATGAAGTAATTTCCCTTTGAGATTCCTCAAAAATAAAATTGTCCTGTGCTTCTCCTGACAGTGTCCCAGATGAAACTTCCGTCGTTCCATCTAAATTTCCTGAGTCCCCCCTCAGGTCCTGAGAGTTCTGAGCCAGTGAAATTCCTTCACTCCGGGCTCCTCCCAACATGTTCAAAACATCCGGTGGAAGTAACACGTCTTCCACCAAAACATCTGCCAAAGCACACAACACTTGCTGATGCACCACATTAACCTGGCCACCAGTAGCAAGACCTAACGGAACGTAAACTAAAGGACATTTCACCGCCGGACCAAAAATACCCTTCAAAAAAATTGTAGAAGCACCTTCTACCGAAATTCCCGGAACCAGTTCTTTTTTGACAACCGTAATTTCTGTTCCCGAATCCACCAATGCGTCAACTAATTTACCATCTACACTGATAGATGTCTTTTTTAGTTTGCTTAATTTATCCTCAATAACTCGCCTAGGGATGACTTCCCCTAGTAAGTCTACCCTGGCCGATACAGTTTCTTCCTTTGAGTCTGTACCCTCTGCAGAAACTTTATTAATATTAAGCCTCCTAGTATCTGACCCTTTATTTTTTGGACAATCCCGTCTGAAATGTTTGTCGGACCCACATGTGAAACACGTTGCTTTTTTAATTTCTGTGAGCTTTGACTTTTCGAAATTTTTCTTGGGGAAAGAATTGTTAAAATCGGACCTTTTTTCACTAAACTGCGGTTTACCCGAATTAGAATAATACCCCCTTTTATCAAAATCCATCCCTTTAGTTCTTACTGACCCATCATAGGACTTACCCTTAGACGCATAAAATACATCACAATGCTTACCTAAATCCTTTGGCTTGAACCAATCTTCTCCTTGAAGAACTCCTATGTGGGTTGCAGTTTCTGCATCTAAGGTTTGAAATATTTTATCCGATACAATGAGATGATTCAGCGACTCAAAATCACTTACCTTCCTGGCCTTGCAGTAATACAGCCACATTGAGGTTAACCTGGACGCGAATTGAGAAAAATTCTCGTCAGGATTACGTTTTGCCCTACGAAAATTTTCTAAGCATAATTTTGGAGAAGGTTCATACTCTTGCAACACTAATTTTTTCAACGATTCGTAGTTATTTAATTCCCTTTCTTCAATATTAGCTAACAGATTAGTTACTTTATCCCCTAATAAGCAAAGTAAAACTTTAGGTTTAAATTCGTCGTTAACATTTTCATTTACAAACGCTTTCTCTAAACTCGAGAAAAAATAGTCCCATCCATCTGATTTACTAGGAACCTTAACTGTTAAGAGTCTAACCATCCTAACTATTTCATCTAAAGATTTTATACGCGTGGTTTGATCACTATTTTGAACCAAATTTTTATTACTCTTAGATAATTCTACTTCCAAACGAAGTTTTTCCAATTCAAATTTCTCCCTTTCTCTCTCTGTCTGTAACATAAATTCCCGCTCTAGTTTTAACTTATTTTCATTTTCCAGTTTTTGTTCCCGTTCTATTCTTTCAGCTATGATAGCATCTAAATATTCTTTCGCTTCTTCCTCTTTATATCGCTTATTAGCTAAAATTAATTCCTTTAACTCCGATTTAGATAACTTTTCATCAACCTTTTCCCCATAATCTTGAGCCAGGCAAATTAAATCTGCCTTTTTACTTTTGATTAGAAAAGACATTTTTTTCTATTTATCTATTTTTCTGGGCCACCCTAATGCCAAATTACCTTACAATAAAATGAAAATAAAAAGCAAACTATATCCAAAATATTCAAGAAATATCAAAAGAAACATTACTCTCTTTTTATACGATGAATTATTTTTATACGAGAACAAACAAACAAAAAAAAAAAGATATAAAACATTTATCAGAAATAAACCAGAGCTGTTTAATTATACTCATGCCTTTGTCATCAAATAAACAAATAAAATATATATTTATTCATTCATTCCTTTTTGCTTAAAAAAAAACAATAATAATAATTACTTAGGAAAGAAATAATGATGCATTAAATCTATCTCTAATTATTCAGTCACCATGAACCAGAGAAAGAAAAAAAAATACTTTTAACTGTCTTCTCAAAAACAAAATAAAATAAATAAATTTATCATTTAAGTATTTCATAACCCACAGCAATATATATCTTATTTATATATATACTGAGACAGGAAATAGATTTATTTTTCTAACTTTTACTAAGCAATAATAAAATAAGAAAGAAAAAACCTCTTTTTTCCAACATTGATGATCAAACAAAAAAAAAAAAGAAAGAAATATCATTACTATCTACCGAAAAGGACTCAATTGGCGACACTCAGAACAAGAACAATGCCTGTCTGGCCACCTGCCTTACTTTCGTTTTCAGGGTAAAAAGAAACAAATCTATGTGATTATTATACATTTCACATATACTGAAATATTTTTAATAAACTAAATATATTCCTTTTTCTTTACTTTTTATGAAAATAAAAAAATATATATAATAATTGCACTAATTAAAAATTATTACCCCTTTATATTTCACATTAGAAATCAAATAACCATAATAAATATATATATATATATATAAAAATATTTCACATGATTCGATAATCAACTAAATTTAATACACTCTTCTTAAACTTGCTGATATTCCTTAACGATTAAAATTCTAATCGAAGAAAAAAATATATAGTACTTACAGTACCTTAGTGCGAAGGTAAAAGAAATCACGACATGATAAATTTTGTTCGGATGTCCGGAGCTGCATAAAAAGAACATTTCTAACATACAAACGTTGAATACTCTGTATACAGAAGATTTTTTTTCTTCGTTGTTTTCACTTTATTCACAAATCGTAAGACTGCACCTAAAATTGTAGAACAAGAACACTTTCTAGAATACGTAGCACCACTTCTACACAAAATATTGTCGCTCCAGCATTATACGTTAGGAACACTAGAGACTTTAAGGATTTAAAAATAGCAGGTAAACTTTCGCTAGCACGTAAAGTGTTGAACACTGAAGAATTTAAGAACATGCACCAATTCCGCCATCTTATTTTGTAAACTTTCGCTAGCACGTAGGTGCTCTACATACACACAACATACTGTTGATACAGTATTATTTATTCACGCTAGGCTCTATGTAGCCCGCCGAACGCTGTAGCATTTACAGCCTTAAAAACTGCACGTAATACTTCTATCATCTTATTTCGATGACCAGATGACCATCGGCTATTGTGGCCATTCCGCTGTGACACCACAATCATTTTTTCGTCTCTCTTCACCATCCCTTACTTCTGACACCAATGTAGATTTAGCACATCTTGGACGTGGAATTCTTGGTGAGTAGTGAGAGACAACAATGATAATAAAGTCATAATTAGTCCCAAGTATTTATTAAAATTTCTATAATGGGACACATCACAGATGAATTACATAATGAATTTTATGGTATTTACAATGCCATAGGTACAAAGAATAAATTCTGGCTTATATTTCGTTCATAACTACTATACTCGCTGACACCAGCACACATCCTAGTGCTACCTTCAACCCCCGACCCCCTCTCCCGAGATCTCCTTCTCGTTCCGAGAGTTGGGTTGCCATACTTATTTGTGGCGGCGCAGGTTTGCCAGATTTGGCGCACCTTACAGTAGTAATATACCAGAAAATACATGGAAAACACTTTATACTTGTATACTTTAAAATTCGTGTGCATATGTCTTTAAAAAATAACAAATGTCTATTTTTTCCTATCTTGAAAGAAATATCGCAATATATCACTAATATCGATATTAACTTGGTGATATATCGCAATATTTAATTTCTGATATCGTCCAGCACTAGTAAAAAATGGCTACTATCGCCTGAAACAGATATTTTCTTGATTATACCTTCATGTAGCCAGTCATTAAATATATTTTGGTATTTCTCTAAATTTCCAGAAGTTTTCAATGATCTCAACGTTGATAATAATCTTTTTTCTGCTAATTTGCGGTTTGAGGGTACTGGAGGATGATCTTTAAGCCATGGAAGAGAATGTACCTCCCATTCGAATCCCGTTTAACTGTTGAATTAAATAAATCTAGAGTTTCTTTATTCAGAGCATCTCTTTTTTTTACTTTTTATGGGATCCCTTATGCCCAAAAGATCTAACTCCCATAAGTCACTGAGTTTTTCATTTTTGATTCTAGAAAATAAAGAGACTACAAGCATAGAACTATCGCTATTACAATTAGTTTCAGCAATTTTACCTATTAAGGTCCATCCCAGTAGAGTTTCTACAGCAACTAACCCACTAGATAACATTATATGATTACCCGTCAAAAGTTTTCCATAAATATCTGCACCAATAAGTATATCAATATTGTTATTTCTGTCACAAGTTTAATTAAAACATTCAACATCTGAAAATTTTATCCCATACTGTTCAGCTTCCCTTACCCGCAGGCCATTTCTAATTTTAGGAATATTAGAAGAGATTCAAAGAGAATCTTCCTGGCCATAGACCTCAAAATTACATAAATAATCTCCAGAGAGAGAACTTATATGTATTCTATAACTATTATGTGTTCTAGTTTCTTCAACGAATCCCAAAAGGCTGTGTGTCATTTTCTCTTGTCCTAATACTTCGTAACCCATTTTAGAAATAATTTCTTCAGTTGCGTAACTACGCATTGATCCTGTATCAAAAATTACTCTACAAGGTATTTCTTTCTTACCATTCCTTAGTTTAACAGTCACAGTTTGTAACAAAACATCTTTCATATGTGTTCTATTCCCCAGCACTTTATCATTAGTAACCTCGCTTTCTTTAGAAACAGGTTTCTTATCCTCAACTTGATTATCTGTTTTAGATTCCGAACATATAATCTTTAAATGTCTTCTATTATACACTTCGCATTTTACCTGACTTCTACAAAATTTCGCAGTATGCCACCATTTTAAACATATAAAACAAAATCCATGTTTCATTAAAAAATCAATCTTTCTCTGTAATGGATAACTAGAAAAACCTTACATTTAGTTAAAACATGTTTTTCACCATTACAAGCGAAACATGAATTAGAATTTTTACCTGTATCATTTAACAAATTAGAAGCAGTTGAATATTTAGAAATATTCTTATTACTTAGAAGCTTTTCATTTTTTGCATTTTGGAAGGAAGAATTTGATTGAGAACTAAATTCTCTTTCACGACTATCTTTTGTCAAAAACTGAGATTTTTCCCTGTGTGTTATTTCAGTTTTTAAAATATTAAGAACAAGAACCCTTGAAACATCCCAATTTTCATCTAAATCGCATTGATGTTTCCCCCCCCCTCCCCACTTTCACGTGTTGTCACTTTTTTAAAATCTGCAATTTTAAGTAGACTAATCAAACATTGCATAAAAAATGGTTTTAAAATAAATTGATTTAGGCACACGAAACTTTACACAGGTTTGTAAAATAGAAAATACATTGTTGAATCTAATGGCCCACTAGCAGCCGAGTGGTTCTGCACTCAAAGCAGGTTGATTGGAAGTGCTGGGTTCAATTCCAGGTTGAACTCATCCACCTAGCCATTCATAGTTTTCCATGGTTTTCTCTGAAACTTGTGTAAATACTTGTAGGACCCTTTAGAAAACTCCCCACTGAACCAGCCTCAAAAATCCTACATCCTACATTATTGTCAAATCTATTGAAAAGCATTTTTATTATTTTAAACACAAAAATTTGAGTAATATGTTTTAAGTAAAGTTATCAACAGATAAGTAATTATCCATTTCTAGAGAGAAAATGAAAGATTTCATCTATAATTAATTAAATGAGAAACCTTTAAATGTACCTCATGTTTCGTGAATATTTTCATCTGGGCGCCCAGACCTTTTCAAACGTTCTTCTGTGCTGGATTTCTTCAAGTTGCGGTCTTTTATGGATTCTATCAGCTGATTCCACATCCGGTTCATCCAGAAATAACGACATAACCTGCACACTTACAGACAAAACCCATAGAATAGCTATTTTTGACAGGAACCAATATGTGGAAAAAATGGAAACAACAATAAAAGATATCGGCGTTAATAAAATTGATAAAGACCCTAACAATAAATTAATTGAGAAAACAAAAAATATCATTAAAGATGGAAAATGGCCTGATAATAACCCTCCTAAATTTATAAACCACGCACCTAATACACCTCGTATGTTTGGCAGATTTAAGGATCACAAAACCCCTCCAAAATTCAGACCAGTTGTAAATAAAAATGAAGCCCCGATCTATTATCTCGAGAAATATATGGCCGATATATATCGTAAAATTATTCCCCCCTCTCAACACTCATTGGAATCCACCGAAGATTTTATTAAAAAACTTAGAAATATTGAAAATAAAAAAGAATACCAGTTCGTCAGTTTCGACGTTATTAATCTTTATCCATCCATAGACATTGAAGAAACTAGTCAGATTGTCAATAATGTTATCAAAGAAAAATACACAGACCCCAAAATAGCACAAACCTAAATTGCAACTACAAACTTCTTACTTCATGAAAATTATTTTAAGGCTCATTTCAAGTGAAATCACCTAAGTCGGTTGCCCTCATGTCACAGATTTTATTGAAAATTTTTTATTATAAAGTACATAGTGAAAAAGGCTTAAAATATTTTTTTCAGAATTTTTTAGTCAAAACTAAAAATAAGGCATCATTTCGAAATTTGACTAAATTTAACAAAATGGCGTCAATGAGCATGACGGTTTATGAGATTCAAACCGCCATAACACTTTTATTTATGGACCGATTTTGTTCATTTCGGTGTCATTAGAAAGATAAAAGTGTAAACTATGAAATAAAATTGTGCAAATGCTGAAAATATGCATGCAAGCATTTACAAAATTGTAATGAAAGCATTTTTTTGAAGGAATTTTTTTGCAAACTTCAAGAATTTTTTGCAGTAAAACCCCACATCACACCACACTAATTTTTTTTCACATGATATAAAATGACATACTTTTCAATATTAAAAAAAATCAAGAGGGTGTTTTTTGTATTTTGTGATTAAAAAATTAAAAAAGTAAAATACATCAATATTTCATTAAGTTCCGTTTAATGACTAACTGATGACAAATGATCTTTTAACCACACAATATGCATTCTTAACATTTTAACAATTCCTAATATTGTCCAGTTGTTCATACTCGAGCAATTTTTTACAAGGTAAAGCAATTATCAATATCCGTCTTTTTGGGTTCGAAGCTAAATTATACCCAACATGTGATTTCCAATTCTCCATTCCCCTATAAATGTCCCAATAGGATAAAAATATTTAATTAGAAAACGAACATTTCCCTATAAGGAAAGCACAGGTAACGTTATGCCTGAACAAACTTGTTTAAACTTGGGGCACTGCTCACCCTTTTCAGGGCAAAACCTTGGTATTTCTACCAATACAGATTGTTCTTTTGCCACTCATGAGTGGCAAAGATTGATTGACGGAGCATTTGTTTGTAAATATGCCCTTTCCTTATACAATATGAATATAAACATTATAATGTTGCATTTTTCCCTACAGTGGTCACATGTCAAGGGTCTTATGACGTAACAAGGATAAAGTCCATTGCATTTTCATAAACGGAATTAAATTGGAACACAGCAGAGCCACTTGTCGGCTGAAATGCACACAAATTAAAACAGCACAGTATTACATAATGTCCATATCATATATCATGTTTGGTGCATTTATATGCTATAGAAGTTGAGGTATAGCCTTAACTTGGGGTGAATCACAGCATAGTTGCACCATCTATTGGGTGATATATTCGAACAGATAATTAGCACCAAATTAAATCAAGGTCTAACCCCAGTAGCAGAATTTTTTGTATCATTCTGCAGCACCAGTTTCAGAAGCCAAAATTTTTCTGCGACTGTGAACGACGAGCCAAGCTTTACTTTCATGATAAATTACTTTCTTTTTTAAAGCAAAATTTGCATTTTAAAATATATGACAGATGCCTTTAATACATGCAGACAATAAATAAATGTTTACACAGCTTAATATTGAAACAGCAGTTAATGCAAGTTAAAAGAAATGTAATACCTGAAAGCAAAAAAAAGTAACTTAAACACAAAAGCAAAAAAAAGTAACTTAAACACAGTTCAATCTTTCAAAATTATTTTATATAACTAAAGAAAACATGGTAAACAATCAGAGTTATTAATAACTCTGCTAACTACTTTTGAAGTAACAGCATGTTTAAAAGTAACATTTGTTGAGATATGCTTAAAATGTTGAAAGTAGGACATGCCATACTTTTCAACTAATGCAGCTTTTAAAAATTTGCATGTATGCTTAAATCCACTTTCAGGACCATTAACCCCTTCCACTCCAGGGACGTACGTGCGTACGTCCTAGTGTTAATGGCCATTAATACCATGGACGTACGTGCATACGTCCAAAGAAAGTATTGCATTATTTCAAAATTATAATCTGGTATTTAACATATTTACACTACAGCTAGCCTGGAGCGGAAGGGGTTAAGCATAAGACACGCATATCTGATGTGCCAATATCTTCTAATGAGCCATCATTACATCTTGGTTTTTTTTCCATTACACTGCTTATTATTGACCCCCAACTCTCACATATTGCCTCTGAGACAGGTATTGACATACAAAATGTAAAAAATTTTACATTGAGTGTAATGCGGTTTTAGATTTTTTTAAATTACTGATGTTTCACATAAACAACAAATAACTTTTTCATTAGATGACATGATAAAAAAAAATATTACACAGAAAATATTATACTTCAATCTATAACACGTGCTAACGCATCAATGATTAACCAAAAAAAAAAAAAAAATGAAGCACGTGTACTATGAACATAAGAAATCTAAAAATGACCAAACGATCGAGTGTGACTAGCGCTTCATTCCCAAGCTCTTTCCCTACGAAGATGATCATTCCACTTCGATTGCAGGTGGGAGAGGCAGATCGTAAAGAGAAAACGCGGGAGGAATTTTTCTATTCAATATTCTTTGGTTCTTCAGCGTAGCGCGCATGGTGAACGATTGTAGCGAAAACAAACTCGAGATTTTTTTCCAGTGGCATTTTTTCGTTTTCTTATGATTTTTTTTTTTTTTTCGTTTTTGTAAATTGGTAAATAAATCTGCAAACTTCAAGATCATTCTGCAAGCTTCAAGATAATTCTGCAGCGTTGCTGCCGTGCTGCACGATTTCTGCTACCGGGGGTCTAACCAATTATCAGTCGTACTTAAATCCCGCCTATCAGTTCATGAGATACTACAAAATTTCCTTAACACATCATACTCAAGAAGACAAATAGTCATTTTCTAACAATGAGAGAATCATGTTTAGGACATCTCAGAAGGTGTAAATTTATCAAAAACCGGAAGTCGAAAATATTTTTTGCATTCTGCAAATCTGGCTAATCATACCTTTTGAATGATATCACATTCAACCCTCTACTCGCATAATTAACACGTTAAGCGCCACACAAATTCTTAAAATCCATTAAAATCCCATAATGCACGATTCCTCCTGTAATAAATAAAAATTAATCAAATTTTTAATAAATTTTCAATCATTAAATGTAATATTTTTAGTTTTATATCCTATTTTATATCCCCCACCGATGGTTGACGAGACTTATATCATATTTGACACTGTCAGCAACCGATGGCTGACAGGGTGCTCAACGTTTAAATTTTTTATTGGTCCTGCTTTTACTTTCGGAGTAAAACTTTCACTGAAATGTTTGAAATATAACATATTCTGCACACTCTTAAAATTTCAAGGTGATTCCTTCAGTACTTAGAGATATATAACAAAATATCTAGAATCTAGAATGGCTGACATGGTGCTCAAAGTGTTAATATGTTTAAAAGTGTACAACAATTTTCATGCTCGCCTATTAAAGTACAGATTATTATTTTAAAATAATTTCTGAATGGATAATATTATATCTGAATTGAAAGTAATAAGTGACCAATGCTTGTGCTTAAGATAGGCACATTCATTAAAATAGTTTCATATGGAACTCAACAAATATCAGAATGATTAGGCCATGAATAAGCTGAGGAAGTTCTACTTGGGTTCATAAATTTCATCTTTGCATCTCGATGTTCTTCAATAATCTTCAGTATTGTTCCAAGCCACCAGTTATTGTTATAGATAGCTACAAGAATTTTTTCTCCTTTTACATTGATAAATTCTTTGATTTGAAGTCCAAGAGAAACTTGAAAAAATATATTAGATGATGAAACATGCTTTACAGCAGTCTTCTTTCATCCAGTGGTTGCAAAAAATGATTTACTCTTGTCCCTGGAATTTTTGAACAATTTTCATATTGTTTATCTAACATCTTTGTGAACTTTGTTACTTCCTCAGTTGTAATATAAAATATGTATATTACTGGAACATAAATTTTGGCAAATGTAAACATTTCTTTTGGACTTAATATGTGATTGTAACATGGACATTGTAAGTTTGCTCTTGTGGCTAAACATTGTATAGTACCACCAATTCCAGCGCATGCATTTTTACCATGACGTGCAGCACTATTCATTTATATGCTTTCGGCTTGGATATAATATTATCCATTCATAAATTATTTAAAAATAATAATAATCATTAAAATATTATGTTGTATGGTTCAATTGTTGTACATCATTTAGCCATTAAACAGAACTTAATGCAATATTTATGTATTTTACTTTTTTAATTTTTTAATCACAAAATACAAAAAACACCCTCTTGATTTTTTTTTATATTAAAAAGTATGTCATTTTATATTATATGAAAAAAAATTGGTGTGGTGAGATGTGGGGTTTTACTACAAAAAATTCTTGAAGTTTGCAAAAAAATTCCTTCAGAAAATGCTTTCATTATAATTTTGTAAATGCTTGTACGCATATTTTCAGCATTTGCACAATTTTATTTCATAGTTTACACTTTTATCTTTCTAATGACACCAAAATGAACAAAATCGGTCCATAAATAAAAGTGTTATGTCAGTTTGAATCTCATAAACCGTCATGCTCATTGACGCCATTTTGTTAATTTTAGTCAAATTTCGAAATGACCCCTTATTTTTAGTTTTGACTAAAAAATTCTGAAAAAATATTTTAAGCCTTTTTCACTATATACTTTATAATAAAAAAATTTCATTAAAATCTGTGACATGAGGGCAACCGACTTAGGTGATTTCACTTGAAATGAGCCTTAAGTTTAATGATAACATTTATCAACAAAAGGAGTTCCGATGGGATCGCCTATATTGGGTTTTATTGCAGAGTTTAAATTAAGAGCACTAGAAAAAGAAATTTTAAATAAATGTAATGATAAAATATTTTTTGGTTAAGATATGTGGACGACGTTTTTGCCATTACCAATAAAAATTATGATGTCAAACATATATTAAATGAAATTAATAGCCTAGATAACAACATAAAATTCACCTATGAAGAAGAAAAAGAACAACAAATAAACTTTTTAGATGTTAAAATTAATAGAACTGAAAAACAAATTAAAACCACTGTGCACCGTAAAGAAACCAACAGCAATGAAATTATACATTATAAATCTAAAACCCCTTTCCGTTACAAAATCAACGCCGTTACTTCATATATAAATCGTGCAATATTAATATGTAATGACCCTACCGATCTAAACAATGAATTTGATTTAATTAAAGATCTAGCTAGAAAAGCAGGTTACCCCGGTAAAATTATCACAAAACTAATTAAAACCAGATTAAAAGCCAGTAATCACATACCTAGTTTTCAAAAAACCCCTTTGAAATTCACCTCTTCCATACCCTACGATCGCGGTGCATCGAATAAAATTAAAAGTACAGCAAATAAATTAGGCGTTAATATCCCTATAAAACCTAACCCAAATATTTTTCAATTAATACGCAATGATAAAGACCCCATCCCCCCTTTGGAAACTGCCGGAATTTATCAAATACCGTACATAAATAAACAAGAAAATAAACCAGGTTCATACATCGGTGTAACGAAAAGAAAGATTAAAACTAGACTCAAAGAACACAAAAATGACATCAAAACAGGAAAAACAAATACAGCTTTAGCCAAAACTTTCAAAAATGAAAAAATTACAATAAATTTTGAAAAAACCAGAAAGATAGCTAACTACAATAACCATAATTACGTGATGTTTAGAGAAGCAATAGAAATCGCATTCACACCAGAAGTATGTAATGATAGTGACGCAATGGCTCCAAACCAGATGTGGAATCAGCTGATAGAATCCATAAAAGACCGCAACTTGAAGAGATCCAGCACAGATGAACGTTTGAAAAGGTCTGGGCAGCCAGATGAAAATATTCACGAAACATGAGGTACATTTAAAGGTTTCTCATTTAATTAATTATGTGTCAAGTAGTTCGTTTTAATTTAAATTAAATTTATTGTTTAATTGTCGATTTCATCTATATTTATTGAAAACATCATTTAACTAAAAGAAATTTTTCGTTAAATTTATTTGATGAAAAACTTTTGAAATTGATATCATGTAAAATATTAGCGGTATTGTTGTATTAAATTTCTTGATTTTATCCTTCATGTATTGACAGATCATAACATTACAGAAATTATAACGTTTTCCAATGATATCATTTTTTAAATTGCTCGTCTTAAGCTAAAAATTTAATTATGACATTTTTAGAGACGAATTCTATAATAGGAATGCGTATAAGTTGACTTAAGTAAGGGGTTGGTAGTCAGATTTTCTCTTACTCCTTTTTGCTTGTTAAGGTGCTATCAGACGGAAGACGATATATTCTAAAATATAAGCTATTGCCGCTCAAAAGCGACCAAACAACTTCAGTAGGGTTGTTTTTAAGCATAAACGGAAGAACGAAATCCAGAAATGTAAACAACAGACACAACATTTGGCTATTATTCCCCCCAAGGATGTTTAAAAGGGAAAAGAATAGAGGGTGTTCTGTAATCGTGATTCTCTGATTGGAGGATTTCGTTCTAAAGACTACCGTATGTGATTTAAATAGTCGAAAATGCGTGATGAACGTACGTTTGGCAATTTGTATCAAACGGCATATTTGGATTGTTTCCCGCATGAGAAACCAGTTTATGAGGTATTTTATGCTAAAGTCTATCGTATGGTTCTTCGTTTGATAGCGGCTTTATCCTACGTGATTGTTGTTGCTGCATATTATAAGGATATCGAACTCAAAAATACAGTGTTTCGAATTCTGTTTTTTTCCCTGTAAAAAATCTATGAGTGTTAAATTCACCAAAATCTATGCAGTTCGTGTGACTGTGACCTATAATATGAGTATAAATTGTCAGCTCAATCAAGTAAGGCATTTAGACACTATCACACTTTAAAAAAATTGAACCTGTACGCCATAATGATAAGGAATTTTTCCTTGTGTCCCTGTTAAAAAATCTTTAAGCAGTAGATTCATGAAAATTTTACAGTTTGTGCGTAATGACTTATAACATGTGTATAAATTTTCAGCTGACTAATAAGGCATTTGGAAGCTATCGCATTAAAAAAAATTTAGGCCCATAGGCCATAGTGATAAAGAATTCTTTTATTTGTGTCACTGTAAAAAAAAAAAAAAAAGGATCCCGGAAAATAGGGCACTTTTTAAAATCGCAAAATAATAAATATCAAATAATGATATTTAAAAAATGGCTTTCAAATTACACATTTAGAAATTTCAATTGATTTGGTACAACATTCATTTAGTATATACCTCGGGGAAGATGGGGGGCAGGGGGTAGGAGCAGATCGAAAGAAAACAATTGTTTTTACATAAACTCTTACCAATTTTAATGAAATAATCACTTACGATTTGTGAAAAAATTACAGTAAGTGTCAGGCAAACTTGAGGGGGGAGGGGGGGTTGCAGAGGAAAGTAAAATTATCTTTTATATCACCGTTTTACCGACTTTAATGATATATTCTATAACTATCACTTACTTTTTATGAAGATCACAGTGAGTGTATTATATACCTGGGGGGGGAACAGATAGAAATAAAATATATTTCTTTAAATTACTTTATTATTGATTAAAAATTTTTTGTACAATCACGTATAATTTATTGAAAATTTACAGTAAGTGTCAGACATACTTAGTAGGGGGGGGGGGGGGTAAACAGGGGGGTAGAGGAAAATAAAGTGATTCTTTATATCACCATTTTAGCGATTTTAATGATATATTCTATAACTACCACTTCATTTTCATGAAGATTACAATGAGTGTATTATATGGAAATAAAATATATTCTTTTTTAAACTACACTATTATCGATTTAAACAAAAACTTTGTATAATAGAGTACAATTTGTGAAAAAATCACAGAAAGGTCAGACATACTTGAGGAGGGAGGGGGTAACAGAGGAAAATAAAATATTTTTTATATCACCATTTAACCAATTTTAATGACATATTCCATAACTATCACTTTTTATGAAGATCAAAATGAGGGTATTATACATTTGGGGGGGGGGGGGGCAAGGGGGACGCAGATAGAAGTAAAATATATTATTCTTTAAACTACCGCATTGTTGATTTAAAAAAACTTTGTATCTATGCAATTTTCTGCTTATGAAAAATTACAGTGAGTGCACACATATCTGGACGGTTTGCTAAGGAAGGTGGGGGGGGGTGGGGGGGTGGGGCACAGAGTGAAGAAAATGTTTATATCACCATGCTACCTACTTTTATGTAACTTTGTACCAGTATCACTTTCATTTTATTAAAATTATAGTGAAAGTTAACTAAAGTTGATAAGGGGGGGGGGGGGGGGACAGATGGAAAATAAAATAATCTTTATAAACAACACTTATTATCGTTTGTTTTATTTTTTTATTTACATTTTGTGTAAGTATCAATTACTATTAATGAAAAATTATACTAAGGTATGCAAAAAATCAATGTATGATTTAAATCTATAAAAAAAATTATTCAAAAATGAATTTTCTTCTTTTAATCTGTCTCTTTTGTCCTTCCCTCCATGTAGATATAAAACACTTATACTCTCGTTGATGTTTAGCATCAGTTTTACAAGGAGAAATTAAAAAAAAAGTGCCCTTTTTCCCGCAATCCAAAAATTCAATACATTGTTAATATGAGACATTAATTAAAAGTTAATATCAAACATTGGTAAAAGATTATTCTAAAACAGAATTTTTTCTTTGATCTGTCTCTCCCCAACTCCTTGTAGAAACAAAAATTTTTTGCTATCATCCATGTTTAACAAGTATTTTACAAGTAACAATTAAGAAAAGTGCCCTTTTTTTCCAAATTGCAGAAAAAAAGGCACTTTTCTTAATATCTCCTTGTAAAACTCATGCTAAGCATCAACAAGAGTTTAAGTTTTTTATTTCTATGTGATTTGGGGGGGGGGGGGGAGAAAAGAGACAGATTAAAAGAAGAAATTTCATTTTTGAGCAACTTTTTTACAGATTTAAATCATACATTGAATTTTTGAGTACCTCCGTGTAATTTTTCATTAATACTAACTAATATTTACACAAAATGTAACTAAAACAATAAAACAATTGGTAATAAGTGTTTTTTAAAAAGATTGTTTTATTTTTCATTTTATCAACTATAGGTAACTTTCACTATAATTTTAATAAAATGAAAGTGATAGTCGTACAAATTTTAATATAAATAAGTAGCATGGTGATATAAAAACAAATATTTTTTTCACTCTGCCCCTCTCCAGTAGCAATTCGTCCAGATATGTGTAAACTCACTGTAATTTTTCATAAGCAGAAAGTTGCATATATACAAAGTTTTATTTTTAATCGATTATACAGTGGTATAAAGAATAATATATTTTACTTTTATCTGCCCCCCCCCCCCCAGATGTGTAATACACTCATTGTGATCTTCATAAAAAGTAAGTGATAGTTACAGAATATATCATTAAATTGATAAAATAGTGATATAAAAAATCATTTTGTTTTCCTCTGCCCCTCCCCCACCCCCAAAGTATGTCTGACACTTACTGTAATTTTTTCACAAACTATACATGGTTATATGATTTTTTGAATCAGTAAAAGGGTAGTTTAAAGAAGAATGAAATCTATTTCCATATCCCCCCCCCCTAGTATATAATGCACACTCATTGCGATCTTCATAAAATGTAAATGATAATTATAGAATATATCATTAAATTGGTAAAACGGTGATATAAAAGATAATTTTATTTTCCTCTGCTCCCCCTCAAGTTTGCCTAACACTTACTGTCACTTTTTTCACAAATTATATGTGATTATACAAAGTTTCGTTAAAATCGGTAATAGTTTTTGTAAAAACAATTTTTTTCTTTCAATGTGCTCCTGCCCCCCCTCCCCCCAGAAATATATACTAAATGAATGTTGTACCAAATCAATTGAAATTCCTAAAAATGTAGTTTGAAAGTTATTTTTTAAATTCATTATTTGATATTTATTAATTTGCGAATTGGAAAAGTGTCCTTTATCTGGGATCCTAAAAAAACTATAAGTCCTAGATTCAACGAAATTAACAGAGTTCTTGCTATGATGATTTACAAGGTGTTTAGGTGCTATTGTGATCACTCACACACACACGCACATCATCCTAAAAACAGTAAAAATGAACTCAGGGGACAACGTATAGAAACGCCAAAATCTCATAAATTTTTGACATGATTACAATATTTTCGTTACATAATATGTTAGGAAAGTAGAAAGAGTTTAGTTTAAACTTTATGATTCCTTTAAAATGTTGTATCTCAAATTCAGTGTTTTATTTTTCTTTCACGATGGATTCTATTCTGTTTCATACTTGCAGAATAATTTTGTCTTTTTCTTAAGATCACCCAAGTAGAATTTCATACACTATATATATATCCCTTATTGCTTTTCAAATTAACAATATCTGGTCAGTAATAGCTTTTTTGTTGATTACCGACAGGACTGGGTTCTACCATACTCATCTGTAGTCTCCCAATTAAAGCTTTCTCAGAATGTATCTGTCTAGGCAAGCCAGGTGTTAACCGTTATCTTGAAATCTTCCAAGGAATCGCACATCAGACCTATGTAAAGATAGTTTTCCTCCTATTCCAAGCGGAAGACTTTGTGCCTTCACATTTCTCATACTCTCCTTTTCACACATCTTGTTTTATTTATTGACGAATTTTACTAGCAGCAGTTTTCTCAACCAATTTAGATTATTTTGTGGGGTATATTTTTGTAAATATATATATATATATATTCAGTCTTGCATAATTTTTTTATTTTTCTTTCTTCAGTTTAATGTTTCAAGTGCCGCCCTCAGGCATTGCCTGAGTTGCTTAATGCCTAGCGACGGCCCTGACTGTAGGAAATTGTATTTTACTCCTGGCCAAAAAGTTTGGGTTATGTTAAACCCTATCAGCAAAGCCTATAAAAAGAAAACATTGAAATTCATGCCAAAATGAGATGGACCTCACGTAATTGTAACTCAAAGATCTCCAGTATATCATATGAAGTTGCCACATTGACAACCCTGACACACCAGTTGGGACCTATCATTTTCTGCCTTAAAACCTTTCACATAAGTTAAGACCTCTCCAGTTGCTCCTCTAAGAAAAAGACCCAAGAAAAGTACTGCTGTTTCCAGTATGGGATGTACCTCAGAAACAGAGGGGGAGGATGCAATACCTGTGCGACTGTTGTGTCATCAAACTCACGTGACCTCGCACCCAATGAAATTTAGGAAAAAAAACTTAACTGTAGTCAGTAACTGTCTTTCTACCAAAAAGGTTCGCAGAGTTGTCGTCTGTATGATTATTCTTATTTTGAAATGTTCTAAAGTTAAAATGTAATATTTATATTCTGTATATATTGTTTTATACTTTCATTAAACTTTGTCAAGTGCTAAAATAGTTGCAGAGTTTTCATCTGAGTTTTTATCTTTTTATTCGATGCCTCAAACTAAATTGTTTTTATGGAAAAGCAAAGAATAATTAGTCTATGGCTACATTAAGTGCTCTACCAAGACAGCCAGCAATATAATTACTTGTTTTGTTATTTATTATAAGAGGAGAAAAAGACAATAGCTACAAAACATTCATTTTATTACTTAAGTATATACAATCATTTACATTAAAAAAAAAAAAAAAAAAAAAATGATGCTTCAATATGAACGAATGAGCTCCCACAACAGCATGAGAATCTGTAAAAGAAAAGGTCAATGGAAATATCTAAACATTTTAGATAAACAATAAATAACAAATATCATTTTAATAAGTTGATAGAGATTTTTCAGGGTATCTGCTGAAATTTATAAGAGAATTTAAACGTTTATCCAGTCTTCAAATATTGATTTCCCAGACTGTCGAAATAAAAAGGTTAAGAGTTAATTTCTGATGCCTAAGATAAATTTTTAATTAATTACGTAAAATATATTTCACTTTATAGCTTATATTTTATATTTTTTCTCATTAAAAAAAAAAAAGTTTTAACAAGTATTATAAGGATTACAGTAATAAACTATGGGCGTATAAGGAAGTCATGTAGCATCCATATAATTTTTTTTTTTTTTTTAAACTAAAATAACAAACACATTTCCTCAAATTTCACGAGTTTTGATACGAAATGCTAAATTTAGGGACATTTAAAGACATTGTGTATTTTTTTGGGGAATTTCAGGACAACTTTGAGCTATGAAATTTGCAGCATTCTACAACCATTCTTTTTAGCGATGCCAGACAAATAATTCATTTCACAAATCATGATCACAAGACTTTCCATATATAGTATGTTATACTTTCCTTACATAGTATGTTCAGTTCAGAAAGTAAAAAAAAAAAAAAAAAAAAAAGATGTGATGGAACATTTTTGCTATTATTTTCGGATATAATAGGTAAAAATCTACAAGAAACAGTAGGGGGGGGGGGGGAAACTTTACCATATAAACAGTTTATTTCACCATGTTTATCACACATTTCTGTACAAAACTGCCAAATTTCACACTTTTATGTGAAACAATTTTTACAGGAAAGAAAGTGGAAACGACATAATAAATTGAAAAATGGTAGCAGTAGTAATTTTTTTTAGAACACATATATAACAATGCATCACTAAAGGGACAAAAATAAAATAATGAATAAGATAAAAATAAAATTTTAAATATATAATAAATGAATATCAAGTTTCAAATGAGCCTATAATGAAATAAAGAGTGTGATTAATTTCTTAATTATTATTTTGCATGATAAATCAATATGAAACCAGTAAAGTTATACATTGAACCAAAATTTATATTGAATAAATATAAAATGATTTATTTATATAACTTACCAAATTAAATGAAAATCTTTCACTGACCATTAATACCTGGTGTACTTGTGTCCATTTCTTCATCTGAAATAATCATTACAATTATTACACATTCTCAATTTAGATCTAAATATAAAAATATAAATGAGAACATTATTGTATTGATTTTATTTTATTAAACTACTTTTATTTCTAAAATTATATTTTGGATTGCACAAGTGACTATTATATCAATCAAAGTACAGTAAATATCTTTTCAAATCAGCTTGATAGCATTCAACTTTGCCATTTAATTTTGATCATACCTTCCTTTTTCAGTTAGAACTCTAATTACCCAGGCAGCAAATCTGACAACCCAGGCTATAGGGCTATCCAACTTAGGAGTTATGATTTAAAATTTTAAGCTTTGAGATTTAACAAGACAGCTTCTTTTTCCTCATGTCACCTGGGTCTTAGATTGTATAGAAACACTATGCTGCAGAAATTTGATATTCTTGAAGTTTCTTGTACAATCCTTTTTGCTTGTGAGCTGTTTACTTAAGTGAAGTCTAGTTTCTTATTCAACGTACTTTAAGTAAGGCAATTTGAATTTAGAATAGTTAGCAATTTTAAAAAGTAATTAACTGAAATCATATAGTTTTTTTTTTTAATTTAGGCCTAGATGGTTATGGACCATTCCCCTCCTCTGTGCAAATGATATTTCTCATTATGTGTTTTCTGAGGCACATGTTTGTACCTTTTATGAACTACTACTATTAACACTAGCAGGGCTTAATTTCTAACAAAATATGTGTGGGAACACTGATGTTTCTCAGAACTTGTGTTCATATGTGTTGTCTCTCTTTACGAGTCTCTTGATGAATTTTTATTTTTGAAGCTATATATCAAATCTTACAAAATTCAGCAAGGCATAGCCATTCCTGTTGTTCTCCTGTTTCCTGTTGATATTTTTAACTTCCTGTTAAATTAATTGTTTTCTTCACTAGAAATGAACTACTGCTTACTTTTCAACTCTTGATATTTTATTTTAATACATATCTTGAAATTGTGATTGCATTTTACTGCTCAGTAAAAGATAAAAACACAAACTTTTCGTTTTCGGTTAATTCTAACAATTATTGGCACTTGTGTAAAAAATGAGACAGAAAAACTACTAGATAGTTGTGAAAACTAGATAAAAGAAAAAAGATTGTTTGTCAAGTTAGATTACAGATGTCGATATATTTTATTAGAAAAGGATATTAATGGCTGTAGAGAATAAATAATAATTAAGAGACTATGAATTTTCAGAGCTGATGCACAGGAGAATTCAAGTGTGCAATATTAATGCATTCCCATGCAAATTAAGGCAAGTACCATAATGATAAGAAAGTACCACAGAACTGGCATTTTAAAGTAATAATTACAAAACTTTAAATAAACACCAAAAATAAAATATTAGGCAAGTTTATTGCATTTTATGGTGTTTATTCAAAGCTTTGTAATTAAGTACCATAATGATTTGTCTAACATGCCAGCTGATCAATCTGTTTGACCAATTGGTATCCCTAAAGATACTCAATGTTAAACTACTGCCTATAACATCATCGGATATGACAATATTGTGTATTGAATCTAACAATCCCATAGTAAAAGTCTATCAATGAGCACACCAGCCTTTTGAAAAAATATACTTCTGTCGCTGTTCATGCATGCATTACATGCCTACACAATGACTAATAATGCTACACGATTGATCATTTGCATAATTTACTAAGACAAAAATTGCATGCCAAATTTTATCATTGTAGCTTAATTCTTTCCAGATACATATATATATATATATATATTTTTTTTTTTCAACAGAGTATTTCAGTCACTTACAAAATAAAAATATTAAATAAAACATATTTATTGAATAAAAAAATTACCATCATCGTTTTGAGATCTATTAGAATCTTTATCTGGTAACTGTCCAGATTTTAGCATCTGTTTTAATCTTTCAACTTCCTCTAGAGTTGAAGCCTTTTTAATTGCCTCCTATAAGGGAAATATAACAAATAAAATATAAAACTTTTGTTAAAGATAAGCAATGTGCAAACAGATGTGCCAATTTTTCCATTAATTGTTTAATGAAAACCATTACTAAACAAGTCACTGGTGTTGCTATGCAATATTCAAATAAACTGCTTTAAGGTGGGGGGGGGGGGGAGCAAATAATGTGCATATAAAATTAATGATAATAATAATAATAATAATAATAAAAAGGTATAATCTTAGTTTGGCTATCTTATTTTTAAAAATTAGATTAAAAACTTTTGTTATTTAAAATTTTTTGCTGCAGGTTAGGACAGATGTTTTATCTGCTGTTTGAATTTTGAAACAATTCAAAAACAAGTAAACAGAGGCATGAAAATTCTTTACAATTCTCGAGTTCAAAAATTGTCAAGAAATTCAGTATGGAATTAATATGTAACAAAGATGTTCAAAACCATAAAAATAAAATAAAATAAAAATAAAATAAGTCTAAGTTTATTATAAAATAAACTTAGATTATTTTAAATTCAAAGTTTCTTATAAAATATTTCATGTATTTATTTTTACATGCAATAAAATTTAATTAAAAGTGATATTGTGCTGTATTTAATCAAAGTTCACAATATCAGTATTTAAAAATACTTTAAGATTTGTTACTAATTAACAGAATATCATTAAACAAAAACATTAAAATAAATAAATATTATCATACATTTTTATTAATATTCTGTTTCGATACCAGTTATTTATAGAAATTTAACAAATTTTCAATCTGCCACTAACTAGTTATTTATAAACAACATTTTTAGTACTACTGCAAAAAATGAACTTTAGTAATAATAAATCTGCATAAAAATAATTTGGCAGGGCACTTACATGACTTTGACACGAAATTATGATAGACATATTACAGGCATAAGACATGAGGTACTTCATTTAAATACTTAAAAACAATTCAAAATAATTTTAGAGCAAGTTTCAACTGACACATATCTTTGCGTGAAGATGGGTTGCAAACTAGCCCACAGACGTATAATTTTAATACTTTTGTATGTCGCTATATGCAAAATATTAGTTCAAACTTTTAAATCTTCAAGTTACATCCCTAATTACACAGATTTAGAATTATTCCAAGTTGAAATTTCCTGTTAATATCCATTTTTATTTTCTTCTACATTCAATACAATAGAACGTATTTATTTTGTAAAAATTTCTGACCTTGGGCTTTCAATGATTTACATGTTTCGAGATATCTAGAATATAATTTGACCATTTTTAGAAAATGTTTGTCTGTACATGTGTAAAAAAATTTTGTGGCAACTGTATCCCAGGAACTATTGCATAGAATCTCGTACAAAATCATATGTAGTTATACTTTGACATAAATTAATACCTATCAAGTGAAAATCGTGGAATGGCGTTGCCATTCCACTTTTTTAAAATTCTTAATATGGCAGCGTAGGAAAAAATTTCGTATAAATGTGCATAAAGATAATTATTTTTTAATAAAGAATTATTTAAAATAGTGATCGTCAACTGGGAAGTTTTTTCTATATGGGCGGCTCATTGTAAAAGTGGTGAACTCCATATTTTTTAAATATATATTTTTTTGCTTAACTGTATCACATATTGTCACATCTTTCATTATAAAAAAAGAAAAAACTCTAATAATTGCCTTAAAATCCTATATATGGTATTACATGTTTTTCTTAAATATTCATTATAAAAGTGAAGTTTCTAAGTTACTTCAAATTATTTTTAAAAT
Organism: Salticus scenicus; assembly: GCA_963930645.1. Taxonomy (NCBI): domain Eukaryota; kingdom Metazoa; phylum Arthropoda; class Arachnida; order Araneae; family Salticidae; genus Salticus; species Salticus scenicus. Next base: position 352,017,202 of record OZ005652.1, read on the forward strand.
TCTTATAACTATATTTGAAAAAAGCTCATTATTTCAAAATCAATTTCCAAGGAGATTATTCACTTTTACAATGAACGACCCATATGTAGGAGCAGCACCTCCCCCCACCCAGGGAGAGTTTAACCTATGAGAGGGGTAAATTTTCATTAAGGCTACCTTCCAAAAGAGCTCTTCAATGCTTTTAAAATGAATGGTTGAACCACCAATCTGTGATAATTTAAAATAAAGTTACTGATTCTGGTTTATTTTTAACAACAACAACAAAAATAATTCATTCTTTAAGATGTCATATAGAGAATAAAATCGACTTAGGGTTATGCTTCTCTAAAATGAAAATAGTTTGCATGCATCATGAAAAATAATTTGAATAAATTATTTGCATTGAGTGAGTTTGTATAGGAAAATATGGAAGAAAGTAATGTAGTGGCCACAACATGCTAATTTACTTATGCTAGTAATAGACATTTACACACAGACACTAACAACCTGATTATTGGATTTAGGGGACCTCAAAACATGTAATTATAGTACAATGAACAAAAAAAGCATGAAATGTAACAAGTTAAATCTATCAAAAAATTTTTTTTAATTCTTTTGCAAAGAAATTAAACATTTTTTTTAAATTTATTTTGAGATAGAATACTCTTATGATGCATATAGTAAAGAGTCATCGCATACACAACAATATATTGTTATTGGCACATTTCACATGCAGGGTTCCCACCAAGAAACTGATACAAAATAAGTGAAATAAATGACCATTTGAAAAGGAAAAGTGACCTGGGTGGGCAGATGTTTGATTACGGAGGTGGTGTGGTGTTGTAAGGCTGGATGGTTGGGTGGGTTTAATTTCACAAAAAAAAAAAAAAAAAAAAAAAAGCAGAAGGCTTGTTGCATTTACTTTGTATTACTATGCAATCTTTCTTTTTCCAGTAAAATTTCTGTTTCTTCCTTTTTGAGTTGTCAACAATTCTTAAAATTCTAATTATACTATTAAACACAATGTAATCAATCAGTGAATTTCATTGTTGCTTCGTGGTTTCATTGTTATTAATCTGCTTTGAAATTTTGCTTTTTCAATCCATATGACTCCTATTCTGGTCGTGGCAGGCTGGGTGAGTGTTGCCGGCGTGAAACTAGTTTAACCCCACAGGCAAGTCACAAGTCTTGCCACCTGCCTCCTTCCTTCCTATCTTATGTTTCTTAAATTACTTTTTCATAAATTTTGATAAAGTTTATGGTTTTAAGTTAAGATTTGTTGTGTTACTTTATTGATTCGTTTGTTTCGCAGGCTGTTAATTAATAAATCTGGTTTCTTTACATTAGTGTATTTCATCCACTGATAAAAAATTTTGTATTCTTATTGGTCATTGGTGTTTCAGTGATCTTGTATCTGTTGCTTAGCTTCTACTATGCTTAATAGATCATCATCATTATTATATATATATATATATATATATATATATATAAACTAACACAACAAATCTTAAACTATATCGAAATTCATGAAAAATAATTTAAGAAACTTAAGAAAGGAAGGAAGGAGGCAGGCAGGCGGCAAGACTTGTGACTTGCCTGTGGGGTTAAACTAGTTTCACGCCGACAACACTCCCCCAGCCTACCAAGACCAGAATAGGAGTCATGTGGATTTGAAAAAGCAAAAATTTCAAAGCAGATGAATAATAATGAAACTATGAAGCAACAATGAAATATATTGATTGATTACAATGTGTTTAATAGTATGATTAGAATTTTAAGAATAGTTGACAACTCAAAAAAGAAGAAACTGAAATTTTAATGGAAAAAGAAAGTTTGCACAGTAATACAAAGTAAATGCAACAAACCCTTCTGCTTTTTTTTTTTTTTAGGAAAACAGTGAAAGATTATTTAGAGGACAAAAGACTTTCTGTTTTTGTCTAGTGGACATGTATCTTATAAAATGAAGTTAAAAATGTTTTAGCCTAATGGTTTATTGATATTTTTGCTAAAAAAAATCTCTAATAATTTTTTTATAGTAAATAAAACTGAGAATTCTGTTTTGAAATGCAGATATAAAATAAAGAAGAACTTGCAAACCTTGCTCTGGCAAAATCCGTTAACATGTCGATTCTGTGTTTGTTGTAGAAAGTATTTCAGATAGTGAACTTTTTACAAATTTTACATCCTTATTTGATTTATCCAGAACATTTGTTTTCATATATCATGAATGACTAAATTTACAACCTTATTCGTTTTAGCATATTTAAACATCTGCTTTCATAAAAGCATTTTAGAATTTTTTTTTTTCTTTTGCTGACATTTATTTACAATTTTAAAAACTTGTAGTTTTACACTCATAGCTTTTTGCTATTTATAATGAGTTAAAAGTAGGAGAGGGGAGGGGTCACAGCCAATTGACTAGGCTAGAGTCCTAGGCCTGGATGGAATATGATCAGTGGAGAGTCTTTCGAAAGGATCCTAGCCCATATTTATGTGAGTTTCAGAGAAAACCATGGAAAACTCTGACCAGATAGGTTAACAAGCATGACCTGGAACCAAATCTTTCAGCTTTGAGAAGAGAGCTTCTCAGCCACTGGTGGAGTTAAAATTTTAAGGCAAAAATACATTATATACATTTGAAAGCTAACAGCCTCATCTCTTTTATAGTTTAATATTTTAAACAGATACAATACATAGAATTTTAATTTGTGAAATCTTTTTCCTCATATGAAAAGGATTTAAGTAGTTGGCAGAGTAGACTCCATTCAGTTTCCTGTCTTATATAATGTTTGTTCTAATACATTTCTACTATAGGGCATCCAACATACTACATTCATACTTGGCTGATCACTAAAGTAAATTCGTCTGATCACTTTGCATGGTCGCAAACTGAAATGCCCAATCCAATAGGCCACCCTCCTTCTGCTTCAATCATTTACATTAACCTAATTTATCGATTAATTTTATTATGGTCAGTTTCATTTCAGTTTTGATGCAACTACATGCAATTTCAAATGCAATAATACCCATAAAGAAAGTTCATGCAAAAAAGCTCAATGTAATTATGCCCTACATGCCATGCTATAATATCTTTAATTTTGAATAACTTAAAAGCTTTTAAAGTAGAATGGTGATAATCAATAAATTTTATAACAATATCATAAATAGTATTTTAAAACTGGTTTAATTTCTCAGATGAAAATAATTCACATTTATGAAAAATTTTGCCCTATTCTTCTACATTAAGAAAATTGTAAATTTCGAATAACTTGCGAACTTTTCAAGTGCACTGTACATAGTCAATGATGTTTATGCCACTATCATAAATTATATTATAAAACTGGTCTAACATTGTTACAATGAAAATAACTGCCATAATACATGTTTATGTGAAATTTCGTCCTATTCTCTTATGTTAAGAAAATTATACATTTTGTATAACTTATGAAGTAAAAACTTTTCAAATTAGAATGCTGAAAAGTCAACTGGTTTGATTTCTTTATGACTATTTGTTCATGAGATAATGTAAACACAGACTAACAAAGTAAGAAACTGACGGGCAATACACTGACTAAGACTTTTCGATTTCTCGAAAGGAGTATAAACGTCAATTTCAAGGTCAGAAATTTTTATGAATACCAAAGTGCACCATACTTAAAGTAGGACGGTGAACTGAAAATTAGAAGCATACAATTTTGATTTTTATTAAAAAAGAATACTAAAGTTTGAACTTCTCTATCAAATGTCATTATAATCCATGGAACGTACATTAAATCTTAGAATTCTTTGTATCTAGTAGTAATAGCAAGAGCGCATGTGACACCAGTGATAAGCTGCGACCTACGAGGTCAAAAGTTAAATTCAGATTTTTTCCATTCAATCACAGTTGAATTACGCCAATTCATTTGCACTGCTTCTAGTTTTGATTTTAAATGCTTTGGCTATGAGTATGCATACTGCGCATGTGACAGTGATATTTCTTGATGGTTAGAAGAAAAGTTTGTTAAATATTATATAGAATTATTACACATTAAAAAAAAAAAAAAAGTGGCCAATAAAGTGACAAAATAGCCGTTTTTAGCAAAGTAGGTGACTTTAAGTGACCATTTACTGAAAAAAGTAACTTTGAGTGACCAATTGAAAAAAAAAAGTGACTTTAAGTGAAAAAAGTGATTTGGTGGGAACCCTGCACATGTGTTGCAAAGAATGATGCCATTCAGCACTAAAGGAAAGGTTTAATTTGTAAAGAACTAAGTATTAAACTGAAGGAAAAAGAAAAATCAAATTTAAAAAATCTTACACGAATAGCTTCAACAGCAGCAGCATTTGGACTTGAAGTGCTTGCTTTGTCTGTTGAAATGTTGGAAAGATTACCTCCAGGAACAAAGGTTTTACTCTTTTTGCCAATTTCTTTTTCTAATTGTTTTCCTCTTTTGCCCTTGAAAAGTTTTGCAGATTCATCTCTTTCCTAAAATAGAGACACACGCACAGAGAAGAATTATAACAAATATTGTAAACTATAATAAACATTCACTTAATTTCATTTATTTGTGCTCTAGCTCTTTTAACTACAAAAAAAAAAAAAAAAAAGGCAAGGGTAGGCGTACATTCATTGCCTGGATCAAACCCGTCATTCAGCCTCCAAACCCCCAAATTGTCTTTCAAAAGGACATATTTGACTTCTAATTAAAAAAAATATATATATAAAAAATAAGGACCCTCGTATAGGTCTTAAAATAGCTTCTTAAATCACAACACTAAAGAAATAATTTCACAAAACTCCATATCTTATTTCCATTAGTTTGACTGGGCATTGCTGAGTGAGCAAGCAAGTCAGTCAGGAGATCTTCTTTTATAGATGCAGAGATGCCAAGTTATTATGGATTAACCGTAATCTTAATACCGGAAATTTTTTAATGTATTCTTTTGTAACAATTATATGCAATTTAATAAGTTTTATTTTTTCTTTATTGTGGTATGAAATTGATTTTTCCTTAGTAGTAACTTGGCATCTTTGTAGATGTAAATTCCTGCAATTAATTTCTTTTAATTAAAATACATATATATATGTATGTATGTATAATTACTTTTCAGCAGTTTTATTTTGCATAAGTTTTGTCATTTATAGGCATAGCAAGGCATACAAATCACATAGTTCAGACAACATTGTACATTATATTCTGCTAGCCTAACTATCAAAAATGACACATAAGCATAAGAATTGATATTAAAAAATAAAATAAATATATTTATTAAATGTTGATATATACCGGGAGTTCTAAACTGTTTGCTCAGAAAATAATCTTTTAAAAATATTGACATTAGACTTGGACTGAAAAATGCAAAATCTTTTATCTACGAATAATTAATTTTTATGGTATATATTATATAAGATACCGTATATTTAAAAAATAGAGAAAATAACTTATTATGGAGACCCTCATTAAAAGCTTCCAATTAGTTAAACGAACACAATCTCTTTAAAAAGTTATTTACAAAAACTGCACAAGTTTAAATGTAATTTTTATTGAGTGACTCAAATTTAAACTTTTGTACACTGATCATCGTCTGAGGGAGCCATCCTAAAACTGAAGAAAGTATACATTAATAAAAAATAGAATACTTATTTCTACAGGCACTATTTTAAACTTAGCTGCACACTAAAAATATAAATAGAATATGAAGTATCCATTAACTCCAATGCATAACTGAACTCTTCTAATAATGTTTTTGTAAATATTTTGGAGTTCTTCTCCAGAAATATTGTTTAATTTTATTATCTGTTGCTTAAGGTTATTCAAGTTTACAGGTCGAGTATTACAAACTAATGATCTAAGAAGAAGACCCCAAAAATAAAAATCGAGTGGTGTTAGATATAACACCACTCAGCGGACCATGTTATGGTCACTGAGGAAAGGGCAAGTCTGCCCTGAAAGTACTACGACCAAGTAAAAGAGCTTTATAAGGTATTAATTTTAATTATAATTAAATATGCGCTGATTTAAGAATTTAAATGTATATAATTCATTCAGTTTTAAAGATACAAGAATGTGGTTTTTTGCAATGATGTTGTTGCATTGAAAATACAAACTTTCTAATTGACCAAATTTGTCTAGAGGGGTCGTACAAAATTTTTTAAAATGTAATTTTTTGAAAATTAACAGGAAGATATTTTTATTAGCGTAGTTTTATTTCCTGTCTTATTTTGTACACTTTCGCAATTTACATTACCCTCTCACCTCTAACAGGTAAAGAATTAAACCACGTTTCAATCTTTTTGGGACACCCTGTATATAAATATACACACACAACATTGGTTAGTTTAATAATAAGAGAGATTTATAAAGCATTGTCTATTTATTTATATCTCTTATAATCCCCACAGCTGAAATACTTACATTTTCTATTTTAATTAAAACTGTCTATGTTTTTCCCAATAGTATTTATATTTTTATGTATGTGAATGGAATCCAGTTCCATAAAAAACAAATGCAAATACCTTTTTTTAATTATTGTGTGCTCTTAAAAAATTTTAAATTACATGTGTACTAGGAAAGGGGACTGCCAGATATCTGGATCCGGCAAAGAAAAAAAACCCGGATATTCGTATGTGGTCCCTCCCTCCTTTAACCAAAAAATAACTTACAATAAAACACACTAACTTAATAACGCAACAGAGAAAAAAGTAAAAGAAGTGTTATTTACTTATCTTAAGAAATAACATTCTGACATTAGCAAAAACATTTTATTTTTTGTGTAATGTTGAAAACATATCACTTTTTTTATAATACACAGGCTTTCTCAATAATAAAGTATCTTTAATTTTAATACAGACATAATGCCATGTTCCTGTAACCACGTTTGTTCATGTTGTTTCATTTGTTTTGTTTCAATGAACTTAGTACGCAGCAGAGTGATGTGATTCAATGCATCGACACTTTTTATTGGTAACCTTATTGTATCGGAACTTCGCTTTTGCGTCTCAGAACTTTGTTTTTGTATCAGCCATATTGCGTTGGAATTGGATAGAAGTGTTTTAGATGTTTTGATACACTGTAGTTTTGTGACCATTTTCCAAATTTCATATTTCAACTAAGCTTTGATATAGGACACCCATTGGCGATTTGTTATGCGGTGAAGCAATTCGGTGTATCATTCATTTTTTACTGACAATCTTTTCGTATCGGAACTTTATTTTCCCGTCTCGGAACTTTGTTTTTTATTTCGCGTCAACCACTTGTTTGTGTTTATTGCACAGTATTGGTTCTTTGTTCTTTATGGTAATGGGGTTTTAAAGGATTTTTTTTTTTTTTCCTCAGTGCAGGATGCTTTAAAAATGTAAGAAAAACATCAGTTTTAAACAAGAAATATAATTTTTAAAATTTGCTTTTTTCTCTTTTTGCTTTCAGTCTGAATTTTTTTTTAAGAATGAAAAATTGCACATCCCTTGGGATGCGCCACAGTATTTTTTTTTTTGCGTCCTGTTTTAAATTTTTTGTAAAGATACATTTTTTCCATTCTAACTAACTCAAATTAGATAACAAACATAGTAGAGCTTAATGAGAAACATACAGAAAATTTTCTATAGTGGGATATTTGATTTCAAAGGTTAAAAAATGATAGAGAAAAAGGAATTACCTTCTGGCGTATTTTACGAAAATCAAGAAGTCTCAGTTGGGGGAGTTTATGGATGACATATAAGCGATAGTGTTTCTTTGAAGCAATTGGATTTTTCATCAAACTAAAAATAAATGCAGATGTTAAAAACAGAAAAGGACAAAACTATCTGAGAAAAAATACTGATGTAGCAAAACAACAATTTAAACATAATAAATCAACTTACTTAAAAGAAGAAAAAATAAAAAAATAAATAAAATAAAATAAAACAAAATAAAATCATAGTAATGCACCAGGAAAAATATTCAATTAAAATTAAAGCATCAATATATTGCTACTCTGGACAATGTGAAAGGTCTGGGGGCTGCTTTGATTTAACATGAAGATTTTTGTCATGAGATAAGACTGCTAATTTTATCAGAAATTATCAAAAATATTGAATTGTGATTATTTAGAAAACATAAACATGGATTCGTTGCAAAGCTTTTTCTATTATCTTGTTGTTTTCTATTATCTTGTTGCATTTTCTATTAACTGTGTTGGTTGTGTGTCACTTTTATTAAAGAATAGGTATCTTATGTTAAAATATTTATTATTGCAAAAAAATATTATAAACTAAACAAATACTATGAACTAAGTGATGATTGAAAATGTATGCAACAAAAAAAGATGATGAATAATGAAATAAAAAATGATGATGTAATATAAAAAAAAAGATTAAATCAGATTGGTCAAAAATAAGAATAGAAAATGCATTATTTCAGCAATAGCTATAGATAAATATAGAAGATTTCGTCTGCTCTTAGTTTCAAACACAAATATCACTTGACCTCTGACGTCAGGTCGGAAGAGTTCACTGGTTTAAACTGTGTCAACCTTGATGTACAAAGCTTCCCCCACCAAATTCTTCATGATCATGAAAACAAATCCTACACTAATGTTTGATTGCAAAATGTTTTTTCAGAAGTTTGATCTCACTAATGCTTGCATATGCTCAAAGTGTTTATCTTTTTTCCCTAAATATGAAAAATCTAATTTTTCATTGTCTTCGGGTAAGTCTTCTTCAACTTATGTGTTTGAAAATTACAATTTGCAGCAAAACTGGTCAAATCTTAAAGGATGGTGAATTCCTCTCCATATCTGCTAGATTGCAGTTCTGCTTCATCTCACTACTGCAGCTCATTTGTAAATTAAGCTAGTGTTATCGTGTTTTCTCTTGCTTGCGACTGTTCTTGGCACACACACAGTTTCTAATAATTGAATGTCATGTTTCTTTTGACCATGGAGATGTTTGTAGAAGTATCACGGAAGAGCAAAACTGGCCCCACGGCGTGGAAAAGGAACAAAGCCTAAGTTCAAAGGTAGTGTACTATCACTTTATAATAATATAGTATTAATTGATAACATAACAGCACCATAGTTAACATATTGTGATTAATTAATCAAGATGATTCTATCATAATATGTCACTAATTTAACATACCTATGATAATTCAGCAGGTGATAATAACAAGTTTATGTAAGTTTTGACATGAAATACTTTGCAATAAACTAAACTATGAAGTATAAGTATAAATTAAATTTTAAAACATACAACCTTTATTCTTCATGTTGATTGCCGGACTAGTTTCGCATGGGGCAGCCCCAGCTTTTTCACTGGAAAAACGGTGTTCGAAGTTTGACGAAACTGACGTTTCCTTTTAGCTTCTATACTTTTAAAGACTTGGCGCCACTAACGATCGAGTAGTGCCCCATCGTTGCCATTGCAATTATTAACATGAGATAAAATTTCTACAGACTCCCTAACTGTGGCATAATTGTGGTTTTGATAATTTGCTACTTTCTTACATGTTCAAATTTAATATTCATATTTTCGTCTCTATTTACCTGCATATTCATATCGGTTATTTTTAATCAGATAATAGAATTCAGTTATTTATTTTTAATAAAATTTAGTTAAGCAAAACATTTTGTGCATTTGAAACTCCCAAAATCTAATATTCACATTAAATTTAGCGAAAATTAAGTTCTGATTTGTTATAAAACCGAGCAACTCTAAAGGAAATTGTAAAGGTGGAAAACCAAAATAAAAACTTTAATAATCTCTTCCCTTTGAGTGGCCTTGCCACCTTATTTCGAGTTTTCAGAACATACTGCCCAAACGACTATAAAACTAAAGAATTTTGGTTACAAACTTATTTTGGCTGAAAGTGGCAAAAAATTAGGTTTTCCCCTCAAATATTTTTTTGGAGATGGCCAATTTTGTAAATAGATAACACATATATATATTTAATCTTTTTATAAATTTTTGTGCATGACTTTCATAAACTTTAATTTTTCTGTCTTTAAATGCCAATGATGCTGTAAATAGACACATCTTGAGCATGCAATCCTTTGTGAGTCATCAGAGACAATGAGGAAAATTCGCTGTTAGTCCCAAGTTCTTTATTAACGTCTTTAATATGGGACATAAGACATATATTAATGAATCGATGATAATATACAATGAAGAAATTTTACAATTCTGGTTTACATTTCGTTTTATAGCTACTATTATCGCTAGGACCAGTACAGATTCCAGTCATTCTTCCCTTCACACCCCGACTCCATCTTCCTGCTTCTTGTCCCCGAGAGCTGGGTTGGCGTCTTTTTCATGGCGATGCAGGTTTGCCAGATTTGGCACACCTTACAGATGCACAAATATATATGTTCTTTTGCATAAAATATATATATCACAAGTGTGAAAATACAATTTAACTGGAAAAGATTTGAAAAATAGTTAAGAAGACTTTACATACTGTCTCCGAACACCGAAGCTAATGTTCTTCTACGGGGAATTTCGCCCTGTTATAATTTATTAACTAATACATATTACTAAAATTTGTTTTAATAGTCAGAAAATTTCCAACTGTTAAACAAGTTAGTGCTTTCTAAAAATTGATTTTCTTAAATTTTTAAGATTTCAGTTTTAAGCTAAAAATAGAAAATTTCACATTGTGAAAATTCATATTTTACAACTTCAAAATAAAATATTAAAAATTAATTTTTAAAAAGTGATAACCTGTTTAATAGTTGTTAATTTTCTAAATGTGAAAACGGAATTTAAAAATATGTATTAGTTAATGATTTATAATGAGGCAAAATTCTCCATACAATAAGAATGGTTTTGGCTTCCAGGGACAATAAGTACAGAGTCCTCTTAAGAAAAAGACACTGAAGAGCGGTGTCGACAGGGCTAGCTAACTCTCCTCTATTAATGCTAACACGTCAAAATTAATAAATAATTACTGCAAACACTTAATACGCATGGTTGAAGATCATTGCAAGTTTTGTTGAGACAATATCTGTATTGATAAATATAAAGGATTTAAGTCCATATTTTTTATTTTTCAGGAGACGAAAAATAAAGTTAAAAAAATGCTGTATAAAAACTTATCCATTCAATACAATTTTAACCAGGATATTATAATATACAATTTCGTGAATAAACTACATACATTTAATTTTGAAGTTTGTTTATTTTTAACAGATTTATATAGTTTTGAAAAAATGCCTGTAGGTCTTGACCTTTTATACCAAACATGAATGCTAAATTTCTGACTTGAACCTTTTTTACCAATGGATTTTCTCAGACTAAATGACATGGACTTAAATCCTTCATACCAATCGATACAGAATTTTTTTCTGAGTCTGACTATGTACTTAACTCAAAATCGACATTTTTGGACTTTAAATCCTTTATACTTATCAGTACAGATATCATCTGTACTTTTTTACAAGTGGGAGTTTTCAAACTTTTTGAATATACCACACTGTATTTGTGACCAAAAAGTTGAAAATGCAATTAACTAAATATATGCATTTCATTTAAGATGATAATAATGACGGGAGAGAAATGTTTTAAAGATTAGTGAATGACAAACACACAGGCAAACAAACAGGCACAAAGATTAATGAATGCAGCAAAATATAAGGTATTTTCTTAAAACATGAAATTAAAAAAATTTTATGTTTGTAATTGAAAACTAAATGAACAGAACTAAAGATAAGAAGGAATGAACATAAAATAAGAACAGATTACATAACAGCGGTAGGGAAAATGCTTGATTTACTCGTCACTGACGGATAATTTTTTGGATGTGGTGAATGGATTTTAATTCAATCAATTTCATTGTCGATATTGGTCATAGTAAAACAGTTAAAAAAAAAAAACTGTGAAACAACAGTGTGGCTTAATAATACAGTCAAAAGTGTGCTTCTAAGAGAATGAAAAGTTTCAATAGGCAAATTTAACAACAGCTTAAAAAATTATAAAATCTATTCTATACTGAAGACTGTATTTTAAGAAATTATGCTGTAGGATCTTGAAAGAATTCTACTGATTCTCAATTCAAATTACAATTGCATATATTTTGTTGTAAAGATTATCGACTATGAATCATATATTTTTGGCTGGTAAGAATTTCTAAAAATTCCCCACCCGTTACATAAAATTGAAAAAGGAAAAAAGCTTTATTTTACATCTTTGAAAGAACTATTTAAATATATTTAAAAAATATGTCTGCATTAAACCAGTAGCAGAAACAAGTGCAGCACAGCAGCAAATGCTGTAATTTGTTTAAAATTCTACAGATTAATTTAACATTTCAAAAAGAAATGGGAGGCTTAGAAATACAAATATAATTTACATTATATCTAATATAGAAAATTCTGCTACTGGGTGCATTAATTGCAGTAGCGACTAAGTTGATTAAGGGCAATTAGCCTTCTTCACTTTGCAAATTTAACTTCTAAAATCTTGTGTTTGAATTTGCTACATGCATTGAAGTTTAGACTATGTCACATGAAAATTACAATTGTGATATATTTGAATTATCCTTCATAATGTATTGCACTATTAAGATAAATGTTTGTTTATGAAATATAGAAGCTATACATAAGTTTAATAAAAATATGTAAATTTACCTTAACATAGTAAGTGTCTTAATAGTTGACAAAGGATCAATATCTCCAAGCTCTTGAATATGGTTATTTGTCAAGATTAAAGTATCTAAATTTGGCAGGCTTTCTTGTAAGTTCTCACCAATACGACTAATAAAGGAGGTTTCATAAATTAGTAGCATATCAAAGCAATTTTGAAATAACAAAATTTAAAACCGATGAAATATCATCAGAAAATTAAGAAAAATAAAAAATATACCAATAAGTTCAAATGCATAGATTTATTTTAAATATAGGTAAATACCACAATTCAGTAAGTTTTAAAATAAGTTTGCAAGAAAAATATTTATTCAACATATTTTTTAACCCTTAAAGGCACAGTGTCTCAAAAATAAAACACTCCTAATTAAAGTATTGACTGGGAGAAAAGTTTTACTTTTGATATATGCCAATAATACCCTGGTCCATTTAAAGTATGAAAAAAAAAAAAAAAATTTGAACACCTTTTAATGTGAAATTTAGAATTAGACTGACAAATTGTTTTGGTGATGTGAAAGTTAGAAGCAGGGTTGGCTAAAAACATCTGCTCTGAACTGTCTTAAAAAGGCGATTTTTTATGTGCGGGCTGACTATGCATTCCCAACATGCTTTATAAAGGGATTTTGTGCAATTTTCTCTTTCTCCTCTTTAAGAGGGGGAATCAGGGAGGGGGAGAGGGGAGAAGAACACTTTTTTAAAAGTAACTCTGCTCCAAATTATGTCAGGAAAGCGATTTTTTGATATATCTATTGACTATGCGTACTCAACACACACACTACAAAGGGATTTTTTTTATTCCGTCCTACCCCCCCTTTGGGGATTAGGGGGTACAAGATAGGTTTCCATGTGTAACTCTGTTCTAAATTATCTTAGAATAACAATTTTTTATGTGTAGGCTGCTTATATATACTCAATACACATTACAAAGGGATTTTGTGAAATTCCACCCTACTGTCCCTTACGGGGTGGGGCAAAAAAAAACATGTAACCATGCGTAACTCTGCACTAATTATCTTAGGAAGGAGATTTTTGATGTGTGGGTCGGTTATATGTATCTAACCCACAGTATAAACAGATTTTGCGAAATTCCCCGTAGACAGTAATACTAGCGCTCATGCTTTTTCTTTACAGTTTAAGAAAATATTAAATATACGGTCACTTCATGACTTACACAGTAGAATACAACACACAATTACAATAAAAAACTCAAAACATAAATGCTAATTTTAAAAAAAAACTTATTCCAGAGATTGTTTGAATTCAAAACAATTGCAAAACACAGTCAAATTTTGATTTTGGTGCAGATTCGTGACATCCTTCAGAACTAAAAATTGGCTTCAACCTTCAGAGACAAATGAACATACCTTATAGATTAAGTATGGCTTATCATAGGCAGGCAGTGGAGACCCGGATCTATTACAGAGAAGCAGAGCTGGCGAGTTTCTGCCAGGGCAGTTATAACCAGTCAAAACTGGCATGGCAGAAACTAGTGGCAATAACTGGCAGAAACTAAGAAATAATGCTAATAACTTAAATTTGTAGTAATCCATAAAATTCACATAAATATTTAGTATGTAAGCAATTAATCCAAAATTTTTTTAATGATCATATCAATATCTATTATTATTATTGTTATTAAAAAGTATGTGTACTAGTTTCAAGGCTAAAGGATAACTTTTTTTTTTTTTCACAAAAAAAAAAAAAAAAAAAAAATGATATTTTTATATGGTTATCTTGTACTGAACAAGTTTAATTTAAAATGTTATTCTATACAGAGCTGCCACGAGGAAATGCAATGACAAATGTAGCTAAAGTAGCCTTAAATTTAAAAAAAGTTGTAAAAAAAGTAGTATAGAAGCACTGAAAAAGTAGCAAGTAAGAATTTGTCAGAATAAAATGTTTTAAAGAAATATTGCAGATTCCCATAACTCATGATCTATCTTAGTGGTCGTTGGAATGATTAGTGCTTTGTCCTACAGTGCTGAGTGATGGGTTTGAGTCTTAGTTCATGTGTGGATCTAGATGTTCATAATTGCTCTGAATCCATTATATGCAATAGGCCTCTTATTCAACCTAATGTGCAAGAAATGAAAAGAGTGAAAAAAGAATGAATCGTTAATCTATAATTTGTTAAAATTTTTATACAGTTGGAAAGAATATTAAATGGCCTTTCTAAAGGTACCTTTCGTTAAAATATTAAATGATTAGTTTTTCATACAGGGCAATACAAAAAGAGATGATCAAAAATAAATAATTGTTAAGACAGCTTTAATTTTTTTTTTTTAAATCCGTATTTTTTAAAAACAATTGCGGCGTTAGAATTGGGAATAAGTGCTCTTTCAAATGGAACAGATGTACAGTCGAGGAAAAAAAAAACGCAACACCCGCTGTAATTTCGTTATTAATTGACGCAGGAACATATAATACACATCATTCAACAGGAAATTCAAAGCACTTTCTGAATATGTCGTCAAATTTTGAATTAGGGGTCATCAACATATTGAAGTGAGCGCCAAATTTGATTTTTTCAATAGCAACACCGAATTTTGACTTCATTTTCAAATTTCTGAGAGTCTGGCAGTGCGGAAAAGTATACTGTTTGTATACTTTATCTTTAGTATTTATAGAGTTATAATCAAAAATGAGTTAGGGGGTTATCTATAAACGTAGAAAAATAAAATTAAGATCCTATAAGAAATAGAAAAAATTTTAATGTTTCACACCGGAAATTTTTCAGGAAGAAAAAATATTTATAGCAATTAATAAAACGTTGCCTCGTTTTCAGTTCCTTAATTATCCTGAATTCAATTTTTTAGATTTATATATACTTCAGTACTGTTTTAGATAATTTTAGGTCTATTTAAATAAATTATACTTGCAATTACTCCATACAGTACTCTGTGAAAAAAGCGCAATATTTTTCAAGTAAAAGTGTCTATTATGGCTGTACTGATCACCAATAAAGCTTAAATTTTCTTTCGTAGGTGTAACATAATATACGAAATGAAATAATATATATATATATATATATATATATATATACAACAACGCATAAACTAAATCTTTTCGGATAAATTATTGTAAGTGTTCATGAAGTAAATATTAAACAATTTTAATAGCGCTTACCAGTTTTGGATCAGTTGAAATCTTTGTAACTGTACGATTCGTTTTATAATTTCTATGATAATATAATTTCTTAATTAACCCTTTCGCGACTGCTGTCGTAGATTCCCGTCGTTTGAAAATCTGTAACTCTGTCAGTGGGCGTTTCTTTCATAATTTGTGTGTTACATATTTCTTAAGTGTGTACCAAGTGTTCATATTTTTGCAATAAAATATACTATGGATAGAAATATATTGATTAGAAAGAATATAACTATAATGTATATCCATTTGTAATATAATTGTGAATACAGAAAATTTGTTCTGAAATATTTTATTTTGAGAGTATAATGCCCGTAGGCGGGTGTTACTGTCAAAAAGACAAAATCCTGCAGTCGCAAAAAGTGTTAAAATATATTTATAAAAGTTAAAGTATGTTTTTAAAAATGTATGAAGTTAAAATATATTAATAAAATTTTAAAGAATAAAGTGTCCTTGAAATAATAATCGTCCCCCTACAAAATAAATAAATAAGTAAATAATTAAAATAAAATAAAACATTATATGAAGCAAATGATTAAGCCTTTTTTAACTATGACGGAAGTTAAGAAACGATTTTACAGGTCTGTCTTGCATTCCAATTCCATTCGCTTTTTATATTTGACAATTTCACATTAAACCTATTTTTCAATTTAAAACAGTAAACGCCGCCTATTTAGTTAATTTTTTTTCTTCTAGTGTTTGTTTAAAAAATTCAAAATTAATCACCAATTAATCGATGAAGTAAATACCACTTGTGCATATTTTTGTCAACATAAAATAAGGGGTTTAACACGAATACTCAATGTCACATTTACTTTTCTTTACTGTATTGTTTTGTTTTGAAGAACGATGAAGGCGGGGCTTGTCTTCTTTAGAAAACAGAAATTCTTGATGCTAACGCTAATGTCTAAAAATCATCATTTTTGTTTCATTTCTTTACGTGTGACGTTATTGTTATATAATTTGACCCGTAAATAAAAAATAAAAGTATTTTGTTTAATTTTCTTTGTTATTTTTTAAGATTTGATTCATTATCTCATGCAAAACTATATAAGAGATGGCCCCCTAAACCACTCCAAAAGAAAGATTTATTTGTATCTCGAAAACCAATAATTGGAATGAGCTGCAAATTTGCACACCCATATTTTTCAGCATTAGGATTCATTTTATGTAAAAATTAATATAGGTCATAATTCATAATTTTTATAAATATGAATTTATTAATGTTTTTCAGAATTAAAAATATTTTTCAGAATCAAAAGTAATGATGAATTATGTTTGGGTTTCTTCACTGTATCACGTAAAAAAAAAATTATATCGATCAAGTTATTTTTAATGAAGATATTAATAAAAGTTTGAAATATGAATTTAACATTAGCACCTTCAAACTTTGAACGCTTATAACTCTGTGAAAAAATGAGTAAAATATACAACCAATATACTTTTTCGCGTTGTCGCAATCCCAGGAATTCAAATATAAAATAAAAATATGGCGTTACCATTGAAAAAATCAAAGTTGGTTTGCATTTTAATATGTAGACGACCCCCAATTCAAAATTTCAGTTCATTTTCTGAAACTACTCACAATTCCCCGTCGAATGATACCTATTACATTTTTCTACATTGATTAGCAACGAAGTTACGTTGAGTGTTGCGTTTTTTTTTTTCCCGACTGTACCTTACATATTGCAATCCATTACAAAAAGATCACTTTGAAAAAATGCACAAAATTTTCTAATTTCCTTTCTTCTTTCCACAGAAGGCTTCTGGATGTGCTTAGAGAAGCTATTTGCAAGTACTTTTATTAACATTAACTAGCCGCCTTCGGCGACCAGCTGGTTCGCGATCCCTGAAAAATCAGACTTTACGAAACTCCCGCTCGGTGGCGCCTGCAGCGCTTTTTTCCCATTTCAGGTCTAATAACAGCTTATTGGTATATCGTGAAAATAGCTTATTGAATTTGCAGTAAATTCCCGTGCGGTAGCGCCTTCGGCGCCCTCTTCCCTTTTCAATATCTGAAACAGCCTGTTCGCTCACCATGTTATGATCTTTCAAATTTCTGACTTTAGCTAAGTCCCGCTCGGTGGCACCTGTGGCGCCTTATCCCCGTTTTAGAACTTACAACACCTTCCTCGCTCATTAGAATTTGAAATATTGAAATTTTTAAATATGACAGCGCCATCTGGCGGTAGAAATTTCTGTAATATATTGTTCAATTCCAAATCAACAAAGCTTTCAAATGATGTATTACTTATGAAATTATTTTAATTAGTAGCTGAGATAAAAAAGAAAACCTAATCAGGAGACCTTAAAACGTGTAAATCAGGTGAAATCTCGAATTCCACTTTCGATAATATAAAAATGAAATTATACAAATTAGAAGCTGAAATACAAAGATAATACAAACATTTTTTTTAAAGATTTGTGTCTGACTTATCTGTGGTTTTCTCCAAAACTTGCTTAATTCCGGGCTATATACCGTTAAAAATTATTAGTACGAAATGTGAGCGAAAATCTGAATTTGAAACTCTGTAAAATATAAAAGAATAAAAATTTTCTGGTTTTTCCGTAGTTTTCTCCGAAAGTTTCGTACAGAATTTGAATGGCTTATATCATTTTAATAGCCTGCAATAAAAATACTTTAAAATATCTTTTGAATGATGTATTATGTATTACAATAATGAATATCTTTGATATATTTTAGACTCAAAATGGCTAATCTATCAAGGGCGATTAACGATTTCTATTGAAATCCGTCTAAAATTTAAGAATTCCAAAACTGCTTTTTTACAACCGAATTCATAAAAAAAAAAAGGAAAAAAAAAATCAATATTATTCCGTTAAAAGTAACTTTTGGTGTCATTAACAGATGAAATAAAAATGAATTTAAATAAATATAATATGTCTATTTATTTTATTTTTAAAGCTATACTTTAGATTTTTTAACTGCATACAGGTGAGCCATAATGACGGGCAATTTCGAAGTTCTGCTTTTGATCGATTTTAAATTGAAAAAATTCAAAAACTGCTTTTTTTATTTCCAGTACTCTGTCACGTGCTCGAAAAACGAAAAGCAATTTTCCTGACTGGAAGAAAATTAAGCCAGCATGTCTAGCACCTGGTACTGAAGAATCTTTGATAAATGAAATAACTGTCTGTTGCCAACTAAATTTCATACTTTAGTTAATTTAAAAAAATCTAATTGCTGTAGAGATAAGCCACTTGCACTCTTAGATTCGGAAAAAAATCCCCTTTCATTTGGTACTAAATTCGTAATGATCGGACTAATATTTCTAATTTATTTTCCATTTTTTCTGCTTTTAACTCCATTAAAATATCTATTTTTATGCAATTGCGGTGAATTCTGAGTAATTGAGATCGCTTTTTGATTAGACATGGGTCTACATTTTAATTAATATCTCTGCAACTAATTAAAATTTTTAAATTCTGTTTTCACTATGCATTCGGGCAGGCTTCGGAGCACCCGTATGTCAAATTTTGTACTTCTGCGTTCAATAGGGGCTGAACGTATCGATGCTCAGACAGACAGACAGACAGAGAGACAGACAGACATCTTCCTTTATTATTATAGATAACTTTAAATTTAAAACATTTTAAAATATACAACCTTTTTAATTCTTCATGTTTAATTCTTCAACATGAAGAATTAAAAAGGTTGTATATTTTAAAACGTTTTAAATTTAGATGTTCACTTCATGGTTTAGTTTTTTATAAAGTATTAATAACTTTGTTAACTAAGGTGATATAAATTTCTAATTAAGATAAACGTGTTAGTTGGATTATTTCAAAAACATCGGTAATCTTTTGCGACACTGAGGATCGTCTTGTTATTTTACACGAGGAGATGCAGTTGCAAACAAAGGGGGAAAAAAAAGGACAGTGGAGCAGCAGCAGAAACTTTTTTTTTTTTTCCATTTTAAATCAAAGTATTACCATACTTTATTTGCTATTTATTCTGAACAAAATGCATAATTTTAAAGTTTGGTACCAGGGTTGGGTTTCTTCCGGAAGAAACTAGTTTCTTCCAGGACAGTGGAAGAAACTGGAAAAAACCGGAAGAAACTGGAAGAAATGGAAGAAACCGGAAGAAATGGAAGAAACTAACCAGAAGACAAAACAGATGTTCGAAATTAAAATTTATGAACTATATAAACTCAAACCATAAATATAATGTGAAATCTAAACTATAATCCAATTAATATTAAAAATATTGTTAGAAAAATAAGTTATTTTATAACAAACACTAAATATATATAGGTCATGGGTTTTTACTTTTTACTTTTTAATGCTGATATTTTTAGAACTTTTTGCATATATACTATCTCATATTAGTATACATTCAGACAGTACAAGTGATAATAATTACGGAATTAACAATAATATTTACACTTTCTTTTAAAGTATACAATTTTTTGTATAAACTCGAAGCTGGTAAACTGTATCAATAAGTAATATACCTACTTTTAAACTCTCCTGCAAGTTCTATAGGATTAAAAAAAAAAAAAAACATAGTTTGTATTTATCTATTTTAAGTTGAAAAATAAAGTGCAGTACTGAACTACTCTAAAAAACATTTGTTTTACAGTTTTTAACTCCCTCTAACTCTCAAAAATTTTGTCTAGAGGTTGTGCGGATTATAGGAATTTGTAGATTAGAGATCATTGCCTTGATTTACAGTTTTCTTTTGCAGATACAGAGTCAGTTATTATTAATTCATGAGAATAGACATCAGAATGGAAAGACGATTTCTAATAAATTTTAGAATAAAGTATTTCTTCAATATTAATAAAACTAATCAATCACATTCATATATGATAAATAATTTAAGCATATTCAAATAATAGGTACCTATAAAATGTAAACAAACATATTTAAAAAATATGAAACTAAATATTTTTGAAAGTTCGGAAATAATATTCATCACTGATTAATTTTGTTAAACATTGATGTAATAGTGATTTGTTTTAAGCACTGTTCTGTGTATGAATTGCAGGATAATAAATACAAGAATGTTACCCCCCCCCCTCCCAAGTTGAGTTTCAAAGCAAGGATTAAGCTAAAAATTTTATTAAAAAAAAGTAAAAATGTGAGAAATGTGAATTTATTTGAAATATGAGATGTAAATTTCTTTTTCACTGTACTGTATTAGGAAAAGGAAGTTTTTGATGACATTTTGTAATACAGTAATTATTGAATACTGGCTCTTTTAATTAACTGAATGTTTGTTAAGAGCTGTTTTATCAGAAAGTATAAGCAAGTGATACAAACTATTATTTATTACCAGTTAAAGAAATAAAATTGTCTAAATAATAAATTATAAAACTTTATGCTTTTTAAATTGAAACTGATTTTTTTACTGGATTTTGAGTATTTTGGAACGTGATTATCAGATACCAAAGATCACTTCGGTAAAAATCTCATAATTATTAATTAAATATGTAATTAAATTTTTATAGGTATAATTAAAGTTACTTAAAGTTGTTTATAAGACAAATGCATCAATTGTATCTTACAAATCTGCAATTTATAGGATAAATTTTTAAGAAAAACAGTTTCTTCCATTTCTTCCACTTGGAAGAAACCTATTTCTTCCAGCCGGTTTTTTCCATGGTTTTTTCCGCAGTTTTTTCCGCCTTGGAAGAAACTTGCCAACCCTGTTTGGTACTATTATAAAGGCTCAGATAATGCCATGAAATGGGCTTTGACAGTTGTTGTCAGTTTCTGCCAGTTTAAACTGGTTATAACCACTTTCTGCCACTGGCACGGCAGAACGTCAGCCCTGTAGAGAGAGAGGGGGGGAGGGAGGAGGAGACAAAGATCTTAAATGAGGTTTTAGGTAATTTTAATGGAAGAATTTTTTTCTGTTTTTATTTAGTTTTCATAGAAAAATTAGCACTTACTAAGAACTATTGATGAAGAATAAATACTTCTAAAAGTTTTATTAAAAGTTGAAAGTAAAATAAGCTCTTATAAGCAATTTCTAAAAACAAAAACCATGGAAATCCTAAAACCTAAAAAATGAGAAAGAAAATATTAGTTAAAACTTACCAAACTCTGTTGTTGTTGAGGAAAAGTGTTTTCAAACGTTTTAATAGAGGGAATCCATCTAGTTTTCTAATATCATTGTCAGAGAAATCAATACAATCAAATTGATCCTGCAAATCAAATAGTAAACAAAAAAATATTATAATTTAAAAAATAATAATAAGACATATTGATAAGCAGTTAATAATGTGATAAAATTCAGCTTCTATTCTTTAGTTACTTTCAGTTTCTATCAAATATATGAAAAAAAAAAAAAAATCTCTTTAATATATCATAAATTATATTAAAATTGGTTGGGTTTTAATTTTTCACCATACATTGTTATGATGCATGGGATTTAAAAAAAAAAAAAAAAAAAAAAAAACATTAATTAAAAAGAGAAATATTTCAAATGTTTGCATGTAATTTCAAGATTAAGAGAATATTAAAATTAATAACACTTTTACAACACAACTTAGCTTCAAACAAAACCAAATGTTTTTAATAATGGATTTTTCAGCATTATCCATGATTCAGTACACTATGTTAAAAAAATAAATTGCAAGTTACTTCTTATGTATACATTCAGCCTAGAGTACTGAGCCCTAAATGTATCAAGATTTTTCAATGATTAAGTGAATACAAAAATTTAAGTTGAAGAAAAGAGATATTTTTTAACATTGAAATTGTCAGAGACCCACCAAACTTTATTCAGCAAATTGGACCCCTCCCATGCTTAAAAAAAAAAAAAAAAAAAAAGGACAAATTGGGATTGATAAAATACATGCAGCAACTTTACCTGCCCCCCCCCCCCCTCCTCTCCACTCCACTCCACCCACCCTTCAAACAGAAAAACATATATACAATATATTATATGTATTGTATTCCATCAGACTTTAGACAATTTTGAATTGCAAATTGTATGTGATAGTGGTTAAATCGAACCCTGCTTCAATATATTTATTTTTAGAAGTTTATAACAAATATGTTTATAAAAAATTACAGTTTATTTGTATCTTAAGTGTTTTTTATTTTTTCAAATACCTTTATTTAATACAATTTGAAAAACCCTTCAGTAACTGAAAAAATGACAATTTTCTTACTTTTGAAAAATATAATTTCAATCTTAACTATTTCATTAAATTTATAGTTTTTTAATTTACAAATTTTCTAGCAATTGTAATTTCTTTCCTTTCAGTAAGTCTTTCAACAGTTTTAGATTTGACATGCTCTCAGTATGGATTGGAATAAAACTAGACATTATTGACATTTATGACAAGTTAAAGTTATTCGATAAAATATTTTAATGCATACAATTTTTTTCTTATTTTATTTTATTTTTATTTTTTTTAAATATGACTGAAATTCAATTAGCAGAAAAGTTTTTAAATGGTGAAGAATACAATAAAAGAAGCATCTTTAAAAATTAAAGACGCGTTTTGAAAAATTGCATGTTTCTTTAGCATGCATTGCATATTTCTGATATCACTGTCTTTCACCTTCGTAATGTTAGAATATGTTTCGGAAGACTGTTGATAAAAAGATTTCTTTTATATATATGTTGCATCTTTGCTTTTTACTGACACTTTTAAAAAGTCACATTCTTTCAATTATTTTCTTTAATCCTAATTTTATACATCTGCAAGACTTATCTGTCAATTTGATACAATTACAAAAAAAAAAAAAAAAAATATTTTATAAGAGTTACGTATTTTTAAAATTATTTCGCTTTGATAAACAAAAACATATTGCTATTAGTATGATTGAAAACTGCTAAACCTATTCATTAATTGAAAATAAATGAAACATTTTATAGAAAATTGTATTTTACCATGATCCATACTTGCCAACCAATTTTAATTAAAGAAGGGAAGATTTTTGTTGAAAAACCAGAAGATTTCATAAAAAAAGGGAAGTTTTTTTTTTTTCTCTCTTTGACTATTAAACAATACAGTTTTACAATTTTAATATTTAGAAGCAATCTATAAAAACGTTTTACTATAAATTGATTATACTAAACATATAAAAGTTTTAAATGATGTTATTCCTCTTCAACATATAAAGATCTACAAAACAGAATCTATAAAATTTATTTAACAATAGACAAAAAAACTTAGTTAAGTTAAAGTATAACTAATTTTTTAAATAAATATAGAATATGATTTTTGTGTATGTACATTAATCAAACATATAAGAAATAGTAGCAGTAGCTAATTATCAGTTTCAAACGTGCATAAAACCAACTGAGTATTAATATTCTTAAATTGATTTGGGAAAAATTTTCCTACCTGAAAAAATTATTCTTCATTTTTTCCCCATGTTTACACATTTGGTATAAATATGACATACAAATATTTAATTTAATTGAGGAAAAATAAACAGATTCATTAAATTCAGCAATAAAGATCTAAAAATAATTACATATGCGAGAAATATTGAGCACTTCCATTGCTTTATTGTTTCTAGAATTGATCACAATCCGGGGAAAGGATGGGGGGGGGGGGGGGGGGGAATACAAAAATAATTACAGAGTAAGAAATATTTAAACTCTTTCAACTCTACTTCTAGAATCTAATGTAATAACTTTAAAATTAATATTATTATTTATGTTGCAGATGGATAAAGATTAGGAAAGAAAAGACTTCTGGAGAACATTTGATTGCTGATCACTAATTGTAGATAAATAAAGGAGGGGGGGGGGGGGGCAAAAAATAACTACATCAGCAAGAAATATTTAACAATTCTATTTCTTTAAATGTTCTAGAATCTCATAAAGCAAGTTTGAAATGAATATTGACATTTAGGTTATGGATGGAAAAAGATTGGGAATCAGGAGTTTTCGTAGAACATTTGGGTTTCTTTTTAAAACGAACGATATCCGCGATTTTTTTAAAAACGGAAGATTTCATCATCTGTCCGGAAGACACGTTAAAAAACCGGAAGTCTTCTGGGAAAACCGGAAAAGTTGGCAAGTATGATGATCTTATTAACTCATTTTCTTGTTTGTTTGTCCAGTACAAATCCTGCAATTGATTTTTAACTAACTTCCCAACTTGCTAGACATTTGAAACTTTTAGAATAGCTCAGAACATGATGACAATGCATTATTTTAATACTTTTAGCCATCTTTAAGCAGAATTGAATTCATTTTCAGTAAATTTTGTTTTGTATGGAAAGTTAGTTTGGAAAAAATCTGCAAGGTGGCGTTTCGATCAAATTCAATGCTTGCACTATTGCATAACAGTGTTTGACGATTTTGCAAACAGAATACATGTGAATTTAGCTTGTTTACAAAAATATTATGCAAAAAATTATAAAAATTAAAAGCTTTGTTCGCACATTATCCAAATAAAAATTTGCCTTAAGCATTATTGTTTGTTATTACATTGTTGTAATTATTTGGGTAATGTGTTTATATGTTTGTCTCTATTTATATGTGTTTATATGTATATGTATGTCATATACAGGCCCGTGCTGGGTACCTTAGAGGGCGGTGGATAGGGGGTCACGAGGGCGCCTTCTGTTCCGAGCCGAACCATGTATGAATATGTAATATATATACAGAGTTTAATCTAGCTTTTTAAAAATGGCACCCCATTTGTAAATTTATAAAATATTTTGTGAAAAAAAATAAGTTTATAATAATTACAAGATAAAAAAAAAAAAGTTTTATGTACCATGTTTTTAAATTTTCTGCTGAATCATATAAACGCTACTGAAGGCAGCGGAGAGCCGAAATAATTGGTTAAAAATTTAGTTAAAAATCGATTACAAGATTTGTACTGGACAAACAAACAAACAAGAATCGAAGTTAAAAAAAACATGGTTAAAAAAAAAAAAAAAAAAAAAAGGAAAAAAGCAGCAAAGATGTATTTTTTAATTGATAATATATATGTACTAGCAGGCTTTGCACGCTTCGCTGAAATGTAACAATAGTGCAAATTTTTTTTATTCTGCAAAAATTTACGAACAGTCTGATTTTTTATTAAAATCTATATATATTCTTTTCCTGTTTTCTTTTTAACTGTTATGTTAAGCATAAGTAAAGGGGGGAGGGGAACCTTGCCAAAAATGTCTCTGTGATTGTATCAAAAGGACTTAATTTTTATGAATTGGTTGTCATTTGCCTCTGCTTCAGGAGATTAGTATTAAGATGAAATATATGAATAAAACGCACTGTGTAGTTTTTCTTGTTTATTTATTTATTTCATAAACAAATTATAAGTCGTTTATTTTAGCTTAATGCCAAAAGACAACAGAAAAGAACAAAAAAAAAAAAAAAAGGTGATTTCATTTCAGGTATTTTTTCTGAAAGAAATTGTCCTCTCCTCTCACCCTTAAAAAAAATAAAAATAAATTAAAACGGATGTTGGCGCCACATCCATAATGCATATTCATTACGACTATAAAATTATGCGGTTTTTTTTGGTAAGATATAAGGAATATTATATTCTAACTTTTGAACGGGAATTGATACAGTCACCAAAAGACGTGTATGCATCTCCTTCAATAATCATCGCATGACAGAACTGTTTGCATCAAATTCACTGTCTTGAAGAGACGTTTCCAGGGGTATATCGCAAGACATACCTTCCTATTTGAAATTTTTTTAAAGTTGCTTTCCCAGCCTCTTCCCGGGCCAAAATATTTTTATCAAAAGAGATCTTCCTCGAATTCATTGAACATGAGTTTCGCCATTTTTCAAAATTTCAGTGCATTTCTGAGGTAGACGGGGGAAAGGAGGTACTTTTGGCGGGCCCTGTATACATGCATGCATACACACACACACACACACACACACACATATATATATATATACATATATATATAAAATAGAAAGAAACTTACATTAGAAATTATTAAACAAAATATTTTTTGAAATATTCCCTTATTCTTAGTATCAGAAACGTAAAAAATAACAAATATAAAGTTTAGGCTGATGCAAAATTCTCTTATCAATTAATTACTTAAAAACAAGAAATAAAAAATCACACGGTTGAAATGGATTATAAAACACTTTCTAAAAGTGAAATTACTCGTTAGATTGTTTAGCTTTCAATATTTTAACTTTATTTCATATATTAAGTCTACAGGAAAGTTCTGTGTTTTGGAATGAATAAGATTTTCTTTTAAAGACTTATTTGTTTGAGTTTTTATTAAATTTGTAGAGCAACCGTTGCTAAGTAAAACAACTTTATAATCTAAAAAGAAGAATAAAACTACTTCCAAAATTAAAGTATAAAATATGTAAAATAATCCTGTTTTACTAAATTAAACTCTGTCTCAGACATATATATATATATATTTATTTTTTATTTATTTATTTTCTATTTTAACTACACTCAGGACAAGGTCTTACAATTCAGACTATTTCACATTGAGATACAACAATTTCAAATTTGGAGCTATAATCGTTTGAAAATAAAATAATAACAATTGCATATTTCTACAGATTTTAATAAAATTTATCTCTAAAAAACACCTGATTTATATATATATATATATATAGGAATAGATTATCAATGAATAAAATAAATTGTCCTTTTATGTTTTAATTATCTTTAAACTCATAAATTCGTTGGTATTTTCATCTCTTTTTCATTTGCTGAGTATTGTAAAGGAATTAAATTATTCAAATTATATATATATATATATTTTTTTTTTTTTTTACTTTCTGAACATACATAAGAAAGGAAAGTTTGTAATAATAACGAAACTTTTACATTAAGTTTCGGTGTATCTATACGTTTTAAAGTTGCTCGAGAGTTTATTTTTGCTACATTTTTACGAAGATGTATGTAAGTGATAGCGTGTAAACGCTTTGTTCGAGTGAGCTAAGTGTTGATAAGTAAGTTATAGGTCACCGTAGCATGAATGTATAGATTTTGTTGAATCTGGCACTGTCATTTTTTCTTTTCTTTTCCTCTTTTTTTTTTTTTTTTTTTTTTTTTTTTTTTTTTTTTAATAACAGGAACAAACAAACAAACAAACAAAAAATTCTTTATCACTATGGCTATGGACAGAAATTATTAAAAGTGTGATAGTCTCCATGCCTCATTTTATTGAACTTTAAATTTATATACACGTTATAAGCAGTGCTGCCAGATTTGAGGGAAATTTTTATTCAACATACACCGTTAAATTTTACTTGTAATGGTTTACTCATACCATAGACGAAATATGCGAAAGATGTTTGGAAAAAGTTAGTAAACCGTTTCAATTAAAATTTAGTGGTGGTTGTTAAATAAAAATTTCCCTCAATCTGGCAGCACTGGTTATAAGTTACCAGTTTTGATGAATCTAGCACCTGTATATTTTTACAGGGACACAACGAAAAATTCTTTATTATTTTCATTATGACCTGCATGAACAAATATTTAGAGAATAATAGTGTTCTGTTAAATTAAACAACGTACTATTTAGGGAACAATACTCAAACAACCTATTAAACTTTTATTTTTTGTTTATTTAACGACTTCTTTTGCTTTAATTTGTTTAAATAGTAGTTATAGTTAATTACTTAATGTTCGGAAAGTAAAATGGAGTCACTATAGATTTTTTAGCTCTTGCACTATAAACAATTAAAAAAAAAAAACTAAAGAAAGAAAAATTAGCATTGATGGGAATTCCACAATGAAAGAGAGAAGTAAAAATTTTGCTTAAAATGCAAAGTACATTCATATAATATTAGAGAATAATAATTTTTTTTACCTTTTATTGGGATCCATTGTAGAAATCAACTCATTTAATTTCTTTTTTTAATATTCCTTTAAATTAGCAGGGAAAAAAAAATCGATTTAATACTATACTAGTACGTGTAGTAAGAAAAGTAAGCGTAAGTCGGGTAAAAATGCTTCCTTTTGAAGGTGAGGTCAGGTAATTGCTTCAAAAGGTTACCCTGTCAAGCAGAATAATTAACGCCAAATTTTGTTTGACACTGGATACATATGTCGTTCTTCGTATATTGGCGACATTTCTTTTTCCTTCCCCTCCATTTTTTTTAAGGAAAAGTATATGGTATCACACAACAAGTATTATAGTTGAAACATATAATGCATCATAGCTTCGCCAATCGCCAAATTGGGTTGCTCATCTATTGAAAGGACAAAAGAGGACATGTGGTGGACACATGAAACATATGGAAGTAAATGCTTTCGATTCTGGAATCTGGGAGGGTTTATAGCATTTTCTGTGAAGACAGGGAGGGGAGGGGGGGGGGATATTGAAAATGATTTCCTCTCAAAGATTCGAAGATCCATTAATCCTGATTTTTTTTTTTTTTTTTTTTTTTTTTTCAGACATTTTAAGGCTAGGAAAAATATGTATATGTATTTCTTAATGTTTCATCAATTAAAAGAACTTTTACCCCCAACTTTAATTTTTTGGAAAAATCATTTAACATAATTCTCTTAATCATTAAATGTATATTTTTCTATCCGTACCCATTAATATTTTTACTTAGAAATTTTTATATTTTTTCCTAGCATATAGTAAAACATCGATTTTACTGATTCGAAAGAAACGTTTTTCACTAATTAATAAAAAATTAGGTGTAATTTTTTTTGTTAAATTATTCCTTTTCATTATTTCATTCATTTGAAATGCATCATGCATGCATGTGAACTCTAGATAAAATATTTCTTTCTTTGTTTCAATACAATGTTGTCGCTATGACGTTCATTTCGAGAGTTAGACCCAGAAAACATTGCCTTTTATTAATTACAAGATTATAAATCTTAAAAGTTTTCTGATAATTTCTTAGGAGTTATTAAAATATGATAAAGCAATTTGATTTGGAATACAAGAAAATATTAATCAAAAGAAATCACATTATTAATCGTTGATTATGATTTTAGCCGTAACATCTCTTGTTGTTTAGAGCTGTTCCCCTTCATCTCCATTTAAAGCTTCTTCGAGACTAAACTCTAATTTCAAGATTAATAAAAATGCAACTTTATTATTACTAGCAGGCTACGCCCGCTTCGCTGGCCACTATATTTAAACGAATCTCCAAAAGAATTGGATCATTATTTATTTTTCACATCACATTATAAATAAAAACTAAAATAATTACATTGGAATCGCTCTAGACCTCGCATCGGGTACTCGCTGACTACGGCAGCTCTTTCTCTGCCCGCACTGTATCGGGAGCAGGTTCCCACTGCCTGCAGAAATCTCTTTCCTATGTATTTCAATATGGGTATTTATTGACGATAGGTGGGTCTGCCATTATTTAAGAACTACGATTTTAAAGATAACTGTATCTCAGTGTCTATTAAATATTTTAGTTTTTGAACCATGTATTTTATTGCTCATGCTATTTACACTGTATTACAATTTGATTCCGACCAATATAATGAAATAAAATAAAAAGTAGATTTTCTTTTAGAAGGAATTAAATACATAAAAAATAAATAAATTCCAATCAGTTTAATCCTTTCTACTATATACTACCATTATTTCCTGACAAATACTATAAATAAAAAAAAAAAAAAAAATAAAAAAAAAAAAACTTTTAAAGAAATTAAATTAACAAATGAAAAATAATTGTTGTTATACTACAAAAATTATACATAAACATAACTGTTATAAATACATTTTTAAATTTTAAATTTAATATATTTAATTTTTTCTACTGCATTACCATTTTATTTTCAATAAATATAATAAATTAAAAAGAGAAAAAAGATTCGCCCTCAAATAAATGTATTAAATAAAAAATAAATTGCATAATATAGCCGTTGCTAAGATACGCAGACGATTACAATCGAAGAATAAATTCTTGAAAAATGAAACATAAAAGCCAATGTTTAAAATAGAAAAAAACATTAATTTAAAAAATTCAAATTCGAAAAAATCTCGATGAGGTGCACACCTGCAGGGTCTCAGGTACCTATATGCCAAATTTGGAAGCTCTGCGATCAGTAGTGTGTAGTATTGTTCATGTTTGGATAAATGTATTTATTTTCCTGTTGGAAAAAAAAAATAAACTCGTATTTTTTTTTTTTTTTTTTGGCAACAATTAAATTATGGATTAAATTTAAATGGCTAATTTTTTGCTATTATTAGCTTGTTATTTTCATATTTTTATTAATTAAAAGAAAACTAAACAGAAATTCGAAATTCTGACTTCGATGTGCACAATGATCCTTCGGGGGGCACCTTAGTGTTAAATCTTGTGACTGTCCGAGCTACTGTTTTCGAGAACAGTGAAATATATAAACAAATATTGCTCACTTAATAGTATAAGATAATTTATTTTATTTTTATTTTATAATTATTATTTTTTTTTTCCAACTTTTTTTTTTTTTTTTTTTTTTTAACAGCTTTTTTGCATGTTTCTTCGCAACTAGCAGAATGACTTTATGATACTTTTACACAGTATTAGTAACATAATGTACTAAATGGAAATATTGTTTTTAATAATACATTTTGGTCTTAATTCCTTTCACAAAATAATGGTCATGGTGTCCTTTACCTCAGGGGTACAGATATACATTTATATATTATAAGCCTGGCCCGAACCTTTTTTAAGCCTGGACACCCAGTTATTGATGCATCACAAAGAGGTTTAAAATAAGTAAATATATACTACTAACAATAAATAAATAATATTTAATTCAATAAATATAAAAATTTTTTAGGAATAATAAAAATAAAAAATAATAAAGTTAATAATAACTTTGATAAAATACAATGGATAAAGAATAAACAAGAACAAAAACATACGAGTCTCTTAGATAATAAAACACATTCCAACTTTACGTACCCATTACACTGTTTATAACCATTAACTTTTAAATTTTGCTTTAAAAATTAAAAATCAAATTTAAATTGCACTTCGAGCAATTTTCATTTGCACCCTGAAAGATATCAGAATTTTTTGAGTGACTCTAACCCTATCATATTCTGCAGGAAATATGCTTTTCTGCATTTAAAGAATATAATGGTAAATTAGTTATGTTTCAAGTAATATAACGATATTAAATAACCTTTAAAGAAAGTGATATTTTAAAATTATTTTGGAAGTTCACGTAATCAAACTAGTAGCGCTATTTAAACCAACAATTTGAGTTGTGGAGGGAAGGAGGGGAGGGACATATCGAAAAAACTGCTTTTATGGCTTTACTTTTAAAGAGAAAAATTCAAAATAAATTTCTTTTGTGTAGCCCAGTTTGTTATATAAAATCTCACATGACCGCTTCCGCTTGAACGGAAAAAGGAATTTTCGAGTTAATTAATTGTTCGTTTGAAGTTGGTTTTTCAAGATGTGAATTTTAAGGAAAAGGCTCTCCTTCGAGTAATAGATGCAAGCCCTGAATACATTAAAGAACCATTTACGTCAACAACGGCATTTTAATTATTTAAATGTGTGGCTGTCCATTTTAATATGATATATATATATATATATATATAAATTATACAGTTTTTAGAGGAGCGCTTAACAACTTCGCTACAACACCCTATGAAATTATTAGTAAAACCATCCTTTTCGCTTGGACTTTCATGTAGGTGCGTAGGTCCCATAATAACATATAATTTGAAATTTTTTTTAAATAATTAATTAAAATTGCATAAATTTTTATAGTTAAATTAAAGATGTTTCATGGCGTTATGGCATTGATATAGAGCTCAGCTTGTTGAAGTTATTATAAATGAATTCGCCCATACTACTATTTTTCATGTGGGCATTTATACTGGTGCCATATTTTCATATCATAATAGAGAAGAGAGTTAAATATAGTAAAAAATAAAAATGAAGTTACTTGAACTTCGGTGTGCCAAACGGCATCCTTAAAATTGATATAGCTCCTAAACTTGAACGTATTTGTAAGGGCAGGCGCCCTGTGTCCTTCTCGTTCTCTTTCACATGATTCTGTATATTGAACCCTTAATCCCTTATTATAACATATATATATATATATATATATGAATAGTATAAATTATGAATATTTTTATGATTAAATTATGTGTGTTTTTAGTGCGCCCGTAACACTGTTTTTGCACCCTTCCTAAAGTTAAAGTAGTCATTAAAATGAATGTCAGTTCTCATCAATTTTTGTGCTGGTCGTTGTTTGTGTTTCCCGTACTATGTAATATTATAGTTGAATATTTATCAGTAATACTTTATAGAAAATTTTTAATAGAAATTTAGATTTAGAGCTATCTTGTACTGTCATCATCATGTAGAAAGAAGGTTGGATATATAAATAATCAAAATTTTAAAACAATTGATAACTTAATTAAGAACGTTTTTAGGGCGCCCTTAAGATTGCTTTCGCGTCCTTTTCATTTAATTTATTAGAATAAAATACCCTTATTTTCTCCGACCTGACACCTGAGTACTGTACTATTCCATTCACACTTTTCGTTTTCAGTATCCATGCAATTAATTTTCCAGAGGCAATATAGTGTCTCGTTTCCTCTATAATTCTTCCTCTTCTGCCCCTTGCACTAATGACTCATGACTGGATGATCTACAAATGTTATTCCTATGTTTTTCATCTGTTTCATTCTGTTCACAGACTTGTTAGTGAAAAGGGGAGTAGTATTTTTACGGCCTCTTCGGATATAGATTTCCCAGAATACGAGAATGAAAATTCTGAGTTTGGGGATCTAGATAGCCCAGGGCACTTTCTTTTACTTTCCCTCTTCACTTCCTGAGAAGAATGAAAAAGGAAAGGGCGCTCTATAGAGGCAGTAGTTGAAGAAATTGTTTACATGTATTTATCTCAATTTCATAGAAAACAACTGTTTTTCTTTTTTCGTAAAAAGGAGATAAAAACTGATCTTGTTCTCCATTTTTAAAAACGCGTTCCATTTTTGCAGAGGATAATTTAGCAACAAATTTTTTAAGTGACTGAGGGCGCCAAGAAAACCTAAGGCAGAGGGCGCAGGGGGACAAGTCCCCCTGTCCCCCCGGGCCAGCACGGGCCTGGTCATATAAACACATATATATGTACATATAAGACATATATATGTTTATATGTCTTATATGTATATATTTCTTATATATATGTCTTATATTTATATGTATTTATATGTGTGTTTGTCTCTCTATATGTTTGTAGGGTCAGTAAGAGTATGACACGTCATATATGTAGTTTACATTACACTTAGCCTCTCATACTCAATATGCCAAGACTCACCTCCACGCGGTTGACCCCCTCCCCCCACAATAATAATAATAATAATAATAATAATAAATGGAAATCAAGTGGGCTCTGGTATTAATGTTTGTAAAAATCTCATATATGTAATTCAATTAATAATTTTTTGAAAAATTTCTTATAATCACTCTCTTTATTATGCCTTTGATCATTTTCTTTCAAGTTAACAGGATAATTGAAGAGCTTGTTTCCAAAAGGCGTTAAGTCAAAAATTTCAAAAATTGACTTTTCTTTGCAAAAGGTCGCAACACACATCTAACAATATATTTTCAATAAGTAGAAGTCCCAAACGAAGTTTAGTCATAATGAAAACAGAAAGTGAAATCCGTGTTTTTTTCCAAAAAGAATTAAGTCATAGGTAAGTTTTGTGTCAAAAGGGATTAAGTCAAGTTCAACCAATTGTAGCGTGCCTTGAGATAACGAGGTTTGTCTGGACTTCGGTGAAAAGTGAAAAGTAAGAAAAAGGATGTTGTTGTAGATTGTCAAATTCAGACAGTTCTTTTTTTTCCGTAGAAAAATATAAAGAAGAATGTTCTTATAACCTTTATTATAATGTATTTGTAAAAAATTTTAATATTGGTTTTGGAACCCCGAAAAAAGACATTTCTTCCTTCAGTATTAGGAAAAAAATACAAATGAATTCAGAAAAATGTACAGAAAAAAGAAAAGACCCTGTTAACCGAACTTTTGATTCATAAACACCGGAGCAAAATATTTTATTCACTTTTAAGGGAAAAACTTAGAGGAAAAGATGAAATTACAATATGTTTTGACTGATGCAAAATCAGGGATTAAAAAATTATACCATGTTAGGAATGCTTTCAGCAGTGGATGCTCGTACTCAAAAGGACTTCATCTTCACATACTATTTACCAGTGCGTTGGTCACTCATACTTATCAGCAGATAGAATGATAGGCCGAGTGGAGACTAGTTTAAAAAAAGTGAATAAAATTTTACTCTCTAATGAATATTTTGAACATTTTTCTAAGGTTGGAAATCTTTTCGAGAATAAGAAACAGTCGAATATTTTAGATTGGAAAAATTTTGAGCATAGTCGTCTGAAAAGCAAACAAGGTTTCTTGATTTCAGAGGCAAAAACACTGGAAATTACGAAGCGAGATGTGGGAATCAAGACAACGCACTGTGGTTTGTTTTGCCGTCAAAAGATCCTGAAATGAGGGAAACAAAATTCTCCCATGCGCCCCTTTTGAAATAAAAACAATAAACAATATGAAACAAGAAAAAAAAAAACAGATGTTTTAAAATTAATTAACATTTTGGGAATTAACAAATTGCACGAATGTTTTTATTTTTATGAATAATCTTGTAACGATACTGCTAACGCTAGCATAAGTGAAAATAATGATAAAGATGGAGAAATAGAACCTGTAAATAAAGATTTGTAGTAAGTAATTACCTTCCAAAATTGTATAGCTAAAATTTATGCTGTATTTACATTAAAAAAATACTTGGATACTTTCAAATGGAAGTAAGTCATTTCATTTCGTTATTTGTTTGTGCCAAAAGGGCGTAAGTCATAGTTTTGTTCCAAAAGGGGTTAAGTCATTTTTTTCTTTTTTTATTTCTAAATAACTATACTATCAGGATTTTTTTAAACATGTAATTTCATGTTATTATCATCCATAGATTACTGGGGAAAATTATCTTTTCCTTAAATTCAATAATAAATCTTACATAACAAAATCGTGTTTTTTGAAGAACTGAAAAAAGTGACTTAACGCCATTTGGAAACAAGCTCTTCAATTCATCAAAAAAAAAAAAAAAAAAAAAAAAAAAAAAAAAACTTATTAATATTAACACATAATTGCCAAGTTTATATGATTCAACCGAAAATTTAAAATGTGGCATATAAAAAGTTCTTTTTATCACGGAATTATTTAATAATTTCTTTTATAATCCTTTTTTTTCCCCCACAAACAAAAGATTTGTCCAGCTTTTATTATTTCAATTTTAATCAGAGAAATTTCCTTAAAAACTTAAATTAATATCCCAATAATTACAATTTCAAAAGTGCAATAGGATATTGTTTTTTATAAATACATAACTATATCTTAAAGTTCATCAACTTTTTGTACTAGTAGCTATGAAATGCATACATACAGATGCAGTAAGTCTTTAATTTCTAACTAAAATCATATAAATGACAAGAAAATACATACCAGTGTTGCTCCTAAGTTTTCAATCACCCCTATTTTATAACCTGTAGAGATAAAGTTAACAGTAATACATTATTTTAATGTTAATATAATGTAGAAAAACATTTAGTATAATAACATTAAAAAAATATATAATAAATCATAAAAATACTCTTAACACTAACATACAATATATATATATATATATGCTAATAATTTTTTTAAAATGTAGTAAAAGCCAAGCAATAGATTTAAGACCACAGAAACCACATAGACCAATAAGAATAAAATTTCATCAAATTAAAATTTCCTATGTAGACTGATTATTAATTAATTTAACAATTAATTTTACTTATTGATATATATATATATATACAGTCATGGCCAAAAGTATTTGTACACCTATTTTTTTCCTAAATATTTTTTTTACAACTGGAAAAAATAAATTCTGATTTTACTACTGGTCCTAAACTGTTTATATTCTCTAAGGCATACATATTTGCTATAAAATTATGGGCCTTAGTGTAGCCGACGAGGGCATCGAAGTCCTAGGGCCATGGCCTGGATCTAGTCCTGACCTCAACCCGATTGAAAACATGTGGACAGTAATGAAACAGAAGGTTAGCCAGGCAAATCCGACCTCAGAGAAGAATCTGGCTGAAATTATCAAGAAGGTTTGGGTACAAGAGATAACTCAGGAGTATTGCGAAAAACTTGCAAAATCTATGCCCTCCCGGATTTAAGGCCGTCCTACGAGCCAAGGGTCGACATACAAAGTATTAAATGACTGTAAACTGTTAATAAGTGACAGCTATTGACATTTCAATTGTTGTTGAATACTTTTGTTATTTATCAAATAAATGATATAATAAAAGAGAAATGCGTAAAGTGTACAAATACTTTTGGCCATGACTGTATATTATATATTACACATGCAGACAGACTTACAAAAGTTTTCTCAGAGTTTTCCCCTGACAGTTTCAGGAGGTTCTGCAATCTGCCTGCCCTTTGGATGAAAAATAGTGCTCTTCTTGCCCATCATTCAAAAAAATTCTTGCCTTTCATGTAAAAACATTGCACCCTTATTGCCCTTTGAATTATAGAATTGCATACTGAATGCTACTTAGCAGTTTTTTTCCTCTTCACACACCATAAACTAACATTCTTAAAAACAATTTTTTAACTTCCAAATGGATTCAAATTTATACATTATCAAATTAGTCATTTTTTTATAATAACTTTAGCATGTACTCAATAAACACCTACAAAAACTTATTTTAATATTGCTTATTCAGAGTGCATAGCACCTGCCTTTTTGAAGACTCTTCCACACTTTTTTTGAAAACAAAATTCATTTTTTAAAGAAACCCTATAAATTTAAGAAGAATAAAAAAAAAAAAAAAAAAAAAAAAAATCTGGTGTGTAATAAACTAAACACATGACTTACCCACTATTACATATACTTTTTGGAGATAATGTGGGCAGCAGACATAAAATTGACTAAACAATAATTTAGACACCTAACAATTTTCCTTTAAAAGACAACTGATACATGTGTAAAGACAAAAAAAAAAAAAAAAAAATTATATTGCTAGTAAAAAAAAAAAAAATTGGTAGAGCCATATTTTGAAACAGCAATTTTCGAGATCTAAAACTGACCTACCTAATAAGTGTAATACATATGAAAGGATATCTGAAAAGGGTTTTGTGTTGCAATTTTCAAGAAAATTATTACAGCTATTTTTAAGATAATGACTTGGCAAACTCAATTGTTGACTAGTAAACAACAATTACATTGAAATGGTATCTAAAAGAGAGCCATTATGGCGAGTTTGGGAGAAAAAAAAAAAAAAAAAAAAATATATATATATATATATATATATCGGACAATCGTTTTTAAAGGAACACACTTGCAAGATCTCAAACTGACCTACTTAACCCTGCAGTGCATGATTTTTTCTATTTTCCCAGGAAAAATATATTTGCTTCTGTGTTAGTCACATAGTAAGGGAAAAATATTAAAAAAATTCCAGTGATTGCCATTTTTATTTTATTTGATTTTTTTAAATTGTTGCCATATGGCAACACTGTGAATTAAGCATATACTTTTCAATACATACAATTTTTTTTTTTTTTTTTTTTTTAATTAGGCTAATCTGCAGTGTTTTTATTGAAATAATAATTACACATAAATAAAAAAGCATGAGATAATTAGTACTTGCCAGTTAGTTTTTATTATTAAACATTATGGTTTTGTATGGTATGACACAAAACAGTTATTATTTTGGTTGAAACATAGAGGAACTAAGCATTTCATACATTTAACTCTAGTAAAACCTTTACAGTTGAGAAATTTACAACGTTGCTTGGAATCTAAATGTTCGGGCCAGTGATCGATTCTGTCGTACTTAACTTATTTGGGAGGTTGCTTGCAGTCAGGCTTCTTCAGTCGTTTTAAGTCAGTCACAACTTCATTCGATGGTCGACCTCGCTTTAAAGTTTTCATCTCCCCAATAGAACACAAGGTTTCTGCAACCTCAAGCTAAAGCTCTATCAATTTCAAATGCTTATTAGGGTGTGCCCGCTTGTACAATAACCAGGCGTTTATTATAACAAGATCGATAAGATGATAAAATAGTCTAAAGTACCATTTTCTAGTTCGCATGGTAATTTTATATCTCCCAAGTAAACTATCATGAAGATCTACTCCATCCATATATTTGTTATACACATGGATTACATGAGGACAAGAAACACTTTTTCTACATTTTTCTTTTCTGTCATAGCGAATGACATCTTTCACGGGATTTGTCCCAGCAAATGTTGAAATCATCAAAACAGTTTTATTATCATGCCACGCGAGATTTGATATTTCACATCCATTCCCATCCGTAACATACTTGAAATTACTTCCACGTTTACTTTTTTTCAATTCCTTATCAGGTGGCATTTTGCAAGATGGTACTCTATCTCTTTGTACAGTACCAAGCGATAGAATTCCTTTTGACTTCAAGAATGTCAATAAAGGCACAGGTGTGTAAAAGTTGTCAAAGTATAATTTATGATTTTTGTGTTCAGGAACCGGGTGGGTGAGCCTAGCTACCACGGAACCAGCGACTCCTAAGTCATCTGGTTCGTTCAGCAGAAGACTAATGGCATTTTTTTCTGCCCCGGTATAAATGTCGAAATTGTATGTGAAATCAGACACACCAGCTAAAACAAACAATTTAAATCCATATTTGTGCAGTTGTTTTGGAAGGTATTGTTTCGTGTGATGGCGGGTCTTTGTCGCACATATCTGCTCATCCACACACAGGGATTCTTCCATTGGAATAGATAAAAACTTTTTTTTTCAGGGCGTCAGTTATCGGTCTCAACTTGTACAGTTTGTCATCAGTAGAACACAAAGTATTATCATTGAGATGCAAAAATTGTCGAATAGTTTCAAATGTATTCAAAGTCATTGTTCGACTAACAAGAGAAATATAATCAAAAGCAAAATCAAGCTTTCTTCATAGTGTTGCCAAATGGCAACATTTGTAAAAACGAACGTAAAAAACTATTATAAATTTTGTTGTTAAAACAAGTTAAAATTAATAAAAAAATATTCCCTCAACAAAATATTTTTTTTAAAATATATTTTTGCATGTTTAATAATATTTTAGAAGATCGAAATCAGCCTTTGCCAGAAAAAAAAAAATGTGATTGTAAAAGTCGTACTTTGATTTCAACCAACGGGTTGGTACTGTAATGTATGATCTGTTTCATGAACGAAAATCGCTAATTGGAGTATTTTGAAGCCGGAAAACACAGTGTTGCCGAGATGCTACATGAACTGAATAGGTTAGAGAGGTAAAAAGAGTTTGTAGCCAATTGGCTACAGTATGCACTGTAGGGTTAATAAGGGCACCAATCAATTTTCCTGTACTAAGCAACTAATACATATGAAAGGACATCTAACAGTGTGTTTATACAGCAACTTTGAAGAAAAATTGTTAGAGCCATTTTTGAGATACAGAGTTATGGTCTCACTTCCGGTTTTCCAATTTTCTAATTTTCAAAGTTGGGAAAATCATCTGTACACTAGACCCCTCTCAATTCTAAGGTTTCGTTGTTCTATCTTTATTAGTTTCAGAGATATGATAGTCATTCATCACATACATGCACCAATTGTCGAAAACCACTTTTTTGGACTGAGGAGACTTCTTAAAACATGTAAATCAAGTGAAAACTAGATATTGAATCTCTTGACCAAATACAATACTCCTGTTACCTACAGTAGTTGGATAATGGAAGTAAACAATGATGGAAGAGTCCTTATATAAAGGTGGGTTCTATGCACATTGTTATTATGACCAAATATCTATTCAAGGAATATGAATCAAAGAAAATATTTCTGTCTATGCAAAATTTTTCTAAGAGATCTTAACTGATATTTAGATTATTCAGGAGAAAACAATCTTCAAGCTGGAGATAAATGATATATTAAAAATAAATAAAACTATTGTGTATGATCTTCAACATTCATTTATATATCAGTGACAAGAAAGAATGAGAATAAAATTTTTCTTATATGAATACAAGAAATGAGTATTAGCTTTTAAATGTTAAATAAATTCTTAAGAATCCAATATCATCCAGAAGAATTACAAAACTTTACCTGAAAACAGTTTTAAGTCATACAAAAGTACCCCTTTTTTACTAGCAACACCCTGACCTTTTTAAAAAACTTAGTTTTTCTTATAGAATTCAAAATGCATACACATTAATATAAGAAAATTTTCAAAATGTATGCAAAAATGAAAGATACATTAACATTAAATTTACTTTATGTAGCTACAATATAACTGTTTTTAACACTTCAAGGTGTCAAGTAAGTATTCAATAGTCAATTTGCTGATTTGGGGGAACTTTTTAGAAACTTCCTGATCAGTGACATTAGAAACAAGCTAGCCCATAAAATATACAAAGAAAACAAAAATGGGATACAAAAATAAATTGTATCTCAAGCAACCTGTAATTCTAATTAATTATGCAAACTATCAGAATTTTTTTTTAATTGTAGTACATGTGCAAGATAACTTCAAAGGGCAATTTTGCATGTTTAATGAACAGATTTTAATTTTTTAGAAAGACCATTATTTGAATTTAGTTACATTTTGGAGACTTTCGGTATCTATTTTTAGGTTTCATTAGTTTTTGGGGAGCATAAATAATAAGTAGTACTCACCCTATAATTGAGTATTAACATCTTCTCAGATGTCTATTATATATTTATTATTAGTGCTGCACCGAGTAGTACTTTGGCAGAGTAACCGAGTACTCGGTCTTTTACTACTCGGCCGAGTACCGAATACAGAGTAGTTGTAAGAAAGAATAACTGATGTACATATGAAGAATTTTGCACATCTTGAAATTTAAAAAAGGCCTTTTGAACACAAAACTAAATTAAATGGCAAACAGCATGTTTAATGAAATGTTTCAGAACTTTTGTAGTGTATATGCATGATTAGGTTCATTGTTATATTTGATACTTCCAGCTTAGTGGATTATTAAAACCATAATACTGATAACTTCATTCTTTATTATATAGTCTTTCTCAGATGCGAATCATTTTCAGATAATTCTTAGATAATATAAAAGTTCCTATACACTCAGGCTTAATTCAAGATACATGAAATTTATTGGGTTGTTCCATAATTATTGGCAGTAACCGATATAGGCAACTTCAACAGACCGTTCTGACCAGTTCAGTAGTGATGCAACTCCAACCACCCCTGCAACGTGAAGTAGAAGAGTCCACACACTATATAAATTCCAGTCAAGGCATTGGAAACAATTAAGGACGTGATGGAGCGATGCGGCATGCAAATCGTGATTCAGCACGAGTTCCGGCTTGGACATTCGGTGGCTGCAACAGTGGCCAACGTCAACAAAGCATGGGGTGCAGGCACAACAAGAGTGCGGACAGTCTATAGATTGTTTGCCAAGTTTCGTAGAGGCGATATGGAGATTGGCCATAAACCTGGAGCTGGTTGTCCAGTGCGGTGAGATGTGGACCATTTACAGCAGAAAGTTGACGTCCGACCAACATCAATGATATGACAACTAGGAGCCGAACTATCTGTAGCACCACAGACAATCTCACGACATTTGGCGGCAATGGGCATGGTGAAAAAGCTTGAAACATGGATACCACATGACCTAACAGAAGAGCAATGTCTATGGCACCTGGAGACCTGTAAATCTCTGCTGGAGCGTGGGGTTAGAGATCCATT
The DNA here is from genome assembly GCA_963930645.1 of Salticus scenicus. Taxonomy (NCBI): domain Eukaryota; kingdom Metazoa; phylum Arthropoda; class Arachnida; order Araneae; family Salticidae; genus Salticus; species Salticus scenicus. The sequence goes on from OZ005652.1 coordinate 352,059,572, forward strand.
ATTGCAGGGGTGCAGAATATGTCCGAACGCCCGAACGAGGTTCGGGGGAAATTTAAACTGACTGGGGAAATTTTGAATATTTTTTTAAGAGAAAATAAAAATGTAAATAAAAAATAACAATTCGCTACTTAGAAGTGCTTATACACTAACAGCGATATTTTTATGTTACACTGTATACTTATTCTCTTAAAGATTTATTACGTAGAACAAATGACTTTGTATAGCAAAGTAGATTTTTGCATTATTGAGGGAAATTTATACTGTGTTTGGGGGAAATTTCCGAGGTTTGAACATTTTCTGCACCCCTGCATTATTGCATCGTGTCCTGACTGTGGATGAAAAAAGGGTGTTGTACAACAATCGCAAGCGCAAAGCACTGTCGCTGCATAAAAGTGAACCTGCGAAACAGATCCCCAAACCAAACCTCCATCCACAGAAAATTCTTGTCTCCGTTTGGTGGATTGCCAAGACCGTGGTCCATTATGAATTTCTCCCGAGAGGCCAGATTATTAATACGGACGTGTACCGTCGTCAGTTGGATGAATGCCACCAGAAACATCGCATCAAACAACCAGCACTGGTCAATAGGTCAGGTCCCATACTCTTGCAGGATGGAGCTCGACCCCATGCCTCAGTTGGTAGCCGGCAAAAGATCCAGGATTTAGGGTATGAGCTTCTGCCGCACCCACCTTATTCTCCAGGACTGGCTTCGACTGATTATCACATGTTTCACCATTTGGACAGGTTTGTGAGGGACAAACAATTCCCGAGCGAGGATGCTTCGATTCAGGGGGTTCGTGATTTCCTTGATCAGCGTGATGCCGACTTCTGCCACCGTGGCATTTTTTCACACAAAATTCGTTGGGCAAAGTGTATTTCTGCCGATGGCAGCTACTTTGCTGAATAAAATCCATTTCTTTCTTTGTGACTCATGTTTTCTTTCTTGTTTCATTTTCTGCCAATAATTATGGAATGACTTAATACATATGAAATGAGAACATTAAAATACAAATTTTAGCATTTCAAACATGATGTACTTCATTAATCTATTAATCTTCAAATTCTAGAAGATTAAAAAAGATAGGTGGTTTTGGGCCATAATTTACAAAACAACAAATTTGATTATTAAAATATATTTTTAATAACATTTTAGTGTATTTACCTTTTTCATAATTATTATTTTTTTTAATTAAATATAAATCTTTTCTTACAGTTTTAAAAGTGTCTTACTAACTAAGGTTTTATGTACTATATTAGTATTATATAAGGGTTCTTTTTTCTAAAATATTTTATTTTTGTCTGTTTTACAGATACAGTTTTATGTACTAAGTTTTTATTTACAAAAATTGCATATTAGACACATGCAAGATGGTTGTACTTAAATTCTTGCAACTAAAATAGATAAGCTTGTATCATGAATTGTCTCTATATACCGAGTTTGGTGGCAATCTACTCGCACATTTTAACTGCAGAAAGCTGCTTGCAGCAAAAGTTTAACGACTCTATATTTATATTTTCATAATTTTTTAGTTTAGTTATTAATAAACAACTCTTATGAATACATTTCTTTCAATAATACATAAAAATAATGAAATTCTTACAACTACTCGGTATTGGCCGAATACTTAGTCGAAATTTGGCCGAGTAGGCTGAGTATAGATTATATACCGAGTACTCAGTACAGCTCTATTTATTATCATGAATTTCTATAAATTATACCGATTATTCACAGTGAAAGCAATAAATCTGGTTGATGGCTGGGCCTGGTTGGAGATTGAAATGCTTCATGCACTATGCTACCTTTTTTTTTTTCCATTCTGATACATTTATGTTACCCTAATTTGGAGCGTAATTTTACTGGAGGCAGTTTTGCATTTTAATTTTCATACATTTCCTATGTTATTTCTCAAGCAATAATCCCTCCATATGCAAATATTGCTTGATCATCACATCACGCTGTAAAAATCTTAAATTTCAAGTAACTTACGAAGTTTTTGAACTAAAATGTTATTAGTTAATAATGTTCATGTCAGTATTAAAAAATGACATGAGAAAGATGTGAACCACCACCACCAATCCCAATGTAAAAACTAGTTCCACTTCTAAATAAATAAATTAAAATAAACCTTAACTTTACTTTGTGCTGTCGTTAACGTTTTCAGCTGGGTGCCTAGCTCTCCTCAGACGACGACTTCTGTTGTGGAGATCTTGAGCAATGGTCTTGTGTAGTCTCAGCCATAAGGTGGCACCACACTCCATCGGGTGCCACTGCACCACTGTTATTACATGCCACCTCACTGATAGCTATTTCTATTGCTTCCCGGTACATTGTGTAATTGTAATGTTCGTAATCTGCAATTTTACTAGTGTTTTCAAAATTAATTATGATATCTTGATTATTAAAAATTTTAGCTAATGCTGTATTGAATTTGCCGGTTTTCATGTCGTTTTTATGCTCGTTTATTCTGGTTTTAATTTTTCTCTTGGTGACTCCGATATATGAACCTGGTTTATTATTTTGAACGATGAAAGGTATTTTATAAATTCCTGCCATTTCTAAAGGGGGGGAATGGGGTCTTTATCACTTCTTATCAATTGAAAAATATTTCTATTGGGTTTTTAATAAGGATATTGATCCGTATTTATTTGCTACTTTTTTTTTTTTTATTAGAGACTCTGCGATCAAAAGAAAAACAAGAGGTGAATTTTAAGGCTTTTTTTCTGAAAGTTAGGTATATATTATCAAGTGTTTTAATTCTACTTTTAATCATTTTGTTAACATTTTTTTCCGGGTAACCCGCTTTTTTAGTGAAAACTTTAATTCACCTTAAAATTCACCTCTTCTATTCCTTTCAATTGTGGAGCCTCTAATAAAATAAAAAACGTAGCAAATAAATACAGCATCAATATCCCTATTAAACCCAATAGAAATATTTTTCAACTGATAAGGAGTGATAAAGACCCCATCCCCCCTTTAGAAATGGCAGGAATTTATAAAATACCTTTCATCGATCAAAATAATAAACCAGGTTCATATATTGTAGTCACCAAGAGAAAAATTAAAACCAGAATAAACGAGCATAAAAACAACATAAAAACTGGCAAAGTCAATAGTGTTAGCTAAAACTTTTAATAATCAAGACCATAGGTGTCAACTTTTTAAAAAATCTGGGGGGGGCGGGGCGAGTTTCAGTGGAGCTATGTTCAAATAAGATTTAAAAAACTTTAGAATTTATATATATCGCATGTGATACCCCTCATGTGGGCCCCTCGCATGTGATACCAACAATACGGCTATTAAAATGCATTCTTTATAAAAATTTTAACTTTCTATAAAGGGAAAAACACAACTGATTTAATTGTGAAGCAATGAACAAAATAATGAAACAAATCAGTAGGCAAGAAAAAGGAAAACTGATCTAATTGTGAAGTAATGAACAAAATAATGAAACAAATCTGTAGGCAAGAAAAAGAAATATTTAATCCGAACTGATATCAATCTTATCAAAAATAATAAGGAGAAATACAATTTCCATAACTTTAAATTAAAAAAAATTCTAAAGGTGATAAATGACTGGATTGAACCTGGCTACTGAACTAATAAGTTCATTAATGAAAATAGAGACTAATTTCTTTTCATACATACATATGAAACTAGTATGTTGTGGCCACCACAAGACTTTCTTCTATATTTTCCTATATACATATTTAATCAGTAACAATATTAAAAAAAAAAAATTACGATTTTTTTTCAAAGTTTTTTTTTTGTTGTTAAAAGTAATACATATTCAATCAGTAACAATATTTAAAAAAAAAAAAAAAAAAATGCGTTTTTTTTTTGCTAAAAGTAAAACAAATTGATAACTTTGTTTTAAATTATCACAGATTTGTAGTTCAACCATTCATTTTAAAGGTATTGACGAGATCTTTCGAAAGATACCCACCTTCAAAATTTACCCCCCCCCCAGGGGGGGAAGCGATGCCCCCACATGCACAAAAATTTTTTCCTAGTTAACTATTACTATTATCAATAACTAACTCATATTAATTTTACAATCACAAGTTAAAAATAACTCTCATTATGTACATTTATACGAAATTTTGTCCTATATTGCCATGTTAAAAATTTAGAAAACATGAGATCACAGCGCCACCTGTTGAGCGATTGATCCCCAAATGTAATCAGCACCAGTTTATGTCAGGGACCAACTAAATACCAAGTTTGGTTAAATTTCGTTAAAAAAAAAAAAAAAAAAAAAAAAAAAAAAAAAAAACAGAAAAAAAAAAAAAAAAATTTCTAAGTTTTATTTTTATTAAAAGTAAAAAAAATCGATAACTTTGTTTTAAATTATCGCTGATTTATGGTTCGACCATTCGTTTTAAAGGTATTGACGAGACCTTTCGAAAGATACCCATCTTGAAACTTTGCCCCCCCCCGGGGGGGGGGGGTACTGCTCCCCCAGTTGGGGGGAATTGATGCCCCCACATGCACAAAATTATTTTCCTAGTTAAGTATTACTATTATCAACGAGACCTTTCGAAAGATACCCATCTTGAAAATTTACTTCCCGGGGAGGCCGCCCCCCCGAAGATTTAAAAGTGGGGGGCCCAGCCCCCCCTGCCCCCCTGTAGTTTACGCCTATGATCAAGACATCAAAATTAGTTTTGAAAAAACTAGTAAAATCGCAGATTACGAAGATTACAATTACACAACGTACCGGGAAGCAATAAAATAGCTACCAATCAGAAGACATGTAACGACAGCGGCACAGTGGCACCCAACAGAGTGTGGCGCCACTTTATGGACGAGACTACACAAGATCTCCATAACAGAAGTCGTCATCAGAGGAGAGCTGGGCGCCCAGCTAAAAATGTTAATGACAGTACGAAGTAAAGTTAAGGTTTATTTTAATTAATCTATTTAATAGTTTAATACTTCGGGTTTTTTTTTTTTTTTTGTATAAAATAGTTTCACTTCTTTAGAATAAAAGTAATCTTTAATCAAAATTTTGCCATCTGCCATTCTAACAAATTTTTAAACTTTGAATAATTTGCAGATTTTCCAAAGTAGAATGTTGACATTCAGTAAGGCTTTATAAGCAATATCATACATATTTTAAAACTGGCACAACTTTTTTATAATCAAAATAATCACAAACATGTTTATACAAAACTACCTTCAAATTAAAAAATAATGATATAGTGAAGTTAAATGACACACATATAAAATTATAAATAAAACTATTGTGCATGACCTTCAACATTCATTTATACATTAATAACAAGCAAATATAAAGAAAACTAAATCTAAAATATTTTTATTGTATGCATACATAAATGAATCTTGTAATAAATGTTTGAATCTTAATATATCCCACTCCCATGAGAAAAGTGACACAACTCAAAAAACCAATATTTGAGAAAAATCAACTTAAAGATAACAATACTAAATATTGACTAGCACTATAATAAAACTGACAAAACTGGCTTTTTAGGTGGATAATTTTCGAGATAACTATGTGACACTTTTTTGAGCACATTCAGGCATTTCACACATATTTTTCAATAACAAACTCAAAATTGTCATATTTTGAGTTGTGTCTTAAATTTTCTTGCTAGGATACAATACATATATCTACATTTTTGTAGAATTTTCATTAGCATTAGTAATGTCTATCACAGAGTAGTATGACAAGTTAAGCTCTCTTCTTTTTTTTTTCACTCATTTTAAATGCTATCTAAGGTGAGGAAAAAGTTTGAACTGAATACAACTGATCTACAATAAACTTCAATTTCTTTAAATAGTTATACTTGTCAATTAAAAATTGCAAAAAATGTCTTTAATATCAAAAATTAGGATTGTCACACTTTAAAATAAACTGCCTAACTGGAAACAAATTGACAATAATATTTACAATAAGTAAATTTTAACATTAGAATTCTTGATTCCTCTTTATTTTACCATTAAATAACACATAACATATGTTAACATTTTCTTGTAATTAGTACATATACAAAATACATACCTCTTTACTACTCCAATACTTCTGGATAAACTTCAAACAACCTGCATATTTTGTTTAAATTAGTTGAACATAATTTAAAATTAACTCGCTTCTGAGACACTAGGAAGATACTATACAGGCAGTTCTGATAATTTAATAAATTACGAATACATGAGGTAAATTTTATAAGTTTTAGTGCAAATTTCGTGATTTAAAAAGGGGAAATGAAAAAAAAAATGAATGGCACATTAAAATGCTTATAACTAAATTTCTATTTCAGTAAATAAAAGTTAATGAAAAATAAGATACAATTTTCGAAAAAAAAAAAAAAAAATCTACTAAAGCAATTTTTGGAGTTTTTAAATAAGAGTAGTAAGTACATTGAATATTTGTTTTTCAATGCATTAAAATTTATTTTAAAATAACCAGCAAGATTGAAATTTACTGCTCAAAACATAAACAGAGCTTTGTACAATTTAATGATTCAGCCACTTTTGTTCTGAAGTCATCCATTGTTTAAGTTTGTTTAAAATGTTCATCTTAATAACACTGACAACACAACATTAAGAAACCTCTAAAATAAACACAAACACACAACCCCAAAGTACTGTATTTTAAATTAAAGAATGGTAATAATAATAAATAATCGAGGCTGATTTAATTATAACTTTGATAAATGAACTGACACATTGAAAAAACAGCTTTAATCTCTCTCTCTGTGTATAATATATTACTATGCATCGAAACTTTATGTTAAATACAAAAATTATAATTCATTAAAATTCTACAATATACTGAAATTAGAGGAAATTAGTTTAACTGTAGAGAGATAAAGTACTTCTGAGAATTATTGTCAAAACAAAATAATAGAACTGCCTGTATGTTAAATTTAAATAGCAACTGTTCAAATCCAGCTTGTGCACAAATGAATTATAATCCTTTCAAGGTAAAATGTTTATTAATTGCTTCAATAAAAATAATTAACGATTGCCACAACAAATTTGCAAAGTAATGAACTGTTACAATTATAAGCACTAGCATTACTTTACCACATACAAATATAAAATATTAAAAGTAAAAGAGAATTTCCGAATCTGATCCAAGAAGTTTTCCATATCTAGAAAGAAAAGTCTTTCAGTAATTGGAAATATTAATTTTTAACATCAGGCAAAACAGTAATTAAACAAGAAAGAAAATTCATATTACATAGACTAACACTTTCTGGGATTCAGAAGAAATTGCTACAAAAACTTTCAATTATAAATGAAAAAAATTATGTAGTTTAAAGCTTCTATAAGATCTAAGACACTCAAGTGATTCTGCTTTTAAATCAGTCAAAACATCATGCAGCGAGTTGGATAAGTGGGATCAGATTTCTATTAATTTTTTACCAGTGAGTTATCTGCCCCCCCTCCCCCCCCCCCCCCCAAAAAAAAAAAAAAACTTTTTTTTTTCTTTTACGAATCTAATTTTTTTAATGTAGAGATTGCAGTAAAAATTCTGCACATCAATAGAATGGAAATTTCGTGCCTTGATTTATGAAGATTTATATGAAAATTATTTGTCTTCCTATATATTTTCTTCCTCAGTCTAATTATTTTTTAATACAGTCAAAATATTTGATCTATAGATTTTTTAAAAATATTAATATACATTTGAAATTTTATTATATTATTCACTAAAGTTTTTGTTTATGATTAGACATATAAATACTTGTATTTTTTTTTTTTTTTGTAACATGTAATTTTCTAAAAGATTTGTTGAATTAAATTAACCCCTTGGGTACAGATTTATTTGAGACAATATTTGCATGTGGAACGGATATAATTTTTGGTTGCTTGGAGTAGTATGTAAAAGCAGTACATTTTACGTAAGAATTTATTTATTTCTAAAATATTGGTGACATATGTAGTATTAAGATGTCTTCAAGTAATTAGAATTGCAAAACAAAAATAAAAAACAAAAAAAGTGAATGACGTGTCTCAGACGTCAAATGCACCCAAGGGGTTAACTAGATTTTGTGTAATAGATTTTCAATTCAGTGTCTTAACATAAATTTAACATTATCTTATTGTGGGTCGGATTGCAAGTCAAAAGGTTAAAACACCATCTTAAATATTATTCTGAAAATAAGTTTTTTCTGTGGGAGGGTAAGTGGTCAAAATTCATTATGGAAAATTCTGAAAATTATTAGTAAAATGTAAATTTTCAAGCTATATTTTACAAATTTAATATTTTTAATGCAGAGATTAGATGACATTATCTTCCTCCATAGCAGGTGTACATATTTCCAATCATATATTGGGCGAGATGTAGCTAAGCCTCAACAATAGGCTCAGAGCTTAGGTTTTTTTTACTTGTCTATTTTTCCTGCATTTTCTGACTGGTGGTAGCACTCCCCACCCCATTTGCATTTATTGTGCCCTTCTGCTTTTCTTACCATGATATTTTCTAGAGATTTTTTACTTCCCCCCCCCCCCTGTCTATTTTATTCTAAACTTTGGTGGTATTAAAGAGATGTAGCTAACCCTGGATGATAGCCTTAGGACCTCTATGCTTATCCTTTCTGAACTTCAGTTTCTTGTACTATATTTTTTCAACATTTTCTTCCTGCTGTTATTAGTTTTATTTATTTATTTATTTTTTTTTTTTTTTTCACACATTTGTGATTGTGAGTTTTTCATTTTCATCTTATGCCATTTTTAAATATGAAGTGATATGTATTTAAACCCCAGCATATAATGCCTCTGTCATGCAACCAACCACTCCTAAGTTTATTTTATGCAACCAACCAACCTTGGAAGCCGCCGTGAGCGGGAGAAGGTATTTTCGCAGAGAGAGAAACTTTGGCCTTCGGCCTGAAACGTAGGGTGCAATTGGCGCGCCCGAGTCACGGATTTATTCCGTAGGTTTATTTTTATTATTACATGAGTACATGGGTACTCATATGTATATAAATTTCTCAGTGTATATATTCATCTTCATGTTTAATTTAATATTAATTAATTAAAGAGCTAATTTTATACAACAGGGAATTTTCTGTTCTCAAGTGTCAACACTCGGTTTATCACAGCACGCTCTGCATACGTCGAACCAGAGTATAGTGTTCTCAGAAAGGTAATATAAATTCCATGGACGCAATATATAAAGGTGAGAAATTAATGTTATTTTATGGTGATAGGATATGAATTAACATTTTAAATAGCAATGTTTAAAAGTGTTACGAAGGCCGATCTACTTGCCGTTTTGCAAGAGATAGGCGAACAAGCTGACTCTAATTTAAAGGTAGTTGAATTAAAAGATTTATTGTTAAAATCTAAAGAATACATTAAAGATAAAGAATTTGTGAGTGAATTTTTAGCAACCACAGTTGCGCAAAGAAAGGAATCGGAAGAAATAAATCGTTTGTGTTTGTTAAAGCAAACCGAAAGTGACGATGAGGTGTTGCATAATCCTAGTAACTCAGAAAATATATTATCATTAGATAAGCTTTTGAAAGCTATATTAACTTTGGTAATACCAGTACCTAAAAAGAATGAACCATGGAATCTTTTTTTCGATTCCATTGAAAGAGCTTTTAAGCATAAAAATGTACCTAAAGAATATAAATCGGAGATTTTACTGAAAGTAATTGGCGATAAAGCTGCGAATATTCTGATTTATGTAAGCGAAGAAGAATTAAAGAACTATGAGAAAATTAAGTCATTAATTCTAAAAGAATATGCACCATCCCCTTTCATTTGTTTAGAAAATTATAAGAAAGCTACAAGAATATCTGGGGAGACACACCAACAGTTTGCTTCTCGTTTAAGATCCAGTTGGCTCCATTATTGTAAAATTCGAAATGTAAATGATTTTGAGTCGTTAGTAGATTTGATTATATCTGATAAAATATTTGAAAATCTAGATAAGGATCTGGCAATGCATGCTGCAGTCACACAGGGTGAAGATTGGTTACGCCCAGAACAATTAGCTAAGACGTGTGATATATATTTCACTGCTAAAGGTAGATCATTTGAGGAAACAAAATATGAAAAACGCGTCTATCGGGAAACGGTCACAGAAAATCATAAAAAATACGTCCCACCTCCATTGAGAAAATATTCTTCTAATAATGAGAGTAAATATTCTTTTAAGCGGGAGTGTTATATTTGCTCTGATATTTCTCATGTAGCTAAAGATTGTCCGAATCGTCGAAATAGATTCGATAAAATTAACAAACAAAGTGAGGAAATAAAAAAATCTAAAAGTAACGTACAAGCGACAGAGAAAAAATCTGTAGTGACCCACGTAATGTCGAAACATTTACAGAAATGTGAAAAATCGGAAAAACTTAATTTATACCCCTTACAAAAGGTTAATATTTATATCGCAGGTAAACAGGTTCCTTCAATTATTGATTCAGGTACTGAGATTTGTGTTCTAAATAGCACTCTAATTCCTGATCTTCACATAGAAAGCAAAGGCAAAATTCTGTTAGAATCTGCATTTCGAGAAATAGTTGAGGCGAGATTAGCTGTAATTCCAGTCTATTATAAAAATCCTAACACTTGTATATTTACACACGCGGATTCATTATTTGCAATAACCGACAAATTAAATGTTCCATGTTTAATCACTCCACACTTCTATGATACATTAGTAAATCAAAAAGAAATATTAAATGAATTGTTTATCCAAGAAAACTCTAATACGCTATTGGCGCCGAATGAGGCAGGAAATGAAAGTAATTTAAATGAGTCATCGGCATCGCTGTTACATATCAAAAATGAATGTTGTAATCAAAAAATAATTTCGGGAGAGGATAATACATTATTTAAGAGTGATAGTTTTTCGAGGTCAAACGAAATGCAAGATTTGATTAATAAAAAAGAAACTAGTTCACATAATTATCCATCTCAATTGATAAATAAAAAAAAGATTGTTTCTTCAATAAATAATAGCAATTCGGAGGCAGCTGTTTATTTGATTTCGAATAAAGAAAAAGTGATTAACTTGCCAAAGGATAATCAAATTGAAATTAGGCGGCTGGAGAGCTCACAAAACAATGTTAGTAATTTATCTGATGTTAGTAGATTTAGGGAAAAGCAGCGAGAATGCTTATCGTTACAAACTGCTTTTAAAGAAGCGGAGTTAAAGAAAAATAATTATTTTCTTAAGGACGATTTATTATTCCATAAAGATAAAATATGTGGAGAAACAGTAGATCAATTGGTGTTACCGTTGAGTTATCGAGAAAGTGTTTTAAAATTAGCTCATGACTCAATCTTCGGGAATCATTTAGGGATGCGGAAAACAAAAGAGAGAATAAAACTATCATTTTATTGGCCTAACCTAATAAGAGATGTACAAAATTTCTGTAAAACTTGCGAAAAATGTCAGTTGAGGAGTCCGGAAAAAACGTCCGATAAAATACCTATAACGCCTGTGGTACGTCCTCCTTATCCTTTTCATACAGTGAGTGTCGATTTAATTGGAGAGATTGTGCCACCCTCAGGTAGAAAACATAAATATTGTCTTTGTCTAATTGACCAACATTCGAGATGGCCCGAAGTCATACCTTTAAGAAACCTATCGGCTAAGGTCACGTGTGATGCACTTTTAGAAATATTTATGCGTACAGGAATCCCAGAAATGATATGTAGTGATCAAGGCACTAATTTTACGTCTCAATTAACACAAGAGTTTGAGAAAAGATTAGGAGTAAGTCCTCGTTTCTCAACTCCAGCTTACCCTGCCTCGAATGGGCTTGTTGAAAAATTTAACCGTGTATTTAAACAAATGCTTCATCATGTAATACGAACTGACCCTGTAAATTGGGATAGACACATTCCGTATTTACTTTTCGCGTATCGCGAAGTTCCTAACTGTACAACAGGAGTTTCTCCATTTAAGCTTATGTATGGGCGCGAAGCTAGAGGTCCATTAGCAGTTTTAAAATCAACGTGGTCAGGAGAAATCCCTTTACCTCTCAATTTAAGTAATACAGCTGTAGATTACTTACAAGAATTAAAAATTAACTTAGAGAAAGCTGCCGATTTAGCATCTTTAACTGCTACGGAAAAGCAAGAAGCTTATGCTCATTATTTTAATCGTCGCAAAGAAATGAAAGAATTAAAAATTGGAGAATTAGTATACTTACTAATTCCGGATTCTACTAATAAATTGTATGCGAGATGGACAGGTCCTGGTGAGATTTTAGAAAGAATTAAACCTCACTCGTATAAAGTTAAGTTACCTGACGGTAATATACGACACGTACATGTAAATAAGATAAGAAAATTCCATGTTAGAGCACAAACGGTAGGTGTAATTTTTGAAGATGACTGTGAATTCGGAGAAATCCACCCAACCCCTATTAAGGAAAATAAAACTGACTTTGATGTGGATATTAGTCATTTAGGAAAGGAGAAACAAACAGAATTGCTCGAACTTTTGCATAAGCATGTACCATTATTTTCGGGTAAAGTTCAAGTTGCTAATGTTGGAGAACATAAAATTCGTCTAATGCCAGGTACTGAAAGAAAAAAGCCTTATGTGTATAGAATACCCGAATCACTTAAACCTGAAGTTGACAGACAAATAGAAGAATTAGAAAGCTTAGGTCTTATTGAGCCGAGTGAAGCCGAAATAGCTTATCCAGTAGTGTGCGTAGCTAAGAAGGATGGAAGTGTACGATTATGTATAGATTTTCGTTTGCTCAATTCGGCAACCAAACCTTTTGATTACCCTATGGAGAACATTACAGACTTAATTAATGAAGTCGGTCGTGCACATGTTATTACTTGTTTAGATGTGTTAAAAGGATATTGGGAAATTCCCTTAGAAGAGAAAAGTCGTGATTTTACGTCTTTCAAGACACACCGTTCTCAATATCGCTGGAAGGTAATGCCCTTCGGATTACGAAATGCAGCTGCAAGTTTTCAGAAAATAATGAATGAAGCTCTGAACGAACATCGCGAATATTGCAAAGCATATCTCGATGATATCGCGATTTTTTCTAATGATTGGAAATCACATCTTATACATTTAGATGCAATTTTAACTAAGCTAACTGAACTAAAATTTACCGTAAATGTTAAAAAATGTGTATTGTGCAGATCAGAGATAAAATATCTAGGCCATGTAATAGGATCTGGACGACATCAACCTGATCCTGAAAAGTTACTTGCTATTGAAAATATTGAATCGCCGAAAACTAAAACAGCTTTAAAAAGCGCTCTTGGTCTTTTTAACTTTTATAGAAGTTACATTAAAGACTATGCTGAAATTGCCAAACCGTTGACCGATTTAACTAAAAAGAAGGTTCCGGAAAATTTACCGTGGACACAGACGGAAGAGATAGCATTTCGACAACTTAAAGAAATGTTGTGCGAAGCTCCTAAGCTTTATACTCCAGATCCAAATAAACCCTTTACCATTCAATGTGATGCCAGTTCCTATGGTGTCGGTGCGTGTCTTTCGCAAAGAGATGATGAAGGTAATCTACGTCCAATTAGTTTTATTAGTCAGAAGCTCACTAATGTACAGTGTAATTGGTCTACTATAGAACGTGAGGCCTATGCTGTAGTGTGGTTCATAAAGAAATTTGAAAATTATGTTTTCGGAACTCGTATTGAGATTATAACGGACCATAATCCTCTTGTTTATTTACAAAAAACTGCAATGAAGTGATATGTATTTAAACCCCAGCATATAATGCCTCAAAGCAGTGATAGAAATTGGGAAGGAAAAGGAAGGCGTCATATGACACCTGATGTAAATATTTTAGGCATGAAATTTAAATTTCTAGTTGCAATTTTCGAAATTCACTTTTAACATGACTAACCAAGAGTGACTGAGAGTAAAATAATATTTTCTGAACTACACATCAAAATTTTTGAAACAATTTAATTTACATTATATATATATATTTTTTTTTCTTATGTATTATATCAGTATGTACACACAGATGCAACGTGTTGGCTACACATAAGTTATTTGTATTGTATGCATCTTAATTTTGAAACATGAACTGTGTAACTGTGTTCTGTAAATCAAAATGTTTCATTAGACATTAGGAGCATTGATAAAGTTTGATGCTTACACATTTCCTTTCTTTTTTCTGAGAAGAAAGCCTTAAATTTTCTGAAATGCCTGAACAGATTCACTCCTGACTAACATTATATGCTACTTACATATATACATACTATATATTCAAGTATAACATATACTATATTAAGCATAGTTATAAATAAATTTCGTAATAATATATAAAAGTATCACAGAATATTTTGAATGGACATAGAAATAATTCATAATAAAATTTTAAAAGCCAAAAGTTTTGTTTTTTAAAGTAATCAAAATGGTGTAACAATGTGTTTTTCAAAGAACATCAATCTATTTACTTTTCAAAAAATCTTTATAAACTATATTTTATTAAACTAAGTTTTGACAATTAAATTATAAATATAGGTTTTTGACATGACGGTTTAAACCGTCAAAAACCTGCCAACCCTGATCACACGTGATGTTAGCAAACATTTAATTATTTATTTTAATTACATGTTACATTCAAACTTAGTTTGATAAGTAGATTTGCATTTAGCTTTTCAATATTTTATTATTTTCTTTATCTGATTTATTATTTTTATTATTAAGAATTATTTTTATGATTTAATGTGAGTAAAAAGGCTAGTTATTTATGGTCGAATCTCATCATTAAAAATCAGGAGGGAAAAATCACATCGACAAAATTTTGTCTTTAAATAAACTGCTTCTAATTTAAGAAAAGACATTCAAAGCTGTCATCCTACTGTGCATTTTCCAAATATGACTATGAAGAAAATTAACTCTGTTGTCATTTTGGAATATTGAAGTTCTTAAAAAAACCAAGTGACTCAATTATTTGGCAGTTTAATATTTGGAATGTTATTATCATTAATAGTTGTTTTCTAAAAGTAAGAAGGAATATTATGTTTTACATACTGTGCATTCTTCATTATAGAAAATAAACCTGTGTATTTTTATATTATTTGAAACATTTGGTTATTGCGTTTAAAAAGAAATATTTTGGGTTTATCAAAATTTTCCGTTTACTTAACCAGGACGACTATCAGTGCACGACTTTTTAAACTTCTACCACTATTTTTAATATAGGGTTTTTGTCTTTTTAAATTGCAGAAATTCTATTATTAGATAAAATGAAGATTACGGTTTGAAAGTATCGGGGTTAAAAAAAAAAAAAAAAAAAAAAAAAAAAAAAACTAACTTTACTATGCTTTATACTTGTATGTATTGTATAACCTTAAAGGATCGGAACATTTGTTGACTATATATCAATCAAGCAATAATAAGTTACAAAAATAAATTAGACCTTATTACCAAAAGTAGTGTGAAACGAAGTAACCTATTACTGAAAAGTAGCTGTTTATTCCATCTCTAGCGTTTCATTGCAGTAATAATAATATATTTTTGAAGTTGATCAGAAAACACTAATTTTCTTATTCAGGTTTTTTTTTAACTTCTAGAAATCATTAAACTTGGGCGAAAGGTCTGTTTAACATTATATAAATAAATATTAAACAAAATACCTTATTATTCGACTTCGTGCGTTGCAGAAGAGCTCTTTTCGGATGGGGGGCCCCTTCCGTCTTCAGTGTCGTCCGCACTTCGCGGCTGGCAGTCGTAGGTTTGATGTTTTTCCTTAAGTAGGTGCCGCCATATTTCTCCCATCTCTGCCGACTCGTGGTCATTAATTGCGTCACTATGATGCGCGATCTCTATGCTTTCACGGATATACGCGTAGGTGGAGTTGTTATAGTTTGCTATTTTTTCTACATTTTCAAAATCAATTTCTATGTCATCTTCAAAATATTTTCTAGCTAGCGCGGTGGTACGGCGATTAAATTTAATATCGTTTTTATGTTCTTTTACCCTTGTCTTAATCTTCCTTTTGGTGACTCCTATATATTTAAATTCTTTATTTTCTTTATTTTTTACGGGAATTTTATAGATACCTGCAGTTTCGGTGGGGGGGATCGAATCTTTATCGCTTCTTATTAATTGATATATATTGGGATTGGGTTTAATGGGAATATTAACGTTAAATTTATTAGCGGTGTGTTTTATTTTATTTGAGGTGCCTTGATTATAGGGAATAGAAAAGGTGTATTTTGTGGAAGTTTTTTGGGCATCTGGAATATTGTTTAATTGTTTTAATCGTTTTCTGTACAAGTGGTTGACTAATGTTTTGGGGTATCCTGCATCGATTGTTAATTTATTGATGAATTTTAATTCTTTTCTTAATTCTTTTTCATCTGAGCAAATAAGAATGGCACGATTAATATAGCTGCGTATGGTATTAATTTTGTATCTGTAGGGGGTTTTGCTTTTATTACTAATGATTTCGTTACTTGCGGTAGGTTTTCTGTATACTGTGGTTTTGAATTTGTTATTATCTTTAATGATTTTGACGTCTAAGTAGTTGATTCCCCCGTTATAACGGGGAAATCAACTACTTAGACGTCAAAATCATTAAAGATAATAACAAATTCAAAACCACAGTATACAGAAAACCTACCGCAAGTAACGAAATCATTAGTAATAAAAGCAAAACCCCCTACAGATACAAAATTAATACCATACGCAGCTATATTAATCGTGCCATTCTTATTTGCTCAGATGAAAAAGAATTAAGAAAAGAATTAAAATTCATCAATAAATTAACAATCGATGCAGGATACCCCAAAACATTAGTCAACCACTTGTACAGAAAACGATTAAAACAATTAAACAATATTCCAGATGCCCAAAAAACTTCCACAAAATACACCTTTTCTATTCCCTATAATCAAGGCACCTCAAATAAAATAAAACACACCGCTAATAAATTTAACGTTAATATTCCCATTAAACCCAATCCCAATATATATCAATTAATAAGAAGCGATAAAGATTCGATCCCCCCCACCGAAACTGCAGGTATCTATAAAATTCCCGTAAAAAATAAAGAAAATAAAGAATTTAAATATATAGGAGTCACCAAAAGGAAGATTAAGACAAGGGTAAAAGAACATAAAAACGATATTAAATTTAATCGCCGTACCACCACGCTAGCTAGAAAATATTTTGAAGATGACATAGAAATTGATTTTGAAAATGTAGAAAAAATAGCAAACTATAACAACTCCACCTACGCGTATATCCGTGAAAGCATAGAGATCGCGCATCATAGTGACGCAATTAATGACCACGAGTCGGCAGAGATGGGAGAAATATGGCGGCACCTACTTAAGGAAAAACATCAAACCTACGACTGCCAGCCGCGAAGTGCGGACGACACTGAAGACGGAAGGGGCCCCCCGTCCGAAAAGAGCTCTTCTGCAACGCACGAAGTCGAATAATAAGGTATTTTGTTTAATATTTATTTATATAATGTTTTAATGACTTCGTTTAAATCATAAAGTTATAAGGTCTGTTTAAATTTGCTGATTTTTGTGAAAGGTTTTCCATTTCAAGATTGTTGATTTTTATGAAAGATTATGTTTTAAGACCAAAAATTTTAATAAATTGGCACAAGATATATGCATGAATTAAATTTCTCTCAATATTAAAAATTTTATGCGAGGAAAAAAAAAGGGAAATTCTTCAGATTTTGTGCTTTAGTGGGAACAGGGTTGGCAGGTTTTTGACACATGACAGTTTTTGATGGTTTAAATTGTCATCTCAAAAACCCTGTGTCAAAAACCTCACATTTTACACTTCTTGGTATATTTTAACAATGAAGTAACCATATTTTGAGAATTAGAAATTGTAATTTTACAAAAGAGTGTTTAATTTATATGTCTCTCATGGTTAAAAATAATTCTTAGAAGTTTATTATCTGTTTCCTATGAATGCTAATGATTTCTATTTAAGTACAAAAAATTTATATTTTTATCTTTACTAAAACAAAAATTCGAACATAGGAATTTGTATATTCAAAGGTGAATTAAATTTTAATATGAATTACATAATGCAATTTTAAATTATTTTTAATGAAAGGGATGACAGACAGATCTCTTTCGTAACTTTCGTAAATTACTGCCTTAAAGGTATGAAAATCTGCATTTATATATATGCATTGAAATATAATATTAAATACATTAAAATTTCGAGTGAAGTCACTCCAGATTTTCTAGTGCTAACTCTAGGCTAATTTGGCTGGATGCTGCACCTGGCGGCTCTTTCAAACACATTTTAGCACCCAGTGGCCCTTTTCTCATCATTTTTAGCACCCGGCAAATCTTTTAAAAACATATTATAGTACCAAGTGCTTTTTCTAATATTTTAAATGTTAGAAGCCTTTAAATGCTTTTCTTCCTGATATGTAACCTTCTAGCAATAGTTTTACAGCATTCCTGGAAGAACAAATGCATATAGCCTATAGCCTACATATATGCATGTAAAATGCAAAAATCACAACATAGAAGACTGCAAATTATGCAAATAAAATACCCTTTTTGAAAATAGTTTGCCCGTTTTATTGAATTCCCCCTGGAGTCTCTTTTATTCTACAGTCAGCATATTTTTTGTTTTTTAAATATTATGTTTGAATGCTAAAAATTTTCATTGAAATTTCATCACTTAACAATTTTAAAAATTAACCTACCATTGAATTCACAAAGTAATAACCTAATATCCTAATAATACATTTAATATATTTTTTTAAACCATAATAATGCTAAAAGAAAGAGGAAAAATAAATAATAATAATTAGCAGGAAAATTTTTAAAATTTTAAACAATTTTTAATTTTTTTTTTTTTATTCACTCAGTTTTAAAGAATTTATATACTTAATTGTATTATTATAATTTACCACCTATATATGCAAATTTGTATAGCTTTAAGACAATTTACGAAAAATTTATAACGTTCACTCTTTCCTGAAGATGATGTATTGATATGTTTCCTAACATTTCTTTCTTTCTTTTTTTTTTTTTTTTTTTTCGAGAAAAATATATATACAAATAATGAATGTTAATTTATGTACTTAGTACATTGCAACTTAAAAATGTGCATAAAATCATTTAACATTATACTTTAGATTTTTCACCTATGGTTTTCGACAGTTTAAACCAATTTTTGACACATGTCACATCAAAAACCAGTTTGTGACGTCAAAAAACCAACCCTGAGTGGGAACCCTGCCTCTCTAAGTCAAATGTTTTGAGCATAATTTAGAAGTTTATTGCAATGGATGAGAAGAAACCTGCCATATTGCCAAGTGGTGGTTGCCAAATGTAAAAGTACCAAAATATCAAAAACAGCTAAGAATCAATGTATATTATATATTCACAGTAGGTATATCAATCTTTATTTAATTATAATGTAAATAAATGCATTTAAATAACATTAATTCATGCAATGACAATGAAACAGCTGCAGGTATGTATTTTATTTATTTATTTTTTGGGGGGATCTTACAATACTCAATGAAATTACAAACTTAAGTTCTAAACAAAAAAATCTCTACTAAAATACTAAAAATAACAATTTTACTACTTCAAATGATAGCCATAGTAGTACTTTTGGTGGGAAACCCCACCACATCGGCGGCTTGCTCAGTGGTGAACACTATGATGCTCTTTCCATTGGGTTCATTCTTCAATAAGTTGGTGCCACATTCAGCCCATCCAATCTCTGCGTTTGTGGCAGAATTTAAATTAAGGATATTAGAAAATGAAATTTTTGAGATTTTAAGAGAGAAAATATTTTTCTGGTTCAGGTACATCAATCACATATTCATTGTCATCTATAAAAATAATGATGTTAATTCCATTTTTAAAACTTATAAATTAGATCCCAATATTAATTTTACTTTGGAAACTGAAGGTATTGCCTGTAAACAAATAATCAAGGAAGATTGTACACGTCAATAGTCAAATGCTTACATTCCCCGTCTAGCGAATTGCCAATGCCTCATATGCTGCAACACAGTGAAGTAGAGTATGCATCCTCAGCACATTTATTGCTCTTTGTTGTGGCAGTTGATTCATTGGCTGGCT
This sequence comes from Salticus scenicus, assembly GCA_963930645.1. Classification (NCBI taxonomy): domain Eukaryota; kingdom Metazoa; phylum Arthropoda; class Arachnida; order Araneae; family Salticidae; genus Salticus; species Salticus scenicus. The sequence goes on from OZ005652.1 coordinate 352,079,604, forward strand.
GACAGAGAGATGAGACGATTAAAACATTGCACTAACATATAACCAACCAATCAGATTGCAGCATTGTTACAACTCTATACCCAACATTCCTAGATTTTTTAAACCAAAATCAAAACACATATGTGACATGTTGTTCATTATACATCTATGGTATTGCCAGATCGACTTTTAGACAACAAAATTACTCACTTCAGTGATAAAATTAACACCTCAGTTTACTGGAAATTAATAAATAGAGTAGTAAAAAAAATTATCCATAATAATAGTAAAAACCCCTACTGTTTAAAAATTAACACTATCCAATCCTACGTTAACCATGTTATTCTAATTTGTATTGAACCCAAAGACCTTAAAATTGAATTGGCATTTATTTAAAAAGCTTACTAACATGATACCCAATTAACACTTAACTACACACACTTAATATTTTAACACAAGTACACCACCAAAATATCAAATAAAAATAAGTTACAAATTCTGTACTGATAAATATAAAGGATTTAAGTCCATATTCTTGATTTTTCAGGAGACGAAAAATAAAGTTAAACAAATTAAAAGCAAATCATAAGAATCGATTAGGAAAAAGGGATTTCGTTGACTTATACCCTTTATACCATTCAGTGATTGTCAACCTTCATTTAATAACGGGAAAAAATTAAATTAAATATTTTATAACCATACATGAATGGTAAATTTCTGACTTGAACTTTTTTTTACCAATGGATTTTCTCAAAGACTAAATGACATAGACTTAAATCCTTTATACCAATCGATTGAGAATTTTTTTTCTAAGTACTGTACTTAACTCAAAATCGACATTTTTGGACTTAAATCCTTTATACTTATCAGTACAGATATATGCTGTAAGACTGACGGACTATAATATTAGGGACACTTCAATGGTAGGTTAGATGCACACGCAGCATGGGAGGTAGGGATCCCAAGGTCATTTACATTCCATTTACTGTAAATGGTGTATTTTTTACATCAGCGCGTGTAGTTAAGTGTTAATCTAGTAGAATAAAAAAATCTTATCAAATCCTTGAACCCTATTCTCAATCATCAAGAAGATCACCCCCAGATTTACTTTTTGCATCTCATATGATCACGGTGCCTTCACTAAAATAAAAAATATTGCAGCTAAATCAATCCAGTAAAAACCTAACCCCAATCTAATATTTATCAACTTATCAAAAACGACAATGAACCTATCCCCCATCCCCCTGAAACAGCTGGAATATATAAAATACTGCTTACTAATAATGAAGGGATGAAAGTTTGTTACATTGGGATGTCGAAAACAAAAATTTAAATTAAAACTTGCATAAAAAAAAAAAAATAGAGTAACAATATTAAATTTGGGCAAATTACCTCGTTAACCAAAACATTCATGACAATCAAAATAAATTTTGATAGAAATTCTATCATAGAACAACAAAACTTGTGAGCTATAAAAACACTAATTACACTTTTTTCAGGGAAACCACTGAAATTGTTAATAACATTAATTCATGCAATGACAATGAAACAGCTGCAGGTATGAATCTAACGTGGTGGCATCTTATTGAAGAAAGAGCCCAGCAAAAAGAACACAGGGTAGGCGAAAACACATTTTTTTTTTTTTCAAGAAATCCCCTACCCCCAGGTTTTTCATATTTTTTTTTTTTTTTTTTTTTTTTTCAGTTTAAGTAATAAGTGAGAATAACTAAAAGAAATTTGAAAATTAAATATTTATTTTTCTTCTGACTATATACCTATTTAATTTTTTTTTTTTTTTTTTTTTTCTTTTTGAGTAACTTTAAAAGTTACTAAAAAATGCCTAAAAAGTAAATACCTTTTAGGAGATATTATATATATATATATTTAAATTTATGATGGTTAAAAATTTAGTTCAATTTTAAAATGACATTCCTTTTCCTTATGATGTTCTAATTATCACAATTTAATATTATTCTTATGATCTTTGTTAACCAAAATTTCTAACATGCAGTTGGTACAAAAGTATTCCTTAACTAATTACAAGCTTTTTAAAGGAACAAGCACAAGAAAATGAAATTCAAGAATAGTTATTCTCTTTATTCAGAGCTGATTGTGACTCTATTTTTAAAATTCTGAAATTATATCAAGAAAAAAGACCAATTATGATTTTACAATTGTGACCAATAAAATATATGTAAAGTTTTGTAATTAAAGAAAATATCAATTAATTACAAAAGATATTTCTAAATTTCCATTACATGGTTAGTTATCTTAACAATTGCCAAAAAGTTGAAAGAAAGAAAAGTCTTTCAATTAAAGTATATTAAATGAAAATTCTTAAAATCCAATGAGCAGATTTCATTTTTTACATATGATGATTTACAGATTTTAAACCTCAGAAAATTTTCAAATAAATTATGTATTGTAAGTTCTATTAAAGTAAAGCAATATTTGACTTGATGTAAAGATTTTGAATTATTTCCTGACCAATTTTAGATAATAAGCAGTTTATGCCCTATTCATATTTGGAAAAAAAAAAAAAAAATAGTTTCCCTCATACTGTAGTAACTGTAGGTATGAAAAACTTTGGTAATCCAGGGTTCACAGTTCAGGAATGGTTGTTCATAGTGTTTCAAAATCCACTTTTAACTATAAGTGCTTACCTAAGCTAAATTTTCCCCGTCTTAGTCAAAAAAGTCTTAATGAGCAAAAAAAATAACTTTACAGTAACTCCCCAGAAAATTTACCTCTTAAAATGAGTTTGTCTTCCAAGATTTGAATTTTTAAAACAAGTCACCAATTAAAAAAAAAAAAGTTTGTTTTTTGTATTACCTACATGTCCAACGTATATGCATGTGGTAAAACTTTCAACAACTTAAATAAATATGCCTATATTTAATGTGCGGGTATGGTTTGCTTTCCTTTCTAGGTGTGAAAACTCGTTTTTTAAACATTAATTTGTGTGAAGATCAGCATTAATTTTTAATCTGATTTTGCTCATACAAGTGTAAACAGTCAACTTTTTTCTATATTTTTAGTTTTTTAAATTGGAGAACAGGATTAAAAATTAACAACGATGTTCGAGCGAATTAACGTTTAAAAAAAAAGAAAGTTTTCAATTTCAGGAATTGAAACAAATGAAACTCGTACATTAAATATAGAATTATCAAATAAGTTATGGTGGTGTAAATATTGCTGCATTCATAAGATAGAAGATATGTGGGGAAAAAACTACTCTTTGAAATTGACCACCCTGTTTTTTTTTTTTTTTTTTTTTTTTTTTTTAATGTTCTTGAGGTATGACTGAAGTATCGTTTAAATTTCAGACATTTATCATATGACTGAATTCATACAAACATGATTACATAAAACAAGAAAAAAGGAAAACTCACCTCTTAAGTCTAATTGTCTGTCTCGAACAGGGTTGATAAATTGAGCGCTCATCTGAATAAGTTCAGCAGTAAGTTTGACCATATTTAATTTACTTAAATGTCTCAAAATACACAATTTTAATTTAAATACTGTACTTTTTCAATATATTATACCACCACCGCGCACAAACAAAACACAAATAAAAAACAAAATTGGGTATTTGGGAACAGTTGCCATTTTAGAAAACAAAATATTCAATATACAAATAAAGAGAGGCATACTGTTGTAACAATCGCAGCTATCGGCGTAGATCACAAGTCAGATCGTACACTCGGCAGCAAAAGTATCCGAGCACTGGCAATAATCCCTATCTAAAAAAAGTACACTTAATACTGCTTTGTTAAATAAATCTTATCGAATCATGTTCTTAGTCAGTCAAAGACCATGATTCGATAAGGATTTATTTAACAAAGCAGGGATTACTTTTTTTAGACAGGAATTATTGCTAGTGCTCGGATACTTTTGCTGCCGAGTGTACGATCCGACTTGTGATCTACGATAGCTGCGATTGTTACAGTAATAAAATATATAAATAAACGCCAAATGCTTCAATAAATGCCAAATTAATATTCAAGGTTTTAATTATCATAAGGTTAATATATAAGCTTTTAATTTTGAAATTACTAAGCAAAATACTCAAAAATTTACATTCTTATATTTTTGGCCACGGACTTAGATAACAAAGACCCGTTTCTCCAACGGCGGCCGTCCCTCAAAAATGGACCTGAGGTGGTCGCTAATATTCATTCGCCGCTAGGGGTCGTATGTGTTCTCTGACTGTACACTGACGCCGTAGAATAGCATTGTGTGCAGACGAAATTTTAGTTTTATTTTCAGTTTTATTTTTAATTTATTTTTAATATTAGATTTTTTTCATTATGTCACACTGTTACGCACCAGGTTGCACCTCTGGATATCGAAGTGTTCGAAAAAAAACAAGGAAATAGGTGAAAACAACCCAAGTTTATTTCGTCCACCTAATCTAAGCTATTAATTTTAATGTTTTATTGAATGATAAAATTGTTGCCTTATAAATATTCTATTACTATACAAATCTGTTATAATAGCTTTTATCTCAAAACGTATTAACCGATAAATTGACAGAAAATATTTTAATGTAATTTGTAATTAAACGCTATTAAAATTTTAACTTCATTAAAATTATGACATTGAGTTTCAACATAAGAACTTGGGAAAAAAACAAAGTTTAATAAGATGACATTAAAAAACATAAACTGTATCAGTCTTCATTAATGTTTTAACCTACTTAGTTATCAATTTAATGCTATTGGTAGACGTATTTTTTTTTTATTCATTTATTCATTTACTTTTTTTTTTTAGTGCTAAAGGCCTATTTCAGTCGGTACAGTTGTCGAATTTTTATACGTCACTCTTAATAGTGCTAAGGGCCTATTTCAGTCGGTTTATTGAATGAAGTCCCCTAAGGCACAACTTTGACATGAGTTCCCCCCAGGCCCAACTTTGACATGAGTCCCCCCCCAAGGTACCCTTATTTCAGTCGGTACAGCGTTGTCGAATTTTTATACGTCACTCTTAAAAGTGCTAAGGGCCTATTTCAGTCGGTTTATTGAATGGGGATTTATTGAATGAAGTCCCCCCAAGGCACAACTTTGACATGAGTCCCCCCCCAAGCACAACTTTGACATGAATCCCCCCCAAGGCACAACTTTGACATGAGTCCCCCCCCCAGGCCCAACTTTGACATGAGTCCCCCCAAGGCCCAACTTTGACATGAGTCCCCCCAAGATACAACTTTGACATGAGTCCCCCCCAAGGCACACCTTTGACATGAGTCCCCCCAAGGCACACCTCCCCCTCATTGGGAAAAAGAGAAAAAACGTTGTTTTGCGGCTATAAGACAGTTTGGACTTCCAACGTTATTTGTTACAGTATCTGCAGCTGAAACACATTGGTTTGATTCAATGAAAACTTTATCATGGAATTTAGATCGTCACGAATTAACTAAAGAAGAATTTGTCGATATTAACAAGTTTAGCAGTAGGCCTCTGGCACTAAATTAAAATCTGTCAATGTCAGATTTTCATGTTTTAAATAATGAAATAATGTCGTGTCTGTATAATTTATTTATTTATTTATTTATTTTTTGTATTTTAAGAAAGATAATTTTTGAGCTTTATAATTGAATTTGCACCTTTGTAAATTTTGCAGTTATAGTGTTTATAAAATTTTGTAAATAGTGTTTATAATTCATTATTTTGTTGATGTAACTTTTTTTTTAAATTTAATAAAACTCTATGTAACTTGTTTTTCATTCCTTTTTTATGTTAATTTTCTTATATAATAAAAGGATTTTTTACATGATTGCTTGTCTTTTCTTTTGAAAGCAGAGTAAAAGAAGATCATCGTATGCATTTACTTAAAAAAAAAAAAAAAAAAAAAAAAAAAAATACATATTTCAAAGAAAAAAATATTTTTACAATGATGCGTTATAAAATCTGGAGTAATAATAATGTACATCATATGTTTACTATCGAGTAGAATCTAAATTCCTTAAATCCTGTGAGCATTAGCAATTCATATCAATCCAATGATTTATAAAATTCATACTATCCACATATAACCAGAAAAATTTGATACTGTATGCTACACATGCATATTAATCTTATTCTATGGGGAGGGGGGGGGGAGCAATTTTATCTCAAAATTTATGTCCAATCACCGTTTATTTCGCTATGCAAAATGGAAAAGAACTATAATAATGTTTAAATGGTTATATATATATATACAGTTGAACATTGTTAACGAGAATCTCAAGGGGGATAAAAAATTTGTTCATGGTGTGGTGAACCATGGACTCATGACAAATCGAATTTTCAATCGAACTTTAATTTCAATCGAACTTTAATTTTGAACATTCTTTTACTTTTTCATTTTCTGGCAACACTAATAAAAAAAGCCAGTTGGTAATGTCGCGGTTATGCAGCATGTTGCTGCGATTTCTGATTGTGCATTGCATTTTAGCTCTTCTCATGTAATCTCTACTTGATTTTTATCGGATAATTTTATCCGCTTAGTGTAAATTGTGATTTAATAATAATAATAGAAAAATCAACGATCTTCGTCATCTAATTTGTAACTGATCACAACTTAGCAACCAACACTTACAAAATGTGGGATACAACGTGAATCCATATTGGTGACCCTTTTGTATTTCATCTGAAAACGCACCTTCGCTATAAATTCTCAACAATCTTCACTGATGTCAACATGTGTTTTTTAACAAAGCTCATAACAGTCATGATAAAAATATTGCGCTTGCAAATGGCGAGTTATTACTAGCACGTGGTGAACGGTAAGATTTTATTTGATCCCTCTTCCGATATATTGCCAGTACTTTTTAATAGCTTGAAAAGGTCCCGAATTACCTTTATTTTCTGTATATATATTTTTTTCTTTGATAGGATAACTTGTTTATTTTTACTTGTATGAATATATATACATATTTTTTTTGTTTTGCATGCACACTTGTATTTACGATTAACCCTAACGCCATATTTGAATTTTTGACCTTGCATTTTGTAATTATTATACATTTTAAGACCATATTTTATTCCCTTCATCCAAAATGCCAGACGAAAACGATAATGGCAGTCAGGGCAATGCAGTAGCCCGCGTCGCTATTAAACCACCCCCATTTTGGAAAAATAATCCTGCACTGTGGTTTGTCCAAATGGAATCGAACTTTTCTTTATCGGACATAACTGCTGATGTTACTAAATTTAATTATGTAGTTTCTGCCCTCGACGCAGATGTACTTAATTCAGTAAGCGATCTCATTTTACGCCCTCCTGACGGAAATCGCTACAAAGCTTTGAAAGATAGGCTTATTGAAGTTCACTCCGAAAGCGAAGCATCTAAAATACGTACCTTACTACAAGGTTTAGAATTAGGAGACCAGCGGCCTTCTCAATTGCTTACACGGATGCGTGCATTAGCTGGTGATACTGTAGGTGAACCTCTTTTAAAATCTTTGTGGCTTGGCAGACTACCTCACTCTACCCAAACAATTTTAGCTGTACTTAATGAGGACCTTTCTAATTTAGCAGCTGTAGCTGACAAAGTTAATGATCTCACAAGTAATTCTAGCATTAATGCCATTTCAAATCCTAGCACTTCAGCTACATCATTCTCCGATCAAAAAATCACTCAGCTCGAACAACAAATTTCTCACCTAACAACCTTAGTTAATGAGCTCCGAATAGAAAAACGTTCATCCCGTACTCGACAAAGATCAAATAGCTTCAGGCGTAATCAGTCCCATGAACGTCCTAGAAAATATAAAGAGCCGGCCAATGGGTTTTGTTTTTATCACACTAACTTTGGAAAAAAAGCAAACAAGTGCAACCCACCTTGCTGTTTCCACAATCCGGAAAACTAAATTGGCGCTCACTCACTGGCCATGATAGTGACCGCCAGATCAGTCGACTCATGTTGGCCGATAAAAAATTAAATAAAAAATTTTTAATTGACACGGGAGCAGATATATCTGTTCTGCCTAAGAGCTTTGCCCCTCTTGCAAACCCATCTACAGATTTACTTCTTTTTGCTGCCAACGGGACGAAAATAAAAACTTTTGGCACCAAACTTCTCAGTCTCGATTTAAACTTGCGTCGAGTCTTCACATGGTCTTTCGTCATTGCGGATGTGAGTCAGCCAATAATTGGAATAGATTTTTTAAAACATTTCAACCTCCTTGTTGATGCTAAACATGGTTCTCTGATTGATGCCAAAACTAAATTGACTTCTCGCGGGAAATTTTCAAACTTAAATTCTTTAAAATCTAACATTTCAATTATGCTTGGTGACTCTGAATTTGACAAAATACTCGCTTGCTTTCCAGAGCTCACTAACCCATCCCAACCGACTAAACAACATAAACATACCACAGTGTATCATCATATAGAAACTACTGGACCTCCTGTTTTCTCAAAACCTCGACGTTTAGCTTCTGCCATGTTAACAGCAGCCCGTCAAGAGTTTGAGTTCTTGATGACTCAAGGCATAATTCGCCCATCTAATAGCCCTTGGGCAAGCCCATTGCATATGGTTAAAAAATCTAATGGGGAATGGAGACCATGTGGGGATTACCGTCGGCTAAATTCAATAACAGTACCTGACAGATATCCAGTTCCACATATTCAGGACTGTACACAACTTTCCCATGGTAAATCTATATTTTCAACTCTTGATTTGACAAGAGCCTATCACCAAATTCCGGTAAACCCTCCAGATATACCTAAAACTGCCGTTACAACTCCTTTCGGTCTTTATGAGTATCTTTTCATGCCATTCGGCTTAAGAAATGCTGGTCAAACATTTCAGCGATACATACATACCGTCTTATCTGGTCTTGATTATTGCATACCCTATTTTGATGACATTTTTATTGCTTCTGCTAATGCTGAAGAACACAAACAACATCTTAAGGAAGTTTTCACTCGTTTATCACAACATGGCCTAAAGCTTAATCCTTTAAAGTGCGTTCTTGGAAAACCCTCTGTTAGTTTCCTTGGATGCCTTATTACACCTGATGGTGTAAGGCCGCTACCTCAAAAAGTGCAGACTATCGTAGAGTTTCCTAAACCTGAAACCATGGCTGAACTAAAGCGTTTTCTTGCTATGGTTAATTTCTACCGTCGTTTTCTCCCAAATGCCGCTAACACTCAAGCCCCTTTGCATGAATTTCTCAAAAATTCAAAAAAGAATGACAAGCGTAAAGTCCCTTGGACTGACTCTGCTTTTGCTGCCTTCGAAAAATGCAAACAGGATTTATCTAATGCAGCCACACTCCACTTTCAAGCACCTAATCAAAAACTCTGTTTAATGGTTGATGCATCAGAAGTAGCTATAGGTGCTGCTCTGAATGATTTAACACCCGATGGTTTTAAACCCATTTCATTTTTTTCAAAAAAGCTATCCCCAGCTGAGCGTAAATATAGTGCTTATGACAGGGAACTACTGGCAATATATTCGGCGGTTAAACATTTTCGCCATAACTTAGAAGGTCAAGCATTTATAATTTTTACAGACCACCGTCCTTTAACTTTTGCTTTTAGCAAAAATTCTGAATCTTGTTCACCACGGCAGCTTCGACATCTAGATTTTATTGCACAATTCTGTACTGATATACGACACATATCAGGGTCAAAAAATGTTGTGGCGGACACCTTGTCTAGAATCAATGCCATTCATTCACCACCCATTGACCTCAAAGCCATTGCAGAAGCTCAAAAGTGTGACAAAGAGCTAGCAGATCTGCTTGTAGACTCTCACCACTCATTAAAATTGCGACCATGGACTGTAGACTCCAATGTACAACTCTATTGTGATGTCACCAACACATCAATCAGACCATACGTTCCAAAAGATTTCCGTAAACAGATCTTCGAAACTTTACATAGCCTAGCACACCCTGGTGTACGAGCATCCAAAAAACTAGTGCAAACTCGCTTCGTTTGGCCTTCTATTGCCAAAGACATTACCTCATGGACTCGTTCCTGTCTTAAGTGCCAACAGTCCAAAGTAATACGGCACACTTGGAGCACTCCACAACCATTTGCACTTACATCACAAAGATTTGACCATGTGCATATTGATATAGTAGGACCTCTACCACCTTCAGAAGGCTGCGAGTACATCCTCACCTGTATTGATAGATTTTCCAGGTGGCCAGAAGCCATACCTATTCCAGACATCACAGCAGAAACTGTGGCACGAGCTTTTATATCACACTGGGTGTCACGTTTCGGTAGCCCTTCCAAAATCACCACAGACCAAGGTCGGCAGTTCCAAAGTAACCTTTTTGCAGCACTGACAGATACTTTTGGTATAAAAAAGATTCGTACAACACCTTACCACCCATCTAGCAATGGTATTGTCGAGCGATTCCACCGTTCTCTCAAACAGAGTCTAAAATGTTATGACAGTGCAAAATGGACAGAATCTTTGCCTCTAGTGCTGCTAGGCCTTCGTTCTGCCTTTAAAGCTGATCTCCAGTGCACAGCAGCTGAATTAGTATATGGCTCACCTTTACGGTTGCCTGCAGACTTCTTGGATCCACCCTCTTCTCAGGTTGACCCTCACTCATTCCTCCAACGACTCCGGTTTACCATGAACAACCTAAGGCCTACCCCTGCAACCGCACACTGCAAAACATCTATATTTGTGCACCCTGCTCTTGAGAGTTGCACACATGTCTTCGTGAGACATGACGGTGTGAGGAAACCACTGCAAGCACCATATGATGGGCCTTATAGAGTAGTGTCTCGCACACAAAAAATATTTACCCTTGAGATAAAAGGAAAACATGTGTCCATCAACATAGATAGGTTGAAGCCTGCTTTCCTTGACAGAATTTCCACTCCGACACCTGTGGCTCCAATTGCTGAACAGCAAACTGACATACCCGAAATGCCCAATTCAACTCTTATTCCAATTCCTGAACACCAAACGGACATACTCAAACCACCCACAGTGACCCGCTCGGGTCGAACAGTTAGATTTAACCCACGATACCTCTAACATGGTGCTCAGCACTAGGGAGGGGAGTACTGTGGTGAACCATGGACTCATGACAAATCGAATTTTCAATCGAACTTTAATTTCAATCGAACTTTAATTTTGAACATTCTTTTACTTTTTCATTTTCTGGCAACACTAATAAAAAAAGCCAGTTGGTAATGTCGCGGTTATGCAGCATGTTGCTGCGATTTCTGATTGTGCATTGCATTTTAGCTCTTCTCATGTAATCTCTACTTGATTTTTATCGGATAATTTTATCCGCTTAGTGTAAATTGTGATTTAATAATAATAATAGAAAAATCAACGATCTTCGTCATCTAATTTGTAACTGATCACAACTTAGCAACCAACACTTACAAAATGTGGGATACAACGTGAATCCATAATGGTATCAGTAACTAATCTTCATATTACTAAAGTAATCTTCACTTTTACGGGGATTGTGGAAACAGTTTATGTTAAAAGTAATTCATGGATTGGATTGGATTTCGGAATAAGGCTGATTGACTGCTGTAGGTCCAAGGCCTGAGGAGGTGTGCCCTCCGTGGGATCTTTCTAAGGGGTCCTAGCCTGTATTTACACAAGTTTCGGAGAAAAACACGGAAAACTCTGAGCGACGAGCGCGACCTGGGATTGAACCCGGCACCTCACGTCTACCAGCTTTGAGCGCAGAACCGCTCGGCCGCTGGTGGGCAAAAAGTAATTCATGTTAACAGTGTTCACGTTAACGAGGTTCGACTGTATTATATTACTTCTTATTCCACTGAGATTCAGATAAATATTTTAAAAATTTAATTAGATTTAAGTTTCACAGAATTTATAAACTGAAGTTACACATTTTTTTTTCACATTTTTATCAACATGCTATTTTTATTGCCACCATTTTTTATTTCTTAGAAATAATTCTAATAAATATTACATGCATTATTTCTTAAGCAAGCTATGCTAATATTGTTATCTGTGGAATAAACTTTAATAACACAAATTAATTTTTTACTTGTTACAGCTAAGTATACAATGTAAATTGAAAAAATTGGGGGGGGGGGAGGAAGAAAAAAATCGCTAATTTTAAAAGTTACCCATTTAAAATTTTCATACATTGCCATATGCAAAATTTGTCAGTTAGAAACTTTCCACCTTTCATTTAATGAGACTATTAGAAAAAATCATATTACTGTATCTTTAAAACCAACTGAATTAGGATACAGCAAAAAAGTTTACTTAAATCGTCTTTCCACAAACAAAAATTTGATAATGCCATATGTGAGAAATGCGAAGAACTAGTGTGCTTGGAATGAATTTAATCATTTCTCTTATACATTATTATTAACAGTCAGTGGCCCCAAATGTAGATGTGCTTTATTTTCTTTAATTGTATTATTCTCTCTCTCTCCACTGTGAACGTATAAAAATATTTTTAATATGAATATTATCATACATTTTGTCATTTTAAACATATCACAAATGTACATTTCTATTTTGGCGTAGCATCATTAAGTACAAACATTAAATTATCAATTAAGTTTTTCAACTTGCAATCATGCAAGTAACCTTCTCCTTTTTTTTTTTTTTTTGGTGTGTGTGTGTGGGGGGGGTTGCAGTAAAAGTAAAAATTTGCTAACTGACGAAGTTTGTCTATAAGAGTAGTATAAAAGTTAAAGTGTAACTTTAAAACTAACAAAATGATAAATTTTAATAACATCTTATTTTTAACACACTTGAGTCACATTGCCCATTTATCTATAAAAATTAAGAATTAAAGCATATATCATTCTCCTTGGGACACATTGTATAATACATAGTGACAAACCTTATATTTCAAAAATAAAGAAATGAAAGAAGAATGAAATATCCTAAACAATTTATAAATCAAATCAAATTCTTTAAAGTTATGTTTATTACCTTTCAGAAATGTCAGGTTCGATCATAGGTCGTGCTCATCGACCAAGACAAGACGTTAGGCGTTTTCCGTAGGTTTCTCCGAAACTCGCGTAAATACGGGCTAAGACCACTTAGAAAGACCCCTCACGGAGGGCATTCCACCTATTGGCCTAAGACCTTAGCGTAGGCAATCTGCCTTAAATCATGACAGGGTTTTTTTTTTCCCAAATTCTTGTTGCACCAGTAGGGAAAAAAATGCATTCTAGAAAGAGAAAAATGTTCTCTAAGCTTCAAAATAATAGTTTTTAATTAAAAATCTTACTATAGGAACTTGTATTAAAAAGCTGAGAGAATATTTTAGAAATTATGAGTACCAGGCAGCTATAATGTTCTTAAGGAACAGAGTATTATTTTGCATGCAAGAAACAGCGGTATCATACTGTTTGTTACAAAGATGGATGTTCATAGAATTACATCATCCAGTATATTTTTCATAATTCCATTTGCACATTCAGAAATTTCTCGACCATTAAATCTGTTCTAGTTCTTCAAAAATTGACTTCTTGATGCAGGTGGACGTGAAGTGTCGGGTTCGATCTTAGATCGCGCTTATCGGTTTAGCCGTTCGGAGTTTTGCAATTTTTTTCCCCCTGAAACTTGCGTAATTGCGGGCAAAGGCCCTTTAGAAGGACCGCCACGGAGGGTACCCCCAGGCCTTGAACCCTAATGCAGTCAACTGGCTTTAATCTCCAACACCAATATTGATTATAAGTCAGATGAATGACCTAAAAGCATTTTTCCAATGCTTTAGAAGGAAATGTTCAGAATTAAATATTTTCCCCATACAGTATTATGGGCTTTGGTTCCAAAAATAAATAAATAAAATAATTAATTAAAAAATGCTCCTTTCATGAAGTATTTTGAAAGGGAATGCTCAAATAATTATGATTGACTCTGCTTTTCATTACATTGATTTTTATATCGCGCATATTTAAATATATATATATAAGTTAATTTTATTTTTTGAATTAAATTATTTGCTTTAAATGAGTAGCAAATAATACAGATTGAAAATCTATTTAAAGTGCAAATTTTAAAATGAAAAATAATGATAAAAATGAAAAAGTGCTGTATTTCGGTTTATGGATTGGACTGGATTTGGGAATAAGGCCGATTGACTGCTGTAGGTTCTAGGTCTTAGGAGGAGTGCCCTCCGTGGGGGTCTTTCTAAGGGGTTCTAGCCCGTATTCACTCAAGTTTCGGAGAAAACCACGGAAGAATCTGAATGACTAGGTCGACAAGCGCGACCTGGAATCGAACCCGGCACTTCCCGTCAGTCAGCTTTGAGCGCAGAACAGCTCGACCACCAGTGGAGTCTCGGAAGAGGGAAGAGGGTCGCCTTTGTAAAAAAACCATAATAAATATTTTAATTTTTTTTTACATACTTTTTTTTTTTACATACTTACGTAAAATTGTTTTTAAAATTGGAAATGCTGGAATAAATTCTGAATTCTGAAATACATTCATTGTTTTAAATTATGAAAAATCATATATACACATTCATTTTTTAAATATCATGTTTTCATTATACTATTTCGTCTTTTTTTTTTTTTCGGGTGGGGTGGGGGGGTGGAGTGAATTGTTTATATTTACAGATATATTCACATATAATAAATGTTTTCATTCTTGGATTTTGAAAAAAAAAAATCAATTTTTTCATAGCTTTAATTCTTTATTCCTGTGAAATATCTGAATAGGTTTTTCACATATATATATATATTTATATATATATATATATAATTATATATATACATATTGGATTCGTTTATTTATTAATATTATTATTATTTTAACTTATTTACAGGGAAATTTGCTTTATTTATCTATCAAATTTCACAAATTATAAACGTTGGTGAATATTTCTACAGTTTCTTGAATCTAGTTGCTTGCTATTAATGGTTAAAAAGTAAGAAAATTTAAAGTATTTTATATGGTAGTGTGTGAAAATGTAAAATATATATATATATATATATATTTCATTTAGATAGTATGATACACAATTTATCTATTATTTATCTATAAAAGTAATTTATTTCTATTAGCTTTATTAAAACTATACACAATCAGGATAAACATTTTTACAATTTTTCATATTTTTAAAACTTTATACAAAATAATCTTACAGAATGTTTAATTATTTAATAACATGTGGTATTCTAGTGTTTTTGGGGGACGACGCGAAGAAAAAAAAAAAAAAATATATATATATGTATCAGTGCTTTTAAAACCGCTAAATATCACATTTAATTCTGGGCTGTGGTTAAAGCTACGGCAGCCGTAACTTTAATGGGCTTACGGCAGTCATATTACGCATGCGCAGAAGGAATGCCGGAGTCTTGTGCCGGATGATTCAGAGAACGAATCATTTTTTGAATGAATCTGTTTTACGGCAGTCGATTTTATGCTCACGGAAGGTAAGGAACTGTTGTTGACGGTACTACTTTCGGGTTCGGCTACGGTAAATCTAGTTGCTGTAGTCATAAATTTACGTATATCATATAAATACTTTTGCTTTAGCTCAAGTATTTGGATCTTTTTTTTCCAGTTTCGAAAGAGCTGTTAATCCAATAAATCTTTTAAACGATAAAAACTTTAAAACGAATTTCTAGTTAAGCACACAAGTCAGTGTTTTATATATGTGTAAACAATTAATCTATAAATAAATAAACAATAAAACGACATTTCGGAATTTAGTTATTAAATACTAAAACAATTAAACACATAAGTTAACTTCCAAAACTAATGTTTATATTATCATACTATATGAGATAAATGCTTGTTGAACCAATTTATTTGACAAAAAATAATAAAATATTATTAATTTGCATTAAACACTATGTTCAACATTTGAAAAAGAGAGATGAACTCTTAGGGCAACTTTAATGCTTGTTGTAATTTTTTTCAAAGTTTGATTCGTTAAGTGCTGATTCTAGAATAAAAGAGTAATTGAGTAAAACTTAATAAAAAAGGGGCATTTTTTTTTTTTTGTTTTTTAAAGCAATATTTGCCTTTTTATTATTATTACACTTGCCGAATTTTTCCATATATATATTTTTTTTTATCCTCTATGTTTCATTTTTGTTTGTGACAAAAGTAAACTGTTTATATAATTTTTATTTATATTCACTTGTTCTTGCACTGCAACTAAACTGTCTTCCAGAAAGATACAATGTTAACCCTTAAATGCCGAAATATTTTATTATTAATTTTAAAAAGTTTTAATTATTTCCTCTCTTATATAAATCACGGAAAAAATACTTAAAAAAATTATACTTTATTTTAACTATGGTTTACAGCTAAAAAGCAATTTGTTGCTAATTGGCAGACATGAGGCACTAGAGCTTCAATATTATTCTAATAATACTTTAGAAGACAAAATTGGGTATGTTGCCGAAAGGCAACACACGGCATTTAAGGGTTAAGAAAAATATTTTAAAGCCTCTATACACTTAAAATTTCAGGAAGGGCCACCAGGTGTTAAGATGCTTTAAAATGCCTGCTGGTACTGCACCCTGCTAAATTATCCTAGAGTCAAACAATTAAGAAGGTTGTCACACCGAAATGTCCAAATGAAAGATTAACACCAGACTTAAGGAAAAATTATTACTGCCCTAACTAAAGCATGCCAAGCCAGTAATACTGATATTAAATTTAATAAAACTACAAAAATTGCAAATTACAACAAACTTAACTATGCATTCTGTTGTGAAACGTTGGAAATAGTTAATAATAGCAGTTCCTATAAAACGACAATGAATCGAATATACCAACTCCAAATACAAAGCTATAAAGTAAGGTTTGAACTTTTAATTAAATTATGCTTCAATTAAAAAAAAAAAAAAAAAAAGTTTATTCATACCAATAATAAATTATATTTAGAGAGTTCTTAATACAGTGTAAGGCAAGTTAAATATTTAAAATAAAAATTTTAGTAAACTAAATAATTTATCTAAAATTCAGAGACAGCAAAATTCTCAAAAAATCTGAATTCAGGTGTAACAGAGATGGCCAGTGTGTTGACGTATGGACACATCATTAGTGTGTCGAGGTTTCCAACACATTACTCTGTCATAGTTGACAACATTTTAATTCATTTTTAAATAGGTTAAAAATGAATATTCACGGTTGATGAATTCATGTACAAAAAATTTCTAAATTTTAATTTATTCCGGAGCATTTTTAGCCTCAATTTTATTTTGCACCACTTTATTTTTAGAATATTTTTCACTATTACTTAATTACAATAAAATAAGAAAAAATTACTATTTAAAAGAAAAAAATGGTATAGAATAAAGGCAGGGCTTAAAAATACTCCGGAATAAATTAGAATGTTGGCTGCTCTGCTCTGTGCAGATTTCAATACAGTATCAAATTTTGGCACATTTGTTTCATTTCCCTGTGTGATAATTATCTATACATATAAACATACAGTGATCAGAGGACAAAATTACATAATTTGTAACTGTCAATCTACTAATCTACTGAAAACGTGTTGATGCGTTAACACGTAGTGTGTGGACACAGAAAAAGGTATCGAAATGCCCATCACTAAGATGTAGCCCCTGGAAAGTTTCTCCCCCCTCTTTTTGGAGATAGTGTAATCAGAAACGAAAAAGGTTGACCCAACTAATAATGACTCTTACATACTTTCCTGTGATAACCAACTAATATGCATATCATAAACAGACATCTAAAGACTTTATATAGCAAATTAAAAAATATATAGAGAGAGAGCTGTTTTTTGAAACACCTATTTGAGAAATATATAAAAATTGATCTAAATAATCAGAAACATATCAACTTTTCTGTGCTAACCAATTAATTCAGAAAAAAAGATATTTAGACAGATGTTTATGCAGCAAAATTAATGAAAATTAACCTTTTTTAGATACTGATGTTGGTACCCCCACCTGATTTTACCAAAACTTTGTAAACACATGTACACTGGACATCAACTAATACATATGAAAGGATATTTAAAAGGCAGATAAAATCGTGATTTTGCAAAAAACGTGTAGAAGCAGTTTTTGAGATATGAACTTAAATAAAATGTGACCTGACTTACAGCTTTCCAATTTTTGAACAAAATTTGGTAAACACATCTGTACACCTAACTTGTCTTCATTATAAAGTTCTTTTTTTATCTTTGAGATGAAGTGGTCAAATCTCAAAATAATTCAAAGATCAGAAATCTATTTATTAACTTTTTCTTTCTTTTAGTCGCAACAGCTGTTATATTGAAAGAATTGAGGTGCTAAACACTATATACAGGGGTCGATCCAGGCAAAATTTGGGTCCCTTCACAAAATTCCACATAGTAAAAAGGGACCCTTCACAAAATTCAAATTCATAAAAAGGGACCCTTCACAAAATTCAAATCCATACAAAGGGATCCTTCACAAAATTCAAATTTATAAAATGAGTCCTTTCACAAGATTTTGTTTTATAAAAATGATCCTTTTATTAAATGTTTTCATATTTTCAGTATTATTTTTAATTTATGCCTTAATTTGGCTCAACGAAACTCTATTAACTTGATATTAAACATTACATAAACTGATTGTAAAAACTGAATATTTTACACAATATTTTACTTTTTCACAAAAATATTTTATATTTCACAAAAATAAATAAAAATTTCACAAAAATATTTTGTTTTTCACAAAAAAGGGACCCAAAAATTAAAACCTGGATCGACCCCTGATATATATATATATATATATATATTTTTTTTTTCTTTTACAAATGAAATTGTTTTTAAGCATTCAATTTTAGATTTGTTTTGTACAGCAGCGGCACATTTTGATTGATTGGCATTAAAGCTGATGTGCACTAATTTGTATCAAGGTGAATTTATATGCAATTCTGCACACTAGTGCCTGAGATATATCCCTAAAATTACAGAAATTGCTGCATATAAGCATCACCTGTTGAGCGATTGGCACCAAAAGTTGCAAGGCATAAGCACTAATTCATGTCAAGATGCAAATTCATATAAAGTTATATAACATTTTATGCAGTAGTTCCTGATATAGAGTTGCAATAAAATTTTTGTCATATACATCCTGATACAGACATTTTCTAAAAATGGTCGGATCTTGTTTTGTACCTTACACAATGTGTGAATCCATAAAAAACCAGAAGTCGAAAATTTTAACAAATCCAATAATTTCTTTTATTGAATAGAGAATAAAATGAAAACTTAAATATGCATTCATTTATTCATTACTTTCTTCTATAATCAATAGCAGAAAACAATGGATTAGTAAAAATTTTTGACTTCTGGTTTTCGATGGATTTACACATTTTGAGAACCTCAGAACTTGACTTGACCATTTTTAGAAAATGTCTCTCGGTGTGTGTGAGAGAGAGAGAGAGAGAAAAAAAAAATTTGGCAAATGCATCTCAGGAACTACTGCACAATTCCATATAAATTTATACATAAATTCTGCACCTTGACTTAAATTAGTATCTATCAGCTTTTGGTGGAAATTGCTTAAATGGTGCCGCTGCTATTCATTAATTTCTGCAATTTCAGGGAAGGCTACATCTCAGGAACTAATGAATAAAATTGCATATTAATTTATAAGGAAATGCCCACCTTGACACAAATTAGCATACATCAACTTTTGGTGCCAAACACTCAACAGGTGGTGCTTCTGTATGGCAATTTCCTTAATTTAAGGCTAAGCTATAGCTCCTGTTCTATTGCATATAATCAAACAAAACTTGATACATGAAAAGGTCATTATGAGACATTATGCTGATTAAATTGCGTGCAAATTTACCAATAGGTGGCACTTCTATATTTCAACTTTCCCCGTAAACTAGAAAGATATCATGTTCACAGAAAAAATTCACTTTCTTTGAATATTCAGTATAATACCTTTCTGATATGAGAATCATCTGCATTCATAATTGGTTCTTTTATGCCAATGCTTCTGTTTAATTTTAAATTTAACCTCTGACGGGGATGGCATTGTTAGTTAGGTGGCGTTATCACGCACATTTCAAATTTAAGCAGGCATATTTTCCATATCCTCAAAAAGATAAAAATTAGTGTAGTTAATAGGTTGAATTTAAATAAGCTTACGTACTGTGCATGGGCTTGCACTGCCGAAAGTAATGGGACCTGGAGTGAGATTTTTTTCTTCAATCAGAAATACTTTTATTTTTTTATTTTTTCTGACTTATAAAGAAATAGTATCATTAAGAGGAACAAATTTTGAGAAGAGTGAGTAACAAACTCAAGTTTACACTGCCCAGGGCAGTGGGGATCTGGTGTGAATTTTTCTAAAATCAAAAAAGATTTTTTCCCTTACTAATAAAATATAAGTGATTTGGAGATTTTTATTCATCAACCTTGAAAAGTCCTTTCAGATAAACTGGAGGGGATTGTTGACTGTTATACCAACTATGTGAAAAGTAACAGAGCCAGGAATCGAACCTGGGCCCTTCGATTCCCAGCTCTGGTATTTTTCACATGTAGTTGGTACGCCTTGACAACGAATATTATTAAGCGGAGTGCCCCAGTTCGATTCGTGGCTATGGTATTTTTCACATAGTTGGTATAAAAATCAACCATCCACTCCTGCTGATCTGAAATCAATTTTCAAGGTTGATAATTGAAATTTCCAAATTAAAATTTCGTGGTCTATTGGAGTTATGCTACGATTAATATTTTTCCCTCACATAGCTGCTTTTGCTGACTCGGTGACCTTGCCAACGTGTATTATGTGAGAAATGCCGAGCTGGTTATCAGCCAGGATAGCTCAGTGGTACAGCATCTGCATGTTAAGCGGAGAGCCTGGGTTTGATTCCCGGTAATGGTATTTTTCACATAGTTGGTATAAAAATCATCCATTCACTCCAGTTTATCTCTATATATAAAAGAGTAAACTCACTTATCACTACACGACCGTGGTGATCCTATGGGAGATAGAGTCACAATCTTTGGTGAGCAGGTTCGTTTTAGGAATCTAACTCTCACTAAGACGGGATTTTGCAAAATACCTCCCCTCCCCTTCGGGGGGGCAGAAGGCAAAATCCACCTTTATAAGCATAACTCAGCTCCAAATCACTTCATGGTGAAGAAATTGCAGATGGGGAGACTAGACTTGAATACAAAAAAAATCATTTTCTGCTATTTTGGATTTTTAAGGGGGGAAGGGGTAAAAATGATTTTCGGAGGTGCGGAAGGCAAAAACATATTTATAAGCATAACTAGGCTCCAAATTACTTCACAGTGAAGAAATTGCAGATGTGGAGACTAGATTTGAATACAAAAAAAAAATCATTTTTTGTGATTTTGGATTTTTAAGGGGGGGAGGGGATAAAAATGATTTTCGGAGGCGCAGAAGGTAAAAACACCTTTATAAGCATAAGTCAGCTCCAAATTACTTCACGGTGGAGAAATTGCAGATGGAGAGACTAGACTTGAATTAAAAAAAAAAACATTTTCTGCAATTTTGGATTTTTAAGGGGAGAGAGAGGTAAAAAGGATTTTTGGAGGCAAATTTAGCAAAGTAAGGATTTTTGCGTAAAATTCTAGCAGTAATAGCTCAAAGATATTTTTAAAAAAACGCCAAGTGTCTTCTTGAAGGTATTTGTAAAAACTCAATTTTGATTTTTTCCGATTTTGGGAGGGTGTTACGAGGGGTATATTCAACCCCCTTTTAGCGCTAAATTCGTCCGTGGAAATCTATAGGTGCTGAGGTCACAAATTTTAGTGTGTGGCTTACTTACGTGTCTCCAACACCCATTGTAATGGGATTTTGTGAAAGTCTCCCCTTTCCACCTTGGGGGTGGGAGGGGCAATAAACCCGTTTCCAAGTATAACTTTGCTTCAAATTATCTCAGCAAGATTAATTTGTATATGTGGGTTGTTTATGCCTTCCCAACACGTACAGTAAAGGGATTTTACGAAAATTCATCCTCCCCCCCCCCTTTTAAGGCTTGGTTGAGGGGGGGAATAAAAATTCCGCTTATAGAAGTAACTGTGGTCCAAATTATCTCAGGATAGCGATTTTTTGATATGCCAATTGGTTATGCGTACTCAAGACACATACTTCAAAGAGATTTTGTAAAATTCTGCCCTATCGCCCCTTGGGGGTGGGACAAAAAACATGTTTCCAAGCATAACTTTGCTTCAAATTATCTCAGTAAGATTAATTTTTATATGTGGGTTGTTTATGCATTCCAAACACGCATTATAAAGGGATCTTACAAAAATTTCCCCTCCCCCCCGTCAAAGACAAGGAGGAGGCACAAAACACTTTTAAGAGGATCTCTACTCCAAATTATTTCAGAACAGCGTTTTTTTTATATGTCGATTGGTTATGCGTACTCAAGACACACACTTACAGTAGATTTTGCAAAATTCCACCTTATCCTCCCTTGGGGAGTGGGAATGGGCAAAATCATGTTTTCATGCACAACTCTGCTCCAAACTGTCTTACAAGGGAACATTCAAAAGGTGTCATCTTCAAAAAGTATTAAAAAAAATATATGTGATTCTACTCTTTATAAAACACCAGAAAATGAAAAAATTATCGGCTGAAATTAATTACAGCGAGCAAAAAAAATTATCAAAATTAAGCATATTTGGCGATTTAGCGCTGTTAGGCAATACGTTTGCTAGCACCGAGATTGCCATGTGAGAATAGAACCATGTTTTGCTTTTCCGCCAAATACTTAAAATCAATCCCCTAGCAGTGTGAAATCGGCAAATATGCTTAATTTTGATAATTTTTTGTGGTCGCTGTAATTAATTTCAGCCGATATTTTTTTCATTTTCTGGTGTTTTATGAAGAGTAGAATCACATATATTTTTTTCAATACTTTTTGAAGATGACCCCTTTTGAATGTTTCTTTGTCAGTATTCTAAATGTGTATCATATAGGGATGCTACACTAAGCTTTTCGTTGAGATGAAGCAAATGGTTCGTGTACAGGGACACTGAAAAGTATTCAAATACATTACATCTATGGGGGAAATTGCAAGTAAATAGAGTTAAACATTAACATCTATAGACTGCACTTAACCAAATGAAACGAATATATATTTTTTGTAACAGAGATAGTCAAATGGGTAAAAAATTTTGTGTATGTAGGAGTCTCGCCACCCCCTCGAGGGGAGTAAATTTTCATGATGGGTATCTTTTAAAAGAGCTCGCCAATACCTTTAAAACGAATGGTTGAACCATCGATCTGCGATAATTTAAAATAAAGTTATCGATTTTTTTCATTTTAAAAATTATCAAAATGAAGCATATTTGGTGATTTAGCGCTGTTAGGCGATACGTTTGCTAGCACCGAGACTGCCGTGTACGAACAGAACCGTGTTTTGCTTTTCCGCCAAGTACTCAAAAGTAATCGCCTAGCAGTGTAAAATCGCCAAATATGCTTAATTTTGATAATTTTTTGTGGTCGCTGTAATTAATTTCAGCCGATAATTTTTTCATTTTCTGGTGTTTTATGAAGAGTAGAATAACATATATTTTTTTCAATACTTTTTGAAGATGACACCTTTTGAATGTTTCCTTGTTAGGCGATTTTTAATGTGCGGGCTGGTTATGCGTTCCCAACACGCACTATAAGGGGATTTTATGAAATTTCCTTTTTCTCCCGTTTAAGGGTGGGGGGCACCCTTAAAGGGGACCCTACCCACCTAAAATTGAACTAAGTGCGTTTTTAGCTCAAGAAATAAAACAGTAACAATAAAAAAAAAAATTAAGTTTAGAATAATTTAATAAAGAAACTTTCCTATAAAAAACACCCCTGTGTTTAGCTGTTGGCAAGGGTAATTATTGCATCTCCTTAAAGGTCAAGATTACAGTACCGGCCAAAAAATGTTTACACTTGAGCGGCAAAAAAAAAAACTTTACATGTCAGTTGCCATTTCCGCCATAAAAATGTGTTGAACTCCAGTGATAACATATGGCATTAGTCGATCACAGATGACCTTTCCTTATCCTGTCAACACTCAGTTCGGCTCATGGACTTTTAGATTAAGACTATACGCTCTTTGCTCCCACCAGCCAGTATTTTGTTTATTTGTTAGAAAGTTGATAACCTACATACATTGGTATTCCTATACCACACAATGGGTCAGATTAAGCTTAAAATGGAAGTGAAATCTTATGCCTTGACTCTGCCAGAGAAGGGAATCTCTGTGATTGATGTAGCCAGAGATCCGTGACTAAACGGATGAAGTCAATAAAATGTAAAGATGGGATGACAAAATAGTGACCGACTAACACCATGTATCATCACTAGAGTTCGACACATTTTTATGGCGAGAACGGCAACTGACATGTAAAGTATTTTTTTTTTTTTTTTTACCGCTCAAGTGTAAACTTTTTTTTTTTTTGCCGGCACTGTAATAATCATTACTCACCATGTAGTGATTGATTTTAAGAAAGTGGCAATTAAAAAAAAAAAATGTTTAGCTATAAACATTTGATGCGCATTAAATCTTGATGTAGAGCTCCAACAAAATTTTTGTAACACACACATAGAAATAAAGATATTTTTTAAAAGTGGTCACATGGTATTAAGAACTTCTCAAAATGCGTAAATCCATCAAAAGCCTCAATTCAGAAATGTTTCTGAGTCCAGTACGTCCTTTTTATGAATATAGAAAAAAATAAAAGTAAATTATTCTCTGCAGAAATCTTAGTACATTGCTGATAATGTTCTGTGAAAAACATGTCTATCATATCTCTCTTTACATATATATATATACAATATACATATATATATATTTATATATTGTGTTCTTATATTACAAAAGATATTCCTAAATATCCATTATGCAAGGAAGATTTTTTTTTTTTTTTTTTTTTTTTTTAACAATAATTGAAAAATAATTGATCAAAAAGAACCTTAAACCACGAATTTATTAAACGAAAATTCCTAAATTACAAAAATTAAGGCATTTTAATGACTACCATATACACTCTATCTAGAAAATTTAATTATGTAGATTTAACGTTTTGTAAACTGAATTAATTTTATTTAAATTTATTTATTTTCTTTAAATCAAGTAATGGTAATAATAACAATAATTGACTGTTTCTTTCATTTTGTTTTTAAATAAATATTTGCTTAAATTTTAAACTATATTTTTTATTAAACCATATTCACATTTTATCAATACTATTCTAGTACTTGTTTCAGTTTAATATTTTCCCCTTCAAAATATAAATTTTAACAAACAGTTAAAGATAAAAGGCTTCTGTGAAATATTTGAATAATATTATTCACA
Source organism: Salticus scenicus (assembly GCA_963930645.1). Lineage (NCBI taxonomy): Eukaryota > Metazoa > Arthropoda > Arachnida > Araneae > Salticidae > Salticus > Salticus scenicus. The sequence goes on from OZ005652.1 coordinate 352,104,786, forward strand.
AATTTCTGCATATTCAAGACTTCACATTTTCAAAAAACAAAATCAATGATTTAAATATTTATTTCTTATTTTCAAAATTGTAAATAAATATTCTTAATTTTATTGATTATAGAAACCTGTTTAAACATTATTTTGTATTTAGTCAGATACCATAATAAATATATAACTCTTTATGTATTCGTTAAAACATACTCTTGTATATAATTACATAATATACACAAATATACACATTTATCAAGCTTTTAGCTTTCTATAAATATCAACACGTCAAATCATTGGTGAAGAATCTCGCCAAATACCATATTAAATATCGCCAAAACTTTCCACTTTCATTTAATAATAAAATCATTAATTTTTGTGTTTGTGAGCTTCTATCACAGAATTGACGTTACTCTCTTTTATCTAGGCACCCTAGTAAATATTTTAAAATTTGATAAGATCTACCTTTATTTATATATTACTTTAGGGATGCAGAATATGTCCGAATGAGGTTCGGAGGAAATTTCGAGTGACTGGAGAAATTTAAGTTTTTATTTTCTACTAAAAGAATATTGAAAGTCTAAAATAACAAATTGTTACTTTGTAATGCTTGTAATATAAACTAACAATTATATTTTTATGTTATAGTGTATTCTTATTCTTTTAAATGCTTATTATGTAGAATATATGGCTTTGTATTACAAAATACATTTTCATGTTATTGAAGGAAATTTGGATTATATTTTGGGAGAAATTTCCAAGGTCTGAACATTTTCTGCATCAGTGCATTACTCAATAACTGTTTCTTAATCAAACGTTTAAAATTAGTAAAAACATAACCATCACCGTGTCAACAAGCACAATCTTTACAAATAGGTCATTTCAACAAGTTATCAAAAACTGCCTACGAGGACTGTATTATTCAGTTTATTTTATCTTTTTATTAACATTTTTTTAGTTCAAGCAATTATAAATGCTCCTAAACATTAAAATAATGCAAAAATAGCAGATGAAGGGAAGGGGGGATGTTAGGCAAGAACATTTAGTAATTTTTTTTCTTTTGTAATTAAGATTCTACATTTATATTTGTAGAAAATAATAAATAGCAGTACTACAAACAAACAGCATATATATCATATTAAATTAGGCCTAGCCAAACTCATGCATCTTTTTTGAGCAGTTTCTTAATCTTATAATTAGTATTAGACAAACTGTAATTAAAAACAGCAAAAAACTGAAATTAAAAACAACAAATAACAGTAATAATAAAATAAACAATACTGTTTGATGAAATAAGAAAATTTATTTTATCACTGTAAAAAAGATCAGCCTAATAACTGAATAAAACACATGGTTTAAAATGAAATAAACTTCCACAGAAATATTCTTTCTTACCCAGTGTTTTTTTTATTGCAGTATTTGAAACTTAATATTTCTATTAATTATTAAAATTAAACTATATTAAATTATAGACATTCATTCAAAACAGTTAATGCACTAAAATAAACATCAAAACAAAATGCACCTCATTTGTTTATCAACCAAGTCTAGAGTTGCCATAGAAGCAATAGTAAACTTATAAAACTGTTTAACCTAGCATAAGCATAGTACACTTAAACAAAATACTAAATTATATATATTATTGATAGCAGAAGGTTGTTTACTATTTCAGGTTTCTTTCTTTCTTTTTTTTAAACATTATTAAACAAAACAAAAATTACGTATTAAGATAGTAATTATTAAATTTATAATAATCAGTATTTTAACTTGATAACTTACAGAAACAGATAAATATTTCACTGAAATCAGTAATGTGCAATAATCTGCAATGAAAATAAAGGTACTAGCAATAAAGTAGTAGAATGAAATTTCTAGCGTTCTTGTCAAAATATCAGTGTAGCACATTTTTAAAATGGGAAAAACTAACAAGATAAAGGATTAGTATCTTAAGTAATTATATTTATGCCTCTGTTTTTATGTGTAAATACAAATTTTAAAATGGCACCTTAGTACAACTGCATGATAACTAAGAAAACAATGTTAGATGCCATTTGGCACCCAACTGATGATAGCTTTGTCTAGTCTTTTTATAATGGTACCACCACTCTCCTCGTATTTTAGTTGGCGATGCCAGCACTCCAATTTCATTTTTGTGTTTATGTCTAGTACAGTTCTATAGCAATAGTAAGCCCATTTTTGAGGTCGTGCTAAGTAAATGTTTAGAAAATAGTCAATGATTTTTTCAAATAAACACTAAAGCTGCTAATAAAGTCATTCATTTGTTTGTAAAAAGTTACATATTTGCTTGTCAAAGTTACAATTTCTGAAAAAATTGTATTTATCTGTTCTTTGATAGCTTCTTTATTGGCACTTTCTTTCACCTTTGAATTTACATTCAAGTTCTAGTTTCTCACCACATGGCATGCAGCGTTCAAAATTAGCTGTCGTTAGTCATCAAATGCAGCTAAATTATTGCATTTGACGAATATAAAATTATTTCTTGTCGTCAAGTCTGATGCCTAGGAGGTGTGTGGTGCATGGTAAATGGACACAGGAAGTAACCAATGGCTGATAAAACTGATCTGGGAGATTTCTCTCTAAAAACTTTTGCACCTGTTATTTGACAGTTTGGTAATTTTTTTTATTGAATATTGGGATACTTTCTTAAAATTTTAAGGTACTGCAAGTGTGAAATGGTGAACAAAGTATATTTTTGTATTTCTTTAACCCTTGCTTTCGCAAGATCAAGGCATTACTGCAGGAAAATTGCTTTCAGGAGCCACTTGGCACGTTTGGCGAAAATCACCAGCACCGCGCCTTTTTGTATGGTTTAGAAGTTGCATCATTCTACTAGTTACGTTTGCTATCTCTGGTGAATTAGCGCACTTTTTGAATGAGGCGGGATTAACTAAATTTCAACTTCTAAATGGGGTCAAAATAACCCTATCTTGGGAAAGCGAGGGTTAAACTTTATCAAAAATGTGTGAATTCCTAATGTCTAATAAAACATTTTGATTTATAGAAGATAGTTCATATTTCAAAATCAAGATGAATCATGCATACATATAACCTATATAACCAATACATATCTCTGTGCACATACTGATATAATGTATGAGAAAAATAAATATATATAAATTGTATTTAAAAATTTTTGATGCATAGTTCAGAAAATATTGTTTTACTCAGAATCAGTCTTCGTTAGTGATATTTAAAATGACTTTTAGAAATTGCAACTGGAAATTTTAATTTGACGTGTAAAATATTTACAGCAGACATCATATGACACCTTCCCTTCCCAATTTTTTATCACTGATGGCATGAGCATATATTTACAGTTATCTTGAAACACAGTCGAATCTATCATTGTACATATATGTTGTATAATTCCAATAGTTTTTCTTGAACTTCCTTCATAATTCCTAAAAGGAATTCATTTTAATTAGTATTGGATCATACTTATTCTCTTTTCTTTTTTTTCACTAATAAATTGACTAAAGCAGTATCATCTTTATGAAAAATTGACTTATCAACATGGAAAGCACTTTTAATATTTTGAAGGTCTTTCCACACTGTATAACTATCTCTTGATTGGTGAGTGCTTCTCTTTAATCCCCTCTAATATTTTTAACATGGCTATACCAGCACTTAATAGTGAGGCAAGATTTAATCTTTCATCAGTTGACAGGGATGTTCACCAACTTCTTTTTCATATACTACATGGACAGTCTGGTAATTCACTTTTATTTCAGTAGTTTCGTTATGTTTCTGATGATACACTCATAAATGCTAGGCAAGTGTGTCCTATTTTTATACATCCCAATTGCAATTCTTTCAAATGTCTATGTCTATTTTCTATAGGACTATATATTCCACTTTAAAGACAATCATAGTACATAAATTTTATGTCACTTTTCTTTGACGAATTTCGGAAAATAAAAAAAGCTTGGTATCTTTTTCTCAATGCTATTTCTTTCTTTTTTTTTTTTTCAATCTAGAAAGTCAGATTTACAGTCCTGACATTTTCAAAATGAATATTCCTTAAATGAGAATAGAAATGTTTTCCCTCAAACTGAAATTACGCGGCATTTTTTTGCAAATAATTGGATCACGCAAAACTTTGCGACATTATAATATAAATAATAACGAGATAATGAAACTAATATGAGAAAACAGTAAAACACCAACACGTGTCCTTGTTCATTATTTATCTCCAAGGCTTCCGTATCCGTATGCCGTAGAGAGAATCATTCAAAAAGTGATTCGTTCTCTGAAAGTCAGACCGCATCCTCTTGCGCATGCGTTAAAAAATTGCCGTAAGCCCATTAAAGTTACGGCTGCCGTAGCTCTAACCACTTCGTTAATTCTGCGAAAAAGCGCGCTTTCAAGTCTGAAGTGGAAAGGTAGTCGATGCGAGCGCCACTTCTAAAAGCGACCAAAATGGGGCTATTTTGATAACACAGCGTCGGCGGTCCATAGTGTATACGTCCATGTTTTTGGCATAGCGAATCTGTTTATTACTCAACCAACCAAATCTATCTTTATTATTCATCATGGCGTCATCCTGTTGTTTATTTTGACTTCAACTTTCAGTTTGATTATGTGATATTTTCAAAAATCTATCTGTAAAAGAAGTGAATAATGTCTGTTCGACAATCTCCTGCATCTGAACATCCGCCAGTGAAGGTTAATTTAAATATTTCACCATTTTTACTTCTTTAAAACCCTTAATTGAAGTTTTCAAATATTTAAGGTATTTGATGAGAGAAATAATGATTAAACTTTACAATCCGGCAGGGTTTCATATGCCATTACTTTTTTAGCATTTTGCTGAAATACATTGTATTTTGCTAAAATATGTTCGTAAGAATTTCACTAAAAAGCAAAAACCAGACAGCTTCATAAAATATTTCTATATAATAACCTCTAATTTTTATTCAAATATTCGTTGGCAAAAATTACAAAATTATCAGGAATCGTTAATCATTTACATAGTATATTTGGATTTCCTTTCAATTTTTAATAGTTGAATTTAAATACAAAAATATTTAAAAGTATGTTGGAATTAAGAATTTGCTTCATAGAAGCATTCTCACTGCTAATTGCTAAATGATCTACCCCTTCTTATTACTCCCCTTTTTAATCGCTTTTTCATTTTGCACATATGACATACCTGTCACTTTTCTATTGTTGAAATCGAAACAAAGTTTCACTGACTCATGTTTTTTAAATCGCAATAATTTCATTTATCACAGGTGGTCCATGGCTCATGTTTCTTAAGTCACATGTATGATTCTTGATTAATATTATCAGTGAATAAAAGAAATACAAAATAGAATTGGGAATAACCAAGTTAAGAAAAAGAATTCAACTATATCCAAAGAATTAAATTAACTTCTGAAAAAGCTAGAATACACTGCTTGTGTATTTTAGCTTTGTGGTAAACTTTTTCTTAAATAAAGTAAGCAAACTTTGACGAGACCGAGACTTTCATAGAAGAGTATTTCTTTCTCTGGCAAATAAAAGCTTCAAAAGAAAACTTAATAAATTATTAAAAAATGCAATTTGGATTTAAATAATTCAACTGAAAAAAAATAAAAAAATAATAAAGATGTGTAAAATTCTCACTACTTCCAATACCAACAACTCAGTGATGCAGTTTGGGTTTTAAAATCCTGGGACCCATGAGTTACAAAAATCTGGGTCCTTTTTAAAAAAAATGGGTCTTCACATATATAAATTTGTATAAAAATATAAATTAAAATTTCATCATATTGTAGATGAAAAACAGTTTTTTATGAATTTTTAACTAGTTCTTTTTGAGACTGTTTTAAAACTAATATTATGTAGGAGGTGGTTGCTATTAAGAAACAATAGAAAACATCTAGCTCAATGTGCTCAGGAAGAAGAAAAGAGAGAATAAAAATATAGTATAGTAGTTAATTATTATTATTATTAATTTAAACTAAAAGTATTTTAAAAAAGTCCTTGAAATTATCAGCATTAAGAGAACAAAATGAGATTTTTTTTTTTTTTTTTTGAGGTAGGAGTTTTGAAATAAGCAGATTGATTGCAAAATTTAATTACACAATCCACTTCAAATACAGAAAAGGATCCATTATCCGGCAGCTGCGGGACCAACCTGATTCTGGTTATCAGAATTTTCTGGATATCAAATCAGCCCCAGCCGAATATGGAAATATCACGTCTGCAAAAGCTACCTCCATTCCCCTACCATCCTTTAACCACAAAATAACTTACCAATAAACTGTACTGATAACTTAAATAATGAATTAGGGAAAAGGTAAAAAAAAGTGTACTTACTTATCTGTAAAAGAAATTAATAATAACATTCTGACATTAGCAAAAATATTTTAATTTTTGCTTATTCAGCAAACATATTATTATTATTATTATTTAATACTTAGGGTAGGGATGTACAAACTTTTTGGCTGGAGGGCCACTCTCGCTGTTGAGTGGGCCATGAAGGGCCACAAACGAGATAATATAAAAGGATTAGACTATGCAGATATATTCACTGTGTTTATTAAGAAGTATATATAAACTGGGTGATTCAAAATAGACGTTACAACAATTATCTCTAAAACTTACAGTCATAGAAACATACTTCTAATTTTAAAGGTACGAAAATAAGCAGCTTTGAGTGTAGGTATGTGGGTATAAAAACATTGTTTTGAGGTATAAAGACTGCAAGATCTGTAAATGAAAATGCTTCTGTGGTTATAATTGTCGATTTTTGCATAGATTTTTCAGGTCTATTTTTATAAAATTCCATGTTACAAAATTTGGTTCGCGACATAAAAAATAACTCACGACAAAATATAACATAGCTTGTGGCATAAAATATAACATAGTGAATTTTAAATTCTCCCTGACCTGTGTAAACCCTGATATAAAACCCATCATTTTCATCCCCTTCTTTCCCAATTTTTTTTTTTATAAATGAAAGTTTTACGATTACAACAAATAAAATATTTTTTCTTTCTCTTTTTTATTTTCCTTAACAAAAAGAAAAAAATCTGTCCTGCTGATGTTTAATGCGGTCTAAAATGTCAATCCTTCCACGTGCCGCAAATTGATGGCTCCTGAGCCGCATGTGGCCCCTGGGCCACAGGTTGTGCGCCTCTAACTTAGGGTGTTTATATAATAATTTTTTTAAAATCTTAATAGACATAATATCATGTTTTTGTAATCACATTCGTTCATCCATTTCTTTTGTTTTTGTTTTGTTTCAACAAATTTAGAACGCAGTTAGATGATGCAGTTCAATGTATCGGCATTTTTAACTGGTAACTTTTTCGTATCAAAACTTTTGTTTCGTGTTTCTTTGTGTTTGGTTTTTCATTCACCATTGGTGTGTGTTTATCATACAGTATTGGTATATCATATTGGAATTAAATAGGAACGTTTTTGATTTTTTGAAAGGAGGGTTTTGCGACTAATCGAATTTCATATTTCGGCTAAGCTTTGGTAGAATACACCCATTGTCGATACGTTATGCCGTGATGCTATTTGGTGTATTGTGTATTTTTTACTGATGATCTTTTCACATCGGAACTTCGTTTTGTCGTCTCGGAGTTGGAACTTCGTTTTTGGTTTCACACCGGCCGCTTGTTTCTTTTTATCGTGTAGGATTGGTTCTTTTTCCTTTATCATAAAATGGAGTTTTAAAGATTTATTTTTATTCTTCTGAACAGAATACCTGAAAAATATATGGAAAATATCAGTTTTAAACAAGAAATATATTTTAATATTTACTTTTTCTTCTTTCTTCTAGTTTGAAAATTTTTTTTAAGAATGAAAATTACATGTCCACTGAGACCCGCCACAATAAATGTTTCGTGTCCTACCTTCGATTTTTCACGTAATTTACGCGCTAAATGGCATCGCTGCTACGCTGCAACTATATTTTAACACTTTTTTAGAGATCATTGACCACAGAGTAAATAGAGTGGGAACATAGATTTTAGAGATGTATATATTTAATAAATAACTTTATATTAGAAAATAGCTATCTTAATAATTAGTTTTAATAATTTATTAGAAAAATTTCATTATTTTCATGCATATTACCATTTCTATAGTTTACACAAAAATATAAAATAAAGTTCTTAATATAATTAATGATTTATATTATATGCAGTTAAAATATATTTATCTTATAACATACCATACTCAAAATTTTATGTTTTGCTAACTAATTTATGTTATCTTTGTAAGCGTGAAGTTAATGCACAACATATATGTAAAATTTTATCATTATTGTACTTTTATAATTAAATCTAAATATTCAATATTTAGAGATATCGCCATGAAGAAGAAGAACAGAAAGAAAGTGACAGTGATGATAGCAATTATGAGCCATACATACCATTAAAAGAAAGAAGGAAGCAGAAGGTAAGTTAATTTTTGACTGAATTTTAATTTTCAGTTTTTTTGTAATCACTTAAAATCACATTTTAACTTTTCTGTGTTTTGTTATATATCAAAACAGGGAACATTTAAAGTTCAATAATTTACATTAAAACAATTAAATAAAATGGCATTACTTGAAGTTAAGCTCTAAGCCTTTTTTTTTGTGGGGGGATTCCAGATGTCTTCATTGTTGATGCCGTTGAAACTGATTTCAATTAGTGGCGGTTTGATCGATGCATGACTGAATGACCTGGAATCCCAGGAGAAAGGCTTACCACCTAACTTCAAGTAAGACTGTTTTATTTAATTGTTTTAGTGAAACAAGAACATACTCATAAAGGTATGCGTGTGTGTGAGGAGGGGGGTTAAGAGGGCTCTAACCTGCCTTCCCAGCAGTGGCGTCGCATGAATGACATTTTTGGTCATCTCTATGCGAGTGGCTGGAAACAGTGCATTATAATGGAATATGTATTTATCTTATTGGTTTATTCGCCTTTTTTTATAGAGCAGATGGAATTCCAACAGTCAATCAGATGAATGAACTTTCCATCAGGGTTGTAGTGATTTAAATCAATTGATTTTTTTGAAAAAAAATCACTGATTTAAATAATTTATTTTAAATATCAAAGTTATTGGCTTTAATGGAATGTAATTGATAATCTAACTTTAAAAAATGAGATATTTAATTATTTCTTATGTAAATTTAAAAATACAATTCGTAAAATCTAACAAAATATTTCATTAGACGAGCTAATATTTCTCATTTCTTGACTTTAGATTCATCTCGACAAAGCAACATTAATAAACACAAAAATAAGTTATATCTTAACTTTCTTAATTATTTATACATTTTATTATATATTTTAATAACTTATTATATTTTAACCCATTAATGCCTGAAATAATTTTGAAAAATATATTTTGATGAATATTTCAATTTTAAACTAATATGGACAACTGAGAATGAAATATTTTAAATTTAAAAAACTCTTCTAATAGTTTTAAATTAACAACCTGTCCTCATTTGAAGACATTTAGTGTTCTAGCGAAAAATCTTCCAGATAAAAAAAACTTTGAGATAACAGATTAATTTTCTATTATATGCTGACAAAGACCTTGAAATTAAAGTTTTATAATATATATTATTCAACTTGATTTAAGTTAATATATCTGTGCAAAAAGCAAATATATGTGCGACAAATGAAAAATCATAAAATAACTAGATCCGAATTATGAAATAGTAATTAATAGTAGACACATAAAACTCTCTGGGATCATTCGGAGTGATGCTATAAACTGTCACTAAAAAGCAGAAATCATTCCAACAAACCTCCAAAAATATACATGCCATTTTATTAGCTGTCCTCAAATGAGGACGCTGGGCGTTAATGGGTTAATTATTTATACAAGTACAGCCTTATGACTGGTGTATGAATTGTAAATATTTAATTAGTGTATAATTCATTGATTAATATTATATACATATTCTAGTTCGCCTTTGCCCACCTAGCGGTTGATATTTCAAAAAGAAAATATTTCTTTGTTTATTTAGCTCTCATACCAGTTTATGTCATTTAGCATTGGCTCATATGATATTTAAAAAATAATAGCATAATTTACATTGTACTGTTTAAAAAGCCCTGAAGGCTCCAAAAAGTTTTTAAAAAATAATAACATTTTACTTTAGCTTGTTAAAAACGAAGCATAATTTCAATAAAATTTAATAAGTTACCTTATCTTGCTTCATTCTTTGCGTGAGCTGCTTTCGGCTCGGGGCCCCGAACCTTCCTCAGACGTTGCTCGAGTGGCAAGTGGTCGCTCCTCTTGATCTTCCTCTTCACCCCTAATTACAGGTGAAGAGGAAGATCAAGAGGAGCGACCACTTGCCACTCGAGCAACATCTGAGGAAGGTTCGGGGCCCCGAGCCGAAAGCAGCTCACGCAAAGAATGAAGCAAGATAAGGTAACTTATTAAATTTTATTGTAATAACATTTTAATTTAACTACATATAATCAGTTAAATACAATTCGAGGCTGCTGTCACTGCTTGTTTTAATGAATTGTACCTACTAAATCTAAAAAAAAAGATAAAAAAAAATAAGTGAAAGTATCAAAATGGTAATGAAAATATGAATTTTGTTAATGGGTAAAGAAGTGTGAAAAATTTTTCTTGATTCAAATGATATTTGTTAAATCTAAGTAAAATTTTTTTAGAATATCATCTTTTTTTTTTTTTTTTTTTTTAATCTTCCCTAATTCCTTATTTTTTTTTTTTTTTAAATTTTTGATTAAAAACTATGAGTAAAGTTTTCTTTCTCTTAATACATTGCTTCAGTTATATGTCATATTTCCTATTAAATTATCCTTTTCCAAAATTATTTTATGTGTTCAATACCGTGAGTCAAATTTTGCTTTATTTCAATACATTATTGTAGCTACAAAGTCAAAGTCTGAAGTTGAGTGGCTCATACCACTGCATTTATGATTATTATAAAATTACTTCTTATTATGAAGATACTATGTTGAATAAAAATGTCGGTAATAAATGTCTACATGGATTTTTTCTATAGAAATAGAATACAGTAGAAGATCTTTATAACGCAAACCTAAAAACACAAGGTTTTGCATTATATAGAATTTTGCATTATACAGATCATGTTTCACACATCATTAAATTTACCTTGCAAACATGGCCAAATATGTTGAAACATATCAAAAGAGAGTAAGGTATTTTTAAGTTACATTCCTTGGAACAGTAGTTGGGTGTATCATATGTTTCATAGTTAAATTAGTTTATAAAAGTAGTCACATATGCCTGTACCAAATCATTCATTATGACTCATTTTCAAAAAGAAAAAAAAATTTTAATGAACGCATTTTTTTTTATTAAAAAGGTTTGAATTAAGGAGATAAAGAAAAACAAATGTATCACACTAAGTTCTCTACAAAGTAACAGTTTTTTACAAAATGTTTCTTAACTGCAAAATTCATTGTTTATGTTTGAGAAGTTGTGCGTTATATAGAGAATTGCGTTATATAGAATTGCGTTATAAAGATCTTCTACTGTATTATTTATATTTTTATAACTTAAGTAAAATGATTGATAGTGTGGATATTGTGCATATATATACACACACATACACATAATAAAAAACAAATGTTGTACAATAATGTATGAATACATAATAAAAATCATTAAAATAAAATAAATCTTGATTTAAATAAAAAAAATCCGATTTTTTTGAAAAAAAATCAACAACCCTGCTTTCCATGATAAAAGACTGTTTCTAACCACACATATGGAGATGACCGAAACGTCACTCAAGCGACGCCATTGCTTCCCAGATACTTTGAAATTTAATAAAATTTCATTTTTGACCATTGAAACAAACTAGAAAGTCAGTCTCACAAGGGAAGTATGAATCAGTAAAATTGCTATTGAAACCAAACCAAGCTTACATTAAAGAGCCTGGTCGAAAACATAGGGTACGATACAAATTTGCTGCATCAACCCCCATGGGGGCGAAATATGCCCCCTATTAGTTTTAGTTATTTCTATAAAAGCCAACAAAACACACATCGTTGTGTGAACAGATGGTTCAGTGCTAGTGTGCTTGACTTCGGATACGGATCTATCCCGCAAGGGCATTTTGTAATTTTTCTTTCTTTCTTTTTTTTTTTTTTCCTATATGTTTTTAATTAAATTATTAATTTAAGAGAAAATATTTACTACATTAAGAAGTTTTTATTTTTTTTATTTTTTGAGTATTCAATTAACAAAGTATTGAGAATGAATTTAAGAAATACATTTTTTTATTTATAAAAAAGAAAACCATGTTTAAAGCTACGAATATATTTCCTAATTTATATAGTGATGACTCTAGGCCGATTTAGCAGGGCACAGCACCTGGCGGCCCTTAACTAACACATTTTAGCGCCCCGCGGCCCTTACTAACTTATTTCTAGCACCTGGCGGCCGTTACTAACTCATTTTTATCGCCCGGCAGCCCTTTTGTATTTTTCATGCACCCATTAACCTTCACAACAGTTCATTCAGAAATACTCACAGCGCCCAAGTCAATATATCCGCGTCAATAGTCAATATTTGTTTACTATTATTTATCACTTCTTCCTTCATGCGGATGCGATCGCCGGAAACATACTCACAGTGTCGTGAAGTAAGAACAAAAGAGACTGCATGTTGAATCCCTCCTTTTCCACAAAGACCTCCACAGAGGACATCTGCGTAGATAATTGGTCTTGACCGATAACCCCCCTCTCTCTCATAAACCCCAAATGCACAAAGAAAGTACAAACAGGGTTAGACTTTTTGTTATTTAGTTTCTAGTCTTTTCTAGAATTGCAAATTACAGTCCCTTGAAATGCATTTTCAAGGAAGAAAAAAAAAAAAAAAAAAAAAAGGATGACAAATATCTTATTTTTATATGCACTCAATCAAGTTTAATTTAATACTGTTAACTAAAATACTGGAAACTAGTTGGCATAGGTGGACTCCGCTCAGTTCCCCATCATATTTATGTTCTCATAAATTTCTAGTGTGAGACATATTATAATCATGTTAAAAGAAATGAATTTGACCAAAGTTTGATACAGTGACAGAATGAAATCCCCGCCTAATAGACTATCCACCGTTCAATTTGATATATTTATCTTATTCTAATCTATTAATTTATTTTATCAGGGTCAATTCTGCTGTTTAGTTTTCATGCTACTATTTTCAATGCAATAATCCTCAAAATTCATATTTATATGAAAAATTTACAATTTCGCTATGTTGATAAAATCGTAAATTATGAATAATTTATGAAATTTTCCTATTAGAACATTTGTATTCAATCATGTTCAAACAAATATCATACATGTAATTTTGAAGTTGTCTAATGTATTTACGATCCTCAAAATGGAAGTTTATGCTCAATTTTACCTTATTCTGCCATTTTAAGTGAATCGCAAATAACTTACGAATTTTTTAGATTGGAAAAATCATAGTCTAAGATATTCATGCCAGTATCCAAAATAATATTTAAAAAGTAGTTTGACATCTTTACGATGAAAATATCCCTCAAGATTGACGTTTATGTGAAATTTTGCTCTATCCTGCCATGTTAAGAAATTCGTAATTTTCCAATAACTTACGAAATTTTTATATTGGAAAATTCATAGTCATTAATATTCATGCCAGTGTTCTAAATAATATTTCAAAAGTAGTCTGACATCTTTATTATGAAAATATCTCTCAAAATTGACGTTTATGTGAAATTTTGCCCTATACTGCCATGTTAAGAAAATCGTAAATTTCTCATAACTTGCGAAGTTTTTTAATTCGAATGTTGCAAATGAATAGGGTTCTTGCCAGTATCGAAAGTAATATATTAAATCTGATCTGACCTCTCTGCGATCATTTGTTCGTGAGATATCGTGTTAACAGACTAACAAACTAACGGACTAACGGACTGACACACTAACAGACACCCTACAAACAGACACCATACAAATTTTGTCATTTTCGGATTCCTCACACCTGAAAACGTATAAAAAAGTAAAAAAACCGAGGTCGAAATTTTTCACGATTACCTAAGTTCCCCATACCTATAGTATGATGGGGAACTAAAAAGAAACAAAGAGGAAAAGAAAAAAATTCTGCAAATAAAAATTTTTTCTCTGCCCTGTGATTAAACTCCGTAAACCTGCAGATTGTTAATAAAAGTATAAGCATAAAAATAGGTTCAGTTGCAAAAAAAAAAAAAAACTTTCATATGTTTATAAAATGCTGCTTTAAAACTTATAAAAACTCGTTTTACTTAATAAGACTCAATGTTTACCAAATAGTATGTATAATAATAAACTATAATAGTATGTATAATCTAAATAAACAATTCTACTGTGCCCGATATATCAATGAGATCATTATTAGCCTGAAAAATATGTCGTCATCAAATAATTAATGTTCATTTTCATCATCTAAATCTAAACATTCAATAATTTGATTCGACTTTCCATTCATAGTAAAATAATAATTTTCCGTTCATTGAACTTTATATGAAACAAACTTACATCTGATGTTATTCCATCTAGAGTAAAAGAGTAATCCATAAATCAATTCATTTAACAAAGAACATAATCATGAAAAATATGTCTGAACGACATATGAAAAACAAAAACTTCTTTCACGTTTAAATTAGAGGTCTGCAAGCGCCGAAATTTTAATTCCGGAGGCCATGCAAAAGCTTTACTTAGTCCGTTCTGGGTTTATTATTATTATTTTTATTATTTATTTATTTTTATTATTATTTCAGTGTATGACCCGGCCCAATGAAAAAAGAAATAAAAATAACGAAAAAAATCACATTACCATACAATTTTTTTTTTAATATCTACTTACCAGATTTTTTTAGTGATATATTTTATTCAAAAATGTAAAAAATTTTCAAAATTGTTTCTCATAAAAATCTGATTTTCTCTTGGTGCATTCTAGGATATAATATTATCTGAACAAGCTTTTTTATATTTGATTTTTCTTTTCTTTTAAAATTTCATTATTTTGTTTATTTATATCTTGGATACATTGCTGCTATAAAAAAAAAAAAAAAAAATTATTATTATTATTATTATTATTATTATTTTTTTTTTTTTGGGGGGGGGGGGGGTGCTACATTTTGTAAGTCATATATTTCATTCAAAAATATAAAAATTTTCTAAAATTGTTTCTCTTAAAGTCTGATTTTGTCCTAGTACATTCTATGATATAATCTTATCTGTACAAGTTTATACACAATGTGATCAATTGGTGAATTCGTGGTTTCATTGTTGTTCATCTGCTTTGAAATTTTGCATTTTTAAATCCATGTGGTTCCTGTTCTGGTTGTGGCAGGCTGGGGGAGTGTTGCCGGCATAAAACTAGTGTAACCCCACAGGCAAGTCACAAGTCTTGCCGCCTGCCTCCTTCTTCCTATCTTGTGTTTCTTGGGTTGTTTTTTCATTAATTTTGATAAGTTTATGGTTTTAAGTTAAGATTTGTTGTTTTACTTTATTGATTCGTTTGTTTTGCAGGATGTTAATTAATAGATCTTTACATTAGTGTATTTCATCTTTTCTTTACATTAGTGTATTTCATCCACTAATGATTTTTTTTTTTTTTTTTTTTTTTTTAATCTTATTGGTCATTGGTGTTTCAGTGATCTTGTATCTGTTGCTTGGCTTCTACTATGCTTAATAGATCATCTTTATTATATATATATATATATATATATATATATATATATTTTTTTTTTCTTTTCTTTTTAAATTTCATTTATTTGTACCTTGGATACATTGCTGCTATCTAAAAAAAAAAGTTTTTTTTTTTTTTTTTTTTTTTTTTTTTTTTTTTTTGGGGGGGGGGGGGGGGGGGGGCTACATTTTGTAAGTGATATATTTCATTCAAAAATATAAAAATTTTCCAAAATTGTTTCTCATAAAAATCTATGGTTTTGTCTTGGTACATTCTATGATATACTCTTATCTGTTTTGTTTTTCTCTTTTAATATTCATATTTTATTCATATTATATATTCAAGTTTATTTCCTAAGTTATTAAATTACTGTACTACTATATTTCTTTTACTGTATTTATCATATGTGAGATATTAATAATACGACTGTCAGGAAAACTTTCTAATTATTAATTGTTATCGTTAGTTCAAACAAGTTTTGTTCCTATTACATAAAAAAAGTATAATGAATGAATATTACATTAAATTTTTCTCCTAAAAATTAATGTGAAATAATAAGTTCTATTCAAGTTGCATTAAATTTCCTCACTCATTTTTTTTTTTTTTTTAAATTTCCATAATCATTTTAAATTTCTATATACGGCATAATAAAATACCTTATTTTAAACTTGTTTTTTTATTAAGTCATGTAAACAGATTCAATAACCTAAATATTTTGTAAACATTATTTATGCTGTATATTTATGATTTTCAAAAATAAAGTAGTCTTGTATAATTATTTATTTATTGAGAATAAGTCATCTTAATTTATTAATTGCTTCATTAGGTTAGGATATAAGCTGAATAACATTGTTTATTAGGAGAGATGGGACTACGATTTGTATACTTGGTAATATGGAGACTATTTGAACATCTGTTTTGAACATCCATGTTCAAAACTTGTATGTTTCTGTGCTTGTTGTATATTATATACTAAAAATTCTTTCAGTTCAATGAATTTATCAAATTTTGTAATTATATTCAATAAATCTAAATGTTTTATATGCCATATATTCATCTTTTGTATTCATAATTAAAGTAGTTCATGCAATCATTTATTTATTAAGAATAAATCATTTTAATACTCTTTCCAAAGCATAGCTGAATTATATTGTTCATTAAATATAGATGCGGTCCAAAAAAGTCCTATTTTCTGCCAGAAATTTTCTGTAATTCAGAAAAATACATTCTATCAATGGAAAAATTATGTTGATAGAACATATTTTTCTGAATTACCTGGCAGCAAACAGGACTTTTCGTTGACAGTGTATATATGATTTGTATACTTAGAAATTCTGATTCAAAAACAGGACTTAAATACTAAACTAAATTCTGCTTAGGAGTTCTTTTTTTTCTTTTTCTTTTCCTTTAATATATTATAATTACAATTTAATAGTTGTCTTTCCATTTAAATATACCAGAAGCAGGGAATAAAAAAAGAAAGAAAAAAGCTTCTTTACTTTAAAATATGAAGTGAAGTTAATTCCTTAGCAATAGTATATTAATTTAAATGAAAACTAAACTCACTGTATCTTGGAATATATATATACACACACACATTCTGCTTTTATGATTTGTATATAGTTTTTCCATTATATCACATTACTTCATGAATAAAAATTCATAAATCTGTAGATAAAAAAATTGATAAACATTATTCTGTAGTATTATGCTAGTTTGTTTCTGCATAGAAAGGCTATTCTTAAAACATACTCAAAGCTAATTCACAGTTTGTTTTTTGAATAAGACGCAAGAGTATATTTTTTGAGAATAGCATAATTTTTTAATATATAATTTTTATTAATACAGTCGAACCTTATTAACATGACTATCAAGGGAGATAAAAAATTTGTTCATGTTATCAGTACTCAGTAGCCAGTCTTCATATAACTAAACTAATCTTCTTTTTAGCGGGGATTGTGAAAACAGTTCATGTTAAAAGTAATTCACGTTAACGAGGTTAGATACTGCACTTCTCAAGTATATTATAGTATCTTTTATGTAAACATTATTAAAAGACTTTCTTTGTGAAGATGTTATAGTGCCCTTTTATTGAGTTCCCCCCAGCGGCTCTTTTGTTCTAGAGTCAACACTATTATAACAATTATGATTAAAAGTAGAAAAATCATGAAACCGTAAGTATTTTTCCCAATTAGAACAAGAAATATTGATCACAATTATTTGAATTTCAATTTTGTTCACCATCAATTATTGTTCATTATGAACAATTTGTCAAATATTTGGCTTTTCGTCGAGATTACTTGATTTGTAAAATTCATATTTACCCAGATTTTGAATTTTTTTAGATGTAAATTATTTATAAATTAGTAAAATCATTTTGAGAAAATTTGTCATTGTCTTCAACATTATTGTCAGTTCTTCTGACACCACGAAATTTGACAGTTGTTTAATGAAATATTTGAAATAAAAGTTAAATGCGACGTCGAATAGTTAAGCAACAGCTGTTCGCCATTCAGGATTTTTCATGCAAAAAATTGCTTGAATAAATAATACAATTGAGAGCAGACGATTAACTCTTGCTATTAATGTCGTCGTTAAAAAATAGTAATTAATAATTTATATAAAACAATCATTAACAAAATCTTACCTAAATATAATATAAAAGTATTTCCCATTAAATTATTAATTTCTGTAAATTTAATAAATAAATAAATAGGTTAAAAATAAAAAAAATATTAAATTGCTGAAAAAAAAAAAAAACTTGTTTTAATATAATTAATATTTTCTCATAAAATAATTATTTAATTTAATTAAAAATGTCAAAAATAAATATTTCAGTTGAAATAAAAAAATAAAATACAAAACACCCTTGCGGGGACTCGATCCCACAATCTCCGTATCTGAAGTCAAGCACGCTAGCACTGCACCATCCGTTCACACTATGCTGTGTGTTTTGTTGGCTTTTATAGAAATAACTAAAACTAATAGAGGGCATATCTCACCCCCATGGGAGTTGTTGCAGCAAATTTCTACGGTACCCAATGTTTTCGACGATGCTCTTTAATTTAATCTTGGTTTGGTTTCAAGTCAATTTTACTGATTCATACTTCCCTTGTCAGTCTCACATAACCCATCTTAGTCCCCTGCAAATAATGTCTCTGGTTACGTCCCTGTACTGAAGCATCATTTAACAATAGTGATTTTATAGTGATATTTTTACCTGAATGTTTTAATTCATTTTTAAAATTTTACAAAATACAGTAGATTTATATAACACACTTTTTACACATCATTAAACTTATCTTGTAAACATGGCCAAATATGCCTAAAACTCATCAAAATAGAATAGGGTGTTTCTAAATTACAATCCTTAGAACAGAAGTTGGGTGGATCATAACTTTCATTGTTAAATTTAATTTATAAACATAGTCCATGTAGTCTGTTCCAAATCATTCTTTATATTACTCCTTAAAAAAAGGAAAACTAATGATAGCAATATTTTCATTAAAAACCTCCGAATTAAGGAGATATAAAGAAAAACAAATGTATCACACTTAGTTCTCTATAGAATAAAATTTTTTTACAAAGTGCTTCTTTGCAAACTGCAGAATTATGCTCCGCTGCCATGCTGCATCTGTTCTGCTACTGGGTTTTTTGCCACTTTGCACACTTTCTACCAAAAATGAGTTTCAACAATAAAAATTTTATGAGATTTAACATAATTCCTCTATACATGGTATGTGCTGTAGTACTCTCCACTACCTACCTCAACATGTCATCAGGTGTTTGGGCACATACGCCAAATTTGCAAAAAATAAGGTTTCTTCTGTAAGGGTCATGTTTCAATATTTTTATTTATTTATTTATTATTTATTTTCAACTCCTGGTGCTTCAGTCTAAATAATTTCTGCCAATGCAGAGGTTGGTTCAGAGACTAAAATTCTAAATTTAATCCTTTTTGGTTTTTCTTTCATTTTCGGAAAATTATTTTTATGTTTTTATCATTTTTCGTTGGAGGTTAGCATTGGTTGCAACCAAATGCATATACTCTAACACCTCGTTGACTTGACTTGACAAATTTAGATTTTTGTTCATATTTTTGTGCTCATTATGTGTGGCCATTCAAAAATTTCTCATTCTAATTGTAAGAACTGGACTATTGTGTTTCACATTATTCTGCAGCATATATCTTAAAATATTTAAAACCAAGCATGTGTACAGTTAAAAAACTAGTATGTTGTGGCCACCACAATACTTTCTTCTATATTTTCCTATACAAATTCACTAAGGGCAAATAATTTATTAAAACTAATATTTATTAACCCTTTCAGCGTTAGCCGTTTTTCGATATATCTGTTTAATGATTCATAAAATTAATACTATGCACAGTATATGTATGAGAATTTAATACTGTATACTAGACATGTTTATTAATCTTATTTTCTTGAAAAAAGCAAAATATATTTCAAAATTTAGCTACACCAGCCTTTTATTTTGACTATGCATACCGGAAAAAGACGGGCTTAATGCTTATAGGGTTAAAATTATCTAACATGATAAATGCAAATGATTTTCATCTTAGAGAAAACCAGGGCTGTAGAATATAGATGCATGCTGAGTGCAAAAAATTTTCCTATCTTGTGGATATTTTTTTTTTTTTTTTTTTAAGAGGATAAAACATTTTTAGGGGATGAGGAGAGAGAGATTACCTGTCTGTAAATTTAGTAAACTCCCAATTATTCATGGAATTAAATACTGCAGCAACCCATATATAATCAGAGCCCACGGATAATTCACAATTTTTTTTTTTTTTTTTTTTTTTAGTCCTCATTGACCACTGTACGCTGTTTAAAAAGTTTACTATTTCCAATCTCTAAACATTGCAGTGACTGTTTCAGCGTAAAAGATATAACGCAAACGACTTCTGGAGATGTTGTTAGTAATAGGCCCCTTTATTTAATCCTATCATCCAAAATCCCTTTAAATCTTTATCTCTACATTTATATAATAAAAGTAAAATAAATCTTTATTAACAGTAAAATATAAATAAAAAAACGTATTTCTTACCTGTTACAATTAACTTTGTTAATTTAAATGAATTCAATCATTATTTTCCGTTACATTGTTTACTTTCCATCGACAGCATCGCTCATGTCGATCCTATTCCCATGACAGCCAGTAGCCAAAGAGTTACCTAGTTCCCTATTTCTCCCTGTAGGCGGTGGTGTATGTCTGGCGATTGCTGATTCGTCGAGCTGCTGATCGCGTAACTTACCAAACCTTCAAGAATCTGTTCACAGATGATCGTAGAATGCAAATACGTTGTGAAATCGTCTGGAACTTTCGTTTTTCAATATGAATGTTAATTATGTGAAAGATGATATAAATAGACAGCTGTATACTTGGAGCTTGGCATTCATTTTTGTTTTCTCCCGTTTTTCGTTATTCTCGTTGGGTTTTAATGGGGGATTGAGTACCTGATAGTCCAATGTGATAGTATATTTTAAGTTTCTTTATTTTAGTGAAGTAAAAGATTTTTTAAGCAGGTAAAAGACATTATGGTGAAATTTAATTTGACTTTCTTTTAAAAGAACTTTATTTTATTACTGCTCATAACGTACAAACTTTATTATCGGGTCATGAAGTCATTTTTATCATTTATCATTTACTATTGAAGTTTATGATGTTAAGTAACTATAATTACATGTTTTTCTGATTTAATGCAATAATGAAAACGTATTTTGTAATAAGTTAAAAGATACTATAATTTAATTATACTTTGTTATTTTTGTTTACGTATGTTTTATTAGACTTTAATAAACTAATTTAGTTAATTAAAACTGAGTTATTTGACTTCATGCATTCATATTTAATTTGAACATAATTTTTGATTTAAACAAAAATTAAACTCTGCAAAATAATTCTTTGTATTTTTCATAGACTCCAAACCCAGCCACGATTTCCTTGCATATAATTTGCACTCTGCTAAAGTAAATTAAATTTGTAATAGAGTGCTTTTTGGATATGAAATATTTCATATCCAACAGATGTTTACAATTTTGACTTAGCACAGCGCCGAATGGCTGTGTTAAATGTGGTCAATGTCATGCCATTGGAGAGTGAGAAGAATGAAAGAAAAAGGAAGAGAATATTATTCACCTCCCTCTTTCTGTTCTTGGCGAAATTTCGGAACCTAACAAAATTATTTTCGTTGATCTGCAACCCGAACCCAAATAATAATAAGGCTGCAATTTAAGTCAGTTATTAAATGTCAAATCTATAACATCTAAATACGGATATATTCTTTAAAAGCCTGAAAGTGATAGTTTTATAAACAATAAACACTTCCCAAAGAAAATGATAAACATCAATCATTGCAGCAAAAGTTGAAAATTAGTTAATTTCCGTTTTTTATCTTCTTGCGTCTAATAAATCTTTAATCTATTTATCTCCTCACGCCGAAATGTTTCTAAATTGAAAGGACAGATTTTGATTCAAATTAAATTTCATTTTTTCGTTTATTAATTTTGTTCACTTTTAAAAATCTTAAGAAAATAATTTTATAATCTGACCTCATAAGAAAAAGATAATTTCAATTCAATTAAAAATAAATAAATCAGATAGGAAAAACTGATAGGATGTGGCCTTAAAATATGGCCTTAATTTATTAAGATTATGTCGTTCTTTTTTCCAGCTTTTCCTAGCTTGCAGAAAATTTTTAGCTTTTTGGTGATGTTCGTGGAAAGTTTATTTTATACAGGTCTGGAGAAAACTAACACTAAATATCGAAAGAAAGACAGTTGTATTCTCTATATATAACATCTTAAAAAATGCGTTTTTATAATGGTTATCTTACATATCAAGTTTCGCACAGTTATATGCCATAGAAGTTGAGATATAGCCTTCCCGTTATCGAGGAAATTTCCAGTATAGCAATGCCATCTATTGGCCTATAAGCATCCAGCTTGAATCAGCTTAATGTCTCACAATAACCTTCTCACATATCACGTTCTGTTTAATTATACGTAATAGAACCTGAAATATAGCCTTTCCTTAAATTGCAGAAATCACTGTGTAGCAGTGCCACCTGTTGAGCCGTTGACACCAAAAGTTGACAGGTACTAACGTAGGTCAAGGTGCATCTACATATAAATTTATATGCAATTCTGTGCAGTAGTTCCTGAGATATAGTCTTCCCTTAAATTGTAGAAATCGTTGTATAGCAGCGCCACCTGTTGGCCGATAAGCATTCAAATTGAATCAGAATATTGTCTCATAATGACCTAACCAAGCATATGTACAGTTAAAAAATAAATAAGAAAAAGGTGATTATTTTTTCTTTCTTTTTTCTCTTATATATGTGTGAGAGAAAATCTTTGTGTGTAATTTTATAAGACATGGTTTATGTTAAAATATGAAGTAACAGATTAGACATTTTATTTTAAAAAGTGAAAATTAGGTTATATATTTAAAAATAATTACTTGTTTTCATCACTTATTTATGCAGCTTCAAAGGTTAGGACGTATTGGAGCGATTTTACAGGAAAAAGAAAAATATAAATCTAGTACTGACAATGAAAATGATGAATATGAAGATGACTTTGGAAGAAAATCTAATGTTAGTCTTCTGGATCAACATAACGAATTAAAAAAGAAAGCTGAAGGTAATTATAATGAAAATCTAATTTAAATATTATGGTATATATGTTATGTTTATTTCATATATTCAATTATTGAATGTTTGATACAACAATCCTTCGGTCATTCCCATAAAAATTTGGAGGTTTTCAGTACTTGAGTTAATGATGAGAAAATATATGTTGTAGTTAAGATGATGTCTTTCTCTATTTCTGGTAAAGGATGTATAAAAAAGATTTTTAATGATATTACATTTTATTTTAAAATTTTACTTTATTTTACAGACCTTAGAAAGAACTTGGTATTAGAACTGCACATAGATATTGATGGTGCCAAATTAGAGGTTGAAATGATGAAGTCAGGGTGTTACGATTGAAGGCTAAGTTTGTGCTTCAGGCAAAGCTAATTTAAATGTTTTGGTATATATGTTTCATTTATTTCATATATTCAGTTGTTGGATGTTTGATACCACAATCCTCTGATCATTCCTGTAAAAATTTAGAGGTTTTTGAATTTTGATACTTAAGTTAATGATGAGACATGTTTCAGTTAAGATGTCTTTCAAGCTAATAAATGACACCCATTATGTATTTCTTAAAACACTTAAAAATTCTAGAACAAAACGGAAGTTAGAAGTCTCTGTGCTTCAAAAGATAGCTTAGAATTTTATTATATGCATGCTTTTTTTTATGTATTGGTTAAAAATGAATTATAATAGGGTTCCCACGGGTCAGGGATGCCCAAAAACTTGGAAAAATGATGATTTCAACCTAAAAAATGCTTTTTGGGCATTCAATTTATGTCACGAGTCGCGTTACCATATTGTCTTTTATGTCTTTTAAGCAGGCTTTAAATTCTTCCATGAAAACTTAGTGCTTTCATTATATTGAAGCAGAAATAGTCTGAGGATCAGAACAGTCTGACATCTGGTTTCTATATCCTTTATGATAAAATTCCTTTTTGTAGCCATTAGGTTTTTAAAATAAAGAAAGATAAATCTTGTCAATTAGCTCATTAATAAAATTAAATCAGTAGCCTATGGCTATAATCATGTAAAGTTATAAACAGGGGCATTATTTCTGCATTTCATTTGGGAGTGCAAGATTTTTATCTATGAAAACCCACACTATTAAACTATTAAATAGATAGTGATTTTTTATCAAGGGGACGATCACAAAACAGACTTGATGTTGAAAAAAAATAACTGCTTTTAACATAATTTTTTTTTTTTTTATATTTTATTGTTTATCAAATGTCATTAATATTCAATCATATGTTAAAAGCATATATTTCTGTGCTTCTTTGAAGGGTGAGATTTACACCACTTAATCAGTTGGTTATATTAGCAAGAAGATCAGCTCGTTTTTTGATTGAACAAAGCACTTTCTGGTTTATCCAAAATAAATTTTCGTATTTCAAGTTAAATAAATTTTTTTAAAAATTTTTATTTGCAAAATTCAATTAATGCAGTTATTTAAAATTAAAAACTTTTATGTATTTTTGGTGCAAGGGCGTATCCAGAAAAAAATTTCGGAGGGGGCCCAACTTTCACTAAGATGTTGGTCGTGTACCCGCACATGTACACACCAAGAGCGTGTATGCTAAAGTTTGTCCCCCCCCCCCCCCCCCCCAATCACCTTAACTTTAAGAAAAATATAAGTTGTTACCTTAAGCTTCATATCTAGGCATAGTAAAATGGTTATGCGCTATAAATAAGATCAGTTACAACGTCGCATGTCGGTAAACAATGGAATTAATGTTCCTAAAATCGGAAATGGCAAGAAAAGATTTAATCATAATAATAATTCTAAAAAATGCCTTGGGCCTAAAACTGATGGAACTAGTCCTTTAAAATACATGTCTCAGCTAGAGAGTTCTTTAATCCGTGATGTTGTAAACCACTGACAAATGGAGAAAATCACCAAAAACTGGACTCACGGTAGTCCGGTTAATAAGGAGTCGAGCTCGTAATTGAAGGATTGAGTGATCGATACTGGAGCCATCCAAATACGGTCATGTAGATTAATGATATCACTTGCACGTAAAATCCGTTGTGTCCTCCATGTTTTGTAAATGCAATAGCTCGGGTATACTGAAATTGGGGAAGCACCTTCTCCGTGGAGGTTTTAAATTGTGATGGCACGATTCCGGATTACCCTAGAAATGGATTCCAGACCGTTGCTTTGTTGTCTGTCTAGCTTTAGTGCAATATTAAGTCCATTCAAATTTAACGTACCAAAAACTGGCTGACGTCGTAATTCAGTGGCGCATGATTTATGTGCCATGCACAACCATGTTTCAAATACTTTTCGTTTTTTTTTTTTTTTTTTTTTTTTAGATATAGCTTCTTTTTAATACAGCCGAGATATATCTTTTCCATAAAAAGATAAATCTAGTGCAGCTACGCTATCTGCTGGGCGATATACCCAAAAATCTTATCAAAATATTTATATCTAAGTTTCCAAAAAATAGTCTTATGGTGTTCAATGCATCTAAAAACATGTAAATACATTGAAAACTGGAAGTCTAAAAGTTTCCGAATCCAATGCATTTTTCTCTTGTTTTGTGTGTAGAAGAAAATAATATATATACATGGTTTTCTAATTAGATAATATTGCTTACTTTAGATCATATTATTGGAAACATGAGGACCTGTGTGCTGACGTCCAATAAACCGAGATATATTGCATGTCTATGTTGGGCGAACACATTGAGGTCTTCTTATATGGCTTACCGTTTATCGTGTTTTCTACAGACCCTGGGGCCATGGTTATACGCGTTGTTGTTGTTGAAAATCTTCTGGCATGGCATACGTATCGAACTATCTAGCGTTTCTAGATGTACCCAGGGTGTGTATCAACCAGGTGTCTCATGTGACTTCATCTTCAACTGTGGCTGCACGTCATTATTGGTTATCGTTTGGAAAGTTACCGGTGAAGCGATGGCCCATCATCCCGTTCTACATCAGACTCAGATATGTCTGCTTTATGACGATCGTAACAAAGATGTTTACGTAACGTGTTGGTTTTTTAAGGCCTACCTTTCATCACATGTCTTTCTGTAAAGAAGATTTTATATTGGCTGTTTTATGCTAGAAAGGAATGAAGGAAGGAAGGAATGGAAGGTATACTACGTGCATAACTGACAAAACCAGAAGTTCCATTTACAACTGTGATCTTTGTTAATGACGAATCTTTTGTCTCAAAGGAAGGAATTAAAATGCTATTTCTGGCAAGAGAAAGGAGACACATTACAGGGTTCAACAATAAGTATCATAAAGTTCCTTTTTAGTGTTTTTTACAAAAAGCTAATATGCATTTCGGCAATTTGGACTTTACAAGACAGAAAATTGCTGATAAATAAGGTTTCACAAGCAAACAAATTAACAACAACAGAAAAAAGATATTGTGGAGAAAAAATTCATATTTTTACATTTTTTTTTTTTTTGGTCAGTAGAACATGAAAAAAGTTATCTCAGAAAATTTCGGGGGGGGGGGGGGGGGGGCTCGAGCCCCCAGAGCCCCCCTCTGGATACGTCCCTGTTTTGGTGTATGTATTTGATATTAAAGCTTTTGTTAAAGAAAGGGTTAGTTTATATATAAGATTTATGCAAATCATGTTTATGTAGTTGTGTTTTCATTTTTTCAATTTTTTTTTTTTAGCTCGGGCTGAAAGTGCTCTTGAGAAACAATTAAAGGAAGAAGAAAAAATTTTGGAAAGTGTTGCTGAAAAAAGAGGTATGTTATATATATCTTAAAGTTACTATTATATAAAGCTGTATTTTTACCATGTTTTTATTAACTCACTTTCTTGTTTGTTTGTTTGTCCAGTACAAATCTTGCAATCGATTTTTAACTAACTTCCCAACTAGCTAGACATTTGAAACTTTGAGGGCTGTATTCATCAAACTTCATTGATCGAGGATTAAACGATGGATCAGCAAATCCGAGAACCAAAGCTAACACTGGATTAAATTACTACTGCATTCACCATCAGCCGATTACGTAATCCATGGATTAACTGGAAGGGAAATAAAAGCTTTGTTTTGATTGACCAAGAATGAAGATAGATGTTCGGATTTACCGTTTAGCTTCGATTAACCAGGGATGAGAATTTTCAGACTTTTGTAGGAATTTCAGACTCTTCTTAATTTTTTAAAAACAATTTTCAGGTTTTTGCTTCTAAATATTCTTATTTTTGTTCAATTTTTTTTCTTTTAATTGTTTCTAAACAATTTATTTTCATATATTCTCCAATTTTGCTTATAGAAAGTATGATTTTGTGTATCTGTTTCTTCTTTTATTACTAAAATTAAATTATCTTTGAGTTTTGCTGATACTTTCAGACTTTTTGTCTATTTCCCACTCTTATCTCTGATTAACTAATCAATCGGATTTGAAGATTAGAAAGGGTAAAAGGCAAATTGGCACGGCAAAATACACAGTTTTCGCTTTTGTTTATGCACGGATTAAGAATCAATTTTACTTTAGAAAATTTTTTAAAAGAATAATCACGCAGACAATAACTGTTTATGCTACGATTTAAAATTTTGATTGTTATAGATAAGAGAAAAAAATTTCTCTGAACTACGCTCTCCCCCTCCCCCCCAAAAGCAATGCCCCTGACTGTAGGCCAATTACTGAAGCTATTATCAAGCAGTCTTCACAAATTAGTGATTTTTTAATTGAAAATATTTTTAAATAACTATAATTAGCTTTTCTTTATTTTAGTTAGCTCATTAGATTACTTAAAAATTTGGAATAAGTTTTAAACTAAAACATAACCGAACAATGCAAATGAAGATCGCTTTTCCCTTGTTTCATTTATTTACCAGTTTTCAGTAGTTATTTCGGGTACATTTCTAAGTAATTAATAAAAAGGTTAAAAAATATACAAGTTTATTACATAATTTTATGAGAAATTGGGAAAAATATATAAATTAATGAAAACTTTATAAGCTAAAACCATAAATTATGAAACACATAACAATTGTTTCCGTCGAAGTACAACCTTTCATCAGGCAGAAAAAAGTAAGCACAATAATTCGACACGATATTATTGTTGGATACATTTGTAATTTAAGGTACTAGTTTACAAACTTCATTCAACACAAATAATTTGGTGCATTTTCTATACATTATAGTTATATCATTATATCAAAGATATTTGTTTAAAATTGAAAAGTTTAAAATTTCTGCTGTGCTATCCATTAAAATAAATCAATTTGTGAATTAATCTTTAACGATTAAGCTCATGAAAATGAAGGAAAAGATATGCATCCTTATTGATAGCAAAAATCACTTAATCAGCAAAATTTTATTTGATATGACAGAACAGAGTATAATGTCGTCAGAAATGATATTAATTTTAATTAAGTAAAAACACAAATTTCATTAAATAATTGAAGCTTATTTTTTAATCAAATTCTTGTTCAAAATCAGGTATTTAAAGACTGTGTTTCTTTGCAAAAGATTAAAATATAAAAAAAATCATCAAAATGATTTTAAAAGCAATTTGCTGCTGATAAAACAAAATTTATATTTCTTTCATGTTCAATGTTTACGAAGCTGAGCTGCAGAGTGCGCAAGCATTACAAAAAGATCCGAGAATTATCTCTGTTAATCCTCCGATATTCGAGGATGAAAAACGAAGTGTTAAAGTAGCCGGTGAACTGCAGATTTTTGTATGATCGAGTGATTACCACTGATCCGAGGTTTAATCTGAGTGTTAAGAAGTTGGTGAATACGGTCCTTAGAATAGCTTAGAACACGATGACAACACAATACCTCGAAGCCCAATTTTCGAATTTTTGATTAGTTTTCTTTTAATTAATTAAAATATGAAAATAATAACCTCCTAATACATTTAAAATTAGTCATTTAAATATTAGCTATAATTTAATTGTTGTTAAAAATATATATATATATATGAGTTCATTTTCTTTTGACATAAAAATAAATACATTTACTTAAACATGAACATTAAAAATTTACAAAAAGTTAAATTAGGCATTTGACAAAAATTAACATCATTTTAATTTAAAAAAATTTCTATGCATTAATAAAGTGCTAATGTAGTATATGATGCTAATATATGTTGTTCTAAAAGGATTAATATTTTATTTTTAAAACCAACGTTTTTTTTATATTGCTTTCATCTCGCTTTCTTGTTTGTCCAGTACAAATCTTGCAATCGATTTTTAGCTAACTTCTCGACTAGCTAGACATTTGAAACTTTTAGAATAGCTCAGAACACGATGGCAAATCATTTGTAATTATTCGGGTAATGTGTCAAGTTTATATGACTCAACAGAAAATTTAAAAATGTGGTATATAAAAAGTTTTTTTATCTTGTAATTATCATTTTTCTGTTGTTACAACACCATATGAAAATTACTGAATAGACTTAGAATGAAACTTAGTACTTAGCCTAAAATATAGGCTATTTTGTGTAATGTAGAAGACATATAGAAGATATTTTATTAGCCTAATGATGTTTAATCTTATTTAAATTGTAAATAAAATTATAGCTTAATAAATTACAAAGTAGGAAAAATAAAATATTATAGTTTTATGAATAGTATAATTTAAGATTATAAAGTAGTGGAAATCTTGTTTTTTGTCTGCAGTGAGTCTAATAAATTTTGAATAAACTCAAATTAGTTTGCTTGCTGTGGTTTACCTTTTAATGCAACATTTGATGGTAGAAGGGAATGGAAGAATCAGGATTAATAATTCCTTTAAATCATAGTTCAAATAGTTAATTAATTAAAAAAAAAAAAAAAAAAAGTCATTCATCAAGCTTTCTGCGACTTACCTTGTAAGAGTCACTGGTATGAATACTGTATATAACATTTGATATGGTTATGAATTTATAGTAAAAGACTATTGAGAAACTTTTTTAAAATAAAGCATTGTAATAAGAAAGAACCACAAAACTGCCATTTTAAAGTAATAAGTACAAAATGTTGAATAAACACCATAAAATGAAATAAACTCGTAACAACTGTTTTAGGTCGAAAAAACACATGACCCTTCGTCAGGCAAACAAAGTAGGTATGAGTGCTGCAATCAAAGCAAATTTATTGCATTTTATGCTGCTTATTCAAAGTTTTTTACTCATTAATAAAACATTGTATTGAAACAAAATTTAGATTTCCATGTTTAAATTTCGATAAAATAAGAATTTAAAAATTTTATCAGTTATCAATTGTATGTTTTTAAGAATAATTAATATGTATTTATCAACACATATGAAAGAAACATACATTTTTCTCATATTTATGAGGGAGTGCTGTAGAGTTTTGATTATTACTAAAAAAATAATTGAGATAGAAACTTAATTTTACTTCTGTATGCAAAAAAAGTATGTCTTCATTAAAATTTCTGACTACTGGATTTGGATGAATTGCCGTGTTTTCAAGTCTCCTGAATAGGATTTAACCATTTTTTGAAAATGTTTGTATGTGTTTATGTGTTACTAAAATTTTGTGAATGCTGCATCTCATGAAATAATCTACAGAATTCAATAAAACTGTCTACTTGGTTGGGCCTTGGTGTAAATTAGTGCTGATTAGATTTTGGCATATATCGCCTAGGAAGTGGCACTGCATAGGCGTAAACTACGGGGGGGCAGGGGGGGCTGGCCCCCCCCACTTTTAAATCTTCAGGGGGCGGCCTCCCCGGGAAGTAAATTTTCAAGATGGGTATCTTTTGAAAGGTCTCGTTGATAATAGTAATAGTTAACGGAGGCAAAGTTTCAAGATGGGCATCTTTCGAAAGGTCTCGTCAATACCTTTAAAACAAATGGTCGAACCATAAATCTGTGATAATTTAAAACAAAGTTATCGATTTTTTTTACTTTTAATGAAAAAAAAACTTAGAAATTTTTTTTTTTTTTCTGTTTTTTTTTTTTTTTTTTTTTTTTTAAGAAATTTAACCAAACTTGGTATTTAGTTGGTCCCTGACATAAACTGGTGCTGATTACATTTGGGGATCAATCGCTCAACAGGTGGCGCTGTGATCTCATGTTTTCTAAATTTTTAACATGGCAATATAGGACAAAATTTCGTATAAATGTACATAATGAGAGTTATTTTTAACTTGTGATTGTAAAATTAATATGAGTTATTGACAATAGTAATAGTTAACTAGGAAAAAAATTTTGTGCATGTGTGGGCATCGCTTCCCCCCCTGGGGGGGTAAATTTTGAAGATGGGTATCTTTCGAAAGATCTCGTCATTCACGAGATCTTTCGAAAGACGAGGTCTTTCGAAAGACGATCTTTCGAAAGAAGATCTTTCGAAAGACGAGGTATTGACGAGTCGTCAATACCTTTAAAATGAATGGTTGAACTATAAATCTGTGATAATTTAAAACAAAGTTATCGATTTGTTTTACTTTTAGCAAAAAAAAAAAAAAAATATTTTTATTTATTTTTTTTTTAATATTGTTACTGATTGAATATGTATTACTTTTAACAAAAAAAAACTTTGAAAAAAAAATCGTAATTTTTTTTTTTTTAATATTGTTACTGATTAAATATGTATATAGGAAAATATAGAAGAAAGTCTTGTGGTGGCCACAACATACTAGTTTCATATGTATGTATGAAAAGAAATTAGTCTCTATTTTCATTAATGAACTTATTAGTTCAGTAGCCAGGTTCAATCCAGTCATTTATCACCTTTAGAATTTTTTTAATTTAAAGTTACGGAAATTGTATTTCTCCTTATTACTTTTTGACAAGATTGATATCAGTTCGGATTAAATATTTCTTTTTCTTGCCTACAGATTTGTTTCATTATTTTGTTCATTACTTCACAATTAGATCAGTTTTCCTTTTTCTTGCCTACTGATTTGTTTCATTATTTTGTTCATTGCTTCACAATTAAATCAGTTGTGTATTTCCCTTTATAGAAAGTTAAAATTTTTATAAAGAATGCATTTTAATAGCTGTATTGTTGGTATCACATGAGGGGTATCACATGCGATATATATAAATTCTAAAGTTTTTTAAATCTTATTTGAACATAGCTCCACTGAAACTCGCCCCCCCAGATTTTTTAAAAAGTTGACGCCTATGTGGCACTGTTATGCTGGAATTTTCTCTGTTTATAGGAAAGCTATATCTCAGCTTCAGTAGTATATAAATGCACAAAACTTGATATATATGAGAAAACCATTATGAAAAACTATGCTGATTCAATTTTGGTATATATCAGACAGGTGGTGGTGCTATGTTGCATCTTCCTCCAGGTATGGGAAATCTTATCTCAGCTTCTATAGCGTATAAGCACATCAAGCTTTAATATGTAATATTTTTCTGTGAAGTGTAAGGAAACTTTTCTTGCAAAAGTACCACACAAAAAATAATTCCATTAAAAAATACCAACCATCTCTGCAGGCTTTATATATAGCATTTGTAAGTCAAGAAAGATGCTATGGCTACAGGGTATGGGCACGCGTTATATGAATCTGCATTGAAATATTAATCATTTGATATTTACCAAGGTATAAACATAGCATAAATTTCTCACATTTTAAAAGCTTTCTCCACACTGACTACTTTTCAATGAACTGCTAGTGTATTAAAACAAGTAAGTTTTTTCTAATTGTTCATTTATATTTTTCACTATAGATGTGCTGAAAATATATTTTCTTAAGAAATACTGCAGAAAATAAGGTGCCTATGATGTATCACTAATTTTCTGGAGTGCTATATAAATTTATAATGTGATTAAAATTGTTAATCTTATTTATTTTATTTTTATTTATTTATTTATTTATTTATTTATTTATTTATTTATTTATTTATTTTTTCTTGGTGGGGGGGGGGGGTTATGTTGTATATATTTCACTAGGTATAGTTTGGCATAATTTTTAATGATATTAATACATTAAAATAACAATTACTTTCTTATCATTGAGTAATATTTTTCTATTCTCTTTCTTTTTAGCTTTGATGGGTGTTGCTGAATTGGCTAAAGGCATACAATATCAAGATCCTATTAAAACTGGGTATTTATTACTTCTGTTTAAGTGATCATGTTTAGTTTAATTTGGTAATTATATCTTAAATAAAAATTTATTGTATTATATTTGTGTATGTTTAATATATATATTTTTTTTTGCATTTATTTTAAGTTGGAGACCTCCTCGATATATTTTAGCAATGTCTGAAGAACGCCATGAAAGAGTTCGTCGTAAACATCGAATCTTGGTTGAAGGAGAAGATATTGCACCACCCATAAAATCTTTCAAGGTAGTCTTATAAAACAGTCTTTGTATTTTATTTATTTATTCATTTATTTTTTACTCTAGCTTGCTTGTTATGTAAATTTAATAAGAAAGCTCTTTCAACCAGTATAGTATGAAAAATGAACAACTTCTGTTCATTATATATAAAAAGTACGCATGTTTCTTTATTATGTTCTTCATTTGTTAAAAACTAAGGTTTAATCATTTAAAAACAATATCATGACGTATTGCACAATCTTAAGCTGTTAATTGCTGTGTCAGAGAAACTTTGTTTAACCCTTTAACGTTCACTGCTTAATTTATTTTAAAGATTACTAAACTAATTTTAAAAATGGCTTTTAGACACATAGCTGATTATAAATATTTAAAAAATAAAAAATTAGCATTGTTCCTTTTCGAGAAATTTTCGGTTTGAAACATCTGTAAGTAAACCTTATTAAATTCAAATAATATTTAATTTAATAAATAAATCACTTTATAAGTAAACATTATCGACAACAAAAACTCGTAAAATTTGCATAGATCCCAACATTTCAATTTATTCCGGAGTAGAGTATTTTAACCCTTTGCAGCGCAAGGTAATTCGGATCATTTAAATTATACTGCCACCGGAATTTACGAACATAATTAAAATACAAGAAATTTTAAATTTTCACGTCAAAAAAAGGGCGTTTTCTGCTATGTTATAAATATAAATTTTTGCTAAAAAATTTCCGGGATGAGTTTTTGCACTTGAGCATTAAAATTAGGTGTTCCATCAGCGGGAACACTGCGACTGAAAGGGTTAAAAAAACTTCTTTCATAAATTGTGGGAAGCAATATATGTCACTAGCTAACACTGTACTATCACCTATTTATTTCACATCTGTATTACGTTACAACGAGAATTGTTATTCAAATATCCCCTGTTTACTTCTGCAGTCTCTTGAATTTTGATTTTGATTTTTTTTTTTAAATATATATATACAAGGTGTTCCAAAAGTCCCACACCACTCACCTAACTCGAAAATGAATCAGAATTGTGAAAAATGGCGAAACACTTATTTAATGAATTCGAAAGGGACCTCTTTTGGTGAAAAAAGTTTGGAGCTGCTACGGAGGGCAACTTTAAAATTTCAAATGGAAAGGTATATCTTGTGATATATCCCTGGAAACATCTCTTCAAAACAATGAATTTGATATAAATAGTTTCACCCTACGATGATTATTGAAGGAGATACATGATAACGGAAACAGATGGCTTCCCTTCTTCGCTGATCTCTCCATGTCATCAAAAATGCAGACCCTCAGTTTTGCTCTTTTTCTCAGACAGTAAAGACGTAA
Source organism: Salticus scenicus (assembly GCA_963930645.1). Taxonomy (NCBI): domain Eukaryota; kingdom Metazoa; phylum Arthropoda; class Arachnida; order Araneae; family Salticidae; genus Salticus; species Salticus scenicus. The sequence goes on from OZ005652.1 coordinate 352,139,651, forward strand.
TAATTATTCTCTGCCCTCTCTCTCTCTCCCTTGCTCCTCGAGAATTTCTGGAATTTTATTCCTGAACAATATTTTTTAAATATGAACCTGAAACTCTTCATGATGTGACTTTTTTTAACAAATATAATAAAGACTGTATTTGACTTTCAAGACTTGTGATTTTTTTGTATTGCGGCACAATGCTTCAAGGAACAATAATATGACTTGATTCAAACGATTATTAGTCTATGATGGATTTCAACATCACAACCACAATGTACGTCTCCAGATGACCGAGCACTTCTGAAGAAAATGTAGAACACATAAGGTTGTCCTGTGTCAAAACTCCAAAAAAGTCAATTATATGTTGTAGTTTAGCTTTATTAATTCCAATTTCTACCATTCAAAACATCCTTCATAAGTGTTTATGATTTCATGCCCACACAATTCAGCTTAGGCATGAGATTAAACCTGAGGACAAAACTAAGCAAATTGAATTTGCCCCTTTTATGCTGTTGAAAATCGATGATCATGAAAACTTCTGAAATCATACTCTTTTCACAGACAAGAAGATCTTTCATATCAGTGGGTGGGGCAATTATCCAAAAGTGAATGTTTGGTGGGGCCTGCTATATGATTGTGTTGCTGGGCCTTCCTTCTTCATAGTGAGTGGCATAGCTGGCAGGGGCGTGCCGACCCGGTGTGCGAAGTGTGCGGCGCACACAGGCGCCAAGTAAAGAAAGGCGCCAGTCGAAGATAAATTATTAAAAAGAAAGAAAATAAAAAATATGCCTGTATATATATATATATATATATATATATATCGCTTTATTAAATCTGATTTCATAATACCGATTTAAAGCCATGCGACTAGTGTGGCTAAATGAGGCGCCTTGAAAAATATACGGGCAAAACTTGTATTCATCAAACAGTTTAGGATGTTTTTTGTGAAAGGGCATGTTAAAAGTGAAATAACTTTGTAAAGATACGTCTACTTTCAGCAAAAAAAAAAAAAAAAAAAAAAAAAGAATTGACTTTTTTAACATATCAAAGCATTTTATTGAAATTTAAAAGGGCTCATTAATCGCTCCCTCTCCGCCTCTTCAGCCGGAAAAAGGCCATTAAGGTTACGAAAAAGGCAACATAATTCAATTGCAAAAATGAAATTTTAATGGAACCGGATATTTTATTTAGAGTAGTTTTTTCCCCTTTGCATTATCCATGTAACATCTATATATTAATAAAATCAGACTTTTGTCTGTAAATTTCGCAAACTCGAGAAAAATTGCGATATCTTCTCGTTTCACATATCGTGAAAGCCAAATCTGACTTTAGAAAATTTTCTGTGTGTGTGTTGGTACGCGTGCGGTCGTTGTGTCTGCATGTCTGTAACATTTTTGTCTGAGTATCACGTGAGAACAGCTGGACATAATTCAACGACACTTGGCAGGAATTACCCAGCTGAAATTATACCTATCAGCTTTTGTAAATTCACCCCCCGTGCCCCCTGGGGGGGAGGCAGGGGGTAAAAACACGTGTATATGCATAACTTGGCTTTAAATTACCTCACAGTGAAGAAATGGCACATGAGGAGTCTAGATTTGAATACAAATTAAAAATAAAATAAAATAATAATAATCATTGTCTACAATTTTGGATTTTTTTATTTTTTAGGGTTAGGGGGGAGGAAGAAAATCGGTTTTCGGGGGAAATTTCGTGAACTCTGGATTTTTGAGTTGAAACTTACGAAAAATGTCGAAAACAACCATGCATCTTCTTTAGCATATTTCTAAAAACTCATTTTTGATGTTTTGATTTTCAATCTTGAGAAAGGAGGGGGGGTTTACGAGAGAGCAAATTCGAGACCCCTCTTTTAGCGCTGAATTGGTCCTGGAAAATTTATAAGAGCTCTGGTCATGAATTTCGGTGCAGGTATTGTTTAAAAGCATCCGATGCTTATACTGGTGGGATTTTACGAAATTCCCCTTCACTCTTTTCAAGGGAGAAAGGAGTCAAAAAACACGTTTCTAAGCATAAACTCGGTTGCAAGTTACTTCACGGAGAGGAAATTGCATATAGGGAGACTAGACTAGAAAGAAAAAAAAAATGCAATTTTCGATTTTTAAGTGTGTGTGTGTGTGTGTGTGGGGGGGGGGGGGGGGTCGATTTTGGGGGAAATTTCACAAAGTCCGGATTCTACCAAAAAAATTTACTAAAAGAAGTCTGCTAAAAATGGTACAAAGATGTTGAAAACAGGTATGCGTCTTCTTTAGGATATTTCCAAAAACCCATTTTTGTTTTTTTTGTAACTTTCGATTTGAGAGGAGGGAGGGAGATAAAGAGGGTTAAATTCGAGACACCCCCCCCCCCCTTTTTTTTTTAGTGCTAAATTTGCCATGTAAAAGCTATGGAAACTGCGGTCACGAATTTGGGTGCGTAAATATGTATCCGACACCTATTGTAACGGGATTTTACGTAATCCCCCCTTTCCTTCCTTGATGCCACAAACACGTTTCTAAGCGTAACCTTACTCCAAATTATCTCAGCAAGAATAAATGTTATGTGTGGATTAAGTGTTTTCAAGATTATTTTGTCACAATTACCAGTAGTATCAGTGGAACAGTCTTTTTTCTACATTTAAAAGGATAAAAAAATACTTACGCTCCACAACGAAATCAGACAGATTTTTAAATTTTGCAATTGCATCGATAGTATAAGATATTTTGGATCAAATGGATATATATTATTCAAGAATTTACAAAAACTCAAGCAAATGAATTACATTTCACTAAATATTATCTGTATGTTCATATAATCTACTTTATAACTTAATAATTTTTATTATATATTCTTATTTTATAACTTATAAATTTATCTATTATTTATATCTGTGCAGCATGCAAACATCGCGGCAAAATAGTTTAAAACAGATTGTTGTATCTTACTACTATATGGAAAAACACATATAAATTTACATACAAATTACATAAAAAGTTTAGGTAACGAAAATGGGCAAAATTCCTTTCACTAGATGATATTTTTTTTCCTGTTAAGTATTTTTTTTATCCATATTTACCAGTGATATTATACTTATTATATCCTCCTATTTTATATTTATAAATTTATTTGTTCCTTATATAATTAAAAAAAAAAAAAACCTTCCATAAGTAACCAAGTCAAATCTTGTTATTATATTAGTAGTCATATGTTATTTTGATCGTAACCCTTTTGCGACCGCACGTTTTTGTCTTTTTGATAGTAAGCTCCGCCTGTGGGCGCTATTCTCATAAGCTTCAATTTTTCTGAACAAAATTTTTTGTATTCACATTTATATTACAAATGAATATGCATTATAATCATACTCTCTCTAATCAAAGCATTTGTATCCATAGTATATTGATTGTACAAATATGAATATTGTGTAATTTTTAAGAAACAAATAACATACAAATTGCAAAGAAATGCCCACTGGTGGAGTTTCAGATTTTCAAATGACGTGAATCTACGTCAGCCACACAATTGCCTTCACCTCATGTTTTTGCAACTCCCTGTATAAGATTTTTTCTCTTTCTGCAAGATGCACATTTTATTTGTTTCTTTTTAAATTTCATTTTATTTGATACATTTCTCTTTTTTATAAGTCATTCAATAAATTTATTACTATTAAGGTTGGAGATTCAAATGGCTTGCTAAATGATAACATTTTATAAAATGAATTAAAAAAAAAAAAGGTAATATAGGGCGCTATCTGAAACTCTGAACACAGGCGTCTGATAATGCTGGCGCGCCCCTGATAGCTGGAAATATTACTTACTACGATTTCCTGGAATTTTATGTTGATGAATTTAATGCAGGGCAGAATTTCTCCTCATTTCTTCCTATCTGTGCATGAATCTTTAAATGAGAGGTTCTTCAACTCATGGATTGCATGAGATGGCCCAATTCCATGGTCTCTACAATGCCTTGAACTTACACCTATGGACTTCTTATTCTGGCGATATATTAAGAGCATCGTTTTTTTTGTACAGTGAAACAATTAGTGATATTTGCCACCTGAAAATTCAAATCCTAGTCGCAACTGAAACTGTATCTCTAGAGCTGCTTCACAAGGCATGGAGAAAGATTAACTGTCATCTCGATGTCTGTCAAGCGACTAATAGTGCACCATATCAAAGCGTTTTGAAATTGATATAAAACTTTGTATTTTTCTTAATATTTTAGTACCAAATTTATGTTCATATATGTTTCTTAATTTGCATAATACAATTTTGCAATCCGAACATTCTTTTTCAATGATTTTGTATTTTGCATACATTTTTTTTCGTTTTGTGGTGATTGGAGGGATGGGGGAGAGAAGTGAATGTATATAAAGTACTGTATATAATTTTTATTTATAAAAGTTAATTTAATTGTATATTAGTAACTTTTGAAAAAAAAAAAAATGCCGTGTTTAGTGTATAAAATTGAATTTTAAAAAAATGCTATAATTTTTATTTATTTTTCGTTAATAGTTTTAATAAGCTGTTGTATTAAAATCATAAAATTTTGAAAGAGTACCTGTTTTAAATTTAGCTAGTAAATGTTATCCATTTTTGGCTTAACTTGAAATTGCATACATTTCAGGAAATGAAGTTTCCACGTGCGATATTGCAAGGGTTAAAGAAGAAAGGAATTACAAAACCTACACCAATTCAAATGCAAGGTTTGCCTGCAGTGTAAGTAAAACTATTTAAATGTCATGTTTGATTTTTCTAATTAAAATTTGATTTTAATAGCTAAATTTAATATATATATATATATATAAGAAAATTAATATCACATTCCTTTTTCTTTTTTTAAACTAAGAGATAATACTAAAGTCCAAAAAAATAAAATTTAAATAAAAATTTAAAAATAAATTACTTCTTTTATAGAGAGAAGGGAATTAGATGTGTATTTTTTATTTATTTCTCTTATTTTTATTCTGTTAATAGCAGAAATGTTTCTTTTTAAAAATTTGAATAATGCACTTGTTTAGGTACTTAATCAATATTAATTACACTGGTATGCAACCAAAAAACTGCAAAGGATTTTTTTTTTACTGTTTGTTACTAACAAAATGGGGCCATCTATTCTCGTATGATTTTCATTGTACTCTAAGCTGTACATTTGCCAATGAGGTATTCTGTAACAAGCCCTTGAGTACTATTCCTGAAAAAACTAGTATATTTGTCTTGGCGGCATATATAATCGTATTATCGAGACTTTTTGGTTCTAGTAGCAGTTTTTTTTTTTTTTTAAAGGAATGTTCGGGGACTGGAACCTGACTGTTTATCTATGAGTCAGTTACCTCACGCAAAACTGTCAATATTTTCATAAAAATACGTATATTCCTACAGTTGTATAAGGAAGTCATGTGGTGTCCACATCAGATTTTTTAAATCTATCATTCATTCAGTTCAGCTGTAAAAGATAGAACTACTGCTTGTTTATATACTTCAAATTATTTTCACCAACTTAACAGTTCTTAGTAATATTGGTATTTAATTATTTCTTTTATTAATTTTAACATTAGAAAAAAAAATAATTTGGCCTATACTTTTATAAATAGGTACTACTATATATATTTTTTAGGGTGAGATAAATGCGGTGACTGAAAAAAGAATTTTTTTTTTCTCAATTCGACAAAAATTACCAATATTACCCAAAGATATCAGGTTGCTCTTGACTAGGGCTGGAGTATTTATCAATATATCCCCAAGTATCAATATTTTTTAAATATCGCAATAACGATATTAAAGATCTAGCTCTGCTGATATATCCCTCTAACGATATTTCTTTAGCGCACACTCAGCGATCGATCGAAGCGCCGATAAATAATATTCCTCACTAGCACCTATCACCAGTCACCACGCTCGGAATAAAGAGAACGCCGAATAGCTTATTCACCGTGTTTTCTAAAAAAACAAACAAACCGTTTGGCTAGCGGAAGTGACGCAACCCCTTGTGCGCGCCACAAACCTGCATCATCGCGCGCCAAGCAAAGCCCGAAAAAAAGAGACCTGAATAGCTTATACTAATGCAACCCCCTTTTTCCCCTCCACTCACTGACTAAAACTCCCAACCCCAAACAATCCTTCCTCTCCAATCCTCTCTTTCCATACCGCAATGTATCTACTTTCTTGAAAATATCACTGTCCAAAAACAAAAAGTCAATGATATTCATCAGGAAAATTAAACTATCACAGTATATTGACTTCCCATAGTATACTGACTTCTTAGAGTATATTGACTTCTCATTCTACATTCATGCATTTCCCTGGCTCTAAACGATAATATGAAAGAATTTATACTACCGTTAGTATAAGTTCTTTGATAATATTGCACATCATCGCTCGCGGATCGTAGGTGTAATACCACAGACAGGCGATATAAAAACAAACGAGTATGACGAATGAAAACAATATCTTTTGTTTTAGCTCATTTCCTGCTATTGGTTCATTGATATTAGTTTATTTCAAAGTATCCATATCTTCTGGCCAATAAGATGCGACATGTGTTTAACTCGCTTTGGGCTCAGTGATGCCAGATTGGGGATTTTGTCCCCATTTTGGGGATTTTTGAGGCTTTTGGACCAAATGTTTGTGGGGACTTTTTGGGGGAATTCTAAAATTTTTGGGGACAAATCTGGGGAGTTCTTCAACTCTCTGTCAATGTTGATAACGTAATGATTTATCCCTACGACTAGAGACTTTCAATATCTTTATTGGTATTTGGGGATTTTTTTTTTTTTTAAATGCCTTCTTTTGGGGAAAAATCTGAATTTTTATCACAGAAAAATCTGCTTGATATTTTTTTTTGAAAAAATTTTTATTTCCCCTTTTTAGTAGAAATCAAATTGGGGATTTTTTCGAAAAAAACCTCCTGAATTGGGGAAATTTGAAGACCTGTTTGGGGAAATAATTTTCGACCATCTGGCATCACTGTTTGGGTTGTACATCAGTCCCTTTCTCCTTTCCCATGTTATCGAATGGGATTTTCGTTGCTTCGTTTTATAAAAATATCTCATTCAAAAATGAAGTTTTTCGAATTCTGTTTTTTGAATATTACTCTTTGAACGGGTCGCCTTTTAGCTTGGTGAACAATTTTTCGAAAAAATTAATTTAAATATTTTATTTCAATAAGTAAATTATTATAGGTAAAGTGTGGATCTCTAAGTAAGTAAAATATTTAAATTTATTTTTTCGAAAAATTGTTCACTAAGCTAAAAGACGACCTGTTCAAAGAGTAATATTCAAAAAACAGAATTTAAGCTAAAAGACGACCTGTTCAAAGAGTAATATTCAAATAAACATAATTCGAAAAAGTTCATTTTTTAATAAAATATTTTTATAAAACGACGCGACAAAAATCCCATTGGAAAACATGGGAAGGGAGAAAGGGTGCTATCTGACTGATGTAAAATAAAGTTTTATCTTCAGTAATTTTACAGTGACAGTTTCTTTATTAAATTATATAATATTGGATAGTTTATTACTTTTTTTATGTAGCATTTATTTTTTCTCTTTCCTTTTCTTTCTTTCTTTTTTTTTTTTTTTTAAGCCGTACATGTAATTGCAAAATGAGTTACTTTAAGTAACAAAATGAAACTTTAACATAATTTTCTTTAAATAATATAATTTTTATACTGACAATGTATATATATATATATAATGAAACTATTATGAATATATGAAACTATTACGAATGTGAATTGAACACATATACATTTAAAAAATATTGTAATGATTTGGTAAGCAGATACAAAAATAAAAATGACAAGTAACTGACATTTAGGATGCATATAAGAGTTTTAAGTAAAAAATATTACTCTCTACGACTAAAAAAGGTGTATCCAATGGCAATTCTTAACTATTTAAAATGATTTTCCTTTTTATTTAATACCTACATCTTAAGACAATTTTTATTAAGCTTTATTTTTAGTAGAATTAGGAATTTTGATATACTTGGTACAAATAAAACACAGATCGCATATTAGCTGTGTTAAAATATGATTTTAAAATAATTAAAGCTTAAAATGGGAAGAATAGAGGACAAACTATACAGAGGTATACTAAAAAGCAACAGTATAAGTTATAAGAAACTCAAAATATTGATTCACTTTTTATGCATTTTTTTTTTTTTTTTTTATGATAAAGTTATGGTAGTAATATACCAGAAAATACACGGAAAACACTTTATACTTGTATACTTTAAAATTCGTGTGCATATGTCTTTAAAAAATAACAAATTTCTATTTTTTCCTATCTTGAAAGAAATATCGCAATATATCACATAATATCGATATTAACATGGTGATATATCGCGATATTTAATTTCTGATATCGTCCAGCACTACTCTTGACTACATGAGGCTTAATATGTTTGAAAGTTTTTGTTAGCCTAAATATATTTTCAAAAGTTTTTTTTTTTTTTGATTATTTTAAATGATATTTGATTTTTGATATAAAGTTGTAATGATTTTACTGTAAGCACAATGTGGATTTCATATTGTTTTAATTGTGTGTGATCAATAGATATTGTAAAAAGTGTTAATAATTATTTTGCCGTTATGGCATGTTTGTCTATAGATCTAATTGGATTTTTTTTTTTTTTTTTTTTTTGTATTGTCTTTTTTTAAAAGTTATTTTTACTGATGTAACATAATGCTTTCTAGGCTTTCTGGTCGTGATATGATTGGAATTGCTTTCACTGGATCCGGCAAAACATTAGTGTTTGTTCTACCTATTATTATGTTTGCTGTGCAGCAAGAAAAAGCATTACCTCTTTTAAGAGAAGAAGGACCCTACGGTTTAATAATTTGTCCTTCGGTGAGTAAAATATGTATTTCCTAGAATCTTGATTTATATGAATTTATTATTTTCATTATTCATTTGCATTTAGTTTTTTTTCTTAAGTTAATTTAGCCTCCTTCATGAAAAATATGTATTCTACAAATTACTATTCGGAAAAGACTTTTATACAACTTTACAGTTGTTTGTAAATTTTCAGAATATATATATATATGTATAATAATGATGATTTATTAAGCATAGTAGACTTGTGACTTGCCTGTGTGGTTAAACTAGTTTCACGCCGGCAACACTCACCCAGCCTGCCACGACTAGAATAGGAGTCATATGGATTGAAAAAGCAAAATTTCAAAGCAGATGAATAACAATGAAACCACGAAGCAACAGTGAAATTCACTGATTATATATATATGTGTGTGTGTGTGTGTATCAACTTGGCTGGCTGTCTTGTTTTTAAATTGCAGCCACTTGAAAAGAATAAAGAAATTTATTTACTCTTTTGTCTGAGCGGAAAAGACTTTTTTTTTTTTTTTCCCTTCTCAACAAATCTAAAAAAATCCTGTTTTCTAATTAATCTATTATATCTAGAGAATGAAATAAAAACATTTTTGAAAAAAGATTTGTTAACAAAAATTAATGATTATTTTATTATAACAATAGCTATGGATGATAACTGAGCATTAACTACTATTTTTCAGTTTAATGATAATTTTGAGCAATTATTTATGTTTTAGAATTTGTAAAAATTAAAACAAACGAAACTGCTTGATTATCCTACTATTTAAATGATTCTTTCTTTGAATGTGTGTTTGAATATATACTCATAATATAATTATGAGAATGTATCTTCTTATTTTATGTAGAGAGAACTTGCGAAACAGACATATGAAATACTTTGCTATTATGGCCAGTGCCTGGCAAACGAAGGTTACCCTGAGCTGAGATGCTGTTTATGTATTGGAGGAACATCTATTCGAGATCAACTAGAAGTTATTAAAAAGTAAATAATTAAGTTTTTTTTTATTAATTATAACTATATATATATATATAGTGTCATGAATATTATTTATTCTATTTTTATAACTGTCATACTTAAAATAATTTTGGTAAATAGTCTTAATTTAATTATTTTTTGTACAATGTGTTTTATTATTACAGAGGAGTGCATATTATGGTTGCTACACCTGGTCGTTTAATGGACATGTTAGATAAGAAAATGGTCAATTTAGATATATGTCAGTATTTATGCCTAGACGAAGCAGATCGTATGATTGACATGGGTTTTGAAGAAGATGTTCGAACAATTTTTTCTTATTTTAAAGTAGGTGTCATGTTTTAAATAATGTTTTATTCAGTTTATTGAAAGTACATATGCTTTAATAAAAAATAAATTTTATTTTATTATTTGTATAAATTTACCAAAAATTATATTGTATCATTGCCTTTCAGGATTTTTTTTTCTTGGTATATTTTCATTTAATGAAATTTTATATAATTACATACCATTATATGTATTCACTATAATTGCAAATGTTTGCAATATCATTATTATTATTTTTTTTCCTAGTGAAATTTTTATTTTTCTGCTCTTATTTAGTTTGGATTGAAAAAAAAGAAAAAATATATATAAATGATATTTTCAAAAATGATTTGCTCGATGTTGACACATTCTTACTTACAGATATATGTACTTGTATCTGGTTTTATATACATATTAATTCAAGCAATATTAGTTCTAAGAAATCTATAGATGTAACATTAAATGCAAGAACAGGATTTTTATATATCTGAAAATGTTTGAAAATCATCTTAAATTTGAAAATTATCTTATAAAATACTGTTTATTTGCATAAAAGCTAAATCTAAGATGGAAAGAATCTTTAGTAAAATTTGTTTTCATTTCAAAATATAAATTACACATTTATTATTCCAATCAGCATTTGTTACTATTGCAACTAAATGTTTCCTCTTTGTGATAAGTTTTAGAAAGGACTGTTGTATTTTTAGCATATTTAATATCATTTTGATGTTCTTTAAAGTTTTAATCTTCATTGTTTGCATAAGCTGCTTTTCGCTGAAGGGCCCTCCACTTCATCAGTAATTGCTTGAGTGGAAAGTGGCTGGACTTCCAAAACTTCATCTTCACCTGTAATCAGGCAGCGCCACTGCATGCCAATTCCGGTTTTTGATTCGTGGTCATTCACGGCACCATTATTAAGTTTTCATGTCATGTAATTTTTAGCAAGGGCTGTTGTATCAAGAAAGTAACATCAACATCCAATTTAATGACGTCACTAAAATTGCGAATTACAACAACCCCACCTATGCATTTTTCCGTGAAACTGTAGAAATAATACATAACCATGATGCCGTAAATGACCATGAATCAAAAACGAGAATTGACATGCAGTGGCGCACCGCCTGATTATAGGTGAAGATGAAATTTTGGAAGTCCAGCCACTTTCCACTCAAGCAACTACTGATGAAGCGGAGGGCCCTCCAGCGAAAAGCAGCTTATGCAAACAAGTAAGGTCTTTACTTTGATTAATCCATAATAAAATGTTGCCTTTGATCTTGTATTGAACTAAATCCCATCACAGGGTGGCTAGCAGTCAGGGAAAAGTCAGGGAATTTCCTTTAAAGTCAGGGAATTTTAACAAATTTTGTGAAAATAAGCTATATTAATCATTAAATTATTAATGATATTTTAAATCACTAAATTTTTTGCTAGTGTCGTGAAATTTTCATCGAAAATAAACGTGAGAGTCAGGGAAAAAGGGAGGAAAATCTCGAAAAATTATCAGGGAAAAGTCAGGGAATTTGAAAAGGTTTAAATGCTAGCCACCCTGCATCCTCTTCCAATTTTAACTGCACCAGATTTTATATTCTTCCTAAAGTTCATAACCTGATATTCCTTTTTGTTTCATAGTCTCTAATATTGGTACTATTTTCTGACAGTTTGTTTTATCTTATCACAAGTTTTGCTCCTTCTCTTTTTACTAACACCTACACATCACTGCCAAATTTTCTGTCTTTTCTTTTCCCCCAGAATTCTTTTTTCAGCATGTTTTTATGATTTTATGGCATCTTCCTACATTTTTCTTCCATGGTTGAAAAATGTTTTGGTTAACTTACAGACTATAATTTCACATTATCTTAATGCATTATTGTATTAAGCAGCAGTAATAAATCTTATTTAGTGATAAAGATAAGGAATAAAAAATCTTTTCCTTTGAGATTAATGATAGAAATCTCACTATTAATCTGGGAAGTTTTCTGTTATTACCCACAGAAAATTTTTCTTTTTCTTTTTCTTTCTTTCTTTCTTTCTTTTTTTTTTTTTTTTTTTTTTTTTTTTTAAACAAACCTTTAGCACAATTTATCTCTGTAAAAAAAAAAAAAAAAAAAAAAAAAAAAAAATCTGAGTAAAGAATTCTATTATCAAGTAAAATTATGTTATAAAAAAATAAATTTATTTGCTATTTTTTTCATATGTACATGCTGTTTTTTACTATTAAATAATCTTACTCTTAATCTTTCTTAAAAAAAAAAAAAAAAAATCTGTGCTTTTTATATTGAACTAGTAATACAACTATAATAAATTTCATATTTTCCATTCACTCATAATAAGTAATATTGAATGTTTTAAAATCTTTTACTAATCAAAACTAGAGCAGATTGTGAATTTTTTTGTAGGGTTATTAAGTTTTCAAAAGATTCATATACATATCAAATTTTGATAAATATTTTATGTTGATTGAAAATGATTTTAAACTTTAATATTTAAAACTTTTCAGGTTACTTAAAAGTTTTAATTTGATTAATTAATTTAAAATATTAATTTTTTAATCAGAAACAAAGGTAGAACCATATTATTATATGTTTGATAAAAAACTAGGTATACAGAATATTCTTCTGGATAATTGGTTCCCGACTGTATATATTTAGTGGCATTGATCCACAAGTTTTAAGCTTTGTTCATTGTATGCATTATGTTTTGTAGGGACAAAGACAAACACTATTATTTTCTGCTACTATGCCAAAGAAGATTCAAAATTTTGCTAGAAGTGCTCTAGTGAAACCAGTCACTGTAAATGTTGGACGTGCTGGAGCTGCAAGTGCTGATGTAATTCAAGAAGTAGAATATGTGAAGCAAGAAGCTAAAATTGTTCATCTTTTAAATACATTAACAAAAACCGCACCACCAGTATGTATATTGTTCATTTATGATACTACATGTTTCTTATAAATTTAATACTTTTTGTGTTTTTATAACTCTGTGTAATAAGTAGTTTGTAACTTTATAAAATTTGAAGGGGGGGGGGGGGAGTGAAACTGTCAAAAATAACTGATTTATTTGTAAATTCTTTATTATTGTTAATAAAACATTCGATATTTTTTTTTATACATTCTGAATATATTTATAAATTATATATTGATTTTGCTTTTGTTTAATTATTTGAAATTATGAACTTTTTTTAATTTATTTTTTATAAGCATTATTTGTCTACATAAATTATTAATTTGTATAAGCTAATAATTATTACATAAAATATTAATATATATTAGTATAATTTGCTTTAATGAATTGTGTACAAGATTTAGAAGCCTTTACTTTAGAAGAATCTTAAAATATTTCTATATAAAATGCTTTGTAAAACCAGGTTAGCATTTTATTAGCCTTAATGCTATTATGTATGTACCAACAAAAAGTATCTCTAACATAGCAGTCGTAAAATACCAGCCCTGTTTTTTAAGATCATTATCAAATCTGGCTTATTTTGCATGCACTCAGCTTATAAATTTCACCCCCCCCCCCAACCTTGATTTCTTTGTTTGCTGGAAATATTTTAAATAACAATGACACTCTTTTAAAAAATTCTTTATTTTCAATTATTATTAATTATTCTGAATTTTAATTTAAAAATGTAAAATTGCTTCATAAATATTCAATTATATTTACATAATAACAATATCTAACTTCCATCACACAAAATTTTTTTTGGTAATTTTTGCTATTCACCAGAGTTTTCTCAATAGAAAATAAAAAAGGGCAATGTTCTTATGGATTGTTAAACTTAAGTATAAATTTGATTCTGAGCCAAAACAGAAATAATGTCTTGAGATAGTTCATCTAAACAATCATTACAAGTGAAATTATAAAGGCTGATAAACATAATAATATTTACTTTTGATGGAATTCTAATCATCATAAGTGAATCATAGCTAAACCAAATAACTGAACTTAGCATCACTAGAAAATATTTTAAAAACAGCTGTTAAGTGATTGGGTTAATATCATAAAAAAATATATAAATTTTTATTAGTAATATGTAATATTATAATAATTCTACATACTCTGAAGAGATGTGATAGAAAAAATACTGCTGAAGAAGCTCCTTTGAAAGGCGAAAATGCCCAAAGCCAGATTTAGCTCATAGAATTTAACCTCAGAGTTTCGCAGTTTGATCTCAAGTGAGTAGCTTCTTCAAAAATTCGTGACGCATATGAAACTTTATTACATATGAGTCGGTTCACTTTATAAATAAATCAGAGGAATTTCTTTTAGCTGTATTATTTGTCAGAAAATTCATTAATTTTATTAAAATTTATTGATTATTGCTTTATGATGAATATTTTTATTTTATTTTCTTTATTTTTCCATTAATTCGAATGTTGAACATTAAGATAACAGTAATTAAAAATGTAGCAGAAGACTACATTCGGTCGGAAGGAAATTTTAAACTTTTACAAAGCTTCAAGAAAGTTAAGGAAAACAAGTCACCTCCTTTTAATGAAAAATCATAAAGAAATAGAAATATTTTCAGGAACATGAAAAAAAATAGCACATTGTGGACAGATTTTTCTTCTATATATATATATATATATATTTAATCAATAGAGTAACGCAATACTAGTTAACCAATTTTAAAGCAGAAAAATTTAAAACACTTCTTAACTTTGTTATCCATAATAATTATATCTTCCACAACAACAATATCTATTTGCAACAATTAGGCATCCCATAAGGAGGTTGTAGCTCCAGTATTTTGGCAGATCTCTATCTTTATTATTATGAAAAGCAAATTTGCAATGATGATGTTCGATTTTATCATTACATCAATGATATTATTGTATTTTATCTCAACAAGAACTCACAAAATGGCTTTTCCTTCAATTATCCACCTAATTTAAAGCTAACTCAAAATACTCTGACTAATCAATCAATTAACTTTTTAGATCTCAAAATAATCATCGATGGTAATAAACTTTACACAGATATCTATGACAAACGGCAAGATTTTTGTTTTAATGTAAACTTATTTACATAGATGTGATTTTTCCGCCAATTGGCGGAAATCCGCCAATTCGCTTTGCAAAACTAAAATTCCACTAATTGGCTTAATAAAATGAAAATTCCGCTTTGAAATTTCCTTCCATATTCAAAATTTCACGCCCGTATTTATGCCGCTCTCGTCCCGCGATTTTCTCTCATTCTTCCTTCTCTCAGTGAACAGTGAGAGAGAGCACTTCATTCTCTTCCATCGGCTGTGGCGCATGCGCGCTACGCACCTTCTCTCCCCGTGCTGGCCACGCCTTTTCGTCGGCTGCCCGCACCGCTGTTTTCTTTTTCTACTCCAGGAAGCGGCCGATCTGATTTGTGCGTGATTTGAAATTTCAGCGGTCTCGTCATGCTTCTGTTAGGGTTAACTCGGTAAGATCTCGTTGTTCGTAAATAAATAGCAGTGTTACGTTTTCATTATGTCTACCATCGGAAATTGTGATACAGTACAAAGCTGAAAATACGGAATCGTCGGGACCGCGGCGATTCCAGATTTTCCGGATTTTTGGTCATGCCTAAAAATTATAATATTTTGGTTAAGTACTTGGATAATATGCAAATTCAAGTAAAAAAAAATCATATAACGATTTTTAAATATATTCTGTAATATATTTTTTATCAACTTTAACAAAAAAAAAAAAAAGTTAAACTTGAAAAATAAAACAGATTTATTGAAATATTTGCATAGAAAAATGAGTACAAGTTACAATAAAAGAAAATATATAAGAAAAACACACCGTTTTTAAAACATTTCCACGATTTTTTTTTTAGTAATTCAGGTTTTTTTAATGTAAAGTTTGAGTATAATTGAAATTATAATAGTATTTAGCACTCAATTAGATAAATGTTTATCTAATTGAGAGCTAAATTCTATCATATTTCTAAATTCTAAAAAATTCTAGCTAAATTCTATCATATTAAATTCTAATAAAGAATTGTTACTATTATTATAATCTTCTTCCTCCTCTTTCAGACTTTGCAAATGCCGGTTTTGAAGATTAATAAGAAATAAAATACTTTTTTGGTTCTTAATTTAGATATATTTATACAAAAAAAAAAAAAAAAAAAAAAAAAAAAAAAATCGCTGTTGATGATGATGATTAACACCGCCGAAATTGTCCGGATTTTCGGCTTCGTACTGTACTGTGAAAGTGTGTGATATAGACAATACCGTTAAAAATAAATTCCGCTGGGAAAAAAAGGGAACAAAGGCAAAAGTTTAAATCTTTGATCCAAAGAAACATTTAAAAATTATATCAAAATTTGTTTAAAATTAAATTATTATAAATATTTAAAATTACTTTAATTTACACTAACAGGGAAATAGAGCCTGATAACCGCACAAGCCCCATGATATATTTGAGGGACAAAAATATTTTACTAATGGTTAAAATAAAATATATTTTCTAAATCTTTCTTTTTTTTCTCCTAACTCAACTGTGTTTCACTTATATGAATAATATTTTAAAATAAAATCTGTGGTTAAGCTGATTAAAGGTAATTTTAGTTGTCTTTGGAGCCCAAAACAGAAGCAGATTTTTATTTATTTTTTTGATCAAATAAAATCTGTTGGTCTGCTTTTTCGCTTGTCAAAACATATGGTATGTTATGGCAGGCTTTTATTGGGGGGGGGGGGGGGGTAGTCTGAATCTTAAATATTTTCAGCCAATTTACTGGCTGAGTAATCACATGTATGTATTTACACATTTTAATTCATGTCTGCATCTTTCGGTATTTAGAAACATCATCATTAACCATTTATTTCGAATTAATAATTTATGCTCTGCAAAGTTTAAAAACAAGAATATTAATAAACTGATCACAGCCACTGCTAAAATGGGTTTTCCTAAAAACTTTGTATTTTCTATTTTATATCCTTAACCATGTCTCTGTCAGTACAAAAAAACAAAAAAACAAAAAAAAAAAAAAGCTTTGTACACTCTTGTGTATATCGAAAAAATTATAAAATAATAAGACAATAAAAAAGGTGGCGGTTGGGTGGGCAGATGTTTGATTACGGAGGTGGGGTGGTGTTGTAAGGCTGGATGGTTGGGTGGGTTTGTGAAATTAAATTTAAAAAAAAAAAAAAAAAAAAAAAAAGTAGAAGGCTTGTTGCATTTGCTTTGTATTACTATGCAAACTTTCATTTTCCAATAAAATTTCAGATTTTTCCTTTTTGAGTTGTCAACTATATTTAATGTTCTAATTATACTGTTAAACACATTGTGATCAATCGGTGAATTTCATTGTGGCTTCGTGGTTTCATTGTTGTTCATCTGCTTTGAAATTTTGCATTTTTAAATCCATATGGTTCCTGTTCTGGTTGTGGCAGGCTGGGGGAGTGTTGCCGGCGTAAAACTAGTGTAACCCCACAGGCAAGTCACAAGTCTTGCCGCCTGCCTCCTTCTTCCTATCTTGTGTTTCTTGGGTTGTTTTTTCATTAATTTTGATAAGTTTATGGTTTTAAGTTAAGATTTGTTGTTTTACTTTATTGATTCGTTTGTTTTGCAGGCTGTTAATTAATAGATCTGGTTTCTTTACATTAGTGTATTTCATCCACTGATGATTTTTTTTTTTTTTTTTTTTTGATCTTATTGGTCATTGGTGTTTCAGTGATCTTGTATCTGTTGCTTGGCTTCTACTATGCTTAATAGATCATCTTTATTATATATATGTATATATATATATATATTTAATGCAAATTCATATAGTACGAATTATTTATTAAAATTATTTTCTGTGATGAATGGAGATGATTTACATCTCGGAGATCTCAAAAGAAAGTCAATTCTGTGCCAACATTTTAAGAGCCTCCTCCTTCTTCTTCTTCTTCTTCTTTTTTTGTTAAGAATGAAAAAAAAAAATCAATAACTTTGTTTTAAATTTTCACAGATCTATGATTCAATGATTTATTTTAAAGGTATTTACAAGTTCTTCTGAAAGATAACCATATTGAAAATTTTACACCTCCTGGTGGGTTACATACATTCCCCTACATACACTTTTTTTTCTAGTTTTCTATTACTGTTATCAATAATTTTTGTATTAATTTCTCAATCATTCATTAAAAATAATTCTCATTACGTACATTTATATGAAATTTTGCCCTATGCTGCCATGCTAAAAATTATAAAAAAAAAAAAAAAAAAAGGATGACAACACCAACTGTAGAGCGAGTGATCCTGATCTCCAGATGTAATTAGCACCAACTTAAGTCAAGATCCAATTAACTATTAAGTTTGATTAACTTCCGTTCATTAATTTGTGAGATACAGTGTCCATAGAATTTTTACTTTCCGAACATACATATGTAAGGAAAGTATTGTAATCATGTCAAAAATCCGAATTCAAGATTTTGGTGTTTCTATATGTTTTGTGGTTTCCTGAGTCCATTTTCACTATTTTTATGATGTATGTATGTGTGTGAATGAATGAACATGCTAGCGTCTAAACTCTTTGTTCGAATGAGCTGTAAGTTGGTATGCATGTTGCAAGTCACCGTAGCACAAACCCTATTGATTTTGATGAATCTAGCGCTTATAGTTTTTTTACAGGGACACAAAGAAAAATTCTGTATCATTATGGCCTAGGGGACCAAAATCTTAAAAATGCAATAGCATCTAAACACCTTATTCAATTGAGCAAAAAATTTATACACGTTTTATAGGTCACAGATATTCAATCTGTATAGATTTTGGAGAATTTAGCACTTATATATTTTTTTTACAGGGACACAAAGAAAAATTCTTTATCATTATTGCCTATGGGACCAAATTTAAAAAAGTGCGATAGCGTCTAAACGCCTTATTAAACTGAGCAAACAATTTATACACATATTATAGGTAATAGTTGTATGAACTGCATAGATTTTTGTGAATCTGGCAATCCGATGTAACTGAAAATTTATATAAATATTATAAGTCACTGTTGCACTAATTAATGACTCCTCTTATTTTACTTTATCTACAGAACCATTAATTACTCAATGTTCAGAAAGTCAAGTGGAGTCACTCCAGATTTTTTATACAAACAGAGAACCTGACTGACAAACATTTTCTAAAAATGGTCAAGTTGTGTTCAGAACTTCTCAAAATATGTAAATACTTTAAAAACCAAAGTTTAAATTTTCACAAATTCAACAATTTCTTCTAGATTTTTTACACAAATATTGGTGTTTGTTTAGTTATTTATTTAAAGTTAGGTACTGTTATTATGGATATTTAATTGAACTTTTATGAAGCAATATTAATAATTTTTGCACTATTTTAAATAAAAATTTGGAATAAACTTGTTACTGTTAGAAAATAGGGTCAAGGAATTACTTGTCCTTCTGCCTACATATGAACAAATAGGGTTTTTCTAAATAACTTTTCACTGTAAAATTAAAATAAACTATGTCATGCTAAACATATGCTATACTGCCATAGTACTATGTGTAAATTTCATTAAAGGAATAAACAATTCAATCAATAAGTAGTTTTTTCTTTTCATCATTTTTAAGTTTTATAAAAAATAGTTTAAAATTTTAAGAATTAAAAAAAAAAAAAAAAAAAAAAGAATCTGCTTTGACATATATTTGAATATGTGTTTTCTAAAAACTTTAGTGATCTTCCATGTTGATTCACAAAAGCTAGCTTTGCAAACATTATAAATTATTTTTTATGAATTTTTCTAAAACTTTATTGAACTATTGCTTTTGTTTAAAAATTAAAAATGTAATTCAAAATAAAGCAAATTAATATTGCACCATTTATGTATTTTTATGCAATATAAAATATCAAATATCTTACTATTACAGGCAGTTTTTATTAAAGGAAAAAGGAAAGTAGAAATATTAAATTGATTTAAAGAAAAATTCCCAAGAATATATATATATAAATTTTTTTTAATTTTGGGAGTAAGGCTGATTGACTGCTCGGTCTTAAGCCTGAAGGGGATTGCCGTCCGTGGGAGACTTTTTAAGAGGTTCTAGACTGTCCCAAGGTTTTTACTGCCATATTTTCATAGAAAGTTTTTATTTATACCTTTTTGTGATGTATGTGATTAATGTCCATATTCTTTATGTTGTAATAAATTTCCCATTTCCGATTTAAATAAATTGTTATTATTTCTTATTAACTACCGCTTATTTTTTTCTGTTCAGTTACTGTTGATAATAATGTGCATATTAATTGCATTTTATTTTTTTGTTGTTCTTTACATACTTTGTTACATAAATGCTTGATATAATATATATTACTCAAAGGTTCTGATTTTTGCTGAAAAAAAGCAAGATGTTGATGCCATACATGAATATCTGTTGCTGAAAAATGTTGAAGCTGTTGCCATACATGGAGGCAAAGGTACTTAATTTTTTATTGAAAGCTCTGTATTAATGTATTTGTATCTTAGTTCTGTAAATTAATATATATATATATATATATATATATATATATATATATATATATATAATGAATTATTCATAATGAATTATTAAACATAGTAAAAACCAAGCAACAAATACATGTATATATATAAACAATGTAATATATATTAAACAATAGTAATTAATAGATACTATTTACTATTGTTTATATGAGTCACATCAGTTGGATTTAATACATGAGAGTAATTAATATTAACAATAACTATATCGATTAAATTGTGGATGTTTCATTTTTGGCATTTAATTGCAAATATCTGATTTACATTATTGAATAAAAAAAATTTAATATTATTATCACTTAAAATAAATTTTAAAAAATGCTTTTATTAAAAGTAGTTCTATGAAAGTAGATATGCAAAACTATTTCATTTTCATTGTAGCTAATATTAATTTGTTTTTCTCTTTTTTTACATTTCTTACCTCTTTAAAATAAAAAAAAAAAAAATAAATAAATAGGATCTATACTTTTGCTATGAAATTATAAGTATTGTTGTCGTGTAGTTATTTTAAATTTCAAATACTTGATGCTTTATTTATATAAATTAAGTCGTAAATTATCAATATAGTTTAAATATTTAAAGTTCTTTTTTTCTAAGATAAATCAATGTTAAAAATAACCAATGTTCAGTCTGTTAATATAGTTAATGAAACCAAACTGATAAAACTGATTGATAAGCTTTCAAAAAATGAAAATCCATCATATAAGCATTGATAGTGTTAAGAGAAGATTTTAATGAAAGAGAAATACAATGCATGTAAAAACTTTAAGTATAAGTTATTGGGAATATTAAAAAAAAAAAAAAAAGAAGGTCCCTCTTTAAAAATTGATTTCTAATGCTTACTATGAAAAACAAGGAAGAAATTAAGCATACAAAATTATAATTTATGTTTATTTTATCGTAAACTTTCAATAAAATTCTAAAACAGATTTTAGTCGGTATAAAATCTGTAAGGCCACAAGATACAAGTATAGTCTAATAATACAGTAAGCTATTATTAATACTTTGTTGAGTGCCTTTTATTCTTAATCAGTCTGAACATTCTCATTTTCATGGTTATAATAAGTCTTTGACACAAAACAAAATCAATTTTAAACCATTCCTCTTCAAATGCAGATTTTAACTCAACAATTGAAGAATTCGACATTCCATGTTAATATACACATTAGCCAAGATTACCTCAGATATTCTTAATCGGGTTTAGATCAGAACTTCTAGATAAACAATCTAAAAGATGAATATTTTCACTCTGAAACCAGTTTTCACCATTTGATTTTAATAAATCAGGGCATTATCCTGTTGGAAAGTTCATTTTTCCCCAGCTAAATCAGTTGCATGCCACTCCCCTCCTTCTTTTTTTTTCTTTACTAATTGTGGAATTCTAAGCATTTTTCTGTTTTTTTTTTGGACCGCCCCTGACTTAATTCTTAGTTCCTTTATGCTCTCCAGACTTGTCTCGTCAATGCACACAACAATTTCTCTGTTTGCACTTAAGATTTCTCAAGAAGATTTTTTTTTTTTTTGTTACTTCTAGTGCTTTGCCTAGTGCTCTGCGCACATGGAGATTTTTTTCAGAGACAAAATTCTAAATTAACACCCCCCCCCCTTTTTTTTTTTTTTTTTTTTTGAAAAATTAGCTTTGTTTTATACTATTTCAATGGAGGTAAGCATTGGTTGTGATCACATACAGCACGGTCCGAAATTTCAACTCAGATTACACTCACCGAAAAAAGTTTTACTTGCCACAAAATAGGGTTGTCGTTTCTTTTTTCTATTTTATGCATTTTGATTTTTTAAATTTTTTCCTAACTATTTGAAATGCTTTTACAAATATACCTAAAATTATATATATTAAAAGTGTGTTGTATATCATCATGTCTTCTATAATTAAAAATCATTATAATGTATTGTATTTGAGATTTGAAAAAGATTAAAATAGCTAATAACATAAACACAAAGAGTCATTAAAGAAAAAAAAAAGACTCTCTGTCAAACAATATCCTAATAAACCTTTTTATTGTGAAAGATTAAGTTTCCTTATTTATTTATCTTTTTACATCTGAAATGTCTTTTTTGTCTATTTTATTTTTGTAATCGGATTGAATGTCGAAGTGTATAACTTGTTCATTGTTGTCATTTGAAATAGCCATTTTGGAATAACTTTTTCGATAAAATCGTTACTTGAAAATCATTACAAGTGCAAATCCTTTGTGTTTCAATAAAAAACTGGAAAACGTGATCTGTTTTTTGATCATTATTCAACAAAATAAACATAGGCAGTATCTTTAAAAGAGCTCGGGCTCATTTTCATATGCTAATATCGCATAGGCAAATTTTCGCATTTCTCTTCTCTCGGATAGTGGACGACAGGCAAAGAGGCTCTCTGCTCGTTTATTCACACCCTGCTTGGAGAAATGGCAGTGCGAGAAACGAAACTGCTGAAGAGATTAAAACTTTTATATGCATGCAATAAGCATTTTTCCTTTCTCATGCTGGGGCAATCGTCAGACAGCGCACACACGACACACAGACTCGGTTGGCACTTTGTGAAGAGAAAAAGGAGAGGCTAAATATGAAGTTATAAGATAAGGTATGGTAAGATTTTGCCATATTTAAATATATAAAAAGAATGTTTTCTGTCACCATATGTAAGAACTCGCATCTATAATTAGACCAAATTTTTACTCGCCACAGTAAAAATGTCACTTGCCAATGGCAAGCTGGCGAGTGGAAATTTCGCGCCCTGACATACAGGCACACTGAATCAATCATGTTAACATTGATTTGGCAGTAAGTGGTTTTCAAAAACTTCTTTATATGCTTCTGAGTTCATTTTTGTTGAAATGAAAAGTCAGAGATCCAACTCCATTAAAAGAAAAGCTTCTCCCCTCCTTTCTGTCATAGTAGATACTCAACTGAATTCATGCCCGGAAAAATATTCTTTTTCTCTTCTCAAATTGTGCCAATAATATATCTCACTATAGGACTACCTGAGTTCCTTCTTTTCCCCGAACTAACTGGCTAAAACTATCTGGAGCCATTGATATTCTCTTCTCAAATCAGATCTCTGTTAGAGTTAATGACAAACATTGCATTTTATATGACGATAATAATCTTGATTTAACATGTTTTAATTCTTACTGTAAATTGCTAGCTCTTTTAATAGTGTTGCAAATAGTTTTTTTACAAGCATTTAATTATGTTAGTTTTCCTAATGTCTGTACTTGAACATTTTCTTGTGAAAAACAAGTCTCAAAATTCATCTTTCATCTCTGGATGATAAAGTTTTTAGCCTGCCTCCAATGCTCCTTTTTTCCATAATTATCATTCAAATTTAAGAAACTATTTGCAACATTTTTAAACCTTCCAATCTCTTCTACTGTCCAGACATAATCCTGAGGACAAAAGGGCAAGAATTTTTCCTCTTTCAAATTCTGCTAATTGTTTTGCTCTTGACATTATTACAAATACACACACACACACATAAAAAAAAAAAAAAAAAATGAAAATAATTACATTCATTCTACAAACCTTCTAACATTTGTGTTATAAAACATAAATATGATTTTAGAGCATAAAATAAATTTTTGAAAAAATATTTTTAAATTTTTACTGGTGGCCAAATTTTTACATGATCAAATTAAATTGTTTTATGTTTTCTATTTAACTTTAAATATCATGCTCATCATTTAAAAATTTGGTCTATTAAATTAATCTTCTAGAGTTATATTACAAATAAACATTCCAATGCTAGTTTGGAAGCTTTTTTTTTTTCCTTAAGGAAACTGTAATTATGTAATTCAAAGTTATTCTTCAAGGTTTAAAATAATGATAATAATAAAATATTTATGCCAGCAAGATGAAATTAATATATTTAATAGTCACCGTTAAATATTGAACTTTTAAACTGGCTTTTAAAGTTTTTAAATGCCGCATATTTTTGTTTTGTATTTGTGAACATATAATAATGTGACAATATTTGTGTTTTCTTTATATTTCTTTATATCGTTATATTTTTATTTAAAGGTTTTTTACTTTACACAAAATTCTTGAAATGACTTAAATTTAGAAAATAAATGCATATTATTTGTTTAAATAATTTTAACCAGTTGCTTTTACTGTAGATAAAATTCATAAAAATGACTGCAGTTTACGATGGTACAGTATTGATCATATCTGGAAAATTAAAAAAATATATATATAAGAGGAACTCATTGGTAAAACCAAATAATACAGCATTCTAGTTTACTGCAGCAGAAAATTGAAGTTTTTAATATTGCAGGGGTGAAACTACCTAACATGCAAAATACCTGAAAACTGATGCTTGCATGCAGATAGGGGAGGCGTAATAATTAAATATCATAAGGGTATCTGTAATAAATGATGTTTGGAGAGTTCTTAATACATTATAAGACAAATTAAATATTAAAAATAAGAAATTTCTGTACAAACACAATAATTTAACATGAAATTCAGAAACAGCAAAAATTTTCAAAAACCCTGAATTCAGAGATAGCCCCTGAAAAGTTTCACCCTTGATATTATACAATAAGTGAAATTATATGCAAAATTCTTTAATATTCTTGCTGTAATTATGTAATTCAAAGTTATTCTTCAAGGTTTAAAATAATGATAATAATAAAATATTTATCTCAGCAAGATGAAATTAATAAATTTAACAGTCACCGTTAAATATCGAATTTTTTGATAGCGAAAGAAAATATTTCTAGTGTTTCCCTACATAAGGATGCTCCTAAAAGAAAAACAAACAAATAATAAATAAATAAATAAATGACTTTAAACTGGTATTGATTACCTTCAAAATAATTTAATTCACAAAGTAAATGAACAGTTCATTATAACATTTTATAAATTTTCATTATGCTTTAATAATTATTAATTTTCTTTTCACTATAGATCAAGAAGAACGTTCACGTAGTGTTGAAGCTTTTCGTAAAGGAGAAAAAGATGTTTTAGTAGCTACAGATGTTGCTTCAAAAGGTTTAGATTTTGAAAATATACAACATGTTATAAACTATGACATGCCAGAGGACATTGAAAATTATGGTAATTAAAAATTATTTTTATTCAATAGATTTATTGTACTTGATTTTTTTTACTGTTTTTTTTTAGAAATAATTAAAAAAATAAATAAATAATTAAAATAAAAAGATTTAGATTATTTATTTTTTTAATTAGTAAATCTCTAGATATTAAAGAAGATACTTTCTTTAAATGAAAAATATTTTTATCGGTTAGTAGTTCTATTAAAGATCTTTGGATTGTTTTTTTTTTTTTTTTTTTTTTGTAATTTAAATTTTTCAATTAGTTTATTATCACCTTTTATTTCCTTGTACAAAGTATACAGAAGTATTGTGAAACTAAGTTATAAAATGGATATTGTAACTTGCATAACTCAAAAACTGTTAGTCGTATAATGTTGCAAATAGATATTCAAAACTTTTTTAACATCTAATTGTATATCTTCAATTTTGATGTTGATATGACTCTTCACTTTAGAGCTATCTACAATTTATGCAATTTTTTTGTGATGTCTATGTGCACATACGAGGGTTGCTATTTATATTTCTGGCTTTGGCAACAGTAAGTGTTGCTAGGCGACCGCAGACGATTTTAATCGAAAGTTTGATATTTTTAAACGTAAATTCAGCAGACGATTTACCATTATAGCTTTATTTGTGTTGTTGACAGTAAATTGGAAAGTTCTTCTCTTTCAAAAAATGGAATTGAATCGTGAAAATTTTCGTGCGATTATTTTTCATAACTTTCGACGGGGAATGTCAAGACAAGAGTGCTTCGATGAACTTAATTCTTTATACAGCGATAAAGCGCCATCCTACAGCACTGTACAAAATTGGTATAACGAATTTAATCGTGGTCGATGTTCGATCCAGGACGAATCCCGTGCAGGTCGTCCAAAATCCGTTGTTGTGCCAGAAAAGATCGATGCTGTGCGTGAACTGATAAAGCAAGATCGTCATGTGACATACCGTGAGATTGAGGCGTCTTTGGACATTAGTATGACTAGCATCAATAAAATACTGCATGAACATTTGAGCGTAAAAAAAATTTGTTCGCGTTGGATCCCGCATAATCTGACAAACATTCAAAAAAAGGCTCGTGTCGATTGGTGCAAGGAAATGTTGGAAAAATACGTTCAAGGTACATCAAAGGCTGTGTATAACATCTACACAGGTGAAGAATCATGGATCTATGCATATGAGCCGGAAACAAAACAGCAATCAACTGTATGGGTCTTCCAAGGCGAGGCAAAACCAACAAAAGTTGTTCGAGGAAGAAGCACATCGAAACAAATGATTGCCTGTTTCTTCGGCATTAACGGTCATGTGGCAACAGTGGCGTTAGAGCAACGCAGGACGGTCAATTCTGAATGGTACACGACCATTTGTTTGCCAGAAGTCATCGGAGAAATTCGAAAAAAGCAGAAGAACAGGCGAATCATTCTTCATCATGACAATGCGAGCTCTCACACATCGACTCAAACAAATGCATTTCTGACTGAGCGAAAGATCGAACTGATGGGTCATCCGCCGTACAGCCCTGATTTGGCACCCAATGACTTCTTCTTATTCCCACACATCAAAAATAAATTACATGGACAACGATTTTCGACCCCCGAAGAAGCGGTTGATGTATTCAAAACGCATGTTTTGGAGTTACCTCAATCGGACTGGAAAAAGTGCTTTGAAAATTGGTTCAAACGCATGCAAAAGTGTATTGATCATCATGGAGAATATTTTGAAAAACAATAAAACCAATTTCGATCCTACATATTTGTTTTTTCATTATTAGGCCAGAAATATAAATAGCAACCCTCGCATGTGTTTATATGAGTGTATGTATCTCATTTAACTCAAAAACAATTTAATGTAAAACTTTTCAAATTTGTATGTAGGTTTGTTATAACATTAGTTGTGCATTTTTTTTAGTCTTCACATGACTCTATTTTGGAGATATGCACGAAAATTAAAAATCTCTGGTCATCATATAACCTATCATCAAGACTGCAACAGAACCTAATAACAGAGCCTGTAATAATATTTTTAAAGAAATTGTAGACCTTATTGCATGTAGAAAGTAGCTTGTAAAAAATTAATTAGAATCTAGTTGATGAATGCACTTTAATGAATATTACCATGTTTTTATTAACTCGCTTTCTTGTTTGTTTGTTTGTCCAGTACAAATCTTGCAAGCAATTTTTAACTTCCCGACTAGCTAGACATTTGAAACTTTTAGAATAGCTCAGAACTTAATG
The DNA here is from genome assembly GCA_963930645.1 of Salticus scenicus. Taxonomy (NCBI): domain Eukaryota; kingdom Metazoa; phylum Arthropoda; class Arachnida; order Araneae; family Salticidae; genus Salticus; species Salticus scenicus. Next base: position 352,167,525 of record OZ005652.1, read on the forward strand.
ACAATGCATTCTTTTAATACTTTTATTCAATTAATAAATATTTTCTTTTATTAAAAATGTGAAAATAATAACCTCATAATAGCTTTAAAATCAGCCATTTAAGTTTTATTTATAATTTAATTGTTGCCAAAAAAATTTATGCGTTAATTTTTATCCACAGGAAAAAATTAACTCGTAACATTTACTTAACAATTACTTGAACATTTACTTGAACATTTATTTAAACGTGAACAATAAATAATTATAAGATAAAAAACTTTTTATAAACCATGTTTTTAAATTTTCTGTTGAATCATAGCTATAGAACTAACTACATTAGCACTTTATTAGTGCGTATTATTACGAAATTGTAAATAATTGTATTTATTTTTGTATAAATTCTTTCAAAGAGGCTTAGTAAGTTGATAAAATGTCAATATTTTGCATTCCCAGCTCTTTTTTGCGTTAAAATAGATTAGTTTTCCCTTTAAAATGCATTAAAAAGCTCCAATAGGCAGGTAATGGATTCGGTGCCAAATTTGGCAAGAAAATCCTTATTATTGATATTCCAAAGATAAACGTTCTAATGTGATTGGTTAAAGAGTTACGGGAAATTTGAATTAAAAAAAAAAAGTTAGTTTTTAAAAATGAAATATGAATCCTTTCAGAACAACATTATTTGCATCATGAACTACATTAGCACTTTATCAATGTGTAGAAAATCTTTAAAGTGATAATGACGTCAATTTACCATATGCATAATTTAACTTTTTACAATTTTTTAACGCTTACATTTAAATTAAATGTATTTATTTTTATGTTGAAAGAAAATGAACTTGTAATTTTTTTTGGCAACAATTAAATTATAGCTAATATTTTAATGACTATTTTTATTGCTATTAGGAGCTTATCATTTTCATATTTTAATTAATTAAAAGAAAACTATTCGAAAATTTAAAAATCTGACTTTGAAGTATTGTGTTGTCACCGGGTTCTGAGCTACTGTGAAAGTTTCAAATGTCTAACTAGTAGGGAAGTTAGTTAAAAATAGATTGCAAGATTTGTACCATTCAAACAAACAAGAATCGAAATTAATAAAAACATGATAAAAATTAAATTATGCATCTTACAAAAATTGACGTCATTATCACTTTAAAAATTTTATACACATTGATAAAGTGCTAATATAGTTCTGTAGCTATAACTTCCCGATTAGCTAGACATTTGAAACTTCTAGAATAGCTCAGAACACGATGACAGTGCATTCTTTTAATACTTTTATTCAATTATTAAATGTTTGAAAATTTCTTATAATTGCTCTCTTTATTACGGATTTGATCATTTTTTTTCAAGTTGATGGGATAATTCATCAAAAATTTTTTAAAAATGTATTTATTAATACCAGTGGCGGCTGGTGAATGACGTATTGGGTGGGCTGCAAGCTACTGACTAAAAACACTTTATTAGTATGGAAAGCTCTTTCTTCTGATTGGCTATTGAAGTGTCGATGTATTACGTTGATTCTCAAAATAAAAGAGTCAAACAATAAGACGATTAAAGATTCCATTCCATGTACTTTTTCTAGACGCTTATGATGACTTATGAGTTAACAGGGAGGGCAGCTCTCAGCAGGACCTAAGAACTAGGCACATCGACCAGAGGTCTATTGTACCCCGACCCAAATGCATCCTTAAGAGAAAAGTCTCGTAGCTGAAGCAAAGTTCAGCAAACGCCTGACAGGAATATCCTGCAGCTCCCAAGGCTCAATGAGATGCCGACCAAGATGCTCAAACCTGTGTGCAGAAAAGGCCTCACAGTCGCATAAAATGTGCCGAGCAGTCTCCTCTTCCAGACAACAACCCCGACAAATGGGATCAGAACTGATTCCCATAATGTTCAGATGTCTCTTAAGGGTACAGTGACCAGTAAGAAGGCCGATAACCTTCCTCAAACCATTCCTGTTAAGCTTTAAAAGCTCTTTATGACGAAGACCAGGATAGTCACGATTAAGCTCTTTTGCTTGCCTTTGACCATCAGAATTAGGCCATTGCCTATAGTGCTCCTTACCAAGGAGCTTGAAGATAGAAGCCCTGAAAGCAGTGGGAGAAATACCCAGAACAGGCTCAGGGCCACAAAAGAGTGTGCTGGAACCAGACCTAGCCAACTCATCAGCCAGCTCATTACCAGGTATGCCCATATGCCCAGGTACCCAGTGAAGACTAACCTTATTGTAGGAAGAAAGCTCACAAAGAATCTTGTAGCACTCCCAAACAAGAAGAGAAGTGAACTTACACCTCACCAATGAAAGGAGAGCCGCTTGACTGTCAGAACAGATATGAATGGTTAAGTTATGATAACCCCTATCTAAGCACACCTTACAGCATAAGATGATAGCAAAGATTTCCGCCTGGAAAACTGTGGCAAACTTTCCAAGAGGGAAAGAAAGCCGAGTTTCATCCCCTGGACAGTAAATACCTGCCCCAGAATGAGAACCAAGCTTAGAACCATCAGTATACCAAACCAAACAGTTGCCATTAAGCCAACTAGGAGACATACGCCAATCCTCCCTGGAAGGGAAAAAGATCTTAAAAGGCTTATGAAAGGCATATTTCATAACCATGTAGTCACTAGGCATAATGAAAGAAGGAAGATCAGCAACAAATGAAATGAGGGAACCCCAAGACAGATGTCTAGAATAATCCTTCCACAAGCCCAGACACATAAAACGCTTCATACAGGTTAAAGCCTCAGCTTCAATACGCAAATGAAGCGGAAGAAGCCCAAGCAAACACTCAAGGGCAGCAGTTGGAGTAGTCTTAATACAGCCTGAAAGAGCAACACAGACCATCCTTTGCAACCTATTAAAGCTAATTCTAACAGTAGTCAGCCTAGTCCGAGACCACCAGACAATACAGCCATAAGTGATGATAGGACATATAATCATGGAGTAGATCCAATGGACAGCCCTGGGACATAAACCCCAGGTTCTTCCAATGGAACTCTTACATGCCCAAAAGACCTTTAAGGCCTTACGTAAGCAATACTCAGTATGCTTACTCCAGTTCAACTTAGTGTCAAAGAATACACCCAAGAACTTGACCTCATTAGAAGGCATTAGCCTATTACCCAGGAAGTAGACATCACCAAGATTTAGATATCTTCTCCTAGAAAATGGAACAAGGCTTACCTTAGATGGATTAACAGATAAGCCCGAATCAGAGCACCAATGTGCAACATGCTGAAGAGCACCATTCATTACATCAGAGACAGAGTTACCAAACTTGCCCCTGACAACAATAGCCACATCATCAGCAAAACCAACACATGGAATACCAAGGTTGGCTAAATGGACTAACAAAGAGTCGACAACAATGCACCACAGAATAGGAGAGAGCACTCCCCCTTGTGGACAGCCTGAGCTAGCATGAACCTTCATGCAAGTACCCATAAAAGAGGCACAAACATACCTAGAGGATAGCAAATTAGCAATCCATCTGGTAATAATAGGATTAGCACCCCTCGAGTCTAGAGCACGAATGATAATGTCTAAAGGGACCTTATCAAACGCCCCTTCAATATCAAGAAAAGCAACAAGGGCAATTTCTTTATCATTAATGCACTTTTCTAAAAGAAAGGAAAGTTCATACAATGCAGTATTAGTAGATTTTCCAGGTTGATAAGCATGCTGTGAGGAAGACAGTGGCCTATCAACAATAACAGAGTCCCTAAGGTATCTGTCAACAAGCTTCTCCATTCCTTTCAACAAAAAAGAAGAGAGGCTAATAGGCCTAAAGGACTTGGCATCAAAGTAGTTATCCTTCCCAGGCTTAGGAATGAAAATCACCCTAGTATTCCTCCAAGATTGAGGTATATACCCATAAGCAATGCAAGAACGAAAAATTCTGCAAAGAATGGGGCAAAAAAATTAATGCCCTTGATAAGAAGCACAGGAATGATGCCATCCATCCCTGGCGACTTAAAAGGCTCAAAAGACTTAATAGCCCATATGACATTATCAAGGGTAACCACCAGTTTAGCAGCTTCCCAATTGTCCTTACCACAAGTATGTGAAGAGAGAGAGCTATGGCTATCACAATCAGTAGCACCAGAGCCGGGAAAATGAACTCTCAGCAGTTCAGCTAGAGTCTCATCACTCGACTCACTGTATCTGCCAATAGGAAGTCGAATAGCATTGAGACTAGAATTATAGTCCCTGGTCAAAATTTTTGCCACCTTAGCAGTGGCAGAAATATCATTAATGCCATCACAGAAAGACTGCCAAGAACGTCGCTTAGCAGCCCTAATAGCCTTATTGTAGGTAGTGAGGGCATCCCGATAGGCCTGCCACTCATCAGATTTCTTAGCTCTGTTAAAGAGCTTCCTACATTTCTTACGCAAAGAACTAAGCTCAGAAGACCACCAAGGAACGCGCCTTGGGGAGCTAGTGATTGTAAGCTTACAGCTACTATGATAAGAATTGAGAATGATCTGTTGCAACTGGTCAACAGTCAACTCGATATCATCAGTAGAGTTGAACTTACCAGAAAAGGTGGAAAGTCCTTTTCTGAGAAACTTTTCAAAAGAACCCCAGTCAGTAGACCTAGGATTCCTCCTTTCTACCTTTACATGGTAGAGACCTTTAACTGAAAAAGTAATCAGTTGGTGATCAGAAGCAGTAACTGCATCAGAAACCTTCCAATCAGAAATGTACTCTAAGCATAAAGAGTTACACAGAGTCAGATCAATGACCTCTCTTCTATTAACAGTAACAAAAGTAGGTTCATTGCCTCTGTTAAGAATACACAAGCTGTAAAATAAAATGTGATCCATCAGCACATCCCCACGCTTGTTGCAATCACTGCTACCCCACAAAGTGTGGTGAGCATTTGCATCACAGCCAAAGATGAGCCTAAAACCTGAACAACAATAACTGAAAACAGCCTTAGCCAAATCAGTCAAAGGGTCAGTCTCCTCATATGGTAAATAGGCAGAAACAAAGACAAAATCAGCATTAGTAACCCTGTCCTTCTGATTAACCTTAACCACAACCAGGTCCTTATTCAGGAAGTTGACAAGGTTAAGGGCATTAAGTTCAGACCTAGCAATAATGCAAGTCCTGGGCGTATCACAGAAGGTGTCATAGAAAATATTGAAACCCTTAGTGCTAAGACCAATGACTTTACCATCATGGGTCCAAGGCTCCTGAATAAGAGCAATATCGAATTCACCATCAGCCAACCTCTTAGAGAGAAGGGCAGAAGCAGCCTTGCTGTGATGGAGATTCAACTGTCCAACTCTAATCTGACACATAATAGGAGAAAGAAAAGAGTGAAAAGCCAGGCAGTGTTACCCATCATGGCCCATCTCAGGAGAGTCCTCCTGCAAAAGCTCCAAAGCTTTATCAATCTCACACACAGACAAAGGTGAGTCAGGTCGCATTAAGCCCTCCGACTCAGAGTCCAGTGCAAGGTCAGACAGACCCAGAGCAGTGCCCAAGGAGCTAACCTGAGAGGAAGCAGAAGCCGATGGGGAAGGCACCACTTCAACATCAGGAGACACCTCAGAAGCAGGGAGATCCATGTGAGCATGGAGCCCAGTAGAGTCCGAGGCTAACAAAGCATCAGAAGGGACCACAGGAACAGTAGACACTGCCTCCTTAGGTTCTCTTTTGTTTGGATCATGAAGAATCTTAAAGACTCCACGATCTAGACCAGTAAGTGCACAGTAATCAGCCCTGCGTATTACCTCGACATCCTCGGAATCAACCTCAAGAATCCATCTAGCAGAGCTCGGTCCCGCAGAGAACTGCAAAACCCGCCACTCCGTAGATTTCAGCTCAGGATTGAAACACTGAAGACGCCTCAGAAACGAACTAGGGTCCGAGAACTTATCTCTGGTCTTGAAGGCAACCTTAACAGGCTTGGGCAACTCATCTGCATTCAGAACCCTGAGCACCAAATCACCCAAAACCTTCTTGTCAAAGTTGCAGTTGATCCATTCCAGAGTAGCCACATTACCACACTGCAGAATCAAAGCTCCCTTGACCAAGTTATTGCCGAGAATTTCAGGCAGACTGTCTCCAAAAGGAATAGAGTCAATCTGCACCAAAATCTCACGCTGAATACTGTCAGAATCATCCAGGGACAACTTGTCAGAAGGAAAATCCCTCTTAACAATGGCTATCCTAGTCGTCTTGACAGCATGAGCAAAGGAACAAGGTTGGTTGTCCTTCCCAGGTTGGATGCTCTCACTAGGTTGGACGTCCTTCCGAAGTTGAACATCCTTCCCAGTTCGAACCTCCCTCCGAGGTTGGACCTCCTTCCTTAACTTCTTCTGCGTCACCTGTACAGTAGGGGATGGTGTAGAACCAGCAGGCCGAGGCCTTTTAGTACCACCACCACTTTTATTAAAAATGTGAAAATAATAACCTCATAATAGCTTTAAAATCAGCCATTTAAGTTTTATTTATAATTTAATTGTTGTCAAAAAAATTTATGCGTTAATTTTTATCCACAGGAAAAAATTAACTCGTAACATTTACTTAACAATTACTTAAACATTTACTTGAACATTTATTTAAACGTGAACAATAAATAATTATAAGATAAAAAACTTTTTATAAACCATGTTTTTAAATTTTCTGTTGAATCATAGCTATAGAACTAACTACATTAGCACTTTATTAGTGCGTATTATTACGAAATTGTAAATAATTGTATTTATTTTTGTATAAATTCTTTCAAAGAGGCTTAGTAAGTTGATAAAATGTCAATATTTTGCATTCCCAGCTCTTTTTTGCGTTAAAATAGATTAGTTTTCCCTTTAAAATGCATTAAAAAGCTCCAATAGGCAGGTAATGGATTCGGTGCCAAATTTGGCAAGAAAATCCTTATTATTGATATTCCAAAGATAAACGTTCTAATGTGATTGGTTAAAGAGTTACGGGAAATTTGAATTAAAAAAAAAAAAGTTGGTTTTAAAAATGAAATATGAATCCTTTCAGAACAACATTATTTACATCATGAACTACATTAGCACTTTATCAATGTGTAGAAAATCTTTAAAGTGATAATGACGTCAATTTACCATATGCATAATTTAACTTTTTACAATTTTTTAACGCTCACGTTTAAATTAAATGTATTTATTTTTATGTCGAAAGAAAATGAACTCGTAATTTTTTTTGGCAACAATTAAATTATAGCTAATATTTTAATGACTATTTTTATTGCTATTAGGAGCTTATCATTTTCATATTTTAATTAATTAAAAGAAAACTATTTGAAAATTTAAAAATCTGACTTTGAAGTATTGTGTTGTCACCGGGTTCTGAGCTACTGTGAAAGTTTCAAATGTCTAACTAGTAGGGAAGTTAGTTAAAAATAGATTGCAAAATTTGTACCATTCAAACAAACAAGAATCGAAATTAATAAAAACATGATAAAAATTAAATTATGCATCTTACAAAAATTGATGTCATTATCACTTTAAAAATTTTATACACATTGATAAAGTGCTAATATAGTTCTGTAGCTATAACTTCCCGATTAGCTAGACATTTGAAACTTCTAGAATAGCTCAGAACACGATGACAGTGCATTCTTTTAATACTTTTATTCAATTATTAAATGTTTGAAAATTTCTTATAATTGCTCTCTTTATTACGGATTTGATCATTTTTTTTCAAGTTGATGGGATAATTCATCAAAAAATTTTTAAAAATGTATTTATTAATACCAGTGGCGGCTGGTGAATGACGTATTGGGTGGGCTGCAAGCTACTGACTAAACACTTTATTAGTATGGAAAGCTCTTTCTTCTGATTGGCTATTGAAGTGTCGATGTATTACGTTGATTCTCAAAATAAAAGAGTCAACCAATAAGATGATTAAAGATTCCATTCCATGTACTTTTTCTAGACGCTTCAATGCAGCACCCCCAAAACGTCATTCACGAGCCGCCGCTGATTAATACATAGAATTGTCAAGTTTATATGATTCAACAGAAAATTAAAAAACATTGTATATAAATAGTTTTTATTTATTTATTTTTTTTTAAATCTTATAATTATTAACTCTTGAAACAGTTCAACAAAACTGTTAGTTGGATCACAAAAGTCAATAATCAACAAATATTCTCAAGTCTAATAAAGCAGTCATTTGTACCACAAGTCAAATAAACCACAGAGCAAAAAATTCACTAATTCTGAAACAATGATCAACCTCTTAAAACACAATTTTTTCAGACATGACCATTCAAGTAACAACAAACAAGTAACTAACCAAATAACAAGTCAAATTAAGCACAGAGTAAGGAACTCATTAATTTAGGAACAATGATCAACTGCTTAAGCACAATTTCTCAGAGGTGACCATTCAACTCAAAGTCTGAATGCATACCGAACTCTTTGAGAGTGAATCTTCTTCATTTATAATATCAGTTGTGATTTATAGAACTTTCTAGATAGTTCTGTACCAGAGACCAATGGATCATCCTTAAAAAATATAGAACTATGCTCCATTGGAGATAAGGCTTCCAAACATTGAAAATTCTAATTAACTATTTTTAACTAAATTTGTCCACTAAGTTATCAAACCAAAGTCCTTCAACAAGGCTGATCTACATGGAACTGAAAGGACCACATTTTCTTTCACTTTAACTACGAATCTACTTTTTCTGCAACAACAATTTTGATGAATGAAAGAGGTTTAATCTTTGTCAACTCTGGTACAAAGGATAAAACACCTTTCTTTTATTAAAACTGTAGTTGGAGGGAATATATGTGCAAAGGCGCAAGAAACAAAATAAGAATTTCTTGGAGTCAATGGAAGTTAATTTAGCAACAAATTTAGCAACAAATTTAGCAACCAAATTTAGCAGACAAACGTTGTTTGGGGTTGCTAGAATCTGGAAGCTTTTTCTCAGTTTGAAGCAGAGTTAACTAACTTAGTTAATTAACTTTTTAGGTTTTATGTACAATTTCTCACTTGTAATTTTCACTAAAGAGTATAAAATTCAGCCATCTACATTTGAGTCAGTTTGATTTAATTCTGAGCTGTACATTTGTCATTGGGGAAAAAAAAAAAAAAAAGATTGGAAAAGGGGTAAAATGCTAATAATATAGAATAATGAAATATTGAACTTATAGAAAAAAGAATATTTATGATCTTTGGTGTGTATAATTGTGTCTGTTATCGTGATTTTTGTGGTGTGAGTAATAGTTTTATTGGCTTGTTTTGGGAATATTCGTTGAACAAAGTGCATTTTTGACTAGAACCTGCATGTTTATTTACAAAACACTTCCAAACATGAATATGTCAATAATTATAAAAAATAAAATAAACAACCTTACTCAGGCTTCATTCTTTAGCAATAAGCTTTTCTGGGGAGGATCCTCCCCCTTTGTCAATTGCAGCAGTGTCTTCTGGCACCGGCTTTTTATAGCATCGCTTCTTTTGTAACAAGCAGCGCCACTGCGGATCAATTCTGGCCGATTCGTGGTCATTAATGGCGCAGTCGTCATTAACGATTTCAACACTTTCGCGGAAAAAAGCATACGTAGGATTATTAAAATTGGCTATTTTTTCAACGCTATTAAAATAGCCAATTTTAATAATCCTACGTATGCTTTTTTCCGCGAAAGCGTTGAAATCGTTAATGACGACTGCGCCATTAATGACCACGAATCGGCCAGAATTGATCCGCAGTGGCGCTGCTTGTTACAAAAGAAGCGATGCTATAAAAAGCCGGTGCCAGAAGACACTGCTGCAATTGACAAAGGGGGAGGATCCTCTCCAGAAAAGCTTATTGCTAAAGAATGAAGCCTGAGTAAGGTTGTTTATTTTATTTTTTATAATTATGTTTGTGCTTCGTTTGGAATTTAAATAAAGAATATGTCAATGTTATCTTAGCAATATGTATAATTAAATGGATGTACAAGGAAGTCATATGGTGTCCACATTTTTATTATTATTATTGTTGTTATTATTAGCATAAAGTAGAAAATTACTCAATTAGAATTGTAGGTTCATTATGGTTTTATCAAAGTACCTCAGAATAGAAACATTGTAACAGAAAACAACCATATAAATGCATAAACCAGGGCACGAAATTTCCACTCGCCAGCTTGCCATTGGCGAGTGGAAGTTTTACTATGATGAGTAAAATTTTGGTCTAAATGTAAGTAGAATTCTTACAGTAAACGGTGCTACAAAAAAAAAAAAAAAAAAAAAAAAAATTATCGATTTAAAATGTAAAGGTAAGGTGACCAAACATCCTCTTTTTAAGAGGACAGTCTTCTTTTTAAATGCCCTGCCCTCTTTAACGAAAGACTAAAAAAGTCCTCTTTTTTATGTTTTTCGTCCTCTGACCTCAAATAAAAAGGATTTAGTCCTTAATTTCAAAAATTTCACTAAACTGGGAAGCTCAGTTGGCTGTATCGAAAGGTGAACACTAACTTTTTTCTGCATTAGGTTCGCAAAAGGGCAACTTTCTAATAAACTTGCCAAAGCATGGCTTATGTCTATTCAGATTCTTCGAATCACAAAGAAATAAATATATTCCCTATATTTGTACATTTTTTTTGTCAGAACACAGGATCACTATTAAAATTGTCATGAAATCATTAAGAAGGTGGTGCTCCGGTTGATATGTGATGGTTTGATGTGTGTTTTCACTTTTGCTTGAATAATATTCCTAAACCAGGTGGGCTAATATTCCGGTGGGCCTATAAAAATAGGCCCACCAGTGTCCTCGAAACTAGTATACGTGAGACGCTGGGTTCGATGCCCGGTCGCACTCGTTGGCTTAGCCGTTAGGAATTTTCTGTGGTTTTCTCTGAAACTAGCATAAGTATGGGCTAGGGTCTCTTAGAAGACCCCACAGAGGACTCTCCTACTCAGGCCTGGAGCCCTAGTGCAGACAATTGGCCTTAATGATAACACTACCACCCCCTCACAAAAATATGCAAAAGTTAGTTGAATTCATTTTATGTCCTCCTGGCAAAAACACTTCCACAAAGCGACTGTTTTCTTCAATAAACAAAATGTAGACATGTGAAAAAAATTCCCTTTATATACCTACTTTAAAAACTTATTAACTACTAAGACTAATTTAGGTTATACTTGTGAGAACTTTTATAAAATGTTGATAAAGAATGACTGTTCGTTAAAACAAATCGTTTCATCTGCCGAATATTAATTTTATTCTTTCATTTGCCAATTTTATTTTTTCTTTTATGATTATGATTTTAATGAAAAAAATGTCTACCAACTTTTTTTTATGTAACTACATGAAAGTACGAAAAAAAAAAAAAAAAAAAAGTTTTTCTCTATTGCAAAAATTAGTAATTAAAAAAAGATCTATATTGTCCAGTGACACCTATAAAAATTAGAAATTTTTTCTCATATCCTAGGGCCCACCAGCGGGCGAGCGGTTCTGCGCTCAAAGCTGGTAGATGGGAGGTGCCGGGTTCGATCCCGGGTCGCGCTCATCGACCTAGCCGTTCGGAGTTTTCCGTGGTTTCCTCCGAAACTCGCGTAAATACGGGCTAGGACCCCTTAGAAAGACCCCCACGGAGGGCATTCCCCCTCTAGGCCTAGGACACATCAGGAGTCAATCGGCCTTAAATCCTACAACCAACCATTTTCTCATATCCATATATTATTAATTTAAATTAAGGTGTACTGATCCAAATTCATCATTTGAGATAAAAATGTTTCCACCACTTGTATAAAGTAGCTTTTGAATTGGTTTTATAATAATTTTCATTGAATTTTGCGTCTTTTTCAAAATTAAATGTCTTCTATTTTCTTATAAAATAAGACATTGCGTAATTTCTCCTCTTGTTCCAATAAAAAATTCTGGTTACCTTATACGTAAAAAATAGAGTTAGTTAATCATATTTTGTGGTGAGTAACTTTTTTTTTCAGCAAGTATAATCAAAGTTGAAATTTCGGGTCCTGGCATAAACAGTATATGAAACAAATTATTTAAACACACAGATAAGAAAAATGTAACCTATCAGTATTTTCATTCAATTCTGTGAATTAAGGAAAATCTATCTTTTATTTTTATGATACACTATTACGTACCATAATATATTGAATGGATTTCTATTCTGCATATTAAAAAAAAAAAAAAGAAAAATTTTACAGTAGTATTTAGGTTAAGCATATTTTCACCTTAAATCCGTAATGAATATTTGTTTTATCATTAGATTTATCAGTTTACATTTTTTTTTTTTTTTAAATGAGGTTTCCTTACTTATACATATTTATTTATTTATTTATATTATTTTTTAGTCCATCGAATTGGCAGAACTGGAAGATCAGGAAAGAAAGGAATTGCCACAACTTTTATAAACAAAGCTTGTGGTAAGTATTTTATGATGCTTTAATAATGTTATTTTCTTTCTTTATATGTAATTAAATTATTTGAAGTAATGTACTAAAATAGACATAAAAATAAAAAATCTTTTATCATTTAAAAATTTTCTCTTAACATTTACAAACCTAATTTAAAGCTACCATTTTTATTTATTATTTTCAGAATATTAATATAATTTAACATTTCACACAAATAACCCTTCAAGTGTTAAAATAAGTAAATAAATAAATAAAATAAAATGCTTTCTTATATTATGATACTGAATCAAATTTTAATGTAGTCATAAAAATTGCACTGGAATGAAGACTTTTTTAAAATCGTTTACCTTTTTAATATCTTTAGCATCTTTAAAGTTGATTAACATCTTTCATTATGATTTCTATGATTTTTTTTTATATTTTTAATACTTTTTCATTTTCATTTTATCTCTTATTAAATGTTAGTAATTGATTATAATCAGGGTTGGTCTTTTGACGTCAAAAACTGGTTTTTGACGTGACTGGTGTCAAAAACTGGTTTAAACTGTCAAAAAGTGGCTTAAACCGTCAAAAACTGTTGAAAACCACATGAGAAAAATGGAAACTATAATCTAAAATAATTTTATGCATATTTTTATATTGCAATGTACTATGCATTAACATTGATTATACATATATATTTCCCCCCAAAAAAAGAAAAATTGTGTTAGGAAACATGTCAATGCATAGTCTTAAGAAGAGTGTGACCATTATAAATCTTTTTATGTGAATTATTTTAGAGCTATGAAAATTTGTGTACATACATTAAAATTGTAGTAATACAATTAAGTATACTAAAAATTCTTTAAAGCTAACTAAAAAAAAAAAAAAAAAAAAAAATTTGAAAATTTTTTCTGCAGTTTATTATTATTTTATTATTCCTTTCACTTTAACATTATTATGGTTTAAAAATATATACTAAAATATTAGGTTTGTTGTGTATTTGTGCATTCAGGGATAGATTATTTTTTTAAATTCAATAGAATGCTGAAGTTTTAATGAAAATTTTTAGTATTCAAACTTTTTTTTTTCTTTTTTTAATTAACCTATCAAAAAATTAATAAATGATACTCAGATATTTTAGAATATATTATTAAACTATAATAACGTAAAATCGAGGTATAAAATTAAAAAAAATAGTTAGCACAGAGCATTTTTAAAAAGTGAAGAAATTTTTAATTTTTTTTTTTTTTTTTTTTTTTAGAAATACAGTTTGAGAAATTTTAATATATTTAATATTATTGCATTTCACGGCATATAAATGTAAATTTTCATACCTTTAAGACTGTAATTTACAAAAAATATATTCTGTCCATCATTTCCATAAAAAATATTTAGTTTAAAATTGCGTTGTGTAATTCATATTAAAAATTTAGTTCAACTAGTCATGCAATATCTTAAAAATTTTTAATCATGCAACATTAAAACATACTATTGATTATAACCTAAAATAAAAAGACATGATTTATTATTCACTAGCACAGTAATTTCATTCATTGGGTTAAATTACTTACAGCATCTTTTAATTATCAATCAGTATGCATTTACTAGAACTTTCTTTTTGAAAATAAGACTTTGTAAAATTTCTGACAACTTAAAATGCAATAAGTAAGTAGTTCGCCTTAGAATATACAAATTTTTATATTTAAATTTTTGTATTTTGTAAAGGTAATGAATATAAATTTTTTGTACTTAAATAGAAGTCATTGGTATTCATAAGAAACACATAATAGTGTTCTAAAAATTTTTAACCTTGGGAGATAAACTAAGCACTTTTTTAAGACTACAGTTTTTTACTTTTCTGTAATAAATATGACTTTTTAATTGTTTAAAGTATGCAAGATGTGTGAAATCGGAGGTTTTTGACAGTTTTTGACATAAGGTTTTTGACATGACAGTTTAAACTGTGGTTTAAACCGTCAAAAACTGTCATGCGTCAAAAACTTGCCAACCCTGATTATAATGTTATTAATGATTAAAAATTTTAATGTATTTAATATATCCATATACTTATTTGTTTGCCTGAATACATTTTCAAACGACCCTTTATTTTATTATTATTATTTTCCCTCATAGATGAGTCAGTGCTACTTGACTTAAAGCATCTCTTGATGGAAGCTAAGCAGAAAGTACCTCCATTCCTGGCTGCCTTGCAATCAGAAAATGAAAAATACTTGGATGTTGGTGGTATGAGCATATTTATTTATTTTAAATGAAACTTTACATTTAACTTTTGTAAACTAAAGTTTCTGTATCTATTTTTATAAGAATATTCCTTTATTTTTATTTTATTGTCACCTTAATTGAGAACTTTTATTTATTTTTTTTTTAATCACAACTTTCATTTCCTTAAAATCCAATGTATAGAAACAAATAATATTGTAATCGGATTCTCACAAATGGAAATTCTTTACATCACTTTTTTTACCAACACTTCATTTTACCATTGACTAATCGTTGATATCTATTTAAAAAAAAAAAAAAAATACTGTATAAAATTTCTAGTATCCAAATTTCCTTTTGTGACTTGTTAGCACCCTGATTGTAATACATATCAATATTTGTTGTCTTATTTTGAAAAAGTGCATGTTACAGCTTGATTTGAAACAGTGTATCGAATATATATGAACACTTATTAACATAAAGATGTGAGCTAAATTAATAAATGACAGTGCAATAAAGACATTTTAAAATAGCTTGAAATTATTAAAAATACCTTACTTTATAGCAGTTTTGCTATAGTTTCTTTCGGTCATGACCCTGACCATCTTCAGTAGCTTCACGGTGGTTATGCTGAATGAAATAAAACTGTCGTTGAGGCTCTGCATACAAAATGCAAATAATAAAGTTATCTATTTTAACCTGTTGCCAAAAATATATATATTAAAGCTAAAAACAAAAATAATGAATTAGTATTAATAAAAATTAATTTGTGTAATAATTATAGTTTTCTCAGCTTGCCAAAAAATGTAAATGCAAATAATAAAGCAGTTTTCTTAATTGTTGCCAGTCATGAAATACTGAACTCCAATTTTTTTTTTTTAAATGTTTCAGCTGGGTTTATTCGTTTGCATAATGAATGATTCTTTTTTAATTATTCTCTTCTGGATTACCCATCTCTTAAACTCAATAATGACAAATTCCATCATTTTGATTGGTTAAAGTGTCAAAGATATCATAATGTTAAAATTTTAAATTATTCATTTTAATGATTTTTCTTGGCCTATGCGCAAAATTATTTTTTATTTTCTACTTTTAATGAAACTCTATGTCTGATTTGGTTGGATTTATATATGTGGATATTGATATTCCAAAAATATGGATATATTGGTCGTTTTATAATAAGAATAAAACCTATTCACACAAACACTGGCTTAATCCGTTTTTTTTTTTTTTGTGTTACTTCCTATAACTGTTATAAAGCAATGAAAAATTAGCACATGTATATAATTTGCACTTAAACACCTGCTTTCACTCTGTTACTTCAAATATAGGTCAGCAGTTTAGCTTCTGCTTATAATCTTAGTGTTTTATTTATTTGAAATCGAATGGGGATATTTTTGAATAATTATTAGGAGGGGCGAGAAGGGGGGGGTAGGGCGGTAAGGGGGGGCTATGGGCAAAAACAAATAGAAATACAGTTAGGCCGTTCAAAATTGGTACAGACTGGTTTTAAAAGCCTGCAAGTCGAATGGGGATATTTTCAAAAGTGTAAAGTTATTAAGAGGGGCGAGAAAGGGGGAGGGGAGAGAGGGGGCAAAAAAATAAAAATACAGTTAGATCGTTCAAAATTGGTATATAGAGGTTTTTGATACTTACAAATCGATTGCGTATATTTTCGAATTTGTAAAATTATTAGGAGGGGCGGTAAGGGGGTCTATTAGCAAAAACAAATAGAAATACAGTTAGGCCATTCAAAATTGGTACAGATAGGTTTTAGAGGCCTGCAAATCGAATGGGGATATTTTCGAAAGTGTAAAGTTATTAGAAGGGTCGGGAAGGGGGGGCAGA
The DNA here is from genome assembly GCA_963930645.1 of Salticus scenicus. Lineage (NCBI taxonomy): Eukaryota > Metazoa > Arthropoda > Arachnida > Araneae > Salticidae > Salticus > Salticus scenicus. The sequence continues at coordinate 352,183,918 of OZ005652.1, forward strand.
GGGGCAAAAAAAAATAGAGTTAGATCATTCAAAATTGGTACATCGAGGTTTTCGATACCTACAAATCGATTGTGGATATTTTTGAATATTTAAAATTATTGGGAGGAGCGGGAAGGGGGGGGCGGGAGCGGCAGTGCAAAAAAATAAAAATAGAGATAGATCGGTCAAAACTAGTGCATAGAGGTTTTTGATACTTACAAATCAATTGCGGATATTTTCGAATTTGTAAAATTATCGCGTGTGCGCGCATCGCGCACGGGTCTATGCTGCCGAAGGCAGTGGGGACCCGGTGCGACATTTTTCACGATCAGAGTTTTTTTTTTTTTTTCAGATGATAAAAATTAATGCAATTTTGAGAATTCATTAATTATAATGATTCATTTAAAAATAGTGACCAGCGAAGCGGGCGTAGCCTACTAGTTAACTATATATGTATATATAAGTGTATATGGTTGAAAATTAAACATTTTGTTAACATAAAAGCTAAGCTTGAAATTTATTGCAAAAGCTGTAAATATGAAAGTATATGAAAAAGAAATTGTAAATTGCAGAAAAATGTAAGTACAAAGAACGTAAAAGTGAGGTTATACTGCATTTAAATAGTAATAATAATAATAACAATAATATGCTATTACATACAATACCATTGATTTGTGTGAATTAAATTTGTAAGAATCAAAGTTCTTTATAAAATTTTTGATTGCTATCTTCTCATGTGTGTATCCTTTTACATCAGTCCTTTGAAAGATATATAAATGGTGTTTAAGATATAAAGATGATTACGTATATTTATACTCATAAATATTTTGTTTATTTATAGATGAAAGAGGTTGTTCATATTGTGGTGGTCTGGGTCACAGAATTACGGATTGTCCTAAATTGGAAGCTATGCAAAACAAACAAGCTTCAAATATTGGAAGGAGAGACTATTTGGCTAACAATAGTGCAGATTGGTGATTTAAATGTGATCACTTTTGTGAGACTTGTTCCGCATACATAATGTACATAGTTGTTAATATATATATGTATCTCATTGTTATCATTTAATAAATCATTTTCTGTTTTTAATCTCAGTGTTGTTAATATTTTGCTTTTGTGAGTTTATTCTAATTTAATTGTTACATATCTTTCCAAACATGCATTGTTTTATATAATTTTTTTTTTTTTTTTTTTTTTTTTTTTAATTGTTAATAAAATAAAGTATAATTTGGTTAATTTTTAAATAAAATTCATAGATTGCAAAAACATTTTGTAAGAATAAATAAGGTGATAAAAGTGGAGACAAAATGGCAGTTAGTTGACATAAAAGGAGAATAAGCATGTTAAAAAATTAATGGCAAGACAGTGAAAATTTACAATGGGGCTTGTAGAAATCAGATATTACGATCAAGTATTTGCAGAGAAGAGGTGGTATCATTTGAGGATAAAAAAAGCCAATGTTAAGATAGAAAGAAGGAAAACCCAACGAAAAAAAGAGGAAAAAAATTTAATATAAAAACAAACAAGGGAGGAACCTAAAAGATCACACTTAGATTTGGAAAAATGAATTATTCTCATTATAATCTTATGCTCGATAGACTTTCATTGAGAGAGATGAATTCTGAATTCTGTGCTCTCTGTCTGATATATGTTCTTTGGGATGTTCTTTCAGTACTAGAATTAGCAGGATGAAATTTTTAAAAATTGTCACAGTTGAAGATTCTGCAACCTTACACTTAGAAAAGTTTTGTCCTTGTGCCGATGCACCCCTGTTACTTTAGATGTCTGCTACTGAGTGCATTACTCATATTGTGTTGAGTAACTCATCTCATTATTTCTTGTATTGCTGATGTGCCTACTTTCACTGAATTTAGATATTGGCTAACATACACAAACATCATACCGTCTCAAATGTATGCATTAAAAAAATAAATATTTTTTTATTATGAGACAGTTAAACCTCAACTAAAATGTACATTTAAAAACAATTAAAACTATAAACGTTTCGAAACTCGTAGATGTTTTGAAACTCGTCCAAGTTTCTTCATCAGTAATAAAATAACATATTTTGCAAAAATTACATACATACTCAAAGAATTTGTAGTAGGCGGGAATATTGAGGAGCTAATGTGCATGCCTCATTGATAGTGTGGAGATGGCTGACAGTATGCCAACTCTTAAGGAAAATACAAGACTTATAATTTTTACATCCAAAGTTTAAAACTTCTACACTGTCAGAATCAGGGATATGATCAGTTTCAATTGAATGAATTACAATTCTAAAATGTTGGTCACAATTTTATTATGATTTTCTGTGTTCTTGCAGTCTAATTCTAGCTGTACAGTCAGTTTCTTCTATATACAGGGGCGGACTGACCCACCCAGCTACCTGGTGATCGCCAGGTGGGCCAACTGCCAGAAATGGGCCAAAAAAAAAAAAAAAAAAGATTTTTTTTTTTTTTTTTTTTGCGCTATTGTTATTTAGTTTTTATTTTTGAGCAAAATCTAGTGTTAATATATACTTAACATTCCTAAAAACTAGCAATAAAATATTAAAAATCTACATGGTTCGTTGGATGGCCCAGAAAAAAGTTCACAGGCCCAAAGGTTTGCAGCCCTTTAGTCTTTTTTTTTTTCCTGATTTTATTTCAGGAAGATGATCAGACGCTAGAGAAGCTGGTGACCAGATCCATTACCTCTCTTCTTCATTTTTGACTGGTTGGGGAGGGGGAGATACTCTGCCTCTCACTTTTAAATATTGAAGGAAAATTGTCTTGAATCTTGTAGTCATAAATATTTTTTTTTTAACCCAAAAATTTTCTTTACTGTAGTGGTTTGGTTGTTTACATTTTCAAATTGCTTAGACATAAATCGTGAGTTCAAATCCTGCTGAACACCAGAATATACAGATTCGGTAACTGCACAAAATCTGCATGTTCGGGAGTCTTTACGACTACTGGGGACATATTGCTGGTGTAGGTGGTCAAAATTCTCAGAACTGGCATTAGAGAGGGAAACCAAATTGTTTCTGAGGTTATATGGGTTTCGAAAATTAAAAATGCTTTCTCTCTCTCTCGTTTCTCTTTTTACTTTAATATAATAAATAAAAATTTTTATTTAAAAATTTGAGCATATAAAAGACACAACATTTAAACAATATTTTATAAAATTTTCAAAAAAAAAAAAAAAAAAAAAACTTTGAAAATTTAGTCGGTTGGTTCTGGTTTCCGGAGACCCTTCAGAATAACTGTGGACAGAATTTTACAAAAACTGATGCATTGATCTTATTGCAATTTTGCATATTTTTTCAAAAACAGAATAGACTAGTGTTTGAATGAAGGATTTTTTTTTTTTTACAACTCATTACACAAGGCTATAAAAACAGTAAAATGTACAGAAAACTGTACTGTTTTTGCACAAATCTCTGCTAAAAATTCAAATTTTAATTAAAATATATATATTCTTCATTCAAGCACTAGTCAATTTATTTTGAAAAAGTGTGCATAAAGATCAGTGCATTAGTTTTTGAGAAATTGTGTCCACTGCTTTTCTGAAAGGTCATGGAAAGAAAAACTTATACCATCTGAAATATTCCCTTAAGAATTTGTGCCATAAAAATTGAATTCCCCAATTGTGTATATATGTTACCGTTAAAGCGTGAAACCCGTTAATCTGAAGATTACCTAGCTAATCTGCAGATTAACTAAAATGTCACGTTAAAGTGCGGAATAAAGACTTTTCCGCATTTTAACTAGGTAATCTGCAGATTAACGGCTTCTGTGTCGTTAAAGTTCAAATGTTTGTTTCGAGCCTTAGTTTTTTTACATTCACTATGACGTCAAACAGTCATGTGATACAGATACGCGAATCCCAGATTAGTCTGTGACGCGATTGACCTTCAAACACAAACCGAAACTTTTATCCCTTCTTCTCCTCTGTGATAAACAGTAAGCACAAAACATGGATCCTCGAAGCTATGACATTAGATTTCTTATTATGATCAACACAAACTTTAAAGTACAAGTAAGTTATAATTGTTTTGAGTTTGTCTTCTCTTTTTTAATTCTGTCAATATAAGTTTTATAAGGGTCTGCATTTTATTAATGAAATATAATCTTAATTAAAAGCTCTCTCTCGTGAAACTTCATTTTAAATTATGAATCTTAAATTTACAGCACAGTAATTATTTTCTCCCGAAATAAAACTATTAAACCACAACTTTTTAACTACTTTATTTTAAAAATTGATTTAAATTACTATTACTTACTGAAAAAAAGAACAGATGCATTATTTTTTAACTCTGGAAAATATGGCATTCAATATTATGGCATTATTCAATAAATACTTAATATGAAATTTTTACGCATTTTTTTTACTATTTTTCTTTTTTGTTTCTTTCAAGTTTCCTTTATATATTTTATATATCATGATTATATTTTTATTTTTAATTTTGTTCGCTTTTTCAAATAATTTCGTTGTAGTTTATCACATAAAATGTGTTAATAAAGTTTTTTTTTTTTTTTTTTTTTTTTTTGTAAAATTAATATATTTCCTAAGCTTGTACAGATATATGTATTCTGCAAAATATAGTTTAATAAAGCATTGGAAAACTGTCATTTTAATTTTCATGCATTCTAAAAAATATTAAAGCAGTTTTAATTATTTGAACGAATACTTAAATAATGCTTCTGATTTGTCTAATTTAATATTTCTTTAGCGAATTAAAAATTGGTGCATAACTTTTTTTAAAATATAGTAATAGCAATATAAGTTGATAATAAAACGTTTTTTTTTTATTTATTTAAATTGTTAAATATTTTTTATTTGAAAAGAAATCGTTACTGTATTACAATTCTAACATTCATTTATAAAATAGACTTTATTGAAAGCTATTAAAGATATTGTATTTCATATTAAAAATGCATAACATCTTCAAACTTATATTGACAGAATAAAAAAGATGAAATAAATAAAACAAATATAACTTTAAAACACATACAGATTAAAGTAAGTAAAGAAAGAAAGAAAAGAAAAGGAAACTAATCTTTTTTTTTTTTTTCTTTTCCCGAATAAAAAAAACAAATTCAACACAGCGTGCTGTAAAATTATACCACCAGAGATCTTATTTTCACTTTAACGAGTGTCTAGTATGTAATGTGCAGATTATCTAGGTAATTCGCAGATTACCTAGGTAATTTCAGAAATGAAACAATTTTCCTCACTTTAACGGATCACCCGAGTTAATGTGCAGATTACCTAGCTAATCTGCAGATTAACTGATTTCTGCACTTTAGCGGTAACATATATAATATGTTTTCCTAAATCGTAAGAACAGGACATAATTTTAATTACGATTGTCTTTGAAAACTGCACTCTATGGGGTTTCTAAATTAATTGATTGTTCTAAATTAATATGAATCTCTTAATTATTGGTTTCTAAATTAATATGAATCTTTTAATTATTGGTTTCTAAATTAATATGAATCTCTTATTTTCTTTCCTTTTTTGCGAAAAAAGAGTCACAGTAGATAGATTAGCACAGCATCTTGCCAGGAATCGAAGTACTTTGGGTTTGATACTCCAAAGCCCTTCCTGTACATCAATGGTGGCTAGTAAATGTAAAATCTATTGAAGCAGAGAAACCATCTACTCCACAGAAGACAAAATTGCAGGGGTTGTATTCATAGTTGCCAACAGTTTAATTTATTCCGGAGCATTTTTAGCACCTCTGCTATTTCGCACCACTTTATTTTTAGAGTATTTTTATCTATATTAATAAAATCAGAGTTTTGTCTGTAAATTTGTCGGAATTGAAAAAATTTGCGATATCTTCACGTTTTACACCCCATGAAAGCCGAAAATGACTTCAGAAAATTTTGCCTGTGTGTGTGTGTGTGTGTGTGTCTGTGTGTGTGTCATCGTGTCCGAATGTCGCTTTTTTTGTCCGGGCATCACTTGAGAATGGCTGGATGGAATTCAACGACGCTTGGCAGGAATTTAGGTCTTCACCCAACTTAAAATTATATCTATCAACTTTTCGGAAATTCCCCCCGTCCCCCCCCTAGGGGGTAAAAGACTAAAACACGTTTGTCCAGGCATCACTTGAGAACGGCTGGACGGAATTCAACGACGCTTGGCAGGAATTTAGGTCTTCACCCAACTTAAAATTATATCTATCAACTTTTCGGAAATTCTCCCCCGTTCCCCCCTAGGGGGTAAAAGACTAAAACACGTTTGTCCGGGCATCACTTGAGAATGGCTGGATGGAATTCAACGACGCTTGGCAGGAATTTAGGTCTTCACCCAACTTAAAATTATATCTATCAACTTTTCGGAAATTCCCCCCCGTCCCCCCCCTAGGGGGTAAAAGACTAAAACACGTTTGTCCAGGCATCACTTGAGAACGGCTGGACGGAATTCAACGACGCTTGGCAGGAATTTAGGTCTTCACCCAACTTAAAATTATATCTATCAACTTTTCGGAAATTCCCCCCCGTTCCCCCCTAGGGGGTAAAAGACTAAAACACGTTTGTCCGGGCATCACTCGAGAACGGCTGGACGGAATTCAACGGCGCTTGGCAGAAACTTAGGTCTTCACCCAACTTGAAATTATATCTATAGAAATTTTCAACATTATGATTAGTGTTTAAATTGTGTGTAAAAAACGCCTGCGCATGCGCCATAAATATTTTTTCACTAAAATGCTTTGAATGAAAAAATGAAATATAAAAATAAATTTTTAAGTTAAAGACTTTTGTAGTCGCGTGATTTTCACTACAAATTATGAAAAGATTGAAATGAAGTGTTGCCATCTAAGTTTCATACTTTAGTTAATTTAAAAAAATCTAATTGTCGTATCGAAAAACTGTTTACACCCCAGGATTCAGAAAAATCACCTCTTTCATTTGGTACTGAATTTGTAATGATAGGTCTGATATTTCAAATTTATTTTTCCCTTTATCCGTTTTTCCGTTGCCACTTAAATTTCATACTTTAGTTATTTTTTAAAAATCTAATTGTCGCATCGAAAAACTGTTTGAACCCCTGGATTCAGCAAAATCACCCCTTTCATTCAGTATCAAATTTATAAATATAGGTCTGATATTTCTAATTTATTTTACCCTTTTTCCGTTTTCAACCCAGATTCAATATGGAACAGCTTTAGTATTGGATCCCTTTGGCAAAATTTGAAATTCGGCACCGAAGTAGCTCGGACGTTTCTCGCCAAGATCTTTAATTGCACAATTGAGATAGCCAATTCAGTTCATCGCAAAAATGGCTTAAAATATTTAAAGTCACCAAAGGGTTCCGATACTTAAGCTGTGCTTTTTGTATTTATTAGTGCTAGAGGCCTATTTCAGTCGGTACAGTTGTCGAATTTTTATAGGTCACTCTTAATTAGTGCTAGAGGCCTATTTCAGTCGGTTTATTGAATGGGGATTTATTGAATGAAGTCCCCCCAAGGCACAACTTTGACATGAGTCCCCCCCGGCCCAACTTTGACATGAGTACCCCCCAAGGTACCCCTATTTCAGTCGGTACAGCGTTGTCGAATTTTTATAATACACTCTTAATAGTGCTAAGGGCCTATTTCAGTCGGTTTATTGAATGGGGATTTATTGAATAAAGTCCCCCCAAGGCACAACTTTGACATGAGTCCCCCCCAAGGTACCCCTATTTCAGTCGGTACAGCGTTGTCGAATTTTTATAATACACTCTTAATAGAGCTAAGGGCCTATTTCAGTCGGTTTATTGAATGGGGATTTATTGAATGAAGTCCCCCCAAGGCCCAACTTTGACATGAGTCCCCCCCCCCCCCAAGGTAAAACTTTGACATGAGTCCCCCCCCAAGGCACACCTTTAACATGAGTCCCCCCCCCCCAAGGCACACCTCCCCCTCATTGGGAAAAAGAGAAAAAACATTGTTTTGCGGCTATAAGACAGTTTGGACTTCCAGCGTTATTTGTTACAATATCTGCAGCTGAAACACATTGGTTTGATTTAATGAAAACTTGATCATGGATTTTAGATCGTCACGAATTAACTAAAGAAGAATTTGTCGATATTACCAAGTTTAGCAGTAGGCCTCTGGCACTAAATTAAAATCTGTCAATGTCAGATTTTCATGTTTTAAATAATGAAATAATATCGTGTCTGTATAATTTTTATTTTATTATTATTATTTATTTATAATACTGTCTATTAAAGACTTCTGTGGTCACGAAATTTGGTGCGTAGATTGTTTGTATGCATCCGGCACTTATTGTAACTGCATTTCATGAAATTCGAAATCCCCCCCCCCCTCTCGGAGTCGGATGGCAATAAACATGTGTAAAAATATGTTTTTCCGTTTGAATTCGCTTTGAATTATCTTAGAATGGCGAATTTTGGTGTGTGGATATTGATTAAGTGTACGCATTATGTACATTAGTGGGATTTTGGAAAACTTCGAACTCACCCGCTGAGGGTGGGGAAGTAAGAAGTGGGTAAGTTGTGCCGAAGACAGTGGGGACCCAGACTCCTAACATTGGGAGCGAAAAAACCTCTACCAATCACAGCGAGAACTTAGGTTATTAATAAAGATATGACATTTTGACAAATCATTTAAGTTTAACGTCCAGCGAAGCGGGCAAAGCCTGCTAGTTCAATATATAGATACAATATAAGAAAAATGTACTCTTTAAAAAAAGTGGTATTGAATAAAGGCACAGCTAAAACTGCTCAGAAATAAATAAATATGTTGGCAACTGTGGTTGTACCTCCTCCTTTTTTAGAACTCTCTCAACAATAAGAAATTTCCATCTCACTACTAATTATATGCAGAAATACTTCTGGATATATTTATAGCTATGTGCCATGATTATACAGGGTAGAGATTATTGCATAAAAATAGTGGTAGCAATAAATTTAAAAATTTTTCATTCCTGAGAGTGTCCTGATAAAAGGGCGGAGAGTACGACTTCTGAAATTGTTATGACGACTTCTGAAATTGTTATGATATATCTCCGCTCAACCATAGAGAGGAATTTTAGACTGTCACCAATTTTCCATTTATGTAGCTCTATTGTGATGAAAAATCCACTCAGTCTTTACCTCCTCAAAAAGTCACATCCCACCCCTAAACTTGGGAATGCATCAGAATAACTAAAAACTGTAAAATACGTGTTCAACTATTTTTGTGAAAGATTTTATTTAGTTAAAAGATATTGAGTGTGGAGGAAACCTTTAAAATTTCAAGTTAGAATGTAGGTGGGTCTTTTCAAGACAAACATTTTGTCAAAATGTATTGTTCCATGTTTTCATTTAGGAAGTTATGATCTTCCTAAAGTTATGATCTTCCACTTTTTTCGTTAATATAATTAAAGGTAATTATAATTAACTTTAATTATATTAACGAAAAAAGTGCCTGTTATATAGGTGTTACAAAAAGGAAAATTTACGAAAGTGAAAAAGAACATAAATCAGATTAAAAACATCATAGACTATCTACCGCTCTCTCCTCTAACCCTATCAACATTAACTCAATTACTACTAAAAAACTTGCTCCATATAATAATCACAGTTATGCCCTAAAACGCGAGGCCCTCGAAATTCTGACTAACCCCTACGCAATTAACAAAAGAGAACACGCAACAATACCGAAAGAATGGCAGTCAATACTAAATTTAACTGAAGTGAAGCGAGGAGAACTAACGAGCCGACGACGATCAACAATAGAGACAGATCAAGATGAAGCGACGCACTTGAAAGATGATAATGCACCTTACTACGCAGCGTCTGTGGTAAGTTTATTCACTTCAAATTGTCAAAATTTCCTATCCATTGCCATAAGAACCTATAATTCCGTAAGTAATAATATCTTAGTTCACTTTAAGTTAAATCACACAAAAGATATAGTAGAATTTCTTCTTTACCAGACATGGAAATAGTCCTAATCGCGATCAGCTCGAAAATGTTTCGTCTATAAAAAGGCGGGAGAGAGGGGAGAGGATTCGATATTTGCAGCCTACAACTCTGCCAGAACTAGAAAAAAATATTTGTGGTATTTGGCACATTGAAATTTCTGAGATTTATATTAAAACACTGTGTGATACTACGCCATTGTGCATTAAAGCAGTAATTCCATATAAAGGTGGAATACAATACAGAATACATAGTTTTAATAAAAAATTGCTTAGATCTAACAAATAAATAGTTTTATTTCATATATTAAAATATAACTTGTTTATTTCATATAATAAATCATAATAGAATACAAAGTGTATGGATATTGCATAATGTTTAAAATGAAAGTTTTATGCAGATTCTTATAAAGTACTTCGTAGACTGTAATAAAGCGAATTATTATATCAAAAATGTACATAGGTATCATTTCATCCCCTTTGGTATTATGCAAACGAGACAGTTTTATTTGTTTCAACCCTTAATTTTAAAGTTATTACAAAGAAAAAAGGTATAAGTAATTTTTTCTGCAGTGCGGCTTTTTTTTTTTTTTTTTTTTTTTTTGCCGCTTAGTGTATATATATGAGTGAAAATTTATAAATTGTACTTATTAACTATAATAATCTACTCTCTGTGTAGTAAGCTTCAAGTATGATAAATATATCTTTTATAATAATATACTCTGAATAATAATTAAATTCCCGTGCGAAGAATGGGCACAACAGCTAGTTGTTAATAATTATATATATAATTGTTATTAATGAATTTTGCTTTTTTTACTGACAATAAATTACCAGAAGCACTACAAAACTGTTTCTTATTTAAAGGTTTATATCATAATTTTTCAGATACGGTAGAAGTCTGCACTGATGGAACAAAGTTAGTGGTGAAATGATCGCGTATTTCGGCAGTAGGCTGCAGAAAAATCGCTTATTTCGGGAGTCTGCTTTGAAAAAAAATGCAAATTTTATCAGTTATCGGTGAAATGATTGTTTATTTCGTCGATCAGTCGTAAAATTATCATATATTTCAGGAATATACTTTGAGAAAAAAGTGCAAATTTTATCAATTTGCTGCAAAATAATTCTGTATTTTAAAGGTAGCTCGCAAAATTATTACCAATTTTGGGAATTTACTTTGAAAAATAGCGCCGATATTATAAGCCAACATTGAAATGATCGCGTATTACAACGATCACTCGCTAAAATACCGCGTATTTTGGAAATCTGCTTTGAATAAAGCGCACATTTTATTAATTAGTGTTAAAATGATCGGGTATTTCGACGATCGCAGGAAAAAATCGCGTATGTCGGCATTTGGTAGTTAAAAAAAAAAAAAAAAGAGTTTCGGGTATCTGCTTTGAAAAAATGTGAATTTTATTTATTATTGGTGGAATGATCACATATTGCGGCGATTGAGCGCAAATTTTGACTTTTTAAGAAATCTGCTTTAAAAAAAAGTTTTTTTTTTTTTTTTCTCTCTAAGAGCCGATTTTTTTTAAAAAAAGAGCAAAAACACAACAAAAATAACATTGAAATGACCGCGTATTTTGGCAGTCAATCGCAATACAATCAAGTATTTCGGGAATCTGCTTTGAAAAAAGCACGATTTTTTTCAGTTAGCGGTAAATTGATCGCCTATTTCGACGAAAGGTCAAAATAATTTGCTATTTCGGGAATCTGAAAAATAGCGCGAATTTTATATGTTAATAATGAAATGATCGCGTATTTTGAGAATCAGCTTTGGAAAAAAGAAAAGAAAAAGAACGCTAATTTTAACTTTTAGGAGCAAAATAATAGCCTATTTTCAGCAACTAGCTGCAACTCAATATAAATTTTGCCAATTAAAGACGAAACAGTCACTTATTTTGGCAATCAGTTGCAAAAATGCTGCACACTAGAAAAGCCCCAGTTCGTGAACGAACCGAATTCCGAATGCGGGAAAAATTTCAAAATCAAACTCGAAATGTACAAAACTCGACCTGATGCTGTTTGCGTGCCAATAGATCAAAGTTTGTTAACAAAACCATTTTTAAATTCATAAAATCGTGGAAGGTAGTGTAGATCTTATCTTATCACTAAAAAGATCTCCGAACAGAAATAAATGAAGATTTCAGACTAATTTTTTACAGTACTAACAAAGTAAGAACTAATAAAGACTTTATTTAACCAAATTTATCCAAACAAAAGTTTAGCCGAAAATTTCCTTATACAGAACGTTTTTGGTGAAAACATTTCACGTTTCTTAATTAGACGTCCTTGTTTGGGCGTATCGAGAACTTTCACCATAACATCTGAAAAAAACTTGACTCTCGAAAATGCGACGTACAATTGCCCACGACCAAAGACGCAGGTTCAGATAAATAGATGCCCACTTTTTCTAAGGTTTGACCTTATGACTTTTGTTGATGGTCATGGCAAACGCTGCTTTGATAGGAAACTGCCTACGTCTGATCTTAAAAGGAAGTTCTGTATCGGAGCTGAGTAAGTCAAAGCGGGGAAATCTGTCCAGTTGCAGACCCACTGATGACTTTGGCTTCTACGACATTACTTCTCATGCTGTTGACGACCAGCTTAGTGTCTTTACAAATCCCTTTCTTCATATTTAAATTCCTCAGTAGCATCACCACGGCTCCAACTTTTAAAATAAGCTCATGCTGAGGCATTCCTGAAGGATCGATACTATTGAGAAATTCTGTCGTGAAGTTTAGGCGCTCACTATCGTTTTCCATTTACACGGCATCTTCACTCAGATACGTCACTGATTCCCCTTCTAAAATTTTGATAACCTCCTCGTTGATTCTATTCACATCAATATTCTTTGGGTACAGAATTTTCTTATTATTCATAATTATTTATATATATTATAAAACTATATACTATTTATATATATTATATAATTATTCATAATTATTTATTTAATTATTCATAATTGCCTTTCCTACCAATGATTGTACTATATGAATGAAAAATTTCCCCCCAAAGATTTCGTGAACTAAATTTCCGTGACATAAATAACATCCGTGAATTTCAATGATGTCATCCGAAAGGCCAAAATCATTTTTCAAGTCACCATTACCAAGTTTCAGAAGCCAAGCACTGTTGGCCGGATCGACAGAACGCATGTTGGATATCAGACTTGCGTGCAGCAATGTATCAGGCTTGTGCACCAATGAAGCTACACCTTCAGTGCTTTTAAATTTAAAATTATTGATGTTACTTACCTTTAAATATTAGTATAGTTTCAAAATAAATTCAGAGGAACAAAAAAAAAAAAAAAAAAAAAAAAAAAAAAGAATAAAAAAAATTTCCTGTCACTTGCTGTTTTTAAATATTACCCCTATCACTCAGAACTAGATTATAATTCCTATTTCAAACATAAACTTTTTCTGAATTGGAAATTTGGAAAATCGAGCTTAAAAGTGAATTCACAGATATATAATGAATTCATTATATATATCTTATGAGTACATTATTTGGGTGCCAAAATGGAACTCTGTGGCAACTTTCATACCTCTCTGTCATGATCAGAGTACATGCATATATGAACGAAGTAGCAAAAAAGTTAGTTAAAAAGCATATGAATTAGAAAATATTTTGATACATTCTTCTTAATAATACAAAATTTGGAATGAATTTTTCAAATTAGAAATATGAATGATTTCTAAATTTCTTTAGAAAAAAAAAAAAAGTTTTTCTCAGATATTTGTTAAATATAAATAAATTTCAATAATGAAAACGTTCTCGTGTTTTTTTTACATTCCAGTGGAAAGACAAAAATAATCTTCGAGTTTTAATCCAAGCCCGCAAGCATTCCCATCTCTCTATCAGATGATATTGTTCTTATATTTGATTGTCATTTTGAATTCGTATTGAATTTCGTTGCACGAAAAAAGTAAATTACTAATTTAGAAAATTGTATATCCATTTGAAAAATGCCTATGTTAAGTGTATGATGATCAATTGTTGCATCTCTGTCATAAATATTTCCTAGCAAATCCTTTTAATAAAGTAAAACTAATTGATAGAACAAAACAGTGAATTGTATTTGATCAATCGTACGATTTGCACACTAGGTTTATTGGAGAGGTAATGAAATTTTACACTCTGAGTATGAAGATTGCAATTGAATGTCAATTTTTAAAGTTTTTATGTGTACTCTAAAGTTAAAAAAGTTTTTTTTTTTTTTTTTTTTACATAAAATAAAACTGGGTGGCATAGATGGACTGTACTCAGTTCCTCATCATGTATTCATTTTTATAAATTTCTATCATATAGGACATATTCATGTTAAGAGAAATGAACTTTGCTGATCAGTCGGCACTGTCCCAGACTGAAACGACCAACCGACTAGGCTACTCTTCCTCTTCGACATATTTACCTTAACCCAATTGTTGATTTATTTTGTTAGGTTTAGTTTCGTATTTAGGTTTTCATGCCATTGCACAATATTGGGTATAGAAATAAGTTTTAACCTTTTATCTACCGATGGTAATTTAAAGTAGCATTAGTTTAAAAAGCGTATAAAATTAAATTTATGGAAGAAATGTAAAAGGGTATTTATAAGAATAGAACATATATATCTCACTTTAACCTTACTACAAAGCACTAGGTGCTACGTGTAACCGTTTTTGTTCCAGAAAGGATTTTATAAAGTGCTATTGCTGTTTGTGCTTGGCACTTTTCACGATCTTCACGTGTGTCATAATCAAATCCTATTTTACCCCAAGAATTTCCCATCAATCTTAGAAAATATATAAGAAACATAAAAAGTAAATACGTTTCTACTCTTTTTTAAGGTCCAAATATCTTTTTCGATCTTTATGTACAAATGGTACACTAAAGAACCAGCGGACAAAACACTCATTAATTACTATGATGAGGTGATATGCATAATTTTTATTACAGATATCTTTAAGAAATACTCTTAAGTAACTAAACAAAATATGTTTTAAACACATTTCTTGTGTATTTCATAGTGCGGTTGATAAAGGATTAAAGTATGTTTCAGAAAAATGAATGTGAAATTGTGAACTAAGAATAATACTTTTATTCTTCAAAATAATATACATTATTATCGAACACCCTCGCTATCCTTCGAGGAATTGACGGATGCCAACAAGTGTATAGAACGATTTGTGTTTTAATGCGATGAATTCGTCTACCTATTATAGTAAATTTCTTACTGTTCGGAAGTGTGTAGAAGTGGAGGTACTACTTATCAACTGAAACAAATGGTATTTTGAAAGGGCTATGACTAGGCTATACGCCGGATGTTCCAAAACACTGCCCAGTCAAGCGTTGGTAACGCGCCCTTCAGAGGTTTCGCAACATGAAACCGTGCGTTATCAAGGAACAATTTTACATGGAGCAAACCTCTGCCAGTAAATGGACATTTTCGTCCGATTTCCTGGTTTAATCATAGGAATTGTAGCTTGTAGTTGTAACTGTATCAAGCTCCGACCATTCATAATGGAGCACACCCATCATATCCCACCGGTGCATGGGAGAACTTTTTTAATAGTGAATGGCTCGTTTTGCAATTGGTATTGTTGCTTCGCCAGGATTCACTTAATGTTTTCACGCTTTGGATTGTCAAAACGTATCTATTTTTCATCCCCCACAATGATTTTCTGCAACAAAGATTTTTTGTGCTCCCTGTTCAGCAGATTTTTGCGCCTCAAAATATGCTCATCCTTGTTACTTTGGCTCAATGATGACTGCCCTTTTCTTGATTTCTGAATAATTCTTAATGCATGTAAACGAGTAAAAATCGTTGTTTGTGATACTACTAATTGTTTAGCAAGTCTTGTGATTGAAATGTATCTTCAACGAACGTTGCTTGAAGATGCATCTTCAAGCAATCAATTCTTAGTCTTCAATTTAATGCAGCCGCTACTTTCTTGATAGATAACATCAGATTCATCAACTTTAAAACATCAAAACCGAAATTCGTGTCCGCTTTTCGATCCGACATCTTCCCCCAGAATAGAACATATCGATTAACATGCTTGTGTAGCGCCTTTTCTTTCGTGAAATTCGTGACGAATGTAATCAGGAATAAAGGGCTTATGCGTATTTTTCACCCTCGAAACGTCAACTTTATTTTTACTTATCTTCCATTTTCTACTTGGGTTTGATAATTATAAATCAGCTCCTACTTCAAGACGCAAATATGGTGTATTGATTGGTATACTAGTTTGATTGGACGACACACAAAACTCACTTTACAACTTTTTATCACGCCACGCCCATTATTTTTAAAGCAGTAATCTATATTTTTGCAAGCTTATGTTAAATATTGTTCCATTCTGTCTTATTATGCATGAAGAACTAAAATAATGATTGGAAATACGTTTCGGGATACACCATGGTATACAGTCTGTCCCAAAATTTATAGAATACTGCATTTTGACTACAATTTTAGTTGAAAATGATGTAAACTGTAAAAAATATGTCTATTTGATGCCAGAAATTCTCTGTCAACGTAATGTTTTCGTAAATTACGCATATTTTTTCAAATTACAGAGAATTTCTGGAAGCAAATGGGACATATTTTTTACAGTGTATATCGATGTAACTCTCTGTGTGAATATGTTATATCATTTATACTGAAAAAACAACAATATTCAATTCAAAATATCCGCATGCTTGATGGAAATTTTGAAATCGTAAAATAAACATAAAAGTCTTGTTGCAAAAGTTTATAAGCAAATGCAGTTTTATGAAAAATTGGTATCGAAATTATAACGTTGATTTTGAGCCTAATAAATGCGTTGTAAGAAAGGGAAAGCTCTCATTTTTTCTGTGATTTAAGATAGTTCGTAGTTCTCTAATGAAGTACATAGAATTCTGAATAAATTGCACCGTAAGACTGTTAAAGGAATATCGAAAAATTTAAAGCGTTCTAAAAGCATGATTTATTGTGTATTAGTTTGTAAGATGCCTTATCAACCAAAATCCCATTCGGGAAGACCACGATTGACGGGCACTCGCACTGATAGACAAATATAAAGAATGGTTTCAGGTCAGAAAATATCGGTTCACGAAGTTACTAGGGCTTTCTGCTAGCAAATCTATAAAAACACTGTTTATAAACGGATTACAGAAACCAAATTTATAATCCACGCAAAAATGGCTCGCACATTACTACACTAAAAGTGTAGTAATGAATAGTGTAGTAATGTTTAAGTGTAGTAATGTTGTGTAGTTTGTCATATGGTTATAAATGAATGACTATACATTTCAGTGATGGAAAGAAGAAAAAAAAAAAAATGGAATCTCTATGAACCTGATGAGAATACACATTAATTACATGATTTACGAAAAGAGCTTAGGAGCTATTTTAATACGCAATGTGGTGGTAGATCTGTGATGGTGTGGGTGGCTGTCGATTTCAACGATCAAGTGGGTTTGGCCTTTCTAGATGGCCAACAGAATTCTTCTAAATATATAGATACACTAAAAAGTTATCTTATGCCATACGCAGAAAATATAGGGAGGGGGGGGGATTAGGTATATCAGCAGGATAATTCTCCTATCCATACTGCCAATTCTACGAAAAATTGTTTAAGCAGGAAAAATGTGACTGTTCTTCAATGGCCACCAATGAGCTCCGATTTAAATGTAATTGAGAATATGCGTATCATTATGTCTCGGAAGGTTTATGAGAATGAAGGGGAATTTTATTTAGTGAATGTCTTGAAAACAGCCATTAAAAATGCATCTTACAACCTGGAACCAGAGATATCACAAACCTTAATTATGTCTATGGAGAAACATGTATACGATGTCATACTGAAGAATATAAAGACTTTAAACTATTAAGAACGTTATATTGGGCATGTTTTCTTAAAATGGCTTATATTCTCTAAAATTTTGGACACCTAAATATTTCAATTTTATTACATAATTGAAATGCAAATTGATATTTTTTCTAAATATTTCCTTGAATGCAAGTCGCATATGGTTTGAATAAATATATTTGTAATTGGTATTTGTATGTTTTACATTTTGCTAAAACGTGCATTTTTTTGGAGTCTATAAACTTTTGAGACAGACTGTATAGAAATGTACTTCCGCGGCAATTTTGTAGATTTTCGGTGACCGGAATATAGCAAAACTTTATTCACAAAGACTTATACGTATAGAAAAATAGATGTGACACTTTATTTTATCTTATTTTAAATAAAGCATTCTATTATATCCAGATTGTTTAAGACCACAAATGTAAGCAAGGGAAAAAGGAGTTAATCATGTTTTTCGCCAGACATATTATAGTAAGCTATCCTTTTCTCCTGTAAATTATAAAAAAGCTTTTTAAATTGAGGTATTTAATTTTCCTTTGATATTACAATTTTTAATTATAATAAAAGTTTAACTTTTTTTTTTTTTTTTTTCTTTTTTTAAAGGTGTTATAACGATGTAATGAGGAAATAATAAGTTTTTCACTAATTGTTTTTTCTAATTACTTTTTCAAAATTCTTTTTATAATTCTTATTCTTGCTTTTTTTCTTTTTTAAATGTGATTGCTGTTTCCTGTATCTAATGAAATATTTACCTCGCTTTCTGTGAATGAGCTTTTCGACTATATTCATTGTACAATTAAACGAGATATTTAATTACTTCCACGGATTCTGCATTGTTTAATCATTCCTCGCGAATGAACATTTATCTTTAACCGGATAAAACTGGGTTTTGCTGACAACCACAAGTACTCATTGCTTAGCGGGAAAGACATTTGTTCTATGGGATGCGGATATGATTTGTCGGAAGTGCTTTGCGATAAACTCAATCAATGAATTCACTTATGTAATAGAGGAAGTTTCATTACATACTTTGCTTCGCATCACTAATTAAAGAATTTAATTTAATGAAAGGAAAAGGATATACGAGGTAGCGTTTAACTCTCCAATTTCAAAAATAATTGCATTTACTGATAAAGAAATTATCAATTTCTTCCAGTACTAGTAACGCATGGAGATATTTTCCAGGTTTCACTTATTTTTACTGATATATGGAAGAGGAAGTGTTGTTTTTTCGGTCAAATTTTCGAAACAGAGTTTTTGCTATAATTACACGTTTTCAGGTCCCCTAAATAGGAAAATCAGGTTTTTGCAGTTCTGTGTGCCTGTTATCAGCATAACTCGACTGATATTATAGCAGGAAGTTCAAATCTGGTATTCTAAATCTGTATCACCAGACGATATTACTTGAAGAATTCTACTGAAATCGGTCAAATGGTTCTTGTTCAGGGGCACACAAAAGAATTGAAATACATTATGTCCATAAATGGAATTTTTCGTTAGTATATTTTCACATCGTTAGATTGCATTAAATATAATGAAATCATATATGTTTTTTCTATGCACATCTCGTTTCCACAAAATTATACGAAAACATTTATCATTCATTTACAGAACCCCACAAAAGAATATGGATATGTTAGATTAGGGAATATAGTTGGATATTGCTAAAAATGGATTTCAAACTGTTATATACATTTTTCTTAGGGTTAAGTTTTAATAGGGAATATACAAGTTATAGATAGTATATTGAGCTACCAAAATTAATCGAATACACTTTTTAGTTCCCATCGTACTATAGCTGTGGGAAATTTAGATAATTATGAATGTTTGTAACCTTGGTTTTTTGACATTTTTACATGGTTTGAGGTTAGAGAAATCCCAAAATCCCAAAATCGGTATGATGTCCATCGGTAGGGTGTCTGTTAGTGTGTTGCTTCGTTGCTTATTAATTTGTATACACAATATCTCAAAAACAAATGATCCCAGAGAGGTCGAACCAGTTTTGAAATATTACATGTGCATCATTCTATATTAAGGAAGTTATTCGAAATTTACGATTTTCTTAACATGGGATAATAGGATAAAATTTCGCTTAAACGAGCATTAGACTTTTTTTTTTGGTAAAGATGTCAAACTAGCTTTTAAATATCAGTTATGGTGCTGGTATGAGCATCATTAACTATGAAAATTCAACTTTGAAAGTTTCATAAGTTATATAAAATTTACGAATTTCTTAACAAGGCAGAATAAGGCAAAATTTTGCATAAACAACTGAGGGATATTTTCATCGTAAAGCTGTCAGACCATTTTTAAAATATCACTTAGAATGCTGGCATGAACATTTTTGTCTATGAATTTTCTAATATCAAAATTTCGTAAGTTGTTCTAAATATAAGATTTTCGTAACATAGCAAAATAGAGAAATATTTCATATAAACTTATATTTTGGGAAGCATTGCGTTGGAAATAGTATAGAATTGCATGAAAACTAAAATATGAATCTGACTCAAAAACAATAATTAATAAATTAGGATAAGCTAAATGTATCGAACTGAACGGTGGATAACTTATTAGGTGGGACATTTAAGCTTGGTACCGTGTTGAGCGATCGGTCAAATTCATTTCTGTTACCTTGAAATATAAATTTATCAGACCAAATATATGATGGGGAATTAAGCAGAGTGCCAACTAGTATTTTATTGGACGAGTAGTATTTTAATTTTTAACTAAACTAGTATTTTAATTGACGAAAGTGCTTTTGAAAATTATATGTCCAGAAAAAAAATTTCTTAGAAATGATAATTATTTTCTCTAAGCCATATGATAGGGGCAATCTTGCTTTGCAGTCCAACTTTCGGAGCTGAGTTTTTCATATAATTTCAAACTTTGAGTGTCGCAGTCATAATTGCCAACTTAGCAACTTTTGGCTAACTGGAAAAAATTAATAGAAAAAATTATTTTATTTGATAAGTAAACTGCAACGGTTTGCAATGATAAAGTAAAGTAAAAAAAAAAAAAAAAAATACAGTTTTCCAGTAGCCGAAATGTGCTTTGATTGCAACTACAATGGCAGCATTGAATACGAAAATCTCGTTTAAGCGAGGTTGCTCTGTAGTCATACCTGCGATTCGCATATAGTACGACCACGTTTCCTACGACTAGCAGTGAGGCCGAGTCCAAAAGTTCGGAGGGATGGAACATTCGCCGAGTGATAGTTATTTGGCAAACATCCAGTTATTCTGTGTTCCCTTATCGCTTGTTTTCTGTCAGTCACCCCTATATTAACACTAGACTCGTTCAATCCGCACTTGCGCAGAAGCTTCCATGGTCGCAAGAAATGTGGTTAAAGAATAACTTAAAAATAAATAAATGTTGGACGTTTTAATTTTGTATTTTAAATCTTACTACATAGGGATGTTACGTGGAAATTTACATTGAGATCAGTAAAGAATTTTTTTGGCAACTATTTTATTACATACTAGCAGGCAACGCCCGCTTCGCTGGTCCCTATTTTTGAATGAATCACTATAATTACTGAATTCACAAAATTGCATTAATTTTTATCACGTGAAAAAAAAGAGAGAAACAAAATCTGATTAGGAAAAATGTCGCACCGGGTTCTCACTGCCTTCGGAAAAAATTCCCAAAATACTCTAGCACTTATTTCTATTATTTTCCCCCTTCGCCCCCCCCTCCCGCCTATCCTAATAATTTTACAAATTCGAAAATATCCGTAATCGATTTGTAAGTATCAAAAACCTCTATGCACCAGTTTTGGACGATCTATCTCTATTTTTATTTTTTTGCCCCTCCGCTCCCCCCGCTCCTCCCAATAATTTTAAAAATTCGAAAATATCCGCAATCGATTTGTAGGTATCGAAAACCTCGATGTACCAATTTTGAATGATCTAACTCTATTTTATTTTTTTTGCCCCTTCGCCCCCCCCCCACCTTCCAGGTCCTCCTAATAACTTTACACTTTCGAAATTATCCCCATTCGACTTGCAGACCTCT
Organism: Salticus scenicus; assembly: GCA_963930645.1. Taxonomy (NCBI): domain Eukaryota; kingdom Metazoa; phylum Arthropoda; class Arachnida; order Araneae; family Salticidae; genus Salticus; species Salticus scenicus. The sequence goes on from OZ005652.1 coordinate 352,205,660, forward strand.
AAAACCTATCTGTACCAATTTTGAACGGCCTAACTGTATTTCTATTTGTTTTTGCCCATAGCCCCCCTTACTGCCCCACCCCCCCCCTCCCGCCCCTCCTAATAATTTTACATGTTCGAAAATATCCGCAATCGATTTGTAAGTATCGAAAACGTCTATATACCAATTTTGAACGATCTAACTCTATTTTTATCTTTTTGCCTCCTCTCCCCTCCCCCCTTCCCGGCCCTCCTAATAACTTTATACTTTCGAAAATATCCTCATTCGACTTGCAGGCCCCTAAAGCCTATCTGTACCAATTTTAAACGGCCTAACTGTATTTCTATTTGTTTTTGCCCCATAGACCCCCTTACCGCCCCACCCCATACCCGCCCCTCCTAATAATATTACAAATTCAAAATTATCCACAATCGATTTGTAAGTATCGAAAACCTCTATGTGCCAATTTTGAACGATCTGACACTATTTTTATTTTTCTGCCCCCCTCCCCTCCCCCCTTCTCGCCCCTCCTAATAATTTTGCACAATCGAAAATATCCCCATTCGACTTGCAGGCCTTTATCACCTATCTGTACCAATTTTGAATGGCCTAATTGTATTTCTATTTGTTTTTGCTCCATAGCCCCCCCCCCCCTTTTGCTGCACCACCTGGGGGCTGAATTTCTAAAATTCCAGAAATTGGTTTTTAGATATTTGTATTAGCTATATTTTAGAGCAAAAATTTCACGTGTATCTGTTTTTTTTGTTTGAGATATATAGGATTATGCGAAATCGCGTTTTACGCATATGAAATCACGTTTTGCCCCCCCCCCCCCCGCCCCCCTTGGGGACCGAATTTGGAAAATTCCAGAAATTGGTTTTTAGACATTTGTGTTAGCTATATTTTAAAGCAAAAAAATTACGGATATCTGTTTTTTTGTTTGAGATATGACGGATTTTGTGAAATCACGTCTTGCCCCCCCCCTCCCCCCCTTGGGGGGCGAATTTTGTAAAATCGCTTCTTAGTGGATGCCTACGTCACAGAAAGAACATTGTCACAAAATTTCATGCTTCTAGGTCTAAGGGTTTGGTCTGGGCGATGATGAATCACCACCTCACCCACTCAGTCAGGAAGAACGATTTTATATACACTGCATAAAAAAAGTAGACGGACACTTCTTTACAATTTTTTAAAACCCCGTCTTTGTTTAATAGGAAATGTCAATTAAAATTCTTTAACATGTTTATACTTATCAATCTTCATATTTTTGACAGACAAAGAAAAATATTCAATTATTCATAATTTTAATGTAGGGAAATGCAGAAAAGGGAAAAGATATACATTTGCACAATATATTTTTTTAAAAAAAGTGGACGGACACTAGTCAAAAACTGCAATTATCTAAGTGGGTGTTTCTTGCGGAATACCAGTTTTGCATGTACATGCACATTTGGCATTTTGCCAATTGCTAACGTGCTTGACAAGATGGTTTTACGTAGTTAAATTTCTTGGAGATGAATGCGCCATGCCACGAGGAATTCCTCTATCTGATTACCAGAAAGGACAGATTATAGCGCTGAAAAATGTTAATAAAGGAGGTAGAGAAATTAGCAGGCTACTTCTAATAAGCAAAAGTAGCATAAGCGATTTTCTACGTGCTCCTGAAGCCCATGGCGTAAAGAAAAAGAGTGGCCGCCCAAAGAAACTTTCGCTTAGAGACCAAAGAAAAAATTTTATTGAGCTGAAAAAAACTGGAGCATCAATTACCAGAGTTTGAATAAGCACAGGAATTACTAACGTAACTTCTCAGACAATTTATAACTACATTAAGCACTCAGAGCTCTTTCAATATAAGAAGAGAAAACATAATCCATGCTGGAAGGATCACCACGTGACAGAACGCCTACAGTGGGCTCAAAACCATGTCTTGGACTACAGAATGGATATCTCTAGTTTTTTCAGATGAGAAAAAATTTAATTTAGACGGCCCAGATGGATATCAATATTATTGGTACAGTTTGGAGAAAGAAGACGAAGTGTACTTTACTCGGCAAGTTGTTGTTGGTGGTGTGATGGTGGGGCTAGATGTTGGCTATGGTGGAAGAACAAATTTAGTGTTCCTAAGTAAGAAGCAGACTCACAAAGATTATACTGAAACACCAAAGCAGTGAGATTTTGCCATTTGCGTGTGATCTTGGAGGAGAAAACTGGATTTTCCAACAAGATGGAGCACCAATACACACCACTAACAACGTTAAAAAACGGTTTCATGAGAACAACTTCAATGTTTTACCCTGGCCAGCCAAGAGTCCGGATATGAATCCTGCAGAAAACATTTGGGCTATACTTGTTCATAAAATTTACGAGGGTGGACGCTAGTATGAATCAATTCACCAGCTCAAAGAAACTCTTACAAACATTTGGGAAATTTTCTGTCACAAAAAGATTCAGAATCTCATTGATTCGATGCCTAACAGAGTATACGAACTTATTAAAGCAAATGGGAGACGAACCCCTTACTAAAAATGTTTTATTTTAGAGATACAAGATGTGTCCGTCTACTTTTTTTAAGAAAAATTACAGTGCAAATATGCACCATTTTTGTTTCCTGAATTTTTCCACTACATATTTCAAAAGGATTGAATCTATATCCAAAAAATAATAATATATGATGTCTCAAGAATATAATTATATTAGAGAAATGAACCTCATATCTCTGATTAAAGAAATAAACGGCTTTAAAATATTACAAGCAAGTGTCCGTCTACATTTTTTATGCAGTGTATATATACAGGGTGATTAAAAAAAACGTGGACAAAATGATATGGCAGATCAGTCATACAACAAGGATCAAAAATTGCATAGGAACAGAGGGTCGCAAACGCCTGTGGAAGGCGGTAGAGCCACGAGAAGGCGTTGCAATACAAACATGAACTGAGCAAACGGAGATTGTCTTCATTCGAGTTCTGGATGCGTTGGGCGTAACATGGCTAGTTACACGCACCGCAAAATGGTTGACATGCCTTTAATTTACGGTATGACCAACTGCAATGGACGAGCAGCCTTGCGAATGTATCGTGAGAAAGAGAAATATCCTGGTATAAAGGTGCCTAGTCGCTCATTCTTTGCCAGTCTGCATCGACGATTGTATGAAACCGGCTCATTCAACGTTCACAAGCCGGATGCTGGTCGCCAACGAATAACTCCGACAGTTGATGTTGAAGAAAGAGTTGTCCAAGAACTCCAGTGTAATCCTTCAACGAGTACACGAGTTGTATCCCGAAAGACCCATATCCCCCAAGCTACTGTCTGGCGCGTTGTACATGACGAAGGACTACATCTTTATCATTTACAACACGTCCAGGCACTGGTTGGTTGGGTTTTACGTCGCACTAGTGCTGCGCAGATGTGTAATTGGCGACGGTCTGGGACTCACCCATAGAGATGGTCCGTAGACATGCTATCGCAATTTTGATCCTCCACGGAAGGGATGGCTCTCTCGCTTCGGTGACCCCCAGAGGTATAATTTTCGTCCAGGCACTGGAACCGAGAGACTACAACAATCGTATGGATTTTGCGTTTTGGTTTTTGCAAGAAAGTGATGCAGACCGAAACTTCGCAGCAAGTGTTCTCTTTACGGATGAGGCTGCGTTCTCATTAGAATGCGTGATGAACTTTCACAACCTGCATACGTGGGCGGATGAAAACCCGGTGCTTCATGTCCGCATGGAGCACAACGAAAATTTTCCGTTAACGTGTGGGCTGACATTGTAGGAGTCTGTTTACTTGGTTCGTACATTCTCCTAGAAAGACTTAACGGTCCCATTTATCTAACATTCTTGCAAGAGGTTCTACCAGAAATGCTGAATGATGTTCCGATGCCTATTCGTCAACGCATTCGATTTCAGCACGATGAAGCTCCTGCACATTTCAGCACAGATGTCAGAGCACATCTGCAGGCTACTTTTCCTGGCGGCTGGATTGGTTGCGGTGGAACAAACGCATGGCCACCACGATCACCAGATCTATCTCCCTTGGATTTTTCTTATGGTGATTTTTTAAAAGGACTTGTGTATGAAACACTTGTTGTAATGCCTGAAGACTTGTTAGGAAGAATCGTTGTGGCAGCAGGATGTGTTCGGGATACACCTGGTATCTTTGAGAAGGTGCGGCGTTCTATGCAACGTAGATGCCAAGCGTGTTTCGATGCATCTGGCAAAAACTTTGAGTATCTCCTGTAGGCTGAACATTTGGCTTGCATTAGTCGCATGTGAGTGAGTAATTATCAATAAAATGATCTCAAATGGTTTTGTTTCTTCTCTTTGTGTTTTGTATTATTTTAGACACCCTGTAGCGGCTCCGGATCGCTGTTGCGACCCCCTGTTCCTATGCGATTTTTGATCCTTGTTGTATGACTGATCTACCATGTCATTTTATCAGCGTTTTTTTGAAACACCCTGTAGAACTATATTACAGAAGATGACTATATAAATATAGTGATGAAAGAGTCAGAGAAAAAATACAGATCATAGCACTGTGAAATGTATTACAACAGCTTTTAATATTTAGTAAGGTAACTATTTTTAATATTAAGCATTTTTTCAGTATCTTGTTACAAAAAATTAGGAACTTCTGACATGATTTTTTTTCGCTCAGTGGGGGTGAGGGGGATGTAGAGTAGCAGGCCTCCCTGTGTGTAAACCCTGGGTCATGTTAAATCTGCTACACAGGTATAATACAGTGTTTTTTAATTCATATGCAAAATCTTTTACTCATTTACGCGCTTCGCTGCGATGCTCACTTAGACGCACTTTTCAGAGCTCTAGTGGCGCAGTGTTCCAGTTGATGGAACACCCACAGATTAAAAACGGTAAGTACTATCTTTACAAAATTATACCTGCGTACTCCTTTAGACCTAAGTAGATAGTCTACAACTTCTTTTCTTGAAATTCCAACTTTAAAGGGTAGCGCTCTAAAAGGTTAAACCTGTTGGAGGTAGCAAGTGGACCATTTTAAAACGAGTGCTCCTTGTTAACTGCGCATGGCGTGAACCTCCAGAGCGCTCCGGATGCAAACGCCAGAAGAAAAAATAATGTAGCTGTGTGCACTAAAGGCCTGTGTGGCTGTAATCTGTGTCTGTGTGATTCGTAAATAAGATATATGAGATTCATATTATTATGATTTAGTTATGATTTTCTTATTCTCGTGTATATTTCGTCATGTGTTTCGTCTTCAATAAACGTTTTTATCGTGCATTCAAGAATTTCATGAACCTCTGAACACATCATAACCAATCTTTAAAAAATCATTGAAATATTCCAAAAATTCCTCACACATCTTACTTTTGTCTTCTTAATATACAAAAGTAATTACTTTGAAAATAATAATAATAATTGCCATATTTCTGTTCTATAGTTCTAAACTCGGATATAAATACATCAATGTATGTTTTTTGATCTGAAATTTGATTTATTTTTCTTCAAATGTAATTTAGAAATAGGGATTTTTTCTTTTCTTTTTCTTTCTTTCTTTTTTTTTTTTGATGTGCTTCAAAAAGTCTTGAATGATGAAAATATAAAATTATGTAGACAACTTCATTTTTGCTCTAAAACATTTTTCAAGTGCTGATAAAGAAATAATAACATAGTTTTTGACAAAAACTTAATAATATATTTTACGGTAAACATAAATCACCAGACTGTCAATTTTTTTTCCCCACTTTAACATTTTTTTTTTCTTTTTTTAAACAAACAATTCAGATTCTGTTAAATGTAAAACCATGCTTTTTTATTATTTCGTTAAAACTAGCTGAATATTCGTGCTTCGAAAAGGAATATACAATAACTCCATTTTAGGGGAAAAGACAATGATAGATGCTTCAGTTTTAAAGAAAAAAAAAGTATGCATATAAAAGGACACATTTTTTCTTTTCTTTTTCTTTTTTTGACAAAATTTTCTTTAAATTCAGAAAATTGAACAGTATTTCAAATAAAGTTTCTACCACTAAGTAGTTTCAATGAAAATAAATGTTGAGATCAGGATTTTTAAAATAAAATCTTTATCTATACCAATGTACTTTTTTGTATGAATAGTAATCATAATAATTTATTTAGTAATAAGTAATAAATATACAATTTTATTTTATTTTTAAAAAATAGGTTATAACAAGTTAAGGCTTAAAATAATTGAATATGAGAACTGACTACTGTATCTAAGCAAACACTGTTTCCTCTCATCTAAAATAGTAGATTCAGAAAAAAATGACATTTCCATTAACAGAAAAATAGATTAAGGATACGCTCATCAATTACTTTGTCCTTCTTTCGTTTTACATTAGCTAAAGTTAATGGATTACATTTTTAGCGAAAAAAAACGGATGCAGTAAATTCCAATTATCCGCGGATAATGCAAATCGCGGTTAAGCGGCAAAATGGCTAAAAATGAGGGACAAATGAGATAAAAAATACTCTAGGTCAAAAACTTGATTTTATTCTATAGAAACATCATAATACAAGCGGTTAAAATATTCATGGTATGGTAAAAATATTTACATTTAATATGTACTAAATGGTGTAAAAACAGTAAACAAAAACAGTGAACATTTACGATGAAGTTAAAGTATACAATCTGTATGATAATTTGTGCACTAAATTAAACAATACCGTAATGTACCGTATAAATATTAAACAAAAGCAACACAACTGTTTATATTTCTTTTTCTTTCTTTTTTTTTTTTTTTTTTTTTTTTAAACCAGCAGTTTATATTTGTTTCTTGTTGAAAAAAAAAAAAAAAAAAAAAAACACCTTTTCTGGATCCCGCTCTTTCTTAAGGACCTTGCAAACACTATCGACTTCAACGCGGCAAGGAAGGGTTCTATTCAAATCCCTTTGATGTGTGATTTGAGATGCTACGAGCCTGGAAAAGCCGTTTTCTCCTCTGACAAACCTCCTGTTGCGATAATTAGAATGGAGAACTTGGGTCTCTTTTGTAAAATTCCTAAACTAGCAATAAAAAGTAATGGCTTTCATTGTAAACATGTTCAAAAGTTCAAGGGCCACTTTCCTACAATGTATAATTTATGACTTTCCCGCTCTACTTAGGTCACTAGTGCCTACAAGGTCCTTTAAACAAAAGCTTCCTAGATCTACTATAGTAGATCTAGGAAGCTTTGCTTAAACCGCCTTTTTCCAGCACCGCGGATAATCAGGATGATTTACTGTATACTTGCTTCGTGTCTTCTCACTTTGTAGAGATTCGTTAATATAAGCGTTTTAAGTATAACTATTTCTACTAGTAATAAAATTGCCTGTGAGTGAGTCTGTGATCGCGCTTTTGTGTGGAAAAGGGTGTCCTACATCCATCAAATTTTTGTACGTAGATGTATTTAATTTTGTTTTCGAATTATTTTATCATCTTGCACATTTCCATTTATTAACTTGGTGTGTTTTATTTATGTGTGGAATTTTGTTTATTTATGTACGTGAGTGAAATTTAAAATTGAATTTTCACCTACTATTCGATTAAACTGAAATTTTGCATGCATGATATTACATGCTCAAATAGTAACGGACATAAGGAGGAGGGGGTTGACTGAGGGCTTGGGCCCCCAGCTTCAGTTCAAAATTTATTTTTTGGTTTTCCTATCATCCGACTGAATTGAAGTTTTTCAAAAATATATACTATCCACATTCGTTGAATTGGAGTTTTTAGTACATTCTAAAATAAATGCAAAAAAAAAAAAAAAAAAAAAAAAAAAAAAAAGAAAAGAAACTTATTAATTACTTACTTTTAGTTTGGAAATTTTTTCTAAAAATTAGGAAAAGGACATCATAGTTAAGAGGTAATATTTATTTACATGTGAAAAATGAATATGAAAAAATGTTTTGTAAAATTGACGTCGTATTTAAAAAAAAAAAAAAAGTAGAAAAAAATGTTGAAAAGGTTTTTTTTCTTTTTGGTGTGTGTGTGAATGTGTGTGTATGTATTTGTTTTTGAAACAGTATAGAGAAACAAAACTTTAGCGACAATAAATAATTTATTTTCGCTAATAATATTTTAATGTCAGGTAATAAGTAAGGAACTAAGTGAATTCGTTGTTTAATACATGATTTAGAATATATGTCTGCGGGCGCAAGCAAGTGATGGTTTGCACCGTCCGTTTTTTTATGGGATAGGATAAGCTGGGGTGTCTGTCAAAGAAAGAAGACACTGCAGCCATCTGCGACCTAAAATTTGCTGTAATCAGGATTTTTACGGGGCGCGAACGGCTAAGTTGTGTTTACCATGATCAAAATTGTTTAAAGAGAACAGAACATAAAGTGATACATCAGGCGCTATTAATTGAGGTTTTACAATATACAGAATTTTCAGAGAACGCTTTCCATCTGGCCACTGAAGGTAGTTAGTGTGTAACAAATTGTGTAAAACATCGTATGAAAGATATATTTTTCAAGATAATTGCTTATGTTCTGAATAATTATTTACAGTTAATGTTACAGAAAGAACCTTTTGTTAATTAAATGTATATTTCCAAATTTTTGGCTTTCTATCTCACCCTTTTCTTCACAATTTCAAGAGGATTCTTTACTGGAACACATAGGTGCCCTCTTTATTATTATTATTTTAAAGGGATTTTTTTTTTTTTTTTAATTTTTTGTATGTTTACTACTGGCTCATTTTAAGCTTCATGTGATTTTTTTCGTTCTTAATATAAAAATTCCTCAGTTATCAATTTTTATTGTAGTACAATTACATTGCGAAATAGCTAACTGAGGTATTGAACACTGGTTGTTGTCTTACAAGTAAACCTTCGCTCCTTTGATACCGGTTTCCCGGAAACCTATATATTTTCTGAAAGCTTATGTCATAAGTAGAAAAACTGTAAAATCTTAGGGGCAGAGGGATAAGCGTTTGGGAGCTATAGGACCCACAAAGTATCAGTAAAGTGTTAGAAACATGACACCAAAAGTCGATAAAATGCTCGTTTCACGAATTTATATGAACTAATAATATGATAAGAAGGTGGAGACCTCAAAATAAAGGAAGAAACAACTCGTTGAAATGAAAAAATATACGTTGGGATGTTGAGAATGTGTCTTGTGTTATTGACTTCAAACAAAATCTATTACAAGGGAAAATAAGTGTGCAATTCATCAAATAAATAGTGAAACGGGCAGAAAGACAGTTCACAATGAGCACATTTTACAAAAGCGATAGCCGCACACTTTGCACACTCATCATTCGTCAACGAATCGAAGCAGTAATCCATTGGCGTAATCCACATTCCAGATTCGTCGTCCAAGTATCCACACTTATAAAAAGCATACTTAATCAAGTTCTTTAAACGAGGAGCGTTGAACTTATATAGGGAAAATGTCTGCAGGGCCGGAAAACTATCGCGATGCCAGATGTGCTCCTATGTCTCGATAATGATCGTGTCCGTTATGTAGCGAACAAAAGATTGTAGGTGCCTGAAAAAATGAATATCCAGAGGCTGGATCTTTCCTGTACATCCTTAGGTACCAGTTATCTTTGTAGGACTTTACTATCAGGTACTTCAAAAGCAAACAATGCATGATCTTTGTTAGAACACCACGAATCCCCTAAAAGCAGAATTTTCTTCCTGTCATCAGGCATACTTGGCCAAAATACGTCACGATAGAAGTGGAGGACGACGACTGTTGCGACGAGCATTGCTGTTCTTTATCGACACCGTCATCTCCGAAGTCCATTTCCTCGTCCCATTCTTCTACATTGCCTCCAGCAAATCCTAATGTCTGGATCTCTTCCACGATTTCCATATCATTTTCCAGAAGGGTAGTTATGTGCTTTATTATCTCCGATTCCTGGATGTTCGGAGACCGATTGCTTGTTCCGAATTGCGAGACCAAGGCAGCCACAACGACTTTAGGATCCATCTACAATGTAAGAATACTACAATACGTTAGTACTTCATAGCAACATACGGGAACATACAAGAAATAGAGACGTCATTATGGGAATATGTCCATCTGTACTGTACACACTTAACTGATACTTTGTGGGTCCTGTAGCTCCTAAACGCTTGTTCCTCTGCCCCTAAGATTTCACAGTTTTTCTACTTATGACATAAGCTTTCAGAAAATATATGGGTTTCTGGTAAACCGGTATCAAAGGAGAGAAGGTTTACTTGTTAGACGCTAAAATTAAGAAAAGAACACAAAAAAATAGTCAGAAAATGACCTTAAAATGTCCTGGCAGTTAGCTTATTATTAAAAATTATGCCTAAAAATAATACCTTCAATAAGAAAATGGACAATATTCGTTTTTTGGGGTTCGAGTCTAAATCATTACCCAACATGTGATTTCGGATTTTCCATTTCTCTGTGAATTTCCACGAGGACTACAAATATTCTCCCATAGAATACAAACATTATAATGTTGCATCTAGTAATGGTCACGTATCAAGGGTTTTATGACGTGACACGGACAAAGTCCATTAATAACAATAAGAGAAGAAATATAAGAAAGGAAGAAATGGTGGCACATCTATTGAAAAATAATTCAGAAAAATTTACGAATGTCAAAAGAAAGTGTTATAAAATCACAATTAGTTAGTTAGACATTTATTTATAACAATACTCTTTCAGAACATAGTAATATATAAACTTCATTCTTGTCACACATTAGCGGGTATTATTTTCAATAGCTTTTAACGCTCAGAACACCTACGTGATAGTACCTACATACCTAATATATTTAAAAAAAAAAAAAAAAAAAAAAAAAAAAAGAAACTGATAAATAAAATCACTGAAAAATTTCATTAAAAACAAAGTTTTCAACCTTCTCATTTTCTGATTTGGTGCTCATAGATGCAAAATATTTCGTTCGAGAAAGAGCAAAATATAGTTGGCCATGACCGAAAACTGGCATTTTTAAAAATATTCAAATTTTTTCAAAAGTCTGACCTTGGGATCTGTTAATCGTTACTGAAAATGCCAATCGGAGAGGATCTTGCGTACGTTTAAATTTAAAAGACACTATTGCTATCTGAAGGTATTAGAGATATTCGAGGCATTAAAATGGTTTGACTGTCATTTAAATCAGAAATAATTTTTACTTCAATAATACTTTTTAGTAGTTTTGTAAAAATTAATCCGGTTCCGTTGTATAAGCCTTTCGAAATAAATAAATTTCATAACAGCGTAACAACAGCTGTGTTTTGCTGAAATGTTCAAAAAATGCGTTAATAAAATAGTCCGTTCAAAAATAAACAAAGCTTATTGAATAAAGATAGCCATTTTACCGTGTTTTTATTAACTTCGATTCTTGTTTGTGGGTTTGTTTGTGGGTTTGTCAGGGACAAATATTGCAATCGATTTTTAACTAACTTCCCGACTAGCTAGATATTTGAAATTTTCAGAACAGCTCACAACACGGTGACAATACATTTTTCTAATAATTTTAGTCAACTATTTCAAGTCCCGCTGCCTTCGGCAGCGCTTATATGTTTCGGCTGAAAATTTATTTAACTAACTTCCCGACTAGCTAGACATTTGAAACTTTCAGAATAGTTCAGAACAGGGTGAAAATGCATTTTCTTAAAACCTTTAGCCAACTGTTTCGGGTTCCTGCTGCCTTCGGCAGCGTTATCAGTACAAAGCTTGCAATCGATTTTTCACTAACTTTCCGACTAGCTAGACATTTGAAAATTTCAGGACAGCTGACAACACAGTGACAATACATTTTTCTAATAATTTTAGTCAACTATTTCAAGTCCTGCTGCCTTCGGCAGCGCTTATATGATTCGACAGAAAATTTATTTAACCAACTTCCCGACTAGCTAGACATTTGAAACTTTCAGAATAGTTCAGAACACGGTGAAAATGCATTTTCTTAAAAGCTTTAGCCAACTGTTTCGGGTTCCTGCTGCCTTCGGCAGCGTTATCAGTACTAAGCTTGCAATCGATTTTTCACTAACTTTCCGACTATCTGGACATTTGAAACTTTCAGGACAGTTCATAACACGGTGACAATACATTTTTCTAATAATTTTAGTCAACTACTTCAGGTCCCACTGCCTTCGGCAGCGCTTATATTATTCGACAGAAAATTTATTTAACTAACTTCCCGATTAGCTAGACATTTGAAACTTTCAGAATAGTTCAGAACACGGTGAAAATGCATTTTTTTAAATACCTTTAGCCAACTGTTTCGGGTTCCTGCTGCCTTCAGCAGCGTTACCAGCACAAAGCTTGCCATCGATTTTTCACTAACTTCCCAACTAGCTAGATATTTGAAACTTTCAGGATAGCTCAGAACACGGTGGCAATACATTTTGTTTTAATACTTTTAGTCAACTGCTTCAGGTCCCTACTGCCTTCGGCAGCGTTCATATGATTCAACAGAAAATTTATTTAACTAACTTCTCGAGTAGCTAGACATTTGAAACTTTCGGAACAGTTCAGAATACGGTGAAAATGCTTTTTAAAAATATTTTTATCCAATTGCTTCGGGACCCTGCTGCCTTCGGCAGCGTTTCCAATACAAAGCTTGCAATCAACTTTTAACTAACTTCCCGGCTAGATAGCCATTTGAAACTTTTATAATAGCTCAAAAGACGATAGCAAGGAATTTTTTTAATACTTTTATCCAATTGCTGGTGTTCCGGCTGCCTTCAGTAGCGTTTATATGATTCAACAGAAAATTAAAAAACATGGTTTATAAAATTTTTTTTATCTTATAATTATTTTTTCTTTCAATTCATATAGTAGATCCGCGAATTTTTCTATGACGCTAGTTTTTGTATGAATTACTTTTTGAACAAGAGGAAGCTGTTTGCGTTATTTTAAATAAATCGAAAACGTAATACACTTTTAAGAAAGTTTTTACAAATCATTGATTAAAATTAAATTCCATATTACTGCGTAAATTATCAGCAGAGTTTTTTTTTAGCTTACACTATAAATCTAAAAAATTTGTTCTTCCATGATGTAACTATCATATCATATCGACAAAATTTTAATATTTTTTAGCCTAAGTTGTGTGTAAATGAAATAATATTTTGAGACTTGATAGTTTAACTTTTTTAATTATCACATACGTATTTAATATTATAGTATTTTTTCTCCACTTGTCAAGAATAATTATATTAAGCATAGGGATTGTAAATAAATTTCCGCAATGAAAGCTCAAAATTACTAAATTTTAAACGTTGAAATCCTATAGCTGCATTCTTATTTAAAATTCAATAGAAAAGTTAAACGAAATTTTTTAAAAAAGTAAATCGAAAACGGAACTGAAAAATGGGATAAAAATGTCTTTGAAAATGTTGAAATTCTTCCATTTGTAGGAATCTCTTTTTTTAGCGATAACATACATACCAGCGAATATTCATCTTTTGAAAACTTACTATATATTCGGATGAAAATCGACTGATGTTCAAAACGTATGAGTTTTTCTCTTTTCAGAAATATTGATAAAACGATTTAAGAATTGAATTTCTCCTGGTATAGAATTGAAATAAATTCCTATTTTTCCACTAAATATAAAGTACGGCGAAGAACCATGTTATGCATAACGATGGAAGAACTAAAATTTACTTCATTCGAATTTTTGTTAAATATGTTTTGCTATATGTTATATTATACTATTTAAATGCGATATTTATCTTATTCAAAATTTCACATTTTTTCCATAGTATATGCTTTTTAGGTCATTTTATATATGTATTTATTAAATTTACTTATTTTTATTTAACAATTAAATAGGAATTTTTATTAATAGATATTTTCAAACTATATACTAGGTCTGTCCAATAAATACGCGAACTAAGGCCATAAAAAGTTTATTTTGCAAAATTTAGTCTACATCGATTTTGTCCCCTTCAAAGTACTCTCCATTCGTTGCTATGCACTTATTCCATCTTCTTTTCCACTGTTCAAAGCACCCTTGGAAGTTCTCGGCAGTCAGGCCTTATAGTTTTCTCGTCGTTCCTTGCTTTATTGTGCCCACATCGTCCCAGTGATGTCCCCTCATCACATTTTTGCATTTTGGGAATAAAAAAAAGTCGCATGGGATGAGATCTGGCGAATAAGGAGGATGATCAAGGATGGTGATTGAATTTTTTGCCAGAAACTGGCGAACAATCGATGCTGAATGTGCAGGTGCATTGTCATGGTGAAGGATCCATCCATCGCCTTGAGTCAAATTTCGTCGCATACGACGCACCCGGTCTCTCAAACGCTTTAGAACTGTAAGAAAAATAATTTATCATTTTCGTCAATTTCCATTTTCGACACACGGTAAAAACAAGGACAACAGAAACTAACACAACTGGCACAATACGTGCAGCTCGACGATCTGCCATGCACTGATGGTTCATTGGGTCTCAGGCAACTAGCACCGCTAGTGAGCGAGGCTATAGTCCGCGTCATAGCCGACAGATGGCACCAGTTCGCGTATTTATTGGACAGACCTCGTAAATATTTCTGTCAGCAGAGGTGAGGGTCAAAGACTAATTGTTAATTTAAAGAATTTTTATTTATTTAACAAAAATAAGCACTTTATGTTCAATCAAGTAAATTTTTTTAAACACGATTAGTTTCATCTAATCATTATTACTGTACAGGAAATTTGTGGTAAAATTACAAAATAAAAATATATTTTAAAATAGAAATGAATGTTTTACTTTGTAAATAACAAAACTTTCAATGCCACATAAAAAGAAAAATGAACTTTTTATACATAAAATCGAATACATTTTCTGTTATTTGTACATAAGTTCGATTCTGTTTATGTTAAATCTACAGTTATTAAAAACTAAACGAATCATTATTTCCTACAATATAACCAGGTTTCAAATGAAGCAAACGCAATTCGTCTGAATGTCTCTTAGCTCTAATTTAATGAATTCTTAAATATATTTCCAAGTATTCTAACTAACGATTTTAATTTTCTCCATTACAGGAAAAATCATTTTTCACAAAATGGCTTCAATTATAAAATACATGCTTTTATAACTCTTGTAATAAATGAAAAGTTACATTGAAACACCAAAAAAAAAAAAAAAAAAAAAAAACTTGTATGTTGTGGCCATCACAAAACTTTCTTCTATATCTTCTGTATGACAGTGCTAACTACCTTTTAATATGGTGTAAGAGAATAAGACCCTCCCCCCCCCTTCCTGTAGATAACGATCTACAGGGGGTGGCGGGTAAGACTGATTGACTGCACGTAAGTCTTGAATCTTGATAAAATTTCCTTCATGGGTGCCTTTTTAAGGGATTAAAGTCCGTATTTACGCGAGTTTCGGAGATAACAAATGAAAACTCCAAACAGCTAAGTAGACGAGCGTGTCTTTGGATCGAACTCGAGTAGTTCAGTCGGTTTTAATATTCCTAGCAAGGACAGGAACCATTGCGTATGACTAGGATCATCCAGAAATTAAGTTTCCCAAGGCCCGTAAAAACAAACAAAACATAATTAGCTGGAAAAGTGTATTGTAAAAGATACGGCAATATTTCAGCTTCTTCTCAATACATTAACCATCTGGATTGGAACAGTTATCATTCCGTGGTATACGTTTTTGTGGTCTGATGTCATGAAAGACTGTCGTCTGGGAATGGAACCATTAGTCCTGGACCTGGGAAGACCAGTGTTACTGGTGTCCACTGGTCTTCATCAGTAGAAAAATTGTAACTAGACAGAGATTTCTTTAGGGGCAAAAACAGGTGGAAAACGTGAGACCAAATTTGGCAAAATAAAGCGTAGGGTTAAATAGCTCACAGGGAAAATTCTGCAGCAGATTTTTTGTGGAATTTGCCGTATGCGAATGAGCTTTGTCGTGGATCAACACAACGTAAGCACTGAAGAAGAGACATAGAGTCTTTTGTCCTGAATGGTTCGTTGCACTTTCTGTAGTGTTGCGTAGTAACGTTCAGCGTTCACCTAGCATTCCTCCGAAAAAGTCAATGAGTAAAATGCCCTAATTATTCGAGAAGACCGCGCACATCAATTGTCGTGAGTATACAGTCTATTTGAACTTAGTCTGTCGCGGAAATCTGCTGTAACGCCGTATTGCATTCACTGTTGCTGCGAACCGACTGTGATCACAGCGCTATTCATCATGAATATTTTGCCTGCTTTCAGAAAAATCCTAACACCAACGACGAACCATTTGCTTTCTCATCACAACCGGTCCATACACTAAACACAATTGACGATGAATTATGATTGGTACTACTTTCTGTACGTTCGAACACTTTATCATGGACTTCATGGTCCTCTGTACATAACTCTAATACAGAAGGCAATTTCTCCATTCGCCGTCGTCGGGGAAAGAAATAAGATTCAACATATTCGCATGCTTCAATGATGTTAATGTAAGCAATTGGGAAGTTACAACTTCCGAGTATGATAGCCTCACCCAAAATCTACCCAACTTGTGTCTTCACGATTTATGCTTTCTGCAGAGCTATCTTTTAGCGATGTGTTAGAAACTTATTATGTAAATTACCCTAGCAGTTCTCTTATGTATGTTCCTTTCACATATGCATCACAAAAATATTGTCTTGTGAAACTTAATTAAAAGGAATTGCAATGTATTATACATTTTTTTTAATTAAAAAACTTCTACAAGGGATAAAAAAAAAAAAAAAAAAAAAAAAAAAAACTGCATTGATCATGCTAACAAGCCCAGTAAAAGTAAATATGTTTCATTTCGCCAAGAAATGTAATGTTCTACGTAAGTATAATGACGACTTCTTGAAATTTGGTTTTACATTCACAAGGAAAAAAAAAAAAAAAAAGAAAAACTGTTTTCGAGTTTATGGTATTTGGTTCTAAATTATCTAATAGTGAAACAGTATCTTTGAAGAAAAGAGGAAGACCTAATTTCATTTTGTAATTACCAAGATTTAATTTCAAAACTTTCAGAAATATCGATTAATTCTTCCTAGATTAATCTTAAATATGATAATCTCACAATATTTCAAAAGGCTCATAATGCGTTATTAAATTCTCCCATATCTTATTTATGCGATTTCGGATTTTCGGCTTTGTCTAACATAAAAACAAAATATCTGATGTGGACACCACATGACTTCCTTATGCACCCAACGGAATATACATATTGTTATGAAAACATTGATATTTTTGTGTGAGGTAACTGATTCGTAAATAAACAAGCAGGTTACAACCACACACACACACACACACACACACACACAAAAAAAAAAAAAAAAAAAAACTGAAAAACTGCTACTCTAACCACAAAAGGATAGGATTAAGATTATATTATTATATAGGATTAAGATTATATATACCAACATAGCATATATACCAACCGATTATATATACCAACAATTATATATAACAAATATACTAGTTATTACATAATCTCTCATTGGTAAATTCATAGCTTAGAGTTTAATGAAAGTCATTGGAGTATAGATGGCCTACTTTTGTTCTCTTTGCCCAAAATTAGAGGTGAAAAACGATACATTTTACCGAAACAATTAATTCAGTTAAAACTGGAAAAGATTTAATAATTCTGGCTATCCTGAAACAATATTTGCCGCTAAATTTGATCGCTAATCGCTAAGTCGCCACGTTTGTAATCAACGCTGATTTTTGTCTTGGCAACGATTTTGGCGATTTTATGTCGAATTTGGAAACTTGGCGAAAATGTTTAGTTCAGGGTTATCAAAGTTTGAAAGTTCTAACTTCAGTAAGAACAGAATTCTGGAAATTTCCAGAAAGATTCATTGGTTTATAGAGCTGAACTAAATTCTTCGAACATTCTTTAAATGACAAACAATACTAAAACGAAATAAAGTGCATTCATCGACTAGAATCTGCTTATATATTAAGAATTACTTTCTACACTCAAAAATGTCGGCAACTTTTATAACAATATCATTACGTGCTGAATGTTCCTTAAAGTGCATTCGTCGACTAGAACCTGCTTATGTCATTAAAAATTATTTTCTACACGCAACAACGTCGACAACTTTCATAAAAATACCAATACAGGCTCTATTTAAGAGCTGAATATTCATTAATTAGCTTATTTTGAAATTTCTATGATGGCAAGTCATCTATAATAATTAATGGCCAAAACCTTTGTATATTTTGCCATTATGAATATAATTTTTGCAAATATATCCAAAACGGAAAGTCACAGAAAGACAAAAAAGGGAGGTGCACAACTAGATGTTATAACAAACCTATATACCAATTTGCAACATTCTACGTCCAACCGTTTTTGATACATACACACATACAGACGTCACGAAAAATCGTGTAAAGTAACGTATCTCTAAAATGAGAGCTTGTATTAAGGCGAAACTTGCAGATGTGCAACTAGACATCATGTCAGTCACACATACAAATTTACAACATTCTACGATGATTCGTTTTTGAACTACACGAGATATAAAATCCTTTTCGCAAATCAGGCTTACAATACTTCCTTATACTTTGTATAAGATTTCCTCGTAATGGGATTTCATTTCATATTTCATTAAAAATTATTATCATGTGCTATCTTTATGAAATATATTTTAAATACATCAATCAATTAATCAAAGTAACATTCTTTAAAATTTATCTTATTAGTCTGCGCAAAATTTCTTCTACTTTCTTGGGGAAAAAAATAGGTGAAAAAAAATAAAAAAAATTAAATCAAGAGGTTCAAAATATATTTTCAGTGGGTGATAATAACCATTATTGGCAATTGTAAAATAGTGTTAATAAAAAAATTAAATATTTGGAAAAAAAAAAATATATATGATCATTATTATTGAAGAATCCAAATAAACATTAAAAATAATGAGTTCTTTTGTGCAGTAGTTTGAAAACTGTAATGATATGAAAACTATTATAGTTTAAAACTATTAATAGAAAACTGTATAGTTTATATAGTTTTCATATCATTATAGTTTTCATATCATTATCATTGAAAACATACTACTATTACCCTTAATAATACAGTAAAATACCGTAGATATATACCTTTAATTACAAAAGTCATAGTAAACAAAGAAAGTCTGACTTGCAAACAAAGTAAAGTCACATATTTTTATTTTGTTGAAATTAAGTCTATTAAAAATATTTTAAATTACGAGTTATAACATTTTATGCTAAAATATTCTGAAGCATTTTTTTTATAAAAAGATTTTTATACAAAAAATATTGATTACGTATATAAATTTTATCGGGTTTGTATAATTTTTTCCAGCCTAAAATCATAATAAGAATAACTAGACTTTTAAGAAAATTATTGAAAATATCTATATTAAATAATAAAAATTCAAACTATAACTATTTATGGGTGATAGAATAAGTTACAGATTCTAATAATTTGATGCATTCAAATTTAGAAACTTTTTTTTTTTTTTTAATAATTGTACTTTTATTAAATTTTCAGATAATATTTAGATAGTTACTATTATTCTCTGATCTCACTGACTTAATTTAATTGACTTTTCTTTATTATTGCAGTTGCTTCTCTTTTCAACTTTGGTGGTTTGTTTTAGAATGTCACATTTTACAGTTACTGACTTCTAATCAGAAAGTTGAATGAATAGTACATACTTCAGGAGATTAAAAAAAAAAAATCTATTAACTGCTACTCGACCATAAAGAATAGAAAAAAATAAAATAAAATAAATTTTGTTAAAAGAAGTTTTCTTATCCAAGATTCATAAGGGTTTGGAAAAAATGATGCTGTAATATATATTTGAGAACTTCAATATTTGATCAATTCTGAACGAAAAGCGAAACGTAAGAGAAATTTAGTATGGAAAACTCCTTATTTGTTATGCTACAATAAAAGAGTTTTATTTTTAGGGAGGTATTTTGTAAGGCAAAGTAATTTTATATGCTCTTTTCTGTTACAAAAAAATCTAGGTTTAAACGATTGTTGTTAAATAATATTGAAATTTAGTTCTATCGATTGTACTTTTGATAGTGATAGACTGAGAAGTAAAATCCAACAAATTAAAAATAGATAAATAAATAAATAAATGAAAAATGAAATAGGATCTTTGTAGAACGGTCAGAAATAAGTTCTGAAAACAATTTAAAAATTCGGTTACCCTACCAGCAAACTAATATCTCTGTTATCATCCGAAATTGTGTCATCTGACCACTCAAAACACCAATTAACGTTTTAATGAATCCGAAATGAAAGTTCGGTTAATGGAAGAGAAAATCCAATTATTAGACAAAACAATAAATTTTTAAATGCCAAAAAAAAAAAAAAAAAAAGAAAGGAAAAAGAGATGAGAACGAAGGGGGTAGCGTGATAGAAACAGGAAGCAGATATTTTACTGTCTCTCTCTCGTAAAACAATCTGATGTGGACACCACATGACTTCCTTATACATTCATTGAAATATACATATTGTTATAAAACATTGGCATTTTGTGCGGGGTAACTGATTCGCAAATAAACAGGCAGGTTCCAATAAATGAACTTTCCTGAAAACGAGCCAAGAAAACTATAATAGGATTATATACACCAGAGAACAAATGCAGCATGTTCTGGAATAGTAATCCACAGCTTATTATAGAATCTCTCATAGTCAAATGCACGGCTTAGAATTCAGTGAAATTCGATCGAGTATAGATGGTCTACTTTAGTTTTCTTTGGTGAAAATTATTAGCAAGAAACGATACATTATAACAATTAACTACGTTAAAATTGAGAAAGAGTTTATTAATTCTGGCTATCCTGAAATAATATTTTCTTCCAGATTTGGTCACTAATCTCACAAAGTCGCCAAGTTTTTCGCCAAAACAGATATTGGTCTTGGCGGCTGGGAGAACAAATTTGACCAAAATTTGTAGTTCAAGGTTGCCAAAGTTTGGAATCTCTAATGTGAATAGGAACAGAGTTCTGGAATTTTCCGTAAAGATTAATTAGTTTCTAGTGCAGAACTAACATCCTAGAAAATTCTACAAATGATTAACAAAGCATTAGAGGCTATGAACAAGGCTATTAAAAAAGAAGAGTCATTATTGATGATTGTAGACTAGAACTTGCCTATTTCTTTATGTGTTATTTTCTATACTGTATTAGAGAAAAAGTGAAAACAGATGGTAGTTTTTTCATTTCCAAGAAAGACAATGCTTAAAAAATCAATTTGTAACATGTTTAGAGCTTGAAAGATATTTAGAAAAAGTATTTCTTCAAAAACAGTGCGGCGACGATTAAATGAAGCAGGTTTAAATGTCAGAAGTTTTGTAAAAAAAATCATTATTAACAAAGAGAATTAAGATAACAAGGCTTCGCTAGAACCCAATAATTAACTGACCATTTTATAATTTTTTTGGACCACATATTAATTTCCCTGTTGGAAATGTCATAAGGCTGAAAGAGCAACGATTTGAAGAAACTATTTGGACGTTGTCAAATAGAATACTTTTACTAATCCGAAGTTTTTAAATAATAACTTCGTTAATTAAGATGATAGAAATTTTTAACCAAGAGAAATGTCTTCCTGATAGAGAAAATATAAAAAATGCATCTGCATAAAAAAAAAAAAAAAAAAAAAAAAAAAAAAAGCGATTCAGTAAGTGATAATAAATGTAATCAGTTATAAAATAATGATTTTTCTATTTTTTATAGATATGAATATATACTTAGCGAAATTTTCAATATGCCCATCTTTACTTTGGATAAACTTATTTTAGTAAGTATAGTGACAGCAAGCGCAGCGTTTGTTGGTTTTTATTTAGCGAAATTTTCAATATGCCCATCTTTACTTTGAATAAACCTATTTTAATGAGTAAGTATAGTGACAGCAAGCGTAGCGTTCGTTGATTTTTATTCGGAATATAACTGAAGGTATGTAGTTTACACAAACCTAACTATTTTGTATTTGTAACGTACTTGTCAATATACTACTACATAAAGAAAAGAAAATCTGTATAGCATATTTATAATATGTAAGAAAAGCACCTATAAACTAGTGATGTGTGTTGAAGGACTCTTTAAAAAAACACGTGAAAGCATCAGGAAGTGTTGTAGCTTTCACGTTGCACTTGTGCCTACATTTTACTTTCTGCCCCCCCCCGAAATTCTGTTGCGTGTTTTTACATTTTATGGTATTATTTAACATTTATTATTATTATTTTTGTAATTAAATGATTTGATCTGTATTGAAAAATATATTATTCGGCTTAGAGTGAAATATCTTGCATTTTTGACTAACTAAGTTGACTTAAATCTTAATTCAGTCATATTGTTCCTTTATAATCATACTTTATGCAAAAACAGGGACTCTCTGTACAGATAAATATACTACAAAAATGAATTTTTTTTTTTTTTTTTTTTTTTTTTTTAATGTTTGATTAGAAAGAAAATGTCTTGCGTGATATATTCTGAGTAATAAAGATAATGTAATTCTAGGAAATGTGAAAACTTTATTCCCGCTCTTTATTTACTTAATATATCAGCAGTAAGTTTTCAAACTATTACACTTGAAACAAACTATAGTTTTAAATGAGGCATGTGGAAATACGGTATTCCCGATCTTCCATCATATAAAATTTGCCAGCTACGTGGAAAATTTGGGAAATCCGATAACGGTTATTGATTCGATTTGGAAATCCTATCCTTTATGAGGCTCTGCAGCCAAACATTTTTCATTCTTTAGTAGTAAAGTACAGCAGAATATGTTGTTATGTATTGGTTAACTTTGTCCTAATAAATTACAGATAAATCCATAAAAGACTTATTCAAGGATCTTAGTATTAGTTCCGTGGTTTCAGAAACTTCCATGAGGGATATGTTTATTTGGCTTTTCTGTATACAAGAAGTAGTTAATAATTCTATTATTTTCGCAAAAAGTAATTTATTAGCGCAGGTGATTATTTATCTTCGTCATATTGACGTATACAGATTTGTAATACATGGAGGAAAAAGTAATTATTTAACAATGCATTAAATATCTAATTTTTAGCACTTTCTAAGAAAAAGTATTTATGAATTAGGATGATCTGTCTATCCGCGTCCTAATTTCCCTAAATATATATATATATTTAATTATTTGAAACAAATATATGTTATTCAGGTTTAGTATAGAATGTTTCTTATTGAAAATCTTACCTATAGCATGTCTTATTTGTGTACATAGCCTCATAGAAGAATTCGAATGTATTACGAATTAAGGTATGTTTTATAACACATTTTAAATTTTTTATACTGCAGTAATCACAAAAAATTTAACTTGTTTTTTTGAGAAACAATAAAAAGGAGTAGAATGATGTATTCTGAATATTTTACTTACAGGGTTACACAAAATTAATTGGATTCTTTATGGATTAAAGGCGGAAATTCCTAGAGATTTATTTTCAGTTGTGCTATGGGTTTTTAATAACCAAAATAAACTGTAATATATAATCACAGAAATAAGATATATTGAATTAGCCTTTTCTGCGCAGAACATTTGCGGGATAATATCTTCCTATCTAATATGATTTTCAGAGAAATCTCATAAATAAAATCATTGAAAATTTTCAGCCCCCCCCCTTAAAAATATATTTAAACCTTTAATATTTGAATAATAATTTAAACTTTAGAAAAGAAGCTTTTCCGGTGCTAAGTTAAAAAATTCTTAGAATTAAATTATTCATATATTAAAAATTAATTATATCCTAAAAAGTGACAGAATAAAATTACCATATCACAATACATAACATAAATTCCATAGTTAATAAACGTATCTACAAAATAAATAAAAAAGAATAATGTTCATTCTATTCATAATGAAAAAAAATCCTATCTATCAGATATGTATGCATAATAGAGTGCGCCAAACCACCGTCTTGCCGATTAGTAACCATGGAAAGCTGTGAAAACTGGTTTTAAATTCTTCCAAATATACTACTAAATATGAGATTTACTGCATATGTTTCACCACAAAATGTTAATATTTTTTCAATTTCTTTAAGAAAATATGCCTTTCAAGTGCATTAGGTTAAATTTTTGTAGCCGAAAGCGAAATCGTTAACAGCCGAATTTAAGCGTTGAGTCTGGGTTAATTAATCGGATAACACCTTACGTCACTATTCTACATTTGGTCAAAATTTAATCGCATCTGAACCACGCTAGAGAAATATGTTACAGTCGGCAGCAAAATTATTGAAGCACTAGCAATAATTCCTACTTAAAAGGTGAGTACCTAATACTGCTTTTTCAAATAAATATTTGTCGATCTTACAAGGAAACATTCAAAAGATGTCGTTTTCAGAAAATACTGAAAAAAATATACGTGATTCTACTCTTCATAAAACACCAGAAAGTGAAAAAATTATAGGCAGAAATGAATTATAGCTAGAGACCCTAAATAAAATAATAGGCCGGCGCATCACCGCCATTTTTTTGCCTCCGAAGAGGACAGCATTCCCGCTTGGCGTCCTTATAACTTCCCTAATGATTTTAAGAAATCTTGATTTGAAGCTAATCTGGTCAAGATAAGAGCAATAAGCAGCAATAATATTCCTAAAAACACATTTTTTTCACAGTACATTCTCAGGATGTCATTTTATTCTGAGGATATCCTATGGATGTACTGGGGTAAGATGTGTTTCTTTTACAAAATGTCGCCAAAACTCAAATACACAGTAATAGAAGGTCTGTGAACACTTTATATTCACTTCTTGAATGATTATAGCAGTTTATCGCTAAACGAACTCCCATACCATAGTTTACTTAACTAAAATTATGAAATATAATAAAACAAGTTACTCTAAAGTAACGTAAGACGATAAAATTTTTTTTTTGTCGTTTGTTTATCAGAGAAACGCGCTGGGTACATGCGGCAACCCTAAGGCAACAAAATGCCTGATGCGCCAGCTCGTATATATAGGAGCCTTAATTATAGCGATCACAAAAAGTTATCAAAATTAAGCATATTTTTTTCAATATTTTTTGAAGACGATACCTTTTGAATGTTTCCTTGTTAGTCTTATGCTGATATAAAAAAATAAGTTGATGATAAAAATTAACGATCAAACTAATTATAAATATATGAAAAATGTGGGTGTGTGCTTCAATAATTTTGCTGCCTACTGTACACGATATAACGGTTAAGTTAGGTGATTATTATTATTATTTGTTTTTATGCAATACGAATCGCATGATTTTTTTTTTTTTTTTTTTTTATGTGCATGTGTATTTTAAGTTTGTGATGCAGTAGGGAGGAGGTCTCAACATTCGCAACGATTGGTCGTAGAAAAAATCTTCCAATTACAAAATGTTTTAAAAAAAATCAAGCATTTATGATTTGGTATGTTTAAATTTAAACAATATATTTTTAAAATATTACAAAAAACTAACTTTTTACGCAGTCCAAAGTCCCTATAGTCATATATGATAAACGTTGACACTTATTCTAACAAATATAACACAAAAAGTTTCATGTCTGTGCACCCAAAATCGACCAAGGTATTTAGTTTCGAAGTTTAAGATGCTTCTACAATTTTTTCTACTTCAGAAAAGGGTCAGGTAAAAACCTTTAATTAGCCTGAGAAATCTCAATTTAAATCTTTCGCAGAGGGGATGGCGCCCTTGCTTCAATAATCTCCCAGAAGTATTAACTTTACTGAACATGGATTTAGTCATTGTGATTATTCAAATATGTTTTATATAAATAAGAATATGATAAGGAAAACTTTCCAATCATTAAATGGCTGGAGAAATACGAAATAAATACATTTCCAGAAAATTAAACCAAATATTTGATACTGAGGTAATGATATCGTAGCTTGCGACTTATCAATGGATAATGATTTTGTTTTACACGTCAATGAAGAATTAAAAGACAATTGTATTTAAATGCTGACGAGGGAGATAAAAATGAAGTTTAATTTTCTCCGATTTCTTACGGAAGAAGTGAACATTCTTAGTAACTTATTTT
Source organism: Salticus scenicus (assembly GCA_963930645.1). Taxonomy (NCBI): domain Eukaryota; kingdom Metazoa; phylum Arthropoda; class Arachnida; order Araneae; family Salticidae; genus Salticus; species Salticus scenicus. Next base: position 352,231,546 of record OZ005652.1, read on the forward strand.
CCCCAGGGAAAAAAAAAAAATGTAGTGGATCGTGGATTTCGTCGACTAGAACTTGCTTAGTTCTTAAGAATTACTTTCTACACGCTAAAATGGCCACGTTTTTTTTTATCAGTATCATTACAGGCTCTATCTACGGGCTGAATTAAAGGAAATACATTCGTCGACTAGGACCTACTTCTGTCTTAAAGAATCAATTTCTACACGCTAAAATGTCGACAACTTTCACAACAATAAAATTACGGGCTCTATCTTTAGGCTGAATATTCATCAAATAAAGTGCATTCGTCGACAAGAACCATGCTTATGTCTTTAAGCATAACTTTCTACACGCAAAAATATCTTCAGTTTTCATAACAATACGAGTATCATTACTACCTGTATATAAGTAGATTTTTTTGAAATCCCTATGATGTTAGGTCATATTAAATGGCCAAAATTTGGCATATATAATGGTCAAATTGTCTAGGAAAAGAATGAGGAACCTAATTAAGTACATTATATAACCATTTAAAAATTATGAATTATTTATAGATAGTTATCTTTCTATTACGCGTATTTTTAATAACAGATATTGAAGAAATCTCACTTTTTTTTTGGTAGATTGGACACACTTAACTCTTGGTTTTAGTGAATGCTTTCATCGGTAGGGTAAATATGGGGTAGGACTTTCTTGAACGACACCCCCCTCCCCCCACAGAGAGCATTCGTCATCATCGGTGGGTTTTATATTGTATTAACCATAGATTTATGTGACTATGTCAGTAAAATTCATCATTGAATTACAATACCTGGGAAACAACATTTAATTTAAAATTTAAAGTTTAACATCTGGATTCTGAAGTATTTATTAATTCTTTGTAGCATAAAAAAATACTTTGTCAAAATACATAAAATAACACATTATTATCATCCATTTGGAATCAAAATTCCAAGACACAAATGTAAAATTTACTTATGCCTTGTCCGTGTAATTCTTGTGTGCATAATATTTGTTTTAAACGTGAAAAACTAATAATTTAGAATTTCCCTTTTGCTAAAAAATAAGTCAATGTGCATTACAATCTGAAAGGTTAATAAATGTAGTACTTATAGATTAAAAATTGAAATTTATTTGATATTTTATAAAATAAAGATATTCGAGAAAAATGGAAAATGGATAGTGATACAACATTTGATTTTTACGATTTATTGTAATGAAATTTTAAAATCAATTTCATTTTATACAGTTTATTGTAAACTGAATTGACGTAATAAAACTGCTAAATAGACTAAAAGATAAAAGACAAATTGTACTAATCGTTTTTTATTTACATATATGCTATATTCCTTAACACTTCCATCTTACGTTACGCTTAAATAGTAAAATGTATTTAAAAGATATAAGACATATGTGGTTTTCAAACAATTTGTTAGAATTTAACCGCATTTGTATGCGTTCTATTTTACGAATTTCAAGTATTTCTGTTTTACGAATTGTTTGAAGGAGTATTTTGTATATTTTACTTATCCTAATGGCGCAAACGATGAGTTTTTAATAAAGACGGATTGTAAGCACGCACGTTATTCTTTATTTCTCACTTCAGTCCTATTAATTTCTCTTTGAATCAACTCATTTTTAAACGGATTGCGTTCTAAACTTTTCAGAAATTAATGTCAGCATGAAACGGAGCTTGACTAATTTGACTTTGTTAAATTGCATTTCAACAGCTCAGACATAGATTCATTTTGAGTGCTGTTACAATTCGTGTGTTCTTCTTTAAAGGCAAATTTCTAAATCTTAATACTGGGTTTTTGTGTTTATAAAATATATTAAATTAATGTCAGTTTTATTTAGCATGAACTGAAATGTTAGAAGAGTGTTTATGCGAAAACAAACAAACAAACAGAAGATACGTTATTTTTAAGTCAGAGAATAAATCTGTACTGATAAGTATAAAGGATTTAAGTCCATATTCTTGATTTTTCAGGAGACGAAAAATAAAGTTAAACTAACTAAAAACTAATCAGAAGAATCGATTAGGAAAAAGGGATTATGTTAATTTATACCCTTTATACCATTCAGTGACTGTCAATCTTCATTTAACAAAGGGAAAAAATTGAATTAAATATTTTATACCAAAGATTAATGCTAAATTTCTGTCTTGAATCATTTTTTACCAATGAATTTTCTCAAAGACTGAATGACATGGATTTAAATCCTTTATACCAATCGATAGAAAAAAATTTTCTGAGTCTGACTATGTGCATAACTCAAAATCGACATTTTTGGACTTAAATCCTTTATACTTATCAGTACAGAAATGTTTGAAGTAGGTTAAGTGGGTGTAGGGGTACCGACTAATTGTCTACGAGTGGGATTCTGTCTTGGGTAGAATGCCCTGTATGGGAGTCTTTCTAAGGGATCATAGATCATATTCACGTAAATTTCCGAGAAAGTACCGGAAAACTCGAGCATATAATTTGATCTGTGTCTGAACCCGTTTACCAGGTTCAAGAGTAGAATCTCTCTAGGTTGTAGTAGGAAAATTATATAGATAAAAAAAATAAAAATGGATATGTTAATTGAATCAAGATGTTTTTTCATGATTATGTACAAAGGTTGCATAGTATAATGACAGCCCGAAATTAGAGCCCCTAAATAAAATAATAGGCCGGCGCATCACGGCCATTTTCTTGCCTCCGAAGAGGACAGCATTCCCGCTTGGCGTCCTTATCGCTTCCCTAATGATTTTAAGAAATCTTGATCTGAAGCTAATCCGGTCAAGATAAGAGCAATAAGCAACAATAATATTCCTAAAAACACATTTTTTTCACATCAGGATGCCATTTTATTCTGAGTATATCCTATGAATGTAGTGGGGTAAGATGTGTTGTGAGGGCGGTTTCCGTTTCTTTTACAAAATGTCGCCAAAACTCAAATACACACTAATAGAAGGTCTGTGAACACTTTATATTCAATTCTTGAATGATTATAGCAGTTTATCGCTAAACAAACTTCCATATCATAGTTTACTTAGCTAAAATTATGAAATATAATAAAACAAGTTACTCTAAAGTAACGTAAGACGATAAAAAAATATGTTTGTCGTTTGTTTATCAGAGAAAAGCGCTGGGTACATGTGGCAACCCTAAGGCAACAAAATGCCTGATGCGCCAGCTCGTATATATAGGAGCCTTACCCGAAATGTGGCATCATTAGCTTAACTAAACTATATTAAAATACACTGACATTGATTTATTCCGAATGCAGATAAAATTTATTTGTTATTCTTTGACAATGTATATGATGCAAAACTGATTTCGATATTTGCAAAATAAATGAGGTGCATTTAAGTCTGTTTTTATTATTATTTTTATAATTTTCATGAAATACATAAGATAGAACTAAAATGTTAGAAGATTGTTTAGATTAAAGAAAAAAAAAGGAGGTCATTTTAAAATATAGGAATTTGTATTAAAAATATGAATATACGAAGCAGCCAAAATTTATGCGTTTTAAGCTTTTTTTTAGTTCCCCATCATACTACAGGTATGGGGAACTTAGGTAATCGTGAAAATTTTCGACCTCGGTTTTTTGACTTTTCTACACGATTTCAGGTGTGAGGAATCCGAAAATGACAAAATTTCTATGGTGTCTGTCTGTCTGTAGGGTGTCTGTTAGTGGGTTAGTGTGTTAGTCCGTTAGTTTGTTAGTCTGTGTACACGATATCTCAAGAACAAATTGACGCAGAGAGGTCAGATCAGTTTTAAAATATTACTTTCGACACTGGCAAGAACCCTATTCATTTGCAACATTCGAATTTAAAAACTTCGTAAGTTATTAGAAATTTAAGATTTTCTTAACATGGGAGAATAGGACAAAAATTCACTTAAACGTGCATTAAATGGAAACATTTTACTGTAAAAATGTCAGACCAGTTTTAAAATATCGGTTTTGATGCCGAAATGAACATTAGTAACTATAAATATGCTACTCTGAAAATTTTGCAAGTTATTGGAAATTTACGAATTTCTTAACATGGCGGTATAGGGAAAATTTTCACATAAACGTCAATTTTGAGAGATATTTTCATCGTAAAGATGTCAGACTACTTTTGAAATATTATTTAGGACACTGGCATGAATATTAATGACTATGAATTTTCCAATATAAAAATTTCGTAAGTTATTGGAAATTTACGAATTTCTTAACATGGCAGAATAGAGAAAATTTCACATAAACGTCAATCTTGAGGGATATTTTCATCGTAAAGATGTCAAACCACTTTAGAAATATTATTTAGGATACTGGCATGAATATCATAGACTATGATTTTTTCCAATTTAAAAAATTCGTAAGTTATTTGGAATTTACGATTTACTTAACATATCAGAATAAGGCAAAATTGAGCATAAACTTCCATTTTGAGGATCATAAATACATTAGACAACTTCAAAATTACATTTATAATATTTGTTTGAACATGATTGAATACAAATATTGTAATAGGAAAATTTCGTAAATTATTCGTAATTTACGATTTTATCAACATAACGAAATTGTAAATTTTTCATATAAATATGAATTTTGAGGATTATTGCATTGGAAATAGTAGCATGAAAACTAAACAACGGAATTGACCCAGATAAAATAAATTAATAGATTAGAATAAGATAAATATATCGAAGTGAACGGTGGATAGCCTATTAGGCGGGGATTTCATTCTGTCACTGTGTCAAGCTTTGGTCAAATTCATTTCTTTTAACATGATTGTAATATGCCTCGCACTAGAAATTTCTGAGACCATGAATATGATGGGGAACTGAGCAGAGTCCACCTATGCCAACTAGTTTTATATTAATCCAGCTCGAAATGCCACAGGATTAGCAACATTTGACTATAGTAAAATATATTTCAAACGCTCTAGCGTAGATTTACTCTGAATGCAGTTACAGTGTATTTATTGTTCTTTAAAATTGTATATTTTAATACAAGATAATACTTAGTTCTGGTATTTCCAAAATACCGTCATTTCATTTAAATCTGCTATATTTGGGATAAATACAAATAAAACTAGTTGGCATTGGTTGACTCTGCTGAGGTCCTCATAATATATTTGTTCTCATAAATTCCTACTACAGGGCTTACTACATTTATTGTAAGAGAAATGAATTTGGTGAATCGCTCGAAACAGTCGCAGATTTGAAATACCTTACTTAGTAAAGTAGACTTAGTTAGATACATTTACCTTATGGTTAATTTGTTGATTAGTTTTCGTAAGGTTATTTTCGTATTTTAGTTTCCCTACTATTTACAATGCAATGATCCCATAGTACAAGTTTATGAGAAATATTGCTACACTATATATCAATAAATATTTGAACACTTTCGAATGTAGACGTTTTGTCAAATATCTAGAAAAGTTCCGCAGGAAATATTTTGAAACTTTGAAACTCAATAAAGAATAAGAAACATGCTATACTTCATATATTTCAGCAAAAAGTTTTTTCTGAGGAAGGAAAGAGGACCAGTAAAAAATTAAAAGTCAAAATGTTTTGGATCACTCTGTAAAAAGTAATGCTCCAAATACGTTTTGGCTATAGTATGTAATTATGAGAACTCTTTAATTATCTGTATAATTTTTTATTAGGTTTCCTCATATATTCATGGAGATATAAAGGATTTTTTAAACAATTTCAAAAACAATTACCACTTTTTAAATTCTAACACATAGTGCATTAGACTCAGTGCAAATCCATTTTTAGGAAACTTGGCATACTATATTAGATACATTATACTTCAATCAGAATGTAAAAATGTTAGATGTCTTAAGAAATATCAGTACTTTTACTCAATAGTTTTTAATTACACATGCGCAAGCTTTTAAAAAAATTCATTTTCATAATTCAATAGCCTAACGTACTCAGCTATTTATATGAAAGCCTCAAACAAATATCGTGTAAATTCATAATGTTATGAGAGATAAAATGAACAGAATTTCGGTTCCTTTCAAAATAAAAGGTAAATTATAAGGGGTTTTACTCGCATTTTAATTTTGATACAATCAATGTCCTAATCATAATACAGTGTTCACAGATTGTAAATAAATATTGATAAAACACCTATCATCTCCCCCGCCCCCCCTTTTTAGTTCCCCATCATACTATAGGTATGGGGAACTTAGGTAATCGTGAAATTTTTCGACCTCGGTTTTTTGACTTTTCTACACGTTTTCAGGTGTGAGGAATCCGAAAATGACAAAATTTCTATGGTGTCTGTCTGTAGAGTGTCTGTTAGTTTGTTAGTCTGTTAGTCTGTTAGTCTGTTAGTGTGTTAGTCTGTTACTGGGTCAGTCCGTTAGTTTGTTAGTCTGTGTACACGATATCTCAAGAACAAATTGTCGCAGAGAAGTCAGATCAGTTTTAAAATATTACTTTCAACACTGGCAAGAACCCTATTCATTTGCAACATTCGATTTTAAAAACTTCGTAAGTTATTCGAAATTTACGATTTTCTTAACATGGGAGAATAGGACAAAAAATCACTTAAACGTGCATTAAATGAAAACTTTTTACTGTAAAAATGTCAGACCAGTTTTAAAATATCAGTTTTGATGCCGGAATGAACATCATTAACTATAAATAGGCTACTTTGAAAATTTCGCAAGTTACTGGAAATTTACGAATTTCTTAACATGGCAGTATAAGGGAACATTTCACATAAACTTCAATTTTGAGAGATATTTTCATCGTAAAGATGTCAGACTACTTTTGAAACATTATTTAGGACACTGGCATGAATATTAATGACTATGAATTTCCAATATAAAGATTTCGTAAGTTATTGGAAATTTACGAATTTCTTAACATGGCTGAATAGAGCAAAATTTCACATAAACGTCAATCTTGAGGGATATTTTCATCGTAAAGATGTCAAACCACTTTCGAAATAATATTTAGGATACTGGCATGAATATCATAGACTATGATTTTTCCAATTTAAAAAATTCGTAAGTTATTTGGAATTTACGATTTATTTAACATGTCAGAATAAAGCAAAATTGAGCATAAACTTCCATTTTGAGGATCCTAAATACGTTAGACAACTTCAAAATTACGTTTATGATATTTGTTTGAACATGATTGAATACAAATATTCTAATAGGAAAATTTCGTAAATTAATCGTAATTTACGATTTTATCAACATAGCGAAATTGTAAATTTTTCATATAAATATGAATTTTGAGGATTATTGCATTGGAAATAGTAGCATGAAAACTAAACAACGGAATTGACCCCGATAAAATAAATTAATAGATTAGAATAAGATAAATATATCGAAGTGAACGATGGATAGCCTATTAGGCGGGGATTTCATTCTGTCACTGTATGAAGCTTTGGTCAAATTGATTTTTTTTAACATTATTGCCGAAACGTCAGTGGAGGCCGTCTGTTGAGACTCAAAACGGTTTTGGGCTGTGTCTGTCTGTCTGTCGCGCGATAGCGGCCGCCAAAAAAGCGCTATTTACTTGAAATTTGGTACACATGTTAACGAGCCCCACGAAATCAGCTGTATAGTTTTTGGTATGTATTTCATTTGTAGTTCGTATACAGGGACACGCCAAAGTTTTTCTTATCATTACGGTCTATGTTAGAAATTTATATGTATCACGATAGCGGCAACAAAAATCACGCTATTGACTTGCAATTTGGTACACGTGTTCATGTGCCCCGCGAAATCTGCTGTATAGTTTTGGGTGTATATTCCATTTGAAATTTGTGTACAGGGACACGCCAAAGTTTTTCTTATCATTATGGCCTATGGGAGGAATTTGTATGTACCGCGATAGCGGCCACAAAAATCACGCTATTGACTTGCAATTTGGTACACGTGTTCATGAGCCCAACGGAATCAGCTGTATAGTTTTAGGTGTGTATTCCATTTGTAGTTCGTGTACAGGGACACGGCAAAAATTTTTTATGATTACGGCCTATGGAAGAATCTGTATGTACCGCGATAGCCACCGCAAAAATCAAGCTATTGACTTCCAATTTTTGCCGAAGTGTGAATGGAGGCCCTCTGTTGGGACTCAAAAGGATTTTGGATTCCGTCTGTCTGTCTGTCTGTCATGCGATAGCGGCCGCAAAAAACACGCTATTGACTTGAAATTTTGTACACATGTTCATGATGCCCACGAAATTAGCTGTATAGTTTTCGGTGTGCATTCCGTTTGTAAGTTCGTGTACAGGGACACGCCAAAGTTTTTTTAACCATTACGGCCTATGGGAAGAATTTGTATGTACCGCGATATCGGTCCCCAAAATAACGCTATTGACTTGCAATTTGGTACACATATTAATGAGCCCATTAAGCAAGCATTTGACGAAACTGATATAGATCTGAGACTGACCGCCTTGGGGAAAATAATGCTCCTTTTATACATTTCTATCGAAAACAGACTGTTCTGGAAAATTCTCGTATCACATCAGCCAATGAGATTAGAGCTTCCATATTTGGTATATCCCTAATAAGGATTTTCTCGCCAAGATCGCCAAAAAAATCGCCAAGGAGGGAAACAGTCGCCAAATTTGGCGCCAAATTTTTTTTTTCCCTTATAGGAGCTTTTTAATGCGCTTTTAAAGGAAAATTTGTCTATTTTAACGCTAAAACAACTATAAAGGCACAAAATTAGCATTTTATCAACTTACTAAACCTCTTTGAAAGAATTTATACAAAAATAAATGCAATTATTTACAATTTCGTAACACTTTATATCATATACAAATAGGTATACAAAGAGAGATACAACGGGAGTTTGAGGGGGGCTGCCGCCCCCCTCAGGAATGTATTTGATTTTGGTAATAAGTCGATCGAATCAATATATACTATTATATAATAAGGAATAAATAAAAATGACCTATTGAATAATGTCTGATGCAAATAGGACGTTGAGGCTCCTTATCTGCAGATCCACTAGTAATATGTCTCGCACTAGAAATTTCTGAGAACATAAATATGATGGGGAACTGAGCAGAGTCCACCTATGCCAACTAGTTTTTAGAGGAACTGAAATTCTGTTCATTCAATCTCGCATAACTCTTTGAACTTACACGGATATTTGTTTCGGGTTTTCATACACACACTAGCCAATGAATTAGAAACCGGTAAGAGTTTCTACAAATGCTCACTGGAGCGAAGGTATGCAAAACCTGTTGCAAACTTTTGGGAAATGTTCCGTTTGAGTGGAAGTGGTCCCCTGGTGTTACTTGAGGATAATCGAAATACCACGCAGCACCTGAACATATTGATAGATTAAATGCATCCCTCAATGTTACATTTTTACTCCGAAGTTAACGGATACTTTGTGCTCGATAATGCAACCATACATCGTTGCAGAATCGTTCGAGATTGGTTCAGTGATCTAATTTCTAACAGTTTCCCTAGATGCTGCAAAGCCCGGATCTTAATCCAATAGAAAATGTTTGGGACATGTTTGAAAGGAGTATCCGTCAGCAATCTCCTCTTCCATCCAATTTACAGGATCTTAAAGTCTGTGTAGCCAATGTATGGTAAACTCTGGACATAAATGCACCCCAGAAGCTTGTAGATTCGCTGCCCACACGAATACTGGCTGTTATTCATGCAAAAGAAGGTCCAATAAAATATTAATTTAAAGGTTTCTTATTCATTTTCCAGTGTGTGTATAAAGAGCTCAATACTTTTGGCTATTAAATTAGAGAAAAAGAATTTTTTAAAAGCTTGCACATGCGTAGTTAAGAATTATTTAGTAAAAAGCTCATATTTTGCCAGATATTTAACGTTTTTGAATTCTGACTGCAATATGTCTAATGTAGCATACCAAGTTTCCTAAAAATGGCTTTGCATTGGGTCTAATACACTAAGTTTTATAATAAAAAAAAATGGTATTTTTTGCAATATTTTAAAGAAGCCACTATATATCAATAAATATATGTTGCAGCCACATAAAAATTTATACAGATAATTAGAAAACTCCTTATAATCACATGCTACAGCAAAAACATATTTCAAGCCTTAAGTTTTACAGGGTGACCCAAAGTATTTTGATTTTAGTTTAATTTTTTACTAGTCCTCTTTTTTTTTTCAGGAATTTTTTTTTCTGGAATATATGAGGTATAACAGGTTCCGTATTCTCCCAAAGTTTAAAGATATTTCCTAAAGAATTTTTGTAGATATTTGACAAAACGTCGTTCAAAATAGAATGTCAATAGTTAATAATGAAGTTTTCATCAGCATCATAACTGATTTTTTAAAGTTGATCTGTCACCTTTTCAATAAAAGTGTTCTTTTTAATGAATGTTACGAGAAATTTTGCCCTATATTCTTCTATGTTATGAGAATTCTTAAACTTTTAATAACTAACTAAGTTTTTAAATTAGAATAGAATCAATAGGATTCTTTCCAGCATCATAAGGGATATTTTGAAACTAATCTGATCTTTCTAATTTGATTATTTGTTTTATAGAGAATGTGTACACAGACTAACATAATAACAAACTGTCTAACTTACAGACGGACATCACACCCAGTTTGTGATTTTCGGATTTCTCACTCCTCAGAACGTGTAAAAAAAAAAAAAAAAAAAAAAAAAAAAGAATATATATGTAATACCTAAGTTACCGCTACCAATAGTATGATAGGAAATAAAAAAAACAACAACGTTGTTATGATTAAATCATATGATAAAAATTCAAATTCTTTTAAAAAATATTGATTTATTAATGCCAAGATAGCTTTAATGATTATTATAAAGTCTTTTCTTAATTAATGCAACAAAAAATGGTGCGTGATTAGTTCAACTCTATTGAAATATATTTCAAAAGTTTTAACATAGATTTAGTCTCAATGCAATTATAACCTGTTTTCTATTATTTAAAGACAGTCTTGTAAATTTTAATGCAAGTTGATCCTGAATTTTGATATTTGAAAAAAAAAAAAAAAAAAAAGTAAATTTAAATGTTTTATTTGGAATTGAAATACGTAAACCAATTAAATGTATACGAATTAAACATATTAATACGTGTACAAACTGAAATATTAGATGACTGTTAAAAAAAAAAAAAAAAAGAAATAAAATTGCATCCCAAGTTATTATTAAATCACAGCAGGAAAATCTTTTCAAAAATATGGATATGCTGATATCCAAAATGCTTGAATAAGTATGTTTAAAACTGTGCAAAATTAAAAAATAGCTCGAAATGGCTCAGGATTAAATTAGCTGCATTGAAATATATATCACAATTCAATTTCTAGCTACAAAATTTTTCGCTCTGAATAAAATGATTTGAATTTCATTTTCAAATTTATTAATCAATCCAGTTGATGTGAAAAATTTATTTTCTTAATCTCTCTAGAAATCCAATGTAATTGGTGCTTTTCTTGAGTAAATGATATACAGCGCGTGTAAAAACGTTTCGGCTTGTTGGAAATTCTCTGAGTTTTTTTAAATAAGAAAAATAAAAATGCTTCAAACTGGTAGGCATATTTATTTGTAACTCCAGGAAATAAATTGAATACACAAAATTTTTAATTGATGAGCAAGATAGTAAAAATTAAATAGAAAATGGAAAACTGCACACTAAGAAATTTTTGCAAAATTCAGAATATTGATCGTTAAATTGTACGGCCAGCTCCCTTTTTCGAGTATAAAGACCAGTACCCGTATTTGTAACAAATTGTTGTAAAATTGAGAGTACTGACACTTTTTAAAGGGTTACATCCCTTTTTCGAAAAAAAAAAAAAAAAAAATGACAGTTTTTCAGGCGTGACTTTAATTTTATGATCACTGTCTGGAAACTGCCGTTTTCTAGTACGCAATTTTTTACAGTGTGCCTAATTTGACCGTGTAAAAACTTTAAGGAGACTAATAAAAATTTAATAATATTTTTTCATAGATTAATTTAATGCTCCAAAATCATTTTTATGATTTTGAATACAAACGTTATAAGGTTTGTTGAATGAAAATAAGTCCAAAAAATGTTTATTTTATTGACTTTTTTGTTTCTAATAATGCCAAGAGTAAAACAATTAGCAGAATTTTAAACAAGAGAAAACGTTATTCTTTCGTCATCAAGATTGAATACTCAAATCGGACTAGATCAGACTACTAGTAGTCAGAGTAGACGAAAAGATTAGATAATAAATGTTGCAAATAATTTCTTAAATTTGAATGATAAATAATACAAGATGGACACCGGAGATTGGCTAAATGCTTTATCATCCAGAGATAAAAGAAGAGTTTTAATACTTTTCCACTCTTCTTATGCTTTCCACAGGAAAATGATTATGTATGGATATTATTGAGAAAACAGGATTAAATGCTTATAGAAAAACTATTTGCATCATTATTAAAAGAGCTGGCAATTTGATGAATGAAGCGAAACTTGAATCCCGCATTATTATTGGTACATGAAATGCAATGTTTGTCATTCGCTCAAAAACTAATGACTTGGGAAAATCGATGGCTCTAGGTAGGTTTCTGTGACAAAAAAAAAAAAGTACGTAAATGGTCCTGATATTTCGAAGAATACTGTATTCCATGTCTATATAAGCGTCAAACAAGACCATTCCAGAAGTTTTCAATAAAGTTGAGAGATAGGCTTCTAGATATCCAATCTAAAACTTGAATATTTTTACACTGAAACCAGGATCTCACTATTTGATTTTTGTGGGGTATTATCCTGTTATCAAGTCCATTTTTTCTCCAACCAAATCAGTTGTATTTGACAGTAAGTGGCCATTCTCGTATGGGAAATATATATATATATATGTAACGTATCGTTCTCTAGTTGATGAATGAATGACAGTCACTCAAATAAATATTCCATAATAGTTCATGCAGTCGTTTTATTGAAGACAATCATTTTACGCTTTATTAACAGTCAATCAATCTGAGCACGCTGACATACAGATCCGTAGACGAGTCGGGCCGAAAACGCCCCGTTAACGGCGGAACTGCGAATCAATCCCTCTCCTGGGACCGTTAAAATAAACTTTTTATTGACGTGAACTAATTAAGCAAACGCTTCCATGAAAAAGGCGCCGATTTTCGGGTGCTCCCGCTTAAATATGGATATTTGGGGGCGAAGCCAAACTCCTAATATGAATTCTTATTGGATAATTAAGTGAGCTAAAATCCAGCCCACATTCTCTCATTGGTTGACCCGGATATCCAGGATTTCGTATTTCGCAATGCCTTGCCGCTTATTTCGACTATTGCATAATTTTGATTATGAAACTTATTCTAACTCCGATTCCCGCGCTACGACGTGTTTTGATGAAAAACTAACTTTACTGGGGCTCTAAAATAGAATTCTCACAAAGTTGTTCTTAAAATTAAGATTTATTCTGAGCTAATACTATTAAGATATCACTTAATATTAATTTAATTTAAATACTAATTTAGAATCTTGCTTATTTTATCCTTTCATATCCCCCCCTCCAAGCCGACGCTCCCCCATACTTGCCTGCAAGTATGTGGGAAGACCCCAGAGAAAGAAGATATTTCAGGAAACACTTTTGTCTAGGTTATCATTTTTAAGTAGGAGTTATATCCCTTTATTTTTAAGAAAAATTAATTTTTCTTTTTTCTTTTTTAATTTATTTACTTGTATGTTGGACTGGTCAACGTGCTCGCCTGATACATATAATAGTGTTTACAGCACTTGTTTTCAAACATAAGAAAAGTTTAATATAATGTATGAAAACGTATGACATACTGTACGAAAAAAAAATTATAACATAACATGTTTGCCGAAGTAACATATTTGACAAGATATATTTCTTTCTTAAAACTAGTTTGTGTTGAGGAAAGTCTTTGAAAACATGAAGTTCCTTTTGGCCATTAAAAGTTTTTGAATGTCTTGAATAATAACCATTGATCTTTGACAATAAATAATTGTTGATTAAAGTCTGATCTTCTTGGTTATTGAGTCCATATATAATATGTATAACAATAATTATAACACTGTAACTTTAACAGCACATTGTAAACAAATGTCATTCTTTGTGTATCTTTTTAATAATGCAAAGATCTTTTAATAAAACATAAAGTATATGAAAAACAATTATATCATAGTATATTTTTAAGAATTTCTAGAAACTTTATTTACATACTAACACAAATAATTTTTTCATAAATATAACATTTAACAAACACATAAAACTATTTAATAAACACTATAGTGTTAAATCAACTCTAATAATACTACTAATACTAAGAATACCAGTACTACTAGCATTTTCTTTTTACAAACTATTTACAGAATACCAACTTAATCACTTTCTGTTAGTAATTAATTGTTTTAAACTACTACATTGGTATCAACATAGAGTTTGGTTAGCCATTGGCAAGCCAAAAAAAAAAAAAAAAAAAAAAAAAAAAAAAATGTTTTGTGGGTAATTTGACCTTTGAAATTGTGAGAAGTCAAGTCTTTCCAAAAAGGTGAGTTGGGATAAAGGTGGAAACTGGCGAATTTCTACAGAGGGCAAAATCAAATCATTTTTCCCGTGCTCTCTGATCACTTTACAGCGGTGAAGATCAGGAGATCAGGAGAATAATAAATAAAAAATATACATGGGGCATGGAGTTGATCCTTAACTAAAATTATTCATGACTTAATTTGAATTTTTGAGGATTATTATAGTATCTTAACTTAGATGAATGAACAATCTCTGACTTTCTTTTAAAATGGGGACTGGGTTTGTCTATTTAAAATTAACTTCAGATATTTGTTTTAAGATTGTATAAGGGCCTGAATAAGGTGAACTTAACTTACGTGTGTTGGGATATTGGAATTCTTCATAAATAATTTCATCACCAACTTTTAACACCAACTTTTTAATTTAAGAGGGAGAAATCGAGCATCATATCGGATTTTGTTTTTTTTATGGTATTGTATTGTTTTTTCTTTTGCTATTTTTCTAGCTTCATCAATTGAAGGATAGTAACTATTGTTTACTAATATTGGATCATATGGTAATTCTCCTAATAATAAATAACTAGGTGGGAATTGAGTTACAGAGTGAGGTGTTAAGTTATATTGATTTAAAACTTCACCAATTAATTTTGTCCAGGGAATTTTGTTTGAAGAAGAATTAACCTTAAACTTTAGACGCTTAATAATAGTCTGATTGAGGCGCTCGACTTTCCCGTTGCATTCGGGATGATGGCTACTTGTTAACAAATTTTTTGTATCATAATTTCGAAGGAATTTTTTGAAACGGGATGCCGTGAATGCTGCATGCCTATCTGTTAACAATTTTTTAGGTACTTGAATTTGAAAAAGTTGTTTTAAAAAGTTTGTATAAGTTTCAGTGGTAACGCTTTAATGGAAATCCCCACACATAACGGGTTGCATGGTCCACGACCAAATGCAAATATTTTTTTGTAGAATTATAGTAGTTAAACCCACCAACAGTGTCCAAAGACAAACATTCAAAAGGTTTATCTGTTGGAGGTACTTGCTGTAATGAACCAAACCGTTTTTGTCTACATTTTTTATTTATTTGACAGGTATGACAATGTTTTACAAAATTTTCAATATCTTTATTAATATTAGGCAAATAATACTGTGGTGTAATTAAACTTATCATTTTATAAATTCCTGGATGTCCAAATTGAGTGTGGGTTTTCTCTAGGAGGGGTAATCTTAATGACATCGGGACTATTATCTTATACAAACCTTCATTTTAATTACAATTACATCTTCAATTTCAAGAATTTTCTTAATGTTAATACCTATGTTTTCTTTTTTCTGGTTTTCTTTAATTTCATTTAAGTCTAGGAGGTGTACATGGTGTGACACATTTTCCAAAACAGGCGATCTAGATAGCATACCAACTTTAATATTTGTTGATCCTTTTTGATATTTAATTTCATAGTCAAACATACTAAGTTTAAGGGACCAGCGGAATAATCTTCCTCTTAAATTTTTAAAATTTTTTAACCAAGTGAGAGACGCATGATCCGTATGTATGACAAATTTTTGACCTTGCAAATAATGATAAAAGTTATCTAAGGCATCAATAATTGCTAAACATTCTAATTCCGTAATTGCATATATATATTTTTAATAATCTCGTAAATTTCTTGAACGATATGCCACTGGGTGTAAAGTACCATTCACATCTGCCTGTTTAACAACACATCCCACACCATGACTCGAGGCGTCAACAAATAAATGACAGGGAGTTCTGGAATCATAAAGTCTTAAAATAAGTTTACTTATAAGAGTATTTTTTAGTTTTTGGAAGATTTTTCACATTTCTGGTCCCAAACATAGGGGACATTTTTCTTTAATAAATTATTTAAAGGAGCTCTTGTTTCGGCATATTTTGGAATAAATCTAGCATAAACGTTAACTGATCCCAAAACTCTCTGTAATTCCTTGAAATTTTTTGGCTGTTTCAAAATTTTTATCACTTCAATGTTTGGATTATCAGGGGTAATTAGGCCATTAGTTATTTCATATCCTAAAAAATTAATTTTTGTTTTGACAAAATTGCATTTTGATAGTTTTAATTTTAAGTTTTCTTTAACACATATATCAAAAAGTTGTTGTAGGTGTTGGAAGTGTTCATCTTCTGACTGTGAAAATACAATTTTATCATCAAAATAATTACAGGCAAAGTCTATTTTGTATTTATTTAAGATCCTTCTAATGGTTCGATTGAAGATAGCAGGGGCATTTTTAAGCCCAAAGGGAAGGTATTTCCACTCATATAATCCGAAAGTTGTAGCAAAGGCCAATTTTTCAGTATCTTTTGGGTGAATAGGAATGTGCCAATATCCACTTGCCAAGTCAAGAGTGGAAAAAATTTTTGCTTTAGCTAGTTTATCTAACAAAGTATCTATTCTGGGAAGTGGTTCAGCATCTGTTTTAGTGATTGAATTGAGTTTACGGAAGTCAATACATAATCGCGTCTTTTTTCCTTCCTCCCGTTTATACACGAAAGTTACAGGTGCGGAATAAGGTGAACAACTTTCTTTTATAATACCGGCCTGTAATAAATTTTGATTTTGGGTTTTAATTTCCTCTTCTTCCTTAGGGGAAGTTCTATATGCTCTGAGAGAAATAGGTAAATCAGAAGTTAAATGAATCCTTTGTGGTTCAATATGAATTCTTCCAACATCATATTTAGATTTTGCAAAAATTTGGACATATTTTGATAATAAAGTAGGAAGTTTTCCTTCTCTAGCAGACTGAGGATTTACGTGGTTCTCAGTGGCTTGAGTGTACTTGAACTCCCTTACTCTATTGTTTGTTGGAATATTAAAAATTTTCCTTTGAATACTGGCATTTTCACTTTCAGAAGTTATATGTAAAGTTTGTGTACATTTAGATATATTTTTTAACAATGTGAGAATGGTATTATTTTGTTTTACCAGTTTTTTAGCACAATCAATATTCAATTAAAACAGACAACAATGTGGTAAGCTAAGGAGAGCATAAGGTAAGTTATTATCTAATATAAACATTTCAATATTTTTTGTAATATTACCAATTTGTAATTTAAAGTAACATTTTTCTCGAATTGTCAGTATCCCCTGTGTTTGAATGACGTGTAATGGTGAGACCTTTTTAGTTTGAAGTTTAAATTTATGGACAAAATGTTGAGGAATAATGCTTAAGCTGCTGCCCGTATCGAAGATTAAAGGAATGGTAGAGTACGATTCTGGATTTTTAACACCTTGATTAGTTTGCTTGTTTTTTCTTTGGATATCCTAGTATATAATGCGACCGGTCGCTGCAAACTGTCAATAGGTGTTATTTGTACCATCTGTTGTATTATCTACCACTGTTGACTCTTCTGTGACATGAGTTGGATTTTCTTGTTTGAAAGGGCATTCACAATGCCAATGAAAGGCATTAGGGATGTTGAGTTTTGAACAATATTTACATGGGAGAGGAGGCAAAGTGCCTTGAAAGTGAATGTGTGTATTTGGGTTTGAAAAATAGGGTCTAGGCCCTCTTAGATTGGATCGAGTATTGTTTGTCCAATTTGGTCTATTTTGATTTGGGTATCCCATATGTGGTCTCTGCACATTAGGAAACCGGTAACTCCAGGGTTGTGGTCGGGGAGCATACTGAACTGGGTTTCTATTCTCCCTGTCTTGTGGATAGGTGAAACTTTGAAATTGACCTGGCAACTTGTTTGGAAGGGGATCAGCAGATTTTTCAGATATTTGCAGTTTATTTAATTTGTGGACAAGATCCCTCCATTCATTTATTGTTTTTGACGCATTAGCCACAACAAGTTGTCTTAAAGTCAGTGGCAATCCGTCGGTTAGTCCTTCCATGAGAAATTTGGGCTCTAGGCCTAATGCTCGCCCTACTTGGAGTTTTTTATGATAATATTCTGTGACATTTTCACCTGCTTTAAAGCAAATGCTCGAGAAATCTGTTAAAGATGTTTCCCCAGGTGTCGTGAATTCCTCTGTAAAAATTTCGACCAATTCCTCCCAATGAAGCATGTTTAAACTATTGTTTATGTACACTGTGAGGGCTTTACCCTTCAAAAATCTTTGTATATTACGGACTCGCCAAACCTCATCTTTTCCAGTCTCATTGCACCAGGCTTCGAAATACATTAGCCAGGCCGTCCACATCATGCCGTTTTCAGGACAAAAAGCAATGAGGACATTGTCTTCTCTTACAGTGGGAGATTTATTTACACTTACAGATTTCTTTACATCATCTGATTCATCTGCATTACTTATTGCTTTTACAAGTGTGTTTGGGGAGGACAGTTCACTCGCATCAAGTAAGTCATTTTCTAAATTTGTGTCTACAAGTAGATTTTCATCTGTACTCTTGGGGGGTGTCAATACACCTGTTGGGGTGTCACCTTTGGATATAGTTAATTTTATTCACAATTCAAAATTTTGAAAAAAAAGAAAACTCTTTTTTTTTTTTGAAACAGGTAAATTTTTTAATTTTGCGAATTAAATTGGGTATTTATTAATTATCACAGCTTTAGAATAACTATTCAATAAATTAAATATCACAATTAATATAAACAGTCTGCCCTTTTTTTTTTATCACAGTCATATCAATCACCTAAATAAATCCTACTAAAAATAAATATAAATAACACATAAATAAATCAAATTTATTGACGTTCAATATAAATAACACATGACAAAACTCCTTTCTGAAAAAAAAATTTTTTCTTAACTTTCTCTATAAATATTTATGACAATTTACTTTTAAATCTCTTAACATGAAATATAATAACCAAGTATGAAAATTTATTTTGTTTTATCTATTTATTTATCCTTATTTATTTATTATTATTATTATTATTATTATTATTATTATTATTATTATTATTATTATTATTATTTAAATCAATAATAAAAAAAAATTTAGCTTTCAATATAAGTACTTATAAAAATCTATTTTCTCTAAATTTAACATATGAAATATAATAAGTACTTTTGCAAACTTAATAAAAATCTGTATATTATTATTATTTTAAATCTTACAACAAGTATTTAAGCTTAAACAATTTCAATGCAAGTCATAAAATATATCGCGAACATAAAATAAACAATATTTAATAAACGATATTTAAGCACATAATTAATTTTTATTAATAAACTAAGATAAATATAACTTCAATAAAAATAACTGTTTAATTTATAAATCATCGTTCCTGACTAGAAATAAATGAATTCACTCACCCACTATCTTTTACACTGAGAAAAACAACAAAACAAAAAAAAAATTCTCTTTTTACTTGGTAGAGGAAAAGAAAAACTTTAATCAAAACATCTGCGCAAAAATGTGAAAGAGAAGCAGGTGTAACTATCAGGTGATGATCCAACGCGAAAAGGCCATCTGGTATACATCACGGCATTTGAGAAAGCGATCGGAACAACTTGAGTCAAAGTGGTGTAAGTCACGTCTGTCTCTTTTTTTTCATTCTACCGGCATTTGAGAAAGCAATCGGAACACTTGAAACAAAGTGGTGTAAGTCAGTCTCTGTTCTTTCTTCCTAAGGGCACTGTTTACAGATGATGAACTACTGTTGCTTGATATTTATGACTAGAGTCTGACATCGTCCGGCTTGGTTTGGCAAAGTCCTGTCTGGTTTGGAAAATTCCCCGCTGGTTTGGAAAAGTTCCGGTTCCAGGGGGTAGCATTCCAATATACTGCCATTCCATCCAATTTTTAAAAATTAAGATAAGGTGCTGAACACAATTCATTTCATGATGAATTGTTGGTTTTCCCCTACAGCTAGACCATCCTGTCGACTTTATTGTAACGTATCGTTCTCTAGTTGATGAGAATGACAGTCACTCAAATAAATATTCCATAATAGTTCATGCAGTCGTTTTATTGAAGACACTTAATCATTTTACACTTTATTAACAGTCAATCAATCTGAGCACGCTGACATACAGATCCGTAGACGAGTCGGGCCGAAAACGTCCCGTTAACGGCGGAACTGCAAATAAATCCCCCTCCTGGGATCGTTAAAAAAACTTTTTATTGACGTGAACTAATTAAGCAAACGCTTCCATGAAAAAGGCGCCGATTTTCGGGTGCTCCCGCTTAAATATGGATATTTGGGGGCGAGGCCAAACTCCTAATATGAATTCTTATTGGATAATTAAGTGAGCTAAAATCCAGCCCACATTCTCTCATTGGTTGACCCGGATATCCAGGATTTTGTATTTCGCAATGCCTTGCCGCTTATTTCGACTATTGCATAATTTTGATTATGAAACTTATTCTAACTCCGATTCCCGCGCTACGACGTGTTTTGCTGAAAAACTAACTTTACTGGGGCTCTAAAATAGAATTCTCACAAAGTTGTTCTTAAAATTAAGATTTATTCTGAGCTAATACTATTAAGATATCACTTAATATTAATTTAAATACTAATTTAGAATCTTGCTTATTTTATATAACCAAATTTAATTTTTAACAGCTCGCAAAACAAATGATATAACAAACCAACTCAACCAAATCCCAACAGAAAAACTCAAACTAAATTGAAATCCAGGGAAAAAAACAACCCAAGAAAGGAAGGAAGGAGGCAAGCGGCAAGACTTGTGACTTGCCTCTTGGGTTAAACTAATTTTATGCCGGCAACACTCCCCCAGCCTGTCAAGACAAGATTAGGAGACACATGGGTGAAAAAAAAGCAAAACCTCATAGCAAATAAAGAACAATGAAAGCATGAAATTTATTGATTGATTACGAGTCCACAATAAAAAGAACCCCGAAATGAATCAAATGAAACAATGATAAATTATTTTCCAGAAAAACAGAAACAGAAAACCTTCAAGAAAAACAAAAACACACAATGAACATAAAAAGTAATAAAACCAAAACCTAAATCTGCAAGAAAAAGTCACCCCGAAATGAAAGAGAGACAATTTAGACACAATCCATCCTGATGTATTGAAACACCAATCAGAAAAAATCAAATCAAATCAAAACACTAGCCACAAAAACTTAATTCAAAACACGAGCAAAACAGAGAATTTAACAGAAAAAAATGGTATTTTAGTGGTTAAATTGTATCATTCCTTGATAATTTATTTAATAACCAAATTTCAACCAATTAATTTTTGGAATAAAATTAAATGCAACAATCCTTCTTTCATTTTTTTTGAGTTTAATTCAACATCCCACCCAACCAACCAACCAACAACGCCACTCAAACTCCTTAATCAAACATCTGCCCACCCAACTATCACATTTTTTATTCTTTTATTATTTTTTAAATTCTTTTAACGCATAAGAGTTTTTTTTTTGTTTTGTTTTTTAAGGATATTTATATTTATATTTAAGGTTTCCTTAATAAGTTTATTGATGTTTTTATTGTTATATTTATCAGAACATAAATTATTGAATCGATATAAGTGATTAAAAATGATATTTCTGAAAACAGAGAGATGCAGGCATGCTTTAAAATGAGCAAACAAATTTACTTTAGAGTTAAAATCTTGTCTTTTGTCATAAATATCAATATGAATTTTATTATCATAGAAATAAATTTTAAGATGATTTTATCTTTATAGTCTTAATCAATTTTAAATTTGAAGGATAGTCTAAAGTAATTAAATCAGATGACTGGTTATAAATGAATAAATTGATGACATCATCAATGTATCGGTATAGTAACAGATTATCAAAAGTAACTTTGCACTCATAATAATATAGATAAAGATCAGCCAATAAACTCGAGCTGCATCTCCCTTGCGGGATGCACTCTTTTTGTAAATAAAGGAGGTTTTTGTGTAAAATATAGTTATTATAGATGATGAAATTAAGAAAAGTTTTAAATTTTTCAACATCAAAGTTATTATGTAATTTAATCTGATCTTTGTATTTAATGAATAGATTATTGATAATTTGATAAGTCAGATAAAATAATGTTATTAAACAGATCCTGAAAATCATAGTGATAATAGTTTCTACATTATCAAGGTTTTTGATATGGTTAATGAGTTGGTAACTATTTTTAAGGCAGCGAAAGTTTTGATCTTTACAAATGATGTTATAAACCTGTATCAGAATATCAAGAAGCAATTTATTGGCATTATTGTTGTATGTGTTACATCCAATAGTAACCGTTCTGAATTTAATAGGATCATTTATGGAACTTAGGTATTAGTACAATATAAGGATAGTTGAATTTATTTATTTCTCAAATAATTCATTTGCTAGCAAGTCCGTGCGAAAATTTCGCCCTTTATTTATCTCTTCGTTACCCTTTAAAATTTAAAATTATTATTATTATTTTATAGACGTTATTTTTTAGATCATCACGACATCATATAGACGCATATTTAATACATACATACACACACACACACATATATATATATATATATACGTATATATATCTTCCCACGTGAAAGCATATTTCATTTTATGCTTAAAAAAAAAAAAAAAAAAAAAAAAAAAAAAAAAGGCAACAATTAAAAATTTAAGTGTCTATTTTAAAGCTATGTCTATTTTCATATTGTAATTAATTTTAAAAAATCTAATCATAAATTCGTTATAAATAAGGTACCAAATGAAAGGTGCGATTTTTCTGAATCCGTCGGATTAAACAGCTTATCGATAAGACAATTAGATTTTTTTAAAATTAACTAAAGTATGAAAATTAGGTGGCAATTTTCGTTCACGTTCACACACAGAGTCCAAGGTAATCTCTTAGCCTTTTTAAGCTTGACAGAGTCAGTCAGTGATGAACGTAACTGTATATGCTGATATATTGGAGATATTAATTCACATATAATATGTATAAAGTTATATGGTCAATATAAATACTCTCTACGGGAATATTCTCGAACGTTTTCCTTGATGAAAATATTCTCCATAAAGATTAATACTGAGGTTTTTACACT
This sequence comes from Salticus scenicus, assembly GCA_963930645.1. Classification (NCBI taxonomy): domain Eukaryota; kingdom Metazoa; phylum Arthropoda; class Arachnida; order Araneae; family Salticidae; genus Salticus; species Salticus scenicus. The sequence continues at coordinate 352,254,940 of OZ005652.1, forward strand.
TATATTTACACAGAGAAAAGGGATTGATTTGAAGGCTCTACGATACTTTTTTGCACAATAAGGCTCATTATATCGGGATCTACATAGATTCCGAATCATTATGAATATCTGTGCCTAAACCGAGATTCGAACCCAGCACCTGGTAATTAAAAGCCAGTGTGTTAACTATTCCTCTATTACACAGGCCAGAAAAAAAGGTAGGAAAATCTAAATAATACTTGATGGCTTACAATACTGATTTTCGAAAACAACAAGATATTTATTTACAAGACCGAATAATACCGCAACATTTAATTTTTACTGCATCAGACAGTTCGAAATGCTTATAAAAAGTTTATTTCAAACACAATTTATTGATTTTTAAAGATATTTTGAACAGTTTTAAATGTAAAATTTATTTTTCTATTCAGTTAAAATTTCAAACCGTAATCAATATTTTTCTGTTTGTTTCTTTCTTTTATGTTTTGGGATATAACAGCTGGGCTGTTACTTTTTTTTTTTTTTTTTTTTTTTTGTTATTGCTGTTTTAAATCGGAAATATATAAAACGCCAAACCGATATTTTTTTTCGATATTTACGTTATTTTTTAAAGACTACATATCTGAAAATATTTTATTAAAAAATATAAAAATTAGTGGATTTATAAAACTGAACTAGTATGTCGTAGACACCATAAAACTTTTTTCAATATTTTTCAATAAAAGTTCATGCAGGGAAAATTATTTATTAAAATTATTATTTAAATAAATAATTATCTGTGAAAAATTTTTTCCATGAAGAATTGAGACGGTTTTCATCACACAGATGTATAGCATTGAACCTTCAAATAAAACTAATTTAATTTTATGTATAAGACATCTTTAAAAATGTGTTTCTACCTTTTTTTTCTTTTTCTTTTTTTTTTTTTCTTTTTGCGTGTGTGTGTGTAGGTAAATATGAAAAGACATCAATAATTATGTTTCAAATTATCACTGATCTATGTTTCAATCTTCCATTTTAAAGGTACTGATGAGTCCATTGAAAATATATCCATATAGAAAATTTTTATTCTAAGGTGGGATTTCTTCTATCCTGGGAAAGGGAAGAAACGATGCCCTTACAAACTTTCTGTTTCACTATTACTATTATAAATTTATTATTTTGATTTCACACTCAGAAGTAAAAGATATTTCTCATTATGTATATTTATACGAAAATTTGACCTATATGGCCACATTAAAAATGTTGAAAAAAAAAATAATAATAAGGGGAGGGATAGCAGCCCCCCTGTTGAGCGATTAATCCCCAAATGTAATCAGCACTAGTTTAGGTTACTATTCAACTGAATACCAAGTTTGATAAAATTCAGTTCATTGGTTTCTGTGATACAATGTCCACAATTTTTTTTTTACACATGAACACACCCAGACAAACAGTCATACATTTTCTAAAAAGGGTAAAATTCTGTTCAAGAAGTCTCAAAATATGTAGCTACATCGAAAACCGGAGACTGAAAAATTTCACAATTCTAATACAAGTGCTTTTTCTCATATAAATATAATAAAGTTAACAAGAAATCCTAACTATAGTGTCCAGCACTTGGAATTGAAAGCGAAGTAAAAAATAAAGAGATTGTAAAGTCCAAGTAAAAAAATAAAATAAAAATAAAAAAGTATTAAAAAATTGAAAAACAAGCTTTCATTGTAAAATGCACTAAAACTTCCGATACAAGGGAAATGGTTTAAAAGTAATTGGAAAATATTACACAGGCAAGAGAGAGACAGGTCTTTACCCTTGGAGCCTGAAATCATGTAAAACATAAAAGCAAAATCGGTTTGATGGAAATGGCTTAAAAGCAGACTGAAAGATTTATCCTAAACATAAAGAATAACGAAATTAAATAAAAAAGTATTTAAATATGCATTTACGGATTTGTCATTAACTGATGTGGTTACAGAACAACTTTTAACATATCAAATTTACAATCTTAAATGGGTATAAATAGTATTTATTAATATCCAGTCTACTGTATTGGGATTTAGCATAAATATAATACTATAGTATTATCATTCAGGTTTTTAGAATTAATGAGCTGTTAATGATTTCATCATATTTATAGGTAAATTGGGATAGTTGTTGGAATAAAAATTGCGCGTTTAAGAATGTGCACACACATATATATTATATATATATGTTACCGCTAAATCTCGAAAGCCGTTAATGTACACATTACCTATAGCTGTCTGAAGATTGACAGAAATGTTCCAAACTCAGAAAACTATTTCTTTTCATTTGCATGTCATGTTTCCTTTATCGGATATTAGACTGTTTAGAAGGAATGAGTGAGTTCCTTCCACCCCGACATTTGCATCTAAAAATAGAACTTGAATTGTGAAGTAGTGTATTCGATAGAACTCTGAATGTTTTCTTCTGTATTGTTCTCCAGTTTGGTTTTTCTCACGTAAGATTCAAGTAACCGGAGCTTTTTTTGTTCATCTCCATCCTTTTTTATTTGTTATTAATTAAACACGATGTAAAATAGAAGAGGAGAGTCATCTTTATTCTTCATATAGAATATATTCATTATTAATCAAAATGTCTTCAAATGTTTCTTTCAGAAACAAAATAAGCGAAGCTATAAGCACTGGCAATTAATTACCTGTAAAACAGACTACCCGAAAGGCCACAACAAAACCTCCATATGAATTATGGCTCGGTAGCAAACCAAACTTAAGTCATTTAAAACCCTTTGGCAGTAAAGCCTATACATACTTTTCCAAAAGTAAAAGGGGTAAATTCACAGAGTGAAACTCTGTGGGTAAATTAGACGACAAAGCGCAAGAAGGTATTTTTGTCGGCTACGACAACAACACCAAAGAGTATAGAATCTACATGGAAAATAATTACATAATACTTGCAAGAGCAGTTAAATTTATTGAAAACACAATAAACAGTTCAGGAGAAAATAATGAAATAGAATTAATTTCAAAATACTAAGACACAGAATCGAAAGTAGGGCGCAAAATTGTCAAAATTGACAAGAATTCACCAAACTAAAGGATAAAAAATGTACGCAATGACACTAATGAAGACTTAAGAAGATCAACGAGAACCAACAAAAGCGTGCTTCCAGATAGTTTAATATATCTAACAGAAAACGTTGAAACCAGTGAACCAAAAGATTGTAATGATTTTCTTAACATTACGAACCCACAAGAAATACAAAATTGGCTGAATGCTATGCAAGAAGAAATGAATTCTCTATAAGAAAATAAAACATTCACTTTAGTTAGACCTCAACCCGGACGAAAAATCATAGGGTCCAAATGGATATGCTAAGTCAAATGTGATTCCTCCGGAAAAATAGAGAAGTTTAAGGCCAGGTTAGTAGCTAAAGGGTTCAGCCAAAAATATGGCGAAGATTTTCATGAAAAATTTGCTTCAGTATTCTCACACAAGTTTTCTTGGCTAGTGCAACTTACAGAAAAGCAGAAATTCCCCACATGGACATAAAAACCGCGTTTTTAGATGGAGATCTAAAAGAAGCCATATACATGCAACAACCAGACGGATAAATTTTTCCAAGAAATGAAAATAAAGTTTGGAAGCCGGAAAAAGGTCTTCTATGGTTTTAAACAAGATGCCTGATCTTGGTTCTTGAAAATTAGTGAATCTCTTAAAGAATTAGGATTTAATCAGCGTACAGCAGATTAATGTTTATTTAGAAATAATGAAACAACAAATCCAATACACATAATCGTCTATGTCGATGACATCTTAATATCAGGATCTAAAAACCAGATAAATGAAACTACACAAACGCTTAGTGAAAACTATGAATTAAAAAATCTCGGGGTATAAATTATTACCTTGCCATAAATATACAAAAATAAAAACAAGGAGACTAGTTTATAAATCAAAAGACCAAAATAAATGAACTAGCAGATAAATTTAATCTAAAAAAGGCAAATCCTACAAACATACCGATGAATCTAGGCTATTTAAATTCCACATCCGATGAAAATGTACTTCCTAATAATACGAAATTCAGACAGGCTATCGGAACTTTTCTGTGCATAGCAACTATTTCAAGACCAGATATAGCTGCAGTAGTTAATATTCTCTGCAGGCGGAAGGAAAACCCCGGACAACAAGACAGGGATGATTCGGAAAACGTTTTTGGAAAAAAAAAAAAAAAAACTGAAAATTTTAATTTAACTATAAGTACGAATGAAAAACCTATCCTAACATGTTATGCCGGTGGTGGTTGGGCCGGAGATAAATCTGACAGAAAATCAATGACAGGCAACTTATTTCTACTAGGCATAACGCCAATTTGTTGGATTTCACGAAATCAAAATTGAATTGTTCTATCTTCAGCTGAAGTAGAGCTTGTTGCAGCTGCTAGTGCAGCACAAGAAGTATTATTCTTGATCAGAGTACTAGAGAACATTGACTTGCCGCAGAAACTGCCTGTAAAATTGTTTGACGACAACCAATCTGCTATAAAGATGATAGAATTTTCAAAATGCACTGCTTGCGCCAAGAACATAGACAGTAAGTACCATTGCATAAATCTAAGTGATGAAGGATTCAAAGTGAATCTAAGTGATAAAGGTATCATTAACACACAATATAAAGAAAGTAAATTAATGACTACTGATGCGTTAAGAAAACCTACTCCCAAAGCAACCTTTGTTAAACACTGACAAAACCTGCAAGTCCAGCCAGTTTATGAGTTTGAGGGGAAAGACAATAATGTTCCAAACTCAGAAAAACAGTTTCTTTTCATTTGTGTATCATGTTTCTTTTATTGGAAAGCAGAATGCTTAGAGGAACGTGCGCGTTCCTTTCTCCCCGACACTTGCATCTAAAAATAGAACTTGAAAGGTCAGGTGACGTATTCAATAGAATTCTGAACATTTTTCTTCTGTATTTTTTCTTCAGTTTAGTTTTAGTCATGTAAGATTCAAGTAACGGGAGCTTTTTCTGTTCATCTTCATTCTTTCTTTTTTTACTTTTTTATTAATTAAAAACGATGTAAAATATAACAGGAGGATCATCCTTATTCTTCGTGTAGAATATCGATTACTAATCAAAATGTCTTGAAGTGTTTCTTTTAGAAATAAAATTAGAAGATGCTGAAAGTGAATAAATTAGATATTCTCACCCGGAACACACTTCTTTAAAAGGCAAGCCTATTTTCCCTATTTGCCTATATTGAATATTTATTTAAATTTGTTTCTGTTTATTTTGTTTAATATGCTTTGCTACCGAAGTACAGAATTAATAGTATTTTTATTAAAAAAAATAACTGATTGGAATCATTTACAAAATAAGAGTTTTCCGTATTTTACCTAGATAATGTGCATATTAACGGCTTCCGAATCATTAAAGTCCAAAAGTTTATTTTTCTCATTTCATTTCCCTATTCCTTGCATTTCCTCCTCCACTGTTGGTTTGGCTTCGCCAGCGTCTTGGTTTCGCCAACTCCAAGTATGCAAGCAAACACTGACTTTGTAAAAAAAATGATGGATGGTTGGGTTTTACGTCGCACTAGTGCTGCGCATATGGGCAATTGGCGACGGTTTGGGACACACCCCTAGAGGTGGTCCGGAGACATGCCATCACAATTTTGATCCTCCACGGAAGTGTAAATAAAATGAAGAAGATCTTCTACGCAAACCTCTTTATTAAAGATTGGAAATACAACATTGTTTTAATGATAAAATGAGAGTATAACTCCGTAACTGAAGATGAAAATCAAATAAAAGTTTCCACGAGTGAGGAATCATCTCGAGATTATCCTGTAATTGAAAGGTTTGATGTGTTGACTGTACAAGGCTGTGAAAATTTCTTTGATCCGTTATACGATAACTGATAAAATATAAAAAAGTTTGTTTATGACGAAGAATTTTTTGACAAATTATATTCTACTCATTTGTTAATTGGATACGGGAAAAAAGACTGAATGATCAAATAAAAAGGGTTTTTGATTTAGGCAAAACTTGTAAAAAAAAAAAGTCCTTTTAGCTTAATCGGAAGAATAATTTAGGAAGTCTTGTTAGCTTAATCGGAAAACAGGTTAATTTCTTTCTTCTCAATAAATGGATGCAATTTTGAGACAAGATGGTGGATAAAGTGTATTAAGGAATTTGGTGGAGATATTGATGTGGGCTTGGCGCATATGACGTTTTGTGCAAATCGATTCCTAAATACCGTTTTTATGCGAAATTGAAACTTCCAAGTGGCTGGCATCTGTAAACAAGATGACGGATCATATTGGTCAACAAACATATCAAATGTATTTCTAAGATAATTCTACTGTAGAAATTCGGTTCGAATTAATTTAGTATTTGGAAAGTTATCGTAATGACAAATTTCCAAATGGTCGCCATTTGGAAACAAAATGAGGGAAGAAATTGGCTAACTAATTCACCAAAGATGTCAAAAATCGAAGTTTATTAAAGCTTAAATAAACTTTTTATAGAAATGAATAACTTGATAGGATAAAGTTACGGTAACTGTAATGACGTTTCGGCACAGTTCGTCTTTGATCTCATTTTGCTGAGTTGCTATTATACTTAAACTTTGGAAAACGATTAGGCATAAATTATAGTTAATTTACCTTTTAAAAAAAATATGAGATTTTTATAATTCAGAAAATGAGTCACTTAAGAAGAAGAAAAGAAAAAAAAAAGGAAAATTTTGCGTTTTGTGGTTTTATTTGTTCCATGTTTGGAGGTAAGTGTAGTACCGACTAACTATGCAGATATATAGTACATTAAAAGATATGTAAACCAAGCTTCCAAACAGATAAAACTTTCATGAATCTAGAACTTTCTGAATTTTATAAATACAACATGTTACAGAGTAGAAAACTTTTAAGTACATCTCAGCAAGCACTTCACAGTATTTGTGAAAAATTCATAACAGCAACACGCAGATAAAAACTAAAAATTATTACACAATGAAGTACTGGTATTATGCTTTTAGTTAGTAGACCTAGACATCTATATATTCTTATACTTAATATATATTTTTCTTTTTTCTTTTTAAATTGTGGTGAAAATTATAAAAGTAAGCTTATTGAATAAATTATATTAAGTTCAAGGATAATTCTAACAATTAAAACGTAAAATACGAAATATTAAATGTAAGTATATAAAGGATCAATATTATATTAGTCAATATTACTTTGGCTCTATTGAATTGTGTTGGAATCAAAATAAAACTTAAAGGTCAGTTCTCCGTTTTACGTCCCTAATTTACCGTTTTACGTCCCTAATTTAGGTTCAGGAGGAAATGTCATAATATCTTTAACGACACTAGTAGTATAGAAATCAAGCACTTAAGGATCATGCTGGAAGGATCCTCACACTTAAGAGTCATCCGGAAGTGAATGTCCTCTCTTTGTTTATTTACATGTCAATAACCTATGCATAACCCCCCCCTACACCCCCCGGCTCGTCACTTGATTGACCTTGGGGGTTCATTGAGACCAAATGTCAACAATGTACTTATGTGTGTTGTGAAATATGTAGTATAAAATGTATTAAAAGCATGTCTTACGCTGTTTATTTACCTCGTCACGGTCTATACAACCACGCGATAGATCTTATTTTTCTACTTTCGGCGCAAGGTCGAATGATGACTTTTAATGCTAATATAAATAAGTCGTGCATGAAAAGAAGGTTTGCTCTTTGTTTATTTACATCGTTACGGTTCATGCATCCATGTGACAGATCTTATTTTTCTACTTTCACCGCAAGGTCGAATGTTGTGTTCCTTAATGCTAATATAAATCAGTCGCGCATGTAAAGCAAGTTCTCATAAACGGTGAAAGTCTTTAATCGTATCTGACGTGATTTATTTTTCGAAGAAAAAAAAAATATGAACGTTAAAAAGCATGTCTCGTTTTATTTAGTTTTGTGCGCATTGAATATACTTAGTTTTTCTTTTTCTTTATATTATATATCGAACCATTGGAATTATTGTGTAAAGGATAATTATCAAGTAGATCTAAAAAATTCTAATTGTTCGCATTCGGATTATATAGGTCGAAGAATCTTTTTCCATATTTGCAGAAAAAATAATAATAATGTATATGACATACGCTATTTTTGGAAGAATGAAAATAATGTTTTGAAAGCCAATAGAACCGGCATTCAAATGAATGAAAAAGAATTTTTTAAAGTCTGCAAATATTGTCCGTCAAATATATAAAATTAGCATAAAAACAGAATGGTATAACATTAAGTTTTTTGTTTTCGCATGCGACGATGCGTTTTTCGGATTTGAAGCTAAAAAATAATAATAATAATTACGGAAAAATATGCTACGTTTAAGACACCCAAGTTCATGTCTCATAGTCGGTCCCAGTCAATCCGGTAAAACATCCTTGGTTCGGAAAATGATTCATAATAACATTTACGGATCAAAAATTAAGAAAGTAAAATGGTGTTATTCATATGTTGCACCTTGGTTTGTAAACGAACCCTGCATCGAATTTATAGAAGGGCTTCCAACGACTTATGAAGAAGGCGATTTGATTGTTATTGATGATTTAATGCATCATCTGAACGACAAAATAGCGGATCTTTTTACTGCAGCATCCCACCATTGCGGAACCAGTGTTATACTAATTTTACAAAACATGTTTCCGAGATTGAAAGTAATGAGAGACATTAGTCTGAATGCACACTATATCATACTGTTTAAAAATGCGAGAGATGCCTCCCAAGTGAATTGTTTAGGAAGACAGATATATCCGCACAATTGTCAATTTTTCATGGATGCATATATAAAAGCGACTAACAAACCTTTTGGTTATTTAGTCATTGATTTGCATCCAAAAACAACAGAGGAGTTGCGCATGCGAGAAAGTCTTTTTCCCTCTCAGGACGGATTTTGTTGGATATTTCAACCAAAATGACGAAAAAGAACATTCAAAGACAATATCATTTTTTACGGATATTGTCTCGTTCTCATCCGCAGCAAAAACGTGCATTGCTAAAAACGGCGAATAAGGCACAAATTGATTCTGTCTGCGAAATATGTTTGAACATATTGAATGGAAATATACCCGTCAGCGTAAGAAAAATGAAAAAATATAAAAATTTGATTAGAATGCTCTCTAGCAAAACTTGTTCAACGCAAAAGAAAAAGAAAATGTTAATCAACCAATCAGGTGGATTCTTACCAATTATAGCACCGGCTATAATATCCGCATTGGGTAGTATATTAGGACCGATTATTTCAAAAAAATTGATGAAGTAATTAAGACGTGTGATCATGGCCAAAAGAGTTGCTCTCATTCCCGAAGAATTGGTATCTTCATATCAACTTCAAAAACCGGAGTTGCGTCTGGAAGATGACATTGACTCATTACTAGAGAGAGCAAATATTCCAGATGATTTGAAAGTAAAACTGTTGAGCCAACTTATCATGCGATACCACAAGGTTGTGCACGCACCTCCAGACCCTGTTCGCGTTAGTATGACAACAGATGAACCGGAGAATATCACCAAGCCAAGTGAACAAATCGTTGAGGATCCGATATTGAAAGGTATTATGTCCACAATTCCAAAGCGTTCTGCGAAATATGTATCTCTAATTGCAGAAAAATTGAAAACTAGAGAATACTCTTGGAACGAAAAAGGAGAGTTTCTGCAAAAAAAACAACCAATAGTCGGATCAAGTGTGATAGATTATTTTCATTATCTCATGACAAGTTCCAAAACTGCATCACCACCGCGTCATTTTTTTCATTTCTTGAAAGCCATAAAAGAAATTAACGTTCCTCTTTCCTGGATAGCGAATCAAAATTTAGTATCGCACATGAAAGCAATGCCGCGCTCTCAAATAGTGTCAGATAGCGAAGATTCCGAAGAGAACGTGTTTCGTAAGTCTACAAAACGTGCCATCAACCTGCAAAGAAGAGAAGATCGTTTTAAAACACAACAGCGCATTCGATCCTCGATGAAAACTCCGCAAAAGATGGCAAAATGGCAATCAATTTAAAAGATAAAATTTTAGAAAAAATCTATTATGATGCAGAAAATCCCGGCTCATACGGAGGCGTATCACGATTGGCAAAGTCTGCTCAATTACCTTTGAAAACTGTTCGCGAATGGCTGACAAAACAAGACGCTTATACCCTTCACAAACCAGTGCGCTATAAGTTCAAACGACGCAGAGTGTTAGCTTTCGGTATCGGAGAATTAATGCAATGTGATTTAATTGACATTTCAAAACTTTCAAAATATAATAAGGGTTTTAAATATATACTCGTGGCAATTGATGTTTTCTCTAAATATGCATATGCAATACCCCTTAAGAAAAAAGACGCTGATTCCGTGGCTGATGCGTTTAAAAAATTACTGAAGCAGGTAAAGCACGTTCCAAACATACAAACAGACGAAGGGAAAGAATTTTATAATAAAAAAGTCCAATCTTTATTTAAACATCACAATATAAATCACTATTCTACGCTTAGCGAAAACAAATGTGCAGTCGCAGAGAGATTTATCAGAACACTTAAAGAAAAACTTTATCGTATATTTACTCACACCGGGTCTTACAGATATATAGACGTGTTGAAACATGTTATGAAAAGTTACAACGCGAGCAAACACCGCAGCATCGGTTATGCTCCGATTAATGTGACACCGGATTTAGAATCTGAAATTTTCGAAAAACTTTACGGCTACAGATCAAATACTAGTTATAAATTCGAGGTCAATGATCGCGTTAGAATATCGAAAGCAAAACGCGCGTTTCACAAAGGTTACTTGCCCAGTTGGACGAACGAAGTTTTTATAATAGATAAGCGCTATCCGTCGAATCCACCCACCTATCTTTTGAAAGATCTTAAAGAAACGAGTATAAAAGGCAGATTTTACGAACCAGAACTTCAGAAAGTGACAAAAACTTCTCGCGACTTTTGGAAGATAGAGAAGATTTTAAAGACAAGAGGAAAAGGCAGAAACAAAGAATATTTTGTCAAGTGGGCGGGTTTCGATCAAACGCATAATTCGTGGATAAAAGCGTCATGGATGCGGCAATAAATGATTTTTATGTTACGCTTCCTAGCAATGCGAGTGCAAAGTATTTTCCTCAAAACACGCAATCATCCTATCGTACGAAACTGTCATCGCCGTTGTTATTAAATGATTCATGGGAAGTCGGTCTATCCGAAATTATTATACCTCGAAACTGGTTTAACATTAGCGATCATAACAACGACTATTCTTTGCGATATGAAGAGGAAACGGAAAGTGTATTGGAAAAGAGAGTTTACGATATAGGATTCGAATATGACCCCGGAAAAAACATCGATGAATTATTTATTGAACTAAATAAAAAAATTGAAACACACGTGTCCGATCGGGAGAGCGTGAAATTTATACCCGATCACGATAGAGTAAATGTTACAGTCGATATTCAAGAAGGATTTGAAATAGAGTTGAAAAATTCTGATACATCGAAACTATTATATATGCTTTATTTACCTAACGAGGACACCATCATAGCAAAAACTTTTACTACAAAGTTTCGTCGCTCGAACGAAAAAAAAAGTCAAAAATTTACTGTTATCGATAAAAATCCATTAAATTCAACAACTCATATCATTCCCATCAATCCTATTAAAAAAAGCGAAGTCGATTATTTCGCATACGAAGGACTAGTTTTTCTACACATTAACAAAAACATCGAACACCTAAATCTTCAAAATTATGTAACTTTTAATTATGATGCGGATTCAGACGAGTTAGAAATTAAAGTATCTGACTATGCAGAAATGCAAATCTCCAAAGAGGTCGCTCAAACTTTCTTGCATGTTCTTGGTAAAGACGATGATCAACTTATTAAAAACAAACAATCATTTAAAATTAATTCCTCATTGAATGTCGAAGCAGGCGAAACTCTAAAGTTAATTGTGAATGAATATCCGAGAGTGAAAAGATATAGAAAGGTTCATGAGAATTTACGAGTGAACCCAGGCATATATAAAACCGCAGGAGATTTGTTTAGACAATTTAATAAAATTCGATTGCGACAACTGCCTGATTTTAAAGTAGAATTGCGCGTACCCGAAAATCATGAGATAACTTTCGGACGCGGTCTCGCAGACATGTTAGGATTTGTCGACACGCACTATAAAAGCGGGCAACACGTTGGCACATATCCTCTAGAATTGGACGCCGGCGTTTCGGAGATATTTATTTATTCTGACATCGTTGAGTCACATTTTTGCGGCGATTCTTATGTACCTCTTCTGAGAGTAATAGCAACTCAGAATGAAAAAGGAGATCAAATTGTAAAACATTATGACAAACCAATTTATTTCCCTTTGAGAAAACAATTTATAGACACTATAGAGATAGAATTGCGATCATCTTCGGGTAAAAACATCATATTTACTGGCGGGAAAACAATAGTCGGTTTATCCTTTCGGCGTAAAAATCTATAAATAGAAAGCACATTTCGTAAATTGTTTCATTAGTTGTCGCAATAGGGAAAATGCATCTACATGCAAAAGATTGCGAGGCATACTATTGCGCGCAAGTCGGCGGCGGCGGTCCTTATTTTCAAGGGATAGCTCACCAACGAGGTTATGGGTTTTTTGGTGATTTGAGACGTTATATCAGTCCGCTGGCAATGAGAGCGGGACGATATTTGGCAAAAAATTTATTTCAAACTGGAAAAAATGTCATTTCGGATGTTGCAAGTGGTACGTCATTTAAAGATTCGGCTCGAAACCGCTTCGGCGAAACATCAAAGAATATACAAAAAGACATATTTGAAAAATTGCAGCAACAGGGTCAAGGTATAAAAAGAAAACGTAGAAATAAAACGCGTCATTCGAAGACAAAACGTCGCAAGACAACACGAGACATATTCGATTAGCAGCAATAATGGCCGGGCAAATCTGTTTGAAGAGTGAGCTAGACTTGTTTCAGTTAAATCCGACGCAGCTTGCAATTGATAATTCCAACTTTGTCGAAATACATCCTGTGTCTTCTTTGGCAGAAAAAACACCGATCGAATTTTATATTAGCGGAAACGGGGAACACTATGTAGATTTGGCTCATGCAATTCTACATTTAAGACTTAAAGTAATGAATTCCGATGGCACGGATTTAAAAGCAACCGATGATGTAGCCCCTGTAAATTATATTTTAAATACGTTATTTTCGGAATGTTCGATATTTTTAAATGAAAAGCAGGTTTCGTCTCAAGCCAATTATTCTTATCGCGCGTTTATGGAGAGCTTGCTTCTCTATTCTAAGTCTGCCCAGGAAAGTCTGCTGACCGCCGCCTTCTTCTACAAAGATACTGCAGGCCATCACGATGTAAAAACAAAAAGTTTAACAAATGCAGGTTATAACACTCGAGAAAAAGCTTGTAAACTAAGTAAAGCAATAGATCTCATAGGCCCGCTTCATTTTGACTTGTCTAGTCAACCTAAATTATTAATCAACGGTGTTAACGTTCGCATAAAATTAGAACGGAACAAGGATGCATTCGCGCTGATGTCGACAACAGATACACATTCGATTAAAATTGAAGCGGCAAGTCTGTACATCCGAAAAATCAATGTCGCGCCTTCTGTGATGATAGCACACGAGAAAGCATTGGAGAAAGGTGTTGCAAAATTACCCATTCGCAGAGTAGAAGTTAAAACCTTCGCTCTTTCAACCGGTTTGCAATCATCTACTATAGCAAATGCTTTCATAGGTCAACTACCTACGCGTTTGATATTGGGGTTTGTTTCTAACGAAGCATATAACGGAAATTTCGGTAAAAATCCTTTTAAATTTCATCATTACGGTCTAAATTATCTTTGCGTGTTGAATGGCGGACAGATGATACCCTCAAAACCATATCAGCCCAACTTCGAAAATGATGCCTACGCGCGAAGTTATTTAAGCCTTTTCACCGATTTAAACAGATATCACAATTCTCCCAACATTAACATAAATTATGCGGAATATAAAGACGGTTATACTTTGTATGCTTTTGATTTAACGCCAGATCTTGCAGCCGGTGAGAATCACGGAAGTATAAATAAAACTGGAAATATCGCTTTTGACATAAAATTCAACGCAGCATTGCCAGAGACGGTAACGCTTGTAGTGTATGCTGAATACAGAAACATAGTTGAGATAGACAAATCTCGGGGAATTACAACCGATTTTTAAGAATGAACGAGGAAATTGTCAGCCTGATCGAACAGTTTCAAAGTTTAAAAATGGATGAAGTGCGACAATTTTCTGGAAAACAAATTGAAGAATTGGTCGAACAGTTTCAATGGAAAGACGAAGCTATAGCCGAAATTGGTGGCGAATTATTTTCCGACGGCATAACACTTTCTCGCATTGCTCACTTTTATGTATTCGCAGAAAAATTAATTCAACGACATCCTGAAAAAAAAAATGAAATATGTGAAGCAGTTTTTAGAAGTATCACTGAAAATTTGTCTTTTTAAAACATGAACACTATCACATTGTGTCGCCTCGCATGCGGCGATGGTAAGATTCGACCGACGTTCGGAGGTATATACCCTTCGAATATTTTACCCCGAAAAAGAAATCCTCGTTATTCAATGTATATTGCAAATTTAGATCCAATCTCGTTGCCCGGAAGTCATTGGGTGGCCATTCATTTTCATAACAAGAGTGTTTATTATTTCGACAGTTACGGTCTTGCTCCTACAAATCAAAATATTTTGAATTTTTTGAAGAGAAATGCCGACACAATAATGTATAACACAGAATGTTTTCAAAACAAATTGAGCACAACCTGCGGTCATTATTGCTTATACTTCTTGTACTGTCGCGCAAGACATTTGAAACTTAAAGATATTATTATAAACAAAAAAAAGAAGAAATGATCAGTTTATTAAACAATTTGTGTTACAACGTTTTAAACCCGTGAGATGTTGTCATTTGTCCCACGCCAAGCAACAAAAGTGTAAAGCCTGGATAAAGATGCACTCCTCTTTGAATAGTTCACATTAATCAGTTTGCTTTCGAACGACGAGGATGGAACGGTTCGGAATTCTCCGCGTGTATAAGCCTGAACAAAGTTGTGACGATGTGAATAAAGAAAAAGGTCAGGTTTTACACGTTCAAAACAATTTTTTCAAAAATTTGAAAGATTGCATGCAATTATCTATAAGTTATGGACAACAACCTAATGAAACGTGCAGCTATTTCAAGATTTTAAAAAGTTCGGACATGGTTCGATTACTGCATGCTTCGAAGAAAGACACTCAATATGGCTACCTATATCTGACCGCCAAGCCTGGAGACCCCATATCCTTATTGTCGCATTCATATGCACTGTTCGATGATTTAATGGAGTGCATCACTGACAACAACAAAGAAAAGAAATTTTCTGAAGAACTTGAATGCAGCATGCATGTGAAAATTGCATATTTCAAAATATTAAAAGACGAGGAAATTATTTCCGAATTGCACCGTTCTTGGATGTAATTCATATGTATGGAACTGAACTGAGTTATACGTGTGCAACAATTGTATATTTCAAAAATAGTAAAAGATCTGTGTGCAACAATTGTATATTTCAAAAATAGTAAAAGATCTCCAAACTCCATCATTCTCGAATGTAATTAATATGTTATAAATATTTTTTTTTCACAATGTATGTGAAAATTATCTATTTTTTCAAAATATTATGTAATTAATATACAATAAATCCTTTTTTATTGTGCAAATATGTGTTTGTCTTTATTTTGTTATGTGTATTTCATTTTAGCATTTTCATTTTAAACATAAATATTTAAAAAAAAAGAGAAATCATTTAAAAAGTTTCAACTTCCATGTTGTAGCATTCACATACGCATAAAAAGTCATTAGGTGCCGAGTGAATGGTAAAATATTCCAGGCGAACCGTTTTTATACAAGTTCAACAGGAAATAGCCCACAATCCGTCGCGAGAAACATAAAAGCACACTATTTGTTCACGAAGTTGTTTCTGGAATGGTTCTATTATATCAATTATGCTAATTTTAAACCCGGATATTAACAGATGAATGAAAAGGGGGGGAAAAAATCATATTATTAATTTTATCGATCATAATGCTAATATAAACTTGGTCGAAGAATAATACTTCCGCTCTCTGATTAACCTTTAAAAATCCTTCTAATCTTAATTTATGCTTCATTTGCACAATTTTTTACTTAAATATTAAAAAACTATAAATCTTTTCCTGTTCCGCCATAACTTCCGCTCTCTGATAAGTCATAAAAAATACTTCTAATTCTCATTTATGTATAATTTGTACAATTTTACTTATATATTAAGAACTATATCACTTTTTTCCTGTTCCGTCATGACATTTCTTCCTGTCTATTCATGACAGTGAATATTTTGCAATCGTGACATTAACCCATATTTAGATTTGCTTTTCGACTCATTGAAGCAAAAAATTATCCTTATTCTTCGACCATATAAATACGCGTCCGAGTTTTAAGATATTCACTTTTTCTGACAGTAACCGCTTGGATAATATCGGCTGTAAAAAGATGGATTCTTCAATTGCAGGTAAATATTTATTATACATTAATATTTAGTAATCTTTTTTTTTTTTTTTTTCAAAATTTTTCAATATATTGAATAATTAAAAAAAGTTTTTTTTTTTTCTGCTAGAAAGAACATCCACGCACATTAAGAAAAGAAAAATAAATAAATTATTTACTGACGAGGATGAAGATAATTCTGAAGTTCCCCCGCGCTGTCCGTCGCCTATAGACGAAGCCGGGCCATCAAAAAAACCTCGCTTAATTAATCTAGCTCCCGACGAAGACATATATGAGGGAAAGAAAAAAAAATTCGACCCCGTTGAAGTGTATCTCGGTGAAAATGTGTACGTAGAACTCAAGGAATTTCGCAAACAGCTATATTTAGGGTTTTACAAAACAGATAAAAACACGAAAGAGATAAAAAATCGATTTAACATCGGTCTGAAACAACTACCTAATTTGGAAAAGGCCATAATCGAAATTAAAAAAAGTATTAAAAAAACAGTGGATTAAAAAAAAATATATAAAAGTCATTGTTTTTGTGTTTAAAATTTTGTTCATTCAAATATATACTTTATTTTTAATTTATTTATTAATTGTTTATTTATTTCATACATACTTTAATTTTTTTTTTTTTAAGTGAGAAAATGATTAATTTTATTCTAAGAGATTTTGCACACAGAGGCTATGTAGAAAGTTATCGCGCTGTTTTGGATGAAAATTATACGGATCTCTATCAAACGATATTTGAATCTACGCCGCTTATTAAATCTCTTCTAAACAGAAATGTTATTTTACGATTGAGGTTTCTAATTTGTATTAATATTTTGTTTGTAAAATATGACGAATTCGAAAATGAAATGACTCAAACTTTTTACTTTTGTTCTAACGTCGAACGATTATTATCTAATTACATGATCGATCAGGCGATTCACAGATGTTTCCAAAAAATTCTTAATTCGGTTGATAATTTCATTCGCAATGGCAGCGGTTGGATAATAAAGCACATTCTTTTCATTGACGTTAGTATCGGAAATTATAGAGAACTCAAGGGCGGGTGTAAAAATATTAAACTACCGCGTAAACTTTCTGCAAAACGCGCTCTATTAAATATTAAATGCGACGACAACAAATGTTTTCTACATTGTTTGGCTGCTAAATTACATCCTCGGCATAATAACAAAAACAGACCATACAAAAGTTACATAAAATATTTCAATACAAATAAATTGACATTTCCCGTAGCGCTTAACCAAATACCATCATTTGAAAGAACAAATAATTTGCGTATTAATATATACGGTTATCAGGAAAAGGAAATTTATCCTTTATATATATCCCCAAATGTTATTATCATCAAAGACGTCGATTTATTACTATATAAAAATCATTTC
This sequence comes from Salticus scenicus, assembly GCA_963930645.1. Lineage (NCBI taxonomy): Eukaryota > Metazoa > Arthropoda > Arachnida > Araneae > Salticidae > Salticus > Salticus scenicus. The sequence goes on from OZ005652.1 coordinate 352,272,866, forward strand.
TTTTTAATAACAAATTTTCAACGCTTGGTAAGTTCGAAACAACGCCGTCAATACTTTTGCAAATCATGTATGAACGGTTTTAGTCAGAGAAGCGGTTTGAATAATCATGTTAGTTTATGCGGTCTATATAAAGCACAAAAAACAAGCATACCTAAAAATCTTATTCTTAAATTTACGGACTTGTCAAAAATGGTTAAACATCCTTATGTTATCTTTGCAGATTTCGAGTGCATAACTTCAAAAGTTAGCACTGTTTTGCCTTCTAGTTCGCAGAGTTATTCGACCCCCATAGAAAACCATATTCCAGTCAGTTATGCATTATTGGCTACGGATATAAATGATAAGCCGATATTCCATGAATATTTTTGCGGCGAACAAGCGGTGGAGCATTTTTTAAATACGCTTAGAGATTTGGTAAATAAACTCATTGAAAAAATGAAGGAAATAATACCTCTCAATGTAAGAAGCAACGTAACAAAAGCAAATAATTGTCACATATGTAAAAAACCGTTTGGGTTAAACGAAACGAGAGTGCGCGATCATTCCCATTACGGCACCGGTGAATTTAGAGGGTTTGCACATAATACATGTAATTTGAATTACAGAAGTACATATTTCATTCCGATCATCATTCACAATTTTAAAAATTATGACGCGCATTTAATATTGAAACATATACCAAAACAATATGCCAATAAAATAAAAATAATTCCCACAAACATGCAAAAATTTTTAAGCTTTTCCTTGGATTACATCAGATTCATCGATTCTTATCAATTCTTGGATGCGAGTTTACACACATTGGTAAAAAACTTAAGCGATTCGGGTCATGATTTTAATATTTTGACTTCTTTTTTTTATGGTTCCGAACACACGCATTTATTAAAACGTAAAGGAATATTTCCATATGCATATTTTAAATCGCTCGATGTGTTAAAAGAAAAAACGTTACCCCCGAAAGAAGCATTTTATAACGTGCTAGAAAATAAAAATATAGACGAGGAAGAATATAAACACGCATTACATGTGTTTAACGCGTTTAATTGTAAATCTTTTTCAGACTATCTTGAATTATATCAAAATACAGATGTAATTATGTTAGCAGAGGTATTTCTATCATTTAGGCGCACAGCATTTAAATATTATTCGCTAGATCCGGTTCATTTTTTTTCCATTTCACAATTTACATTTTCGAGTGGATTAAAATATACAAAGACCGAATTAGAACTATTAAACAATGCGACTGATTATATATGGTTCGAATCGCAGATGAGAGGCGGAATCTGTTTTTTGGGCACGCGTTATATGAAAGCCAACAATCCATTGTTGGAAAATTCGTATAAGCCCAAATTACCTAAAAATTATATCATGGCATTCGACGCAACGAATTTGTATGGATTTATTCAATGTCTCCCCCTTCCAAAAAATAACTTTTCTTGGCTAACTGCAGACGAAATAGCAAATTTTAACATTCTACAAACAAGCGCCGATTCAAATGTATTATTTCCTAGAAGTGGATTTGCATTATCCGCCTTCGTTACACGATGCGCACAATGATTTTCCTTTAGCACCGGAGCATTTAACTCTGAATTGGGAAATGTTATCACCCTATGCAAAACAAATGGGCGAGCAATTCAATTTAAAATCTATTTTTCCGTGTAAAAAATTAATTCCAAATTTTTTTGACAAAAACAATTACATCACGCATTACTTAAATCTAAAATTCTATGTCGAACACGGATTAATTATTACAAAAATTCATAGAATATTAGCATTCACCCAAACGCCGTTCTTAAAAGATTATATAGAATTTAATAATAACAAAAGAAACGAAGCAGACAACAATTTTGACAAAACATTTTTTAAAAAGTTAAACAACGCATTTTATGGTAAATGTTGCGAGAATGTGCGAAAAAAGTTAAACGTGAAAGGGGCGTTAAACATCGATGAGTGTAAAAAGTTGTTGTCAAATCCAATGCTCGATTATTTCGAAATTATCAACAAAGATTTCACTTTATTTAAAATGAAAAAAAAAAATTTAATTCTCGATAAGCCAATTTTTGTAGGTTTTGCCGTTTTGGAGCTGAGCAAGCTTCGAATGTATTCTCTTTACTATGACCATTTTAAAAAATTTTATAAGAGCAACGTCCAACTCTTATATTCTGATACAGATTCAATTTATATCGACGTCCGAACAAATGATATCTATCAGGATTTAAAAAATCACTTTGCAAATATATTGGATTGTAGTAATTATCCGAAAAATCATCCTATGTATAATGATTCAAACAAAGGTAAACTCGGTTTGCTCAAAAGCGAGTTTATTAAACCAATAAAAGCTTTTATCGGTTTAAAGGCAAAAATGTATTGTTTTATTACAGATGACGAGTGCAAAAAAAAAGCTAAAGGCGTAAAAAAAACTAGCATTCAATCATTAACATTTGAGTCATATAAAAATGTTTTATTCTCGGAAACATATATAAAACAGCAACAATATTCGATATTAGCTAAAAAACATGATATCAATACAATGGTAGAAAATAAAGTGAGTCTTTCGGCATTTTATGATAAAAAATATTTAATTGATGCCATAACAACAAATAGTTATGGTCACTATAAAAATGTTGAACAATGTGATGAATAAAATATTATATAAACGCAAAAACAATGACATTAGTTTTTTCTTTTCCGTGTTATATATGCATTTCTTTTTTATTTCTTTCGTATCTGTTTTGCAAGATTAAAAAAAAAAAAAAAACCCTGTGTTTCATGCAACTTTTTATGTTTTATCAGCTGTGACTTTTTGGTGTATATATCCCGAGTTCGTCAACTGCATTACAAAAATGACATCAAAGATAATAAATCGTGAACTGTACAAGATTCGTCGACTATGATTTTTCGTGTGCTTTAGAAGTTCATCATCTTAGGCAATAAAATCTCATCAAGGAAAAATAAATTGTAAACTATACAGTGCTCGCCGTTGTGCAACTTCTTGTGTTTTATCATCTGTGACTTTTTGGTGTATATATCCCGAGTTCGTCAACTGCATTACAAAAATGACATCAAAGATAATAAATCGTGAACTGTACAAGATTCGTCGACTATGATTTTTCGTGTGCTTTAGAAGTTGATCATCTTGGGCAATAAAATCTCATCAAGGAAAAATAAATTGTAAACTATACAATGCTCGCTGTCTACAATTTTTAAAAACTGATATGCATGCGTATGTTTTCATCTTTTATATAAAACAAAGCATTTATAATATTTTTTTTTTTCACATTGTGAAAAAAAAATTAATATGTAATAAATAATTTTCTTTTAAATTCACAATGCATGTGAAAATTATCTATTTTTTCAAAATATTATGTAATTAATATGTAATAAATCCTTTTTTAATGTGCAAATATGTGTATGTCTTTATTTTTGTCATGTTTTATTTTTACCGTTAAAAAAAAAAAAATTAAGTTTTAAAAACGTATATTAAAAAATTGTTATCTCCTTTTGCAGATAAAAATTTAACTCTTTACTTTTCTTCTAGTAAATAAAACAAATCTTGTCTGATCCCATTTTTAACAACTAATTTACAATATTTCATAATAAATTATTTACAATATAATATAAATAAAAAATTACAAATAATTTTTTTTTTGCAATTTTTAAACAATGTTTTGTAACTTTTTTTATACAAATGATATATTTACAATTTAGTATTATATGACATTATATTTTAAGTCTAAAATTTTTTTTCCATATTAAAAAAAAAACAACTATATTTGATTACGTCATACATGTTTTTGATAATAAAAAAGATAAAATATTTTATCTAAATTGTTGATACAATATTGAAAACATTAAAAGTTATTTTTTGTCACAACTTAAATGTTTTTACTTACATAACAGTCGATCAAATGTATCAATCTTTCAAGGCTATAACAAAACATTACTTTTAAATGTAGGTCACTGATACAAAAAGTACTTTCTCTGTGACATATGCTTCCGTGTTTTAAAAAAACATCAACAGATGAAAGTGAAATTCAAGAATAACCACTCAACCTTGTAGTACAAAGTAAAAATGAAACATGGATGTGCAGATGCGTGAAGCATAACGATGCTTCCGCAAATGTAAATAATCAAAGAGTGAAATTCAGGAAGAATCACCCAACCTTGTAATACAAAGTAAAATGAAACATGAGCACGTGGTCGCGGGATGCATGACGATGTCCTCGCGAAGGTAAATAAACAAAATAAGGCATGCTTTTAATACAATTATACTACATATTTACGCAAATTTCACAACACACATAAGTACATTGTTGACATTTGGGCTCAATGAACCCCCAAGGTCAATCAAGTGACGAGCCGGGGGGTGTAGGGGGGTTATGCATAGGTTATTGACATGTAAATAAACAAAGAGAGGACATTCACTTCCGGATGACTCTTAAGTGTGAGGATCCTTCCAGCATGATCCTTAAGTGCTTGATTTCTATACTACTGACACTTGTATCTGTTCTATTAATTTGGACCACAAAAATGTGGATCCGTGTTCAGTTACGTTATGTCGCTTTAGAAAATTTACTTCTGAGTCACCTACTTTACTAGTTTGCAAAACTTAACTGGTGAAATGGACATACTTTTGCCTTTAAAGTCAAACCGTCCTATAACCTAATATCCTGTTTTAATATTTTCTATTGGCTAAAAGTAATTTATTTTAATTCAATTAAAAAATTTTTTAGCATACCTTATGGTCATTTCTTAGTTCAAGTTTTCTAGAACTACACAATGGAAAATTGGCGACGAAGCAATCTTAGAGAGTTCGGAGACATGCTATTACAATTTTGATCCACCGCGGTGGAAATTGTTTCCACAGCTTCAGTAACCCCCAGAGAAATTATTTTATCCACTAAGGTGGGTATTGTAAGGTTAGTAAGGCGGGAATTTTATTACTTACAAAGTGCTTGGGACAAGTATAATCAGGGTAGTTATACTTGCCCCACAAAAAAGTTATACAGTCGGCAGCAAAAGTATCCGAGCACTAGCAAAAATTCCTATGTAAAAAAAGTACACTTAATACTGCTTTGTTAAATAAATCCTTGTCGAATCCTGTTCTTAGTCATAGTCTAAGAACATGATACGACAGGGATTTATTTAACAAAACAGTAATAAGTGTACTTTTTTTACATAAGAATTTTTGCTAGTGTTCGGATACTTTTGCTGCCGACTGTACTGGCATCATGTGCAAAACTTTTGGGAGAAGTGTAACTATGGGTGACAAGTTGAACATTTAAAAAATTGAACGAATATGAAGTTATATTCAAAATTAATAGACAAACTTAGTTTGCTAACGAAAATCTGTAGAGTTAACTTCAAAAGTAGAGCAAAGTAACGCAATTCTAAAATTTGATATTAACACTCCGTCAAAGAGTAGAAATGTAAACAATTTTCTAAAGTTTTAAAACTATCACTATTTGATGTTTAACTTTGTTTTCTGTAGCTAAATATAACAAATAAAGTTTTAAACAAACAGACATGATGACTGTTAGCTCCAAATTCCTCTTCTCAGTTGAGTTATAAGTCGATGTTACAATTACTCCATGATACAAAATTAAAGAACTGGTGTGCAATCAATATTTAAACTTGAAAAACTTCTTCACACACCATAAAATTAGTGGAAGTACTACCGGTTTCGATAGGACGGGGCCTTTCTTTTTCTGGTGCAAAATATGTGCTACTTCCTTGGAGACAAAAGCAAGCCTCCAAGCAGTAGCACGTTTTGCACCCGAAGAAGAAAGGCCACACCTTTTCGAAACCGGTAGTTCTTCCACTAATATTATGGTATGCGAAGAAGTTTTTCCAATTTAAATACTTACTCCATGCTTACATTTATCTCATTTTACCCTAATTTATTTTAGGTAGGAAAAAATAAATGCTTTTATTTTAAGTATTATAATAATGATTTTAAAATTTATTGATATATGCGAAGTATGTGGGAAATGTTAAAAATAAATGCACTATAAATTTTGAGTTTTATTCAGTTACAACGTTGAGTACACATTGACAAATACAAAATAAGCTTTCCACTTTGGAAATATCTGCAAAAATCTTGAAGCATTTGAAATATTTTACTTCCGTTTCTCTATTGCGTTCTCGAGATTCATTTCTGCTTCAATAATAGATTCATAAGTTACAAGTATAGGATATAATTCGTCAAGAGCTTCACGTGTGCAACTGGTGGTGTAACGATAATTTGTACCTTTTAAAATTTCCTCTACAGCGTCTTTCACTTCTGATCCACAATGTAATCCAAACACAAAAGATGGGCAGTATACCTCCCAAAGAGGAGATCTGGAATATTAAGTAGAATAAATATATGTTAATTAATGTTAGTTTTATTTTAATAGTTAATTTTAACAATTTTTTAAAATATAACTTAAAAAAAACGTTTTAACTTCTTACATTCAAATCGACAGATAATGATATACCAGGTCATACAAAAGTAAAAAAAAAATAAAAATTTAAAAATAAATAAACATATCATATAATTCAAAAATGAATAAATACAAAAAGATATATTTTACAAGGAATGGATGGAGATAGAGTTATACAACCGATTTATTTATTTATTTATTTATTTTTTTTTTGGGGGGGGGGACAAACGAACAAATAAATAAATAAAATGCTTCAATAGTTTTATTTTCGATTAAAACATTGCTCAGTCGAGTTACTAATATCAGACAATTATATTAGAAGTTACAAATCCTCTGAAAGTTAAATGAGCTTACAAGCTTTCTATGTGCTGTCAGTCACTCAATTGCCCAGTTGTCAGATGTGGACTTTTAGTAGTATGACTGACAAATGTTGATGGACGGCTTCTCTTAAAGTTGACAATGATAGTTGTATGTTGCAATACATTTTTCCCGTCAAGAAATTTCCTTAAGTACAGTGCTTTTTGTACTGCAGTTCTGGAACAATGTTGTGCTGTTGACAATGCTGAGTAAAGCTTCATGCCACATGCCACAATATAACTTTAGAAACCCAAAAGTATTAATATAAAACTAATTAAACATTTTTTATTAAAATCACACAAACAACTGTGGAAGAAAATCATATTTATTGAAATTTTATTTTTCCGACTGAGTGAAAATAATGCCTGGACCGGGAGTCGAACCCCGGATTTTTGACTTACAAGGTCAAGGCTCTACCAATTGAGCTATCCAGGCCAACACCCCGGTCAGTATTACTCACTCAGACAACCTTTAGGCAGAAACATCTCTGGTCTATTATGTAGATAGCTCGACAGAAATAAGCCGCAGGAAATGGAAAACACCATTAGATAATGGGAGAAAGAAATACAATTTTTATTAAAATCACACAAACAATTGTGGAAGAAAATCATATTTATTGAAATTTTATTTTTCCGACTGAGTGAAAATAATGACTAACATTATTATTATTATTATTTTATGTTTTTGTCATAAACTATTCGGTTTTTCTTCCATCCATTTTGTGTAAGAAGCACCATTTTATCTTTATTCTTTTTCGAATTATGGAAAAAAAACTAGCTTTTGTATTATTCGGTATGTACAATATTTTTCATTAAATAATTATTAGTTAAATTTAATGTATATATATCAAGATCCTTTGAGACCTCCTGAATCCAAATACCAAGTTTTTAGCGGTTGGTCTCTCTGTGTCTGTGTATGTGCGTGTTTCTGTCTGTATATGTGCCTGTTACTAGCATACCGAAAAAACAAATACTATCAGTTAGTCTAAATTCAATATTCTAAATCTGTAACACATGGGAATGCTATTTGGAACTTTTTGTTGAGATCGAAAAGTTGGTTCGTACATACAATGATATTCAAATGTATTCAAACAGATTATATCTATAGCCGAAATTGCAAGTAGCATAGTTTATCATCCCATCTTTAGACTACACAAAGCAAGATGATGCACATATCACGTTTAGTACACTTATACACTTTAAAATCTGAGATATAATCTTCCTGTTAATAGGGAAAATTGTAGAATAATAATATCCCTTTTTGTTTTATAAATATATAAAAAAATTAATCAGTAGCAATTTATATCAAAATTCAATCAAATATAAAATTAGTTCAGCCAAATTTTTGCAGCATATAGACAAAGGACAGACTTTTTTAAAAAAATGGACAAATGATGTAGAGAAAACCTCAAAACGTATAAATCAATAAAAAATCGAAAATATTTTTTTTTTTTTTTTTTTTTTACAAAACCAATGTCTTTTTCTTATGTAGGTAGAAGAAAGTAAGAAACGATAAACATACAAAGTATAATAATATTTAAAAATTGACATTTTTAAAAGTTGTGCATAAAAATTTTAATACTTACAAACATCGTAGAATTTCTAAACGTTCATAGTTGTCTGTAATTTCCTTTTCGTGTTTCATCATAGCTTCGAAAATTTCTTCAGAATACATGGATTGATTGCATTTAGCATCCAAAGTTCTGGCAACAGGTGTAATACATCCCAGGTTGCTTGATATAACTATAATTGGTAAATAAACATTATGTTGTAAATTAAAGGACTGGTATACAATAAATATATAAACATAAAAACTTCTTTACACACCATAAAATAAAGGGAAGCACCAAAGGGAAAGCACAAAAGAGAAGCATTAAAGGGAAGCATAAAATAAAGGAAAACACAAAGTGCTTTCGTTTATTTTATGGTGTGTAAAGAAGGTTTGTTGATATATATATATATTTTAAATAAATTTGCTTCTATAGAAGCAAGCTCAACTTTTAATAGAATATGAACTATTATTTATTTGTCTAGCGAACATAATACACAAAAATGATCTTGAAACTAAATATTTTAGAATTTCGAATGATATTTTGTGCATTATTAGGACTGAGGACTATTAGTCTCAATCTGGGATTTTTGAGGTGTCATTTTTCGATAGTGGGACATTTATCGAAATCTAAAATTTGTCGAAAATATAATTGAATAATTTGAAAGCGATGTTATAATTAGGAAAAAAAAAAAAAAAAAAAAAAAAAATCTAATAGTCCTCCGTCCTAAACTAAATTCTGCTTTTGCCAGAATTTCATCAAAATCATTTTTTTTTTTTTTTTTTTTTTGAAAGTAAATGAAAAGAAAAGAAAATTAATAATAATCAGTATCGAAACAAACACTATCGAAAAAGTTTTTTTTAATAATTTTGAATTAGGAAATAAAAAGTGCGCGTGCGAAATGAAATAAAAATAATAAAAAAAATGAATTTAATGATTTAATTTTTATATAAAACATGATCGCGTGATCTTAGAAAGTAGATGTAAAATTTAAAGTTTATGTGGTGCGTGTGGCATCTATAAAAATTGTTTTAAGAAATAGAATAGAATAAAGAAAGCAACGATGTTGGTTGCATTTTGTTATATAGTTTGAAATTTTTTTTTTTTTGTATTATTTCATTATATTTTTTATTTATTTATTTTTCATTTTCTTCATAATTTCAATGCTAGGTTCTACTTTTTTTATTCTATCGGAAAATAATTCTTTGATTGAAATTTATTTGCAACAATATAATAATTATGTAATATTCATGAATTCAATATAATAAATAATTATGTAATATCCGTGAGGATATTTTAATATATACTTATTAATTAAATAATTATATAATAATTCTTTTATATAATTAATAATAAATTATTAAATTAATTTTATATAATTAATAATTAATATTATAAATACTTATAAAATTAATATATACTTATTAATTTTGTTAAATCAAACACGCAAGTCTGTCAAAATAATTAATGCTTTAACTACATAAAAACTTGTGAGATTGAAATTGAAAATAAAATACATTAAGCAACTTCATTCCAAATATGAATTTAGATTTAATATTGCACTAACCATTTCTGCGTGTTAAAAATTACATTCTTTTATAATCTACTAGCTGTACCCTGCCACGCTTTGCTGTGGCACATTGTGGTTGCATGGATGAGAAATGAGGAGCAAAACAAAGCATACGTTTCACAGAATTTTAATTTTGCAATACTTGTGGGTATACAATATTTTTTCTTATTCCATTGTCTGCGTATATATAAAAGCTATCTGGTTTGCCGACACGGGAACACGCAACATACTGTTGTTCATGTGAGAAGCAATCTGCATCTAAATCTAAACCATACATTTCTAAAGATTGACCTTGAGATTTATTGATTGTGATTGCAAACGCCAATCGAATTGGGAATTGCAATCTTTTAAATTGAAATGGTGTATCGGTCGGGATCATGGGAATTCGAGGAATGAGTACATCTTCACCTTTGAAAGGCCCCGTTAAAATCGTTTCTTCCACTACGTTGTTCATTAATTTCTTAACTGCGAGTCGCGTGCCGTTGCAGAGTTTCGTTTGATTAATATTCCATAACATGATAATTGGCACACCTATTTTCAATTTTAATATGTGTGGTGGCATCCCTGGCAGATCAAGTGAGTTCAAAAATTCCGTAGGATAATTAACTACTTCATCTGCTTCCACAACGATGTTTATTGACTTATATGTAATTTCTTCGCTTTGAATGCTGGATTGAATAACATTATTAAGTTGATAGACATCTTTATTCTTCGCGGCAAGGATAGCTCGTTCACTGAGCCAATCGTGATTCCTATAATTAATTTGAATATTAGGAAATACTTTTTCGATCAGTTCTTCTTTCGATGTTACTAAATTACAAAAATTATCAGGAAACGATATTTGTCTTGACGTCTCATTGACTAGCAGCTTTCCGTTCCCAATCTCCAGTAACTGTCCAGTGTAAATAATTGCAACACAAAATCACAAAGCGTAAAAAATGAAGAATCGGACTACATAAACATTAATCGCAACAGGACATGAGAAAGTTATTTCCTTTTCTAAAAAACTAAAAATTTTATACAGATGCCATTCATCGAAATCAAACATTTTTAACTACCGTTTGCTCATACATTCACGAAAATAAAAAAGTGAAACCTCAACATTATTTTCCTTTTCATTTTTTACAGAGCACGCGCTGTATAAAATAAAATTAAAAGCAAATTTGCAGTGTCAATATGGCAGTTTTCTGGTACACTGCTGACCGTTAAAAAAGCTGTTTTCTCGTGATCGCGTGTATGCTACTGACGCGAAAATTAGATAAAAACAATCTTTGAAGCTGGTTGTATATCGTGTCGATGCTTGATATCAATCGGTGCAGAACATTTTGAGTTTTTGAGCCGTACACAAACACACTTAACATTTTTATAGATATAGATATAATATTTCTCTTACGTGGACCAATTTCAATTAATTTTTGTCGAAACGATACGATAGTGGTGAAATTAATAAAATACGCGAGGATAAAAAATAATATTTAAAAATGAACAATATTTAAGCACGCGGACTCAGCTCAATGGTCTAATAAGAAAACTTGACGACATTTGTATAATGACATTATTTTGTGGAAAATGCATTTTTAAAAGTTATTTCTTCATAATCTTTGCAAGCGTCATTTTAAACCTAGCAATATTTTAAAGATATAAACAGAATATGAATTATTATTATAAATTGACTAAAAAACACAATCATAAAAAATATAATAAAAATAGGATTTTTTTTTTTTTTTTTTTAAGCAAAATATTACTCCAAAATAAATAAAATGTCATTGCATTTTTTGCTATAAAAATTTAAAAGACGTCAGGGGAGTCCTTTACTAAAACTGCACTGCCTGTGGACGTATGGAAACTGAGTCGTTATCTAAGAATTTTATTTTGAAACTTTTCTTTGAAGGATTCTGGTTTCATTACTGCACAATATTTACTTGGTTATGATAATAATTTTGCTTCTGGTAAATTAAAATTTTAATTAGGTGGTGAAATTGGTATAATATTCAAATTTTAAAGGTATAAGAAAAGAAAAAGTGTGAAAATTTCGCAGGGGCTTGCTAGTCTATATAATATTTCTCTAACGTGGTCCAGTTACGATTATATTTTGTAGAACCAATACGATAGTGACAATAAAATACATGAGGATTAAAAATAATACATAGTCAATATTTAAGCACGCGGACTCAATTCAGTGATCTAATTTTTTTTTAAAAAAGGACGACATTTGTTTAATGAGATCATTTTATAGAAAAATTTATTTTTAAAAGTTGTATCTTTACAATCTCTGCAAGCGTCATTTTAAACCTAGCAATACTTAAAGACAAAATATGAACTTTTGACATAAATTGACTAAAGAACACAATAATAAAAAATATAATCAAAATAAGTACTAATTTTCTTTTTCTTTTAATAAAATATTATGTAAAAATGAATAAATAAAAAAAATTAAGTAAAAGGTATCGCCAGCATGGTGGCAAAAATTTAAAAGTCGCCATAGTAGCAAAGATAACGAAAAATCAATTTCATACCACAATAAAGAAAAAAGTAAAACTTGTTCTATTAAATTGCAGATAATTATTACAAAAGAATACGTTAAAAATTTTCCGGTATTAAGATTACGGACAATCCGTAATAACCTGGCATCTCTGTAGTGGTCCTATAATAAAGGTGTTCTGCCTGGAGAAATATGAAAACTGGATCGTCAAACACAAATTTTATTTTGAAACTTTTCTTTGAATGATTTTATATTAACTATCATTAGCGTTCATCTCACAAAAACTAATAATAATTATGGTTTCTGATGAATTAAAATTTATATTGGGTGATGAAATCGGTATAAAACTTATAAGTTTCAAATTTTAAAGGTAAATAATAAAAAAAAAAAAAAAAAAGAAACTGCGAAAATTCCGCACGGGTTTGCTAGTAATTAATAACAAAAACAAATTAAAATTTTGTATTTCTTTCTATAATTTTAATCATTTCTAGTTGAGAATTTTTTTAAATGCTATTAACTGTGGATTTATCAAAAATCTTAGTCAGTTTTAACATTGAACTCTTGATTCTTGATCTTGTACGTTGTATCCTATTCAGTTTGTCCTCAAAAGCCGTGAAGAAAACTTTAGAAATAAAGCTTGTATATTGGGCAACTTATGTCAAAAGTTCATTAGATTAGAGTAAAAAGTAAGCAAATTATCGGCAAAAGAATGAGCAAGATTAAAAAAAAAATTTCAGAGTTGAAACTTCATAACGAGTTTTTAACAACGGGGTTTTCACTTCATAACGGGTTTTTGAATTAAAAATTCGAGGCATAAAATTACTTATATTTGGTATCTCTTTTTACTTTCCGAACACTATAGTGAGGAAAGTATTGTAATCATGTCAAAAATCCAAATTCGAGATTTTGATGTTTCTATACGTTTCGAGGTCCAACGAGTCCGTTTTCACTATTTTTACGATGATGTATGTATGTGTGTGTGTATGTATGTGTGTATGTATGTGTGTATGTATGTGTGTATGTCTGTGAGGGAACACGCTAGCGTCTAAACGCTTTGTTCGAATAAGCTGAAAGTTGGTACGCATATTGTAAGTCACCATAGTAAGAACCCTATAGATTTTGGTGAATCTAGCACTTATAGTTTTTTTACAGGGACACAAAGAAAAATTCTTTATCATTATGGCCAAGGGACCAAAATCTTAAAAGTGCGATAGCATCTAAACGCCTTATTCAATTGAGCAAAAACTTTATACACATATTATAGGTCACAGATACTCAATCTGTATACATTTTGGAGAATCTAGCACTTATAGTTTTTTTTACAGGGACACAAAGAAAAATTCTTTGCCAAATTTTTAAAAGTGTGATAGCGTCTAAACGCCTTATTAATCTCAGCGAAGAATTTGTACACATGTTATAGGTCACATTTGAACCAACTGTATAGATTTTGGTGAATCTAGCACGTACAGTTTTTTACAGGGACACAAAGAAAAATTCTTTATCTTTATGGCCTATGAGACCAGCGATAGCATCTAAACGCCTTATTCAATTGAGCTGAAAATTTGTATGAATATTATAAATCACTGTTGCACTAATTATAAGCATTTTGGTGAATCTAGCATTTATAGATTTTTACAGGGACACAACGAAAAATTCTTTATCCTTATGATCTAAGGGCTCAAAGTTCAGTAGCGTTAAATAAAACCTCGTGTGATATATGGAGAAAAATACTCAAACACTCTGTTAAGGTTTTCTCTTTTTTGTTTGTTTAGCAACTCCTCTTTCTTTATTTTATCTACAAAACTGTTAGTTACTCAATGTTCGGAAAGTCGAGTGGAGTCACTCCAGATTTTTTCTTCATTACAAAACAAAAAATTTAAAAATTATAAGATTTGAATGAAAAAATCATTATGTGTAAATCTTGAATAAAATTATATTTTCATACAAAGTTTTTTCAATCGTCATAATTTACCAACCATTATTTATTTCACAAAATACTACTGTGTTTTGTGATATTTTCTTAACGGAAAAAAAATAAAAATAAAAATAAAATATAAGTGTGAATATTTAGTGATTCAAAACAATGAATCTATACTCACACTGAGAAAAAATTCTGTAACTGAGATCTAGAATCTAAATTGTGGTTCTAGAAAAAATAGTTCCATGTCATCTTTATAAATTCTAGTCCCCTTGAAAAGCGAGTTCTAGAAGCCCCTATTTGAATTCTAGAGGGTTTGCCTATATTATCGAGGGCAAAGTTATTTAGAAATCTCTGCAAATAAATAAAACTACAAGAGGCGGGTTTCAGCAACTATAATCTTGGTTTATGACCCAATTCTAGAAAATCAAGCGAAAATTTCTCGCAATACAAAAGATTCAGAATATTGTTTCACAATCTAGAAATGCGTAAACTAGAATTTCTCGATTATTTCGTCTATTCACTTTATTGGCGTGCCTTATGTGCATAGTTCGGAAATCTATATTTCTAGTTGAGGTATTTAGAAAATGGCCACTTATTCATTCTAGAGGAAGGCGGTATACATATATATATTTTTTCTCAGTGCATGTTTCATGATATAAAATGAGATTAATAAAAAAAGCACCACAGAACTAGCGTTTTAAAGTAAATAAGTACAAAACTTTGAATAAACACCATAAAATGCAATAAACTCACAACAATTGTTTCGGGTCGAAAGAACACACAAGCCTTCGTGAGGCGAACAAAATAGGCACAAGTGCTACAAACAAAGAGGCAACGCTTTGCTGCTGTTCATTTGCATACACCATACTGTTCATTTGCATCACATACTCTACATTTGCCTGCGTTGCCGCTTTGTTTGCATCACTCGTGTCTATTTTGTTTGCCTGACGAAAGGTCGTGTGTTCTTTCCACCCGAAACAATTGTTGCAAGTTTATTGCAATTTATGGTGTTTATTCAAAGTTTTGTACTTATTAGAAAATCAGTTTACCTGAATAATTATAAAATTTGGATAAAATGTTGTTTGTTTGAAATAATTAGATGAAAGTTAAGTTATTTCAATATCGGAATAAAATTTAACCTAATAATAAAAAACGATTTTTCTTAAAAGTACCCTTTTTAAGAAATAAAAATATAAACGCTTTATAAAAGAAAATTAGAGATGGTGCTAAGAATGTATTTACACATACATGAAAATGCATATACTTTCTAAAATAAAATTAAAACCTTCTTTATTTCCTCTAATTTAATTTTAAATGGAATAAACTTAAAAGAAATTAACACAAAATTTCTCTGAGATGTTTGAGATAAAATTTTTTATTGCCTTTTTTCTATTCTGTCAATGAATAAAGTTTACAAATTAATAATATATATATATATATCCGTGGCGTATCGTGAGTGACTTTGGGTATGCTCCATACTGGTGGCTAGGAACAGCTAGTTATCATGGAAAGCTCGTTCATTTGATTGGCTGTTTAAATGTCGTAATATCTACGTTGTTTCTCGAAACGAGCGAATTAGCCAATAAGATGCTTAAATATCAGTTTTAATGTACTGTTTCTAACTACTCATGTGGAGCATGCCCTAAACGTCATTCACGATACGCCACTGATATATATATATACTAGCAGGCTACGCCCGCTTCGCTGGTCACTATTTTTAAATGAATCATTATAATTAATGAATTCTCAAAATTGCATTAATTTTTATCATGTGAAAAAAAAAAAAAAAAAACTCTGATCGGGAAAAATGTCGCACCGGGTCCCCACTGCCTTCGGCAGCGTAGACCCGTGCGCGATGCGCACGTGCGAATGCATATATATGAGCGCCATAATAATTTTACAAATTCGAAAATATCCGCAATCGATTTGAAAGTATCAAAAACCTCTATGCACCAGTTTTGAACGATCTATCTCTATTTTTATTTTTTTGCCCCTCCGCTCCCTCCCCCCTTCCCGCCCCTCCCAATAATTTTAAAGATTCAAAAATATCCGCAATCGATTTGTAGGTATCGAAAACCTCGATGTACCAATTTTGAATGATCTAACTCTATTTTTTTTTGTTGCCCCTCTGCCCCCCCCTTCCCGGCCCTTCTAATAACTTTACACTTTCGAAAATATCCCCATTCGGCTTGCAGGCCTCTAAAACCTATCTATACCAATTTTGAACGGCCTAACTGTATTTCTATTTGTTTTTGCCCATAGCCCCCCTTACCGAACCACCCCCTTCCCGCCCCTCCTAATAATTTTACAAATTCGAAAATATCCCCAATCGATTTGTAAGTATCGAAAACCTCTATATACCAATTTTGAACGATCTAACTCTATTTTTATTTTTTGCCCCCCCCCTCTCCCCTCCCCCTTCTAGCCCCTCCTAATAACTTTACACTTTCGAAAATATCCCCATTCGAATTGCAGGCCTTTAAAACCTGTCTGTACCAATTTTGAACGGCCTACTGTATTTCTATTTGTTTTTGCCCATAGCCCCCCCCTTACGGCCCCTCCTAATAATTTTACAAATTCGAAAATATCCCCAATCGATTTGTAAGTATCGAAAACCTCTATATACCAATTTTGAACGATCAAACCGTATTTTTATTTTTTTGCCCCCCCTCTCCCCTCCCCCTTCTCGCCCCTCCTAATAACTTTACACTTTCGAAAATATCCCCATTCAACTTGCAGGCCTCTAAAACCCATCTGTACCAATTTTGAACAGCCTAACTGTATTTCTATTTGTTTTTGCCCATAGCCCCCCCCTTACCGCCCCTCCTAATAATTTTACAAATTCGAAAATACCCCCAATCGATTTGTAAATATCGAAAACCTCTACGTACCAATTTGAACGATCTGACACTATTTTTATTTTTTTGCCCCCCTCCCCCTCCCCCCTTCTTGCCCCTCCTAATAACTTTACACAATCGAAAATATCCCCATTCGACTTGCAGGCCTTAAAAACCTGTCTGTACCAATTTTGAACGGCCTAACTGTACTTCTATTTGTTTTTGCACCATAGCCCCCCCCCTTGCTGCCCCACCTGGGGGCTGAATTTCTAAAATTCCAGAAATTGGTTTTTAGATAGTTGCATCAGCTATATTTTAGAGCAAAAATTTTACGTATATCTATTTTTTTTTTTGTTTGAGATATATAGGATTCTGCGAAATCACGTTTTACGCATGTGAAATCACGTTTTGCCCCCCCCCCCCCGCTTTCCTTTGGGACCGAATTTCAAAAATTCCAGAAACCGATTTTTAGACATTTGTATTAGCTATATTTTAAAGCAAAAATTTTACGGATATCTGTTTTTTTGTTTGAGATATGAAGGATTTTGTGAAATTGCGTTTTGCCCCCCCTTCCCCCCTTGGGGAGCGAATTTTTTAAAATGCGTTGTCTTTCTCGGGTCGTAAACATTAACCGTGCCAAATTTGGTCCCGCTCGGCGAAACGGCCTAGGATTCTATAGCGGACACACACACACACACACACACACAGACACACAGACTCTGCTCTTTTATATATATATATATATATGTGTAAATATAATATATGCTTTCAGTCATAATAGTTGTAAATAAGTAACAAAAATAACTAAAGAAAAACTTACGAGAAAATTAATTAATGTGAAACAATTCATAAGTAAAACTTACTGCAAAAACATAAAAAACTAGTATGTTGTGGCCCCCACAAGACTTTCTTCTATATTTTCCTATACAAATTCACTCAGTAACAAAATTGAAAAAAAAAAAAAAATCCAAGTTTTTTTTCGTTAAAAGTAAAAGAAATCGATAACTTTGTTTTAAATTATCACATATTTATAGTTCAACCAGTTTCAGTTTTAAAGGTATTGACGAAACCTTTCGAAAGATACCCATCTTTGAAATTTACCCCACCCCGTGGGGTACTTTCTCCCAGGGGGGGGGGGAAGCGATGCCCCAAATGCACAAATTTTTTTTCCTAATTAACTACTACTATTATTAATAATTCGTATTAATTTTACGATCACAGGTTAAGAATAACTCTCATTATGTACATTTATACGAAATTTTGTTCTATACTGCCATGTTAAAAATTTAGAAAAGATACGATCACAGCGCCTCCTGTTGTGCGATTGATCCCCAAATCTAATCAGCACCAGTTTATGCAGGGGCCAACTAAGTACAGAGTTTGGTTAATTTTTTTTTTTTTTTTTTTTTTTTTTTTTAATTACGATTTTTTTCTAAGGTTTTTTTTTTCGTAAAAAGTAAAAAAAAAAAAAATCGATAACTTTGTTTTAAATTATCAAAAATTTATAGTTCAACCATTCGTTTTAAAGGTATTGACGAGACCTTTCGAAAGATACCCATCTTGAAAATGTACTCCCCTCGATGGGGGACTCCCCCCCAGGGGGGTTGACGAGGCTCCTATACATACAAAATTTTTTTCCCAGTTGACTATCTCTGTTATAAATAATTCTTGTAAATTTCAACCTGTAAGACAATTTTTACCAAAAGTTGATAGGCACTAATTTATGTCAAGGTGCAACTACATACCAATTCGTATGAAATTCTGTGCCGTAGTTCCTGAGATACAGTTGCCACAAAATTTTGTCACACACACACACAGACAGGCAGACAGACATTTTCTAAAAATGGTCAAATCGTGTTCTACAGCTCTCAAAACGTGTAAATCCATCAAAAACCCGAGGTCGAAAACTTTTACGAATCCAATACTTTCTTCTATTGAATATAGAAGAAAGTAATAAATGATTTAAACTGTCAAAAATGCCCCATATGACTTGAGACATATATATATTCAAAAGCCCGTTATAGAAACAATAGAAATGTAACGGAAGGAATAATATGCTAATTGTAAAATAACGTTTAGAAGTGTGCGTATTATTGCCTAACTGTACATTCGCAGCATCGTTTTTATTTAGTTTTCTTTTCAAAAATCCTTTTTTTTTTTCTCTTTCTTCAAACACAGAATAATAATAATAATAATAATAATAATAATAGAAATAAAGAGTTAATGCCAGTTTGCATTTTTTCCATTCTCGAAGTTATATAAAATTCTTTTAATGATTTGATAAATATCACGTCATCTAAACTGCATTCTTGTGTTTGCGTTTGTTTAAGAATTATTCGCAAAGGAAAAAAAATAATAATAACAAAACGTTTTCGGCTTTTGCTTATGCTTGTTCGGGTTAAGGTCGATTGACTACACAAAAATCTTAGCCCTATAGGTGGAATGTACTTCATGGGGATCTTTCTAAGGGGAGTCTTAGCCCGTATTTACGCTAGTTTAAGAGAAAACCACAAGAGCCACGGAAAACTGCGAACGGCTAGGACGACAAGTGTGACCTAGGGTGCCTCGATAAGATAAGAGTGGCGACAGATCTGTGACAGATTCTCATTGGACAAGACTCACCGTCAGCCGCCCGGGGCAATTGTTGGATGATGCTCCATAGGTTTTACATTGAGAGTTTCACATATGTCGAAAAAAGCATTTTTATCTCTTGATATTAAGTAAATTTGATTTTTTTTCTTTCAGAAATACATTAAGAAAGATTATTTGTAAAATATCAAAACATATTTTACTGAATAATGTTAATTATTAATCTGTTTTATTAACTTAATTGATGGACGAGATAGGCAGATTCTTTTACTGGCCTGTTTCACAGCTTATAAATTAATATAAAAAGAAAAAATACTGTATGATTATTGTCATAACTGATCTGTAATCATCTTATTTATTAAATATGTTACTTTTGTCCTATTTTTGTGCTATTTTAAATTAAAAAAATAATGATTTCGTTGATAAAGCAAAGTAGAAACATTTGGCGATATTTAACATGGTACTTGGCGAGAGATTCCCCGTCAGTGTTTTGACATCTTTCTCAGAGAAAGCTAAAAGCTTTATAAGTGTGTATCTCTGTGTGTATTATGTGTAAGAGTATGTACTAAGGAATATATATGTAAATTGTTTCTTATTTATTACGTCTGACTAATTACGAATAATGTTTAATTTTCTTCAATAAAATTGATAGTTATTTACTATTTTGAAAATAAAATAACTAAAAATAAATTCATTAGTTTCTTTTTTTCTTTTCATTTTCTTTTCTTTCTTTTTTTTTTTTTTAAATAGTGAGTTTTGAAAGCATTAAAATTTATAAATATATTTAAATATTTTACACACGTTGTTTCTTTTTAATTGTTTGTTAAAACATTTATTTTGTGGGAGGCATAGTATTTCTCCCCTAGAAATGTTTAAGGTGTGAATTAAATCTGGCGATACCTTAAATTAGAAAAAGAATGATGATACGATTTTAGATTAAATTATATGGTGTGTCACTCACACGACTTTTTCTTACACTGCATTTCAATGTTATAAAGACAGATCGCATATTAAGTTCAGTAAGGTAAAATAATATAGTTCAATGTACTTTAAAATTAATCTAAAAAAGGTGTAGGCCATTGTTTCATTTGGCATAAAATTCTATGCGAGGGGAGCTGCCGCCCTCCTAACCCTCCCCACCCCGTTTAATTAAAGTGCTTACAATTAAAAAAAAAAATAAAGTCTAATTTTAAAAACCTCTCTTTCTTTCTTTGTATGAGTGTATGTTACAAAAATTTTGTGGTAGCTCGAGATCAAGATCTAATGAACAATATTTTACGAAAGTTTTTATTTTGTCGCATTTTAGCATAAACTGGAGTCTTTCAATTTTTGGTGCATATTAGTTGACAAATGGTGCTACTATGCTGAAATTCCTGATTTTTTAGGAAAGCTAGATCTCAACTTCTGTAGTGTATAAACGTATCAAACATGATAGTTAAGATGGTTAATATGTAAAGTAGGTGAATGGTTGCTTAAATATATTTAAATCTAATAAAAAAAAAAGACAAAAGAAAAGAAAGAAAGCAAAATAAAATGCTACCGTTTTAAACTTTATTGATAAATGTGCTTATCAATATCTCCTGGCCTTCCTCGCAGATCCATTAAGCACATTTATACAAAATATGCACATAAAAAAAATGACAGTTAGTATCAATTTAAATTATTTATTTTATACATTTAAAAATTCTTTTTTAATACACTTGAACTTAGCCAAAACTTATTATTAGTTTATTAGATTTATTGGTATAGCTATTACTGTACTGATCCCCAAAAAGAAAAAGAAAAAAAAAAAAAAAATTAGATCTGATTCCCTAAAACTAATTGCTAATTTTCTTATATACATCCCTTCTACCGTTCATTTACCTTTATTATTGTTGTAATCAAAATTTCAGTTTTCTTTTTTTGCTAAAAAATCACGGGCTGTTCTGCTTTTAACTGCTCAAACAGATTTGAGCAATGCTATAAGTTAAAAGTGTTTCCTAAAAATCCCGAAAGGAGGAAACTTTGGGCCTCCAAAGTTAAACGCCTTAATTGGGAACCAACTAACGCAAGCTATTTGTGTGAAGTAAGAATTTTTACATTTTCGATTGTTTATTTATTATTTTCTTTATGTACTTGAAAGTTCTTTCTGCGATTAATTTTCAATTACATTTAAGAGATTTTGTGACTTTCATAGTTAAATCGTCTAACAATTTACTATACATTGTTCGCACCAATCTTGGTAATTTAATGGTCGGAAAGGATCACCTAGAATACAGGATTGCCACAGGCTACTAAAAGGCAACTATTTGCGACTATTTTCAGCCTGAGGAGACTATGGCAACTTTTTTAACCCAAAAAGCTTGAAAAAGCAACTATTTTCACAAAAAGGCAACTATTGGGAGACTATTTTTCACCTCTTGCAAAATTCTTCCAGAAAATCTTTCAGAAAGACACATTTTCTATGCATTTTATAAACAATCCCATATCTTAATCTTTTCACCCTTTATTTTTTTTTTTTTTTTTACCACCTTAAAGTATGGTATATCCCTGATGCTGACCTTGAAACAGGTAGAACATCCAATGAGAATGTAGAAATAGCACCAGACATGACATGTACCTATTAAGCCGGCCAATTTGCTTATTGCGAATGATTACTAGTCCACTCCTGTGACCTGTTATGTCCTTCCTCACCCTGATTTCATGTAAGAAAAAATAACAAAATTATAAAATAAAGCTC
Organism: Salticus scenicus; assembly: GCA_963930645.1. NCBI lineage: Eukaryota > Metazoa > Arthropoda > Arachnida > Araneae > Salticidae > Salticus > Salticus scenicus. The sequence continues at coordinate 352,295,315 of OZ005652.1, forward strand.
TTTTAGTAAATCAGAAATGAAAGAATAATGAAAAAAAAAAAAAAAAAAAAAAAAAAAAAAAAACCACACAAGCTCTTAAGAGCGGACAATACCTAACCTTTCCAACAACCAAATCCCATGTTATTCTATCGGAAAATTTGTTTCAACAATGACTCGTGTTTTTTTTTTTTTTTTCCTAAATTCAGTTTTCATATTCAGAAGTTGTTTTTTTATTATTATTGGTATATTTATATTGAATAGTAAGAAAATGCGTATGGTTTTTATCCTTTGATGATCTTTAGCATATGATATTTAAGCTAGTATTTTGGTCACTAGGCTACTATTTAGGCAACTATTTTAATATTTTTAGGCTACTAAAGCAACTATTTTTGTTATATTTCTTTTGTGGCAACCCTGAGAATACTATTTAGTGGTTAAAATATAAAATAATAGTCAAAGTTTTAAGTGCACACATTTTACATATATTTACATATTTTTACTACATATGTCAATATTTTCACAACGAAACTGTACACATACTTTACTTTTAAAACATTCTAAATACAAAAATGTATATATATTTATTTTTTAGTAACACTAATTCCCACAAATGTAAGGGAAAAAAATAATAAATAAAATAAAACATAATTAGTTAATTTAAAATTAATTTATAAATTTACTAATTAATTTAAACAAATAATACAAAAACCATAAATTCTGAAAGCCTGCAATATTTTTTTCGGGTAGAAAAAATTGGAGCTCATATATTTATTAACAAGGCACAAGTGTTGTGTGAAAGCAACGATGCACTGTAGCTTCCTAAAAGTACCACTTTTTCAGAACCTTGAAGATAGGACAATATTTCCCCCCCCCCTCCCCAAGTTAAATCTTGAACATAATATCAATATGCAAAAAAAAATCTGTAATGAATTAGAAATGACCAATTTATTATTATATTCTTATTATTTCAGAAATTAAACTTATTAAGGAAAAAATATTACAGTTTATTTAAAAAAAAAAATTTGTGCTACAAAATGAAAAAATAATGAAATTAAATCGGGATGCATTATAAATTCTTAAATGAAAAATTTCCCTTAATTCACTATAAACAAAAAAATTCTTTAGTTCAGTATAATGTTTTTGGTTTTTAAAAATCTAAGTTAAAAATAATGGTTTAATAATAATAACAATAAATTGAAAATTAACACACAGAAAAAATTAAAATAATTATTAAATAAAATTGATAGAAGTCGTAAATTTGTGGTTCTAAGAGCAATTTTTTTTTTTTTTTTTTTTTTTTTTTTCCTTTTTATAAATTTGGCAATTTAAGTCTATCGATAACTTGTTATTTGACAAAACTAAAAATAATTTAGTGAAAAGAAAATGCTTAATTTCAATACAATTTGAACCAGTGGCGGATATAAGGGGGGGGGGCTAGGGGATGAAGCCCCCCCCCAAAAAAAAAACCACTGACATTCACAATTGAATATTGCAATTGTACATTTTTTATTGGTCTATAATAACACTTTGAAAATTTTTAGCCCCCCCCCCCCAAAAAAAAAAAAAAAAAAAAAAAGTCAAGTTCTGGATCCGCCACTGATTTGAACGAATTATGAATAAATTAAGTCTTTTTTACTTCTAAGAAAATTAAATATCCCGCCAGAAATGTAAATGTTCACCAGAAGCATTTTCTCGCCAACGTAAGATAAAGGTCATATCTAGAAAGAATCAACCCCACTCGTAGCTCACGCAAGCAACCCAAGATTTCATCCACAGCGGTTGCGCACTGAGAACTGTCGCCACTCTTAGTAATATAGGCACCCTAGTGTGACCTGGAATTGAACTCGGCACTTCCCGCCTTCCAGCTCTCGACCACTGTTGGAGAAATGTTTTCGGAAAACACTTTAATAAGACGTGTTTTTTACACAAACTATATATTTTTTTAATTGTTACTTAAAAAAATAACAAAATAAAACATAATATATATACACTTTGAAAATTTGATGGAATTTATTTTTGAAATATATAATCTATACAGAATATCCCTAAGAGCATACTTATCCCCAATACACACTGAGGATGTCTATAGGACGTCTTGTGGTCACCAGGATATCCCTAGGATGTCCTGGGGAGAAAACGTGCTCTTAAGGATTATTACCTTTAAAGATGGGACTATGTTCAGCACAAACTATATTTACAAATCGAATTCCTTTGCGCATTCGATTCACAACTTCTGAATCGTATCCACAATTTTCTTGAACGTTTACCATACAGGTTCCAAAAGTGTCAATGTTGCTGCAAATAAATATATAAGAATCACAAAAAATTGAATAAACAGAAGTTTTTGATGCAAAATTATGATAAAAAAATTTTAATTTGAAAAAAAAACAAAAAAAACAACATAAAGAGTTTACCGAAAATTATTGAATATAGATAAAGAAATTAATCAAAACTTCCATATAGACTTATTTTATCCGTGCATTAAAATACCTAACATTAAACGTTTTTTGATTTTTAAAACTTTAATTCAATCAACCACTTTTTTCCATACTTATACGAATAATTCAATTCACCAATGAATTAGTTCTTCTATTACATATACTGACAAAATTCAAATGTTTGTATATATGTTATAACTAATAGAACTTCAAGCAAAGTAAAGGGAGGAAAAAAAACTCCTCATTTTTCCACAAACAATAAAAATTGAAATAATTTTGTGTAGCACTCTCACAACTTTCTCTTACTTTGCTTTTCAATACTACAAAGACAAATCACAGATTAAGGTGTAATATGAGAAGTATTATATTTAACAGTTGAAAGCCATGTCAGCCATCGGTGGATGGCACTGAACTTTCCGTTTAGGCTGCGTCAACCACCGGTGGCTGACAGTGTAAAATATGATCTATAACTTAAAAAATTTCATTGTTTTAAGTAATTACTGAAATTTTGTTTAAAATTTACTTAATTTTTATTTATAATAGGATATCATTGAGGCGTTTTAATTGATTTTATTGAAACACGGTAAACATAACACGCTTCTAAGCAGCGCGCGTAGTCTGACGGGGATTTCCTTAAAAATTCTCGTGGCGCCCAACGTGTTAAATTAAATATGCTTTAAAAACAACCCAAAGCAGTTTTAGAAACAGTGTTATTTGATAGATAATAAGGGGAGCTACCGTTCCTTTCATCCCCCCGTTTCAATAGTAATTACATACAAAATAAATAAATATATAAATAAAAGACTGTTTTTGAATCTAAAAGGTTATAACAAGTAATTCAGCTAAATTTCACGCATGCATGAAACTTACACTGTTAAAAACAGCTGTTGCTTTTCAGTATTTTACTGTATAATTATACTGTAAATTACTGTATTGTTTTAAATATTACATCTTCCCGCTATATAATAGTTATTGGCAATAATATTCTGTTATTGACTGTAACTGTTCATTTGTTCAGTATTATCTTCTCTATAACAGTCATATACAGCCAAGGAGAGAATGAAACGTAAGCTCTTACAATCATTAACAGCAGATCATGGGCAATTTAAGTAAATGAATGACCATAAACCGTGATTAACCGGTGAATCGCAGAATGAATAATCAACGGTCTACTACATTCCTTTACGGAGTAATACAGATAATAGTTTCTTATTGTAATATGACGGAAAAATGCAGGGGTTTGTGCTGCCAAGCTATTACCATCGGCTGCCTCCTTCCGTCTAACACGCTCTAACAAGGTATTATTACCATAATCTAACGGTGAAATTTTGATCAGTGTACAATCTTGGTCAAAATTTTTCAAGTGATATCTCCTTTGATCTTCAAAATACTGAATATGAAATTCCTGCAATTATTTGCTTTTAATTACGGTGATAACAGATATACCATACACAGATCTACTCTAAAAACATTATTTTCGTATTCTGGAGGGCCTAAAAACGCGTTATTACAGCAAAAAAAAAAAAAAAAGAAGTTTGAAATTTAAACTTCAATGTTTAAATCCCAAACGTTGGAGTTTGAGATTTAACTCTGGTCCCATTAATACGCACCCAAAAAGATGAGTAAATGATTTAAACATTTAAAACTTTTAATAAGTTTAAAGGCTTAATTACTTTCCGAACACACGTATGTAAGGAAAGTATTGTAATTATGTCAAAAATTCGACTTCGAGATTTTGGTGTTTTTATACGTTTTGAGGTCTCCTGAGTTTATTTTACTTCCATTACCCTACTACCGTAGGTAATGGAAGTATTGTATTCGCTCCAAAAATTCGATATCGAGTTTTCACCTGATTTACACGTTTTAAGTTCCCCTGACTCCAAAAAAGTGGTTTTCGGCAATTGGTCAGTGTGTGTGTGTATGTATGTGCGGAATCTTCTGACTATCATATCTTCGAAACTAATAAAGATAAAACGAAGAAACTTCAGAATTGACACAGGTTTTGTGTACAGATGAAGTTTCCAAATTTTGGTGAAAATTGGAAAACCGGAAGTGGGACTGTAAGTCCATATCTCAAAAACGGCTCTAACGATTTTCTTCAAAGTTGCTATATAAGCACTCTATTAGATATCCATCTGAATCATATAGTTGGTTCAAGAAAATTGATAGGCGTCTTGTATAAATAGCTCAAACTCGGCATAATAACACTTTTTTAGATATCTTTTCATATGTAATTGTTTTTTTTTTGTTTTTTTTTTTTCAGTCAACAATTGAGTTTGTCAAGTTTTGGTGAAAGCCTGTGTCTCAAAAACGGCTCTAAAGATTTTCCTGAAAATTGTTACAAAAATCAATTTTAGATATCCTTTGTTATGTATTACATGATTATTACAGGAAAATTAACACCCATCGTGCTTAGGTAGGTTAATTTTAGATCTCGGAAACTGATGTTAAAAAAAATAACTTAGTAATTTTTTCTGTTATTTTCTAACGTGCCATGTAAACTTTGTTTTATATGTCCTTACTTGTGTATTAAGTTTCTCATACCAGAAAAAATATTAGGTTTCTATAATTTGTTATGTCAATTTTATGTCTTCTGATCATATTATCTCCTCCGTCCAAAAAAAAAAAAAAAAAAAAAAAAATGCTGTGATTTTTTTTGTTATGAAAATATTTTTTATGACGTTACGCTGACGTAAATTTATGCATTATTTTTCTTGTTACGCCACGAAATATGTGTAGATGGTGGAACAAAATACTTAAATTTAGTTGTTTTTATTATAGATTTATAATTGGGAAAATACAAATTGTATGAATACAATATTTTAGAAATGGTATTTCTATATAGCAAACTTTAGCGGTTAGACTGTAATTAGAATTAATGTTAACAATAAATGATGTTTTTATAGTAAATAATCTGGTGTGTCACTCACACGACTTTCTCTTACCCTGAAATATATTACTATAAATACAGGTTGCAGATTAAAAGGTAAGATAACGAGTACTGTTATGTAAACCTGTGTTAAACAATTCATATTAGGCTTCTGAAGGGTTTTATATGATAATTAGTTCTGTGTGAGGGGGGCTACCATCCCCCTCAACCCCCCCCCATTTCATTAATGCACCTACATTTAGGAGGCGAGGCTCCTACATAAAGAAAATTTTTTTCCCAGTTAACTATCTCTATTACAAAAAATATATATTTGTTTCATTTGGTTTAGTGCAATCTATAGACGTTTAACTCAACTTACCTGCAATTTCCCCCATAGACGTAATCTATTAAAATTCTCTTGATTGTCCCTGTACACGAACCATTTGCTTGATCTTAACGAAAAGCTTACTGTAGCATCCTTATATGACACACATTCAGAATACCAAGTTTGAACTTTCTGCCATAATTTGTTTTTGAGATATGCTGATAACAGACAGACACACACACAGACACACAGGCACACACACACACACACAGGCACACACACAGACATACACACAGACCATTTGCTAAAAACATGATTTTCGTATTCAGGGCACCTCAAAACGTGTAAATATAACAAAATCTCGCGTTCGAAAATTTGACCCAAAAACAATACTTTCTCTACCTTATGGGTAAGACAAAGTAAAAAGTATTTGTTCACATGAAAGAGTAAGTTTTTCTGCTGCATGTATCTGAATGGAAAAAATTAGGATGAATATTTTAAAGTATTTAAATTTATGGTTTGTTTTCATTAAACCTGAATTTTTAAGGAGCCGCCAGTAGACGAGAGGTTTTTCTCTCAAAGATGGACGATGAAGGGCCCAATTAACCTTACAATTGAAAGGAAACACAAATCTATTTGGGGGGCTCCAGTTGACTACCTGCTCTAAAGACAGACACTGGTAATTTAAAAAATACATATTATAAAAACTTTCATTAAACGCAAATCAAAATAGATGAAATCGGGAAAAACAGGACAAATAATTTTGTATAGTACTGATATTTGGATGTAAATTGGTTAAAAATCTGAATTCTGTATCTTATGTAAAATTATCCCTTTATAAATACTTTTATACGCGGTTTATCAATCAATGTTTAATCTAGAGGTTATTGTGTAGTAATCGTATGTACTGTGACTCTTGTTAACCAGACAACAGAATATGGAATTCGAAGGTCCGCTTTGCTTCATTTCGGAGCTCTTTCAATTTTTTTTTTTTTTTTTTTTTTAATGAAGTACGCACTTCTCGTGCCTATTCGGTAATTACAGTCGGCAGCAAAATTATTCGAGCGCTAGAAAAAATTCCTATATAAAGAAGTACACTTAATATAGTTTTGTTAAATAAATCCACGTGATTCGACAAGGATTTATTTAACAAAACAGTATTAAGTGTTTGAAGTCTCCGTTCCGACTTCTACTTGATTCATCGTGCTTATATTTACTGTAGGAAACAATTAAGAGACTTATATTAAAGAGACAGTCAATTTTTTTTAAACTTTGGAGTGAAGAGGGGCGAATGGGTAAGAAAGAACTGACTGATAACTTAAACTAGGTAATTTTAAACTGTCATAGAAAAAATATAGCTCACCATTTGTAGCTTACAAATACTTACAGTTGAATTCGTCAAGGACATTTGAGAGTGGCGGGAAACACTTTATATCACCAGTATCAAACTTTAGGCGCATTCGTCAAATCTAATATTAACACATAATGCTTCAATCTCCAAATAGCACATCTATCAGCACAACACATCAGAACTCCAACGACACACCAATGCTCCATTAATTGCTCTATCTAAAGCCCTCAAAAATAGAAAATACGATTCACTTCATTTTGCCGAACTACTTCTTTAAAGACTATCCACATTCAAATCTTAAACACCTTTCACAATCTACATAGATCCTGTTTTCAGTTTATCCAACTAACTATCCAATAACTATACACTCCATGCTAACCCAAATCCACTACTGCTCGACAATTTCGACTAGCTATCTCACCCACAACATCGCTGAACTATGATGGATTCAGCTAGAAACTTTCCCAATCTTAACCAACATTCTATCCCAACTCGACGATATTACTTTACACTACTTTTAATACTGACTTCCCTCGACGACCTTTACTTCCTTAACTCGACGCCCATCCTACCTCACAAGTGTACTTTTTTTTATAGGAATTTTCGCTAGCGCTCGAATAATTTGCTGCCGATTGTAGAGCCCGCTTGGATCCCTTCTCTGCCTAGCCATTTAAAACTTTCCATGGTTATATCTGAAACTCTTGTAAATGCGGTATAGGATTCCTTAAAAAGTTCCCTCCGCGGATGGTATTTCGTTCGGCCCTAGGACCCTAGTATATTCATTGATCTTATCCCACCCAACCACAATCATAACTTGAATTTTTAAAAGTCTGCTTATTTATATTTTTAAAAGTCTTTAAAGAGCAACTTATCTGGAAATTTCACTGACTGTCTCTTGAACGTGTCAAAAAGGTTTCTTGTTCTCTTTCTCTATACTCAACGCGCATATATACATATATTAAAAGAGTCTACAGTTAAATATGAATCAATTATTGAAGATATAATAATTATCGAATTACTATTAAAAAATAATAATAATAACCAATTTAGGAATATCCTTCTTCTTTCTTAGATTTTTTTTTTTTTTTTTTTTTTTTTTTTTTAAATATTTGTGATTTACAAAATCTGAGTTCTTTTACAATATTCCTAAATTGGTTAATTTTTTTTATAGTAATTCGATAATTATTATATCTGCAGGAGTTGATTCATATTTAACTGTAGACTCTTTTAATATTTGTATATATGCGCGTTGAGTATAGAGAAAGAGAACAAGAAAACTTTTTGACACGTTCAAGAGACAGTCAGTGAAATTTACAGATAAGCTGCTCTTAAATTATGTGCTATTTGCAATTAAATTTTATTCGAAAAGTATTATATTTTTCTTAGATATGTTAGATATTAATTTTTAATGAAACTGATTTATGCAATAATACATGAAGGATGCAAAATTTGCGAAATCTTTCTTGAAATATGCATAGAAAATATCTTTATTAATTCATTTAGCCTTAGAGGATAGTCTTATCTCTAAAATATGAATGAGTTTTGAAAATGAAATTTTTGTCAAGTTTAGACCATAGTTAATCGGAAAGTATTTCTTAGCAAAAAACAAAGTACTTATCAAACAAAATATCTCATCATTGAATTTTTGTCAATAAATCTCTGATATAACTTGATACGGAATAAAAAAGAGCTATAAAATCTTATACATAACTCTAACTATTGTTATTCAGTAACTCAAATCTATTATTTATTACTAGCAGACCCGGTCGAAATTTTCGCACTTTATTTCTTTTCTTATTTACCTTTAAAATTTGAAACTCGTAAATATTATACCAATTTCACCACCTAATTAAAATTTTAATTTTCCAGAATTAAAATAATTAATATCGTGCAATAGTGAAACCAAAATCATTAAAAGAAAGGTTTCAAAATAAAATTCATGGTTGACGACCTAGTTTTCATACTTCGCAAGCAGTACAGTTGTAGTATAGGACCCCTATGACTCCTTTTAAATTTTTCTCGCCATATTGGCGACGGTATTTTATTTATTTGTTTTGACATTATTTTTTTGTTTAAAAAAAAAAAAAAAACTAGTGCTCGAAACGGTTGTCATTCTATCTGTGTTTTCAAAATATTAAATAATAAAGAAAGTATTTAACAAACTAGTAAATTTATCGCCAAAATTCACCTTGGTTACGTTTCAGGTCAATAGACTTTAGGGAGTGGGCCAATTATAAAACAAAAACATTAAATCATAAAATTCATTTTTTTACTTATTTTTATTTCATATTATTTCACGCGCACTTTTTATTTCCTAATTCAAAATTATTAAAAAAAACTTTTTCGATATCGCTTGTAACGATACTGATTATTATTAATTTTCTTTTCTTTTTCTTTAAATAATAATAATAATAAAAGAAAAGATTTTGATGAAATTTTGGCAAAAGCAGAATTTAGTTTAGGACGGAGGACTATTTTTTTTTTTCAAATTATAACATCGCTTTCAAATTATTCAATTATATTTTCGATACATTTTAGATTTCGACAAATGTCCAACTATCGAAAACGACAACGCAAAAATCCGAGATTGAGACTAATAGGCCCTCAGTCCTAAAAAAAAAAGAAAAAAAAAAAAGAAAAAGAAAAAATGCATATAATACGTGTAATCGTGGGCAATGGAAGTCGTGTGATTGTTTCACACCAGACTATCGTAAATATTTTTAGAATGCTTTAAACCTGTTACATGTTATTCAATTTCACTATGGCACCATCTGTATTGATAATTTTATATATAACGAAACTGATATATGTAGACTCACAAAAGTTTTATGATGCATTACCATCTGCAATGTATATTTCTTAACGAATTTTTAAATAAGTCTATACTTCACACAACATAACGAAATTAAAGTGCATTAGTCAATGCCAAAATCATTTTTCATGAAAAATAAAGTATGGTTAACATAATTTATTAGTTTATTGGGACCCTCAAAATTATTCGCATGCATTATGAGCTGGAAATCGCTCAACGTAATTTTTTAGGGTTTTTATATTCTGTTATGATGAATTATAACTGCTTGTTCATTTTTAATATTTAATATTTCATAATTAAAATTTCTATTCTGTAAAAGAAAAAAAAAAAGATAGGTTTTCTTAACTATATTTATTTTAGTTTCAAAACGCTTTGTAATCGCATGTATTGCACATTAGGAAGATAATCATTTCTGAAAAGTATTTTTGGTCAAGAGTTTCTTTGTATATATATTCTCTTGAGAATTGTAAGCAAACAAAAAGGAGGCTTTATCCCACGCATTTTTCTTTCACTAAAGAGGTGTGTTCCCTCTCTTTTTCATTCATTGCTATCGTGAGAAGAATATCTGTGTTTTCTAGTTCTAAGCGGAGAGAAATGTTTCTTTCTTCCGTATATGAAGGTCAGCGTGGGGGTGTGGCTGTCCTGATGGAAAACAGCTGTACCTCTCAGCTGCTTTGTTCTCGGTTACAGCGGAGGAGTGAAATAGGAAAAATTCTCTCGGAGATTAAAATATCTGTCTACCTGGGGGGGGGGGGGAGGGTGAAATTGAGGTCTTGCAAGGTTAGCTGACTGTATGGGCGTGAAAAGTTTGGTTTAAGAAATATTTTAAATGTGGGCGTATTAAATTTTTAACTAGGAGGGACCAGGGTGAAAGTTTCAGTTACTGGTAGCAAATGAAAGTCTTGTTTTGAGCTGAGGCTTGTGGGAACGCTTCTGGATTGGATCGAGCGTTGTTTTTCAAGTGATTGCGTTTTATCGGGAAGCTGTGTGCTCACGTTGGATTCGTCCGAGAGAAAAATGGTCTTTTGTTGTGAGTTTAGAACGTTGTATTTTTGGTTGTTTTTTGAGGGGCCCTTCGTTCCTTGGTGCCTTCAATTATTCAATTTTTCTTCATCGAGTTGCTCTAACTCATTCACGCTCCGTCTCTCCTCATCACGTTCTCAGCCTGATGTATCTTCTTCTTCGAAATCATATCTGATGCGTACTGGTCTCTGGAAAAGAGAGACTTCGTGAAAACAAAATCTTGAATGATGAATTCTTTGGTTGTTAAGAAGCAGACTTGGGGCGTGCAGTTTGATTTTCTTAAGCCTCTTACCGTTTGACACAGCCGAATGTGAGAAGCTGAAAAATTCTAAAATGAAGTTCTGTTGATGTAGGCGAAAAAATGTCCAAATTTGTCATCCGACGGGATTTACCTAAGCATTTTATCTGCCGGAGTACAACTACGTAGCTTCATTGACGGAGTTTTAAGGAATTACTGAAGTGGTAAATGTGCAATGCGGTCTGACATGAAGCCGCAAATAGTATGACCACTCCTGGCTGCCTGATAAGTATTATTTTGTTAATTTTACTTTACCCTTTTTCTCATAAATATGTAATTACCTGCATAATAGAGTAGCATCCTTTACCTAGGTCCTGTTGGTAAGGGTTGTAAACTGTGTATATGTTATTGAAAAAAAAAATTATCACTTCCTGTTTACTTATCATCGTTTGTGATGGAAAGAGTTTGTTACCAAGAAAAATTTTGTATTTTGATAAATATCTTAATAATTAATACTTACAGCAAAATTTATGTTATGGAATGTGTTATGAAAACAAAAATATACTTTTAAATAAATTTTTAAGTTTAAAAGCTAATTTTATTTGTATGTTTTTATTTAGATACTCCAGCCTTTTTACTGTGTTAATTTAAACTTACTTTTAAAATATATTGAGATTTGTTTTTATAATTCAGGATTAATCTTTGGGGAACTAAAAGAAATGAAAGCGAAAATTCTCTTATTGGAAATGATTGTTTCCATTCGAGCTGGGTTGTTGATTCTTGTTCTCATTAGAGCCTCGGAAAAAAAAAAAAAGATAATCTAAATTAAGAGTTAATTCTTCTGTAGAATGTTATTCCGTATGTTTTATTTCTTTTTTTATTTTCCTTTTGTGTGTGGTGAATATACTTACTGTATAATCTGGAATACTATTGTTTAAAAAAAAAAAAACAAAAAAAAAACAAAAAAAAAACAAAAAAAAAAAAAAAAAGAAGGAAAAAATAAAAGCCAAGTCTGTTTCCTTAGTTAAATACTTGGAAAGTTAAAGTTAGGTTTTTTAGGCAAGGAATGATTCGTTTGTCCGGTATGAAATTCCAGATTATACAATGTTATTGCTTAATTAACTATTAATTTTAGAGGTAATATTTTGTAACATAAAAAGTTTAAAATCTGCAATTAATTTCTTTTGAGTCAGGATTTGGGTCTTGTGTTGTTCTGTATATTCACCAACTGTTTATTTATTTTTTTATGCGTGGGAGGTTGAAATTAGTTCTGGAATTTTTAATGTAACTGGCCTTAAAATGCTAAGTAAAGTATTTCGGGTTAACTAATGAGTACTTGTAAACGTTTTGTACTAAATTAATAAAAGAAATTTACACTATACGATCAGTAGGATTTTATGTATTGTAAAACAAATTTATAGCTAATACGTTAATTTAAGAAAGTAAATAGAAGGTTATAATAAATGGTGCCTCTGGGAAAATGTAAGGGAATTTTTTTTTCGGTTTCTTTTAGTTGAGGTGCCTTCAAAATTTTTTGTTAAAGTCATTTTTTTTTTTAATTAGCTCTCTTATTTGTGGTATATCTGATTATTTGTATTCTTATATGTGTTTTTTTTTTTGTTTCAAATTCTATGTGACATGCTGTCCCTTGGGAGAGAAGTGGCAAAAGCGATAACCAAGTTACCCTAGAGTCTAATGTTGATGAAAATTCCTTTGGCGGTAGTTTACTTGATGAGGTCAGCGGTGGTGAGTTACCACTTTTTGAACCATCAATAATTAGTAAAATTTCTTCTTCTTTTTGAATATAACTGTCTCATATGCTCGCAAAATTTTTGTTTGGATTTTAGTGCCTGCATGTGTGACATGGTGTTTTAAGGAGGAATTTTTATATTTAAGTAAATGCTACTAATTGTCTGGGAATAGAAAATTTCTGTGGATGTTTCACACATTGAAAATAGGGTATGAGTAATGTATGTGGAAAATTTTCAAATTCTGTGCAAAGAAAAAAAATTGGCATTGAAGTAAGATAAAAATCCCTCTTTTTAAATTTTTTTTTTGGTTTTGTTGACAATTGTGATATATGCATATAGTATTTTGGTATTTTGTCTATACATATACACATACATATTTCTTCTGTGACCTTTAAAATTTTCTATGATGAAAATTGTGTACATCTTATATGTAGTTAAAATCTATAATTGAAAAAAAATTGATATATATATATATACATTATTTTCAACTTTTTGATATATACACATTATTTCACATTTTTGATATATACTATATTTTTACCTTATGAACTACATTTTAACCAAATTATTTCATTTGTATAATCTATGGGTGGTAATTTCAAAACAAATTATATGTGAAGTGTCTGCCTCTTTTAGGGAATTTAGGGATTTTTTTTTTTTGTAGAAAAGAAAATTTTTTTTTTGGAAAATTTTTGTGAAATTTTGAACTTTTTGTGAGACAACAAATTAAACAAAAAAAAAAAAAAAAAAAAAAGAGGGGATAGGAGTTATGTTTGAAATTTTTGTCTCCTTGGGTAGAAGTTAAAAATTTTTTTGTTCTCCCTTAGTTTTTTTAGAGTTAAATTGAAGGTGTTTTTGGTGTAAATTTTATTTTGCAAATTTTCGTTTGTATTTTGAAATTGCCACTAGATATATATATATATATATACACATATACATATTCTTATTAATTTATATACAAATAATGTTGTTTACACTTTTTACAACAAAGTAGTCTGTATTTTACACAAAATTTATGAAAGAAAAGAAAAAAATTGTTTTTAAGTTTTCAAAATATCTTACATAGTAAAAAAAAATTTTTTTGTGTGCTATTGTATGGGCTATATATACTTGTGTGAAAGATACAATTGCTAGGACTTTTATTTGAAGCTAAGCTGCAGTTAGTTATTAGAGACATTTGATGACAGCTAACAATTGTGTTTTTGTAAATTTTATGGTATTAGTTTTGTGTTTAAAAAAAAAAAAAAAAAAGCTAACATTCCTTTTACTAGTTGCTCTGTATTAGTAATTTTGGTTTAGGTTAATATTTTTTTTTTCTTCTTGTTGTCAAAAAAAAAAAAAAAAAAAAAAAAAAAATGGTTGTAGAGGAAAGTACAGATCAAGGTGGGGCAGTTGGGCTGACTAACACAAATGGCCCAAAAGGTTTGGTCGGTGCAATTATTGCACAGGACCCCGAAATCGTTACGTCCCAGAGAAGGGGAATTCTCTTAGATAAATTGTCGTTTATACCAATTTTCACGGGAGGTGACCCTAATTTTAGAGTAAATGATTTTTTGGCAAAAGTTAAGGAGATTGCTAATTTTTTACTTTGGAAGCCGGAAGACTATGTCTTCGCCGCATCTCAGAGATTGGCTGGTTCAGCCCTGCGGGTGTTTAAGACACACTAGGACAAAATCAAAACTTTTGCTGAATTCGAAAAATTTTTGAAGGACAGGTTCGGGGAGAAAAAGGATATAGGTGAAATTTTCAAGTCTTTTTGGAATGTCATGCAGGATGACAAAACGCCGGTCGCCAATTTTATCGCGAGTGCGCGGTGTAAAGCTCGTCAAATTGTCAAGGCTCAGAAAATTCCTGAGACTAGTTGGACTGACACCGAAAATGAGTGGCTAATGGCTATGCTGATGAATAATTTGAGACCTGAAATTAGGCGCGGAGTTGTTGCCAGGGCGCCATTAACTATCGAGGAACTTGAGGCGGTCGCTTTGGCGGAGGAAAAGGCATTTAAAGCGGTGCAGATTCAGCATTCACCCCAAGAATTTGAGCTGGCTTGTGCAGCTCAGTCCTGTGCGCAGCAAACTGCGTCGGAGGCACAAGCGCAACAGCTAAGCAGCCTCACAAGCATTATCGCTGATCTCACCGACCAAATTTCGAAACTTAGCACTAAAGTGCAAAATTTAGAGTCAAAAAATCAGGCCAGGCCTTCGCAAGAAAATATTAGACCAACCCTGCGAAGTAAAAGCGAGGTCACATGTTACAATTGCGGCTACAAAGGGCATTATAGCAGGGAGTGCCAACTTCCCAGGCGTCCGCGAAATAACAGAGAGGATAGGAGGGCAAGTGGTAGAGGTGGATACAGTGGTGGAGTGCAGGAAAATAGGGGGCAGCAAAATGACAGTAATGGGTATTTAAACTAATAGGGGTCTCGCCGAGCAGGGCAGAGGTGAGAGACCCTCTTGATGAAAATTTACTGCCCAATACTAGGGAGGTGTCTTTTAGCAATTGGTCAAAAGGGGTTCAGGGAAAACTTCCTATAATCGAATTTAACTTTAACCAGCATAACTACTTCGCTTTGGTTGACTCGGGTTCGTCTTGTAATTTGATCTCAGAACATACTTTAGAGGGGATTAGTGTAAATAAACAACCATGTTCTGTTGGTTTGAGATCCTTGTTAGGGGGCGAGGTAGCCTTGAGGAACAAGTGCAATATAAAATTTAATTTGGGTGAAAAGGCATTCGAGGAGTCTTTCATTATTAGTGACGGCGCTTTGTCGCCAAATTTTCAAATCATCTTGGGTGTCCCATGGCTCATCAAAAATGGTATTAAGGTTGATTTTAAAAATAAAATTTTGGGGAATGGGGAATTTGAAGTAAATTTTATGGCAAATCAGTTGGAATCTGTAAATATTTGTGAAACTCTATTTAAACCAGTAAATATTTATGCTAAAAGCAAGTATGTTGTCCCGGCTAGGTCTGAAATGTTTGTAAATGTAAAATCTCAGGGTATTAATAATTTTTCTTCAGATTTAGTGTTTTTGTATCCAAGCAGAGTGATAGCAGATGCTGCTTTAATTGGAAATGCGGTTTGCCCAAATAATATGAATGAGTTAGTAGTTAAAATAATTAATGTTAGTGACTCCCCCGTACATATCAACAAAAATACGCATGTTGGCTTTATGGAACCAATTTTCGAGAGTCTAGAGGAGACCTCTCATTGTGCGGAAGTTACCGAGGTTGGGGAGGTTGACCAAATTAACTTAGAATGGAGCACAAAATTTAATCTTGAACATTTAGATGATAACTTAAAAGCGCGAGTTAAAACCTTTTTAGACAAAAATAAAGATGTTTTTGCAGCGTCAGTGCTCGATCTTCCCGGTTGCGATACGGTGATGCACAACATCAGAGTAGCTGATAATGTGCCGGTTAAGTGTAGTCCGTATCGGGTACCATACAACCTTCGTGCTGAAATGGATCAGCAAATCAATACCTTAATGGAGGCAAATATTTTGGTCCCGTCAAATTCTAATTACGCATCCCCCGTTATTTTGGTAAAAAAAGCTGACGGCTCTTTTCGGCTCGCGTGCGATTTTCGCCGCCTCAACAAAAAAATCTTAAGTGACAACTATCCGTTGCCAAACATAAGTGAAACTATAGACTCACTGGGTGGCGCCAAATATTTTACGACATTAGATTTAACAAGCGGGTTTTTTCAACAGAAAATCCCGGAGGAGCAACAGTATTTAACAGCCATCGTCACTCACGACAAATTACTTCAGTGGACCAGGAGTCCTTTTGGATTAAAATCTTCTCCTGCGGCATTCCAACGGTTGATGAATGTCGTTCTGAGTGACTTAAAAAATTTAAATATTCTTATATATATAGATGATATCTGCGTTGCCTCCTCCGATGTAGAGTCCCACTTGCACAAATTAAATTTAGTTTTTAATCGCCTCAGAGAAAATAATAAAAAATTAAAGCCATCAAAATGTAATTTTTTTCAATCAGAGATAACTTTTTTAGGTTTCAGAGTCTCAGACGGAAAAATTTTCCCGGCTAAGAAAAATGTCGAGGTTAGTGACAAATTTAAGCGACCTACAAATCGTAAACAAGTAAGGTCTTTTCTGGGCTCAATTGGCTTCTATAGGCGTCACATCAGTGACTATTCGAAACGGACCATTAACCTGACCAACCTGACTAAGGAAAAAAATAAATTTGTCTGGAATGAGGAGGCTGAGGCAGAGTTTAGAGACCTTAAGGAAGCAATTGCTGAGATTCCTTCCCTTCGTTTGCCCGACATGTCAAAGGAGTTTATTATTTATACCGACAGTTCTGCGGTTGCAATGGGATCTGTTTTGTGCCAGGAGGATGAAACTGGTTTTCCACACCCTGTAGCTTTTGCTAGCCGAAAACTTAAGGAGGTTGAGAGTAGGTACTCAGCTACTGAAAGGGAGTTGTTGGCGGTGGTTTGGGCAGTACAATACTTCAAGTGCTATGTTTTCCACCGAAAGTTTATAGTGTATACAGACCATGCCGCACTTACGCATGCTCTAAAGTTAAGGGATCCCACGTCTAGGATTGCCAGATGGTTGTGCGCACTCAGCGAATTTAACTTTGAGCCGAGATACATAAAGGGAAAGTGCAATTCAGTGGCGGATTTTTTGTCTAGGTATGTTGACCACACTTTGGAATTTAGCAGGAATGAGGATGTTGCTGAGTGTAATTTTGTCAAGAACTCTGGGCAGGAGATACATATTTTGGGCAACAGTTCATTGTTGAGTGAAATTCAGTTAGCTCAGGAAAAAGATCATTTTTGTAAATATGTTAGCGCGCGTCTTTGTAAAAATTTAACTGTAAAACCTGTTACGTATAAATTTTTTGTTAGAAATGAAATTATAATGTGTCAAAAATTGTCGCCAAAATCAAAACGTGAAGCTGGTGAAAAAATTGTTCTGCCGAAGGCTTTGGTTCCAAAAATTTTCAGTTTGACGCATGATTCTGCCCTAGCATGCCATGCCGGTTTTTATAAAACTTTTAATCGTATCCGTGCAAATTTCTTTTGGCAAGGCATGTATGCAAATGTAAAAAGACTTTTGGCCTCTTGCCAGTCTTGTTTGGAGTTCAGAGCTCATAAACCCAAAAGGTTAGCCGAACTCCAAAGGTTAGAAATCCCCGACGCCCCGTTTTCGACCATACACTCAGATATTTGTGGGCCTTATCCCACTACTGAGAGGAGAAATAAATTTGTAATTGTGTACATCGATAGTTTCTCTAAATGGCCTGAAGCATTCGCAATCCTTAACATAACTTCGGATACCATCGCCGATACTCTGGCTGAATTTATTTGTAGGCACGGTACTCCCGCAAAATTTGTTACTGACAAAGGTAAAAATTATATGAGTCAAGCCATCGCTCAGGTCTATAAACAGTTAGGTTTAACTCATGTACACACGTCCAGTTTCCACCCAGCTTCAAATTCGCAGGTCGAGCGGATTACTCAACAATGAACCGCGCCCTTGCTCACCTTGTAAATGATCACCATGACGATTGGGATATAAAGTTAAAGTTTGCTTTATTAGCTTTGAGGTCAAGCATTCATTCCACAATTGATGAGTCTCCTTTCTTTGTAACTTATGGTCGTGATATTAGGTTGCCTTACAACACTCTGATAGAAAATAATGTTATAAATTATAATGACCAGCCATCTTATTGTGAGAATTTGATCCCTACTCTAAGACAGGTGTATGCACGAACTCGGAATTTGTTAGAACAGGCGGCTTGTAAGCAGGAAAAATCTCGCAGTAAAATAGCCTGTGATAAGAAACTTAAAGTAGGTGACTTGGTAATGCTATTTACACCTACTATAAAGCCTGGTCTTTGCAAAAAGTTTGTTAAATGCAATAGTGGTCCTTTCCGTGTTCTTAGAAAATTAAGCTCAGTTAATTTTGAGATACAACAACTTAGTAACTTAAAAAATGTGCAGATAGTTCATGTCGACAGACTGTCAAAAATCGTAGACAAACCAGTTTTCCCGGTTTTAGAGAGTTTGGATCAAATTGCTGCAAATCCCAGTAATAATCAGAATCAGAAAGTCAATTTAGGTCAACCTGAGGGTGGTATGGATAATTTACTGGAAAGTAATCAGTTTCAGGGTGGAAATTATGGTGGGTTTAGTTCCGCAAACTTTTATAATGTTTTTTTGCCCACAGATCAGGGGCAGGGTAGTGAAATTTTTGTTCAGGATAGTCAACCGGTTCCTTCTTCTTTTGATGCCAACTTAGTAAGCCCCGAGGTCTCTCACCCTGTGCCCTGTCCTGCTCACATTGAACAAAGTGTATCTCCGATAGTAAGCGAAGTCGAGCGCGAAAATTTTAATATTGAGGAAACTACTCCAAAAAGTCTTAGGACAACAAAAAATGAACTGAGTGTGGAAACGGTTTCCAGGCCAACACATGATTACAATCTTCGCCCACGTAACAACCTTCGATTTTGAGATACATTTTGGGGTCAAAATTTGTAAATAGTAATTTTTTTTGTTCTCTCTTTTATGATAGTTGTTCGCATGTATATGTTTAGTTTTGTATTCTTTTTGTTGCAGCACCGTGTAATTGTTAGCATTCATATCAGTATTTTCTTTGTAAATATTTATTAGTAATGTACATATGTATATATATTTGCCGGCATTGTACTGTGGTATCATTTTAGTGTCAGAAATTTTTCTTTTATGCGCATGCGTAGTACCTTAAGGCTTAATGGAATTTTTTTTTGTTCGGGATATCATGTAAGGGGATTTGTCTCAGTCAATGTTGTAGGCTAGAAATTCTTTAAAATAAATTTGGGGTGGCAGGTCATGTTTACAATAAAAATTGCAGTTAGTTTTTTTTTGCTTTATCTCTCCGATACCTTGTCCTTCACAAAAACTGGTGGGGGTTTTCATGTAAATAATTTAAGTTAGGAGGATAATGTTGATGTGTTTGTGCCTGCCTCTCTGTGATCTGTGTTTTTCGGGCTTGCCTACAATTTGTGATATAAATTTTGTTTATGTGTGAACATACCTTGGTTTTTAGTATAAAGTGTATTTTTATTTCTGTTTATTCTGCATGTGAGACAGTGTATATTCTCTTTCATGATTATTGATGGTTCTTCGCAGTGATAAGTACAAATTTACAAAATTTTTTTGTTTAGAAAAATTAGAACTCTCGAAGAAAAAAAAACAAAAAAAAAACAAAATTTGACTCTAATCTCTTTTTATATCACAGTCCTTAATGATTGATGCTTGTAGAGAAAATTGCCTCTTCTCCGTCGATAGGCGCGAGTCTTGTAGTATTGTTTTCTCTCTCCCTAAGGTTTAGTTGTGGTGTATATGGCTCTCATGGGTCGTATAAATTTTTATGTATAAAGATTAAAAAAAAAAAAAAAAAAAAAGTTTTCAAATTTTGTGTTGTAAAAATTTATCATGTAATGGTTTTGTTTATTTGTATGTATATTTTTATATTTTCTGTATTTATGTATATATATTGTGTTTTTTAAAATTGCATTCGGGTTGCCAGGAGTGTTCATGTTGTCCCTGTTTTGGTAGTGGTTAAAAAAAAAAATTCTATTCATTGCCCACCCCGGTCGATAAGTTAGTTGGTCCAGGGGAGTTGTGTCTATTCTGTCTGATAGTTAAATGCTGTATAGATGGCAAATGTTAAGGGTGCATGTCAAGGCTGGTTTGGTAGAATCTAGGTGTGGTCCGACTGGTGCGGTATTGTGAATGCCTTCGTGGTTAAAAGTTTTGTGCCGTGCTATGTCATCTGTGAATGGCTAGATTTTTTTTTGAGTTAAAAAGTGTTGGTTAGGCTGGTGCACGTTTCCTTATGCTCTGCCATGTGGTTTTGGTTCAGGTTGGAGTTGGAAGTTGCGCCTGTGTGGGTGTGTGAGTTTACGGAGGTCTTGAGGCTGTGTTAATACTTTTCAGGGAGGGTTTCTGGGTTCAGGCAATAGCTATTTTCTGGTTTGTAATATAAATGTCTTTGAGAGTGGCAAGTTCGATTTGCAGATATGACGTCTGTTTGCGGATCGAGGAAGGTTTGGGGCCTTAGCTGTCTTCTGTCTTAGGGTCGATGTTTGACTTTTTGATGGTTGGTCACTTTGCCTTTGGATTTTCAGCGGCTTTTTCAAAAAAAATTTTTGCAAAATTTTTTTTTCATTGGGGTAACGGGGTGTTGTTATGATGAATTATAACTGCTTGTTCATTTTTAATATTTCATAATTAAAATTTCTATTCTGTAAAAGAAAAAAAAAAGATAGGTTTTCATAACTATATTTATTTTAGTTTCAAAACGCTTTGTAATCGCATGTATTGCACGTTAGGAAGATAATCATATCTGAAAAGTATTTTTGGTCAAGAGTTTCTTTGTATATATATTCTCTTGAGAATTGTAAGCAAACAAAAAGGAGGCTTTATCCCACGCATTTTTCTTTCACTAAAGAGGTGTGTTCCCTCTCTTTTTCATTCATTGCTATCGTGAGAAGAATATCTGTGTTTTCTAGTTCTAAGCGGAGAGAAATATTTCTTTCTTCCGTATATGAAGGTCAGCGTGGGGGGTGTGGCTGTCCTGATGGAAAACAGCTGTACCTCTCAGCTGCTTTGTTCTCGGTTACAGCGGAGGAGTGAAATAGGAAAAATTCTCTCGGAGATTAAAATATCTGTCTACCTGGGGGGAAGGGGTGAAATTGAGGTCTTGCAAGATTAGCTGACTGTATGGGCGTGAAAATTTTGGTTTAAGAAATATTTTAAATGTGGGCGTATTAAATTTTTAACTAGGAGGGACCAGGGTGAAAGTTTCAGTTACTGGTAGCAAATGAGAGTCTTGTTTTGAGCTGAGGCTTGTGGCAACGCTTCTGGATTGGATCGAGCGTTGTTTTTCAAGTGATTGCGTTTTATCGGGAAGCTGTGTGCTCACGTTGGATTCGTCCGAGAGAAAAATGGTCTTTTGTTGTGAGTTTAGAACGTTGTATTTTTGGTTGTTTTTTGAGGGGCCCTTCGTTCCTTGGTGCCTTCAATTATTCAATTTTTCTTCATCGAGTTGCTCTAACTGATTCACGCTCCGTCTCTCCTCATCACGTTCTCAGCCTGATGTATCTTCTTCTTCGAAATCATATCTGATGCGTACTGGTCTCTGGAAAAGAGAGACTTCGTGAAAACAAAATCTTGAATGATGAATTCTTTGGTTGTTAAGAAGCAGACTTGGGGCGTGCAGTTTGATTTTCTTAAGCCTCTTACCGTTTGACACAGCCGAATGTGAGAAGCTGAAAAATTCTAAAATGAAGTTCTGTTGATGTAGGCGAAAAAATGTCCAAATTTGTCATCCGACGGGATTTACCTAAGCATTTTATCTGCCGGAGTACAACTACGTAGCTTCATTGACGGAGTTTTAAGGAATTACTGAAGTGGTAAATGTGCAATGCGGTCTGACATGAAGCCGCAAATAGTATGACCACTCCTGGCTGCCTGATAAGTATTATTTTGTTAATTTTACTTTACTCTTTTTCTCATAAATATGTAATTACCTGCATAATAGAGTAGCATCCTTTACCTAGGTCCTGTTGGTAAGGGTTGTAAACTGTGTATATGTTATTGAAAAAAAAAATCACTTCCTGTTTACTTATCATCGTTTGTGATGGAAAGAGTTTGTTACCAAGAAAATTTTGTATTTTGATAAATATCTTAATAATTAATACTTACAGCAAAATTTATGTTATGGAATGTGTTATGAAAACAAAAATATACTTTTAAATAAATTTTTAAGTTTAAAAGCTAATTTTATTTGTATGTTTTTATTTAGATACTCCAGCCTTTTTACTGTGTTAATTTAAACTTACTTTTAAAATATATTGAGATTTGTTTTTATAATTCAGGATTAATCTTTGGGGAACTAAAAGAAATGAAAGCGAAAATTCTCTTATTGGAAATGATTGTTTCCATTCGAGCTGGATTGTTGATTCTTGTTCTCATTAGAGCCCAGGAAAAAAAAAAAGATAATCTAAATTAAGAGTTAATTCTTCTGTAGAATGTTATTCCGTATGTTTTATTTCTTTTTTTATTTTCCTTTTGTGTGTGGTGAATATACTTACTGTATAATCTGGAATACTATTGTTTAAAAAAAAAAAAACAAAAAAACAAAAAAAACAAAAAAAAAAAAAGAAGGAAAAAATAAAAGCCAAGTCTGTTTCCTTAGTTAAATACTTGGAAAGTTAAAGTTAGGTTTTTTAGGCAAGGAATGATTCGTTTGTCCTGTATGAAATTCCAGATTATACAATGTTATTGCTTAATTAACTATTAATTTTAGAGGTAATATTTTGTAACATAAAAAGTTTAAAATCTGCAATTAATTTCTTTTGAGTCAGGATTTGGGTCTTGTGTTGTTCTTTATATTCACCAACTGTTTATTTATTTTTTTATGTGTGGGAGGTTGAAATTAGTTCTGGAATTTTTAATGTAACTGGGCTTAAAATGCTAAGTAAAGTATTTCGGGTTAACTAATGAGTACTTGTAAACGTTTTGTACTAAATTAATAAAAGAAATTTACACTATACGATCAGTAGGATTTTATGTATTGTAAAACAAATTTAAAGCTAATAAGTTAATTTAAGAAAGTAAATAGAAGGTTATAATAATTCTCTTACCCATATGACAGAGAATGCATTTTTTGCATTAAATTTCGAAAACTGAGTTTTTGTTATAGTTACACCTTTTGAGGTTCATTGAATTCAAAAGTCACATTTTTAGTAGTTGGTCTGTGTGTCTGTAGGGGAAATTTTTATCAATATAACTCAACAACGTTTAAACGAGAAATTCAAACTCACTATTCGTAATGCCATTAGGAAATGCTACATGAAACTTTACTAAAACCAACCAAATAGTTCGTATACGTAGATATCCATGAACGAAGCAGGACGTTTTAGTCCCGATACTTTGGTCCAGCCGTATTGGTCCTGCTGTTTTGATCTCGCCGTTTTGGTCCAATGAAATTTCTAGTCCCTGGGCAGTTTGCTCGAGATGAATTTCGATCCCACTAAATTTTTGCAAAAATTTTAATATAAATAATTTTTTTTTCTTTTTTTTTTTTTTATGTGATTCCTTATTTGTTGACAGGTAAAAGAAAAAGTATTCATAGAAGAATATTAATTAATGAATATCATATCATTTAATGCATAGAATTTCGATTTGTAGCCTCTCTAGCAACAAAAACTCGAGTCATTTCATTCTCGTTAATTTTTCACGAACATTTAATTGTGTTTTAACTTTTTAAAATGCGATTACTTTTCTTTTAAATTGAGATTCTCCTTTTATTTCATTCAATTTTCACTTGCTCTGATTGTAATTTGATTTTTACTATTAGTAACAACAAAATTATTGTGGGTAAATATTGTTGTTGTCATATACCCAAAACAAGCCCAAAATAAATACTTTGATATATTTTTTCAAACTCTCTTTCTTTTAGAAATAAATGAAAATAAATATTCTAAATTCTAGCATATGAATTAAATTATTTGCAAATTTTACTCTTTTACGAAATAATTTTTTTTTTTTTTTTTTTAATAAGAGAAAGCAGTGAAACTAGAGAGGTTTCTGTCTTGTTAATTAAAATATAGGAGGTCTTAACATTAACACTACAAAACACTAGAAAAATGGAATGACTTGTGATAAATAACAGCCGCGGTACAGAGTTAAACTTTTAAAATCTTATATTTTAATACAACTAAAATTTATGAGGCTTAGGTAAATAACAATATTGAAATCTTTGCTTACAAGGAACACCTTTCATTATTCAAAATTTGCTAAGAATAGACCTAGATAAAATTATGGTACAATATGCACCTTTTAACCATGTCATTTTTAATAAAGATTGTAATAATTTTACTCACCAAAAGTATATGTTCTTTGAAGATCTCTTTTTCAAGAATTTTTCACTTTATTCGTTCCCTTCTCCCCTCTACTATATGAAATAAGATCTAAATCTCTAAATTGTTAATATTTTTTTAATTTTATTTCTTACAACAATTTATTGCTAGAATAAACGAACAATTTTGCTTTTTCTACCACAAGCTCCTTTAAACAAATGTTAAAAATTCAAAATATAAGAGAAAAAAAATTTCCTCTTTTTTTTTTTTTTTTTTTTTTTTCTGCCATTGCGATAGCGGGAGGAAAGTGGTGGGATCAAAGTAGCAGAACCAAATTGTACCCCATCCAGCAGTACCCCATCCAAGAGGATTTAAATACGTTACGTGTATGAGCAATTTTTTTTTTCTAGGTACATTTTTTTTATCTTTAGACTCTACTACACAAAATGAAATGAATGTATATTTTTATGCCTATAAAAACATGCTTCATATAGAATATAGTGTCAAATACATTCACGATTTCTTTACAGGACTACACAAATGTATTACGGTATATTAAGGCTATACATATTATGGGTAAGAGAATGTAAAAAATCGGTAATAATTAATATAAAATTATATCTTTATTTGATATTTAAAAAAATAGCTTAATAATTTACCTTCATATTAAAACGAGCTTTAGTTTTTATTCAATGTTAAATTAAAAAAAAAAAAAAAAAAGAAAGTAAAAAAAAGAAAAGAAAAGTCTGAATACTTCTGTCCAAACACACACGAGTTTCAATTGTTACCAAAAAAAAAAAAAAAAAAAGTTTATGAAAAGTAGATTTAAGGCATTCATCGAAAACTCTGTTTTATATTGAGTAATAACAAAAATATGATCAATCAAGATATATATATATATATATATTGGTGAGTCAAATTTTTGAAATTGAGATTTTGTTATATTTGCAAGTTTTGCGGTCCCCTAATTCCAAGGAAACAAGATTAACATAATTTAAGAACAAACGTTAAGAACAACAAGTTAGTAGTATAAACTCGGAATTGTAAATCTACACCATATGAAAATGCTACTTGAACCATTTTATGAAAATTAAACAATTTGTTCGTGTACAGAGCATACAAAAGTATTTAAACACATTAAATCTATGAGCAAAAGTCCTGGTAGCTTAGTATAGTTTAGTGTAGTCTAAAGCTGTACAGTGTAATAGCTTTACGCTAAACTAGACAAAATGAAAATGAGACACATTTTGTATCTGCACAAAAGTATGTTTCACATGAAATATGGTATGAAAAATGTATATCCTTAGTTTACAGGGTCACACAAAAGAATTCAGATATATTAGTGCCTATAAAAACATGCTTCATATAGAATATAGTGTCAAAATCATTCACGATTTCTTTACAGGACTACACAAATGTATTACGGTATATTAAAGCTATACATATTATGAGTAAGAGAATGTAAAAAATCGGTAATAATTAATATAAAATTATATCTTTATTTGATATTTAAAAAAATAGCTTAATAATTTACCTTCATATTAAAACGAGCTTTAGTTTTTATTCAATGTTAAATTAAAAAAAAAAAAAAAAAGTAAAAAAAGAAAAGAAAAGTCTGAATACTTCTGTCCAAACACACACGAGTTTCAATTGTTACCAAAAAAAAAAAAAAAAAGTTTATGAAAAGTAGATTTAAGGCATTCTCCCAAAATCGAAAACTCTGTTTTATATTGAGTAATAACAAAAATATGATCAATCAAGACCCTAACAGCACAGTTAGGCTTAACTTATCCCCAGTACATCTTAAGGACGTTTCTGGGATGTCTTTTCATCCAGAAGACATCTTGAAGATATCCTGGGGAAGCGATGTGCTGTCTGGGGATATATATATATTATATATTGGTGAGTCAAATTTTTGAAATTGAGATTTTGTTATATTTGCAAGTTTTGCGGTCCCCTAATTCCAAGGAAACAAGATTAACATAATTTAAGAACAAACGTTAAGAACAACAAGTTAGTAGTATAAACTCGGAATTGTAAATCTACACCATATGAAAATGCTACTTGAACCATTTTATGAAAATTAAACAATTTGTTCGTGTACAGAGCATACAAAAGTATTTAAACACATTAAATCTATGAGCAAAAGTCCTGGTAGCTTAGTATAGTTTAGTGTAGTCTAAAGCTGTACAGTGTAATAGCTTTACGCTACACTAGACAAAATGAAAATGAGACACATTTTTTATCTGCACAAAAGTATGTTTCACATGAAATATGGTATGAAAAATGTATATCCTTAGTTTACAGGGTCACACAAAAGAATTCAGATATATTAGTGCTATGTTTACAAGTGTCTCTAAAACTATTTTAAGTTTTGTCAATATTTTCTGTTCAAACTTTCTAACCCTGCAACATTTATGATTTTAATTTAATAGGATATTAAAAGTAGGTAGGGAGACACTACACTTTTCTGCCATTTACGGAGACAGAACGCTGTTGAATAAAACTGACAAAATAATGCTCCGGTTATTTGTTGTGAAGTTGCGTTATTTCGAGCTTTTTATATTTAAAAATACAATTACATTTCGAAAATTCATATGAAATAGCTTTCACACTTTTCATTGTTTGCAACTCTCCTTCACAGAGTGATGTAGGATAAAAGGCTTTCAGGCAAAATTAATTTTAAAAAAATGCCAGTAACGTTAGTATTTTGCTAAGGCCTGATTTTATGAATCTGCTAGTACAAGAACTTTAATTGCGCTCATTCATTTAACAGATTTAAAAATTCTGTAAAAGAATAAGATTAGATGTCACTAATTGAATAACAATAATAATAATAATAATAATAATAAAAGACGACAACAGAACTGAACAAATTTTCTTAGTACATCAATAAATGGTTTGTGCTAGATAGTAGACACAATATATATATTTTTTAAATTAAACGAACCCTCTTTGATTTGGATTTTTAATAATAAGGGCACTTTTTTATTTATAGTGCTTAATATTTGTTATAATACATTAAAAAAGAAAAAAAAAAAAAAAAAAAAATGTAAAATTTCACCTGCATATTGTACGTAATTCCTCTGGTGTGTTGGGAAAATCTCTGGGAATCAAACTCTCATCACAATTTTTTCTTTCCTTTAGCATGCATTTAAATGGATCACACAGAACGCCTAAAAATTAAAGTTTAACAGTGCAATTTTACTACCAAAAATAAAATATTAAAACAATTTACAATTCTAACATATTGGATTAATTCTAAATATTCTAAATTATTGCATTATTATTATTATTTTTTTTTTAATTTCTTTTATATACATAAGAAACTTGTATGTTGTGGCCACGACAAGACTGGCTTCTACATTTGCCAATACAAATTGAAACAGTAGAAATTATTTATTAAAATTATTAATTATTATAAAATTATTTTCCATGATAAATGTAGACAATTTTCATTACCAAGAAACATAATACTATAAGTCCAGGAAAATAATAATAATAATAATAATAACAATAAAATAAAAATAAATAAATAAATAAAATAAATAATTTTATGCAATTCAGAAAATATCTCAGAAATTGCGTATTTTCCTCTTTTTTCTAAGTCTTTTTCTTTTCTTTTTTCTGGTTAACTTTATTTAAAATTATAATCTATAGTCCAACCATTTCTTTTAAAGGTATTGACGAATTCTTTTGAAAGATACCCACACAGAAAATTTACATTCCCTGTGGGGTAAACACAGGGAATTCGGAACATCGTGTACTATATAAAGAAAAATACCCAAACACCCTATTATAATTTTCTCTTTTGTTTATTTAACAACTCCTCTTACTTTACTTTATCTACAAAATCGTTAATTACTTAATGTTCGGAAAGTCGAGGGGAGTCACTCCAGATTTTTTGTTTGCGACCGCATCTCAGAGGGCAAAGTGCTGTGCATCATGAGAGGTATACATGTGTCCCGAATACTCAAAGGAGCACATTTCAGGTAGTTAGAAAATTGTATCATCTTAATTAACGAAGCTATTAATTAAAAACTTCGTGTTTATAAAGATATTCTATTTGCCAACATGCAAAGAATTTCTATTATTACGTTGTTTTATCTTTTTCTGACGTCATTTTCCACCGGAAAATTAAAATGTGACCAATGGTGTAAATAAGAAAAATTGGTGTCTTTCAGATACTCGAGAAAAGAAAAAAAAATATTTCGAACAGTGAAAACGCTTAAAAATATCAATATTATTAATATATTAAGCGAAAATTTAATAAAGATGAAATGAAAATTAGTTTATACTTATAGTTTAATTTATATTATTAGTCTAGTTTCTATATCTTATACTATTAAGTGAGCAATATTTGTATATATATTTCACTGTTCTCGAAAACGGTAGCTCGGACAGTCACGAGATTTAACACAAAGGTGCCCCCCGAAGGATCATTGTGCACATCGAAGTCAGAACTTCGAATTTCTGTTTAGTTTTCTTTAAATTAATAAAAATATGAAAATAATAAGCTAATAATAGCAAAAAATTAGCCATTTAAATTTAATCCATAATTTAATTGTTGCCAAAAAAAAAAAAAAAAATACGAGTTTATTTTTTTTTCCAACAGGAAAATAAATACATTTATCTAAACATGAACAATACTACACACTACTGACCGCAGAGCTTCCAAATTTGGCATATAGGTACCTGGGACCCTGCAGGTGTGCACCTCATCGAGATTTTTTCGAATTTCAAATTTGAATTTTTTAAATTAATGTTTTTTCGATTTTAAACATTGGCTTTTATGTTTCATTTTTCATGAATTTATTCTTCGATTGTAATCGTCTGCGTATCTTAGCAACGGCTATATTATGCAATTTATTTTTTATTTAATACATTTATTTGAGGGCGAATCTTTTTTCTCTTTTTAATTTATTATATTTATTGAAAATAAAATGGTAATGCAGTAGAAATAATTAAATATATTAAATTTAAAAACGTATTTATAACAGTTATGTTTATGTATAAATTTTGTAGTATAACAACAATTATTTTTCATTTGTTAATTTAATTTCTTTAAAAGTTTTTTTTTCTAATTTATAGTATTTGTCAGGAAATAATGGTAGTATATAGTAGAAAGGATTAAACTGATTGTAATTTATTTGTTTTTTATGTATTTAATTCCTTCTAAAAGAAAATCTACTTTTTATTTTATTTCATTATACATTGGTCGGAATCAAATTGTAATACAGTGTAAATAGCATGAGCAATAAAATACTTGGTTCAAAAACTAAAATATTTAATAGACGCTGAGATACAGTTATCTTTAAAATCGTAGTTCTTAAATAATGGCTGACCCACCTATCGTCAATAAATACCCATATTAAAATACATAGGAAAGAGATTTCTGCAGGCAGTGGGAACCTGCTCCCGATACAGTGCGGGCAGAGAAAGAGCTGCCGTAGTCAGCGAGTACCCGATGCGAGGTCTAGAGCGATTCCAATGTAATTATTTTAGTTTTTATTTATAATGTGATGTGAAAAATAAATAATGATCCAATTCTTTTGGAGATTCATTTAAATATAGTGGCCAACGAAGCGGGCGTAGCCTGCTAGTATATATAAAATCGTAAAATTTTTTAAAACGAATGATTGAACCGAAAATCTGTGATATTTTGAAACAGAACTTTTGATCTTTTTCTCAGTTTTAACAAATATATATATATATATATATGGTTTCCTGATATATCGCTTTAGTTCGCAAAATTGATTTTCTTTAGCTATTTAGTTTTGTACTTCTTTCAGGTGCTGTAAATCGTCTGCACTAACTATCGGAAATTATTTTATTTTGATAAATAATAATTTCAATAAATAATTTACACTTCGAGAATTTGTATAGGAAAATATAGAAGAGAGTTTTGTGATAGCCAAGCCACAACACACTGGTTTTCTCAGAATGCTTTTATTTAGCGTAAAAATTAAACAGCCATTGTAAACTAATAAATTTTTGTTAAAGTAAGTAACAATTAAACTATAAGTAAAATGTTTTACAAATATAATAATACTTGTTCTTGTGCGATTAGACGTTCGTATTTTGATTTATAAGAAAAACAAAAATTTATAAGAATATGCAACAAGATATAGATTAATTAAAACAAACAAAAACGTTTTATATTACACAAATTTAAATTTAGTTAACCAAAGAGAAACCACTATCGTCGGAAAAGATTATTATCATACATAAATTATTTAATAAGTTGTTATGTATGAATTAAACATTTGCATAGGGACTATTATAAGTGTGTGGCATTTTGATTCATTTTAAGGTGTTATAACTTTTATTTAAAAGCAGAATTTACCAAATAACTTCTATTGCAATCGTAAAACGATTCTACTATTTCATTTTTTCAACCGAAATCTTTCAATTTTATTTCTGGTAGAATGTTCTGATATAGCTTTTCACTGGCATCTGTACTGTTAAGCTTCCTGCGAAATTTACAATAATAATAACTTTATTGTTTTTTCATATTTAGCACAGTTTCCGCTTAAAAAAAATAATTAGACATTAAAATTATGAAAACTAAATGTAAAATTAATTATGCAATGACATATCACTTGATACCTTCTTTTTGTTACATTCTAGAAATAATCAGAGTTTTAAAATATGTAATAATTTTTACAAGTAGTGCATGTAGAACTTTTTTGAGGACTGTAGATAGATTTTCATAAGATATGTCATCATTTTGGCCTATATTGGGGACACTTATGTATTTTAAAGTATTTTAAAATACTCCTCCTCCTCCACACTTTTTTTTTTTTTTTTTTTTTTTGGCTATTTTTCAAGTTTCTTCAAAATTAGAGGTCAAATTTCTGCAAATAAACTTTTACTGTAGCATAACTTTTAACATAATAAAAATTTTATTGTAACAAAAAGTACACTGCTCGGCATAATAATTGCCCCAACACCACTTTTGTAAATTCTTATGTAAAATGGCCTCCTGAATCTGAATATGGCGGCCATTTTGCCCTATCACCCCACTAAAAATAATCTCAAAATATTCTGCAGATCTTTTTAAAAGAAAATCTGCAGAATATCTTAAGTTATTTGGCCCCTTTTTAAGAAAGTTTACTAAATTTCTTTATTATATCTTAACAATTTCTGAAGATATTTTATAGAAAAAGATAAATCTTTAAAATGTTTTAAAATATTTGAAGAAAGTCTTAAGATTATCCTATTTTCTCAAGAATATCTTCTGATTATTTTTAGCGGGGGCATCCACCGTTTTTTAGGGACGGCCCTCTATTTTCGGTAATCGTACTTTTCGGTAATTTTATGGCTATGAATTTGATATTTAGGGGGGGGGGGTTATTTTAACTGTTAAATATCTTTTGAGAGGCTACAGAGTTAGAAAGTTCTAAAACATGAACTTTTGCGCAAAGGGAAAATTTAGGGGGGGGGGGTTGCCATTAAAATTATGTATAACATTTCATATATTTATTAAATCTATTATTAATTTTATTTATTAAATATTATATTTTTTGCTTTTGAGTGTTAAAATAATTATTTTCTGAAGTATCGAAAACCTCTATATACCAATTTTCAACAATCTAACTCCATTTTTATTTTTTTGCCCCCCCTCTTCCCCCCCCCTTCCCGGCCCTCCTAATAACTTTACACTTTCGAAAATATCCCCATACGACTCGCAGGCATGTAAAACCTATCTTTACCAATTTTGAACGGCCTAACTGTATTTCTATTTGTTTTTGCCCCACAACCCCCCTTACCGGCCCACCCCCTTCCCGCCCCTCCTAATAATTTTACAAATTCGAAAATATCCGCAATCGATTTGTAAGTATCGAAAACCTCTATGTACCAATTTTGAACGATCTGACACTATTTTTATTTTTTTGCCCCCTCTCCCCTCCCCCTGCCTGCCCCTCCTAATAATTTTACACAATCGAAAATATCCCCATTCGACTTGCAGGCCTCTAAAACCTATCTGCACCAATTTTGAACGCCCTAACTGTATTTTTATTTGTTTTTGCCCCATAGCCCCCCCCTTCTCGCCCCACCCCCTTCCCGCCCCTCCTAATAATTTTACAAATTCGAAAATATCCGCAATCGATTTGTAGGTATCGAAAACCTCTAAATGCAAATTTTGAACGATCTAACTCTATTTTTATTTTTTGCTCCCCCTCTCCCCTACCCCCCTTCCTGCCCCTCCTGATAACTTTACACAATCGAAAATATCCTCATTCGACTTGCAGGACTCTAAAACCTATCTGTACCAATTTTGAACGCCCTAACTGTATTTCTATTTGTTTTTGCCCCACAGCGCCCCCCCGTGCAGCCCCACCTGGGGGCTGAATTTCTAAAATTCCAGAAATTGGTTTTTAGATATTTGCATTAGCTATATTTTAGAGCAAAAATTTCACGTATATCTATTTTTATTGTTTGAGCTATATAGGATTATGCGAAATCACGTTTTCCCCCCCCCCCGCCCCCCCTTGGGGACCGAATTTCAAAAATTCCAGAAATTGGTTTTTAGACATTTGTATTAGCTATATTTTAAAGCAAAAATTTAAGGATATCTGTTTTTTTGTTTGAGATATGAAGGATTTTGTGAAATCATGTTTTGGCCCCCCTTCCCCCCTTGGGGGGCGAATTTTGTAAAATCGCTTCTTAGTGGATGCCTACGTCATAGAAGGAACATTGTCACAAAATTTTATGCTTCTAGGTCTAAAGGTTTGGTCTGGGCGATGATGAATCACCCCCTCCCCCACTCACTCACTCAGTCAGGAAGAACGATTTTATATATATAGACTAGCAGACAACGCCCGCTTCGCTGGTCCCTATTTTAAATGAATCACTATAATTACTGAATTCTCAAAATTGCATTAATTTTTATCACGTGAAAAAAAAAAGAGAAACAAAATCTGATTAGGAAAAATGTCGCACCGGGTTCTCACTGCCTTCGGAAAAAATTCCCAAAATGCTCTAACTCTTATTTCTGTTATTTTCCCCCTTCGCCCCCCCCCTCCCGTCTATCCTAATAATTTTACAAATTCGAAAATATCCGCAATCGAATTGTAAGTATCAAAAACCTCTATGCACCAGTTTTGAACGATCTATTTCTATTTTTATTTTTTTTGCCCCTCCACTCCCCCCCCCTTCCCGCCCCTCCCAATAATTTTAAAAATTTGAAAATATCCGCAATCGATTTGTAGGTATCGAAAACCTCTATATGCCGATTTTGAAAGATCAAACTCTATTTTTATTGCCCCTCCTCTCTCCTCCCCCCTTCCTGCCCCTCCTAATAACTTTACACAATCGAAAATATTCCCATTCGACTTGCAGGCCTCTAAAACCTATCTTTACCAATTTTGAACGCCCTAACTGTATTTCTATTTGGTTTTGCCCCATAGCCCCCCCTCCTGCCCCACCTGGGGGCTGAATTTCTAAAATTCCAGAAATTGGTTTTCAGATATTTGCATTAGCTATATTTTAGAGCAAAAATTTCACTTATATCTGTTTTTTTGTTTGAGATATATAGGATTATGCGAAATCACGTTTTGCCCCCCCTCCCCCTCGCCCGCCTTGGGGACCGAATTTTTAAAATTTAGAAATTAGATTTTAGACATTTGTATTAGCTATATTTTAAAACAAAAATTTTACGGATATCTGTTTTTTTGTTTGAGATATGAAGGATTTTGTGAAATCACGTTTTGCTCCCCCCCCCCCTTGGGCGCGAATTTTGTAAAATCGCTTCTTTGTGTATGCCTACTGTTGGGCGGATATTAACCAAAATCAGACTACCCTCCCTTCCGTGGCTCTAAGGTGACATCCTCGTGGTAGTACATTTTGGAATATCAATTCGATATTCGGGCACGCGTTGTGAAATGCCCTAAAATTAATCCTAATTAAAAGCAAACATTAATCTGGAAAACAATATGTTTAATAATAAATAAATTTACTCTCAAATAATATCAGATTCATATAATTTTAATTAATTTCTTTATTAAACATCCAAATTTTGAATATTAATTAAATTGATTATTCTATAATTTTACAATACAATAAAAATGATATAACAATGATCTTTGATTTTGCCTCAATGGGCTAAAGATGAGTACTAGAAAACAAATGCGCTTTACCAGCATTGCACGGTAAAATTACTGACCGAGAAATGTAAGAAATTCTCACCAGATTTATCAGATGCTATGTCACAGTCCAGGCGCAAGAGGAATATTTTGGCTCGCAGGGAGCACATCTTTAAGTATCCTTGATGAATCATTTCGGCTAGGAAGCACCACACTGATGATAGCAGGACCTCACATTACGTCTGCACACACGAAGGCAATTTTTTAGAATTCTGACTCTTGAAGGAATCTTTTCTCTCCTTAAATTTTTTAAGTCCCTCATTATAATTTTTGGAGGAGATTTTCCCCTTGCATTTTTTTTATTGGGTCTATCTTCTGATTGGACCTTTCTTCGACCAATCTGCTTGCTTCTAGATTACTACGGTGCCTTTTTTTACGACCTCGCCGGGGCTTTTTTGGCGGTAGCCAGTGGGGCTTAAATGCGGGTGGTCCCCTTTCAGAGTTTCACGTGCAGGTGCAGGTCATAAATATGACGTTGTATTTCTGTCTTAGGCTTTTAAAATGTAATAAAACAGCTTGTATTCTTCAGTACAACAGCTTTTGTATTTTTATATTCTTTTTCCTTTTAAATAATGCCTTTTTGTATCTTTATTATTTTGCTTTTAACAAAATGGCTGATTTTTCCCATCAGCCTATCCCCCTGTCGAATAAGTTTGAGACAGTTTCTTTATCTCAATACATTATGAGTCCTTTAGTTGTCGTAGTAATCTGGTGTATTTGGTCAGTAAATTTCTTATGCATATTTGTGCTAAACTGTTTTTTAGTGCACATTAGAGTCCTTGTGATGTAGTTGAGCACTATGAGCTCCTTGTATATATATGCATAATGATTAATGAGCGTACAGTTCGACACTGGATTATTAATTGTTCATGAAGTTTAGTTCAATAGTAACTGATGATAGTTCATAATATACTGTTCAATACTGTTTATTAATTGGTTATCATGCATAGTTGATCCAAATATGTAAATGTTTCAATATTTGCTTTTTGAGATAGTTCAATTTGTGATCATGAATTTGTGATAGACAGTTTTATGGTCTGTCGTTGCATTTAGCCGATGCTTGTGCCAACAGTTTGTAAATTTTATTCAGTTTATAATTTTTTTGTGACACATATTGTATAGTGTTACTTCACTCGGTCAGTATATCATATGCTGAAGATTATTATTATTACTTTTGCATTTTAATTCAATAATTATAACTATTTATACCGTATACCAACACTCATTTTTTTTTTTTTTTTTTTTAACATTTATAAATATATATACAATACAATAAATTCACATATAATAGTACTTTTTCTGAATTGTTAGCAAAATTCTACAAGTGTATGCATTCCTTCTATATACATATCATTCATTACTTTCAGTGTATAGTAGCAATAATAAAAAAAATTTTGTATATTACATGATATCATGAATGTATTTAATCGTTTTGGTAGTATGTCTTTATTACCATTAAGTAAGGCAGTATTCTTTTTTTTTTTTTTTTTGAAAAGTCCCTCGCTTTATTTGAAATATTAATTTTAACTTCCGAGAGCTGTTTTGCAGTTTTGTAATGGGGGGTGACAAACCCTCTTTCGGCTGCGTCACTATGTCGTGGGAATTGACCAGCGCTAATGATTAGTACATCCTGTTATAATCGTTTTCTTTAGGGGGGAGAGCTGAGATAAGATTCTTCTGTTACTTACTCGAGAGAAGCGCAGAGACACACGCGTTTATCGGATTAGAAATTTGTTTACTTTTTTACAAGTGAGTTTAATTTTATTATATGTATATTTTATTGCTTTGCTTAAGCTTTGTTGCTTCACCTATGTTTGAGTTAGGTGATTGTGCTATCCATTATCCTTTAATAAATCCCTTTTGTTATTTTTTTGTTTCATGTGTGTGCTTCGTGGAATTTTGAATGCCCCTCGCAATATATATCTGATCTACACTGACGCCATCATTGACTTGGATAAGCGTGAGCTATATTGCATTTTTTTTTTTTTTTTTTTTTTTTTTTTTTATGTATTCTGTTTGCAGCGTTATTATTAATATGCATCTGCTTTTTCTTTCAGCTCTTATTAATGTATTTTCATTGCAGGTTTATTTCT
Organism: Salticus scenicus; assembly: GCA_963930645.1. Lineage (NCBI taxonomy): Eukaryota > Metazoa > Arthropoda > Arachnida > Araneae > Salticidae > Salticus > Salticus scenicus. The sequence continues at coordinate 352,332,224 of OZ005652.1, forward strand.
TGTTTGTTTATTTTATATAATTTGGTATTATTTTATCTAACTTGCGTTCGCCTTGCTTTATTTTCTATTATCTTACGTTCCTTCCGCTGCTGCTTGATTTTTGCATGATTTTTCTGTATTTTTCGGACTCCGTTTTTTTTTTTTTTTTTTTTTGCTTCCTAGCGCTGCGTAATTCTCGCATATTTGATTAGGAATCGTGAGCGTAGAATAATGTAGAAGATTGTTTGTGTATATTTCTGTGTATATTCATGTGTTTATTTATTAATGTTACTTTTTTTTTTTTTTTTTTTACTATGTGTGAATAATAAATGCAGATCTGCTCATAATTTGCGTATATTGATTCCATTGTATTGTGGATTTTTTAACCCATTGAATGTTGTGTTTTATTTTATTTTATTTTATTTTATTTTCGTTTTGCTTTGATAAAATTCTGTCCAGTCTTGACTTTTGTTTTGGCAGGGTAATGCTATACGCCAGAGTATCGAGTGTGGGTCGACCCCCCTTGGCAGAAGACGCCTGCGCCCGACCAAAGGGCCACCTCATTATCTTGGCTGTGTTCTGAACCCTGATCTAAGGTAGGCTATGTAAAAGTGTTTTTATTATAAAATATAGGTTATCTATTAATTATTCGTTTATCTGTACCTAATCTGCATTTAATTTACCTTCTTTTTTTTTTTTTTAGACCATTCTGTATTAATATGGTAATTTTGCGTTATTTTATTACTTTTTATTTACGTGCATATGTGTGTGCGAGTGTTAGAGATTAATATTTTTACAGTGACGGGTTTTTTCTTTTTTTTTTTTTTTTTGTATATAAATCTAATGAATTGTAATCCTAAGCTTTTAAGGTTTTTTTTTTTTTTTTTTTTTTTTTTTTTTTTAATACATTTATATATATACTGTATAGCTATAATGAATCTTAATCCTCCGCTTTTTTTGCTTTTTTTTTTTTTTTTTTTTTTTATTTATATATATAGTGTATAGCTATATGAATCTTAATCCTCCGCTTTTGCTTTTTTTTTTTTTTTTTTTTTTTTTTTGTTAACTTATTAGAGGAAATATATGCATCTTTGTTTAAGTGTGAAATGATGCGCCTTTTACTAATATTACAACCATTATATAGTTCTGCAAGTAAAATATTATTTAATCTTTCTAAAGTGTGAATGGTTGTGAATGTTTTAATTTCCATATTTTACGTTTCACTTGATATCTTGAGTCATAATTCGTTTCTTTTGCAGAAATGCGGCTACTACTTTCCTGTATTCTCAAGCGTTTTATCGTCACCCTTCTGCCATGCTCCTTTACCTCGAAGTCCGTCCTAGGATTAGTAAGTATTTTTTTTCCCTCTCGTGATATTTTCCTTCTTCTCCTAACCTGTCCTGTCGTTTTCATTCTGCTCTTTTTTCGTTGTCATGGTAACTCTCTTGTAAACGAGTAACCTCTCTGTTTACATTTTGATCTGCACGCTCCTTCTCTTTTGCATGAGTTTTCTTTCCTGCCTTACTATTTCTCATCTGTGCTAGTTTTGTTTGTCTGTTTTTTATTTTTATTTATTTTATTTTATTTTATTTTATTTGTTTTATTTTCTTTTATGAGATGCATGAATAAAGATATTTAAGTATCTAATTATATACATATGTGTATTTTTTTTATGTCACGTTCACATTTACTTTTATTTATTTTATATCTATACATATTTATTTTATTAATTTGCCATTATGAATACAGACACCTTTTCTGTTTTTGTTTCTATGTACACGTATATTTACGTTTTCTTATTCACATTGCCCCTATGGCAAAAAAATCTATATATATATTTTTATTTTATGTATTTACAATCAACGTGTTTCGCAAAAGTGTGCGTCACCTGTGAGTTTGTTCCGATGATATTTTATCATTTATTTATTTGTTTATTTACATTGAGCATTGCTTTACATTTTCCTTGTATGTATTGCAAAAAAAAATGTTTTCTTTCGAAAATTTATGACTATCTAATTATTTAATGAATAATTATTGGTTTATTTACAAAATCATTTCATATATATATTCTTTTTTTTTTTTTTTTTTTTTTTTTTGTTTTTTTTTTTTTTTTTACACATATTATTTTTCTCGGTTGTAAATAGTAAAATAATTGATTTTGTAATATAGTTCATATGTATAATTTGTATCTATATATACACTTTTTTTTTTTTTTTTTTTTTTTTTTTTTTGTATTATTTTGCATATTTTGGTGCATATAGTTTAGATATGTGCACCTTAATGGGTTTCGCTGTATTGTCGTGACCGTTTTTCAAAACAATATTCATGTTGCGCAGTATTTTCAATACATAGAAAGGGCCAAGAAATTTAGGCTGAAATATATTTGGCCTTCTAAGGCTCTTCATATATACCGTCTGTCCAATTTTTAGGTCTCTGTCCTTATATTTTAAATTTTTGTTATACTCATTCATAATTTGAAGTTGATTTGTTAGTGCGGCTTCTTTTACACTCTGAATGTGTTGCAGACGCTTATTTGTATAGCTGTCAGTAGTAATTTTTGTTGCATCTGAGAATGCATTAAATGATGTGTTGATTTCTCTAGCAAAAAAAATCATCGCGGGAGAAAAACCTGTTGCTCTATGTATTGTTGCATTATAGTGTAATTTCACAAAATTTAATTTTTCGTCCCATTGAAATGTTGTTTTTGTCATGGCGGCTAGTGAATTTTTTATTATTTTATTTGAAATTTCTACAATTCCGTTCGAGCAAGCGTGATAAATAGAACTAAAATGTAATTTAATATTTAATTGTTTCATGTATTCTGTGAATGTTTTGCCTCTAAAGTACTGTGCATTGTCTAAATGTATTTCTCTTGGCATGCCGAATCTGGCTATATATTCTGTTAATGCGTTTAATATGGTTTGTGACTCCGCATTTCTGAGTGGCACTGCCTCCATGTAACGCGAGAAGGAGTCAATTATAACCATTATAAATATGTTTTTTTTAAAAGTCATAGGTAACTTACCTATGAGGTCTATGTGTAATACTTCCCCTGGCTTGTAATTTTTTTTCATTTTTTGTATTTCAATTTTGGGGATTGTGTGTTGTTTGTGTCTCATGCATTCAACGCAATTTGCAATATGATTTTTCACGTCTTGGTACATTCCATACCAGTATGTACGCGTTCCTATTAAATGCAAGGTTTTTTTAACTCCAAAATGGGTTTTATGTGCTTCTTTAATTATTTCGTTTTTTAACGAATCTGGAATAATTAATAATTCTTTTTGATTATCATTTGTACTTCTTTTTAAAATTAATATTTCCTTTTCTGTTAATTCAAATTTTCGAGTTGTTCTATTTGATTTTCCTTTTTTTATGTCTGATATTATTTTAGATATTTTTTTATCTTTCATTTGTTCAAGTTTTATGTTTTCGTCTGTCAAATTTTTATTAACTTCAAATAAGTTGTTGGTTGAATTTGTTTCCGTGATGTTATTGATATGTCGCGATATATAATCGGCAGGGTTAATTCTTCCTTCTATATGTTCTACAGTGAAATCATACGATTGCAATTCCAGTAACCATCTGGCTATAATGTCTGAATTCTTTTCTAAATTTAAGTGATATGTGATGGCTTTTGAGTCAGTCACTACCGTAAATTTTCTCCCTGTTAAAATATTTTTAAAATGGATTATGCTCTCGTATATGGCGAGCAATTCCAGCTTAATACTTGGGTAACGCTGTTCAGTATCTTTTAATTTTCTTCCATAGAATTCTATAGGGTACATTATGCCATTTATTTCTTGCGATAAAATCGCGGACGTCGCTATTTTTGAGCAATCAGTAATTAAAAAAAATTCTTTGTCATAATTTGGTGGTTTGAGAGTTGGACTGTTTAGAATAATTTTTTGGATATGTTTTAATGCATTTTCGGCATCTTCCGTCCATTCAAATTTCCTTTTCTCACTTGTTAATTCATTTAATGGTGCTACTATTTCAGCGTAATTGTCTATCAGTGATGCGAAATAGTTTGTTAGACCCAGTAAAGATTTTACGCCTTTTCTGTTTTTGGGTCTTTCTAATTTTTGAATTTTTTGAATGTTTTTATTGGCCGGTGCATAACCATTTTTATTGATTTTAAATCCCAAAAATTCTATTTCTTGTTTGCATATTTGCATTTTTGAAGGTTCTATTGTTAGGTTTTCTTTAATTAATGTGCTTAGTACTTGTTGTAATAAGTTTAACATTTCATTGATGCTATCAGCTGCTATTATAACATCATCAATGAAATAACGTACTTTATATTGATCAAATTTTCCTAGCACTTTATCGATTAGTTCCGCAAATACTGATGTGCTTATTTTATTACCAAAATTTAGTCGCGTAGGTTGGAATTTACCAAATTCAGTAATGAAGGCTAATTTTGGTCTGTCTTCTTTTTTTAAATTTATTTGGAAGAAGGCTGAATGAAAATCCAGCACTGTGTAATATTTTTTGCCACTTATATCTTGTAAAAGTGACTTAATATCCGGAATGGGATATGGTACGCCCTGTAAAATATTATTTAGCAATCTGTAATCTATAGCACACCTGTACGAAGTTTTATTAGGGTCGTTAGTTTTTGAGTTTGCCTTTTTTTTTACAAATATAACCGGAAATGCGTAGCTTGACGTTGTATTTTCTATTATGTCTGCGTCCAATAATTTGTTTATCTCCTGTTGTGCAAATTTTCTTACACTTTGCGGAATTTTGTAAGGTCGAGTAGAAATTGGATAATCGTGGAGTAATTTAAAATTGGGCTCCACTATTGAAGTCTGTCCCAAGGTTTTGTATGATTTTGAGAACGCTTGTATATTATCTTTTAGTAAATTTTGAAATTTAATTTTTTGTGATTGATCTAAGTGTTCTAGATCAAAATCTTGTAAATTGAATTCGTTTTCTCTTAATTCTTGAATTTCACTCATTGTTAAATTGTTCATTTCATATACTTTGGGAGTGTTATCTGTTTTTGATCCATTTAATTTTATGTCAAATTCTGTGCATATTTTTCCAATATTCATTTTTTTGTTTATCATTATTTTTTCTTCACTATCATTTTGAACCATTAAGTGTATCGTATTTTTCTCATTGATTTGATGTAAGGATTGGTCATATTTAATCCTAATGTTATGCCTTAGGGGTTCTAATAAAATTACTTGGTTTGGCTGTAAACTGGGTGGACATTTTAATGTAATTACTTTTGTTTCACCTGGTTCTAAGCCATATTTTTTGTCCGTTTTTGGCATAATCATGTTTTTATGCGAAATTCTCTTTTTATTTTTTTTATTTGTTTTTTCTTTGATTTTTTGAGTATTTGTATTATTGTTTTTGTTCTCTATCTTCTCTGTGAAATCATTTTGAATTTCGTCATTATTTGAATTTTTTGCGGGTTTTGGTGGCTCATAGTATTTTCACTATTATTTTGTGAGTTCTGTGTCTGCGTATTTACAATTTCTGAAATGACATTTATTTCATTTTCATTTCTTTTTCGTACTGTGTCCGTGCCTTCTAAGGGTATTTCTTTGTTTTTTATGTATAAGGCCTTTTGTTCACAATCTAATATTGCGTGATTGTTCTTTAGAAAATCATATCCAAGTATGATCTTGTATTTTTTATCTAGGTTTCTTGTTGTAACGTAAAATGTTCCAGTTGCGAATATGTTTTGTATCTTAAAGGATATTTTTACGCATTTTTTGAATGGTATATTTTCATTGTTTAACGTATGAATCCTTACTTGTCTGGCTAGATATTTTATTTTAACATTTGCTTCTTTTAATTTTTGGAAAATGTCTGGTGATAGGACTGATAAACTAGCTCCGGAATCAATTAAAGTTATTACCTCTAAGTCTTTAATTTTTACGTTAATTAGCGGTAGTTGTGATCCGTCGCTTACACTGGCTATTGTGTCATACTGTTTACTGTGATGTTTTTTGTAATTTTTTTTCTGTGTGTATGAATTTCCGTAGGTATTAGTTTTTGTTTTAAGCCCGAAATTTGGAGGTTTATATGGGCTTGAATTATTGTTATCTATTGTTTTATTTATAAACCTCCTTTGTAGTTTTCCTGGTTTTTATAGCCTTGATTTTTGTATGTTGTTTTGGGTCTAGCACCCCTATTGTTTTGATTATATCCATTTTGATTTGTGTAATGTTGTGGATAAGCAAAATTTTCGAAGTGGGGACTGTTTTGGGATTGTGCAGCATAATTTGGAAAATTATTAGGCGGTGGGTAATTATAATAATAGTTCACAGGAGGATAAGTTTGATAATTTTGAGGGTTTGTTATTGGGAACCTACTTTGATATGAGTTATTTCCCCTTAAATCTTTATTTTGATATTTCCGTTTATTTTGTGTTACGTTTTTATTTGTCTCATTAAACCAGCAGTTTTCTGTTGTGTGATTTCTTTTTTTACAAATATGACAACTTTCTGTGTTTGGTACCTGTGTCTGTTTAAACTGAATTTCTTTGCTCTCTTTTAATTGTTTTTGTATTTCTTTTAATTCTTCATTATGTCTGACTGTCATGTTTAGGAGCATTTCATATAGTTTATCTTCCTCTTTGGAAGTAGTGTTAATTTCTTCTATTTTAGAAGCGTTAAAAGCGCTTTCGATTTGTTTAGCAAATTTAATTGCTTTATCTATCGAGTCCGGTGCCATTTTTCTAACTTCTAATGCAATATCTTGCCTTATGCTTTCTAAAAATTTAGTCAATTTAATTGTGTCTAGAAATTGCTTAGCCCCAGTTTTTTCTGAATGGCCTGAATCTTTTAAATAGTTGTTTGCCGCCCTGTTGAATATTTTTGTGAATTCTTCTATTGATTGTGTCGGTATTTGTTTCAAATTCATGAATTCATTTTGTGAGATGTCAAAAGAGATTTCCCTTTTAAATAATTCTTGTAACCTTTGTTTAATGTCAGCATAGTTGTTAATATTATTTGTGTCTTCGTCGTTAATTAGGCTTTCTTTTGCCTGGCCCGTTATTTTGGCTTTTAACAATATTACTCTTAAGTTTTCTGGCAACTTAATTTCCTCAGCTAGCGTATCGAATTCTTTTAGAAAGTTTACGATATTATTATTTTTTTTTCCGTCAAAGTTGGGTAGACTATTCAGGATAGCATCATAACTTATTACAATTTTGTCTGCCATTTTTTTAATTGGTTTATTCCTCTCCTTAGAAATTTCGTTTAATTTTATTTCTTTATTTTCCGCGTAATTTATTTTCTTTTTTGCCAATCTCGGTATAGAGGATCTCATACGCGAAATTTTTTTTTTTTGCTTAATTAAATTGATTACCCCTCCAAAATATGCAATAAAATACAATGTATATAAAATCAAAATATATGTACACAAAATACCATTAGCATATATACAGGAATAACTTTCTGTTTTTGCAAATATTATTTTAATTTATTTTCACAAGTTTCTTAATTACTCAATTTATTTATTTGCACCTTATTTGTTACTCCTGTATATAAGGCTTTTATTTAAGATGCAATTTCTTGAAAAAATTTTTTAATTTATAATAATAACTCTGTTAATTTCGCTATAAATCTCTTAAAATTTTTTGCAAACACATTATTCTACCACTTTCAAATTGTATTTATGAAGTGATTATTCTTTATCACATCCTAAGAAATTTTTATATATATATAACACCATGAGATAAATAAGATACTAAGATATTATTATTATTATTATTCTTTTTTTTTTTTTTTTATACTATACGCTTATATACATACATATTTTTATTATGTTATATCCACACCAGCCTATATAATCTATATATCTTCTTTCTATATTAATTCTGTTATTTAATTATTTTTGACATTAATCTTTGATTTTCATGTCACATTTCACATGTATAACTAAATAAAAAACACCAATTATAAATACACATATTTGTGGAGTGTTAGTATACGTACAAATAATTATATTTCCTTAAATCTTTTTTCTCTGTACTCATCTTTTATTTTTACTTTATTTATTTTTCCTTTAACGTTAATAATTTAATGGTATTAAATTTTAGTAAATAACGCGTAAGAATTTTGAAAGTTAACTGTGCCAAATTCGTCACCAAATACACGGCACCAAATCCGCAAAGGGGGTAGATGTTGGGCGGATATTAACCAAAATCAGACTACCCTCCCTTCCGTGGCTCTAAGGTGACATCCTCGTGGTAGTACATTTTGGAATATCAATTCGATATTCGGGCACGCGTTGTGAAATGCCCTAAAATTAATCCTAATTAAAAGCAAACATTAATCTGGAAAACAATATGTTTAATAATAAATAAATTTACTCTCAAATAATATCAGATTCATATAATTTTAATTAATTTCTTTATTAAACATCCAAATTTTGAATATTAATTAAATTGATTATTCTATAATTTTACAATACAATAAAAATGATATAACAATGATCTTTGATTTTGCCTCAATGGGCTAAAGATGAGTACTAGAAAACAAATGCGCTTTACCAGCATTGCACGGTAAAATTACTGACCGAGAAATGTAAGAAATTCTCACCAGATTTATCAGATGCTATGTCACAGTCCAGGCGCAAGAGGAATATTTTGGCTCGCAGGGAGCACATCTTTAAGTATCCTTGATGAATCATTTCGGCTAGGAAGCACCACACTGATGATAGCAGGACCTCACATTACGTCTGCACACACGAAGGCAATTTTTTAGAATTCTGACTCTTGAAGGAATCTTTTCTCTCCTTAAATTTTTTAAGTCCCTCATTATAATTTTTGGAGGAGATTTTCCCCTTGCATTTTTTTTATTGGGTCTATCTTCTGATTGGACCTTTCTTCGACCAATCTGCTTGCTTCTAGATTACTACGGTGCCTTTTTTTACGACCTCGCCGGGGCTTTTTTGGCGGTAGCCAGTGGGGCTTAAATGCGGGTGGTCCCCTTTCAGAGTTTCACGTGCAGGTGCAGGTCATAAATATGACGTTGTATTTCTGTCTTAGGCTTTTAAAATGTAATAAAACAGCTTGTATTCTTCAGTACAACAGCTTTTGTATTTTTATATTCTTTTTCCTTTTAAATAATGCCTTTTTGTATCTTTATTATTTTGCTTTTAACAAAATGGCTGATTTTTCCCATCAGCCTATGTCATTGTCACAAAATTTCATGCTTCTAGGTCCAGGGGTTTGGTCTGGGCGATGATGAATCACCCCCTCACTCACTCACTCAGTCAGTCAGGAAGAACGATTTTATATATATAAAAAAATTGCATTAATTTTTATCACGTGAAAAAAAAAAAGAGAAACAAAATCTGATTAGGAAAAATGTCGCACCGGGTTCTCACTGCCTTCGGAAAAAATTCCCAAAATGCTCTAACTCTTATTTCTGTTATTTTCCCCTTTCGCCCCCCCCCCCTCCCGTCTATCCTAATAATTTTACATATTCGAAAATATCTGCAATCGAATTGTAAGTATCAAAAACCTCTATGCACCAGTTTTGAACGATCTATCTCTATTTTTATTTTTTTTGCCCCTCCACTCCCCTCCCCTTCCCGCCCCTCCCAATAATTTTAAAAATTCGAAAATATCCGCAATCGATTTGTAGGTATCGAAAACCTCTATGTACTAATTTTGAATGATCTAACTGTATTTTATTTTTTTTTGCCAAACCGCCCCCCCCTTCCCGGCTCTCCTAATATTTTTACACTTTCAAAAATATCCCCATTCGACTTGCAGGCCTCTAAAACCTATCTGTACCAATTTTGAACGGCCTAACTGTATTTCTATTTGTTTTTGACCCATAACCCCCCTTACCGCCCCAGCCCCTTCCCGCCCCTCCTAATAATTTTTCAAATTCGAGAATATCCGCAATCGATATGTAAGTATCGAAAACCTCTATATGCCGATTTTGAACGATCAAACTCTATTTTTATTGCCCCTCCTCTCCCCTCCCCCCTTCCTAATAACTTTACACAATCGAAAATATTCCCATTCGACTTGCAGGCCTCTAAAACCTATCTTTACCAATTTTGAACGCCCTAACTGTATTTCTATTTGGTTTTGCCCCATAGCCCCCCCCTCCTGCCCCACCTGGGGGCTGAATTTCTAAAATTCCAAAAATTGGTTTTCAGATATTTGCATTAGCTATATTTTAGAGCAAAAATTTCACTTATATCAGTTTTTTTGTTTGAGATATATATAGGATTATGCGAAATCACGTTTTGCCCCCCCCTCCCCCTCGCCCGCCTTGGGGACCGAATTTTTAAAATTCTAGAAATTAGATTTTAGACATTTGTATTAGCTATATTTTAAAACAAAAAATTTACGGATATCTGTTTTTTTGTTTGAGATATGAAGGATTTTGTGAAATCACGTTTTGCCCCCACCCCACTCCCCCTTGGGCGCGAATTTTGTAAAATCTCTTCTTAGTGTATGCCTACATCATAGAAATAACATTGTCACAAAATTTCATGCTTCTAGGTCCAGGGGTTTGGTCTGGGCGATGATGAATCACCCCCTCACTCACTCACTCAGTCAGTCAGGAAGAACGATTTTATATATATAGAAAAATTGCATTAATTTTTATCACGTGAAAGAAAAAAGAGAAACAAAATCTGATTAGGAAAAATGTAGCACCGGGTTCTCACTGCCTTCGGAAAAAATTCCCAAAATGCTCTAACTCTTATTTCTGTTATTTTCCCCCTTAGCCCCCCCCCTCCCGTCTATCCTAATAATTTTACAAATTCGAAAATATCCGCAATCGAATTGTAAGTATGAAAAACTTCTATGCACCAGTTTTGAACGATCTATCTCTATTTTTATTTTTTTTGCCCCTCCACTCCCCCCCCTTCCCGCCCCTCCCAATAATTTTAAAAATTCGAAAATATCCGCAATCGATTTGTAGGTATCGAAAACCTCTATGTACTAATTTTGAATGATCTAACTCTATTTTATTTTTTTTGCCCCTCCGCCCCCCCCCTTCCCGACTCTCCTAATATTTTTACACTTTCAAAAATATCCCCATTCGACTTGCAGGCCTCTAAAACCTATCTGTACCAATTTTGAACGGCCTAACTGTATTTCTATTTGTTTTTGACCCATAACCGCCCTTACCGCCCCAGCCCCTTCCCGCCCCTCCTAATAATTTTACAAATTCGAGAATATCCGCAATCGATATGTAAGTATCGAAAACCTCTATATGCCGATTTTGAACGATCAAACTCTATTTTTATTGCCCCTCCTCTCCCCTCCCCCCTTCCTGCCCCTCCTAATAACTTTACACAATCGAAAATATTCCCATTCGACTTGCAGGCCTCTAAAACCTATCTTTACCAATTTTGAACGCCCTAACTGTATTTCTATTTGGTTTTGCCCCATAGCCCCCCCCTCCTGCCCCACCTGGGGGCTGAATTTCTAAAATTCCAGAAATTGGTTTTCAGATATTTGCATTAGCTATATTTTAGAGCAAAAATTTCACTTATATCTGTTTTTTTGTTTGAGATATATAGGATTATGCGAAATCACGTTTTGCCCCCCCTCCCCCTCGCCCGCCTTGGGGACCGAATTTTTAAAATTCTAGAAATTAGATTTTAGACATTTGTATTAGCTATATTTTAAAACAAAAATTTTACGGATATCTGTTTTTTTGTTTGAGATATGAAGGATTTTGTGAAATCACGTTTTGCCCCCCCCCCCTTGGGCGCGAATTTTGTAAAATCGCTTCTTTGTGTATGCCTACGTCATAGAAAGAACATTGTCACAAAATTTCATGCTTCTAGGTCCAGGGGTTTGGTCTGGGCGATGATGAATCAGCCCCTCACTCACTCACTCAGTCAGTCAGGAAGAACGATTTTATATATATAGAAAAATTGCATTAATTTTTATCACGTGAAAAAAAAAAAAGAGAAACAAAATCTGATTAGGAAAAATGTCGCACCGGGTTCTCACTGCCTTCGGAAAAAATTCCCAAAATGCTCTAACTCTTATTTCTGTTATTTTCCCCCTTCGCCCCCCCCCTCCCGTCTATCCTAATAATTTTACAAATTCGAAAATATCCGCAATCGAATTGTAAGTATCAAAAACCTCTATGCACCAGTTTTGAACGATCTATCTCTATTTTTATTTTTTTTGCCCCTCCACTCCCCTCCCCTTCCCGCCCCTCCCAATAATTTTAAAAATTCGAAAATATCCGCAATCGATTTGTAGGTATCGAAAACCTCTATGTACTAATTTTGAATAATCTAACTCTATTTTATTTTTTTTGTTCCACCGCCCCCCCCCCCTTCCCGGCTCTCCTAATATTTTTACACTTTCAAAAATATCCCCATTCGACTTGCAGGCCTCTAAAACCTATCTGTACCAATTTTTAAGGCCTAACTGTATTTCTATTTGTTTTTGACCCATAACCCCCCTTACCGCCCCAGCCCCTTCCCGCCCCTCCTAATAATTTTACAAATTCGAGAATATCCGCAATCGATATGTAAGTATCGAAAACCTCTATATGCCGATTTTGAACGATCAAACTCTATTTTTATTGCCCCTCCTCTCCCCTCCCCCCTTCCTAATAACTTTACACAATCGAAAATATTCCCATTCGACTTGCAGGCCTCTAAAACCTATCTTTACCAATTTTGAACGCCTTAACTGTATTTCTATTTGGTTTTGCCCCATAGCCCCCCCCTCCTGCCCCACCTGGGGGCTGAATTTCTAAAATTCCAGAAATTGGTTTTCAGATATTTGCATTAGCTATATTTTAGAGCAAAAATTTCACTTATATCTGTTTTTTTGTTTGAGGTATATATAGGATTATGCGAAATCACGTTTTGCCCCCCCTCCCCCTCGCCCGCCTTGGGGACCGAATTTTTAAAATTCTAGAAATTAGATTTTAGACATTTGTATTAGCTATATTTTAAAACAAAAATTTTACGGATATCCGTTTTTTTGTTTGAGATATGAAGGATTTTGTGAAATCACGTTTTGCCCCCCTCCCCCCCCCCGACCCCCTTGGTTGCGAATTTTGTAAAATCGCTTCTTAGTGTATGCCTACGTCATAGAAAGAACATTGTCACAAAATTTCATGCTTCTAGGTCCAGGGGTTTGGTCTGGGCGATGATGAATCACCCCCTCACTCACTCACTCAGTCAGTCAGGAAGAACGATTTTATATATATAGATTATACAGATGGCAGCATATCCTGTTATATCAACTGGGTTTTAAAATGTTACGAGTAAATCAGACTCAAATCAATGACTTTTAACTTATTATTTTTCAAATATTTCTTTCTTTTAAAATAAATATTATTCATTTTTATTTAATTAAATTAAAGTATTAGTTCCCCATCATACTATAGGTATGGGGAACTTAGGTAATCGTGAAAATTTTCGACCTCGGTTTTTTGACTTTTCTACACGATTTCAGGTGTGAGGAATCCGAAAATGACAAAATTTGTATGGTGTCTGTCTGTAGGGTGTCTGTTAGTCTGTTAGTGGGTTAGTGTGTTAGTGGGTTAGTCCGTTAGTTTGTTAGTCTGTGTACACGATATCTCAAGTACGAATTGTCGCAGAGAGGTCAGATCAGTTTTAAAATATTACTTTCGACACTGGCAAGAACCCTATTCATTTGCAACATTCGAATTAAAAAATTTCAGCAGTTATTCGAAATTACAATTTTCTTAACATGGGAGAATAGGACAAAAATTCACTTAAACGTGCATTAAATGGAAACTTTTTACTGTAAAAATGTCAGACCAGTTTTAAAATATCAGTTTTGATGCCGGAATGAACATCAGAACCTATAAATATGCAACTTTGAAAATTTCGCAAGTTATTGGATATTTACGAATTTCTTAACATGGCAGTATAGGGCAAAATTTCACATAAACGTCAATTTTGAGAGATATTTTCATCGTAAATATGTCAAACTACTTTTGAAATATTATTTAGGCCACTGGCATGAGTATTAATGACTATGAATTTTCCAATATAAAAATTTCGTAAGTTATTGGAAATTTACGAATATCTTAACAGGGCAGAATAGAGCAAAATTTCACATAAACGTCAATCTTGAGGGATATTTTCCTCGTAAAGATGTCAAATCACTTTCGAAATATTATTTAGGATACTGACATGAATACCATAGAGCATGATTTTTCCAATTTAAAAAATTCGTAAGTTATTTGGAATTTACGATTTACTTAACATGTCAGAATAAGGCAAAATTGAGCATAAACTTCCATTTTGAGGATCATAAATACATTAGACAACTTCAAAATGACATTTATGATATTTGTTTGAACATGATTGAATACAAATATTCTAATAGGAAAATTTCGTAAATTAATCGTAATTTACGATTTTATCAACATAGCGAAATTGTAAATTTTTCATATAAATATGAATTTTGAGGATTATTGCATTGGAAATAGTAGCATGAAAACTAAACAACGGAATTGACCCTGATAAAATAAATTAATAGATTAGAATAATATAAATATATCGAAGTGAACGGTGGATAGCCTATTAGGCGGGGATTTCATTCTGTCACTGTACCAAGCTTTGGTCAAATTCATTTCTCTTAACATGTATATAATAAATCCTGTACAAGAAATTTATGAGAACATACATATGATGGGGAACTGAGCAGAGTCCACCTATACGAACTAGTTTCTGATTATAAGTGAGTTAAAATGAATTTTGATTCTTTTATTTTATACTTTTTTTTTTTGGTAACTTTCTATAATTTTTTTTAAATATTTATGTGTATATTTTTATATATATTTATGTATTTAAATAACCGATATATATTTCAAATAAAGGCATATTAAATAAAAATATAATATAACAAAAATAAATAGTTATTTATTTTCAGATATTTCTGGGAGTAAAATGTTAAAGCTGTGAATAATGTCTGAATGTAAACATTCTTTTTTCGCCAACTGGTATTAAATATAGATAATTTAATACTGCTCAGTTATAAGAATGTGCAGGATTCCTATCATTTCATAGGAAAAAGAGATTTACTTTATATTATTTAGCAATGCGCGTAGAAACTTTATAATATTTTAAATTTATAGTATTCGCGATGTATTCAAATATATGTTATACAATTCTCTATTATATCAAACACGCCCATGGTTTAAAATTTAATATAATTGTTTTTAAATTAAAAAAAAAAAAAAAAAAAAGAGTGAAAGAGTTTCACATTTCAAGGTACCATTATTTCTAAACAGAAATGCTTATGGTATTTTTACAGTAATGATTTATGATAGAATAGTATAAGAATTATAGTATGAAAATAACAGTAGCAAAGAATGCTTTTTTTTTTCAATGACACTGGAAATAAAAATTTAGCACCTGCAACAGAAAACTTACCCCATGCCGAAAGTAAAATCAAGAAAGGATATAACATCATAATTTTATGGATTATTCAATTAGCTTAGATTGATTGATTGACGATGAAATTATTATTGGATTTAAAGTTCTCGTTTTTGAAGTTGATCTGAATATCTTCGAAAACATTGCAATTGAAGTGTTGTTATCATATCAGCACTTCCTTGAATTCCCAAGGAAGAAATTGTTCTTCCGCTTTGTTTTTTTGCTTAAGAAAATGTAAACGGATGTACAACATTAATTTGTTTCCTGAATTCTTCTTATGCAATGCTAACTATTTCATCATTAATTTCTCAATTTTGGTTTTACAAAATTTGAAAATTTTCCGCTGAAGATATTTTTTCTTTAGTATAATTGACTATATGCTGCAGTTCATTTTTATACATACATACATATATATACAGTCGGCTGCAAAATTA
This sequence comes from Salticus scenicus, assembly GCA_963930645.1. Taxonomy (NCBI): domain Eukaryota; kingdom Metazoa; phylum Arthropoda; class Arachnida; order Araneae; family Salticidae; genus Salticus; species Salticus scenicus. The sequence continues at coordinate 352,348,021 of OZ005652.1, forward strand.
TTCGAGCACTAGCAATAATCCCTGTCTAAAAAAAGTACACTTAATACTGCTTTGTTAAACAAATCCTTGTCGAGTCATGTTCTTAGTCAGTCTAAGAACATGATTCGACAAGGATTTATTTAACAAAACAGTCGTAAGTGTACATTTTTAATATAGGAATTATTGGCTAGTGCTCGAAACATTATGCTGCCGACTGTATATATATATATATATATATATATATATATATATATATATATATATATATATATATATATATATATAGTGGGGAACTAAAGTGGGCGTTAATAATTAATTAATGCACAATTACTATTAACTATTAACTATTTAATATTTAAATAAAAATAACTATATTACATTTATGTACAAGATGGTATAAAGAATCAATATTTAAGCAACTGTGTTATACTCGTAATCGTAGCTTATCGTAGTCAAAACAGTCACTTGTAAACGATCTAATCATAACAAATCAATTGTATTTTAATAGTTACTTATTATCTTTTAGCGTCAGTTCCATAAAGTTTCAGTCACCACAATTTATAGAAGCTTTGAACATTCCGTCTATTGAGAGTATTCGTCTAACAGTTTTAAGAACATCCCGTTATTACAACCGTCTGTTGTGAATAACATAGCGAGGCTTGGTTATGTCACCGTCAAATACTAGCAACCGTCTGTCTTCTGAGCGCGCCTGCTTCAAGACTCCACTCGCTTCAAGTATGCTCACGCAGGGGATGAAAATTGCGACCTTCTGACGTCAAAGCTACGTCATTCCGTCAAGATTCTACGTTCGTGGCTGCAGTGAGATAAATAGATCTGTGCAAAGCTGGTTTCAGAATCAAATGTTAGGAAAAGCAAGGTGTTTCCTCCACAAACTCGGCCAACCTTCCACGACTGGTCCTCCAGGCGGCCACACTGGAAAATATAAAAAGAAAAAACAAACACAAAAGCAACACAAAATAATAACAAACTTATTTACAAACATGCATACAGTCTTGAATTTTTTTTTTTTTTTTTTAATTATCCATTGTTTGAGAAATTCGGCATGAGTGGATGTGCAAAGGGAACCTTCATGACATCCCTTCTTAATTACATCATATGTGTTTTCACTTTTCATTTTTACAGTTTTATAGGGGCAAAAGTTTTTCGATTTCAGTTTCATGGCAACTTGGTCGCCTACTTCGTAAGCTTTTGGTTGTTGTCTTCTCAAGTTATAATTTTTTCTATTTTTTTCTTTAACTTTAAAAAATTGTCCTTTTGCATGTTCACGCAAATCTTTTTTCTGGGACTCAAAATCAGCTTGTGATTCGAACTCGAACACCTCTAATTGGTCATTTCTAGTTTTAGTCTTTTTTAAAGTCTCTGCAGCATCTTCTTCGGTCATAAACTTTACAGTAGCACTCTTATATGTAGGGGAAACTTCTAGATGTATTTGCACAGCTTTGGGAAATAATGCAGCTATTTCATTAATTGTAGTCTCTATTGGAAGTGATGAAATAAACAATTTTTTCAAATTTATACTGGCAGTCTCTTCTTTTGGGACATTCTGTCTTTTACAATCGATGGAATCTATCGTGAAAGGCTGTCTTCTCAATTTCTTTCTTTTAAGAAGTTTGGAATTTTCTTCAACTTTTTTCTTCAACTCTTTCAACTCTTCTGCTAACTGCAAAACCTTTTCATGTAGGATTTGTTTTTCGTCTTTCTTTGAAGGAGTTTTTTCTTGATTTTGCGATTTCATTTGGGTAATGTTCATCTGATTTTGTTTCTTTCGTTGAGCCTCCTCCTCTTCCTCACTGTCATCATCTTCACTATTATCGTCTTTTAAAAGCATCTTTTTATCGTCATCACTTTCGTTATTATTTTCGTCATCGTCATTATTTTCACTTGCAGCGTTTTTGGAACATTCTAATGATTTTTTTAACAACTTAACAGGTTGAGGGGTTTTATTTTGACACTTTTCGACACTATTTAATGTTTATTTTATTTCTGGGGACTTCTCAGAAATTTTACTTTCAAAGTTAATGGGAGCGTCAATAGCAATATTTGTGTCAACTTCATTTTGATATGTATTTATTGGAAGAACTGTTACTAAATTTACTTCGAGGGGACTAGATTCGTTTTTTACAAAAATTCCATTTTCATTTATTGTCGTCTCACCCAACTTTAGCAAGTTCATTCCGATGATTACGTCATAGGGTATAAAATCATTATTTACAACATAAATATTGGTTTTAGATTCAAAATCATCAACTTTCAAATTTGCGTCAAATGAGCCTAACGGCTTTACGAAACTTTTCCCGATCCCCTTCAAAGTGGTACTCATAGGATTTAATCTATTAACATTCAATTTATTAAAGGCACTTTTACGCAGCAGTGTTGCCTCACTCCCTGTATCAATAATACCAGTAAAATTCACATTGTTTATTTGAAAGTTTTTATTCAGGTTATGATTTACCGTGATGCATAATGCGTCGACTTCGGGTTTCGAACTTGGACATTCCGAACTCTTATGCCCAAAGCGTTTGCATGAAAAACATTTTAAACCTCTAGCTCTATGGGGGCAGTCTCTAGATAAGTGGTTTTTATCACCCCAATTATAACAGATTTTATTTACTTCACCTTTAGGATTAAATTTTTCGACTACATTATTTCTTGGAGTTGAGTAGATGAAATTAAAATGTATTAATACATATAATTAACACAAACGAATATTCCTTACAATACTGATATAATAAATTAAATCCTAATATATTATATAAATTAAATCCAGTTTAAAGCAAAGAGTCAATTTAAATATCACACACATCTTAATGAAAACAAATTAACTATATATATCTGGTAATAAAATAATTGTTGCTGACAGGTTAAAAAATAAGTACCTCTATTTAGAGCTGACTGTAGCTTTACCGAAGAATCCAAATGATATTAAAATTGGCACTCTTACTTTGCATAAAGATGGCAGTAAAATGGTACGAAAAAAAAATATTTAAAAAATTGTTATTAGAAGATTATTATTTTAGGTTGGTTGATTGGTTTTACGTCGCACTAGTGTTGTACAATGAGCAATTGGCGACGGTCTGGGACTCACCCCTAGAGGTTGTCTGGACACATGCAATCCCAATTTTGATCCTCCACGGAGGGGATGGCTCCCCCGCTTCTGTGACCCCAAGAGGTATAATTTTGATGGGAACATGGAGGACGTTGCGGCCAATTTTACGTGCACCAGCCACCATTAGTCTACACGACGGTCTTTGGCCGGCTTGAGTACCGAAACCCCCAGTCTTCCAATTACGAGCTCAGCGCTCTACCGACTGGGCTACTGCGGTCTTGTGTTATTTTAGGATATATAATGTTTTAGAAGAAGAAATAGTTAAAATGGTAAAAGTGATGTTATTTTTATTTTAAAAAATGTTACAGCTAACATGTCTACGCTGTCTATGATACTGACGATGAAATCCAAGTTTCACAAAGTGTTCTTTGTGCTGATCTACTACGCTTTAAATGCGCTGCAATGTGCGCTCAAATACGGAAATAAGCATCTGCGCGCATGTTCGGATGCGCATGTACACAAGAGATTTTATGTGCCCAAAGCCAAAAATCATGTGACATGATATTTGGAGATTGAGGTGGAATTGAGGTACGCCATAGGGAAATATCGACTTATTATAATTTTATTTCTATTATTACGTTTTGTTGAAATCTTTAAAAAGAGATGTAGTAAAGTTACCGAAAAATTTGAGTTTTCGCACATATCTCTAAAAAATAAAAGCACATAGACCAAAAAAGGAGGTGCAAAACTATATGTTATAACAAATTACACACTAATTCGCAATTTCCTAAGCTCAAATATTTTTCAATTATTCAAGATGCATACATACAAATGCACATATAAACGTCACGAAAAAAAAAAAAAAAAAAAAAAAAACATTAAACATTGGATCATATGAAGACCAAAATTGTAAGTGAACATCTATGGATGTTATAACAGTTTCAAGTATAAATTTTTAACGTTCTACCTCCAGCCGTTTTAGCAATATGCGACATAACCGTTTCGTAAGTATTCTTACAATACTTCATTTTACTTCATACAAAGAAGCAATCATGATTATAGGTTATCCAAAACACTCTCCACAAAACGAAAGTATAACATTTGTCGTTCACAACAATTGTTATTTTAAGAGTTAAATTAAGTGATATTTACTGGTTATTTATTTCAGAAATAGAAAAATAAATGTTAGAAATAACGGTATTCGATACAATCAAATTGAAAAACTTCCTATTTATTTATTTAAGATTAATATTGGACGGCATTTATTTACACATTTTGAATTAGATGTTTAAGAGAAAGTGACTGAAAGTTAGAAAAAATTTTTAATGAGGATCTTCTAACATGTGTTATTTTAAATGCGAATGGTAAGTAAAATAAAATGAAAGACAAAGGATGGTTGGATGGTTGGGTTTTACGTCGCACTAGTGCTGCGCAGATGGGCAATTGGCGACGGTCTGGGACACACCCCTAGAGGTGGTCTGGAGACATGCCATCACAATTTTGATCCTCCACGGAAAGGATGGTTCTCCCGCTTCGGTGACCCCCAGAGGTATAATTTTTGATGGGAACATGGAGGACATTGCGGCCACGACAGATTTTACGTGCACCAGCCACCATTAGTGTACACGACGGTCTTTGGCCGCTCGAGTACCGAGCCCGCAATCTTCCAATTACGAGGCCGGCGCTCTACCGACTGGGCTACCGCGGCCCAATGAATGAAAGACAAAGATTCTTTCGAAACAATAAAACATTGCAATTATATATATATATATATATATATATGTATAAACTGTATGACTTAAAGAAAATAAATGTAAAGAATACATTTTCTTTTAAAAACGAAACACTCTTTTATTGTAATATAGTACATAAAATTTTTTGTGTACATTTTAATAACAGATAACATTAATATAATACTTTTTTCTGTTAAATTATGACATTTTAATTTAACAGCTGTTCCATTTTACATCTTGAAAAATAGTGAAAATGTATCTGTCGTATTAATATATCGTCGTTGGGTTATTTTCCTACTTTAAACCCTTCTAAAAGCCTAGAACCCAAAAACTTTGCCTTTTAGCGTTCCTTTGGATAACCTAAAACATTACATTAATTAGCAAAATACTATAAAGATTTCTAGTTTAAATCATATAAATTTTATCCTAGTGAGTCAATGAGGTAAATGCCACTGGCGTATATATACACCAGTGAAACTTAATGAGTTAAACAAGAATATACAAAATCATTATTATTTTTAAAATAACGTATTGTTTAGACAAAAGTCTAAAATTAGGGCTCGTTTGTTTTATATTACAAGAATACGTATTTAGCGCAGACAATGGGTTAAAATAATTAACATACCTTATAGACTTTATGTTTCAATGTGTACAACTATTAATATACAAAATATATTTAAGAATAGCATATACAAAATTACCAAACCGTGAAATTTACTCAGCATTTTTAACCCTTTATATCCTGAATTATTTTATTTTTGGAAAAATAGTTTGAAACTTTTTTATTATATTTTTTTATGCATGAGAATCATCTCATATTAACACTTTCGCGACCGCATGATTTTGAATTTTTGACAGTAAGGTTCGCCTGTGGGCGTTATTTTCTCATGTTACAATATTTCAGAACAAAATTTTCTGTATTCACTTTTATACTAGAAATGCATATACATTATAATTATATTCTTTCTAATCAAAGTATTTGTATCCATAGTATGTTTCCTTGTAAAAATGTGAATATTAGTAATATATTTAAGAAACAAATAGCATACAAATGGCGAAAGAAATGCCCACTGGTGGAGTTACAGATTTTCAAATGACGTGGATCTACGTCAGCGGTCGCGAAAGTATTAAATTTAGCTTAAACTATAGCTTAACTATAGGGAAAGCTTAAACTATAGGGACTAAAGCTTAAAGTATAGTCCTAAGAAAATCCTGTCGTAAATTTAGGCTATATTGAGGAATTTTTTTGATGGGACTTTTTTGGAGGAATTTTTTTTAATGGGTAAGTCCCGGTGGAATACAAAGGGTTAAATAGTATGGACATTCAAAAATATAAGATGATTTTCTTTTACGAAATCTTTCAAAGAATATGCTAAGTAATTAAACATAAATATAAGTAATTAAACATAGCTGAAATTTTATAAAAACTAATTCGAAAACGTTTCATAGAAATTATCTGAAATTAAGTATGCAGACATAATTTAATTTTTAAAATGAAACTATTTTATGAAAACCATGTATTTCTGCTTGAAGTTTAAATGATAATATAAATTCTTATTTAAAGTCAATCAAGCGCTTGAAAGTAAAGTATATCAAGCCCTTTCACACACACACACAAAAGAAAAAAAATCCAAATAATAGTGAAATTTATTATTATTATTTAGATAATTAGCGATAAACTTACAAGGAAACATTCAAAAGGTGTCATCTCCAAAAAGTATTGAAAAAAATATATGTGATTCTACTCTCCATAAAACACCAGCGAATGAAAAAAATATCGGCTGAAATTAATTACAGCGACCACAAAAAATTATCAAAATTAAGCATATTTGGCGATTTCACACTGCTAGGCAATTGATTTTGAGTACTTGGCGAAAAAGCAAAACACGGTTCTGGGGCCCTACAACGAGCACTTCGTAATCTTTTCACTGCCGAGTTCTAGCCGAGAATTCTGTGCTGTGACGTCATTTTTCGACAATCACCAAAAACTGCTACAACGAACTCATCGTAAGCTTCTCACTGCCGGTATCTATCTTCGTTATCTACTTTTGAAATCTCACCCACTGAAAGCTAGTGAAATCGCGATTACGAAGTGAGAACTTAGTCAGCCATTTTTAGTACAAAAACCGATGAATTAAAAAATAAAAAATATGTACGTATGTCATACTTTTTGAAAAGAACTTTCAAAACTATTAATTTTTTGTGTGAAGTCTGTATACATTTAATGATTAGATTTAAAGATATTTGATTATTAAGATTACGAGTGACAATAAGTCTGTTGCTTTTACCTTGAAACAATAACACAAAAATAACCCTAAAAATTAAAGACTAAAGAATAAATTTCTGAAAATAATCATTTTTGACATCCTCAGAACTATAAATTCTAATTTAAATCATATGAATTCATCGTTCATAATATAATAATTGTAAAAATGCTCATTTAAGGAAAAATATCATAAAGAACATAAGGAGATCGTCATACGTCTCCTAGTGGCTTGGACACAGAGCGTTTCGTTTCAAACCGGCAGTATCCGGGTTCAAACCCCATTAACTCTGTTTCAGATTTTTTTTTTTTTTTTCAATTATTATATATATGAAGAAAAATAAATTAATTTAAAATGAGTAATTTGCCAGATGTAAGTTTTAATTTAGCAAATATTTTCTACTTCATTATTAATTGAATTTAACTTCTGTTTCAGTATAAATTCAAATAAATATTTCAAAAGTAACCATTAAAAGTAATCCATTCAATATCAAGAAATTAAATAAATAATTTTAAAGAAAAAATATTTCTGTTTAAAGTTTAATTTTTGTTTAATGACTTTTCAAAAGCAGAAAAGAGATCAAACATTTTACTTTTAAACTATTTAATTTGAACTAAAAAAACGAAAAAAAAGGAGGGGGGGGGGAGGATTTTTATTTTTGTTAAATTAAATTAATAATTTAAAAAATATATATATATATATTATCAAATTAACTTAAGCATTTTTATTTATTTATTTTGTTACTTGTATACATACTCTAACAAAATATTTGAGAGGATAACTTATGGGGGAAAATTATATTAGTTACAATTTTAACTTCTGGTAAATAATAAATAAAATTAAATGTAGAAAAAAAAAAAAAGAAGTCGAAATATAAGCATTTTTTAAATTATTTTATTTCAATGAGAAAGATAAAAAAAAAGATAAAGAAAGAAAAAATAAAGAAAGAAAGATTTTCTTTCTTTCTTTCCTTCTCTCCCCTAACTATTAAATTAAATATTCGTATATTTCTTATTAGTAATAAAGTTAAAAAAAAAAAAAGGAGGGGGGATTTCATTTTTGTTAAATTAAATTAATAATTTAAAAAAATTATATATTATCAAATTAACTTAAGTTTTATTATATATTTATTTTGTTGCTTGTATACATACTCTAACAAAATATTTGAAAGGATAACTTATGGGGGAAAATTATATTAGTTACAATTTTAACTTCTGGCAAATAATAAATAAAATTAAATGTAGAAAAAAAAAAAAGTCGAAATATAAGCATTTTTTTAAATTATTTTATTTCGATGAGAAAGAAACAAAAAAAAAAAAAAAAAAAAAAAAAAAAAAAAAAAGAAAGAAAGAAAGAAAGATTTTCTTTCTTTCTTTATTTTTTCTCTCCCCTAACCATTAAATTAAATATTAGTATATTTCTTATTAGTAATAGAATAAATTAAGAAATTGCTAATATGTGGAATATTGTGCATAAAATACATACATATATAAATAAAACTTTTTATTTTTTTAATGCAATAAAATATACGCATGTATATAAACTATTATCCCTTGCCAGGGATTCAATTTGGGAACCCTCGGTTAAATTTTTTTAAGGCAATAAGCAAGTTCTTTAATCAACGCACTTTAATATGTAAAATTCATGGGGGGGGGGGTGAGGGAAGGAAAGCTAAAAATCCATAGTAAAAGCACGGGATGAAAAGGAAAAAGAACTCACAAAAGATACAGCAAAGGAGCCACCTTAGTTATCATAATTAAGTATAAAATATTCATAATTAATATATTCTCTTTAAGATAGGATTGCTATGAAACTAGCATTACGAACGATTAATTCACATGATTTAGCATACATTTAAAGGTCTGAGAACTACAAAAGTGATTACTTTTGGAAATTTATTCTTCAGTCTTTAATAGACTATTTTTTCTTAATTAATGCTCTTGGTTTTTGTAATAAAAGCACCACAGTTATATATATATATATATATATATATATATATATATATATATATATATATTATACGCAATGTTGCATGTATTAGCAATTCCCTAATATATCTTATTACTAACCAGGAAAATATCAATATTTAATTTAAATGTTGAAAAAAAAAAAAAAAAAAAAAAAATCCCCCCCCTTTTCTGAATGAAATAAAATAATATATATGTATATATATATATATTACATTTAAATTTAATTATAGTTATTATATACCAGAAGCTACAATTTGTAACTAATTTAATTTTCCGCCCATAAATTATTATTATCCCTTCAAATATTTCGCTAGAGTAAGAGCACGTACACCAATAATAAAATAAATAAATAAAAATGTTTAAGTTAATTTGATAATGTATAATTTATTATTATTATTATTATTGTTGTTGTTATTAATTTAATTTAACAAAAATGGAACTTTCTTCTACTTCTCTCTCTCTCTCTCTCTTTTATTTTATTTTTTTCCTCTTCTTTCTGTTAGTTTAAATAAAATAATTAAAAAATAAAATGTTTGATCATTTTTCAGCTTTTGAAAAGTTATTAAACATAAATTAAACTTTAAACTGATATATTTTTTCTTTATTATTTATTTCTTTATCTTAATTTAATCTCTTGTTATTGTGTATATATGTATTATTTAACTTACTAATTTTTTTTCTACTTAATTATTCATTAAATTTAACTTTTTTGTTTTAATTAAATTAAAAAAATATTTAAAAAAAAAGCAATTAAATTTTAAAACTAAAATGCTTACTTTTGAAATATTTACTTGAATTTATACTGAAATAAAAGTTAAATTCAACTAATAATGAAGTAGAAATTAATTGCTGAATTAAAACTTACGACTGGCAAATTATTTATTTTAAACTTCTTTTCACTTATAAATAAAAAATTAAAAAAAAAAAAAAAAAAAAAAAAAAAAAACTAAAAAGGACGCAACGGGGTTTGAACCCGGGTACCGCTGATCTAAAATGAGATGCTCTGCGTCCAAGCCACTAGGAGACGTATAATGTTTTACTTATGTTATTTATAACAGAGTCCTTAAATGAGCATTTTTACAATTATTTTATTATGAATGATGAATTCACATGATTTAACTTAGAATTTATAGCTCTGAGGACGTCAAAATTGATTATTTTCAGAAAGTTATTCTTTAGTCTTTAATTTTAGGGTTATTTTTGTTTTATTATTTTAAGGTGATAGCAACAGACCTATCGTCACTCGTAAACTTCCTAATCAAATCTCTTTAAAGCAAATTATTAAACTTGTATAGTGTTCACACAAAAAATTTATAATTTTGAAAGTTCTTTTCAAAAAAGTATAACTTATGTTCATCATTTTTGTTTTTTAAATCACCAGTTTTTATTAAAACATGGCTGACAATATCTGAGCGTATTCATTTTCGACCATTCACGCACTGTGATTGGTCAGATAGTATACGAAGCTGAAACTCGCGAAAAGTTTTCGAGTATGGAGGTGAGATTTTACTTCACTGTGATTGGTTAATGCTATCCGATTTCGAATGAATCTCAAACTCACCGTTTAGCTCTCGATAAGCGCTCACGATCAGTTCATTGTAGGGCCAAAAGTGATTGTCGTAAACATTTTGGTGAGATCTTCCAAACTCGGCATCGTGAAGTTCTCACGTCGTGAGCTTTACGAAGTGTTCGTTGTACGCCCCCTGTTCGTACACGGCAATCTCGGTGCTAGCAAACGTATCGCCTAACAGCGCTAAATCGCCACATATGTTTAATTTTGATTTTTTTTTTTTTTTTGTGGTCGCAATAATTCATTTCAGCCGATATTTTTTTCATTTTCTGGGGGCGTACAACGAACACTTCGTAAAGCTCACGACGTGAGAACTTCACGATGCCGAGTTTGGAAGATCTCACCAAAATGTTCACGACAATCACTTTTGGCCCTACAATGAACTGATCGTGAGCGCTTATCGAGAGCTAAACGGTGAGTTTGAGATTCATTCGAAATCGGATAGCATTAACCAATCACAGTGAAGTAAAATCTCACCTCCATACTCGAAAACTTTTCGGAAGCCGAATTGCGAGTTTCAGCTTCGTATACTATCTGACCAATCACAGTGCGTGAATGGTCGAAAATGAATACGCTCAGATATTGTCAGCCATTTTTTAATAAAAACTGGTGATTTAAAAAACAAAAGTGATGAACATAAGTTATACTTTTTTGAAAAGAACTTTCAAAATTATAAATTTTTTGTGTGAACACTATACAAGTTTAATAATTTGCTTTAAAGATATTTGATTAGGAAATTTACGAGTGACGATAGGTCTGTTGCTATCACCTTAAAATAATAAAACAAAAATAACCCTAAAATTAAAGACTAAAGAATAACTTTTTGAAAATAATCAATTTTGACGTCCTCAGAGCTATAAATTCTAAGTTAAATCATGTGAATTCATCGTTCATAATAAAATAATTGTAAAAATGCTCACTTAAGGACTCTGTAATAAATAACATAAGAAGGTCGTCATACGTCTCCTAGTGGCTTGGACACAGAGCATTTCGTTTCAAACCATCCGTACTCGGGTTCAATCCCCGTCAAGTCCTTTTAGGGTTTTTTTATTTTTTTATTTTTTTATTTATAAGTATGGAAAAAAGAAGTTTAAAATAAATAATTTGCTAGTTGTAAGTTTTAATTCAGCAATTAATTTCAACTTCATTATTAGTTGAATTTAACTTTTATTTCAGTATAAATTCAAGTAAATATTTCAAAAGTAAGCATTTTAGTTTTAAAATTTAATTGCCTATTTTTAAAATATTTTTTTTATTTAATTAAAACAAAAAAGTTAAATTTAATAAATAATAAAGTAGAAAAAATGAGTAAGTTAAATAATACATATATACACAATAACAAGAGATTAAATTAAGAATAAAGAAATAAATAATAAAGAAAAAACATTTCAGTTTAAAGTTTAATTTCTGTTTAATAACAACTTTTCAAAAGCAGAAAAATGATCAAACATTTTATTTTTAAATTATTTTATTTAAACTAACAAAAAGAAGAGAGAGAAAAAAAAAGAGAGAGAAGAAGAAGAAAGTTCCATTTTTGTTAAATTAAATTAATAATAATAATAAATTATACATTATCAAATTAACTTAAACATTTTTATTTATTTTTAGGACTGAGGGTCTATTAGTCTTAATCTGGGATTTTTGCGTTGTCGATTTCGATAGTTGGACATTTGTCGAAATCTAAAATTTATCGAAAATATAATTGAATAACTTGAAAGCGATGTTATAATTTAAAAAAAAAAAAAAAAAAAAAAACTAATAGTCCTCCGTCCTAAACTAAATTCTGCTTTTGCCAGAATTTCATCAAAATCTTTTTTATTATTATTATTAGTGTACGTGCCCTTTCTATAGCATAATATTTGAAGGGATAATAATAATTTATGGGCGGAAAATTAAATTAGTTACAAATTTTAGCTTCTGGCATATAATAACTATAATTAAATTTAAATGTAATATATATATATATATCGAAATATAAGCATTTTATTATTATTATTATTAGTTTATTTCATTCAGAAAGGGAGGGGGGATTTTTTTTTCAACTTTTAAATTAAATATTCACATTTTCCTTGTCAGTAATAAGAGAAATTAGCGAATTGCTAATTCATGCAATATTACGTATAATATATATATATATATATATATATATATATATATAACTGTGGTATATTTATCACAAAAACAAGAGAATTAACAAAAAAATAGTCCATTAAAGACTGAAGAATAAATTTCTAAAAATAATCACTTTTGTAGTCCTCAGACCTTTAAATTTAAGCTAAATCATGTGAATTAATCGTTCGTAATGCTAGTTTCGTAGCAATCCTATCTTAAAGAGAATCCCGTGCTTTTTCTATGGATTTTTAGCTCCCCCCCTCATTAATTTTACGTATTAAAGTGCGTTGATTAAAGAGCTTGCTCATTGCCTTAAAAAAATTTAACCGAGAGTTCCCAAATTGAATCCCTGGTAAGGGATAATAGTTTATATACATGTGTATATTTTATTGCATTAAAAAAAAAATGTTTTATATATATATATGTATTTTATGCACAATATTCCACATATTAGCAATTCCTTAATTTACTTTATTACTAATAAGAAATATACGAATATTTAATTTAATAGTTAGGGGAGAGAAAGAAAGAAAGAAAATCTTTCTTTCTTTATCTTTTTTTTTTTCTTTCTTATTGAAATAAAATAATAATAAAAAAAAATGCTTATATTTTGACTTTTTTTTTTTTTCTACATTTAATTTTATTTATTATTTGCCAGAAGATAAAATTGTAACTAATATAATTTTCCCCCATAAGTTATCCTTTCAAATATTTTGTTAGAGTATGCATACAAGTAACAAAATAAATAAATAAAAATGCTTAAGTTAATTTGATAATATATATATATATATTTTAAATTATTAATTTAATTTAACAAAAATGAAAATCCTCCCCCCCCTCCTTTTTTTTTGTTTTTTCAGTTCAAATTAAATAGTTTCAAAGTAAAATGTTTGATCTCTTTTCTGCTTTTGAAAAGTCATTAAACAAAAATTAAACTTTAAACAAAAATATTTTTCCTTTAAAATTATTTATTTAATTTCTTGTTATTGAATGGATTACTTTTAATGGTTACTTTTGAAATATTTATTTGAATTTATACTGAAACAAAAGTTAAATTCAATTAATAATGAAGTAGAAAATAATCGCTAAATTAAAACTTCCATCTGGCAAATTATTTATTTTAAATTAATTTATTTTTCTTCATATATATAATAATTGAAAAAAAAAAAAAAAAAAAAAATCTGAAATAGAGTTAATGGGGTTTGAACCCGGGTACTGCCGGTTTCAAACGAAATGCTCTGTGTCCAAGCCACTAGGAGACGTACTACGATCTCCTTATGTTCTTTATTACAGAGTCCTTAAATGAGCATTTTTATAATTATTATATTATGAACGATGAATTCATATGATTTAAATTAGAATTTATAGTTCTGAGGATGTCAAAAATGATTATTTTTCAGAAATTTATTCTTTATTCTTTAATTTTTAGGGTTAGTTTTGTTTTATTGTTTCAAGGTAAAAGCAACAAACTTATTGTCACTCGTAATCTTAATAATCAAATATCTTTAAATTTAATCATTAAATGTATACAGTCTTCACACAAAAAATTAATAGTTTTGAAAGTTCTTTTCAAAAAGTATGACATACGTACATATTTTTTATTTTTTAATTCATCGGTTTTTTGTACTAAAAATGGCTGACTAAGTTCTCACTTCGTAATCGCGATTTCACTAGCTTTCACTGGGTGAGATTTCAGAGGTAGATAACGAAGATAGATACCGGCAGTGAGAAGCTTACGATGAGTTCGTTGTAGCACTTTTTGGTGATTGTCGAAAAATGACGTCACAGCACAGAATTCTCGGCTAGAACTCGGCAGTGAAAAGATTACGAAGTGCTCGTTGTAGGGCCCCTATCTACGTATGTCATACTTTTTGAAAAGAACTTTCAAAACTATTAATTTTTTGTGTGAAGTCTGTATACATTTAATGATTAGATTTAAAGATATTTGATTATTAAGATTACGAGTGACAATAAGTCTGTTGCTTTTACCTTGAAACAATAAAACAAAAATAACCCTAAAAATTAAAGACTAAAGAATAAATTTCTGAAAATAATCATTTTTGACATCCTCAGAACTATAAATTCTAATTTAAATCATATGAATTCATCGTTCATAATATAATAATTGTAAAAATGCTCATTTAAGGAAAAATATCATAAAGAACATAAGGAAATCGTCATACGTCTCCTAGTGGCTTAGACACAGAGCATTTCGTTTCAAACCGGCAGTACCCGGGTTCAAACCCCATTAACTCTGTTTCAGATTTTTTTTTTTTTTTTTTTTTTTTCAATTATTATATATATGAAGAAAAATAAATTAATTTAAAATGAGTAATTTGCCAGATGTAAGTTTTAATTTAGCAATTATTTTCTACTTCATTATTAATTGAATTTAACTTTTGTTTCAGTATAAATTCAAATAAATATTTCAAAAGTAACCATTAAAAGTAATCCATTCAATAACAAGAAATTAAATAAATAATTTTAAAGAAAAAATATTTCTGTTTAAAGTTTAATTTTTGTTTAATGACTTTTCAAAAGCAGAAAAGAGATCAAACATTTTACTTTTAAACTATTTAATTTGAACTAAAAAAACGAAAAAAAAGGAGGGGGGGAGGATTTTTATTTTTGTTAAATTAAATTAATAATTTAATATATATATATTATCAAATTAACTTAAGCATTTTTATTTATTTATTTTGTTACTTGTATACATACTCTAACAAAATATTTGAGAGGATAACTTATGGGGGAAAATTATATTAGTTACAATTTTAACTTCTGGTAAATAATAAATAAAATTAAATGTAGAAAAAAAAAAAAAGAAGAAGAAGAAGTCGAAATATAAGCATTTTTTAAATTATTTTATTTCAATGAGAAAGATAAAAAAAAAGATAAAGAAAGAAAGATTTTCTTTCTTTCTTTCTATCTCTCCCCTAACTATTAAATTAAATATTCGTATATTTCTTATTAGTAATAAAGTAAAAAAGAAAAAAAAAAAAAAAGGAGGTGGGATTTCATTTTTGTTAAATTAAATTAATAATTTAAAAAAAATTATATATTATCAAATTAACTTAAGTTTTATTATATATTTATTTTGTTGCTTGTATACATACTCTAACAAAATATTTGAAAGGATAACTTATGGGGGAAAATTATATTAGTTACAATTTTAACTTCTGGCAAATAATAAATAAAATTAAATGTAGAAAAAAAAAAAAGTCGAAATATAAGCATTTTTTTAAATTATTTTATTTCGATGAGAAAGAAACAAAAAAAAAAACAAAAAAAAAAAAAGAAAGAAAGAAAGATTTTTTTTCTTTCTTTATTTTTTCTCTCCCCTAACCATTAAATTAAATATTAGTATATTTCTTATTAGTAATAGAATAAATTAAGGAATTGCTAATATGTGGAATATTGTGCATAAAATACATACATATATAAATAAAACTTTTTATTTTTTTAATGCAATAAAATATACGCATGTATATAAACTATTATCCCTTGCCAGGGATTCAATTTGGGAACCCTCGGTTAAATTTTTTTTAAGGCAATAAGCAAGTTCTTTAATCAACGCACTTTAATATGTAAAATTCATGGGGGGGGGAGGGAAGGGAAGCTAAAAATCCATAGTAAAAGCACGGGATGAAAAGGAAAAAGATACAGCAACTCACAAAAGATACAGCAAAGGAGCCACCTTAGTTATCATAATTATATTCTCTTTAAGATAGGATTGCTATGAAACTAGCATTACGAACGATTAATTCACATGATTTAGCATAAATTTAAAGGTCTGAGAACTACAAAAGTGATTATTTTTAGAAATTTATTCTTCAGTCTTTAATAGACTATTTTTTCTTAATTAATGCTCTTGGTTTTTGTGATAAAAGCACCACAGTTATATATATATATATATATTATACGCAATGTTGCATGTATTAGCAATTCCCTAATATCTCTTATTACTAACAAGGAAAATATGAATATTTAATTTAAATGTTGAAAAAAAAAAAAAAAAAAAAAAAATCCCCCCCCCCCTTTTCTGAATGAAATAAAATAATATATATGTATATATATATATATTACATTTAAATTTAATTATAGTTATTATATACCAGAAGCTACAATTTGTAACTAATTTAATTTTCCGCCCATAAATTATTATTATCCCTTCAAATATTTCGCTAGAGTAAGAGCACGTACACCAATAATAAAATAAATAAATAAAAATGTTAAGTTAATTTGATAATGTATAATTTATTATTATTATTATTATTGTTGTTGTTGTTGTTATTAATTTAACAAAAATGGAACTTTCTTCTACTTCTCTCTCTCTCTCTCTTTTATTTTATTTTATTTTTTTTTTTCCTCTTCTTTCTGTTAGTTTAAATAAAATAATTAAAAAATAAAATGTTTGATCATTTTTCTGCTTTTGAAAAGTTATTAAACAGAAATTAAACTTTAAACTGATATATTTTTTCTTTATTATTTATTTCTTTATTCTTAATTTAATCTCTTGTTATTGTGTATATATGTATTATTTAACTTACTAACTTTTTTCTACTTAATTATTCATTAAATTTAACTTTTTGTTTTAATTAAATAAAAAAAAATATTTAAAAAAAAAAGCAATTAAATTTTAAAACTAAAATGCTTACTTTTGAAATATTTACTTGAATTTATACTGAAATAAAAGTTAAATTCAACTAATAATGAAGTAGAAATTAATTGCTGAATTAAAACTTACGACTGGCAAATTATTTATTTTAAACTTCTTTTTTCCAGACTTATAAATAAAAAATTAAAAAAAAAAAAACCTAAAAAGGACGCAACGGGGTTTGAACCCGGGTACCGCTGATCTGAAATGAGATGCTCTGCGTCCAAGCCACTAGGAGACGTATAGTGCTCTACTTATGTTATTTATAATAGAGACCTTAAATGAGCATTTTTACAATTATTTTATTATGAATAATGAATTCACATGATTTAACTTAGAATTTATAGCTCTGAGGACGTCAAAATTGATTATTTTCAGAAAGTTATTCTTTAGTCTTTAATTTTAGGGTTATTTTTGTTTTATTATTTTAAGGTGATAGCAACAGACCTATCGTCACTCGTAAACTTCCTAATCAAATATCTTTAAAGCAAATTATTAAACTTGTATAGTGTTCACACAAAAAATTTATAATTTTGAAAGTTCTTTTCAAAAAAGTATAACTTATGTTCATCATTTTTGTTTTTTAAATCACCAGTTTTTATTAAAACATGGCTGACAATATCTGAGCGTATTCATTTTCGACCATTCACGCACTGTGATTGGTCAGATAGTATACGAAGCTGAAACTCGCGAAAAGTTTTCGAGTATGGAGGTGAGATTTCACTTCACTGTGATTGGTTAATGCTATCCGATTTCGAATGAATCTCAAACTCACCGTTTAGCTCTCGATAAGCGCTCACGATCAGTTCATTGTAGGGCCAAAAGTGATTGTCGTAAACATTTTGGTGAGATCTTCCAAACTCGGCATCGTGAAGTTCTCACGTCGTGAGCTTTACGAAGTGTTCGTTGTACGCCCCCTGGTGTTTTATGAAGAGTAGAATCACATATACTTTTTTCAACACTTTTTGAAGATGACACCTTTTGAATGTTTCCTTGTTAGTAAAAAGCGTTTCTTTCTTTTTTTTTTTGCACCTATACTTTTCCTAAATGCAATTTTACTTTATATCCATTAAAATTAAGTTATAAGAAAAGTTATCACTAAATACAGCAATCTTCATATTTTTTGTTTTGCACGAAGATGTGTGGTATTATCACCACTGCAATTTAATAATAATAATAATAAAAAAAAAAAAAAAAAAAAAAAAAAAAATAGACTCAAATGTTCTTTATAACAGAAAAAAGTAACAGCGAAAGCAAATATGAATAATGTGTTTCAAAGTAACATTTCTCTTTACTTATGTAATTATAAAATAATTTATTTTTATACATATGGAAACTTAAAACATGTTTTTCTTTGCAACAGAAATAGAAAATAACTTTCTTTTTAAAATATGTGTAATTTGAAAAAATTCTCTTTAATCGAGTGAATATATGAATATAACATACATAAATTGAAAGCAATTTTTACTAGGTATTTATTTATCTAAAATTTTTGTAAGAGTTTTTCATCAAACATCAAATAAATTCTGGTAATTTGTTTTAAGTAAATTTCTTCAGATGCGGTATTTTATGTGTCGTTATTTGGAATGAAAATAAAAAAATTATTTATTTTTAAATGTGTTATAAAAACAAGGGTTCAGTTAAATTGTGAGAGCACAGAAATTAATGTAAATAATACATCAAAGGAAGTTTAATGCAGAAGAATTACTATTATTTTTATTTTTAGAACAATTTGTTTTTAAATTTTTTTGGAGGAAAAAAAAATAGCTAAATTCAGTAAGCACAAAATTTTTCTGAATAATACTTCAAAGCATTAGTTAAATAGAAAATTAAGTAAATACTCACATTTTTAAATTCTTGAACATAAATTAATATTTTCTTTTTGAGAACTTAAACATCTTAATAATTTTTAAATAAATGTGCGTCAGTTACTTTTCTCTGGTTTTATTTATTTATTTATTTATTTTTTTAATACCTCAAAAAAAAAAAAAAAAAAAAAAAAAAAAAAAAAAAAGTGAAAGGAGTTTAAATTTTCCTTTTAAAAGACTGAAAGATTTTAATTAATTTCAATACAAATCATGTTTTTTAAATTATAAAATGTACTATGTTTTAAGAAAGCGTTTAAAACTTAGAATATTAAAACTTTTCAAAATATTCTGCATAGTTGACAGCTGATTTTGAAGTATTTTTTAAATACACGAAAGAAAAATTGCTTTTATAATTCAGAATTTTTTAAACTGAGGTGCGCTTAGGAAAATCAATATTTATTCTTTCAGTACATTAATTGATCTGTAGGAAAAATCTTATTTAGAATAAAAGAGTTGAAAGAGACAGGAGATTCTAAACAAGTTTTATGTATATTTTCTAAAAACATAGAGAAGCTGAAATCCAAAAATTTAAGATAAAAATGTTTTACCATCAATTTTGGAGAATTTTAAAATCCTTTAAAAATATTTTTTTAGAAATGCTGTTGCTTATTTTAGAGAAAAGTGATTTATGTGTGTTGAAAATGCTTGTAAATTTTAATGAGTTTTGTATAATGTTTTTAAATTTGACCTTTTTATAACAAGATTTATTTTTATATAATACATATTTTGAAACATATTATACGAAAAAAAATATGAAAAAAAGGTATGAAAAAAAAAATGTATATCAATGACTTTTTAACATTTTTCAACGAAGTTGAAAAGTGTTAATGACTTCGGTTTGTCTATATGTCTGTACGTCTGTCCGCCTGACTGTGTGTATGTCCACTCTCTAAATCCTGTAAATATTCAAGGAATTTGTTGAAACTGATATATATTATTCAAGTTCACAATCGAATGTTCGCTATTGAAAACAGAGTAAATTCTCGTAATACTACTTGTTTGTGTACAAGGATACCCGAAAATATTCCAAAGCAGTGCGTTCTATGAGAGGTATTTCTATAAACTATATTTCAATATCTTTACTTTGTACAAATCTTAATGAAATTGAAATATGCTATTAATATAAACAAAAGAATGCTTTCTATAGAATATGGTATGATTAGAATTAAAATTTACAGGGCAACACAAAAATGTTACGTTAAGGTCTATTATTGGAAATTTCCTAGAATTGCTTTTTCGTTTACATTAAGCATTTTTAACACTTTTTAAGAACTTTTAAGAATGAATATGATTTGAAATAGTGTATCTGTCTCTCTGTCTGTTTGTCTGTCGATCTGTCCGTCTGTTCGACTCCATAGTTCGTATATATTTTCAGAATTACTTAAGAGTGATATTTGTTATTCAAGTACACTATGGAATGTTCCATATTTAAAAAAGCATTAACATGCCCTGTACAACTGATATGTGTATAGGGACAACCCCCCCCCCGAAAAAAAAAATAAAAAATAAATAAATAAATAAATAAATAAAAATAAATAAAAATAAATAAAAATAAAAATAAAAATAAAATAAAAATAAAAAATAAAATAAAAATAAATAAATAAATAATAAATAATAGTAATAATGCCAATGAATTGCGTTTTAACAAAGACATTTTTATAAATCACATTTAAATAATTTTCTAGTGCAAAAATCCTAATGAAATTCACGGTTATTTTTTATACGAGAAAATAATATTTTGTGCACAATATCATATGCTAAACTTTCAGATTTACTGGGTACATTAAAATAATCACATGCATCAAGGACTGCAATTGGAAAGTGCTAGAATTGCATTTTAGTTTGTACTAAACATTTTTAACTCTTTCCAATAATGGTTAAGAGTGATTATTAACTTAGTTAGTCTATCTGTTTGCCTTTATATCCTCTTGTGTATCCGTAGTGTGATAACGTAAGCAAGGAATATTGAAGGTTAGGGTAGCCGAGCACGTACAGTTTGGAAAGTGTTAATAATAAGTGCATACCACATAATTTCTGTACCGAATACTCTGTTAAGTGTGTATATTAAGAAAATGATGTATTAATAAAGAGAATGTTTTGTAAAACATTTTTTTTTTAAATTACTAGCATATTGTGTAAAAATTTGAAAATTTTAATGAATTTCTTTGTTTTATAGTCTTTAATCATTTCCATTAATAATTGAATTAATTTCGACTATTCTATAATAGAAAAATAATACACTTTCAATTGGGCTATATAGTAAAATAGAATTTTTTGGATTCATTTTGAAATATAACAAAAATCGAAATAAGTTTTTTTTTTTTTTTTTTTTTTTTTAAATTTCCGTACTAATTTCTATACTATGTTAAATATACAGAATAATAATAAAAAAAGATTTATATATATATATATTAAGACCCTTCATAAAATAACATTCCGTTACAAAAATTCAGGATTAATACTCAAGTATATTACCGCTGTGTGAGTGATAAACAAAATTCAGATATGATCTACAAAAATCTTTAAATAAGTAAATATATATTATATGTTATATTATTTATATATTTCACTTAAAAATCGTCCTTTACCTCATCATTTATTAAAATTTTATAAGTTAAATCCACAAATTTCCACAAAATTGACATGACAATAAATTATGTGTTCTTAATACGTGTTCTTAACCTTTAATCCATGTTGCTGTAAAATAACTGCTCTATAAATTTGAAGTGTAGGGGAATGTTTCCGGTTGTGGGCACAGTTTTGCTTTTTGCTTAAAATGTTTGATAGAGTAGATATTATACAAACATATGAATACCAATAGAAAGGTAGAACCCTTAGCTAACGTTTGCTGAAGTAACTGTATTGATTCCGTCAACCAGAAAAAAATTATTACCAATTTTGTGAAGTGATAATTTATTGCCAATTTTTTTTTTTTTTTTTTTTTTTTTTTTACCGGTTGTGGGCACACTTAAAAAAACCACTAAATGTGGAAAAATAATAAGAAAAAACCACCATAAATACAGAAAACAACAAAATTTATTCATTTTGTAAGGATGCAGTGGCCGAAATAATAACAGAAAATGGAATTTTTCCAATTTTATTTGTCATCTTCTGCGTCCTCCAAATCAGAATTGTAATGCTTGCAAGTAAAATAATATGACTGGAACATTCCGCATTATATACTGATTTAAAATTTTACACAAGAATTATATTAAAACGTAAATTAGCCATAGTGATTATCAGGATTCTTAATTTTGTGGACTTAAAAAAAAAAAAAAATGAAATTAATTGCTCTGATTTTTGTTTATAATAATTATGATTGAAAAAATTATAAGTTAGGATATTCAATGCAAATTAAATCAATAATTAAAATAAATAAATAAATAAATAAACTAATAATAATTTGAT
Source organism: Salticus scenicus (assembly GCA_963930645.1). Classification (NCBI taxonomy): domain Eukaryota; kingdom Metazoa; phylum Arthropoda; class Arachnida; order Araneae; family Salticidae; genus Salticus; species Salticus scenicus. The sequence goes on from OZ005652.1 coordinate 352,370,649, forward strand.
TAAAATCACAATTTCAATCAAGCTAATTAAATAAATTCTGGTGATTATTACTGTAATACAGAGTAGAATGTTGGTTTTCCTGATTACTCGGAAACAAAAAATTATCTGGATAATTTGTACTCTATTATAATGATTTATCTCTTTCTAGTGTCTTATTTATTTATTTATTTATTTTAAATTAGGTCTTATTAGATTAAGTTACCAAAGCCTAGAGCACTAGGAACTGCACGAACCAAAGTACTTTTGTCTTTTGATGTTAATTTGAGTGAATACATCAGTTTATGTTAATTTCAGTGAATTCATAGTGTGTAATAAAATCTCATAAACCAATTAAACTTTAAAAATTTATTTACTTTTCATTTTGTTTTCTTTTTTTTTTGTTAACTCCAGTCCTGTTGCATTCATCCCTATAGGTGGGGATGAATGGGACAATGCACATGCATGTAAAAAAAAAAAAGTTATTAATTAAAAATGATAACTTTTTATTAAAGTTAGTATGTTTATATGTATCTGATTACTGAAGTGTACTTATGAGCAATGTTGCAAAATTCTGAAATACATATGGCCGACGTTATCAATAAAAACATAAAAAATGTCCCATTCATCCCCCCTCTCCCCTATATTAATCAAATTTAGTACGGCATGTTCCCTGTTTAAATTGGTATAAAGAGAAAAACTGGTTCCCTTATAGAGAAAGCCTTTTGCATGTATTACTTGGTTATTACAAAGAAATTGGTAGGCGACCTGAATAAGTAGGTCAGTTTTAGATCTCGGATATTGGTGTTTCAAAAGCGGCTGAACCGATTTCCTTTAAACTCGCTATTTAAGCCCTCTTTTGTATTTCTTTATGACATATATATTAGTCTGCTACTCTAACAGCTGTATTTACCAATAATTTCAACTCTCGGTTGAACACGAAAACTTGAAAAGCGCATAAAGTCAGGGTACAACTTTTCAGCAAAATTTGATGCGTTGCTTTTGCCATCTAGTGACATTGTTATTAGCGGAAAATAACTAATCAAAGATTATGTGAAATCTTCGTTGTTAGATGGCAGAAGGAGCCGGTCAAATTTTTTTCAGAAAGCTACACGCTGTGTTTAGATGCTTTCAAGTTTTTGCGTTGAACCTGGAATTGACCGCCGTAAGAAAATTGTTAAGTTTTGTCTTCTGACTACAGTATCACAATATATATATATATATATATATATATATATATATATATATATATAGCAGTGGATGATAGAAGAATGGTTGATACACTCTAGATTTATTTTCTTTTTAGTATTATTGTTTGCGTGACATTAATAAAAAATTTATTTAATCATTAAAAACAAGGTTTAACATATGTTAAATAAAAGCACGATCAGTATATAGAAGCATTAATATTAATTTTATAATTTTGAAGTTTGGAAAATCATCAAGCTGAAACAATTAAGTTAATGATGTTAAGCGGATGTCTAGTATGTTATATTTATATGGATTTCTTTCATTTAAAAACAAAAATTTAAATATAAATACATTAGTTACATAATTATGTCGCTTAAATATGCATAATTTTCACTTAATTTATTATAAGCTATGTAAAATAAATTAACAACTACTCAATATAACTGTTATGAAACATGATTTTTATAATATTTTTTTTTTTTTTTTTTTGTTTTTTTACATGCTTTTACTAATAAAAGAATTTCCTGTAATCGATTTCCAATTTCAAGTACTTAACTTTTCACGAAACTCACCAACCAACTACTTTTACACAATCTTCTAATTAAGTTAAAGAATTTCTTAATGGAAACTATAGTTTTAGAGATATTTATCTCTTAAACAAAAGTTAATCCCTCTTAAAAGAAAGTTAGTAAAGAAAAAGATGGAATTCTGTGATTAAATAATTTACTTTGGAGTTAAAGCAATAAATAAACTATTGTGATCGAATTGCTCTGCATATTTATTGAAATTTAATAATTTAGGCAGTTATATAATAGGAACAAATAAATATAGGAACAAATAAATATGTTATACACATTCAATGTATTTATCTAATTAGCTTTTTTATTATTTTGTTTTCGTATTATTTGAAACATCAGGAAGCAAAATCCAAGAAACAAGAATTAAAAATTGGTGGTTTAAGAAATGCGAAATTTATATATAAGAAACTCTAGTGAAAATAATAAATGTAATATAAATGTAATATTATATATTATAGTATTCTTTGTCTTAATAGTGGTATTTAGGCGGCAGAGTTGAAAAAGAAAGCATAAATAAGGTTGAGATAAAATTTTGTACCCTTTTGTATAATTAAATTAAATTTACAATAAAATATGACATTATACAATTTTATAAAATGCACATATGTATATTTCATGTTTGTTATACTTATTTTTGTGGCACAATCGTGCAATCTTTTGTGGTTCCATTATCCAGTTGGCCATAAAGTGACAATAATTTTAAGCCAAATTTAGTATTAGGATGTGGTGTAATCGCTGTTGCTACCCCATGGAACAAAGTTTGATATTTCTTATTTTTAATATTTTATTTTGTTTTATTGATTTAAATATTATTTTAAAATATTATATTATTCAAATCATCTTTCTTTAACTTTATCGTCTAAAAATCACATTATATTTGTAATAACACTTCATTTTTAAATTTGACTGTATTTCTGATTAAAATAATGAAATTTAGATAATTAAATTTCGATTGAAAATCTTTATCGACTGCATATCTCGTCATTTAGTAACAATTTTGGTTTGTCTGAAATGTCCTAGCACATAATACGTGAGTACCATGTTTGTATACATCGTTTTTTGAGCGTATCGCAAAATTGAAATATAATCTTTTTTGGAATTTCAAAGGGCGAATACAACGAAAGCTGATTAAATGCACCTAGTGAAAGTGCATCATTTATTTTGGGACGTTTCCGAAACGAACGGAAAAATAAATTAATATCGTGGTTTATAGAAGTAGATAATGCAAATGATAAGTGCCTAACTAACAACTGCGTAGTAAATTTGGATAAAGGATGTTTTAAACGAATGGCATAAACTGCATCAGATAAATAACTCCACTGTGTCTTTTTACTAAGATGAAATACGGACAGAGCTATAACCACATAAAAGGCTGATATTGCAAATAAATCATATTGAGTATTATATTTCTTTTCTGAAGATTTTGTGCACTATATTTATTTTTCAAAATTGTTATTCTATCTTACATTTTTTTTTTGTTCTACTCTTCCTTTACTTTTAATCTGATATACCACTGCAAATTAATAATAAATTACGGTTATTAATTAATTATTTTAAAATAACACATTTTTATTTTTATCTAAATATTTATGACATGAAATTTACGATGAGGGGGAAAAAATAAATAAACATTAGGAGAAGGTTGCCCGAAATGATCCTAGTGGGCAAAACGATCCACATTTGTTTTCTTCCCGACAGATAACGCTATTTACAGGTAACACAGAAATAAGTTGTACCAAGTCAAGCAGTAATGGCAGTATTCAAGTGATAGCAGTATTACGCGTCTGAATAGAATTCTTCTATAAAGTGGGTTTTATAACATCTGTCATATGATAAGCACTAACTTATTTTGATATACAGTCTTTTATGTAGAGAAAGATGACCTGGTTTACTAATTTTATTTTCATTATATATTGTCATAATTACTTTTATCCTTTATTTTGCAGATAAAAAGCAATTTACACTTATTTTTAAATGAAAAGTCATTTTAACCTTTGGTGAAAGTAAAACGATACTTTGGAAACTTTTTAAAAAATCTATTTTTTTTTTTTCATTACTCAGTCTGGGTTTAAAATATTAATAAAATGTGATTATAATGCAAAATATAGTGTAAAACACACTAGCAAATGACTAAATCTTTATTTAAACAGTCATGTTATTTTACAATTTTTTTTAAGGATTATTTTAGGCTACCTATACTTAAAATTATACCCTTAAAATTATTAAAAATCTATTAAAGAAAAAAAAAAAAAACTGGTGTGTAACAATTAAATGAATTCCATTACAAACTATTACTTGTATTATATGTCCTTTTCGGATATAATGTGGTCAGATGCTGTATAATTGACCTAACAAATTAGACACCTAACAATTTTCCTGTGAAAGAAAATTGATACTTGGGTAAAGAGATATAAATAATATACATAGCGAATAATTAAAAAAAAAAAAAAAAAAGTTGAGTCTTTTATAAATTCCCATTTCTGAGATCTAAAATTGATCTACTTAATTAGGATGACTGTTAATTTTCTGTAATCTTAATATATAAAAAAGAGTTAATATGGGGAGTTTGAAAAATATACGTTCTTCCGTTTTTAAAGAAACGCACTTGCGAAACTTCAAAATGACCTAATTACACAGGACACCTATCAATTTTCATAAACTAACTAACATATAAAAGTACATCTAATAGGGTATTATACGCAAATTTGAAGTCGTTAGAGCCGTTTTTTAGATATTGACTTACATATGGTTTCTCTCATCCCACTTCCGATTTTCCAATTTTAACCAAAAGTTTAAATGTCATACACCAGACTTGACTCAATTCTGGTTTCGTCATTCTATATTTATTAGTTTCGGAGATATGGTAGTCAGAAGATCCCTTACACACTTACATACACGTTGATCAATTGCCCAAAAGAACTTTTTTGGACTCAGGAGACCTTAAAACATGTAAATTAGGTAAAACTCGATATCAAATTTTTTGACCGAATACAATACTCCCATTACCTACGGAAGTAGAGTAACGGAAGTAAAAAGAAAAGAAAAGAGAATATCTGTACTGATAAGTATAAAGGATTTAAGTCCAAAAATGTCGATTTTGAGTTAAGTACATAGTCAGATTCAGAAAAAAATTCTCTATCGATTGGTATAAAGGATTTAATTCTATGTCATTTAGTCTTTGAGAAAATCCATTGGTAAAAAAAGGACCAATTCAGAAATTTACCATTCATATATGGTATAAAATATTTAATTCAATTTTTCCCGTTATTAAATGAAGGTTGACAACCACTTAATGGTATAAAGGGTATAAATCAACGAAATACCCTTTTCCTAATAGATTCTTCTGATTTGTTTTTAGCTAGTTAAATTTTATTTTTCGTCTCCTGAAAAATCAAGAATATGGACTTAAATCCTTTATACTTATCAGTACAGATATGTACTTTTTAAATCCGATGATTAAAGAAACTCTTCAAAACATTTTAAATTAAATGAATAATCTGTTTTTTTTTTTTTTTTTTTGCCCCAATGGTCTTTGTTTGCACATTATAGCTAATTAGTAATACTGGGACTGTATCCCCTAAAGTCTTGGGGACTGTATGATAATCAAAAAAAAATATATATATATTTTTTTTTTTTTTTTTTTAATCAGGAGAATTTCTTACCTCATATCTATTTTTTAATTCAATTTTAAGATTCAATAAATTCACAACCAATAATACTTGTTTTCCAAAAAATTTAATATTTCAATTTGAAGCTATAAACTGTAAAAAAATAACTAAGGAAAATTTTTCTAAGTGAATTAACCCTAGAATACTAGCGTGCTCCTACCTGCCGCTATCACTAGAGATACGTAAAATTTACGTTCCTCATGTAAAATTCGTTTCATTTGCTTATGTTACATTAATGCTGTTTTTAAATACGTTTAGTTATTTGCTGTTTTTAAGTTTATTTGAAAATTATAAAAATGTATACCAATAAAGTAAGACTTCACGTAAAATTTACGTGCCCTAGTGTTCTAGGATTAAGTAATATATTTAAGATGATAATAAAAAAAAAGTCTTCTAAGCCTGAATTATTTTTAAATGTTGATATTGATCTAATCCGTAACACTAAAATAGCATAAGATGAAGGATATAAATTTCATATTTTAGAAATAGCTATGTATGTATATAATACTTGGCACGTTTAGAGGATAGAAATGTTTATTTTGTTCAAATATTGTTTATTCAACGAAGCATACTCGATGTTTATTAGAATATTTACTGAACGAAGTCACGGGTAACTGTTTGTGTAATATAGCACACGTTCTACAGTTATTTCCTTACAAAGCAAAATATAATAGTTGTTTTGAAAGGAAATAACATTGTTTTGTGTAGGAATATCAAAGAAATTTATAGAATTCCCCAGTGAAAAATTTAGAAATAGAAACCAATTCCCTATTTAAAGTTATTTTATCTTAGAAATCAGAAAAGCAGTTTATGATATAAGTACTTTTTTGAATTATAAATAGGAAAGATGTGTATGTCATATATAAAAAATTTTATTTCAAAACATTGCTTTAAAATTTTTAGTTAGGAGTTTCTTTTCTTTAGATTTTTGTAAGCGATCTAAATGATATCTTTTGAGATACATTTTAGTTAAGTATCCCAACAACTTCTCCTATTTGTTTTCTCCTCAAAGAGTCTTTTGGAAGGGAAAATGTATTGCACGCAGTTTTCTTATTATCAACTGAAAATTTAAAGCGTTTCTTTAAATGAAAAATATTTTTAAAATATGCACTTTGAAAAGAAAATATTTAAAAAGAAGTAAAAACTAGTATGTTGTGGACACCACATGACTTTCTTCTATATTTTCCTATACAAATTCACTCATTAAAAATAATTTATTAAAATTATTATTAAAAAAAATTATCTTCCATGATAATGCAGACGATTTCCATATTAGAGAAGTAGTAGTTCCATATTGGAACACTAAATATCCAAAAAAAGTCAATTTTATTGTCAAAATTACATAAAAAAAAAAAAAAAAAAAAAATTTTTTTTGTTAAAAATGAAAAAAATCGATAACTTTATTTTAAATTATTTCAGATCGATGGTTCAACCATTCGTTTTAAAGGTGTTGGCGAGCTCTTTTGAAAGATACCCATCATGAAAATTTACTCCCCACGAGGGGGGATTTCCCCCACAGAGGGGGTGGCGAGGCTCCTCCTACACATACAAAAAATTTTTCCCGGGTGACTATCTCTATTATAAATCATTTTTGTAAATCATTTTTGTAAATCATTTTTGTAAATTTCATAATGATTACTAAAAAATAATTCTCTTTATGCATATTTATGCAAAATTTTGTCCTATATCACCATGTTAAAAATTTAGAAAAAGCGGGATGGCAAAGCAACCTTTAATACAATTTTTACCAAAAGTTAATAGGCACTAACGTAAGTTAAGGTGCAACCACATACCAATTTGCATGAAATTTTGTGCAGTAGTTCGTGAGATACAGTTGCCACAATATTTTGTCACACACACACACACGCAGACAGACAGACAGACATTCTCAAAAAATGGTCAAATCCTGTTCTACAGCTCTGAAAACGTGTAAATCTATCAAAAACCCGAAGTGGAAAATTTTTACGAATCCAATACTTTCTTCTATTGGATATAGAAGAAAGTAAAAATATATACAGAAATTAAGATTACTTAATTTTCTTGGATTTCTATATTAAGATACAGCTTCAGACAGTGTTTTCCAAATTAAATATTGATTCATTACAGTATCACACGATACATGATTTATCATTTTATTATTTTACTAGAATATAACTCCGTCAAAAATGACAGAATGTGAAATCAATGAACGTAGTGAATCAACGAAGGCTTTGCCTGCTTCGCTGGTCACTATATTTAAAGGAAACTCTTTTATATCGCTTTATAAAATAAATAAATAAATAAATAAATAATAATAATAAAAAAAAAAAATAATGAAATTGCTCAAAAGTTCGCTTCCTGTCCCCGCTGACTTCGGCCTCGCTGATTCTCGGGTGCCTGTGACAAAAGCTTACCAGTGGGCTTCCATTTGGGTGCTTATCAGATGACAGTTTCGAAACGGACAGTATCGAAAAAATTGAAGTAGCAATTTTATATTTAAACCCCAGTTACATAAAAACAGCACGATACGTGGTGTACATAATATTTTCTTTCACATTATTTTCTACATTTATTTGATTTATTCGATCAACTATAAAATGACAACAATTTCGCGCCATATATAATATTACAATATGCTATGATCGGTTACATCTATCGCATGAGACAATTAATTTTTGTGGTTATAATAGTAGTTGGTATATAGAAAAATAAATAATTAAGTATGTAATTATTTATTATGTAAATATTAAGTACGCCATTTTAGACAAAAATACATAATTTATGTGATTATTTTTTCCCTTTCTTTCTTTTCTTTTTACTTTCCTTTTCTTTCTTTTCTGTTTTTCAATATTTTATAATTTATTTATAATTTGTATGCGCTAACTTGGCTTAAAGTAGCTTTCACAAAAGGAGAGTTCTTGGTGAGAAATGTCCGATCTATTTCAGCATCAAAATTTTAAAATATTACCCAGGTTTACCAATGAATTAGCTTTCATGCCAAGTGCGATTCATCTGTGCCAAAAACGTTTAAAGAAAACAATTTAAACAAAACAAAAAGAAAAAAAATCTAAAATTGAAGTATATTAAAAAAGGTTATGGTTGTTTTTTTACTCCATTTTCATATTTTCATATGCATGAGCAAATTTAATCTATATAATATTTCTCTAACGTGGTCCAGTTACGATTAATTTTTTTTTAGAAACGATACGATAGTGACTTAATAAAATACGCGAGGATAAAAAATAATACATAAGCAATATTTAAGCAGTCGGACTCAGTTCAGTGATCTAATAAAAAATGACGACATTTGTACGATGAGATCATTTTATATAAAAAAAATATATTTTTAAAGGTTGCATTTTTTAATCTTTGCAAGCGTCATTTTAAATCTAGCAATATTTTAAAGATTTAATCCACATATGAACTTTTGTCATAAATTGACTAAAAAACGCAATAATAAAAAGTATGATGAAAATAGGTACTGAGTTTTTTTTAACACAAAATTGTGCAAAAATAAATTAATTAATTAGTAAAAATGCATCGCCAACATGGTGATAAAAATTTAAAAATCGCCATGAGGGCCTTATACTAAATCTGTCCTGCCTCACGAAATATGAATATTAGGCCGTTAAACATGAATTTTATTTTTAAGTCTTTCGTGAATGATATTGATTTGATTATCATTAGCATTTCATCTCACAATATTAATTTGTTTCTAATAATAATTTGGTATGTGAGGAATTAAAAATGGGTGGGAAATTTGGCTTAAGGTTTATGAGTTTCAAATTTTAAAAACAAAAGAAAAGAAATAAAGAAAGTAAGAAAAGAAATAAAGTGCGAAAGTTTCTATCTACATTAATAAAGCTATCTATATTAATAAATCAGACTTTTGTCTGTAAATTTGTCAGAATAAAAAATTTTTGCGATGTCTTCACGTTTCACACACCATGAAAGCCGAAAATTTTGCCTGTGTGTGTTTGTCATCGTGTCTGTATGTCGCTTTTTTTGTCCGTGCATCACTTGAGAATGGCTGGACAGAATTCAACGGCGCTTGGCAGAAACTTAGAACCTTACCCAACTTAAAATTATATCTATCAACTTTTCAGAAATTCCCCCTTGTTTCCCCCTGGGGGGCAAAAGACAAAAACACGTTTGTCTGGGTATCACTTGTGAACGGCTGGACGAAATTCAACGGCGCTTCGCAGAAATTTAGGTCTTTACCCCACTTAAAATTATATCTATCAACTTTTCAGAAATTCTCTCCCCGTTCCTTTCCTGGGTGGCAAAAGACAAAAACACGTTTGTCCGGGTATCACTCGAGAACGGCTAGACGGAATTAAACTGCACTTGGCAGGAATTTAGGTCTTTACACAACTTAAAATTATATCTATCAATTTTTCCGAAATTTCTCCCCCCGTCGTTCCCCCCTGTGGGGGAAAAAGACAAAAACACGCTTGTAAGCATAACTCGACTCCTAATTACTTCACAATAAAGAAATTGCACATGGGGAGACTAGACATGAGTACAAATAATAGATTATCTGCGATTTAGGAATTTTGGATTTTTAAAGGAAGGAATGGAGAAAATCGATTTTTGGCGGGAAATTTTGAAAATTCTTGATTTAAGTCGAACTCTACCAAAAATTGAATAAAGGTGTTAAAAAAGGCTATGCGACTTTCTTAGGATATTTCCTAAAACACATTTTTGATTTTTTGTGATCTGCCATTTTTTTTTCTTTGGGGGGGGGGGGGACGGGTGTAATGTGTTACAAAGGGCGAATTCGAGACACCCTTTTTAGCGCTAAATTTGTCCTGGAAAATTTATGACAGCTGTGGTCACGAAGTTTGGCGCTTGGATTTTTTATATGCCACCGGCACCTAAAATAACGGGATTTACCAAAATACCCCCTTCCCCCCCAGCGGGACAGGAGGCCAAAAAAAAAAAAAAAACTTTTCTAAACATAACTCGGACCCAAATTACATCACGGTGAAGAAATTGCACATGATGAGACTAGACTTGAGTATAAATAAAACATTATGTACGATTTTAGAATTCTTGATTCTTAAAGGAGGATGGGGGGGGGGGGGGGAATTTAAGAAATTCAGAATTTTTTAGTAGAGCTCTACTAAAGATATTACAAAGGTATTGAAAATGGCCACGTGTCTTCTTTAGAATATTTTCAAAAACACATTTTCGTTTTCTTGTGATTTTCAATTTTTTTTTTTTTTTTTTTTTTTTTTTTTGTTTGAGGGGAGGAGTTGCAAATTCAAGACCCCCCGCGCTAAATTTGTCTTGGGAAAGTTATGGGATCTGAGGGCACGAAATTTGGTGCCCAAATTGTTTATATGTATCTGACACTTATTATAACGAGATTTTACGAAATTCACCCACTTATCCCTTTGCGATCGGGAGGGGCAATAAACACGCGTAAAAACACGTTATTCTGTTTGAATTTGCTTCATATTATCTTAGAATGATGCGTTTTGGTGCATGGATGTTGATTAGGTGTACGTATTATGCACTTTGTCGATATTTCGCAAAACTTCTAACTTAGCCGCTGGGGAAGGGGAAGTAAGAAGCGGGTAAGTTGCTGCCAAGGCAGTGTGGGCCCGGAATTTTCACGTTGCGAGCGAGAAAAACCTCTACGGAATACAGAGGAAACTCTAACTTATATTATTAATAATGTAATGGAATTTTGACAACTCATTTAAGTATAGTGCTTAGCGAAGTGGGCAAAGCCTGCTAGTTATGTTTTATATATTTTTTATATCTCGCGTGAAAGCATATTTCATTTTATGCTTAAAAAAATGACTGGTAAATTTTTTTGACAACAATTATAAATTTAAATGTCCAAATTTGAAGTTATTGCCAGGTTGTTATTTTCATATTTTAATTAATTTAAAAAAGTCGAATCAAAATTTCGTTACAAATAAGGTACCATATGAAAGGTGCTTATTTTCTGAATCCGTCGGACTAAACAGCTTACCGATCAGATAAATAGAATTTTTAAAATTAACTAAAGTATGAAAATTAGATCGTAACTTGCTATATAGATGAGTACGAACCGGAATCGTCATCTCTCTTGCATACTATATATATAAAGATTATTTACTTGTAGGATTTGCCCGCTTCGTTGGTCACTATATTTAATGGACAATATTCCTCCTTCGGGTTCGCGACTATAGGAAACAGCTGTTTTCGGAAAACAATCCTCAACTCTACCATAGCAAAGCATTGTGGCCTGTAAATTTTTATCTTGCAATATTATTTATAAGAGTTACAGATTATATGAAATTGAAGTAAGAGTGATATAGTGATACCTTTGTTTTGTTTTTAATCCAGTTTTTGTAATATACTTTAATATTAATCAACATATGTAATATTAAATGTTGCCATGTGAACTGTGGCGATGTTAACAAATTTAAATGGATGTTCCATTTAATAAATTCCTTTATTAAAGTGATTAAAATTCTATTTATTTAAGCTTTGATGTCTATATATATCTGTGTGTGTGTGTGTATAAAATGTTCTTATTAATCTTTTATTCATTATATATATATATATACACTGGTAAAAAAAATTAAAGGATCAGCCCGTTTTCTCTTTCTCTTCTTTTGCACATAATTTTTAAACAAATAAACATATGAACATAAAATTTGGATGGCCTGTTCATTATCATATTATTAACCGAATCTTATGTAATTTTAGCATAAGAATAATTTTTAAGCTAATAAATATTCAGTTTTCTCTCAAAACTAAGCTTTTAAAAAAATAAAAAAATTCAATAATTTTAGGAAAGAACACTTAATGAAAAATGGTCATAAGGATGCCTTACAGATACACTGGTCAAAAAAATTAAGGATCAGCCCGTTTTCTCTTTCTCTTCTTTTGCACATAATTTTTAATTAAATAAACATATGAACATAAAATTTGGATGGCCTGTTCATTATCATATTATTAACCGAATCTTATGTAATTTTAGCATAAGAATAATTTTTAAGCTAATAAATATTCAGTTTTCTCGCAAAAGTAAGCTTTGGAAAAAATGAAATATTTCAACAAATTTAGGAAAGAACACATAATGAAAAGTGGTGTTAAGGATGCATTAGAGATAGGTAAAGACGCTCATACCTTGAAATGTTAAACTAAATCTCGATTTTTCTTTTTGTATTAACTTTTCTTTTTCTTTTATAATGAACTTTCTAAAAATATATAATTACTAATTTGTAAACTATACTCAGCGCTAGAATAATAATGATGTCGAAAAATAATTGTATAATGAACATCTTATCCAATTTTCATGTTTGTATGCATATTTTTTAAAAAGTTATTCACATGCGAAAAGAAGAAGAAAAAAAAAGAAACAGAAAATGAATGCAGGTAGAAATATTTGGTTGTAATCTAACATAGGAACGCGTGTGCGTCTTTACCTATCTGTAAGGCATCCTTATGACCATTTTTCATTAAGTGTTCTTTCCTAAAATTATTGAAATTTTTTATTTTTTTAAAAGCTTACTTTTGAGAGAAAACTGAATATTTATTAGCTTAACAATTATTCTTATGCTAAAATTACATAAGATTCGGTTAATAATATGATAATGAACAGGCCATCCAAATTTTATGTTCATATGTTTATTTGTTTAAAAATTATGTGCAAAAGAAGAGAAAGAGAAAACGGGCTGATCCTTAATTTTTTTGACCAGTGTATATATGTGTGTGTGTGTATACATAAAATGTTCTGTAATTTTTACGATATGGAATAATCTTAACTTTACCATTCGATTCAGTTGTTTACATTTCTCTTTTGTTCTTGTTTGAACAGATATCTGATTATTAAGTTTCACTGGAGAAATATTTAGGAAAATGTTATGCGTAACAATAAAATGGCATCTTGAATCTAATTTGTTTACAAAATATCGGCCACGTGTTCGGCGATTTTACCTACTGTGACGTCACAGGAATATTGTCCATTGAAATTCTTTTCAATATCGCTTTATAAAAAAAAAAAAAAAAAAAAAAAAAAAAAGTAGTGAAATTGCTCAAGAACTCGCTTTGGGTCCGCGCTACCTTCGGTAAAGACTTGGTCATCTGCACGTTCTCGGATGTCTGTCCCTATTGCCACAATCATTTACCAGTGAGATTCCATTTGGGTGCGTATAAGATGACATTTTCGAAACGGACAGTACGAAAAAATTGTACTGTAGTAAAGAATTGAAGTTACTGGTATTTATATTTGAATACCAGTAACATATGAACTACACTATACGTGGTGTGCATAATATTTGCTTCCACAATATTTCTTATATTTATTTGACTTATCCAAACAACCCTAAAATGACAGAAATTTCACGTTAAATATAGTATTACAATATGCTGTGATCGGCTACGTCTATCGTACGAGACAATTAAATTTTTGTGGTTATATATACCTCATGGTTAGTTAATAGTAGTTGGTACATAGAAAAAAAAAATAAATGAATGAATAAATATGTAAACCTGATCAGGCACAGCCTCAATACTTTACTCACTACTTTTGGCGACTTTTGAATTTTTGTCGCCATTTTAGACAAAAATACATAATTTATGCGATTATTTTTTCTGTTTCTTTTCTTTTACCTTTCCTTTCTTTCTTTCTTGTTTTTCAATATTTTATAATTTATTTATGTTTTTGATGCAGTACTTGGCTTAAAGTGGTTATTTCAAGAGTAGAGTCCTTGGTGAAAAATGTCTGATCTGCATCAACATCAAAATTAAATAAAAAAAAAATTCCCAGGAAGTAAATCTCTTTAATATAATGCTGAATTAGTTTTTATGCCAAACGTGATTCATCCGTGCCAAAAACATAACTATTTAAATAATAATAATAACAATAATAATAATAATCTAAAATATAGGAATATTAAAAAAGGTTATGAAACAAAATTCGGAAGTAATTATTTATTTTATTTTTTATTCCATTTTGCGCTTGCTTTTTATTGCCTACTTCAAAATTATATATAAAAAAAAACGTTTTCGATACTGTTCGTTTCGAAACTGATTATTATTAATTTTCTTTTCTTTTTCTTAAAAAAAAAAAAAAAAAAAAAAAAAAAATATTTGGCGAAATTCTGGCAAAAGCAGAATTTAATTTATTACGGTGGACTATTAGTTTTTTTTTTTTTTTTTTTTTTTTGGTCAAATTATAACATTGCTTTCAAATTATTCAATTATATATTTTCGATAAATTTTCGATTTCGATAAATGTCCAACTATCGTAAAACTGGTATCGTAAAAATCCGTAGATTGAGACTAATAGTTCTCAGTCTTAAAGAAAAAGTAACAAGTTTGGGATATTTAGATATTTTTCCCTAAGAGAAATAAAATTATACTTTTAAAAAATTAACACGCTTTTACTGAAATGGGAACTAAAAAGCACAAAATATCTACCTTTATATTATTAAAATGCATGGTAAGAAAAAATCGTGTGAGTGACACACCATAATATTTAAATCTCTAATAAAAGTAATTAATTGATTAATTGTTACCACTCAACGTTATACAAATACGACGAAATCCTGTGCCACATACGATAGTGTTTTATATATGTAGATTTTTTTATTTGCCCCTAAAACCTACCCCTGATGGGATAAGAGCCTGGAAACCAGTGTTGTGCACGAACGCGTTCATTTGAACGCGTTCATGAGCGTAGCTCAAAATTTTTGAGTTTTGAGTTGAACTTCCCTCGTTTTTTAAATTATGAACTTGAGTTGAGCGTAGTTCGTTTTTTACATGAACTTGAGCGTGAAAAAACAATACAAGCTCAAACTCATTTTAAATATTTCTGTCTGAAATAGGAAAAGGAAAGTGGAAGAAGAAAAGAACAGAAAAGAGAATAATTGCGCAAAATGAATCCCGGAAAAAAAAGGGAGCTTGGAAGAAAAGGGCACTTGGGAAAAAAGGCACTGGTAAAAAGGGCACCAAAAAAAAAAAAAGGGCACCGGAGAAAAAAGGGCATTTTTGAAATTTGCAATTTTCAAATACAATAAACATCAAATAATGAATTTAAAGAATGATTTTTCTTAATACATTTTTAGAAATTTAAATCAATGAAATTGGTACCACTTTCTCTTACTATATACCTGGAGGATGGGGAGTCTAGGAGCAGATTGAAAGACAATAATTGTTTTTATATCACTTTCTTTTTGATTTTAATGAAACTGTGTCTAATATTCACTTGCTTTTTATGAAAAAAAAAAAAAAAAAATACAGTGTCACACCTACTTCGGGGACTGAAGTCAGGGGGGGGGGGAGGAAATTTTTTTAATAACATAGATCTGAGATCGAACCCAGCACCCCAGCACTTCCTGCCTAGCAGCTTTGAAGGTATTTGTGCATATATTAATTTGCAATTTGAATGTAGTATTACAGTGATATTTAATTAGATTAAAAGTTTTTATGGAAATTATGTTATCAAAGAATGGCAAAGTCTCGTTAATTGTATATTTTACGAAATATTCATAAATTGTCTGTATTTTACGGGATGCTTTTTTTTTTTTTTTTTTTTAATAAATATTTACGATTTTAAAAATGTTTTATATAGATTCAGTAAACTTTTAGTTACCAGAAACGATAACTATATAATATAAATAAATTTTGAAATATTTAAGGCAGCGTTTAGTGGAATAATCATCATTTTTGTAAAATTCTAATTTTAGTTTTAGGAGTTTTCCAAGATGAAAATGGTGATAAAAATTTCCAGCTTTCATACATTTCAATAGTTATTTCTTAAGACAAATAAAGAAATAAGTCAGAGACGCACCCACGGGGGGGGGGGGGGGCTTGAGGGGCTGAAGCCCACCCCAGAACCGGCTAACTTGGTAAAAATTTTAGTTCTAAATGAAGAAAATATCGTTAAAAATATTTATAATATTTATATACTATATATAAATAATTATATAAATCTTTGAAATTCTTACTGTGAATAACAAATAAAATAAATTGATTGAAATAAATTGATTTAAAATATTTGATCTTTCATCTACATCCACAGATCTTTGTACAATTACTCTTATCCCCTTAGGGCTCACACACACATCTCCCAGCCCACCCTACAAGCGAAGCAAATGGCTTTTGGGAATAGCGGAAGTACCATTCTCTTAAAGAAAAAGATGGACTATGGGCAGTTTCAGTGGGGCTTTCAGTTTTCTCACTTCATCCTTTTATCAATGAAAGGAAATGCTCGGAAATTAGTTTTATGAGGGTGGTTCAATTCGTCGCGGGTGTATGTTTTTTTTTTTGTTGTTGTTGTTCTCCTATATTTGTAGACAACGGTTTCGGTAACAAAATCTCTGCAATCTGCTGCCCTTAGGCTGCACCACCCCTTGTTGTGTATACATTGCATCCTTTTAAAGCGACCTTGGAAAAAAAGAAGCTTTTAGATTTGGACAACCAGGCACCAAGTCTTTCCAGAATTAATGAGAAAAAAAAAACACACACACAAAACAGGATGAAATCATTATATTACTTATAATCAGTTTCACTGCATGCGAAAGACGCACCACATCTCATTTTCTGAAATTCGAATATTGATGTACACATTAACAAGACTAAGAGGTAAATACTAATTTTATATTTGAATTATATTATATATTATTATTATTGCCTTGTTTTAAAACTCACTCATGTTTGAAAAGATTTTTAATTTTTTTTATTATTGTAATGATAAATATTTGCATATTCAATATATTCGGAGAATTAATCCGAATTCTATCACTTTTATTTGTCTTTGCACCCGAGATTTAACTTCAGTATATATGCTTGAAATCAAATGTCCTGTCATTTTAATGCTTGCATTAAGGTGCAATAGAAAATGACTGTCCCTTTAGTTAAATTTCTAAAAATTAAAAAACATATATATATTTAATATTTCAAATATAAATTATCAAAGCTGATAAACAGAAGTGTTGGGTTCGAACCCAGGTCGCGCTCGTCGACCTGACTGTTCGGAGCTTTTTGTGGTTTTCTCCAAAACTCGCGTAAATACGGACTAAAACCCTTAGAAAGACGCCCATTGAGGGCATTCCACCTATAAGCTAGGACCTGGTATAGTCAATCGGTCTTATGCTATACAACCAACCTAATATATAAATTTCAAAACTATCTGAAATAATCGTAATAATAAAAAATAAATTTTGTGCGTGATAACCATAAACATATATATATATATACTTACATTAATATCATTATTGCTGTTATTATACTTACAAAGTTTAAAATCCAAACTTCCGAAAAGAAATATTGTGTTCATGATTTTGTGATTCTAGCTAATCTAAAAATGTCCAGCAAAAAGGAAAATTGAGAATGATTTTTTCAAAATTGTTTTTCATTATAAATACACTTTAACACTTGTTTTTTTTTTTAGCTTATTCCTTTTCATATAAGAATTTTTCCTAGTCTGATTTGATTTCTTGTTAACTCATAATATAGTTTAGTTGGAAGATTTAAGGCCGATTGACTCTGCATGTGTCCTAGGCCTATAGGGGAAATGCCCTCCGTGAGAGTCTTTCTAAGGGGTCCTAGCCCATATTCATGCGAGTTTCGGAGGAAACCACGGAAAATTCCGAACGGCTAGGCCGATGAGCGCGACCTGGAATCGAACCCGTCACCTTCCATCTACTAGCATTGAGCGCAGAACCGTTCAGCCGCTTGTGGGCCCTTATAATATTATAAGAAAATGCATATTTATTAAAAAATATTAAGTTGTTTATCATTAATTTTTAAGAGGGAAAAAGTTGATTATTTTTGATGAATATAGTATTAAAAAATTATCTAATTCTGTAATTCAAATAAGTAGTAGTTAAGAGAAAAATTAATTCGTATTCGGATTAATATGTCCCGTACAGATTTAGCTTACAGAATACCAAAAATCTGTATTTAGAAAATTAAACTTATTTCTCAATCAAGAATATGTTCATCCAACGTTGGCAATAATTCTCTGTCTTACGGCTTTTTCCGAACATAGAATTTTTTCCCTATTTAATCGTAAAAAAAATATTCAAAATCTTGTTAAACAACGTTATATAAAAATTACTGAAGATTAAGATAGGAACCATTCACAGTTTGAACAGCGAGATTTTAGAAGAATTGGACAGAAAAATGTTCTTTTTTTCTAAGCAATACTAATAAAGGGAAGAGGGGGCTCTTCAACTGTTGTCGCTGATAGCGAAACCCCGTGATATTATATGAGGAAACCTGTAATGCAAATTACCCATCACCTAATGTATTTTTAAAAATAATGTTTAGATATTTCACAATCGTTAAAATAATTCATCCTTTCAACACATTGATTTTTTTTTTTTTTTTTTTTTTTTTTTTTTATGTTTTGTTTTAAAGCTTTAAAATGCGCATAATTAACTAAAAGTATTTTTCGCCCTTTACAGCTTCAAAACAAAATGTTAAAAATTTAAAAAATCCGTTTTCGGAAAACAAAAATCAGTTTAATGATATTACGAGTTTGGCTGTCAGCGACGATTGGTAAAGCATCCCCTTAAAATTAAAAACTGAGCAAAATAATAACTCACGCTAAGGCATTGATTGATTTAATGTAATGATGATGTATGTAAATTTAGAAGACAATAAATAAAGCTATGTCGTAATCTCCCGCCCCCACAAAAAAAAAAAAAAAAAAAAAAAAAAAAACTTTAAAAATGCTCTGTGTTTATCACTAGCTGTATTCATAATATTTGAAATTTTAAAATAAGTATTTTGCTAAAAAAAATATATATATTTATTCTGTCGAAAAATTATTCTATGGAAGTCAGTTAAGATCTCACTTTTATTTATTTATTTATTTATTTATTGGATGTAATTGAGGAAATTGCCAAAATTTACCTTGTGAAAGGAAATTGCTTGAGAATGATAATTATTTTCGCTTACTTTTATGTTACACAAAACTTTGTTTAGAGTTCTATACTTCACGTTGCTTTTATAGGATAATTTCGCATTTTGAGTTGCCTTGAATATAGAAATAAAACTTTTAACAGCTCCTGTATGGTTCTATTATCGCAATAAATGAAAAGAAATAAATGGAAGAAATTTAAATTTAGAATGCTAAAGATTATCTGGAAATGTTACTTGAAATTTTTGTCTAAGATCAGTAAGTTACTGATACAAGTTCTCTGAAGAACTTGAAATGCATATTTTAAAATTTCCTTATGACTTTAAGTTTTTTTTTTATGAATATGTAAATAATTGAATGGGGCATTGGGGGGAAGAGGGGAAATCCCGTCACTCAGAAATATAATATATATAAAACAATTTATACGAATTCAGATTTCTATTTTTAATTTCATTTAACTTATATACTAAAGAAAGTATTGCTATTTACTGAATTTTCGAAAATAAGATTTCACTACCTTTTCAAGTTCTAAGTCATAAATGTATAAATGATATTTTTTAAAACTGGATTGACCTCTGAGATAATTTGTTCTTGAGACAATTTGTACGCAAACTAACAAGTTGACACACATGCTTATTCCTGCATAGTAAGCTAAATAGCAAGCGAAACTTTCTAATGATTTATCCAAGAACTCAAAACCGGCATTGACTGTGGCGCAATCAAACAAAGATTAATTAAATCAAACCATCACACTATTTTTAAAATAGTGTAATACTTCAAAACAACGGAACCTGAACCTGCAAATGATGGAATTTGTCTCCTATTAATAAGTTTTCTCATGTGAATAATGAAACGTATTGGAAATTTGAGAATAAAAACCACGCAAAAACAGTGGGTCCACTATTCAGAAGTGTCCGCTAAATAATTTTTACTACACTTAAATTAATAATTTATAATTAAGAACTATAAGTTTATAAATTTAATTAAGCATTAAATTAAAAATAATCTTCATGGTAATTGGTAATTAAAAAAAAAAATGTAAATTACCTATGAAAGTGTTCACAGAGGAGATCTATTTAGAAAAGAAAAGACAAAAAAAAAAAAAAAAAAAGAAAAAAAGCACCTAAAAATGAACTTCTAATGAGTTTCGCTCCTTTTTAAAAATGAACTTGAGTTGAGCGCGTTCATTTTTTCAGACATGAGTTTGAACGCGAACTAACTCGTTTTTTGCACGATGAACTTGAGTTTGAACTAGTTCGTTTTTTTCGTGAACTTGCACAACACTGCTGGAAACACTTGTATGTAGTATTGTCATCGACTATGAAGTCGTGTGCAAAATTTCAGGTCAATCGAACGAACAGAAGTGGTCGAAATTGAATTGCAAGATTTTGTTACATACATTAATAGTTACATGATGTCAAGTTAAAAAAAGCATGTTAAAAAGCAACAAATTTGATGAATATTGCGCTGAAGTTTCTTTTCATAAATAAAGGGCAGTAGATGAATATGGAATACCATTTCTCTTTGAACGCACCATAATAAACAGACGTTTTTTGGATCATTGTGAACTTGACTATTGTAAATTTTCAAGTGTTAATGTGTTTTGACGGTTTTATGTTACAAAAAATAAAGTTTACAGGCAAAATTTTAATTAAGAAAATAATTAAATAAATAAATAAAAACTATTTTGAGGTAATATGGAATAGTTCTGAAGGAAAAAATGAAATACTCATTTTGTTAATGGATAATATGAAAAAAGGTTGTATTTTTACAGAAAGTTATAAATAATTGCAATATAAACATTTAATTTTTAAATTATTATTCAAAATAAAGAGTATTGAAAAGATTATCAAAATTCAAGTTTTACAAAAGTCGCAAATAATATGGAAGTGTAGGTATTCAATATTACTCGATTCGACATCTTGGAAAATAAATCAACTTTTATACCTGTTGGCAGAA
Source organism: Salticus scenicus (assembly GCA_963930645.1). Classification (NCBI taxonomy): domain Eukaryota; kingdom Metazoa; phylum Arthropoda; class Arachnida; order Araneae; family Salticidae; genus Salticus; species Salticus scenicus. The sequence goes on from OZ005652.1 coordinate 352,391,876, forward strand.
ATAAGTTCATGAATATCAGAGTTTAGGTTTTTATTTTTACAGCTTCTTAAATAGATTACAGAATTCGTAATACTTGCCTCCAAAAATGTCTGAATTTTGATAAACAAAAGAAGTTATATGGCATAAAAATTGCTTTTCTCACTGACATTTCTCACTGACGTTTGTATTTGAGGCCGAGTTAAAATATTTGACATGCTTCTGATTGGTTGCGATTAGAATCAGTGAAATATAATGGTATTCCATTTTACTCTACTACTCCATATGTCCCACCGTTTCTCTAATTAAATTTCAATTACATGTACTTACAAAAATTTTATAATTTTGATAAAAACACAGATAAATTTTAAATAATCTTTTTTACATTATTGGCTATTTCGAAATTTCGATAACGAGTAAGGACTGAATTTCAAAAAAGGTTCATTTGGAAATATCGATCGCTAGCCAAGCGAAGGTGGACTAGTGTGTATATATATATATATATAGATAGATAGATATGAAATTTTTCTTTATCTTGCTATTCATTAGTACGATAAGTTGTACTATTTCTTTCAACTTGCGATTTTGCGTTGTTGCCGTTTGCTCTGCTCTATCTTAAGTTTGCCAGGATACCTGCCAATATCCAGTTTTGCCATTTAATTTCCTAAACTGTCTTAATATATTATGTGAAATATGTAAAAAACAAACACACACACATATATATATATATATATTACATCGGAAAAAAATGAACTTGCAAACATTTTATTTATTTTTTACTTCCATTACCCTACTACAGTAGATGTAATGGCAGTATTGTATTTGGTCCAAAAATTCGATATGGAGATTTCACCTGATTTACACGTTTTAAGTCAAAAAAAGTGGTTTTTGGCAATTGGTCAGAGAGTGTGTGTGTGTGTGTGTGTGTGTGTGTGTGTGCGTGTGTGTGTGTGTATGTATGTGTGGAACCTTTTGGCTATCATATCTAAGAAACTAATAAAGATATAGCTACAAAACTTCAGAATTAAGACAGGTCTGGTGTAAAGATGAATTTCTCAAATTTTAGTGAAAATTGAAAGAGTGGGACACCAGATACCGTAAGTGGGACCTTAAGTCCGTATATCAAAAGCGGCTCTAACGATTTTCTTCAAATTTGCTTTATAAACACTCTATTAGATGTCCTTTCGATGATATAGTTGGTTAGTTCAGGAAAATTGATAGGCGTCCTGTATAAATAGTTCAATTTCAGGTCTTGCAAGCGCATTCCTTTAAAAACAGCTGTACGAATTTTCTTCAAACTCGCCATATTAACTCACTTTTATATATACTTTTGTATATAAGTATTGTTTTCCGGTCAATAATTGATTTTTTTGTAAAAGTTGGTATCTCAAAAACGGCTCTAACGATTTTCTTGAAAATTGTTATATAAATTCATTTCTGTCTCATGTATTACGTGGTTATTAGAGGAAAATTAACAGCCTTCCTGCTTAGGTAGATCATTTTCAAATCTCGGAAATTTGTGTTTTAAAAAATAACTCTACCATTTTTTCTCTTATTTTTTACCTCGCTATATGTAAGCTTCATTTTATATGTCTTCATAAGTTTCTCTTACCGGAAAAAATTTAGTTTTCTACTTCTTTAGGTCACTTTTATGTTTTCTGATCAAATTATCTCTCAAAAATGCCTATAATACGTGTGATAGTGGAAAATGAACGTGTGATAGTGATTAATGGAAGTCGTGTTGCTGTTTCACGCAAGATTTGTTTTATTTTTAAATTTAGATAATATTTAATTTAGAAAAAAAAAGTGTGCGCAGAAAATGAAACGTAATGGTACTGGGAAATTTAATTTAATTTAATTTATAGAGATATCACTAATGTAGGAAAAACTACTTTATATATTTTCTTTCTAATAATAAATAGAACTCAAAACGGATAATATTTTACCTGGAAGCTTTTTTTAGTTCCCCATCATACTATAGGTATGGGGAACTTAGGTAATCGTGAAATATTTCGACCTCGGTTTTTTGACTTTTTTTGTACGTTTTCAGGTGTGAGGAATCCGAAAATGACAAAATTTGTATGGTGTCTGTCTCTAGGGTGTCTCTTAGTGTGTTAGTCCGTTAGTTTGTTAGTCTGTTTACACGATATCTCACGAACAAATGGTCGCTGAGAGGTCAGATCTGTTTTAAAATATTACTTTCGATACTGGCAAGAACCCTATTCATTTGCAACATTCGAATTAAAAAACTTCGTAAGTTATTAGAAATTTACGATTTTCTTAACATGGGAGAATAGAACAAGAATTCACTTGAACGTGCATTAAATGGAAACTTTTTACTGTAAAAATGTCAGACCAGTTTTAAAATATCAGTTGTGATGCCGGAATGAACATTAGCAACTATAAATATGCTACTTTGAAAATTTCGCAAGTTATTGGAAATTTACGAATTTCTTAACATGGCAGTACAGGGCAAAATTTCACATAAACGTCAATTTTGAGAGATATTTTCATCGTAAAGATGTCAGACTACTTTTGTAATATTATTTAGTACACTGGCATGAACATTAATGACTATGAATCTTACAATAAAAAAATTTCGTAAGGTATTGGAAATTTACGAATTTCTTAACATGGCAGAATAGAGCAAAATTCCACATAAACGTCAATCTTGAGGGATATTTTCATCGTAAAGATGTCAAACCACTTTCGAAATATTATTTAAGATACTGGCATGAATATCATAGACTATGATTTTTCCAATTTAAAAATTTCGTAAGTTATTTGGAATTTAAGATTTAATTAACATGTCAGATTAAGGCAAAATTGAGCATAAACTTCCATTTTGAGGATCGTAAATACATTAGACAACTTCAAAATTATATTTATGATATTTGTTTGAACATGATTGAATACAAATATTCTAATAGGAAAATTTAGTAAATTATTCGTAATTTACGATTTTATCAACATAGCAAAATTGTAAATTTTTCATATAAATCTGAATTTTGAGGATTATTGCTTTGGAAATAGTAGCATGAAAACTAAACAACGGAATTGACCCTGATAAAATAAATTAATAGATTAGAATAAGATAAATATATCGAAGTGAATGGTGGATAGCCTATTAGGCGGGGATTTCATTCTGTCACTGTATCAAGCTTTGGTCAAATTCATTTTTTTTAACACGATTATAATATGTCTCGCACTAGAAATTTATGTGAACATAAATATGATATGGGAACTGAGCAGAGTCCACCTATGCCAACTAGTTTATATTTATACCATTTAAAAAATGTTTTTTTCTTTTTTCCTTCTCGCATTATGTTAAAAAATATTTAAAATAAATTTTAGTTAAATCGTGATAAAACAATGGAACATCTTGGACCTCTTGTCGCAATTGCGATACCCACTTTAATTCATCGACAAAATGACAAAAAAAAAAAAAAAAAAAAAAAGCCGCCAAGGGGCTTTTATGCTAAAGCTATACATTCGGTAACAAAAATGTCCGAACACTAGCAAAAATTCCTATGTAAAAAAAGTACACTTCAAACGGTTTTGTTAAATAAATCCTTATCGAATCATGTTCTTACACTGACTAAGAACAGGATTCGACAAGGATTTATTTAACAAAACTGTATGAAGTGCACTTTTTTTACATAGGAATTTTTGCTAGTGTTCGGACACTTTTGTTACCGACTGTACAAAAAACATTTTAAGGAATGAATATAGTAATCGATGCTAGGGTATGAAACACGGTTACGGCATGCCTTTATATGAAAAAAGAGGTTAAATTAAGTTCTGTCGTACTAAATTAAATTCCGTTTTGTGCAGAATTTTATATCCATTACTGAAAAAAACAAAAATAGGCTTACGGTATTTATTTTATTTAAACTAAAACAGAGACTAAAGTAATATTTATCTTCAGAAACATTTTTCATTGATCATTTTAAAAGGATATATTACAGTGCGTTAAGAAATTATAAGACCACAAGCGTATTGATGCATTTCTGAAGAAGAGACCATAATATGCAAATTTTTAGTTGCGTATTTAAAATTTATAGGGAAACGCATCCTATACTAGTTCCAACTTTTAAAATTAAATTCAATTTCATTAAAACTTATTCATTTTTCTAAAAATTAAGGACTGTGACTTTTAAGAAATTATAAGACCACCTGAGAAAATTAGCATATTATACATGACGTAAAACTCAATATAAAGCGCATGCGTCAGTATTTCGTAAAAGCATTACCTAAGAAGCAAAGGTTTTGAATGTGTTATCTACGATTAATTTGACGATGCCTCGAGGTAAAGAATTACCGGAGTGCGAAGTGAGAAAAATTTTATTTTATAAAGGTTCTGGTAAATCTGAAAGTGATATTGCAAGGTTAATGAACCGTTCTAAAACTGCCATTCTTAATGCCATAATTAGAAAGGATTATTCAAATAAAATATACGATCTGGTAGAAAAAATATTTTGACAGTACGTGATAATAGAAAATTTTTTCGACTGTCAACTAAAAAAGGTCTTTCAACGCGTGATATTTCGAAACGTTTCAGCAAGAAAACTTCAGATGTAACAGTCTGGAAGAGTTTTAAATTAAGTATCAAAACGAAATTTATGAAACTGAAGAAAAAACCAAAGTTATTGAAATGCCATCGTGAATACAGATTAAAATGGGCTAAAAATGTCATGTCATGGAATGATGAGTGGAAATAAATTATATTTTCTGATGAAAAGAAATTTAACCTTGATGGTCCCGATGGTTACAAACACTACTGGCATGACTTGAAGAAGGAACCAAAAGAAGCTTCAGTCGACAAATGGGTGGAGGATTAGTAATGATTTGAGGAACTTTCAGTTATGAGGGGTTGTTGTGATTTACAGCGGATTTCGGGTCATATGAACTCTACACAATATCAGTCTATGCTATATGATCATATGATACCGTTTGGACGTTTATTAGGTGGTGCTAACTGGATGTTTCAACAGGACAATGCTGCTTGTCATACACCTAAATCCACACAGGAATGGTTTAAAAAAGAAAAAAAAAAAATGTTTTGCTATAGCCAAGCCGAAGTCCAGACTTGAACCCCATGGAAAATCTATGGGGTATATTATCTCGCAAAGTTTATGCTAATAATAAACAGTTTTGATCTGACAATGAACTGGAAGTAGCCATTGTAAAAGAATGGTACAATATTTCTATAACTGAGCTTAATCACCTGGTTACTTCAATGAAAAACAGAGTGTTTGAAGTCATCAGGAAAATGGAGAACCAACATCATATTAATTTTTCATGTAATTTTGTTTTTTGACAGGTGGTCTTATATTTTCTTAACAGGTTAAGTTTCACTTATTTCTAACATATATTTTAATTAAACATTTATTGCATTGTACTAAGTTATTGCAAACTAATTATAAAAAAATATAGAGCAATATGTTATTTTATGTATTTAAATTATGATCAGAACCTTTATTTTTCTTATAATTTACAAAATTAAAGTGGTCTTATAATTTCTTAACGGACTGTACTCATATTTTATTAAGCACTAGAAAAGCCCCGGTTCGGGAACGAACCGAATTCCAAATGCGGGAAAAATTTCAAAATCAAACTCGAAATGTATAAAACTCGGCCTGATGCTATGTGCGTGCCAATAGATCAAAGTTTGTTAACGAAACCATTTTTAAATTCATGAAATCGATGAAGGTAGTGAATCAACGATGGCTTTGCCCGCTTCGCTGGTGACTATATTTAAATAAAGCTGTTTTTTTTTTTTTTTTTTTTTTTTTATCGCTTTAAGAACGAAAAAAAAAAAAAAAAAAAACTAAATTGAAAAAATAAATAAATAAATAAATAAAATTAAATAAATTGTAAAATTGTTTGAAAGCCCGCATCGGGGTCTGCTGCCTTCCGCTGCGACCCACTCTTTCGCAGACTCTCGGATGCGAGTTCCTATTGCCTGTGATAATAGCTTACGAGTGGGCTTCCAGTTGGGTGCTTATCAGATGGCACTTTCGAAACGGACAGTATCGAAATAATTGAAGCAGCAATTTTATAATTCAATCCCAGTTACATATGAACAACACTATAAATGATGTACATAATATTTCCTTTTACGTTACTTTCTACATTTATTTGATTTATTCGATCAACCATAAAATGACAACAATTTCACGCCAAATATAATATTACAATATGGTATGATCGTCTACATCTATCGTATGAGACAATTAATTTTTTGTGGTTATAGTAGTAGTTGAGTTTGTTAATAGTAGTTGGTATATAGAAAAATAATTAAATAATTAAATATGTAAACCTGATCATGGCCTTAATATAGCTCCCTTTGGCAACTTTTGAATTTTTATCGCCATTTTAGACAAGAATAAATAATTTATGCGATTATTTTTTCTGTTTCTTTCTTTTCTTTTCTTTTTCCTTTCCTTTCCTTTCCTTTTTCATTATTTTATAATTTATTTATATTTTTGATGCACTACTTGGCTTAAAGTGGCTTTTTGCGAAATTAAGTCCTTGGCGAAAAACTTCCGATCTATTTCAGTATCAAAATTTTAAAAATTATCCAGGATTATCAATAAGTAAAGCTCTTTAATATAATGCTGAATTAGCTTTCATGCTAAGCGTGATTCATCCGTACCAAAAACATACTATTTAGTATATATATATATATATATATATATATATATATATATATATATATATATATATAATTGAGGTATATTAAAAAAGGTTATGGTTGTTTTTTTAACTCCATTTTCATATTTTCATTTTTTCATACACATGAGCAAATTTAATATTTTATAACCTTTTATTTTTCGCGTGAAAGCATATTTTATTTTATGCTGAAATAATAATAATAATAATAATAATAACTCGTAATTTTTTTTACTACAATGAAAAATTTAAATGTCCAATTTTAAAGCAATTACCAGTTTATTATTTTCATACTTTGTAAATGTATGTGTTTTAAATGTATGTGTCTGAAACAAATTGCTCTCTCATTCGAAGAGAACTATGACAAATTTTCGGAAAAATAAATTTGTTATCTAAAAAATTCAATAAACATACATTTTTGTCGAACACACTCACTCACACACACACACGCACAAATATATATATATATATATATATATGCTTATGTAGAAAATATCTATTAAGTTTCAAATAACTTACCTCTTAAAATACTGAATAACATGAAAGATAAAAGGAACATCATGTTTTCACAAAGATCAGAACAATACAGAGTTCCGACGATCGCACTTAAGCGTGACCAGTCCTTGACTATTAATTATGTATTTATACTAAGCGGGAAGTCCTTTGTCCAGGAAAAAAGTAAAAGTAATAGTGAATTGCATTACATTTTATTAAATTCATTGTTAAAAAATAGACATGAAAGAAGAAAACGTGTTTTAACATAAAGCTTTTTTTAAAAGCATATGCATTTACACAATGTCACAATATATTAACGCAAGGCAAGAGACTGAAAAACATACTAAAATACTAATAATAATAAAAGAGCATAATAATATCGAGTTAATTTGTAAAGACACGATGCGAAAGAAGAAATCTAACCGCGATTTATAATTATATATTTGCTAAGTAATAATAATAATCTATGGGGAAGAAGAAATTAAAACGCTATTTTTTCTTTTAGCGTTAATTAATATTAATATTATCTATAAACGGAATAGCCTAAGTTTCACAGCGATCATTAGCAAAATATAAGCCACTCGATTTGAGACTTCAATGACATAGCTAAAACATTCTATTGATATTAATAAAATCAAATCTTATTTATGATTTGGAAAGTAAGGATTGAATTTTAAAACGAATAATTTTATATTCCTATATATACAGTCGGTAACAAAAGTATCCGAACACTAGCAAAAATTTCTATGTAAAAAAAGTAGAGTTAATACTGTTTTGTTAAATAAATCCTTGTCGAATGATATTCTTATACTGACTAGCAACATGATTCGACAAGGATTTATTTAACAAACCAGTATTAACTCCATTTTTTTTTAATACAGGAATTTTTGCTAGTGTTCGGATACTTTTGTTACCGACTGTACATATATTAAAACAGTAAAATTTCTGTTAAAAAATGTTTTTCATAATTTCCTACGAATAAAATAAAAAGGAAGATTTAATTTAAAAGAAATAATTTGATGTGTGACTCACATGACTTTTTTTCACCATGCATTTCAATATTATGACGATTGGTTGCAAATTAAGTCGTAATATAAATAAGATACGATAATAAAGTTCAATATCTACTTTAAAAATAATCTAAAACAGATTTAGCAACAGTTTTATTTGACATATAATTATCTGTGAGGGGAACTTCGCACCATCAACCCTTTGTTCAATTATAAAGCCTACATTCAAGGAAAATAAAAACGAAAACACAAAGATATTATTATTTTGATTTCAAACTTCGCCAGTCTTGATCGAATCTTTCAAGTGGCAACCTATTACAAACTTCAAAATATTAAGTTTGGAATTCCTGCAGTTATTTGTTTTTAAATTATGCTGATAGCATATATACATACAGATCAAACGCTAAAAATTAGACTTTCATATTCAGGGCACCTCAAAACGTGATATTACACAAAAACAAGAGTTGAAAAAAGAACTTAAAAAAATATTTTGTTTACTGTATCTTTATGAAAAATTAATTTTTCTTTCTGAGTAGTGTTCGTCGACATAGCAAAATGCAGCAAAGCCTTTCCCTCATTTACCTTCAATTGAAAAAAAGTTTAGTTTAATTTTGGGTAGCCTTGTGTATTGTCTATTTATTATAAGAATATTACATTGTGTACTTAAATTTAGTTTTATATGAAAAACATCCAACACAAAATGAAATACACTCCCAGCAATTTCCAAGTATAGCCCCAAATATTCAAATATTTTGGGCAGCGCTGTAAACGAATGATGAATGGTTTCAATACCACAATCTTCAGAAAAAAATGTTTTTATGCATATAAAAAATATGTCCATTCCATTTTCTTTAAAACAATCTATAGGTGTTACACTGTACTTATCTGAAAATTTCCCCCCATAGACGTAATGTTTCTGAATTGTTTTGGATGTCCCTGTACACGAACCATTTTCTTGATTTCAACGAAAAGTTTAGTGCAACATCACTATATGATACACATTTAGAATACTGAGTTTGGACTTGATATGACATGGAATAAATTAAAATGATCTACATTGTAATAAGTAATGCAAGTGGAATATTGAGGCTCCTAATTTGCAGATCCACTAAAAGCTGAAATATCAGCGGACGCCTCTCAATTAAAACTATAAAAGCTTTTGCTCTCTTTCTCTCTGTGTGTGGTGTGCTTGTGTGTACTGCGACAACGCCCTCAAAAATCAGCCGACTGACTTGCAAATTGGTACACGTAAAAACGTACTTATCATTACGATCTATGGACAGAATTTTTGTGTACAGGGATAGCGGCTGAAAGAATCCCTCGATTAACTTGCAAATTGGTAGCATGTTCACGAACCTTACAAAATTAGTTGTATGTGTTTTGGTGTGTATATCGTTTATGATTCGTGTACAGGGACGCACCAAGTATTTCTCGTCAATGCAGCTTATGGGCAAAATTTTATCTAAACGCATTTAACATGACACAATCAACAGATTGTGATCAACACAATTTCACTCGGTCGGAAAAATAAATTTCAATAAAAGCATTTAACATGGTTTTACTGCACAAAAGAATTACGATAACGTTATACAATAATCCAAATTATGTCAAATTTAGTACAAATATTTATGGGTTGCATAGAATCATCTGTATAGTTTTTATTTGTGTTTATAATATTTGTGGCTAATGTGCAAAAGAATTTCATACTATTAAGGTATGTCGACGGAATCTTTTGAAGTACATTTTAACGTGGTTACGCTTAATTAACCATAATGAAATTAAAATTTGTCATTAGGATGTTTAAAAGCATAGTTTCTATGGAAAATGGTACACAAAGAATTAATATCTAATTTACAAACCTACACAAAATAATTCCGATACGTTATGTAATCACTTGGCATCAAATTGGTTACCAGTATTTATGAGTCACAAGGAAATATATACATCACACATATATATAGATTGATATAAACCGACAGATATAAACGGAGGGTCATGGAGGGCTGTATCTGCCTTTAGAAACGTATCTGGTTATGAAGAGAGTTTATCATGTTTACGCGTAGTAATAATTATTTCAAATAATATGAAATAAATAAAAATAACCTGTCCATCAACGAGGAATACAAATAGGACGTTAAGCTTCCTGATCTGCTGATTCACTAGGTTAACCGATTTTCATGTGTTTAATAGTTATATTAAAAGGTGTTACGACTTTATTTATTTATTTATTTATTTATAATTATTTGGAACCTTTTGCATTTAAAACATTAAGATTTTGTTGTTATGACGTAAAAAATGATGACTCATTTTTAAAAATATCATGTAAATGTATATTAAAGGGTATATAACTGGTATGAGAGCTAAACCAGCGAGGAATACTTAAATAAAAAATACATTAATTTCTAAATCACAACAAAAGTTCTATTTTACTCGTGGAATTGAACTATGCGATTTATTTTAATTTTAGAGGTACAGACGTCAAAAATGCAATTTTATCGTTACGAGAGACGCATAAAAGCTCATCTCAAAAGCATTCTCATTTCATACAGAATATGGAAAACATTTCATCATTTGTTTACAGGACTCACCGAAGAAATCGTATGAGAGGAGACGGAAAAGTTCCTGGATTTGCCCTAATCAAGTTGAAATAGAAGAATAAATTTGGTGGAAAATGAAAGTTAGATGTCCTGATAAGTAACTGTAATAAATATCAAGTCATTCTGGTTTTTACAACTTTTTTATTTTTGCCGAAATATTTGAACAATGATCAGAAGGAGGAACGAGTTGAAACATCCAAAGCCATTTTGGTCCATTTCAAATTTCACAGGATTTTCTACCTAGTTTAGTGACAGAAGAAAAAGCGTAGCTCCGTATTTATGATCGAACAACCAAAGGAATGGTGATGCAAAGTTTCCGGCGACAGAAGTTTTGCACCAAAAAATCGGACAAAAAAGTCATGCCGCCTGTTTTCTGGACAAAGGTTGGACTCTGTTACTGGACATCTTACCTCAGGGCTTCGTTATAACTGGATAGTATTATACTAACCTTCTAGACCAACTAAAATGAGCAATTAAGAAGAAACACTGGTGGAAGTTGATTAAAGAAGGAATTCTGTTTTTGCTTGACAATGCAGTTTACGCACCGTTCGAGCTAAATTGAACACCCTGGTTTTCAAATTAGTTCACCATCCTCTTTATTTACTTGACCTAGCCCCTTTTAATTAATTTCTGTTTCCTAACGTGAAAAAAACACTTGGAAGAGCAATGTTTAGAGGACATGATGCTGCTGAAAGTTAGTTAAAGGAACAATTAAATGCATTTTATTTTCATGGTCTACAAATATTAGAACAACGCTGTAAAAAGTGTATCAGACTCTTGAGAGAGAATATGTTCAATAAATACACATAATTTCATAACTCTGATTCTTTTCTTTCTGGGCAAAGCCAGGAACTTTTCAGCCTCCTCTCGTATATACATATTAGGGTTATGGTAAAAAATTAATCTAAGTACATATAAAGTCGTAATGTATTTTTTACTGTGCTATACTTAAGTACATTAGTGTATGGTGTATATAATTCAAAGAAAATTTACAAGGTTACCAAAATTTAGTCGAATATACTTTTTTCTATTAATTATAATTGATAAAATATATTTATTAAATTATATACCTTTCTCAGGAAAACTTTGAATGTAAAATAATTCCTTTGCACAGCTGGTATTAATTAAAAATGTAGGTTGATAAATATTTTTTTCTATTAAAATGCTTAATAAGAGAATGCAGTAAAAGAAAAAAAAAACAATAAAACTCAATAGGTTATTTAATAGTAATTTCATTTGCACTCATTCAAGAAATCGAACATTCTCTGAAATATCCCACTTGTCACAAAATTAAAATGTTTATCCAGTTAGAAAATATATTGAAGCTTCTATTTTTTATAAATCGAGCTTTCCGTAAAATGTTACACTCGACACAAAATTAAGGAAAATAATTTTAGAAAATTGAATTAAGAAGTTGTTTTATACAATTGTTTCAGACTATAACTTTGAATGCATTTTATACTAAAGCAATAAGAAAACGATTTTGCAAATATTTTTTAAATAAATTATTTACTTTTGTGACGGCTGGAACTTTTCAGAGGACGTTCGATATCTTGAACGAGTAGCAATTAAGATTATTATTAAATGAACTGGTGAATTACTTGCACTACATTCTCCTAGACAATATTTTAATAGAAAAACAAATAGAAAAACCAACCTGCATTCACATTTGAATTTAGTAACGCAGGTTAAAGCTTTTGTATTCACTGTTTTTCTAGAAACGGTATAATTTAGTAAAGCACTTCCTTCAATTACATTCAATAGAAAATAATGTATTCTAGTAGCATTATAAATTGGATAGCATTATAAATTGTCTATACAATATATACGCACTATATGCAAGTGTACTTAAGTAAAGCATATTAAAAAACTTCATAAGACGACTTGATATACGCTTTGAACAATTTCTTATCATAACCCCTAATATATTCGCTTTCTTTTGTAGGTCCTGCAAACAGATGATGGAATGCTGTTCATATTCTGTCTGAAAATTATGCTTTTGTGAATCTCTAATAAAGATGAAATTGCCTATATCTATCATCACGTTTTCAAACTGTAGAGCGTGACGTATATAATGCAAAAAATTGTACGTACGTGCATCTTTACAAGATCTAATCGTTTATGAAACGCGATTTACAGAGTTCGATTTTTTTTTTTTTTTTTTTTTTTTTTTTTTTTTAGTTATTTTAATTTTTCCGAAATCTGCGAAAAATGTCAGCTGGCTTAGAGCAATATATATTTACATGTTAAAAAACAACCTAAAAGAATATAAAAAAATTGTGAATTTTGCGTTTTATAAAGATTAATGAAGACTTTAACGTATGTAATTTGGTGTTTAATCAATAGATGTTAAGTATAGCTACCTGCAAAATTGCAGATAGTGAATAAAAATAGTGCCACCAGTTTATACCCAAATTAAATAAAGATAATTTTACAAAATAATTACCTTAAATATTGTTTGATGTATATATATATATATCTAGCCATAAGCCTGTAGACATTTTAAAAATTAATAAAAAATGGGGGAATTGATAGAACTGAGCACAGTTTCGGAAAAAGTTATTCTTGTAAAGGAGGATTCATTTTTTTTTTCGGGGGGGGGGGAAGGGGAAAAATAGTTAATTTTTCGCCGATAGAGTCAGCTGCACGGACGCGTAACGAGAAATATGCAAATCAGAGATCAATAAATTGCACGGTTTTACGATTAATACTGCTTATTTCTTATTTTGTCTCTTACTTGAGGATACATGAAGTTTTAAGTGTGATTCTGACTTGGTGGATGAGAAGCTCTGACTGAAGAAACAGTTAGCGGTATTGTAACTCGTTTTCAAACTGTAATTTGTGGTGATCGGGGGCCACACAGGATTCGATTTATTTGTCTGTAACATTCGCATGCAAATAGGTATAGTTTTCATAGAAATGTGTGATTTGCTTATGCACAGCGCCTCTATCCACTAAAAAATTAACTATTCTTTTTTTTTTTTTTTTTTTTTTTTACCAAAAAAGAAAAAAAAAAAAGAAAAGAAAAGAAAAGAAACTTTTACGAGAATACCTTTTCGCAAACCACGTTCAATTCTACCAATTTCTTCAATTTTTATGATATTTTAAAATGTCTACAGACTTATAAGACACTCGTTATAGGTATATATAAATATAAATATATATATATACATATATATATCATAAATACTAAGAGTCTTGCCGTAAATAGTGTTAAATCACCGTACAACACAGCCACCTATCGACCAATATGCAACCAAATTGAATCAACATATTTTATCAACAAAACCTTCACACTTATCAAATTTTCTATGCTTATGCACCAGAGCCCTTACCTTAAATGTGGGGAACTGTAGCATAGCAATGTCACCTTTCAAGGGATATACCCCTAAATCTAATCAGCACCAATCGATCTCAATTTCTAATTATTCTTCGACCACATTTCATGAAACCATGGAAGCATCTGCGCAAGTGCTAACTCAACGAGTCCAATGCTAAAATAGGGGTGACAGTCATCTGACTAAGAGAAAATGAGCAATAATAGAGGACAGAATTACTGGATGTTTCCCAAATTTCAAACTGTTGGTCAGGCTGGTATCCCTTCAACATTTTTGACGCGTCCTCATTGCTAGTTTTAGGAAATGTGGCCGCGCTGTAAGTATAAAATTTTGTAAAATAATGTTTATTGATTTGGGAGATACAAATAGACATTTTCTAAAAATAATCAAATCGTGTAATTCCATCGAAAATTTTAGATCGGAAATTTTCACGAATATAATTCTTTCTTTTTATGTACATAGAAGAAAGTTAAAATCTTTGTAAGCGAACACGATAAGTTGAATTCATAATGAGTGCTTTTAAGGATTTTTATTATTAGATTAATGCATAATCTTTTCTCATTTTCAAGAGGTAAACGAAATACAATACATGCGATTCTTACATTTTTATACTTTCATTACAATTCAATGTATATTTACGCTCATCGCACTGATTCATTGGGAAACTGACTGAATCTTAGTACTGTATGATGGTAAGCATCGCATAAATTTTACAGGCACAAATGATTAAGCATAATCGTTGTACGAAATGAATCTGCTAGTGATAGCATGGTCGAATAGTTAAGAATCTGAATTGCTGTCTGACAGGTCATTGGTTGGAATCCCGTCAGTGACAACTATGATTTAACGAGAGATTTGTACGAGATTAGGTTATATTGTTTGTTTAAGTGAGTAAGTGATTTTAAAGATATTTTAAAGTGTTTCACAGCACTCTAGGTAGTCAAAATATGAATTTTTAATCTATTATGAATAAATAATATTTCATATATATGGTTAAATATAATCATTATATGAGGTAAAATTAAAATTTTAATAATTTTAAAATAGATTGCAGTGACCATAGCGGCAAAAATTTAATTAAATATGTTGTAATGAAATGACCTCTAGAAGATTAGATTATATTGACTATTTCAGTTAATGAATGATTGTAATGATAATGAAGTGTTTCACAGCGTCTGCTGGTGGTCAAAATAGGAATACAAAATCTGCTATAAATAAACCATATTTCGTAAACATGAATAAGCATAATCATTGTATGAAGTGAAATTGTGATTTTAATGATATTAAATTCCCTTACCGGCGAAAATATGTTGTCAACTGACATCATATGAAACATTCTTATATTCATGAATTTTCGTCGGTCAGTTTAGGCGCCTGTCAAATAACTAGTTTTAAATATTATCTTTTGAGTTAGAACCTATTAACCGCGTAAGACCTTCTGAAGAAAAATTTGTTATATAACAACTGTTTTTCTATGTGTCTTCAGTTTCGTAATGATTAATCAAAGAATGTAATTACATTGATGTTTAATGTAATTTTTAAATCAACTTTTAAGTCACCTTGCACGTGTTTATGGTAAATAACTTCGTAACACAGCGAAAACCTTAAGACTGAACCCCTTCTTATCATTTTCAAGATGAAAAATACACCTCTTTTTTTTTTTTTTGTAATTCATAATTGTAAATAATTAAATTAAATGTCTCAATAACTGAAATAATGCCTTGCATATTATTTCATAATTTATTAAGTTGTAAAATAAAGAATGGATATAAATTAAGATTAAACGTCTCTTCATCCCATTATAGATGAAAAGTTAATAACATATTTGTGTAATTAACGCATGTTGTATATTTTATTATGTTGAATATTAAAGAAAATAGTAAGATTGAACATTTCCTTATCCTTTTAAAGATGAAAATATTCTTTTTTCTGAAACTGATATTTGTTAAGTAATTAATGTGAAGTGGGATAAGTGTAATCTCGCCTTATAAATCTACTGATAAGCTGAATTTGTCCTCATATCTAAAATTTAAGACTCACACTATTTGTTTATTTGAACCTTTATCTGTTATATTTAGTCTTAGAAAACCAAATAAATATGAAATCAGATATGAAAATGTTTCTTAAAACTATGTTTTGTTTTTTGTTTTACTTTATTTTCTCCTTAAAGTACTGCCATTGCTGTACTTTTCAAGTTAACTTCACAAGTTTTTGTAAAGTGATTTAATTAAAAAAAAAAAAAAATGATTTTTAATAAAACATCAGATTTGTTCTTTTTTCTGAAGTTTTTTGGTTTATCACCCCTGGTTACACTTACCCCAGGAATATTGCATGTGAGGCAAGTGTAACCAGGGTGAGTATAATACTTGCCTAAATCACCTCAACGGCATCACTTATACTTTTTTTTCTTTTTTTTTTTCTTTAATTCTGTGAATTAGTTTTCAGTGCAACCTAATATCCCGATATTTATATTCTTAGCTTTTGTTGGAATGTTAAAAAGTTCAAGATGTGAAGTGCTAGTTGAAAGCGCACGGAAAAGTTCGAAATTCTGTAACGAATTGAGATATTTTAAAAATTCAAAAAATCCTTAACTCTTAATGATTTTTCCCTATCTAGAATTCGATTTATATGCATCTTAATGTATTGTATAAGAGTATAATAGGCCGAAGTTACATTTGCCTTAAACCATGGAATGAAACAAGTGGAACCACTAAATACAAGGTTTTAATTTTTTTAGTTCCTCATCATACTATAGGTATGGGGAACTTAGTTAATCGTGAAAATTTTCGACCTCGTTTTTTTACACCTTTTCAGGTGTGAGGAATCCGAAAATATCAAAATGGGTACGGCGTCCGTTTGTAGGGTGTCTGTTAGTTTGTTAGTCCATTCGTGTTTTAGTCCCTTAGTCCCTTAGTATGTTAGTATGATAGTATGTGTACACGATATCTCACAAACAAATGATCGCAGTGAGATAGAACCAGTTTTAAAATATTATTTATGATATTATCAAGAATTCTGTTCATTTGCATCATTCTAATTAAAAAAATTGAGAAGTTATTCGACATTTACGATTTTCTTAACACGGGAGAATAGGGCAACATTTCACTTAAACATGCATAAAAAGAAATATTTTTATCGTAAAGATGTAAGAACAGCTTTTAAATATCGGTTTTGATGCCAGGATGAACATCATTAACTATAAACATGCTGCTTTGAAAATTTCGCAAATTATTCGAAATTTACGGATTTCGTAACATGGCAGAATACGTCAAAATTTCGCATAAATGTCGGTTTTGAGGGCTATTTTCATCGTAAAGATATCAGAATACTTTTACAATATTGTATAAGATACTGGCACAAACATTCTTGACTATAAATTTTCCAATTTAAATATTTCGTAAGTCATTTGAAATTTACGATTTACTTAATATGGTAGTATAGGACAAATTTTCACGTAAATGTCCATTTTGAGGGATTTTTTCATCGTAAAAATGTCAGAACACTTTTAAAATATTATTTAGGATACTGGCATGGACATCCCAGACTACGAACGTTTTAATTTAAAAAATTCGTAAGTTATTTGGAATTTACGATTTATTTAACATGGCAGAGTAGGGCTAAAATTGAGTATGAACGTCCATTTTGAGGATCATAAATATATCGGACAATTTCAAAATGAAATTTATGATACTTGTTTGAACATCATTTACTACAAATATTCCAATATAAAAATGAAAATTTCGTAAGTTATTCGAAATTTAAGATTTTATCAACATAGCAAATTTGTGCGATATTCCGTATAAATTTCATTTCATTTGGGGGTTCCATTGGTTCCATTTTGGGGATTGTTGCATCGGAAATAGTAGTACGAAAACTAAACTACGAAGCTGACCAAAATAATATAAATTAACAGATTAGAATAAGATAAATATACCGAACTGAATGGCGGGGATTTCATTCCATCACTGTGTCAGGTGTTTCATAAAATTCATTTCTCTTAACATGAATATAATATGTCTTGAACTAGAAATT
Organism: Salticus scenicus; assembly: GCA_963930645.1. NCBI lineage: Eukaryota > Metazoa > Arthropoda > Arachnida > Araneae > Salticidae > Salticus > Salticus scenicus. The sequence goes on from OZ005652.1 coordinate 352,409,999, forward strand.
TATGAGAACATACATATGATGGGGAACTAAGCAGAGTCCACCTATGCCAACTAGTTTCTTTAATTGACGCATTGTTAAATTATAAAAATCTAATATTTTTTAAAAACCAATCAGTTGCAGTTTATGCCTAAAAATATTTGCAAGTGTAAGTATAACAACGACCGAACAAAATGAGGTCAAAATAGAATTATACAAAAACATTGTTGCACTTACCCCACTTCACCCTAAATTAAATGACTAAATAACAGAAATAATGTGTTTTATATGTTATAGTTTATTCAGTTGTAAAATAGATAAAGACGATATGAAGATTTAAATGTTTCTTTATTCTTTTAAAAATGAAAAAGATATAATGTATTCGTGTAATTGACGCATCTTGTATATTTTTTTATGGTTTATTAAATCGCAAAATAAATAAACAAATCCTTAAGATTGAACGGCTTCTCATCTCTTTAAAAATAAAAATGTAAATAACATACTATTCTCTAATTCAATGTCGTTAAGTAATTCAATCATATGACTAAATAACCGAAATTCTCAATACTTAAAATTGAAAAATACTTTTAAAACTCCAAATTAAAATACTTTCAGTTACAAAAATAACGAAGTAATGATTTATTGAAAAATAATTATTAGAAAACGCTTTGCTAAATTACTTAGTCATACTTTTTTCTCCCAATTTCTAATTTCCCATGAGGAAATGCATCAATCGATATTCATTTTCCCATTTCCACGAAGCTTTCCATGAAGTTTTAAACAAATTTCTGAACATTTTTGGAAATTCTTTTGATGCTAAGTGAAAGTGTTAAACATTTTTATATTTAAATATTTATTTAGAATAAATATTAGAGAATGAAAACTTAAGAGTTATAACGAGTTAAATGTTAAAAAAAATCTTTATGTAAAAAATGGTGAAAAGTAAGATATAAAAAACTCAAAACTTACAAAATAAAAGATTTGTTTAATATAATATTAAGAAGTATTTCTCTTAAGAAATGTACACAAGTTTGAAACTTCTAGTTGATAATCGTCTATTGTAAGGATTTGGAAACATACATTTCACTCTAAAAATAATAAAACACATTTAGTATTAATTGTACATTAGCAAACTTGTTCGAAATTTAGCAATTTCCTCTCATTCTTTACGATTAAATTTTAATTTTTAAACCGTTTAAAAGCATTAAATCTTATTAAATAAGAAATAGTTAAAACATCTGGAATTACTATGACTCATATGAATAATAATAATAAAATAAATAAATAAATAAATAAATAATCAACTCTATAATCTATGGATAAAATACAAGAAAATTTCGATAATTAGAAATACAACGCGGTTTCAAAATTGAACTATAGAAACTCATATTTTCTCCCCATTTCACCCACACTTAAGCATTTTTAAATAGTGTAGTAAATATGAGCTTAAATAAGGCATTTCCATATCAAATATCAAGCCCACGTGGTTTCTAAAAGATGCAGCATATTTCCACTTTTTACTCGCATTCCATACCTCTTGAAATTGGTTGAGGAAACTTTAAACAGCAAAGTGAATACAAACTTGAAGAATTTTCATGTCAAATATCAAGTTTACAGCTTCATGAATTCCTAGATTCCTTAACTAATACCATTATTTTCTCGCTCCTGCATTGGAGAGAAAGGAGCAGCGTAGTGACTTTTTCCGGATTTTAAAGAACATGTGAGCCAAGTTTTCCAATTTTTCTAAAAGGTGTAGATTTCTATACGAACAAGTAAACAACCAAACTTTAAAATATGCACACACACACACACACACACACACACGTATATATATTTTAAAATTAATAATTAATTTTTTCTCATATAGTACAAACTTTACTTTCATTTGATTTTATTTTTAGGTACTGTTGGTGATTTTTTGTGAAAGCCTTTACCATCAGCGAATTTTATTTTTTATTTTTATCCAGTTTACAGTCATAAGTACCCTTTATGATATTATGGCTGCTTTTCTGGGTATTTTATCAGCGTTAGTATTTCGTGGTTTTTCATTTTTCCTCACATTTTAGTTAAATTATGCTTTTTCAAAATCCTATCTCCACTTGAAATGGTTGTATTTTTAATTCTTCATATTTTTTTATCATAATTTTTATTCGGGGTTGTACGTCTTGTAGTGATGAAATATGATATATATATAGATAGATAGATAGACAGATAGATAGATGATATGAAATTCTGAATATGAGAACGTCACAAGCATATAGGTTTATTTTTTAAATAAATAATTTTAAAGTCCCAAATTCTGAATAAAATCTGTCTAACATTGTGATTAATAAAAATAGTTGCCTTCCAGGAGCTGTGAGCCAACTAACACAAATTTATTTGTGAATTCATTACTTTGTGACAACGAATTTAGGAATTATTCTCACCTAATTTAAATAGCATTTTCACTAGTTAAACTCGTATTTAGCATTAATACTGAGTATCCAAACCAGTAAAAAAAATAAATAAATAAATAAAAATAAAAAATATTTTACGCAAATAAAATTTCACATTTGTGATTTAGTTTGTCCTTTTTTCGTTGATTTGAAATTTATCAAGTCCTCCCGGCTCAATCGGAAAAGTAGGTTGACATCTTTTTTTCAACAAGAGGCAGCCATTTTTAAATAAGATTACAGATTAAGTTCATTAATTAACTTGGAGACATTGATGTTTGCTATGTTCATATACAGTTTTAAGCAAATAGATTCATAAATATCTTTCTTATGGAAATTTGAAATTTTCGAGTGGCCGATACTTGGAAACAAGATGGCGAAACAAGTTGGTTAACGAAATTATCAAATGAATTTCTGAGATAAGTCTACTGAACAAATTTAGTACGAATTCATACAGTATTTCGAAAGTTGTCGAAATGAAAAATTTTCAAGTGGCCGTCACACTTGGAAGAGCAAGTTACCCAGTGAACTCATCCAAGACCTTTGTAAAATAAGTCCACTGTTCAACTTTGTTTCGAATTCAGTTAGTATTTAAAGTTATCTTTCTGACAAATTTTCAAGTGGCCGCCACTTCAAAATAAAATGGGGAAGCAAATTTACCAGCAAATTTATACAACCTATTTATAGGATAATTCTACTGACTAACTTTGGTACAAACCAATTCAGTATTTCAAAAGTTATTATGATGACAAATTTTCAAGTTTCAGTCTGAATTCTAGTGGTCGTCACTTGGAAACAAAATGTCGGAGCAATCTGCCCAACGAAATTATCCGAGATATTTGTTAGATAAGTCCACTGTTAAACTTTGGCTTGAATTAATTCGGTATTTGAAGCATTGTAGCCCGTCTAATTCCTACCTTGTTTTTCAAGGTCTACTAATTTCTCACAAATTGAGAGTCTGGGGAATGTGATTGGTCGTCATTTGCCTGCTCTGCCCCAGCCTGAATGAGAAGGCGAACTTTGGAGAATGGTTAAAACATATGAGATTTCATTCCTCAGGACACTATCTGCATGCTAAATGAATCTGTATCTCGTAGAGTTTCTGCTTGTATCACCGCGACAGTGGGTCCCACTTTGTTCTTATCACCCTGTATAACGCTATTTTATCTATAATTTTCTTTTTGTAAGTAGCATAACCTATTTGGACAGGCATCAGCTGTTTGTGTATAAATTTTCATCACATTCTACCATTTTTTTCATGACATTGTAATTTCTGTGTTGGGCAGTATATTATTATCTTGCAATATGAAGTATTAATTGTTATGTGCATTCAAAATATGCAGGGATATTTTTCTATTAATAAGAAATTTTAAATAATCTTATTAATAGATTATAATAATATTAAATATTTTAAAGTTTAAATATTTTAAAATTTAAATATTTTAAAAAGTTTATACATAACATGAGACAGTAGTGAATTGCGGACATGTACCAGTTATTTAGTCTTTGTTTACTGCATTAATTCTTTTTGATTTTAAGCATAATATTGAATTCTGTTTGATATTTGGATAATATTATGCTAAATGTAAATGTACTAGAGGGGAATATACAATTTGCAATTAATAAAAGAGGCCACCCAGTTATAGTTGAATAAGTTTCAAAGAGGGGACTGGAAAAAAACTCTTTTAAATACTTAAAATAAATATTTAAATCGAATAACAACCCTAAATGTTTTATGTATATTGCCACAGTACGAAATAGGAATGAGGAAAAATTCAAATACATTAACAGTTATTTTACACTTTGAACTATAACGATCTGTTTTTATAGAAATAAATCAAAATATTGTGTATGCCACATCAGATTATTCCCCCCTTCCATTCTTATTGGAATGTAGCACAATATTTGGAACGGTTGTTCCTCAAGTGTCTCAGAAGTCTTTATTTTCAAAGCAGGGAAACGGGAGAAGTCGGGTTAGAATGCAGGATATGTCGTTGGCCTAACCAGTCGGGGTGTTTCCTGTTTTTCACCCAAATGTTGGGGTATACAACTAGGACTTTCCAGAAAGACTCCACGGAAGGTACTCTGCTCATGCCTCGACCCCTGTATATTCAATCGAGTTTGTTACTTACACTAAGTTAAAAGTATCTTCAATTTTCATTTTGGTCATAGCTTTCTACGTCTCTTGCTTTCTCCTTTTCTATCGTTCTCGACGTGGTGGCCTGCTTGAGTGTGATGTAAAATTATTATTATTATTATTATTCTGTACACTTTTGTCATTTTAATTTTTAATGCTTATTATTTAAAAAAGTCTTTGTTTTAATAAAGGTTCAAATAGAACGTTCAAACGAATGTCCAAACATATAAGAAAAAAAAAAAAAAAGAAAAGAAAATTTAGGTGTTTTAATATATTTGCCTGTTTAAAATCACTGGTTATTTATTCCTTTTATTTTTTTAAAACAAATTAATTGAATTATATGAATATAGATCTGGTTCAAATTCTTAAAGTTTTAATAGATGAATACTTATTAAACATTTTGAAACGCAATATTTCATATGAATAGACTATTTAAAAGTATGTTATTAAGACTTTAGTCGCAATTTAAAAGTACTATATCGCATTAATTAAAATTTATAGCTTAAACCTATAATCTGTGAAATGGTTACATAGTAGGTTATTAAAAGCTCCTTAAAAATTAATGTCCTTTGGAAAATTTTTCATTTAGGCATTGCTGCTTTAGTAATGACACATTACTTCCTGATTAAAAGCAATTAATTATCAACAATATTAAACATTTTGAAAGACTCTAAAATAATGTTAATTGCTAGGTAAAGTTTAATAATCACCAATAAGTCAAAAGGAGAAAAGTTATAATGGATATGCAATCCTTAAGATTTCCTAAATTTAAAAATAAATGCCCCATTTAAAAATTTGATATACAAAATAATTTTAAAATACTACGTTTATAAACAGGTATATACGTGTGTGTGCGTGTGTTTTTCTATTAAATTGTTCTTTTAAGCTTGAAATTTTGATAAGCTGTTTAAAGTTGTAAAATTGCTGCATTAAATATTTCTTGCATAATTAGCAAAACTACTGCTGCTACTACTACTACTACTACTACTACTACTAATAATAATAATAATGATAATAAATGCTGGAAAATATTTTCATTCATTTTTTCCTATTAAAAGTTTTGCGCGTTAAAGTAATAAAAGTCATCGTCATAACATAAGAAGTGAAGGAACCTTTAACCCTTTCAGGGGCGGTGGCTAGAGGGTCTATCCACCTACTTTAGAAATTTTTCTCTAAGTGTGCAGTGGCTATTTTTTTTATCCACTTTTATGAAAAGTTAATGTGTACTTCTAAAATTGAAATAGAGATGGCAGAACTACAGTAACTTTAAGCAGGATGTGCCTGTGACTTTTTTAAATGGACAAGTTGCGGGAAAATTTTTTGAAGTTTCGTTTACATATTTTTATGAAAAATAATTTTTTATTTAAAAGTATTTGGTAGTGTAAATATACTGTAATGCACCTTTTAAATACAACAGATTTACATATTATCTTAGATCATTAATTTTAGTTTGATTTTTATGAGCATCTTTTAGGTTTATAGACACAGTGGCTAGAACGCCTAGCCACCACCCACAAAAAAATCCCCACATGCTGAATTTTTTTCTTCATCAAATATGACTTGTAGGGGATGTTTACTTTATGATATATATATATTTAAAAGGAAATTCAATCATTTTTACTTAGTGCCCCTGAAAGGGTTAAACATTTATTTTGTGCTAATCGAGATTTGGTACCTTTCTTATTAGTTTAGCTATAAGTTTGTAACGATGTTTCATACAGAATTCTAATCTATAAAAACTGTAACTATCTACATGGAATATCTATATGACTATCTCACTATAACAGTTATTACACCACCATGCCATAAATGACGGGATACTTTCGATTACAGACGTTTTGTTGAATATCTCTGAAAATAGGAATTATTCTGAAATTTCAGGGTGTAAAGAATGCAGGGCGTATATCTCCTATATTTCAGCGGAAGTTTTGTCCCAAAGGCAAATAGAGAACTAATTAGAAATTAAAGAAACACAATAATATTAACTCAAACGACCTCACTACCTTTTATATGAAGGAAATGAACAAAAGTTATTTTTTAGACGTATTAGAGTCTAACTAAGGAAAAAATTAACACATGAAAAAATATTTATTTTTACAGACAGAAGACACACATTTTTGCGAACACACAACGTCAAGAAAAACCGATTACTTTTTAGATACATGAAATCTTTGAAACATTTGTTATGTAATGGAACATTACTCTCTTAAAATGTGTGAACGAATTTGCTTACACAAAAACGAACGAAATATTTTTAGCTATAATCTAAGAGGAATTTTTAGGAAAAAATCTAATTTGAATAAAATTAGTCTTTTCTGATCAAAAATCTTTTCAGTCAAATTGATCGTTAAACTGTCAGTTCCATTCTGAACGAATTTCGATCACTTTTCATTTGTTTCAATAAAACTGCGTAATGATGGTGCTATCTATCGATCAAATTTTAAATGGCACATGAAAAATATTGTTTTAGATATCTTATACTATTAAGTGAGCAATATTTGTATATATATATGTATATTTCATTGTTCTCGAAAACGGTAGCTTGGACAGTCACGTGATTTAACACAAAGGTGCCCTCCGAAGGGTCATTGTGCACATCGAAGTCAGATTTTCGAATTTTTGATTAGTTTTCTTTTAATTAATAAAATTGTAAAAATAAAACTTCCTGTTTCTATAATGACGCAGAATGGAGAATCTTAGGAGAGATTTAATTGGTTTATTCGATTTTCATTGATTTGAGTGTATTTTACATTGAACTAGAACTATGTCTTGAGGAATTACAAGAGGTTTGATTGGTTTATTTGATTTTCATTGATTTGAGTGTATTTTACATTCAACTAGAGCTGTGTTTTAAGGAATTACGAGAGATTTGATTGGTTTATTTGATTTTCATTAATTTGAGTGTACTTTACGTTGAACTAAAGTTACGTTTAGAGGAATTACAAGAGATTTGATTGGTTTATTTGATTTTCATTGATTTGAGTGTATTTTATATTGAACTACAGCTACGTTATGAGGAATTATGAGAGATTTTATTGGTTTATTTGATTTTCATTGATTTGAGGTAGAGATGTCCAGTGATGTTTTTTTGGTTTTAACATGCTTGACAGTGATTGCTGAGAAAACGATTTACGTGCATTCTCAGATTCATGCACAGCGAGGTAGGGGTGTTCAGTGATTTTTTTTGGTTTTAACATGCGTGATAGTGATTGCCGCGGAACCGAGTTTCGTGCGTTTTCAGATTCATGCGCAGCGAGGTAGGGGTGTCTAGTGATATTTTTTTGGTTTTAACAAGCGTGATAGTGATTGCTGCGGAACCGAGATTCGTGTGTTCTGAGATTCATGCACAGCGAGGTAGGGCTGTCTAGTGATTTGTTTTTGTCGTGTGCGTGAAGCGTACATACGTGCGTTATAGTGATTGCTGCGAAAACGACTTACGTCTGTTCTCTGATTCGACCATTCATCGAATAGTGACTTTTACTGTATGAGTAACAGCTTCATCTGTTTCCAGAATATTCGAAGAATTAACATTTCTATTTGATTGTTTTCGAGAATATTCGTTTTAATAATAGTTTTGTTGCACAGATTCGAGAAGTTCAAAAAATGTTTGATATTGTCAAGGAGATCCCATAATAAATCTGTGAAGAAAATAGTCGCCAATCGAAATATATTTATTTAAACGTTTCAATTATTGAATTAAAAAGAAGTCCTTTAAATATAGTGCCCAGCGAAGCGGGCGAAGCCTGCTAGTATGTAATTAATTAATTTATATATTGTTTTAAAAATAAGTTGAGGACTTTCGATAATTAGAAAAATAAACTATCAAAAATATTTTATTTTATTTTATTTTATTTTTTTTTAATATAACTATAACAAATATTTTATATACAACTGACAATTAATAGTAGAGTTATCAAATCACGAGTGTTAGTCATAAAAAACTAAAAATGAGCAGTGAATGTCTTTTTAGAAACTGTTTCTTAAAGAAATATATGAAGTATAAAGAAAAAGAATAATGTATTTATATAATGTAGAAATTTATTAATGCCTGAAGTTATTTAATATTTTTATTATAGTCATTGAAACTAACTTATTAAAATGCATGTAAGTCTTTCAAAAAATGTGTTACAATGATTTAAGTATAACTAAACTCAACATCGGGAATAATATGTATAAACAAACTAGTACAAACTAATTTTTCAACTCATAGTTATTCAAAAAATTATGCAACACTGCGTAGAAGAATTTATTTTTCTAAACGAACTAAATTATACACAATTAATTTGCAAGCTTCTAAAATGTCTGCTTGTCATAGAGTTTCTGTTTTCAAGAATTTTTCTTCAATTTTAAACCTATAGTGCTATTTTAAGGAAGTTTATTGGTTTTTCCACAGCTTCATGTTATGGATAAAGCAAGTAAAAATTGATAAATAATATTTTCTCCTTTTGAGAATGATTGAGAACGGCTATACGACCATTTCTTGTATGAAATCGTAGTGTAGTGGTAGCGCGTTCGTGTGCCACCACAGGCGACCCACGTGCGATTCCGGCGGAGGGAATCAAATATTTTTTCCAACATCAAACAGGTTCACTCAAATTTGGTCCGATTTCTCTCAAAAATAACTTCTTTCAGTTGGCTTAAATCTGAGCAACATATAGCGGCTCAATAATTTGAGAGGATATCTCTCAACGTGAGAAGTTGCCTTTCAACATGCCGATTGATTGAAAAATGGCTCAATTTGAGAGAATTTCCCTTTCCATTTTTAGAGAGTAGATTTATTACAAATAGTGATGTTTGGCTTTTACAGATTCTGCATCGTTGTCTTTTATTTGTTTGATTTTTCTCTCTAATACTATTTGTAGGTTCATTTATTGTTTCACTCAAAGCCGAATTCTGAAAGGAAGATTATTGAGAAGCACAATGAGTGAATGAAAATGAAGGCTGCAATCCTTCAGAATATTATTCTCTTAGTTTTTAACAAAGCCAAAGAAACACTTCTTTAAAAATCTAACTAGGATATTTTTGTATCTATAGTAATTTTATACAAATTCTATGCATTTAAATTAGCTACATCAATAAAATTGATAAAAATTGGCTTCACTATTTCTTACATTTAATTTGTACTCTGTATAAGGCAACAAAATTATCAAGCAAGTCCACGCCTCCTATATGTTTATTGTAACTTTGCGATGAGTTTCGGTTACTTTATAAAAACTGATTTCGTTCATTTCTCGCGTATCTCTTGACCATTGAAAGTGGATTTGTTGTATCGAAGTTTGTAATCATAGTAACAGCGAAATTATCGTTTCATCGAATTATTGCTACGCCGCCTTCTTTGTCAAATGCAAAGACATATATAAACTTTCGAGGTAAAGAACACCATGTCTATTTTTTTGTGACAAGAGTTAGCGAATGTTATTGATGTGCATTTTTTGCTCTATTGCATTATTACGTTGTGTCATTAATATTCTGTTTAAGTATCGTAAGGTGATTACTACTAATTGCAAAGAGGTGCATTTCAACATGTATTAAAAGTTGAAAAAAATAAAAATAAAAAAGTTGCTCTCCTGAAAAACTTCATTTTTGTGATATGGTGTCCTTCGCTTCTGGTGTACAGATATGTTCGACGATCCAATTATCATGCTTTTATTAACTTCTATTCTTGTTTGTTTGTTTGTTTTTTCAGTACAAATATTACAATCGATTTTTAATTAACTGCCCTACTAGCTAGACATTTGAAACTTTCAGAATAGCTCAGAACCCGATGACAACACAATACTTCGAAGCCGCCCGATTTTTGAATTTTTGATTAGTTTTCTTTTAATTAATTAAGATATAAAAATAATAACCTCCTAATAGCTTAAAAAAAAAGTCATTAAAATATTAGATATAATTTAATTGTTGCCAAAAAAAAAAAAAATAATAATAATAACGAGTTTATTTTCTTTCGACATAAAAATAATACATTTAATTAAACGTGAAGGTTACAAAATTATAAATAGTTAAATTATGCATCTCACAAAAATTGACGTCATTATCACTTTAAAAATTTTATACACATTGATAAAGTACTAACGTAATTCTATAGCTATGATTCAACAGAAAATTTAAAAACGTGGTATATAAAAAGCTTTTTTATCTTATTATTTTTTCATTTTGTTTAAAAGAGTAGTAGGTCATTATCCCAATATGTTCTCACAAATCGTACCAGGAGCTTTTTTTAATTCTGAAAACATATATAACGTAAAAAAAAAATCAAAATATACACAGTTGTTTGAACGATTTTCCACTACAGTTAAAAGACATGTTAGAACGTTCTCATCTAGTCCGAGATCTATTGGTTTATCTCCTGATTTTCCTCAGTATATATCAGAATGGTACAAATAACTTCCAGAAGAACATAAACACCAACTTTGTACACGAACCGGTTTTCATTTTAGAATTATTTTGCAAGAATGCTTTCCGAAATAAGGTAACATTTGTTCATCGATGGAGAGATTTGTTGAAGAAATACCATACGGCATAAAATTCGGATTTAAAATATTTATATAAGGGAGAACTTTTGATAATTTATCTGTTTCATGCAATTCAGTATTATCCGCCAAAAGCAAGTTATGTCTTGTTGTAGTGTATGTGGAACATGGCATTGCTTACACGTACTATTGAGCAGCTCATACTTTCTGAAACCGACCATTTAATTCTCTCTTGTGGCAAACATACATATTCAGTATAAAGCAGAAAACTAATAAATCGCTTCCATCTAGGAACAACAAGAGTAAAATTTTGCAGATTTTTTTTACTATGCATATTTTATGCTTTCTTTGGTTATGTGTTTCGAAAGATTGTTGTTTAAAAGTTCTCAAAACACATTTATGGGATCTAATGCATTCATTTTTTCAATAATTACTTTTTTGTTTTTACTTTTTTCTAGATTTTCTGTATCGAAACTTGATACAGAACTATTATAAATACTCGAGAACAGTTTTTCCAAGCATTTTCTTGCTTGCTTTTTCTAAGACGATAAACATAAATTTGTGATGAATAAGATTCATTTTTGCATCTTTTAGACGAAAAAAAAAGTTTCTATCTCATATGTCTTATGGAGTTAGCAAATTACCATAATCATCAATGTATTCTTATCGGTTAGGACGTCAGGGGCTGGAGGAATCACAACTAAAGCTCATTCACCTTGATAGTTTTCTGAAGAAATATCAGAAACTTGCTTATTATTTAATACCGTCATAGACTCTAAAACTTCATTCAGCGTTAAAAATCGTTTTCTTTTTGCGACTGTTAAAGAAAATCTGTAGTGATTTCAATATATTTTTGAAATATTTGGTATATACCAAATGATTCAACACAGTTGTATCAATGAATAATTTATTAAATAAACAAAAGTGAAATTTATAAAATGGTTTTTATCATTTCTTCCATGCCATGTAAATTTTAGATCATTGAATGCGGCGTTTATACGCTAACACGTTCAATCCCACACAGACACACACAAATGTACAAACATGCAAAAATAACAAAAATGAATTCGAGATATAGAAAAACGTACAGATATACGAATATCTCACAGTCAGGAATTTTTCATGATACCTCTTTCTTTTCTTTATTATGTTTGAAAAGTAAAGAAAAAAAAATTGCTTAAAATTGACGTTGCGCTTTCGCAACATTAAAAAAATCTAGCGTGACTTCTCATGACTTTCTGAACATTAAGTAATTAACTGTCGTATTAATAAATTAAAATAAAACAAGTCGTTAAATAAACAAAATTGAAAATTATAGTAGGGTGTTTGAGTATTTTTTTTACTTTCTCTTACCCTCAAGGTAGAGAAAGCATTGTTTTGGGGTCAAAATTTCGAAATTGAGTTTTTGTTATATCTACATGTTTTGAGTTCTCTGGATCTAAAAATCATGTTTTAGCGGTTGGTATGTGTGTGTGTTTGTGTGTTATCAGCACATCTCAAAAACAAATTATAGCAGAAAGTTCTAACTTGGTATCCTAAATACGTATCATATATGGATGCTACACTAATCTTTTAGTTGTGTTCAAGCAAATGGTTCGTTTACAGGGACACCCAAGAGAATTCAAATACATTGCGTCTATTGGGGAAATTTCAGGTAAGTAGAGTTTAATATTTATAGACTGCACTAAACCAAATGAAATAAATATATATTTTTTATATGGGTAAAAACATGTTTTATGTAGAATATGGTATAGAAATCATTCACTTTTCATTTACAGGACTATACAAAAAACTAGATTATAATGCGACAATACTTGAAAATTGTTGGAAGTTTAATTGAGGTTGTGCCGTGTGTTATTAATATAAGATTATATTTATGTGCATCATGTAATGTGTACATAACTTACAGAAGATATACATGGCGGCCAATATTTAAGCCATACCATTCTTTTTTATTTGTTAGTGGAAATGCTTTACTCTAATATACTATATCATATTATATTTTACCATTCCTAGGAAAGCTGCTCAGGAATTGAAATTAATTCCTCAAAAGCATATGGTAAATAATGTATTTTTTTTAAAGATAAATATTCATCGATCGATTTCTTGTATATTTACGCGTTTTGAGGCTTCTTGAATACCAAAGTCAAGTTTTATAGTTTGATCTTTGACTGTGTCTGTTAGAGTAAATTAAAAATAAGTAATTTCAGGCGATCCAAATGACGTATTTTGAAGTGAATACGTTTGTTTATAGAAAAGTTTGTTCAAGATTGATAAGTTTCAAGGAATAATGCGTGTGAATGTTGTCTAAATAATTTAAAATGGACTTTTGGACTTAATAACAGATTTCAATTCTCTATAAATGTAAGTAAAATAATGAAACGGGGGGGGGGGTTGAGAGGAGTAGCCCCCTCACATAGAATTATTTGTCAAATAAACCTGTTCCGAAGCATAAGTTGAATTGTTTTAACATAGGTTTTCATAACAGTACCCGTTATTTTAGCCCTTAATCTCCAATCCATACTTATAGTATTAAATTTGAGGGTAAGAGAAAGTCATGTGCTTGACACACCAGATTATTTTTTTGCACGTGAAAGCATATTTCATTTTATGCTGAAAGAAAATGGCAACAATTAAAAAACTAAATGTTTAATTTAAAGCTATGTCTATTTTTATATTTTAATAAAATTAAAAAAATCTATTTAAAAATTCGTTACATATAAGGTACCAAATTAAAGGGGCGAGTGTTTTGAATCCGTCAGATTAAACAGCTTATCGATCGGACAATTAGATTTTTTAAAATTATCTATAGTATGAGAATTAGGTGGCAACTTGCGTTCAACAACAGACAGAGTCCATCAGCCTTCTAAGTACGACAGAGTCAGCCAGTGATGAGTGTAACCATATATACTGATCCTGATAATTTGTTTTTAAAATGTTAGCCTCTATTATTATTGAATATTTTAAATAACGCAATTTAAACAAAGTTTAATTTGTAAACTATAAACTTTACGACCACACATGCAATCGGGGATATTTAATAAAGTACCTAATAACACAATCCCTGTACATGGAAGCAAAATACTATAATAGCAAACACGCATTCAATAACTTTCAGTTGTTATGCAAATTTAATTTATGTAACAGTCAGAAAAGTGTAATTTTAATAATAAAATATGTCAAAAATTTGTCTTTTGTTGCTCGTTACCTAAATCCTTTTTTATTGAATACAGCACTTATTCAATAATAATAATAATAAAATACTTATAAAAGGATAACGAATAACAAAAGACAAATCGATGTAACAACAATGATTACTGACGAAGTACTATTTAAAAATTCATCTCAATGATTGTCAAATATTATACGTTTATGTCAAAGCTACGGATCTTTTAAATATTCAGTATTCTTCCATAACTAATAGATGAATTTTGTCAATAGATGTTGTTGTTGTTCGAATTACGTTGTCATTGATCATTTTACAAACGAAAGGTAAATATAGAGAGAAAAACATTTTATTTTACTCGATATCATACTGTAGACAAGTAGCATATAAGATTGTTTCATGATGTTAAATGTATGCAGGAATGTTTCACAAAATAATTCTACCGAAAAAGTTTTAGTAAAAAGAAAACCAAAACAAAAAGAAATCACAGGTGACAATTTACAAATATTTTGGAGGGTGCTTTGTTGTTTAGGTATAGATGTATTTGAAACTTATAATCATACTTGCTTAACTTTCAGAGTAATTAAATTCTTCTATCCATTATGGGCTCATGCAATTATTTTAATTTTAACTACAATCTTTTCTACTCATTTGGTGTATGATTCATCTCTTTTCAAAACAAATGTAGCATATGGAATAATATGTTTCTGTTCGCTTGCTTTATGGCACACGCTATACAGAAGAAGAAAATCATTACAAGACATTATTAAGAAGTTTAAAGTTTTAGGGAATATTTCCGATCAATCGTTAGCCTACAATTCTCCCAAAACTTACGTTATAAAAGGTTTACTGTTCATCAACTTCGCATTAGTTATCTTATTTGCAATCATCGCTTTTCAAGAATCCAAATACACGGATCACTTATGTGTATTATTATTTTATCATACAGGGACAAAATGCATGGAAACATTTTTTACTAAACTGTATGTATTTATTTTTCCATTATCTTCTAGTTTCATTGCTTCGTCTTTTGTAAATTTAATATCACTTCTATACTGCGTGTTGTGTTATCGTTGTTCTGTACTACTAATTCATTTTAGGAAACGAATTGAAATCATTCAGAATTCACAGAAATACCATAAATTTGAGCACAGATTCGGCCAAGAATACTTTGGATTAATACAAATTATAAAAAAAGTGCAACATGTCTTATCTCTGCCTTCTCTTTTTATGCTAATTATGTCATTTATGCAAGCATTTATTACTTTTGCAAGAATTCTGTGGAATCCTGAAAAAGAATTGACTCCCATTTTAATGCTTGAGCATATATGTTTGCATATTCCTACAGGTATTTTTGCATTTGTTATTCCAGTTTTTGCTTCACGAATAACAAGAGAAATGAACATCAACAAAAGGTTATTTCAGAGAATTTATCATTTTACCGAACTGATGAATGATAACCGAGCAAGTGTAAAGAATCTGAAAGTGTTAGAAACATTGTATAAAATAACTCCGGTAACGTTTTCGGCTTATGATATGGTAATTTTCTCTGGTTCAACTGTTCTTACTATACTGGGAACTTTTTTAACGTATGGCTTGCTCATTCTCAATATAAATACATGATTGCTACATTCAATGGGATAAAAAATTACAGCTAAAAGAGAGAAAACAAAAGAAACAAAAAAATATATATTTATGTGTCTCTCTCTCTCTATATATATATACATATAAGTTATTTTTGTTTCATATTTTTAATATATCGTATGACGAAAACATATCTTGATATCTTATATATATATATATATATATATATATATATATGAAGAAATAAACAGCACTGAGCGGAATTGAAGTATTATCTCGTGGAATCACTTAGTCAGTATTTACTAATTAAAATCGGTAAAATTTTAAATGATAACTATAAATCATTTTCTGAATAAATTAGGTTAAACAATATTGTTTGATTACCAAATTGTAAAATTTTCTGAATTCAATATTTTTACTGTATTCAAGACACTGTTAATGTATTGCATGCTGATTTTTATTTCAACCAAGCTTTTTCTTATTCATAAACAAACGTGTAACAATTAATAAAATACTTTTGAAGTTTCAATATTTCTGTTTCATTAATTTTTTAGTGCATGCAGTAATTCAAGAGAATTAACAATTTCTTTTCATTTGTTGATAAAATATATCTTTCATTCTTCAAGAATAGTTTTCAGGATATTAAAACTCTTTCTAAACAAGTTTAAAAGTGTTTATAACTTCAGTTTGTCTGCCTCTTCATATTTTTATTTCCATAAAAATTTCATAAATGAAATTTCTGAAGAATTCCGTCCCATTAGAAAATTATACCTCTGGGGGTCACCGAAGCGGGAGAGCCATCCATCCGTGGAGGATTAAAATTGCGATGGCATGTCTCCGGACCAGTCCCAGACCGTCGCCAACTGCCCATCTGCGCAGCACTAGTGCGACGTAAAATCCAACCAACAAACCGTTCCATTAGTAATCATAAATACTTTTTAAACATCATTCTGAAGTGTAAAAATACATAACACAATTAAACATGTGCTTTCATTAATTTTCCGTATAAAATCGGAATCTTTTTGTGTAGTCTTGTAAATGAATAAATTATAAAAAAAAAAGTTTATATTAATGTACATATAAAGCATCCTTTAATACATCTGAAAAATATGTGCTGATTTCATTCGTTTAATACCATGTTTTTCGGCAGAAAAAAGAGAGAGAGAGAGAGAGAAAATCCAGGGACAAGACCTCCAGGGACAAGACCTCCAGGGACAAGACCTCCATGGAGAGGCTAAACGTTTTTTATATTGCACTCTAAAGAATTTGGGTCTAGGCGGTTAGTGTGAGGAAGTACTATACTTTCATAAAATTTGACGTTTCTCTCGTAACATTTCATTATTTAGAAAATCTGTTAGAATAAGATAATTTAAATAAAATTTAAAAATCTAAAGCAGTTCAATGCGCTGCTCCGATTGCTCATACTTGCGAGCACTCATATTCACCACAGTTTAAAGGTTTTGATATATCCTTATAAGAATTACGTATCTTAATCGTAATGTATTCGAATCTTTTTGCGAGTCTTTGCAGAGAAACTAGTGTTGCATGTACGACTTTTAATGGGAAGCATGCTACGTTAACTCGGAAATATACGAAAAAAAAAAAAAAAAAAAAATGGAATTTAAAAATTACTTACGAAATTGAAAAGCAGTTAAAATAAGAACGAAAAATCATGCGGCTTGCATTGATTATTAACACTATCTAACTGTACGTACATGGTTCATTGTAACATTGAATATTCTTTGCTACGTTATCACATAACGAACAGACTGAAAGTCAGACAGATAGACTAATTGTATACATAACCACTTTTAAAAAAAGTTGGATACCCACAGACTTCGGCAACACCTTATCTGATCACTTCAATTTGGGTATTTATCGGACGACAGGCGGCGGTGCTATTATTCATGAACTACGATTTTACAGATGGCTATATCTCAGCATTTATTGTATTGTATTATAATATGTATATATATATATATATATATACCAACTCTCCCGTTTTACCCAAGAGACTACTAGAATTTTTCAATAAAAATTTTCAATTTATTTAAGTGTGGAAAATAAGCATTTTCTCTCTCTCTCTCTCTCTCTCTTTTTTTTAAAAAATCAAAATAATGGTGGTAAATCTGATTAAAAAATTTCGAAAAGTTGGCAGCTATGATTAATTTAAAATCGAAAAATTGTCGATGAGGTGCACACCCCTATAGGATTCAAGCTCTGTAATGCCAAGTCTAATAGCTCTCCGATCAGTAGCTTAGCTCTAGAGCGCAGACACACAGACAATTCTCTTTACTCCTATAAATAAATGATTTAAAAAATAAAAAGTCAAACCGTTCGGATAAAACATTTCTTATTTACACATACTTAACCACTTCCAACACACTACATAATGAAAAGAGAGGAAGAAGGAAAGGAGATTAGAAAAATCCGGGAAAAAAATCTTTGAATGTCTTACTAACATCTCACGGCTATCATACAGCATTACCAATAGCCCTACAACTTTCAGCGCTAAAAATAAAAGTTCTACTACCCTCCTCGACGAGAGTCACAGATAAAATTCAGATTTTCGACCTACACGACGTGACACGATTCAAGAATGAACATATATTTGTCACCAAAAATAAATTAAAAAGAAAAAAATTGTTTACTCCTTTCCTCCCTCCTCTTTTTGTGGTGTGTGTACGTGTGTTCCTCTCTGATTGGTCCTGCCCTGCATGTTGCTTCCTATTGGTTGTTTGTGTTGCTCCTCCCCCTTCATTCTTGCTTTTGCCTCCAAGGCAGTTGCACGTGTTTGCACCTGATGAAGAAAGGCTACGTCCTTTCGAAACCGGTTGTGCTGATTTAAAATTTATGGTATGTGAAGAAGTTTTAATTTCTTGCTATATATTTGTCACATCTCTTTTCGATCATCTCCATGAAACATGTTCCGAAATTTCCTTCTTAATTTATGTTGATTCCATGTCATTTCATTTGAAAAATTCCTAATTCTAGGTAAAATATAAGTAGAGCCATATTGTCGCATGGACAAATCGGGCACAGTCTCAGAATTTCTAAATCTGCCCCTTAAATTTACTATTATCAGGGGCCGATCCAGGTTTTATTTTTTGGGTCCCTGTTTTAAGAACTAGTTGGCATAGGTGGACTCTGCTCAGTTCTTCATCATATTTATGTTCTCATAAATTTCTAGTGCGAGACATATTATAATCATGTTAAAAGAAATGAATTTGACCAAAGCTTGATATTATGACAGAATATAATCCCCGCCTAATAGGATATCCACCGTTCACTTCGATATATATATCTTATTCTAATCTATTAATTTATTTTATCAGGGTCAATTCCGTTGTTTAGTTTTCATCCTACTATTTCCAATGCAATAATCCTCAAAATTCATATTTATATGAAAAATTTACAATTTCGCTATGTTGATAAAATCGTAAATTACGAATAATTTACGAAATTTTCCTATTAGAATATTTGTATTCAATCATGTTCAAACAAATATCATAAATGTAATTTTGAAGTTAACTAATGTATTTACGATCCTCAAAATGGAAATTTATGCTCAATTTTGCCCTATTCTGACATGTTAAGTAAATCGTAAATTCCAAATAACTTACGAATTTTTTAAATTGGAAAAATCGTAGTCCATGATATTCATGCCAGTATCCTAAATAATATTTCGAAAGTGGTTTGACATCTTTACGATGAAAATATCCCTCAAGACTGACGTTTATGTGAAATTTTGCTCTATTCAGTCATGTTAAGAAATTCGTAAATTTCCAATAACTTACGAAATCATTATATTGGAAAATTCATAGTCATTAATAATCATGCCAGTGTCCTAAATAATATTTCAAAAGTAGTCTGACATCTTTACGATGAAAGTATTTCTCAAAATTGACGTTTATGTGAAATTTTGCTCTATACTGCCATGTTAAAAAATTCGTAAATTTCCAATAACTTGCGAAATTTCCAAAGTAGCATATTTATAGTTACTGATGGCCATTCCGGCATCAAAGCTGATATTTTAAAACTTGTCTGACATTTTTACAGTAAAAAGTTTCCATTAAATGCACGTTTAAGTGAATTTTTGTCCTATTCTCCCATGTTAAGAAAATCGTAAATTTCTAATAACTTACGAAGTTTTTAAATTCGAATGTTGCAAATGAATAGGGTTCTTGCCAATGTCGAAAGTAATATTTTAAAACTGATATGACCTCTCTGCGATCATTTGTTCGTGAGATATCGTGTTAACAGACTAACAAACTAACGGACTAACACACTAACGGACTGACATACTAACGGACTGACACACTGACACACTGACACACTAACAGACACCCTACAGACAGACACCATACAAATTTTGTCATTTTCGGATTCTTCACACCTGAAAACGTGTAGAAAAGTCAAAAAACCGAGGTCGAAAATTTTCACGATTACCTAAGTTCCCCATACCTAAAGTATGATGGGGAACTAAAAAAACATATTTGTGAAATTTTATGTATTTTTGTGAAAATAAATAAATAAATAAATACATCCTGTAAAAGCTTCCATTTTAACATTCATTCTATATAGTGTTTAATATCAAACTAAAAGAGATTCGTTGAACCAATTAAATAAAGATAATACTAAACTAGTTGGCATAGGTGGACTCTGTTCAGGTCCCCATCATATTTATGTTCTCATAAATTTCTAGTGCGAGACGTATTTTAATCATATTAAAAGAAATGAATTTCACCAAAGCTTGATACAGTGACAGAATGAAATCCCCGCCTAATAGGCTATCCACCATTCACTTCGATATATTTATCTTATTCTAATCTATTAATTTATTTTATCAGGGTCAATTCCGTTGTTTAGTTTTCATACTACTATTTCCAATGTGATAATCCTAAAAATTCATATTTATATGAAAAATTTACAATTCCGCTATGTTGATAAAATCGTAAATTACGAATAATTTACGAAATTTTCCTATTAAAATATTTGTGTTCAATCATGTTCAAACACACATCATAAATGTAATTTTGAACTTGTCTAATGTATTTATGATCCTCAAAATGGAAGTTTATGCTCAATTTTGCCCAATTCTGACATGTTAAGTAAATTGTAAATTCCAAATAACTTATGAATTTTTTAAATTGGAAAAATCATAGTCTATGATATTAATGCCAGTATCCTAAATAATATTTCGAAAGTGGTTTGACATCTTTACGATGAAAATATCCCTCAAGATTAACGTTTATGAGAAATTTTGCTCTATTCTGCCAAGAAATTCGTAAATTTCCAATAACTTACGAAATTTTTATATTGGAAAATGCATAGTCATTCATATTCATGCCAGTGTAATAAATAATATTTCAAAATTAGTCTGCCATCTTTACGATGAAAATATTTCTCAAAATTGACGTTTATGTGAAATTTTGCTCTGTACTGCCATGTTAAGAAATTCGTAAATTTCCAATAACTTGCGAAAATTTCAGAGTAGCATATTTATAGTTACTGATGTTCATTCCAGCATCAAAACCGATATTTTAAAACTGGTTTGACATTTTTACAGTAAAATGTTTCCATTTAATGCACGTTTAAGTGAATTTTTGTCCGATTCTCCCATATTAAGAAAATCGTAAGTTTTTCATAACTTACGAAGTTTTTAATTCGAATGTTGATTATGAATACTGTTCTTGCCAGTATCGAAAGTAATATTTTAAAACTGATTTGACCTCTCTGCGATCATTTGTTCGCGAGATATCGTGTAAACTGACTAACAAACTAACGGTCTAACACACTAACAAACACCCTACAGACAGACACCATACAAATTTTGTCATTTTCGGATTCCTCACACCTGAAAACGTGTAAAAAAGTCAAAAAACCGAGGTCGAAAATTTTCATGATTACCTAAGTTCCCCATACCTATAGTATGATGGGGAACTAAAACATGGAAACATTTTATAAAAAGATCATTTTGTGAATCAGAATCTTATGAAGGGGCTCATTTTATAAATTTGAATATTGTGAAAGGTTCTTTTTCATGGATTTGAATTTTGTAAAATGTTTCTTTTATGGATTTGAACTTTGTGAAGTGACCCTTTTCGTGATGTGGAATTTTGTGAAGAGGCAGTAAAAAGGACCTAATTTTTGCTTGAATCGACCCCTGATTATCATTTTTTAATTAATATAAAATAAAAATTTCGAAAGTGCATTTACAAATTTAATAGTATTTTTAACATTTACAATTAATTTATATTTTACTTTATCAGTTATTCTCATTAAATTTTAATTGAAACCCTATTTTATATTTCAATGTAATGGCATCATTAAATAGAACCGAATATTTGTGACTTATATATGGCAACACTCAGTATGGTTTGGGTTTGTGTTCGAATATGTTTTATATAAATGTGTGTGTAAATAAAGTGTAATGTCTTTTAGAATTCGATGTAAATTCAATAAGTACGTATTCAACTTTCATCCCAGCGTTATGACAGTTTTGGCGACGAGATAAAGTACTTTCAAAATGTTAAAATTACGATTTTATGAACATACTTTTTATATTTTATATTACAATTTTTCTATGCGACTTTGAACTTACCTTTTTAAAGTAGACATTCTATGGGCTCTTCCCACCGTCGTCTGCTCAATCACGTGATAGAGGAAAACGAATAATCGAATTCTGTAAATCGAATTCAATTAAATATTGTTCTTAGAACAAAAGTGTTAATATTTAATATAAAATAAAATATAAGTAATGTTGTGCATTTGTAAACAGTAGAATTATTTGTAAACAGTAGCATTTGTAAACAGTAGCAGTATTTGTAAATTTAATAATTTTTAAAAAACACTTTATGTGATTATTTATTTTCACCTGTAAGAATAAATTTTTGTATGTTTTTGTGTAACTGTTACATTAACTGATCTAGCAATAAATAATAGCTTGTTCTTGTGGAATGTTTACGGATTATAATTTGAAAATTTAAAATGTTTTCATTGAATTTAATTGCATAAAGGTGTTACAACAAGTTAATTAATTTAGTTACTGGTCTAAATGGATTTACGCAGTACGACATTGCACTGTCACTGATTTAAGTACCAAAAATCAGTGTATTTAACGTGTTCTTCATGGACATCAATAACAAATATAAACTAAATGATGATTGTAAATGTATACAGCAAACAAAAGGTGATGAATAATAATATAAAATAGATTAAAAATGATGATGCATAAAAAATAACACAGATTAAATACGATTGATCAAAAATAGGAATAGAAAATATGTTATTTCAGCAATCGCTCTAGATAAACAAGACTTCGTCTGCTATTTGTTTTTCCTCTATCATGTGACCTCTGACGTCAGGTGGGAAGAGCCCATTACAAATATTTTGATACGAATATGGATGTAAATCAATTTCAAGAATTTTTAAAAACTTTTCAAATGCAACAACAACAGTTTTTTGATAAAATTCTTTCTAAACAAATTCCATGTCATAGTGAATAAAATCAAAGTACTGTTTTACAAGCTGTAAATCCCGTTTTGCTTCAACCTTTTGAAGATTTCGATCCGAAAAAGAAATCGTTCACATATTATCGCCAACGCTTTGAGAATTTTCTGGAAATGAAAAATGTGCTTTCAAGTAAAGAAATTTGTTCTCACATGTTACTAAACTCAATAGGTGCTACTTATTACAATATGTTTGCTTCTTTAGTATCTCCAAAAACTCCAGAAGAATTGAAATATGATGAACTTGCACAAATCCTAGAAGTGCATCTCTGCCCTAAAAAGAATATTATTGTTGCTCAACACCAGTTTTTATCAACATAACAACAAGAAAATCAAATAATTCCTGAATATATCGCCACTCTTCGATGTAGTATACTTGACTGTGAATTCGCATCCCCATGTGACTGTAAAATATCTCTTGCTGATATATTTTTACGCTCGCAGTTTGTACGTGGTATTAAAGATAATTCAATCGAGAACACATTTTACAATCAGATATCACTGAATTCGATGACATTGCAAAGAAAGCAATATCTTTAGAAGCGTCAAAAGTTGATAATAAAAAATTCTCAAAACAAACTGGTACTAATTGTAGTGCAAATGAAATACATAGAATTTCAAAAGATCGAAATCCCAAACACCATTCAAATAATACAAGAAATTCCCCGCGTTCAACTTCTCGATTTAGAACTGAAACTAACAAAAAGTCACATTCTCATATTGATTATGAAAAACTTGGTTTACAAAATCTCTGCCTCCGATGAAGTCGAAATAACCATACTGCACAGAAATTGCCATTCAGACCTCAATTCTCTCAAATGTAGTGTATGTAAGAAAATGGGGCACGTAAAGAAGGTATGTATCCGAACTCTACTGAAAGAAAAGAAAAAATGATAATTCAAAAGTCAAATCTACAAATTATATTTCAGATGATGAAGCATTCAGCCACTATTATGTTTTTCAAACTGTAAATATTTATCAACACAATTCTAAAGATCATGCAAAAATATGTTGTTTTGGTGTCCATTGAAGGTCATAAACAGAAGTTTGAAGTAGATTCGGGTGCAGGGTTCACTTTTATTCCACGAGACAAATTTCACAAACTTAATATTAAAGCTGAATTTTAAGATTCAATTGTCGCTTTTCGATCATATACTGGTAATGATTTTGTTCCAGACGGTTAAATTGATATTCATGTAGAATACCATACGAAGAATTTTATGTAGTTCCGGAAGAATATGACGCACTCTTAGGACGGGATTGGATACGATATCTCGGAATTAACCTTCAACATATCGATGCAGTACAGTCAAAATTTTCAAGTGTATCACAGATACAAACCATACACTGTATCGGGGATACTATCACCAAATATCCAGAACTTTTCAACGATAAGGTTGGCTGTATTCCAGGTGTTAAGGTATCTTTGCGCCTTCGTGAAAAAAGCAAACTAATCTTTCATAAAGCTAGAAATGTTCCATACGCCCTTCGTGGGAAATTTTATTATTTTTTACACTATGGATCACATTTTAATTTTCTCGTGGAAAATGATGTCATGACAGAAGAACAATGTCATAAGAAAAACTTTTTCTACGGTGGGAAATAGAGTACCTTTATAAAAGTAGACATTCAGTAATGTTTATTCTTATGCAAATAAAGTTTTCGTGACTGATAATCCTATTCAACGACAAAAGACAAATCAACAACACAAAAATTATTATCATTTATTGACAAAACTACAATTTAAATATTTTTTCCGGCGATTGTTAAACATCGTAGATTCATGTCATATTTAAAGGTTTATAAAATATTTAGTATTTTCCGTGCTAGTCAATGATGTCTTAGCTTATGATGTTGTTGATTCATTTCCAAATAAAAGTTGGAGACAGAGTAGACAACATTAAATTTTTCGGAAATGTATTTAATAAAAATAAAAATGGTTCAGACATAAAGTTCATAGATTTTCATGATGTTGAGCCTGCACAGAAATTTACCAGAAAATATTTCTACCAAAAAGGGATTACTTGAAAGCCAAAGAAAGAGAAACGAGAGATGATAGTACAGATATAATTTGGAAGGTGCTTTTTTATTTAGCTATTTATGTGTTTGGCAGTTACAGCCATTCTTGCTTAAAAGTTAAAATAATTAAAATTTTTATCTATTATATGCGCATATAACAGTTTTCAATTTAACAATAATTTTTTTCATTCATTTTGCTCTATGATACATCTCTTTTTAAAGCTAACGTAGCATATGTGATAATATGCTTTTCTTCTCTTATATTGGGGCATGCCCTATTCAGAAAGATAAAATCGTTTGAAGTTGTTAATAAGAACTTTAAAAATCTGGGGGAAATTTCAGAAGAATTACTAGTGTCTAATTCCCCAAGGATATATCTTACAAAAGGTTTTTTGATAATCAACTTTGTATTACTCTTAATATCTTCATCCCCCTATTTTTATGAATCAAAACATTCGGATCACGCGTGTGGATTACTTTCTTACCATATTTGGGCAAAATGTAAGAAAACGGTTTTCCTAAAATTATATGTATTTATTTCTACGTTATCTCTCGCTTTCGTGGCTTCATCTTTTATGAAAATAATATCAATTCTATACTGTGTCCTGTGTTTCCGCTGTTATGTTCTAGTGATTCGATTTATGAAACGAATCATGACTATTCAGAATTCAAAGAAATACTATAAATTTGGGCATAAATTCAGCCAAGAATATTTTGAGTTAATACAAGTTATATAAAAAAAAGTGCAACATGTCTTGTCTCTATCTTCTCTTTTCATACTAGTCATACCATTTATGCAAGCATTTATCACTTTTGGAAGAATTCTTTTAAATTCTGCACGAGAATTTACTCCCATTTTCCTGCTTGAGCATGCATGTTCACATATTCCAACAATTATTTTTATATTTGTGATCCCAGTTTATGCTTCTCGAATAACAAGAGAAATGAAGATCAATCAATTGTCATTTTATCGAATTTATCAGTTTATAGTGTTAATGAATGATAATAGAGCAAGTGTAAGAAGTCTACGAGCTTTAAAAATATTATATAAAATTACTCCAGTAACATTTACTGCTTATGGAATGGCAGAATTTTCTAGTTCTACTGTTCTTACCATACTGGGTACGTTTTTAACGTACGGCTTGCTCATTCTGAATGCAAATGCATAATTTTCATTTGAGAAAAAATGCAGTTAGTAACTTAAGAAGAAAAAGGAGGAATAAATTCAACAATATTTTAAGTAAGCGAAAACAATAATTTCTATAACAATGAAAAGTATAAAAATATTTTTCATCGAATTTGTTAAAATGTAATAATATTTTGAGAGAAATTTAGGTTGAGTAAACATAAGACACATTGTTTGATCACGGAAAAGTTTCTGGTTCATAGTTTTCCACTGTATTCAGTCTTTTGAGTATATAAATATTCCATTTTCTTTTTTTTTTAATCAATATATATAAAATACATAAATTTTTTGAAGAATAAACGGATGCAATTTTAAATTTTTTCTTGAAAGAAAGAAAAGTGTGTTAAAAGGTATGACTTGATACAAATCAAATATACATTAATTTGAATAAATAACAAGACTTGACGCAGAACAGAAATATCAATATTTACATAACTTTAAAAACGCTAATGCAAAAAATGTAAGAGCAGACTGCTGTTTCGGTAACGTAAAAAAGCGTACCCTCATGAGTGCAGGAATACATTGGCGTTTTTAATGTTGTGTAATTATTGATATACATTAATTTGCTAAATTACAAAGATTTTAGTTTCCCAGTTTTTACAATTTTATCTACCCTTTTTACACTTTAATTTCTACCTTTTAGTTTATCTTCACACAAAATTTGAAGATATAAAATTAGAAAACTATATCATAATGTTGATTGTCATGCTTAAAAAATTGATTCAAGTGTGTACCTTATTAAAAAATTACATTGAGTTCAATTCCAGAATGTCAAAGAAGTGCTTATAACATTGCAATTACAGCAGTTAGTTTAAAGGAAGCATTTCACCCATAATATTTAGGTTTTACATTTTTGCCCATTTAGGTATATGCATTTACCATACATAAATATTTTTGTTTGTTATAAATAACCGAAATTACTCAATATTTTAACCCGTTAAAGTAATGAATGTTTAATTTTTTACTTGCACAAAAATTCCAATGTAACATAGGTATTTTTAGAATGCATAATCTTTTCGGCTTCTCAACCTTTTTATTTGCATAAATACAGTAAAATTTATATGACTCTATAAACGTTTTTAAAATTTTATAATTTAATTCAGCATAGTACATAAATTTTTTCGTTTTGAATTGTAGTACCATTTTATAGTTTGAAATTATGATTTCTATTCTATCACTTTTTTGGTTTGTTAACAAAATACTTCAAGAGAAGTGAAAAGAAAGTTTAGACAATATTGTACTTTTAGTTAGCCGTTTGTTTAATTATATTGAATATGTCAGACGATTTATATTTGAATATGAGTCTATTTTGTGTAATAAAATTTAAAGAATTATTTAATGCCAGCTATTTATCATTATTTAATGACTGGCATGCGGTATCTTGTGAAATATTTGATCTAATCACATGTCAGAAAATGCAAATTTTCGATATACTTAGTCTTATATAAAAAACATTTTTTAAAATTCGAAATTTTTGCTATAAATCGAGATAAATTATCTTTTAAAACAATTTTCTTACTATATTTATATATAGGGTGTTTTTTTGGCCCCTTTTAAACTGGAAATTATGAAGCGGCTAGTGTAACATCACAGCGAGCTAAGTTTATTACAACAAGCATGCAAAATTCATCTATGGTTCAACAATTAGTTATTTAGGAAAGAAAAAAATAATGAAAATGAAAGAGAACAGGGATTGTTTGTGAGGAGCTCGAGAAGAAACTAAATCTCGGTTGTTCCATGAATTTTGAGTTGATTTTTTCTCTCATGAGTGTTGGTTGGGAAAATTGCTCTCCAACTTTCGGTGATTTGTAAACTATACGGTCTGTAAATTACAACACTCAAATTGAGTGCCGGAAATAGAAACAGTGTAAATACGAGTGAAATTAAATTGTACATTTATTTTTGTAAAAGGTTGAGTTATTTTGTTCGAAATACACTACAGAATTTTGAAAGTAGCCTATTTAGTACAACGAAGTAGCCTATTTAGTTACCTACATTAGACTGGAAATTTAACTGCGGCTAAAATATAATTTATATTCAACCACTGTATAGAATAATATTTGAAAAACGCCCAAACATGCATAGAGAAGAATGACAATAAAAATGTGTAGCCACAAGTCTGAAACTCAAAATGGATTGTTAATAGAAAATTCAAAAAAAAAAAAAAAAAAAAAAAAAAAACTTAACGTAAATTCAACAAAATTAGTAGGGATTCATCTTTTAGATTTTCACCTAATAGTATTACTTTCTCACTTTCTCTTTACTTGTGTGAAATATTTGAAGGCTTGGAGAATGTTGACCAAGTTGGTCAGTGATTTAAAAATGGGACAGAACTAATACAAAAACAGCTTACTCATGTGTTTGAATATTGGTAGTACGTAAATATTAATAGCTTTTATTTTTATGTTCGCTTAAATACGATTTGAAACGCAAATACATTGATAATAGAAAATTATATATATACACTGCTCGACATTGAAAATGCAACACCAAGAAGGAATGATAATAACGGAATAAAATTTGTTGGACACATACATTATAGTAGGAAGAACAATTGATTAAAATTTCAGGAAATTTGGAGTAATATGTACTGAGAAAACAGTACATAAAGCAGCGACCTCTGTAAGCATTAACAGCATATATCTACCTAGGCATTGAATCGAACAGCGATTAGATGACATGTACGTGTAGAGCACTTCATGAAGTTTTAACACGTTGCCACAATTCATCGATCGAAGTTACTGGTGAGTGGTGGGGGCCAGTCGCTTTTCAATGATTAAACTGTCATTTTCATTGGTGCGAGATCAGGAGAACACGCTGGCCAGAGCAACAGTCGAACACATTCGGCATCAATGAAGGTCCGGATAATATGGACAACTTGCGATCGTGCATTGTCCTGCTTAAATGTTGCGCTTCGGAGGCCTTGAACATAGGGCAGAGCTATGGGCTTTAACTCATCAGAAATGTAATGGCTGGTATTCAGAGTGGCGGGAATGAAAACAAGAGGTGACCGGGACGTGTATCCAATGGTACAACATAACATCAATCCAGGTGGTGACATTAATGTGTGATCAACGATAAACCTGGACGCAGGAATGGCGTGAAGTCACTTTTCAGACAAATCACAATCCTGTTTACAGCATCGAGACTGCCTTATCCGCACTTAAGGGCATTATGAATAATGTGCATTGCCAGCTGGGATTCGACATCATCCTACTGTCCATCATTTGCAATGATGTTATTGGTTCCCATTGGATACACGTCTCGATTACTTCATGTTCGTATTCCTGGCACTCTGAACAGCGGCCATTAAATTTCTGATGACTTAAGACCCGCCCCTCTGTCCTGTATTTGAGACCTCCGTAGCACAAAATTTAATGAAGATAATGCACGACCGCAAGTTGTTTGTATTGTCCGGACCTTCTTTGATACAGAATGTGTTCGACTGTTGCTCTGGCCAGCTCGTTCTCCTGATCTCGCACCAATGCAAATGACTGTTTAATCTTTGAAAAGCGACTGGCCCCCACCACTCGGCAGTAACTTTGATCGATGAATTGTGGCATCGTGTTGAAGCTTCATGAAGTGCTCTACCCGTACATGTCATCTAATTGCTGTTCGATTCAATGCCTACGCAGATATGTGCTGTTATTGCTCACAGAGGTCGCTGCTTTATGTGCTGTTTTCTCAGTACATATTACTCCAAATTTACTGAAATTTTAATCAATTGTTCTTCCTACTATAATGTATGTGTCCAACAAATTTCATTCGGTAATTATCATTCCTTCTTGGTGTTTCATTTTCAGTGTCGAGCAGTATGTATAAAAGAAAAAATAAAGAAACTTAAGGTAAATTCAATAAAATTATTAGGTTTTTTTGTCAAATCGTCAGGTAAATCGTCAGATTTATCTTTCATCCTTTCACCTTATACTATTATTTTCTCATTACTTGCGTGAAATATTTAAAAGTTTAGAGAATGTTGATCAAGTTGATCAGTGATGTGAAAATGAACAGAACAGAAAACCGCCACTGGGAAGCCACCAACCTTTCGGTTTAGAGTGTGTACCTTCAAGCAGGGCCCCAGGGCTAATCCTATGTAGGGTCGCACGAGCCAAACCCCTATCATCCAGTTATTTCACAACCCCAGCAGCAGGCCCGGGAACCAGCAGAAAAAGACCCCACCTTAAATTTAAAAATCTTTCATGATTACAAAATATTAATAGCATTTAATTTTTATGATCGCGTTACTTTCTATCATTATTTACAAAAATATTGGATTACAGCATTAAGGTTTTTTGTAGATCAAATACATAAATAGCTTGATTTTCTTATTGCTTTAAAATCGGGGTATATTATTAAAAAAAAATCTGGAGTGACTCCACTCGACTTTCCGAACATTGAGTAATTAACAGTTTTGTAGATAAAGTAAAGAAAGAGGAGTTGTTAAAAAACAAAAGAGATAAAACCATAATAAAGTGTTTGAGTATGTTTCTCCATATATTACACGATGTTTTATTTAACGCTACTGAACTTTGAGCCCATAGATCATAATGATAAAGAATTTTTGTTGTATCCCTGTAAAAAACCTATAAATGCTAGATTCACCAAAATGCTTATAGTTAGTGCAACAGTGATTCATAATATTCATATAAATTTTCAGCTCAATTGAATAAGGCATTTAGATGCTATTGCACTTTTAACTAGTGCGTTGTGGCCACCACATGACTTTCTCGAGGGCGGATTCCCCCCCCCCCCAGAGGGGGAGGCGAAGCTCCTACACATACAAAAAAATTTTTCCCAGTCGACTATCTCTATTATAAATAATTCTGGTAAATTTGATAATGATTATTAAAAAATAATTTTCTTTATGCACATTTATACAACTATACCACCATGTTAAAAATTTAGAAAAAGCGGGATGGCAACGCAACCTGTAAGACAATTTTTACCAAAACTTGATAGGCACTAATTTATGTCAAGGTTTAACTACATACCAATTTGTATGAAATTATGTGGAGTATTTCCTGAGATACAGTTGCCGCACAAGTTTGTCACACCCACGCAGAGACTGACAGACAAACAGACAGACATTTTCTAAAAATGGTCAAATCATGTTCTACAACTCTCAAAACGTGTAAATCCATCAAAAACCCGAGGTCGAAAATTTTTACGAATCCAATACTTTCTTCTATTGAATGTAGAAGAAATTAAAATTTGGTCCCATAGGCCATAATGATAAAGAATTTTTCTTTGTGTCCCTGTAAAAAAACTGTAAGTGCTAAATTCACTAAAATCTATACAGTTCGTGCAACTGTGACCTATAACATGTGTAAAAATTTTTTGTTCAGATTAAATAAGCGTTTAGCCGCTATCGCACTTTTAAAAATGTGGCCCCATAGGCCATAATGATAAAGAATTTTTCTTTGTGCCCCTGTAAAAAAAACTGTAAGTGCCAGATTCTCCAAACTCTATACAGATTGAGTAACTGTGACCTATAATATGCGTATAAATTTTTTGCTCAATTGAAGAAGGCGTTTAGATGCTATCGCACTTTTCAGATTTTGGTCCCATAGACCATAATGATAAAGAATTTTTCTTTGTGTCCATGTAAAAAAACTATAAGTGCTAGATTCACCAAAATCTATAGGGTTCATACTATGGTGACTTACAATATACGCACCAAGTTTCAGCTTATTCGAACAAAGCGTTTAGACGCTAGCGTGTTCACTCACAGACATACACACATACACACATACATACGCACATACACACACACATACATACATCATCGTAAAAATAGTGAAAACGGACTTAGGGGACCTCGAAACGTATAGAAACATCAAAATCTCGAATTCGGATTTTTGACATGATTACAATACTTTCCTCACTATAGTGTTCGGAAAGTAATAATAAATCAAAAGAAAAAGAAATACAAAGAGCTTTTTAAATTAAAAATGATTACTGGACCATTTATATAAATCTGATAAAGAGATACATAAATACTTGAATAAGATATTTTAAATAGATAGAATTATAGTTTATCGTATTTTACACATTAATTATAAAAAAGAATCAGAATTTGTGTACTTTATAATCTTTCGGTTATACTCTTTCTATACTTTTAATCATAAGTGTATTTAGACATCGACTGAAAAACAGAAATATTTACCAAACTTTTAATACCCTATAAAATACCTTTTAATACCCTATAGTATACGCCTATAGTTGTAATTCTTATACACACACTACAGCGTGCGTTCGTCAAATGGACGCAAGTTTTACAGTGTTGAAATATCGCCAAATTTGTATGAAAAATAAAGCAGCCAAGTATAAATTAATGCAAAGTTTGATTAAAAAAATATTCTTAAAACTCTTTTCATAAAAGCTACTTTTGTTCTTTCATTGATTAACTTAAGCTATCTTTTTTATTAAGGATATTTATGCACATAAGAGTTAAATTTGGTGATGATCCTTTAAAAGTATCTACATTTGTTTTAAAATTGAGAGGCTCGGTGCAAGAAAGGGCCAAGCCACATTTTAGGTGAATTAAATCCAACACTGAAATACATTGCTCATTAATGTAAAAGACTTGTAAAGTGTTATTTATTGGGCTTGTAAAGTCACTAGGTGGCTGTTATATATAAAAGGATTCGTTTTTGTCCCAAATGTTTAGTCCACCAGCGACCGAGAGGTTCTGTCCTTAAAAGCTTGTAAAAGTAAGGTGCAGAGTTCGATCCTAGTTCGCAGTCGTCGGCCTTACCTTTCGGTGTTTTCCGTAGCTTTCTCTGAAATTTGCGTAAATGAGACCTAGGACCTCTTAGAAAGACCCCCATGGTGGACATTCCCCCTCAGGCCTAGGATCCCAGTACAGTCAATCAACCTTAATACTAACACTATACCCCATCACCCCAAATATTTATGAAAAATTTTGTGGGAGAAAATAATAAATAAATAATACTAATACCATTAAAGTCATATTGTTATTTTGAATACCTTATAATGTCACTAAGACACTGGTAAAAACTTTACGTTATTTTGATTTAAGTATTTGATCTAGCTTTCAAACCGATATATCTAAGAAATTCACTTATGGGGCTTAGCCCCGACCGCCTGACCTCTTCACTTACACATTACTGAGATAGCTATGTTCATTTTCAATCGCTGATAGGACCTATCAATTGTAAACGGAGAATTTTGGATTCATATCCAAACTGCGTTCGTTAGCCTAATTAATTGGGGTTTTTCGTGGTTTACTTCGAAATTCACGAGAATACCGGCTAGGACTCCGTTGAAAGACCATCACGGAGGACATTTCACCTAATCTTAGGACCATTGTGTAGTTGGCTAGCTTTAACCCACACACCAATAAAAACTTATATCACTGATATAAAAATAAATACATAGCTTATTAAGGGCCTTATTCACCAACTTCTTAACACTCGGATTAAACCATGGATCAGCATATCCGAGAATTAAAGTAGCCGGTGAACAGCGGATTTGGTTGATCCGTAGAACAGAGGTTCACTTTCTGCTTGGCGAACTTCCGTAGCGAGAAACATCCTTGTAAACATAACTTAACAATTCTATTATGACGCAGTATGGAGAGATTTGATTGGTTCATTTGTTTTTTATTGATTTGAGTGTATTTTACATTGCACTAGAGCTACATTATGGGTAATTGGGCTATATTTAATTGGTTCATTTGTTTTGAGTATATTTTACGTTGCACTAGAGCTACATTAAAGGAAATTAGGCGATATTTGATTGGTTCATTTGTTTTTTATTGATTTGAGTGTATTTTACATTGCACTAGAGCTACATTATGGGTAAGTAGGCTATATTTAATTGGTTCATTTGTTTTGAGTATATTTTACGTTGCACTAGAGCTACATTATGGGAAATTAGGCGATATTTGATTGGTTCATTTGTTTCGAGCGCATTGTACGTTGCACTAGAGCTACATTATGGGAAATTTTGGTCTTAACATGCGCGATAGTGATTGCTGCGGAGCCGAGTTACGTGCGTTTTCAGATTCATGCACAGCGAGGTAGGGGTGTCCAGTGATGTTATTTTGGTTTTAACATGCGCGAGAGTAATTGCCGCGGAGCCGCGTTACGTGCGTTTTCAGATTCATAGCTTTATACAGACATGTTTCTTTGTTGGTTCATATACCTTAGGGGTATGTCCCAGTTCATCCTCCGTCGTTACAGTGGCCGGATCCGTGAACTTTTAAAACAGAGAAGCTTTAAATTGCTACAATTAACTAATTATGCATGTATTTTTTTTCATTTTTAATTAATAAGCACTAAAAATAAAATTTGAATATTAAATAGTTTACTTTCTATAATTTTTTAAAAAAATTATAATAATGCGAATAAAGTAAACGTTGTCTGTAGAAAATGAGGATATTTGGTTGCCGTACTCATTGCCCACAACATAGCACTAGTTCGACGTAAAACTCACTCACTCAATCACTTGTTGGTCAAGTTTATGAAAATTAGGGAATTTTCCCCTCCGCTGAAATGTAAGTGTTAATGAAAAATTCGAAACGATATGTGTCTGGAACTTGAAAATATATTTTTTTATTTTATTTGTATATTATCATAATTTTTATACCGATGTGTTTCGATTCATTTGAATGTGGTTTTAGAATCCTCGAATGTTACGAATTAACTGATCGCGAAGTGAAATATTTGATATGTGATTTACGTATTATGGAGTCAACAGAAATTTCAAAATGGAAAAAAAAAAATAAATAAATAAATAAATAAAATTCATGTTGCATATATTGTAAGTTTTCATGCTTTTTTAATTACTTTTAAAGTTATATTTTTTTCTGAATTTTCATTTATTTAATTACATTTATTGTGTTGTTGAAATTAATTTGCTCTTAAAACTTCGATGACAAAACGTGCATTTTGTTAAGTATTTGCTTATTTATTAAAATATTGTAGTTAAAAAGTTAATTAACCATAGCTATTTTATGAAATTTCTTCGATAATTTTATTTAATTACGTTAAATAGTCGTCTGCATTAATATTTCTTTCATTTCGAACGTAAACAAACGTTTTGTAAGGTTGCCATAAGATAAATTCATTTCCTTGGTTCGTTGGCGCACGGATAATATCGCCAAAATGTAAACAAACAGCAGTGAACCTCTGTTCTACAGATCTGCCACGGATTTTTGTTGGAGAATACTGATTTTTGTATGATCGAACGATTACCACTGATCCGAGGTTTAATCCGAGTGTTAAGAAGTTGGTGAATAAGGCCCTAAGATTTTTACATTATAATAAATGAAAAACAAATAAATAAATAAATAACGAAGGGAAAGTTTAAATAAAAAATAATGATAATTCAAATGGGTTCTATTTAAATGTATATATTAATGAGAAAAATCAAGATTTTTTTATATCCTCAATATTTAACCACTTACCTGCCGACGAAAATTTAAGAAATTTGCTTCCCAATGCCATCGTTCTCACTAAACTCTAAAATGAGTAAAACTTTTAGAAAACACTGTAAAGATCACTTCCAAGGTTATTTTATTACATTGTCAAATCGTGTCAGTATCACTGGCGAGAAACTGTACCTGAGTGACCGTAGCATAACTTGTAAGATCAGTTGCAGCTGGTATCATTTCTCTGCATAGTTGTGGCAAATAGGCTGCCTCATTATTGCTGTGTATTATAGCAAAAAAAAAAAAAAAAAAAAAAAAAAAGAAAAAAAGAAGAAGAAATCAGATCGTTATATTTTATTTAAAAACAATTACTGCTTTGAATGAGTTTAAATAGATTTCCCATGTGTAACATAAAATTAAAATTTTTATAAATCTTTTTAAATTTTCTGCATATAAATTGTACATATAATATTTTAACTAATAATATTTTAAATATTTTAAACCTTTCATCACACATAATCATTTTTCTTATCAGAAACGCTATTAGAGATAAGATAATTTAAAATGTCATCCGTATATATAGAAAAACTCTCGTAACCAAATGAGCAATTATTTATAATTATTTTCAAAATTCAATTTATACAATAATCAGAACTGCGCAGTGTAAATATATCTTAATGATTTATACATTAAGAAGAAATCAACATCTTATTATATTCTTTATATTTAATAGAGGACAATAATGCGAAATCAAGAAAGGATAATAATATTGTTCCATAATGATACTAAATTTATATGACTTAAGAAGGATTACAAGTGAAGCATGGAATAAAAGTGAAATAAGTTTAAAATAAATGCAATATGTAACATAATTTTATGTTACACATAGGTTACATAAGTTGAAAATATGTGTGACCTGAGAAGGATTATAAGTGAAGCGTGGAGTAGAAAGTAATTGTAATGTAATCAGATTATTATATTTTATTTAAAAACAACTATTGCTTTAAAATAATAATAATAATAAAAAAATTCCATGTGTAACATAAAATTAAAAATTGATAAATATTTTTTAAAGGCTCTACGTATAATTTTACACATAAAATATTTTAAGCAACATTTTTTTTTACAAGTTTTTAAACCTTTCATGACATATGGTCATTTCCCTGATGATAAATACTATTGGAGATCAGGCATTTAAAAATGTTCTACTATATGTAGAAGAACTTGCGTATCCAAATGGACAATTACGTATAATTATTTTTCAAATGTAATTTATGAAACAGTCAAAAAAGTGAAACGTAAATATCAATAAAATATATGACTATATGAATAAATAATAATCCATTTATTACATAATCGAATTTTTTAAAAATGTCTTCCTGAAACAAATAACAAATCGATTCTACAATAATCGTTATCTTTTCTGCCAATGTATTATTTAAAATTTAGTCGAATGGTTACTCAAATATCATCTGTTCATTTTATAGCTATAAACTAATAAAATATTCAGTATTTTTTACTTATTAATCAATGAATTCCTAGTTCATAATGACATTGATTGTCAGACAAACAAAATGTAAATGAATAGAGAGAAGCTGTATATTTTCCCATAAATATTGTATTGAATGAAAGCTAGAGACAAAAAGACTTTCAGTATGTTAAAGGTATGTAGTATTCCACCAGAAAATAAACCTACACAAAAATTATTATTAAAAAGGAAACCAAGAGAAAAAGAAATCAGAGATGATAGTTTAGAAATAATTTGGAGAGTGCTTTACTGGTTAGGTATTGAAGTATTTGACTCTTGTAACCATTATTGCTTGCTTTTTAGAGTAATTAAAAACTTTTATGCACTATGGATGCATGTAATTATTTTCCTTTTAATTACTGTCTTTACCATTCATTGGCTGGTGGACACATCTGGATTCAAAACAAATTTAGCATTTGTAATGTTGTGTTGCTTTTCGCTTGCTTTGTGGTATATATTATACAGAAGGAGAAAATCATTGCAAAATATTAATAAGAAATTTAAGGATTTGGAGAAAATTTCAAAACAATCATCTGCGTATAATTCCCCTAAACCATGTATTATAAAAGGTTTACTGATGACTAATTTTTTATTACTTTTAATGCCAGCCATCATATATTTACGAGAATCTAAACATGCAGATCGGGTATGTGTATTACTTTTTTATCATACGCGGACAAAATGTATGAATACATTTTTTTCAAAGCTGTATGTATTTATTATTCGGTTGTCTTGTAATTTCATGGCTTCGTCTTTTGCAAATTTAGTATCTATTCTATACTGTGCGTTATGCTATCGCTGCTCGGTGTTAATAATTCGTTTTAGGAAAAGAATTGAAATTATTCAAAATTCAAAAAAATACTATAAGTTTGAAAATAAACTAGGTCAAGAATACTTTGAGTTAGTACAAGTTATAAAAACAGTGCAGTCTGTCTTATCTCTACCCTCTCTTTTTATTCTAATCATATCATTTTCACAAGCATTTATCACTTTTGCAAGAATTTTGTTAAATCCCGTACAAGAATGTACGCTTTTCTTTATGCTTGAACATGTATGCTTACGTATACCAACAGGTATTTTTACATTTGTGATTCCAGTTTTTGCTTCTCGAATAACTAGAGAAATGAACATTAACAAAAGGTTTTTTCAGCGAATTTATTGTTTAATCACATTTCTGAATGATGAAAGAGCGAGTGTGAAGAATCAAGAAGTGTTAGAGACATTGTATGGTATAACACCAGTGACATTTTCTGCTTATCAAATGGTAAAATTTTCTGGTTCTACTGTCCTTACTGTTCTGGGTTCTCTTTTAACATACAGCTTACTCATTCTGAATATAAATGCATAAACTGTTTTTCATATGAGGGAGAAGTGCAATTGTAAGAGAAGAAAACAAGAATAAAAATCAAAGACGAATCATTTTTCTTTTACTTGAGTAAGATATGTCGTTAGTTAAAATACAAAAGAAGAGCAAAGAAATCAAATTTGAATGAAACTAAAACAATATATTTTACAAAATGAAACAAAATCAAAATATTATTTTATTCAAATAGATAATGTGCTGTTGCAAATCCAAGCTGGTTAGCGATTGGGCTAAACCATATCCATGAAACTATGAAAAGTCAAAATGTCAAATTCAGAAATATGAGTCCGCAAACAAATTCTCGTTCCAAGTCACAAGCATTAAAGAAGATACTCTAGGGTGAACTGAATGATATAACATTTTTTGCAAAAAAAAAAAAAAAAAAAAAAGGTCTTACTTCTTTGATCATATTTAAGAGATTTCAGGTTTAAACTCAAGAGTCTTGACAATGTAGCCTGCTGGACATGACCACCCTTTTGAGGGTGGTCAAGTTGTGTTGCCGGGTGTAATAACACCACCCGGCTGCTTGCAACCGTACAAGCAATGTGCTGAAGGAAACCGCGAAGAA
Source organism: Salticus scenicus (assembly GCA_963930645.1). NCBI lineage: Eukaryota > Metazoa > Arthropoda > Arachnida > Araneae > Salticidae > Salticus > Salticus scenicus. Next base: position 352,449,339 of record OZ005652.1, read on the forward strand.
GAGACAACGGTAGATTTAAATCTTCAGTAGATCTCCAAAAAGGTCAAAGTGATAAAGGATAAGGCCATTTAAGTTACCTCCTTAGCCAGTCTATCATTTATTTATAAGAGCTAAGAAACTTTTGAGTGATATCTACGAAAAATTTTCCGATTGAATTACTTTCAGAAACATTGTTTGACACCTTAAAATTTAAGAAATAATATATTTTTTATTAAAAAGCATTGTTTTATCAAAGAAAATTGTTTGATTGTTTCACTAAATGGAAAGTTTGTTAAATGCCTTATTTTTAAGGTATTTAATAAGATGTTATTGTACTGTATTATGATTTTTTTTAATGTAAATACAATTCCTCTTTTAATAGTTGTTTTCGGAATAAACAAATGCAGTTTTTTTTTTTTTTTTTTTTTGTTTATCTTACTTCCACTGAAATTTAGCACAAGCAGAAAGCATGTTTAAAATAGTGTAGGATTTTTTTAAAAATTGTTTTCGTTAAAAATTAGCGAATAATATTAGCTGCTCAATTTTTAAAATGCTACTTATTCTTTCTAAATTATAAACATATTATCTGTTACCTTTATTTTCGAAGTTAAATAATAATTATTTTAATTTCAGTCAATATAAAATTTATTATGTGGAGTAAATAATTATACACGTTTATTTAGATAGAATTAAATTTTATTTTTATCAAGATTGTCAAGGAAGGTTCGCGATATTTCGTTTCCGGCGTTTGTATTTGTCAGTGCTATCTTGATATCATTTTTGGAGGTTCAGTTTAGTAATTTTATCAAATTTTAATTTTAACTTTTTTATATAAAATTCAAAATCTTAAAGGATTTAATTACTTTGCCTTTCACCTTATGATTTTCAAATTTTATTTACATTTCTGTTTGGGTTTTAATTTTTGGGTAATAAAGAAATTCAAATATAATATAGAGATTTTTTTAAATAATATTATGTATTGCCTACTGACTTTTAAATTTTTGTATGCAGTAAAATTTAAATAATTTCTCAGAAAATGATTTGAAAGATTAAAAAAAAGAAACTTATTTTTAATGCAGGATCTAATTTGCCTTAGAACACTTCACTATTAAAAATGGTTTCTCAAAAATGAGCGAAATTGTCTCAAAATAGCTCCGAAACAATATATACTTAAATTTGACAACCCATGTACTCATTTTTGAGTATATTGACATGCTCAAAAATGGGGCTGACTACTAAGAATCCCAATATCCCACTTTTAAGCATGTCAATGTACTCAAAAATGAGTACATGGGTTGTCAAATTTAAGTATATATTGTTTTGGAGCAATTTTGAGTCAATTTTGCTCATTTTTGAGAATTCATTTTTAACAGTGCTTTAAGTATTATGAAATTTATTAAAACTAGTCGCTTTCGGCGACCACCTGGTTTGAAATCCCTTTAAAATATGACTGTATTAAATTCCTGCGCAGTAGTGTGTCTGGTGCCTCTGTCGTTTAAAACATATGATAGCTAGCTTGATAAAAGTGCAAACACTTTTGAAAATTCTGACTGTTGGAAATTCTCGCTCGGTGTCATCTGCGGCCCACTCTTCGAGTTTTATGATCTAAATCAGCTTGGTAGCTCACCATGCAAACGACCATTGGAAATTTTGACCTTAGCAATCTCCCGTTCGGTGGCGACTATGGCGCACTCATCTGTTCCCTCCATTTAAATCAGCCTGTCCGCTCACCGCGTAAAACACTTAGAAAATTCTAACCGCAGCAAACGCCCGCTCGACTTCACTCACCCTCATCTGCCCCCCCCCCCCTAGTAAATTTAAAATTACTAAAGTATGCGTAATAAATTCCTCACTCACAAAAACCTTAAAAGAAAAAAAAAATTCAAGGCGTAGCTATATTTCATTTTCTAAAAATAATTTGCCCCCTCTTCTCTCATCTTATCCCTGTAAATTTTACACTTTTGGAAATATTCGCAATAGATTCTAAATAGATAAATGATTATATCGACTAAACGGTGCCCCTAAACAGCTTATACTTAAAAAGCATGCACAATTGATTCCTCCCCACTCTCTCTCTCTCTCTCTCTCTCTCAAAAAAAAAAAAAAAAAAAAAAAAGAAAACCTAATATCCCGAGTTTTTACCCCCCCCCCCCTTTCTCATCTGCCACTCTAATGATTTTATACTTTCGAAAGTATGTGCAACCGATTCCTTACCCTCATGAGCCTAAAACTAAGAATTATGTAAACCGCAGCACCATTTTATAATTTTTATTTACCACCTTTATCTGTCCCTATAACTTCATTACAATCCCTCATAATTTATTTCAAAAGTACGCATTATCAATTTCTAACCCCAAAAACCTAAATTACGAGTTTTCAAAGCTATTGCTCTGTTTTCTAATTTTTTAATCTTTTAGTGAATTTCATAGCCCCCCCTTTATATTGTATTTTTACATTTTCAAAAGAAGGCATAATCGTTCCTTTATCCTTCAAAATCACTGCTTTTCATGACTCTAGGTGGATTTAAAATTTTTAAATTTATATCGGCTAACAGGTGACGTTATTGTACTGAAACTTTATTTTTCGGTGTATATCGGCTGAAAGGTGACGCTGTAATGTTATAATTTCATACTATTTCGAATGTGTGCGCAATCGATTACTCACCTTAAGAATCCAATATCCCGAATTTTCAAGCCCATACCTTAATTTTATAATTTTTAAATATTCCCCCCACCCTAATTTGTCCCTTTTAATAATTTTATATTTCCAAATTATGCGCAATCACTTCCTTGGCCTTAAAAACCTTTCAACAGGAATTTTCAAGACTGTAGCCCTATTTTATAATATTTAAATTTTTGGTACCCACACCTGCTCCCTAATAATTTTACACATTCTAAAGTATGCGTAATCGATTTCTGACTCCACAAAACCTTGTTACTTGAATTTTCAAGGTCGCATCAGTAACAACAGCTTAAATTTCGGATGAATATCAGCCGGGAGGTAGCATTGGTCTGCTCAAAAGAAAATACAGGGTGCCAAAAAAAGTCAGTCCCGACTCTTTTAAAAATTAACGGCTGCAGTTATGGTCATAAAAGTGGTATGTAGTCATAGTAAAGTGGCCATGCACTACGCGATTTAACCACCTACAGTGCCACCTGGTGGAAAACAGTGGAGTTTACGTTTCTATCTCGGAAACGGTTCACGATAGGGGAAAAAAGTGAATTGTAAAATTGTAGAGCATCATCGATTTAGTAGGAAAAGTCAGTTTAGACATTAATGCTAAAAATAGAAAGCTTAAATCGTGCGTTTTTTTTTCAGTTTCCTGTTTTGTGCACACTTGAACGACATTGCATACGTTGTAGCATAGCAGATGACATTTATGCTATGTAAAATTCAAAGTATGGTTCTTGTAAGCGATTACATCGATTAACGCATAGACGTTTTAAACCGACTTCATAAAGTAAGAGGTTCTTAATGCAAACCATGTTTCTCGTTGTTGTTGTTGTTGTTGAAATGTGTTAGCTTATAACTTCGTAAGAGATGTTTTACTTTTGATACTTTTTGTTGTTGTCGTAAAGATCTTGGCCTGAAATGGGTTTCATTATGATTTCATTAAGATATAAATAAACAAATTACAGAATACCCACAAAAGTGTGTTCTCACTATAACTGCTGAACGCATGCAGCTACACTGGTAAAAGTAATATGTAAGTACAGATGTTGAAAATTCTGTTCGTCAGCTGCAATGCATAGTTTGTTTTTTGTTTGAACATTACGCTGCGCAATTTTGAGCACAGCGAGTGACACGTATTCACTGTAAAGTTCAATGTTCAGTACACTGGTAAAAGCAGTATGTAAGTATCGATGTTGAAACTTCTGTCCGTCAGCTGCAATGCATATTTTGCTCTTTGTTTGAACATTACGCTGCGCAATTTTGAGCACAGCGAGTGACACGTATTCACTGTAAAGTTTAATATACATGCCTAACAGAATTTTTGGTTACGAATACAGCGTATCGTGTTCTTTACATTTCTAAAGCGTTTTTAATTTAACGTATGTTCATTCAATAGATAGTTTTTTTCTCACTGTAATGGAATGGAACTGTAAATTGCTTCTAAAAGTATAAAATAATTTCCTTCGTTAAACAACCAGATTCATTACAATTAATCGTAACTTTTGAAGTCGGCGCAAAATTAAATAAAAATTGATACCTTTATTCAATACAAAAATCAAATTCTATTCAAAATACACATGTCACATTGTCACATGCAAAACGCAGCCGAAAACTACTTTGATTCAAGAAAACAAATAAGATTTCGTAAACAGCAAAAGTTGGCGAAGCTGCTGGTATCTGGCGTCCTTGGTGAAATTAAAATTGCAAAATTATCTGGCAAACATATTTAATTTCTTTGAAATATCACGGTTATTTTAATAAGGTATATAATAGGAACAATCAAGAATAGGAAACAATACTTCGTACGATATATATTATGAAAATATACATCTTGAGTGTATATTTTTGCAATACGTTTTGATCGCCAAATCCAAAAGCCACTAAGGATGATAGTTATCAAATTTATACCAAATTTGCAAAGGAAACACTAACTTTATTGAAACATAAATACCGAATTTCGAAGAATGTTCACTGTTCTATGTAGATGCTACTAATGGACCAATTGTATACAGTGATAAAATAATAAAGGAAACATGAAAATATATCATTCGAGACAACAGCATTTGTAGCTACTGATCTAAAAACAAATCTTTAAAAACTAATTAAATTTTATTTAACTTTGCGCCGACTTGAATAGTTGTTTGAATAGTAGTTCCAGTTTTATTTTTTTACAAAAAGATTTTATATTCCATCCAATCATTTTTAAATGACATCTTGACCAATAAAAAGTAGTGAAAATACGTCAAAGATACCCTCTCGTGTGTATTTGTTGGGAAGGCCCATCCATATACGCACATAAAACATTCTAAAAGCATTTTTTACTTTCTTTAATTATGAAACGTAAAGATATCGCAATATTTTCCCATTTCGCGTATTTTATAGACAGAAGCCTCATCGCGCATGCGCATGCACAAGCGTTTTCTACCAATAAAAATGGGCGATAAATGTAATTTTGAGTAGAGTGAAGGCGTAAACCCCCACCAAGTGTCAGCCAATTACGCACAGTCGTTTCCATCTGAAAAACGGGCAAAAATAAAGGGTTCTAGAGACGCTCTTTTTATCCCCACCCTCCCTACACACACATAAAATATTCTGAAGAAATTTTTGGCTTCCTTTATATTTGAAATGTAAAGATATCACAATATTTTCCATTTATTGATACAAGACTTATTTCGCATGCTCAAAACATTTCTGCCCACGTATAATTAAATTAATTAGAATTTCAAAATAGTCGATACATGTAATTTTGAGAGAAAGCGCAAATCCCTGCCATGTGCCATAAGGGCATTCAAGAGATTTCTCTTCTACACACATACACAGAAAATAGCCTGACCTGAAAGCTTTTATGGCTTTCTTGCTGTTTGAAACATAAAGATATTGCAATAAAAAGAAAAAAAAACACGTTTTGTTGATAAAATATTTACTGTGAATACACAATTATGCCCATATCTCTAAATCTATTTAAATATTTCAAATGTTCGATAGATATAAATTTAAGTTGGGTACAGGCTTAAGCCTCTACCAGGTTTCATTGAATTCTGTTCATCTGTTTTTCTGTGATATCCGGACAAAAAAAAAAAAAAAAAAAAGGTTCTAAATACCACTCTCTCTCTTCCCCACGCATAGAGAAAATATTCTGTTTTCGTTTTTTTATAATTGCTTTCTTTTTTTTTTTTTTGCCTTCTTGATGTCTAATACATACTGATATCGCAAATGTTTTACCAATCTACGTGTTTTATTAAGGAAATCTTTACTATACATGCGCAAGCGATTTTTATCTAGATCTCTAACTCTAATTAAAATTTTGAAGTATTCGACAGATATAATTTTAAGTTGGGTACAGATCTAAATCTTTGCTATGTGCCATTGAATTCCGTTTCTTCGTTTTCATGATAAACGGACGAAGAAAGAACGTTCTAGAGACTCCCTTTCCTTATACCCCACTGCACAAAAATATTATGAAAGCTAAAACATTATTTATTTATTTATTTTTGCCTTTCTTGATGTCTGAAATGTAAATATATAGCACATAGTTTACCATTCTATGCCTTTGAAACTTCCTCCAAATGTCATTAAATTCCGTTTCGTTTTCGTATGATACCCAGATGAATAAAAAAAGTTCTAGGTATATTCTCTTTTCACCCCCTCAACATAAAACCGTCTGAAAGATTTTTTGGCTTTCATAACGTTTGTAACATAAATATATTACCTTTTTTTAAAAACTATTATGCGAGTTTTATAGGGAAAAGCTTTACTGACCATGAGCAAGAGTTTTTTTGCCTATATATATAAATCTAATTAAAGTTTTCAAGTATTCCATAGAAAACATTTTAGGTTGTATACCGGCATAAACTTCCACGAAGGGCCATTGGATTCCCTCTAGCCGTTTTCATGTAATGCCTAGGTGCCAAAATAAATAAATAAATAATAATAATAAATAAATAAATAAAATAAACAAATAAATAAATAACTAATAAAAAAAAATCTAGAACAGTCTTTCCCATTTCCTGCCTCATACAGAAAATATTCTGAAGACCCTTATTTACTTCCTTGATGTCTCAAGCGTAGATATCACAAAATGTTTTTCATTTCACACGTTTTATTGAGAAAAGCCTTATTATGCATGCACAAGCGTTTTTTCTCATATTTCTAAATAATATATATATATTAAGTGTTTGATATCTATATATTAATAGGCAAGCATAAAATTTGTAGTCCCTTTTTAACATATTAATTATGGGAGTAGAGGGTTGAAAATGGAATCATTCGAAAGGTATGGTTAGCCGGAAGGTGCGAATACAAATATTATTTTCTTACGATGTCAAGAAGGTATTTAAAAATACTTTTATTTTTTATGCATTTCCCCCCATTTTTCCCTTTTATACACGTATTCCTTTACATTAAAAAATACCTAAAAGTGGAAAGTTGTTAAATCTGGCAATTTCATAAAACTCAAATAAAACCATAGACACAGTAATTTGTATAGCATCCTTATACGCAAGCGAAGTGATGACGTCACTGGCCGTCCGTGGAACCACACCTTTCCTACGTTCATCGTCCATTGGATTTTTTTGTAAAAAAATATTAAAAATTATCTCCCGATTTTAATTCCCATATTTGGGTATAGTTATATATAAGTTACTGTCTACATGTGTCAGATTGAGTTATTTTTGCTGTAAAATTGATAAAATTTTAATTTAAAATTTCAAAAACTGTGGAAAAAAAATGGCAAACTTCCAGGTTCGAATGTAAGCATAAACGTTTAGTTTTAGTTAAAGGACGAAATAGGGCGTGTTCAGTAGAGCGCCCGATCCACGACCGGTCGAAAGATTCCGAGCCAAAGCGTTCAGTGGTGTCGACCGATCGAGAGCGATCCAGAGTCACATCGTTCAGTGGAATGGACCGATCTCGACCGGTCGTGGATCAGAAAGCCCAGAAAAATTTCTTGATCCATTGGGTCACGTGATGGATCAAATGCGCAATAGGTTGAAAATCAGGCTCTGATTGACATTACGCAGTGAAAACCTGAACAATGAACACCTGTTTTTGACAATGATTGTTTATTTGTTTGATTAGCTGAGGATTAATACAGATGTACCTATTTATATGCATTGTTTGTGCTGTAGAAAATAAGGTAAGTAATTCCATAAAATGCTAAACTATATTATGTTTATTTATTTATTGTGTAAAAAAGATTTTTTACGTAATAACGATTTTCGATACGTAATTTTTTTTATTGATGAACGTAACATTCAAACGTAAAATTAAAACAAAAATTTACACAATTTTAATTGAAACAAAAAAAAAAAAAATATATATATATGTATTTTTTTTAATTCGGACGCTATCATATTTTGTTAATTTAATATATAAAAATAAGCTGGGAAGAATTATATTTCTTTTTTTTTTTTTCAGACAAAGCTTTTCATTCATGCGATTGTTTTTTGTTTACAAATAGAAAAGTTTGTAAACGATTGTATTTTTTACCTTTAAAACAATAAGTTAACTATAAGTAAATAAATTAAAATCCTTCCACATATTTTTAATTTAGGTAAAAATAAGTTTAAGATGTCAATTATTAAATTTAATAAACCAAACAGACTGTAAAAAAAGTAGCTATAAAATTATGCAGTGTTGTTTACATTGCTAGTTTATTTTAATATTCAGTCGGTAATAAGAGAAAAAGCTCTTTATATTGATTCATAAATCGAAGAAGAAAGTAAGATTATTTTTTATATAAATCCATTACTGAACAGCATATTTCATATTTTATATAATTTTTTTTTTTTTTTTTTTTTCAAAAACGTTTTTGTTGTACATTTCTGTTCATAATAAAATTCGAAGAGAAAGAAAGGTGTTTTAAGTGCTCATTTAAGATAAATCTACTCTGCTCCTTTAAAAATAAATGTAACGTAACATTCTTAACATTTTCATGATTAAAATTTATACGTGAATTTAGAAAAATCATAACCAAAGTAATGTATATTAGTAATTTGTCAGTACAATCAATTAATAGCTTCTTATTTTTTGTTAGCAGAGTACAGAATTCTACATTAATAAGAAAGAAGTAAAACTGTTATTACATAAAAGATCTTTCTTTCTTTCTTTTTTTTTTTTTAAGAAAAAACGTAATATAGTTTAGCATTTTATGGAATTACGTATTAAAAGTCCAGACAAAATAAACAGAAATACAATAACTTGCTAATTGCTAATACAGGTCAAATTAGATAGATGGCGCACGTCAAAATTTTTCCAAAGCGTTCAGTAGATTCCTGGCCCGATCCAAGACCGGTCCAGGATCAGTGACGTCATCGCCCGGTCGAATTGATCCATCTCGGGCGCTCTACTGAACACGCTCATAGTTTTAAAATTTAAAATTAAATTTTTGTTAATTTATAACTTAATCTAGCACATGTGCACGATAATTAATTTATAATTATATACAAATATGGGGATTAAAATCAGGAAATAATTTTCCTCAATTTTTATTATTTAAAAAAAAGAATTCCAATGGACAATTAACATAAATTTTTTTTTTACTTAGCCCCAACAATGGTCAGTGACGTCACACTTCGCTTGCGTATATCTTTTGCATCAGTAAGAAAAAAGTAGAAGATATGGAAAAATTTTATGAACCAATGGAATTAATTTAACAGAATATGATATTTTGTTGGACCTTTGTTTGACATGGTACCGATTAGCTTTTGGTCTGTATCACCCAATAAGGGTGTTTTCACGTTGCGATTTGCTCTCATTTCAGGAAAGGCTCAACATCTACAGAGAGAAATATATTAAGTAAAACTCTGCTGATTCAGTTAGAGTGCATATCGGCAAACAAGTGCCGCAGCTGTGTTGCAATTTAATTCCGTTAAGACAAGGCAATAGCTTTGCTTTGCCTTCCAAAAAAAAAAAAAAAAAAAAATGGTCGAGTTTCGACCGGCTGGGCGATACTAGTATATATAATTCTAAGTTGGGTACAAGCTTAAATATCTGCCAAGTGTCACTGAACTCCGTTTATCAATTTTCACTTGATAACGGTACAAAAAAATCGATACAGACACTCACACACAGAGAAAGAGAGAGAGAAAAAGAGTTTTTGAAGGCATTTTTTGGTTTTCAAATGTCAAATTTCTTTTCGAAAAAACTTTCGATTTCGAGCAATATAGTCTGATTTTATTTATATAGGTACTTTCATTTCATAATGTTTCATAATGTACTTTCATTTCAAAAATGTTTTATTTTATCAAATACAAACCAAATTGAATATTATAGCAATTTTATTTCAAATTTATTTTAAAAAGAAATTTAATTTTTTTTTTTTTTTTTTTTTTTTTTTTTTACACATACTAATTCAGTTTTGGTAAGCGATTGAAAGAAAATGAATTGTTGTTGTAGAAAATCTGAAATAAATTGCTATCGCAAGAGAATAGAATTAAATCCAGAATCTTATTTCCAAAAGATTTAAATTTTCTTATATTTACACATCACTAATCTGATTTATTCTTTGGATTCTGAAAACTGACTATATACGAGATGGAGATATATAAAAAGAATTGATAAGTTCAGTCAATTGTAATGAACTTACATACGGAGTGACAAAGTATACGACTTATTTAAAATCCCTTGTACAAATATTGAAAGATAAATTAGAATTTACATAGGGATACATTCATAACAGTGTTATCTATATGTAAGAAAAGATTATTTAGTTTTGATTATAAATAAATATAAGTTGTTTCATAACACGACGAAAAAACAATATTGTATATATATATATATTAAATTAAAGATAAAGATAAGTGATAAATGATAAATTTAATTAGCATAAAACAGGCGCATAAAGCAGCACTGAATTTATATACAAAAAGATAAATTACTATTATGATAAGTTAAAAATAAAAGTGGAATGTATAAACAACCGAAACAAAACTTATTACAGTGTTAATAAACAAGAAAAGGGTTAATTTCAACATTATTAAAGCTAAAATTTCAACAAAGTTTTGCCTTCTTCATCAGCAGGTGGGAACATTGCCATTAAAAACTATGTAATTCTAACAGGTTTCTCAAGATATTTCAAAGCTAGCTTACTCCAGTTTATATTTCATACAACAAATTAACATAGCAAACCTGAAATTAACAACTGAATTATAATTTATTTAATAAACATTATTGTATTTTTAAAATTTACACTTAAATAACAAATAAAAAAGAATTTATATTAAGAATTTATCAAAGTAATTAGTTTTTATAAATTTAAAGATGACATGCTAGCAAGGACATACCCCCACCTGTACCTGGTTGAAGAAAGTCAAAAAACTCACCATCTGCTAAAGACGACGTTGACGAAATTGGAGTATCGGCTTGAAAACTTTATGAAATTTTAAAACTTGAATTCTCTTTCTATGTCCATAGATGCCCAGTTGAAATTCCAGATCTGGCATTATATTACGCGGGAGGGTGCTACGAGCCGCTGGGCTCCTTCTATTTTAGTTCTTATGATTATTTTATACCACAGAACTTTCCAAATTAATGTGTTTACCGATTTTTTTTTTTTTTTTTTTTTTTACTTTTTAGTTATTTCAGACTTTCTAGTTGCTTGAAATGCATCGTACATAAAATAAAGCAATAATAACTTTCACGAGTGTGACCGGAAATAAAAAAAATTTCAATCTGGAGATAACCGTCATTAATAAAATATTAAATATCTCTTAAACTATTGTTAAGAAGTCTGTGCAAATTTGTATTTAGGCTAATTTGAGGCTGTAAATTCGTTTTCTTTCATTACATTTGGGGAAATAACATTGGGAATTTTAAATTTGGATGATGTTTTAACTTGGATAATTTTCAATATGGAATCGTCACTTAAGTTTACTTTTTCTACATAAAAGTAGACTTAGATTCCTGTCGATTGGTACCCATTACATATTTCTGTGATAAATAGGTACTAAGATATATATGGTACACATTTTTTTTTTTTTTTTTTTTTGTAAAGTTTATATATAATTATCACAATTAAGCCTAATACTAAATAAAAGAACTGGTGTAAAATCAATATCAATCTTAAAAACTTCTTCACACACCATAAAACTAATGAAAGCACTACCGCTTTCGAAAGGACGTGGCCTTTCTTCTTCATATGCAAACACGTGCTTGGAGGCAAAAGCAAGACTGAACGAAGAACGAAACCGAAAGTTGGAGGAGAGACACAACCAACCAATAGTAAACAGTCTACAGAACCAAACAGAGTAGAACACACACACATACACACACAAAAAAAAAAAAAAAAAAAAAAAACAGGAAACAAGACATCAAACACAAAAAATGGACAGAAGGGGTTTTAAAATAAATTTAAATATTTTGATTTTATTTTTATGGAAATACTTAACATTAATTTATTATTATTTTTGTAACTGATTTATTTAATTTTAACTTATTTATTTATTTAATATTTATTTTCAATTATTATTATGAATTATGAATTATTTTATTTTATTTATTTATTTTTATTTTTTTAAATATTATAATTTATTTTTACAAAAGGTAGGAAATTCTTCAATCGAATTAAACAATTTTTTCCAAGCTGTAGACAGCAAAGTGGAATCACATTTTTCATTGAAATTTTCTTCGTGATTAAGGTAGATAGCTAAATTTTTCAGGAAATCCAATTCGGAAACCCGTTTGGCATAAGAAATAATTTTGACTTGCTAAAAATTAAAAATATGGTCAGATTCCCAACTATGCTTTATAATAGAAGATTTAGAAATTTATTGTTTTGAAACATACCGAGAATGTTCACGTAAAAGACATTCAAGATTTCTTTTAATTTGGCCTATGTAAGATAAATCGCAATTATTACAAGGAACATTATAAATACCTCACTTATGAAGCTCGAGAACAATGGATTTAGTTGAGGAGAATTGAAATTTACTAACAGGTTTAAAAATAACATGAAAAATAAAACGTTTTAAAACTTTGGCTAATTTAGAACATAAGGGAGGATAAAAAGGTAAGGCAGCTAAGTTATCAGGTTTAATTTTATCCTCATTAGAAAGAGCAGAATTACAAGTCGGTCTAGCAATCTTATTAAGAGCTTTATCAATAATAGCCAACCCTCCACATGCTCTCTCAAATTACCCTACAGAACAGAAAATTGGCTCTTTTTATACTTACGTGTATCGTGCAATTAAAATTTGTTCTGACATACTTCTCTTAATTATTTAAAGTATGTTGATATCAAAAGAGGTTTTAGCCCCTCTATTATTGATAGAGCTCCTAATAAGTTTACTAAACCGACTTATAACTCTGCTCTTTCTAATGAGGCTAAAATTAAACTTGATAACTGAGTTATCTTGTTTTTTTATCCTCCCTTATGTTTTAAATTAGCCAAAGTATTAAAACGTTTTAATTTTCAAGTTATTTTAAAACTGTCAATAAATTTGAATTCCCTTTAACTAAATGCCCTGTTCTCGAGCTTCATAAATGATGTATTTATTATGTCCGTTGTAATAATTGCGATTTATCTTACGTAAGTAAACTAAATGAAATTTTGAATATCGTTTACGTGAACATTCTCGGTATGTTGCAAAAAAATAAATTTCAAAATCTTCTATTGCTAAGCACAGTTGGGAATCTGTTCATAGTTTTAATTTTCAGCAAGGCAAAAATATCTCTTATGCCAAACGGGTTTTCGAATTGGATTTCCTGGAAAATTTAGCTATCTACCCTAATCACGAAAAGGTTGTAAATGGAAAATCTGATTCCACTTTGCTGTCTACAGTTTGGAAAAAATTGTTAGATTCGATTAAAGAATTTTCTGCATTTTATAAAAATAATTCATAATATATATATAAAAAATAAATAAAAAATAAATAAACAGAAATAATAGTTAATAATAATAATGAAATTGAATATTAAATAAATAAACAATTTAAAATTAATTAAATCAATTAAAAAATAAAATCAAAATATTTAAATTTATTTTAAAACACCTTCCGTTCATTTTTTGTGTTTTTATTGTCTTGTTTTCTGCTTTTTTTTCCCCCTTTGTTTGGTTTTGTAGACTGCTTCTTATTGCTTGGCTGTGTTGCTTCTTCTGCGTTAGATTTTGCCCTGCTTTCAGTTTTGCTTTTACCTCCAAGGCAATTGCACGTGTTTGCACCTGAAGAAGAAAGGCCACGTCCTTTCGAAACCGGTAGTGCTTTCATTAGTTTTATAATGTGTGAAGAAATTTTTTAAGTTTGAATATCCAATTAAGCATCCTTGGTAATAGCTATAAGGTGAACCAAATCCTAAAATATTGAATAAATTTAATTTTGATTAGGAAATCATTTAGATATAATTACTAAAGGATTTAACTGTAATTAACACATTTTTACTATATATATATATATATATATATATATATATATATATATATATATATATATATATATATACATACATACATATATATATATATATATATATATATATATATATATTTATCTATAAGTAAATTTCCTGTTAAAGGTATTGCTAAGTGGAAGACATAATAAATATCATAATAACCTTTTTAAAGTCTGTACAAAGGTTTTATATTGAATGTTTTAACTAGCATTATTTTGAAATCTTTAAACCTATTTAAGTACAAGCTAACATTTTTACGACCAAAAATGCAATAGCAGATACTTAAAAAACAATCCTATATTTTAAAGAACCATATTAAGAAAATATTATATATAATTTAACTCTTTTGTAAAAAAAAAAAAAAAAAAAAAAAAAAAAAAAATTATGCAGCAGCCAGAAATTTAGAATGTAAAAATTAATTAAATGTGTCACTATTAAGAAACATTATACAGCATTTATTCAATAAAAGGAATTTTTAAAAGTGCTATTTGTTAACAAAAGACAAATCAATACAAGAAAAATCATTATCTATTAAATTTCCAAGGTATTATTTGAGAATTAAGTGTTTGTCAGACATCATTTATTCATGCCAAATCTATAGACTTATTAATTATTCAGTATTTTTCTACCACCAATCAATGAATACACGTCTTATGTTCTCATTGATGCTTTCACAAGCAAAAGTTGAAAGCAAAGAGAATAACCGCTTTACGTAAATATCACATTGTAAAGAAGCAATGGACCAGAAATCTTCACGATGTTGAATGTATGTAGGATTCTACCAGAAAACACTTCTACTAAAAGAGTATTAAAATGGAAGACAAAAGATAATGAAATCAAAGATGACGTTTTGGATATATTTTGGAGGTTGTTTTGCTGCTTAGGTATTGATGTATATGAAACTACTAATCATTCTTGTTTAACTTTTAGAATAACTAAGTATTTTTATCCAATATGGGCGCACATATTTATTTTCCTTTTAACTACAATCTTATTAACTCATGTGCAGTTTGATGCATCTAAACTTAAAACTAATGCAGCTTTTGAAATGATATGTTGCTTTTCTCTTGTTTTGTGGCATGTATTATACAGGAAAAGAAAATTTATGTTTTATATTGATAGAAAATTTAAAAGTTTGGAGAAATTTTCAAGCCAATTATTACCGTGTAATTCTCCAAAACCTTGCGTTATAAAATGTTTAATGATATTCAATTTTGTATTAATTTTTATTCCTGCATTTACAACTTTGAAAGAATCTAAATATTCAGACTACTTGTGTGAATTACTATCCTACTATATGTGGACAAATTGCCTAAAAACGTTTTTTGCAAAACTATATGTATTTATTATCTCATTATCTTGCAATTTGGTATCTTCATCGTTTGTAAATGTAATATCAATTCTATACTGTGTTTTATGCTACCGTTGTTCTACATTGCTGATTATGTTTAGAAAAAGAATAGAAATTATTCAAAATTCAAAAAAATATTATAAATTTGAGAATAAATTTGGCCAAGAATATTTTGAGTTAATACAAGTTATAAAAAACGTGCAGTCTCTCTTATCGTTACCCTCTCTTTTTATACTAATTATATCATTTATGCAAGCATTTATCACATTTGCAAGAATTTTGTGGAATCCTGCAAAAGAATTTACTCCCATTTTAATGCTTGAGCATGCCTGCTTACATATTCCGACAGGTATTTTTACATTTGTGATTCCAGTTTTTGCTTCTCGAATAACAAGAGAAATGAATATAAATAAAATGCTATTTCACCGAATTTATCAATCTATCGAATTTGAGAATGATAACCGAGCAAGCATAAATAATCTGGAAATGTTAGAAACAATGTATAAAATTATTCCAGTAAAATTTTCTGCTTATGAAATGGTAACATTTTCAAGTTCAACTGTTCTCACTATTCTGGGTACTTTTTTAACGTACGGCTTGCTCATTCTCAATATAAATGCATAATTTTCGCTTTTAACGAAGGAAGAAATACCCTTATTTAAAACTGAATAATAATAATAATATGTGAAAGAAACAAGACGATAAATTTTAGAAAACTGAAAAAATTAAAAAATATTGGTCATTTATTTTGTTATACTTTTGTATTTACGTATAAAAGGTGAGAAAATGTTAAGGGGACTCTCTACCTATCGTCTCCGAAAGCCGAAGCTAATGTTATTCTGTGGGAAATTTCGCCCCATTATAATTCCTTAACTAATACATATTTTTAAATTCCGTTTTCACTTTCCGAAAATTCACAACTATTAAACAATTTATCGCTTTCTGAAATTTGATTTTTTTTTTTTTTTTAATTTTTAAGATTTCATTTTTAAACTCAAAAATTAAAAATTTCACATTGTGAAAATTTGCATTTTACAACCTCAAAATAAAATATTAAAAATTAAAAAAAAATAATTTTTAGAAAACGATAAATTGTTTAATAGTTGTAAAGTTTCTGAAAGGGAAAACGGAATTTAAAAATATATATTAGTTAATAAGTTATAATGGGGCGAAATTCTCCATAGAATAACATTGGCTCTGGCTTATGGGGACGATAAGTGGAGAGATTTCTTAAAGATTAAGAGGCATTGTTGATTGTTTAACTGAATGGTAAAGTTTGCTTAATTTTTTTTTTTTTAATCATAATTATACTGAATTGTGTTCATGGAATAGCGTTATGAAACATAAATATTTGTTATTGATATTTTTAAAACAAAAAATAATTTAATGAATGAAAAATTTTCAATTTTTTTTCTTCTACCAATTTAAATTGTCAAAAAATTAGAGAAATGTTATAAATAATGTATGAATGTATCATATTTTAAAATCGGTCATTCGATTTCTATAATATCATCTACATTATTTACAATTATATTTTTGAATTCCCTTATTAAAATACTGTTTCTTTTCACTTTAATTTTATACTAAAATATTAATATTTTTCGAGACATAATGTGTAAAAAACAATTAAAAGTTTTAAATATTTATATGGCAGATATAAAATTATTCCTGTTTGTTTTCGCTGAATCTTATTTTGTTGATTTTCAAATTGACAATATATGGTTCATGATATTTTGTTTTCAGCAGTTAAATTTTTTACTGTCATTCAGGACCCGCTGATTTTTTAACACGTGATTAGGTAGATGAATTCATTATTAAGCGACAAAAAAAAAAAAAAAAAAAAAACTTTTCAACTCTTTTTCTTTTCATATTTAAAATGGTTTTTAAAGCTATCAAAATTCATTAATTTTCATCTGTTTCTAATATGTGAACACTCAGTTACCTGTGTTTCTTTTTGCTGCTGTTATCGTAGTTTTTATTATTTCTAATTAGGCCTTGGCAAAGTCCCTTTTAATTATCGTTATTTAGATGGCTCTGAATTAAAAATATAATAGCGTTTTTATAACTGCGATAAAAATGATGCAATAATAGTATACTTATTTTTGCTTAACTGTTTTCGGTTAATGGTTTGAAGATAACAATCGAGAAATAAAGTTACAATAAATTTGTTGTGCATTATTTTATTTTAATTAATTTATTTTTTTTCCTAATTTATTAATACTACTAATTCTTAACTTATTTATACTTGCACTATAGTCTTCACAGGTTATTTAATTAGTTAAAAATTAATTCTTATTGATTATTGTGGTTTTTGGTAGCATTCAATATTCTGTTATTTTTTATTTTACTGAATTTCAAATTTCAATTTTTTTTTTTTTTTATATATGTGCCACTCTAGACAGACAACGTTCAGACGAACATATTCCCCATAGTTGCCGAAATTATTGTCTAAAATTTTGCATTTAGTAATAACATATAACATATATTTTTAGCATTTTAAATTTTAAATAGTTAAAACGAGGAAATTTTAAAGTTATATGTTTTTATACAGTTGAATTATTTATAAACCCCCCCACCCCCCCAATAATTTCACGAATATATGCCAACGACATTTTTAGAAGTACGGGTATAAATTAAGAACATGGGTAGGAAAATCGCGTTCTTGCGTTTATTAGATATGTCATCAGTCCTATTAGTACACTCGATATCCAACAAAATTTCAATCTAATGTGCATATATAATAATGTAAGGTCTCGACTAAAAGTAATTACAATAGTCTTGAATGTTACCATGCTTTGAAAGTGATCCAGTTGAAATTAAGATTTTGTGTGTTGTTAGAAACTTATCTACACAATCTCTTTAATGATAATTTTCCAGTTTATAAACGTTATTAAAAAAATACATTAATTAATTAATTTTGTGCTTTATTTATTGAGGTATTCTTATTTACATAAATGTTCTGTATTAAAAAGAATTTAATCATGTTTTCAGAAATGCGTAGTTTAGTATTTGTGTGTTCTAAAGTATTAGATTGTGATGATAGAAATATTAATAAGGAAAAATAATAAGAGCTGGAGAATGCGACAAGAATTTTTAATATTTTAAGTAATACAGAAAAGAGATTTTATTTTAAAGACAATATTTAGGGTTTAATATGATAATTTGCTTAGCAATTCTGTTTATATTTGTGCATCCAAGATATAAGGTTTTTAAAGGGATTTTTTCGAATAATGTTAATGAACAAAAATTACAAAAAAAAGTTATTAGCTTTTTCATGTTTTATTTATTATGTTTAGAGATATGGAACAGATTATATTGAATTAAAAGAAAAGTAAATACAGATTTTTATCACACTGGAAAATAATTACTGTATTCCTAATTAATTGTGATGGACCATAGTTTTTGGTCCTTAAAAAAAAAAAAAAAACTTTTTAAATTTTTGTTTGTATTCTTAATTTATATCAGCATTTCAACACTTCATATTTATACATTTTAAGCTGCATCTTGTACAGATGAAAGAGGAAATTTTGCATTAATTCATTTGAAATGTGTGTGTTATTTCTTTATTTTTAAAATACTTTTGCAAGTAAAGAGATATTAAAAAAAGGAATTTAAAAAAAAAAAATCTATTCTTGTCATTTTCTTTTATTAAACTTGTTCTAATGAGTATGTGATGCATTACTGTTTTATATTAAAAAACGCTTAAAAGATACTGTCATTTATTAGCCATTTTTTTTACTTTCTCTTACCCATAAGGTAGAGAAAGTATTGTTTTTGGGTCAAATTTTCGAACGCGAGATTTTGTTATATTTACACGTTTTGAGGTCCCCTGAATACGAAAATCATGTTTTTAGCAAATGGTCTGTGTGTCTGTGTGTCTGTGTGTGTGTCTGTGTGTCTGTGTGTGTGTCTGTCTGTTATCAGCATATCTCAAAAACAAATTATGGTAGAAAGTTCAAACTTGGTATTCTAAATGTGTATCATATAGGGATGCTACAGTAAGCTTTTCGTTAAGATCAAGCAAATGGTTCGTGTACAGGGACAATCAAGAGAATTCTAATACATTACGTCTATGGGGGAAATTGCAGGTAAGTAGAGTTTAACGTCTATAGACTGCACTAAACCAAATGAAACGAACATATATTTTTTGTAATAGAGATAGTTAACTGGGAAAATATTTTTGTGTATGTAGGAGCCTCACCTCCCCCCCTGGGGGGGAAGTCCCCCCTCGAGGGGAGTAAATTTTCATGATGGGTATCATTCAAAAGAGCTTGCGAATACCTTTAAAACGAATGGTTGAACTATAAATCTGTGATAATTTAAAACAAAGTTATAGATTTTTTTTATTTTAAAGAAAAAAAAAAAACTTAGAAAAAAAAAATCGTATTTTTTTTTTTTTTTTTATACATATATTGAGAGTAAAATGGACTTTTTTTGGATATTTAGTGTTACACTGCCTCTCTAATATGGAAATCGTCTGCATTATCATAAAAAATAATTTTTTTAAATAATAATTTTAATAAATTATTTTTTAAAAACAGAATTATTTTTTAATAACCGAATTAAATTCTATATAAATGTAGGTGCATTAATAAAACGGGGGGTTGAGGGGGGCGGTAGCCCCCCTCACACAGAACTAATTATCTTTAAAACTCTTCTGAAGCCTAATTTGAATTGTTTAGAATAGGTTTACATGACAGCTCTCGTTATCTTACCTCTTAATCTGCAAACTGTATTTATAGTATTAAATTTCAGGGTAAGAGAAAGTCGTGTGAGTGACACACCAGATTATTTACATTTTATTTGTATACTTTTTACGTACTTACCACTCTATATGCTGTATTTTCATAAATCTACTGCTGTACGTATTAATAGGTCTTTAAAAATATAATCGCTTAAATGCAAGAACTTAATATTTAGAATGATAATTTAATATTTAGAATATTTAAACCTTTAGATTTATTGAAATGTTATTGTAGAATTAAAAATGTTAATATGAAAGAGGACAAAAATATGAGCAACAATCGAATATTCTATATTATTGAAGAATTATAAAGCTCATGACTTTGGTTTGTTTGTCTATCCATCTTTCCGTCTGTCTAATAGTCCAAATTTCGCTTTGGCAACAGGCAGATTCATATATCAGATTAGCCTGAAAGGTTGTTTCCCCAGTTGTTACATGAAATACTCCTTGCATTTCTCTTTCTTTTTAACACTTTCTAACAAGGTTGAAAAGTGTAAATCACTATCGGATGTTTCCTATTGAAAATGCAGTTAATACCTATACTAGTTTGTGTACAGGGACACCTGAGAGTTTTCCAAAGCATTGTGTTCTATGAAAGGTGTTTCCATAAACCATATTTTAATACCTTTACTGTTTACAAATATTAATGAAATTGTAATATGCTATTCAAGTTCACTATCGGATGTTTTCTATAGAAAATGGTGTAAATATCCCCACTGGTTTGTGTACAGGGACACCCGAAAGTATTCAAAAGCATTGCGTTCTATGAAAGATGTTTCTATAAACCAAATTTTAATAACTGTACTTTGCACAAATCTCAATGAAATTAAAATATGTTATTCATATGCACAAAATAATGCTTGCCATAGAATATAGTATGGTTAGCATTAGGATTTACAGGGTCACACAAAAATATTCAGTTGCATTAAGGGATATTATTAAAAATTCGCTGAAATTGCATTTTCGTTAACATTAAACGTTTTTAACCCTTTCTAACTTTCTTTAAGTTTGAATATGATTTGAATTTGTGTACTTGTCCATCCGACTGTCCATCTGTCTATATGTCTACTGGCCCGGTTCCAGCGTCCGTAAATATTTTAAGATTTTTTTCAAAATGATATATGTTATTCAAGCTCACTGTGGAACGTTTCATATTTAAAAAGGAATTAATAGGTCCTGAATAATTGGTTTGTGTACAAACACACTGAAAAAATGTCAATGCGTTGCGTTTTAAGGGAGACATTTAAATAAATCACATTTAAATACGGTTCTACTGAAAAATTCATAAAAAAATGAAATTTATTCTTAAGGTGCTAAAATAATGTTTTGTATAGAATAAGATATAATTAACATACCAATTTACAGGGTTGCACCAAATTATTAATATACATTAAGGGCTGCAGCTAGAATCCAAGGGTGCATTTTCATTTGTGTTAAGCATTTTTAACACTTTCCAACGGTGTTTAAGAGTGATTATAAATTCAATTAGTCTATCTATATGCTTTCAGTCCTTCTCTCTAGCCTTTGTATAACAACGTTGGCAAGGACCATTGAAAGTTATACGATACAACAAGTGCATACTGTTGGAAAGTGCTAATAACCAATGCGCAATGCCTGATTTTTCATTCTTGTTTAAATTATGCCTATAGTATTTAATCGGTTATAGTAAAAAAAAAAAAAAAAAAAAAAAAAAAAAAAAACACTATTAAATTACTTACGTGATTAAATTACAATAAACGGAATAATTGAAGAAAAATATATGAATTTAAATGTGCGAATTAAAAGCAATAATAATAATAATAATAATATCAAAATTCTAATTGAATATTTTTAATTACCTTTTGTGCCTGTGCATGTGTATAAGGGGAGATAATTCCAAATAATAAAAGCCTGTAATTACCAAACATGCGTTTCACAAGTAAAACGTTTTAACTCTTTATAGGTTTTTCCTCTAAACTATTATAAAACTAGCTGGCATAGGTGGACTCTGCTCAGTTCCCCATCATATTTATGTTCTCAGAAATTTCTAGTGCGAGACATATTATAATCATGTTAAAAGAAATGAATTTGACCAAAGCTTGATACAGTGAAAGAATGAAATCCCCGCTTATTAGGCTAGCCACCGTTCACTTCGATATATTTATCTTATTCTAAACTATTAATTTATTTTATCAGGCTCAATTTCATTGTTTAGTTTTCATGCTACTAATAATCCTCAAAATTCATATTTATATGAAAAATTTACAATTTCGCTATGTTAATAAAATCGTAAATTACGAATAATTTACGAAAATTTCCTATTAGAATATTTGTATTCAATCATGTTCAAACAAATATCATAAATGTAATTTTGAAGTTGTCTAATGTATTTAGGATCCGCAAAATGGAAGTTTATGCTCAATTTTGCCTTATTCTGACATGCTAAGTAAATCGTAAATTCCAAATGACTTACGAATTTTTTAAATTGGAAAAATCATAGTCTATGATATTCATGCCAGTATCATAAATAATATTTCGAAAGTGGTTTGACATCTTTACGATGAAAAGATCACTCAAGATTGACGTTTATGTGAAATTTTGCTCTATTCAGCCATGTTAAGAAATTCGTAAATTTCCAATAACTTACGAAATTTTTATATTGGAAAATTCATAGTCATAATATTCATGCCAGTGTCCTAAATAATATTTCAAAAGTAGTCTGACATCTTTACGATGAAAATATCTCTAATAATTGACGTTTATGTGAAATTTTGCCCTATACTGCCATGTTAAGAAATTCGTAAATTTCCAATAACTTGCGAAATTTTCAAAGTAGCGTATTTATAGTTACTGATGTTCATTCCGGCATCAAAACGGATATTTTAAAACTGGTCTGAAATTTTTACAGTAAATGGTTTCCATTTAATGCACGTTTAGGTGAATTTTTGTCCTATTCTCCCATGTTAAGAAAATCGTAAATTTCTAATAACTTACGAAGTTTTTAAATTCGAATGTTGCAAATGAATAGGGTTCTTGCTAGTGTCGAAAGTAATATTTTAAAACTGATCTGACCTCTCTGCGACAATTTGTTCTTGAGATATCGTGTACATAGACTAACAAACTAACGGACTAACACACTAACAGACACCCTACAGACAGACACCATAGAAATTTTGTCATTTTCGGATTCCTCACACCTGAAAACGCGTAGAAAACTCAAAAAACCGAGGTCGAAAATTTTCACGATTACCTAAGTTTCCCATACCTATAGTATGATGGGGAACTAAAATTAGCATTAATTTTAATCTCATTATAATAAAGGACTTTATAATTATATATGTTAAGGATCACAAGTAAAACATCAATCAAAAACACATACTTAAAATTAAATAAATGCATGTTTAAATAATAATTGATTTCAATGAATTTGATAAAATAGTGTCATAAAACACCTGTAATTGAAGATCTAAAATTAAATTAAAAAATTTGTGCACTTAACTTCTTTTAAATCTTTAAAAAAGTTTATTTTTAAAATTGAAACAATTTTTGATACTCCAATTGCCAACTTTATGGTAATCGATCCAATTGGTGATATTCAAAGACATTTAAAATTATCAATCACGCATCAAAAGCATTTCAAAAATATTTAAATCTTTTGCAGTTAAAACTTTTCTGACTGTTAGATAACCATAGAAAGGATTTAAAAGAAATATGAATGTATAAACATTACAGATAATTCAATTCGACGAAAAATATTTCTGAAATTCCTTTCTACTAACAAAATAAAAAAGTAATAAAACAACCGACATTAACTGTTACTGACGAACTACAATTTAAAATTTCAGAATGATGGTCATTGAACATGGTAGATTCATATCAAATTTATAAGTTTATTAATTATTCAGCATTTCTTTAGTACTAGTCAACGATTTCTCATCTTATTTTGTCTTTGATTCAGCTTCGAACAAAAAGCTGATAAAGACAAAAGATAAACTTTTTATTTTTCGGGAATATCGTATTGTAAATCAAGGAAACAGACGTTGAATTATCCTTTATGTATTCATGACGTAGAATATACGTAGTATTTTACTAAAAAATAATTCTACCAAATTGTTAATAGGATGCAAGTCGAAAGGAAAAGAATTGATAAATGACAGTACTTTTATACTTTGGGGGGAGAATTGCTGTTTAGGTAGTGAGGTATTTGAAACTTCTTATAAATCTTCCTTAACATTTAAAGTAATTCAATATTTTTATCTATTATATGCACATGTAATTGTTCTACATTTAATCGCAATCTTTTATACAGTAGAACATCGATTCATCGTTTTTCACGGAGTTATTCGCTCTATTCATTCCCACGATGACAGATATAAATTCATTCCAACAATGATAACTTTTGAGTTTTGAATATATTTCTTTGGGGTTTTATGTAAGTAGTTTAGCACATTTGGCTATAATATTATGTCAGATTTAGTAAATTAATTTCAAAAATGTGGTATTGACGTCAAATCCTAAATAATTTGAAATGTATTTTGAAATAATAAATAATTTTACGTAATTTATGAATTCTAATATATTCAAATGGTAGTTGTTGGGGGCAATAGACATTACTCACCCCAAAAAATAATGAAATAAAAGCTGCTTCTAAAAAGATTTACAATTATTATTTAAGCTGCTTTGTAAATGGTTATATAGAGATCTCTTATATATCAACACAAACTATAATAATGTGTCTATACATAATGTGGCATATGATATATTAGCGTGAGTTCAACAGCAGGTTATTTTAATGAATTTTAATATTAAACAAAATTTAAAAAATATCTCACAGGTGTAGTCCTGCTGACAAATAGTGCGAATGTGCAAACCTTTTTCTAAATAAATAAATAAAAATAAAAATAAAACAAAAATAAAATAAAAGAACACCACATTTTTGAGCAACTTAATAAGGAACAGTCGCGTATAGAAAACGCAACACTTGACGTTACTTCGTTGCTAATCGATATAAAAAAATATAATAGGCACAATTCGACGGGGAATTGTGAGTAGGTTTAGAAAACACAGTGAAAATTTTAATTGTCTATTCATTAAAACACACGCCAACTTGGCTTTTTGAAAAGGTAATGACCTATTTTAATCTTATATTTGAATTCTTGGGTTTGTGGCAAAAAGAAAAAGTATATTGGTTGTATATTTCAATTATTATTATTATTATTATTATTATTATTATTTTAATAAATTTATAGGCATTCAAAGTTTAAAGATGCTAATGTTAAATTCATATCGCAAACTTTTGTAAATATCTTCGCAAAAAATAACTTGATGGATATAACTTTTTTTTTTTTTTTTTACGAGATACAGAGAAGAAAACCAAACATAATCGATGACAACTTTAATTCAGAAAAATATTTTTAATTATAAAAAACATTAATAAATTAATATTAAAAACAAATTATGAATTGCAACCTACATTAGTTTTTACGAAAAAAGAATCTCATTTCTGAAAAATATGGATGTACAAATTTTCAGCTTATTCCAACAATTAGTTTTCGAAATATAAGTAATTTTTTTTTTTTAGGAGAGGTTTAGGGACTTCTCTTATAAAGTTTTGCATGAGATAACAAAAAATAATCTTAAAAAATAATGGAAAAAATTAAACAAATGATGTTTAATTTTTAATTATGGGTCAAACTGTATACAGCAACAACGTCAAACGCAAAAAATTTAATCGAAAAAGATAATTTTTTATGGAAACGTTGGTGAAAGTAAACAAGAATTCTTTTTTTTCTGAAGAAAACAAGCCCCACCTTTCAGCGTTCTTTTAAGACAACAAAATATAGAAAAATAAAAGAAAACGTGACTTTGCCTATTCGTGTTTAACCGCTTAATTTACATTGGCAAAAATATAAGGAAGTGCACTTTACTTCATCGTTTACTTCATCGTTTAATTTTTGAAACTTCTAAACAAACATTAGAACGTAAAATCACCCAGAGAGGAACAGAATTATTGTGTTTACTCATAAAGATTTTTTTTTCATTATTCAAGTTTTTATCATACAACATCATAATTAATATAATTTTTTTTTAAACATTTACACACACACACGCACAAATATATACGTAGGTATGTTCGTAAACACATATATAACTATATTATTGCAGTTCATACATTATGTCATTACTCCATAAAATAAATTATTTTAATTAAAGTGAAAGAAAAGTTATGTTTCATTGCTGATCATGTTTGCTATGATAGACACGTATTAATTGAAAAATATCGTACATTTTCCAAACAGCATTGTTTGACCAGTCATATATAATGCATTTAATTACTTCTAAAATCTATTATATTCATATATATATCAACATTTCACATTATTATCTAACTAGAAGGTTTTGCCCGCTTCGCTGGTCACTACATCGAAATGAATAAAAAGTGAAACACTATTTTTATATCGTTTTATAAAAAAACTAAAAAGAAAATCTATTAACACTGCTCAAAACCTTGCTTCGGGACCCTTTTGCCTTTGGCAGCGTCTACCTTATCCTAGTAATCTTGGATCCGTGTCCCCTATTGCGCGCGACAACGTCTTACCCGTGAATTTCAGCTGAATTGTTTATCGGATGGCAGTTTCGAAACGAACAGTATCGAAAAAAATCAAAACAGCATTTTTATATTCAAATCGCAGTTGCATATGATCAGCTTTATTCGTAACACACATAGTACTTACTGTCACTTCATTACTATGACAGGTCGTATTATGTCTTTCAGACAGCTATTTTGCGTTGTCGTCATTTATTGTATTACATCTTGAATAAACTTGCAAACATTTTTGTTTTTATCTAAATACAGTCGAAGACAAAAAAAAAAAAAATATATATATACCGCACCAAGAAGGAATTATTCGAATGGGACGTAAATTCGTAGAGGTAATGTACACGTAGAGAAAAACAAATGATTACAGTTTCAGAAAAATTGGATGATTTAATCAGGAGAAAGAGCCTCACAAAGTGAACAAGTCCATAGCGTATTGCTACACTTCTGGCCCATATTGTAAGCAGTTATTCGGCTTGACATTAAGTGATACAGTTGACAGATGTCCTGCAGTGAGATACTGTGCAAAATTTAGTCCAATTGGTGCATTAGATTAGCAAAAACCCAAGCTTGTTGTAAGATCCTTTTCATGATGCTCCAAACGTCCACAGTGGGAGAGAGATCTGGCGAATTTGCTAGCCAAAACAATGGTGGGAAAGCAACTAAACAAGCAGTAAAAACTATCTCCGTGCGCAGGCGGGCATTAGCATGCATGAATGCACGCTTATGATTGCATGATATGAAGGACAACACAACGGGACGTAGAATTTCGTCGACGTACCGCTGTGCTGTAAATATGCTGCGGATAACAACCAAGGGGGTCCTGCTATGAAATGAAATGATACCCCAGATCATCACTCCTGGTTGTCGGGCCATATGACTGGCGACAGTGAGGTTGGAATCCACCTTTAATCGTGAGTCATTAGATGCGTCTTCGCTGACCATCAGGTCTCAGATCGGAGCAGGATTCATGTTTGAAGGCAATTAAACTCCATTCAGTGATATTCCCGGTCAAACGTGCCTGATATCACTGTAAACGGGCTTGTCGGTGTAGAAGTTTAATACAAGTCTGGAGTTCAAAGGGCTCCGTGAGCTTAACACCATTTCTCTGAGCCACCTATTAATTGTCTTTAAATTCACTAAAGTACCAGTTGCTTGTAGGATCGATGATAATGATGAATTTGGGTCTTTGAGTACCGCTCTGACGATTGATCGATTCTCACGTTCTGTCCTCCCTCTAGGCCGACCGCTTCCTTCTGGACGTTGTTTTTGGCAATGGTTCATCCGTTCCTGCACCATCTAATAGTGACATCGGTCCTATCCAATTGTCAAACAATTCGTAGATTAGACCAACCGGCTTGTTTGAACCCAACTGCACTCCTCTCTGAAATGTTGACACCTGCGCATATTGTTTGCGCACCAGTATGCAAGGCATAGTTTCTGTCTATCTGAGTGGACGGATTAAAATTCTCAAAGAATTTATGACGTGGAATTAAAATTTCTTCTCTTTAATATTCTGCCAGTTGTGCAGTTAAGATGCGCTGCAGCGTCACATGCTCATTCGATGGCATTTAAACTTTAAACTCTTGCATTTTCCTTCGAAACATGTATGCATGTTAATTTGTGTCCAATTTGCATTACTCCTTCTTAGTGCACCATTTTTTTTTTTGTCTTACAGTGTATATAAAGCTGAAAGTTTATCATTGTATCTATCCGGTTTTTAGATTTTATCAAAAACTAATTATTTATCAAAAAATCTCGCTAACGCTGTATTTTTTAGTTCAATCGGATAGTTGATTAAAAAATATTAAGTAAAAACCCTATTTTACCTTTAAATTTATTTAAAAGGAAAAAGCGTATTTGTGCCAAAAACAAGTGAATAAATAATTTAATATATTTCTTTTTATGTCCAAAAAATGAAGAATGTAGAAACATTTTTTTCGAAATAATTAAAATAAAATTGAGAAAAATCATGCTAAAGAATTAGAACAGCTTTATTATAGAACCCCTTTGCGAAATTCGAATATTGTCATCGAATTAGCACAGACGTTTCTCGCCAAGCCCTTTACTTATGTTCGGAGAACATGTGTACCAAGTCACTTGGGAATATATTGCGGTCAATATCGCGGCTCGTACAAATTCTCTTCATACACCTAATAATAAGAAAATTTGTGATTCTTCCATGTACACAAACTACAAACTGAATACGCATCGAAAATATATAGCTAATTCTGAACATATGGCTTATAAACATATGTATCAATTTGCAAGACAACTAGGTGATTTTGAGGTCACTACAGATACACAAACACACATACTGAACCCAAAACTTTTTTGAGTCTCAACACGAAAGCCTCCTCTGGTGTTCCAGCAATCATGTAAGAAAGATGAGAACTTACTTGAAACTGATAACAATAAAGATTTTTTATTTAAAATTAATTCATAAAAAGAGTTAAAATACAAAATTTGCCAATAACTTTTGTTATTTATTGTTTGTTAAATATTTTTGTTTCTGCTTTTATCATTTATGGGAATTTAAATCACTTTTAAGAAAAATAATATTTTATTGCATAATATTATTAAACTGATATAATATTTTCAAATCCTTTATGTTGATAACTTTGATTTGTTAAATTTCTGTTACTTATCGACAAAGAAAAGTAAGTGAAAAAAAATATTATGCAATACAAAGCAATTTTTTTTGTGTAAAGAAAACTTTAACTAAATAAATGATCAATGCATTGCATTGTTTCTTTTTTCTTGAAATCTTTTCTGACAAAGAAGGATGTTGTTGTCATGGAAAATAAGAAATTGTCATTAAACAATTTTCTTTTCCTTTCCTATTTTTCGAAACTTTTGTGAACTTAGAAATATTAATTCTTTCTTGAATTTTTTTTTGTAAGATTTCTGTTTACCTTAAGAATATAATTTTCTTTAAATCATTGTAAGTAATCGTTTCCGGAAATTCCAAAGAAAGGAAATGGCTTCATTTTGTTTCCTCTAAATGTCGGAATGAAACATGTGGGAGAATTTTAGAAATATTTATATTTTAGACTTGTTTTAAACAAAAAAGAGCTTCAATTACAAGAAAAATATTTCACAAAACGATTGTACCTACGAATTGCATTAGATTTTGCAAAATATTTTCTTTACATCTAAAACAAGTTCTATATTTAATTTCTCAAAAAAATATTAAAAATAATCACTTCATATTGTTTAGAAACTATTGAAGAGTTTAATTATCTATAATAGTAAAGATAATTAATATTATATATTATTTAAGTGAATAATTATATGCTTAATATAAATATATTAATTAATATATATATATATATATATACATATATATATATATAAATGTTATCGTAATAAAATTTAAAGAACAAAATACATGGAAAATGTAACAGTAATTAAAATACTTATAATTGCTGCTGGACGTCTTAGACTTGGTAATAATATTATTTGTAAAATTATTATTTTTATTTAAATATTTTTAAGAATTAGTTTTTATTCTAGTGGAAATAACACAACTGTTACGAAGGAGTACTTTTCATGCACAATAGACAATTTGCACGTTTTCTGATTTTATTCTTATATAATAGAAAATGAAAAGGTTAGAAAATAAATACATACATTTTCTTTATTTGAAATCTAATGACTGATTTATAACAAATTTAACATCGCACTATTTACTCTAGCTAGAAAACGCAGTATAATATATCGTGACGTCACTCTTTATGACAACAAACGGAAGTAATCGTTGTTTACATTCGATTTCGTGCTTTGCTTTGATTCTTGAATCAGTGAAATAGGATTTGTATGTTATTATTATAACATACAACGAATATTTAAAAAATGACGGATATTAAAAAATCATAGTATAAATATTGTATTGTACCATTTTGCACTAATACAACGGCTAATGCTTCTCAAAAGTTATTCTTTAGCGAAAACATCCACAGGATCCTATTAAACGAAAAATTAGACAACCGCCATGAAAAGAAAACAATTGAAAATAATGATAATGGGAAATGGTGATAATCATATTAAATGATTATCAGATGAAAAGAAATGCTCAGAAATCACATAAACGATTAATAATTACGAATGTTAAAACGAATTGCTGCTTACTAACCAGGCTAACAAAATGTAAACACTGAAGCATCGTAAAGTGTGACGTCAGGCAGCGTTTTGAAGTCATGTGATTTTTGGTTAATCTTAAGGTTATTTTTTAAATTGGGAACTTTTGTTTTTGCATTTTTAATAAACTTTTTGAAATTTATGGGCCAGATTACTACCAGAAAAAAAGGATTTTGTTCAAATCACCCAAGTGTGCAAATTCCGCATTGGCCTATTATTTTGTTACGACAATGAGTGTGTGCGTTGATTATTTTGAATGCCTTTATCATTGAAAAGGAATTTGTGAGGAACTTGATGAATTTCTGGCGGCATTTTGGCAACATTATCTAGAAACTACTCTTTCTATAAAACTTTTCCCTACGATTAATATTTTTAACTATAGAATATAGGTATACATGTCTAATGTCAAACGATCTTTAGAAAGAGAAAGTTATAACAGTTGCTATAGTTTTTTTTTTTTTTTATTGAGAGCCAGTTATTGCAGTTTTAGAGCTGTAATGATGAAGCCGCTTTGAGGACTGCTTTTGGGATGTTATTCTAGTGAATTTCTGCATTTACATGAATATACAGTAATATGCTGCGTAATAGCGGTTTTCGGCTTTTGTGTATTTTTCTGAAAATACACAAAATGACGTCTAGAAGACTGTTTTAATATTTACATTAAAATTGAAACAATGTATAACTATATAGTTTTGCTTCCAACTCAGAATACATATGTACAACAAATATACGCCTTTATCAAAATATAAAGCGTGAATTTTGCAATATTTCCGTTTATAACTTTTATTACACAATTTTAGCTTAATTTATTCGTTATTAAGCATAAGTATGTATAATAACGAATAAGTACTCCATATCATACACATTTGGAATACCAAGTTTGTACTTTCTGCTACTATTTGTTCTTGAGCTATACTGATAACACACACAGACAGACAGACAGACATATAGACCATTCACTAAAAATATGAAAATTTGAATCAAATCAAAAATTTGACCCTAAAATAATACTTTCTCTACTTTATGGGTAAGAGAAAGTAAAAAAAAAAACGACATTTTACTCTTGTTTATCAAACATTTTTGATTTTAAAATGAAATCTTATAAAAAAGTTTAAAAGCATATAGATAAATTAAATTTATTTTTGTTTATTAAATTGGAAACCTTATTCAAAATGAGTAAAAAGGTTACGTTATTGCAAATTTATTTTCTTCTTTTGCTTCAAATATAACATATAAAGAACATTTCTTTTATTTTCAGCAAAAAATGTTCTCTTATTGACTTTCCAATAAAACAAGAGTCAATAAAACGTCTGCAAATTTTCAAGTAAAAATGATAGAAGTAATTTCTTTGATTACACAAGACTAAGAAATTTTTCTATTAACTTTTATCAATCTGGTTCTTAGAGAGCTCAAATAAAAGCCTTAATCGAATGCAATGAAGGAACATTCCACAAAATTTTACAAAATCAAATTTCGTAACATCAATAGCTTTTTCTAAAGATCAATATTGTATGTCTCCGTTCCAATAAAAGAAAGTATTTAACAAGTTGGATAAGTTGAAAGATTAAATTTTCGCTTTTAGTTGATTTTTAGTGTCAAATATTTTCTTTCAAATTATAGAAATTTCACTCGTCACAAAGTTTATCCGATATTAGTTAAAAAATACAATTACTCAGTGAAACATTTTGTTGAAATTATTAGGGTATTTTTGAACTATTTTGTAATACCTTTTAAGTTGAAAAATTTTCTAAATAAGAAATTTATTCAAAATTAAAAAGAAATACATATTAATGTTTTTTATTAATGTTTTTTTTTCATTTTGTTCTTCACATATTTAATACAAAATATGCAGTTCATCATCCTTCTCTTATATTCAACGTGTTAATCACTTGACCTTTTATACACACACACACACACACACACATATATATATTTAATATTTGTCTTGGGGATCTCGGAAACGGCTCTAACAATTATGATGAATGCTCGGGGTTAAGAGTATATTGGGTGATATATTGATATGGCGTGTTCACTTCTTCAGGAAAACTTGCGTTCTCTGTTAACCCTTTATGCGCCTGTTGCAACATATAGCAGAAATTGAGTATATTCGGAAATGGATGCGAAGATATCGATAAAAACTTGAGGTTAAGCGTTTACTAGGATGCTAAAACGATTGGATTTATCCGCATCTTAAGGAAAACACTCGTTCAGTGTTAACTATTTATTCGCTGGTTGCACCGTACGGTATAAATTGGATTTGCTCAGAAATGCATATTAAGATTTTTGTGAAATACTGGAACTAAGTGTATGTGGGGTGCAAACTCGATTAGACTTATTCTCCTCTTCAGAAAACTTCCCGTTTGCTGTCAATCCTTTATCAGTCGGATGCAAATTATGGCAGAAATTGGTTTTAATCAGAAATGGATATAGTGATTTTGATGATAGCTTTTTTTGGGGGGGAGGAAGAGCGGGTAAAAAATCAATTAGACGTATTATCATCATCTTCAGGGAAATATTCGTTCGCTGTTAACGTTTTATCTACCACTTACAAAATATGGCAGAAATCGGGTTTACTCAGAAAATATATAACGGTTTTCATCAAAGTATAGGTTGTTTGGGATAAAAAATCAATTAGACTTATCTTAATTCAAGAATTTTCCCGTTTATTGTTAACCTTTTAAATATCGATTGCAAAATATAGCAGAAATTGGATTTTCTCGAAAACGATAACGATTTTGATAAATGTTTGGGTTAAGTATGTTTTCGAGTGAAAAAATAGATTAGGCTTATCCTCATCTTCATGGAAATTGAGTTCGCTGTTGACCCTTTACCTGTTGGTTACACAATATAGTAGAAAATGAGTTTACTTGGAAATGCATATGACGATTTTGATAAATGAGTGAGGCTAAGACGTGTTTGTGTTGGAAAATTAATTAGCTGCCCTCCTTTTCAGAAAATGTTGCGTTCGATGTTAACCTTTTATCCATTTTCAAAATATGGTATAGAAATTGGGTTTACTTGTAAATAAATAAAACGATTATGATGAAAGTTTAGGGTTAAGAGTGATTTGATTTGCGAAAAATCGATTGGATTCCTTCTCATATTAAGAAAATTCGCGTTTCTTGCCAACACTTCATTCGCCTGTTGCAAATTATAGCAGAAATTTTGTTTACTCGGAAATGTATATAATGATTTTGAGGAACGATTGTAGTTAACGATTTTATAAGGAGTGGGGGGATTGGTTGCAATTATCCTGACCTTCAGGAAAATTCGCATTTGTTGCTAACCCATCAGCTGTCGTTTGAAAAATATGGCAAAATTTAAATTTTCTAGAAATGTATTTTATGATTTTAATAAAAATTTAGGGTTAAAGATTTTCTGAGAAGATAGATCCACAAGAACTACCCTTATCTTCAGGAAAATGTGTGTTCACTGTTAGATCTCACTCTTAATTCTGCAAAATATGACAAAAACCTGGTTTCCTTTAAATTGAATCCAAAGATTTTTGTAAAATCTCAAAGATAATCATTTCTTAATGATAAACTTATCTGATTCTGACACTCAATCGGTTAAATTAGAGTTCAGTGTTGACCCTTATTCCAACTGTTAAAAAATGTTGCAGAAATCGGGTTTACTCCGGGTTTTCTCGAGAATGGTTCAAAAGGTTTTGATTAAAACTTAGAAATAAGGCTGTTTTGAGACAACAAACCCATGTAAAATATCTTCCTCTCCTGGAAAGTTATCTTTCACTGTTAACTCTTATTCCCTCCGTTTAAAAATATGACTGAAATTTGGTTTTCTGGGAAACAGATCTAAAGATTTTGATAAAAACTTAAGGAAAATAGATTTTTACGAGGACAAATCTATCTGACTTTTCCTCTACGTCACGAAAATTAGCATTCATTGCTAACTCTTTTCCTTCCATTGTAAAATATGGCAAAACTTGGTTTTCTCGGTGATAAATCGAACTACTTTAATAAAATCGTTGAATTAAGGTTATATTTTTCCTAAATGAAAAATATGTATATCTGAAATATCCTCATGTTCAAGAACCTTATAGAGTTCTCTGCTATGCTAACTCTCACTCCACCGTGGCAAAAAATTGCAGAAACTTGGTTTTCTAGAATTTGTTTCTAACGATTTTTATAAAAACTTAGTATTTAGGGTTTTTTGATTTGGTAAACTCATCTGATTTATCCTCATGGTCATAAAAATTAGCGTTCGCCGTTAATCTTCATTTCGCACGTGGGAAAATATGTCATTTACATGCTTTTTTCTACAGACTGTTTGAGTGATTTTCATAAAAATATTACGGAATTTTTGAATTTACAATTGAATTATAAACACAGAAATCTGCCATTCTCTTTAGAATGTTTAGCATTCACCGGTAACTCGCACAGTCCCCAGGAAAAGATGGCAGAAACTTAATTTTTTATAATGTACTCGAACGATTTTGATAAATATTGAGTGTTAGCATGTTTTTGAGATGATATTTCCATCTGAAATACACTCATCTTTAGTATAATTTGGATTGAATGGTAACCCGCACATAACCCAAGAGAAATACAGCATAAACGTTGTTTTCCTGAAAATCACTGGAACGATTTTGAAATTAAAATGCAGATTTTGTTTTTCTTTCATGATAAACTGGTCGTATTTAACTTCTTCTTCAGAAAAATTAAGCGTTGCTGAAGCGCTGGTTTTTGCCTAGACAACGCAGAGCAGAAATATGGTTTTCTAGGAAACGATTTGAATTTTCTTTAAATCTCCAATAAAATTATTTTCAGTGGTAACCCGCGCTCCGCTCTGGCAAACAATTAAGAAGTATAATTACCTGAAAAAAAAATCACTGTATTCACACTAGGAATGATTTTTACTATGAGTCCGAGTGAACTCGGTCACCCAGGAGTTTAAATTTAAATTATATAAAAAATATGATTAAAAAAAAAAATTTGAAGAATATTTTTCTCAAAGTTAAATAATCATGACAATTTACGGTAGACATACTTTTTAAAGTTTTTATGAAGTATTAGTAGTAAAGTTTTCTCTTTATAACTAGTTGCTTTTAACGACGTTTTTGAAACTGACGATTGTGACCGCATCACTCGGTGTTGACTTTCTTTCATGAATTTTGAAAAATACAACCTGGCGACCACAAAACTGTGTGTTGCGTTATTCACTGGGCTTACGTACCACTTTACATACTACCTGAAGCTAAAATATTATTAGTAGAAACACATTATTTATAAACATTATTTATTTCAAATGTATATATCGTTTAAAAATAATTAAAGCTATACAATTATATAAATACCGTGTATTTAAATTGTATGATCAGAGGACTGTCTTTTAAACTATTGATACTAGCATTATACTTTCAACTAGAAAAAGTTTTCTAAATACATGTATTCAATTTTTACGCCATATATTTAAGGAGGGAGAGTATATTTCAAAGAACTAGAATCAATAACTTTGATCATGATCCTGTGTACAAATGATCCAGATTAATTAAATAAAGTCTCCTTCGTGAAAAAAAAAATTCTTCCTAAAAAAAAATAATAATAATAAATAAAAACTGCACATGTATAAGTGAGCTGTTCAATTTTAAAATTTAGGGCATTCATCGTCAATGAATAAGAGAGATTGTTAACCAAGAAAAAGAAATATATATATAATTTAACAAGCGAAGTATAAATTTATTAAATTCTGATTGAAACACAGTCGCGTTTAATATTATTAGTAGAAATACATTATTTATAACCATTCTTTATTTCAATTCCATTTATTGTTTAAAAAAAAAAAAAAAAAAAAAAAAAAGATAAACAAGTGCATAAATACCGTGTTTAAATTGTTTGACCAGAAGACTATTTTTAAACTATTGACATTAGCATTATATATCCAATCGTAAAAAAGTTTCTAATGACATCTATTTACTTTTTACGCCATATTTTATAAGAATCCGTATCTTAAAAAAAAAAAATAAAAAAAAAAAAAAAAACTTTTTATTTTCCTGTATACAAAAAATTAAAGTTAACTAAATGAAGACTTATTTGTGAACAATCATTTAAAAAGATAAATAAATAAATAAACAAAACTAGAAATGTGTGTCTAATATTTATTTAGCGTTCAACTTTAAAGCTTTGAGCATGCAACACGTCAACGAATAAGGGGACATTGTTTAGCAGAAAATTAAATAAATTAACAAAGGAAGTATAAATTTGTAAAATTTTATTGAAACACATTTACGATTAATCAGTGTCAGCGAAAACAAATAAGGAAAGGGTTAACATTTTTTACAATGGTACCCTAGGATTCTAATATGACGAGAAAAGTTATAGCTGTTTTTCACGTTCTTATTTAAGTTTGTAAGTAATATTTTTTACAACGCCAGTTTTGTGGTGCTTTTTTATTAATTAGTATGTTCTTTATTTATGTGCATAGGTCAAATCTAAGAGCTGAATTTTCCACACTTCCTATCATCTAACTAAGCTGAAATTTTTCATACATGTGTAATTCTGATGGTGATACATGTTCAAGTAGTAACGGATTTAGGACTCCATTTCAAAATTTGTTTCTGAATTTTAACTCACTCCCAATCGTCCGAGCTGAAATTTTACCTAAATTTATATTATCCACATCCGATGAATTGAAATTTTTAGAACACTTTGAAATGAAAGATGTTGTTTAAGAAAATTTAATACCCGAAAATTTTGATGACTGAAGTATGAGGATTTCACATGGTTTGATTTACTTTTTACTGAAATTTTATCCCACTTTCTATCACCCGAATGAGCCGAATTTTTGCATACATGTATAATTCAGACGACAGCACATGCTTCAGTAGTGACAGACTTAGGGAGAGGGGGGCATGAAGACTGAGGGCTTAAGCTCCCAAATGTAGTTCGAAATTTGGTTTTGAATTTTAATCCACTTACTAATATCCGTTTGAGCTGAAGTTTTGCATGCATGTATATTACGCACATTTGCTGAACTGGAGCTTTTAGTATATTTTGAGAAAGAAAACATTTTTTTTTTTTATTATTAATTTATTATTTATCAATATTAACAAAAATTGCATTTTGATTTACGGATCTACGGATATGTGTTGATTACGGATCTACGGATATTGTAAAATTTACTTTGGATAATCTGTCAAATATCTTTGCCATACATGGCCAAATTTACATTTTCTTTCCAGTTTTTATACGATCGATTTGTGCGGATAAGTGCTGACTGGATTATAACAATTAGTAAAGAGTTGGTACTTATACCTAAAGGTTCCAGATTTGAATCATGACCTGGTGACTTTTCTCTTAAACCTCATAATATAGAAAAAAAAATAATAAGTGAACGTTTATGTGCATTTTTTTCCATTTTATGTATATTCTCTCAATCAAAAATTTTTAATCGAAACTTCATGCGCAATAAAAGCAACAATTTGTCAGAAAAGTTCCTTTTTAAACATCAATAATTCCCTTTTTTTTTCTTTCACAAGAAGATTAATTTTTATGCAAATGGCTTTTCAAAGATAGGACTTAATTTTATTATTAATTGGACAGTTTTATATTCAGGGTCTAAAAAGAATTTATTTGTTTTCTATTTTTGTATATATGTGGCCCATTGTAGAATATATATGGCCTAAAAAGATCTCAAAAAATATATCACAAAAAAAAAAAAAAAAAAAAAAATCAGTATATTTCTTTATCACACACACACACAAAAAAAGAAGGAGATAATTTTGTAGTTTTTTTAGATATTTGGGATGTCTTAAATTCTGCCCAATGATTTGTACACCCTCACCTAACCCTTCCAGTCTTCAATCTCTTACCATAACTGTTTTTCGTGAATGTTTTAACATTCAGGGAGTATTTAGGGAGTTATTCAGGGAGTATCAGTTGATTTTTATATTTATTTTCTTACTTGCGTAATTTTCTTTAGACTTTTTTTTTCTAAAGTTTTGTCCCGTTTTTTAGCGCTATAAATTGCTGCTATAACCACAGCAGATTCAATAATAAAAACAGTGGGGATTGTGAGTGAAAAAGAAAGAAAAAAAAACTGACATTGGTCAAAGATAGTCGAAATATTTAAGTCAGATATATCCACGAGCGGTTGGGTAGGCTTGGACCTCAGGATTCATCACAGTGAAGTTTTGGACTTTAGACTATATTAGACTAATAAAAAGATGATAACTGATATGATCTTCATATATTAAAAAAATGTAACACAAGATGCTACTTTTATAATGCTATTTGCGGTCCACGAATCATCCTCTATTGGTACTGTACCAGTTATAAATGTTTTAATGACATTTTTCAACTATTTTGAGAATTGTTCTTGATTTTAGAAATTGACAACAATCAGAGTTCAATATGTAAATTAACCTTTTCTTTACATGGCACTGAAATTTCTAGTTTACTGAAATTTCTAGTTTAAGCATTTTTATACGCAAAATTATTATTCCCGAAAAACTTATTATGCTCTTGTAATGGACATGCGAAAACTAAATAATAAACTTACTCTCCTGCTAATAAATACTTTTAAAATTTTGCAGATAAATGCAAGAAAAAAAAAAAAAAAAGGGGGGGGGGGAGGAGCAAGCTTTTAAATTGGCTACGAAGAATTCGACGATTTCAACAAACACATTTAAATTGCAGTGCTTTATATACATTGTTTTTTACTTATAATGTGTTTAAATTCGCAGGAATTATTTTAATCACACCCTTGTGTGATAGTTTGTAAATGTCTATATCAGCCAAGTATTTTTGCAGGTTACCGAGAAAATCTTGTTACCTCTACCAATCTTAACAATTTATCGAGGTATCTGGAGCAGTTTCTTTTGATTTCTATCGTATTACTAAATCTATTTTATTTGTTTCTTTTCTAGCTGTCAATTTTTTCTGTTTCGTTATTTATCGGTTTCGTAATTTTTTTCTTCTCGTGTCACCTTCATTTATTCTTTGTTTTCTTTTTATTTTACTTCTTTTTTCTAATTTTTTCTCTTACCATATCTCTTTTATTATATTCAAAAATATTACACTCAAAGTTACGAACACAGTAGCTGTTTCTAATGTGATAGCCGAAGTGGGCAACATGATGCGAGGAATGGAATACAGCCTTGGAACTCTTCGAGTTACTAAGGATGGTCATATTGAATTTTGTTGACATAAGTGATTTATATAAAAATTTCATAAATGTATTTACAATACTCATATTCCAAATTGTAGCTTTTATTTATAATATATATATATATATATATATATATATATATATATATACATGGTCTGTCCCGAAAGTAATGCGCCCCATTTTCTTCTGCCGTGACTATCCGTCGCACAGGGTTGCCGCTTGTACGGAAGGGCGGGTGGAGTCTTGGGAACACATCGCCACCAGCGCTGGTCGGCTCAGAGCTTCTGCAGAGTCACAGTGCCTGTTTCAGTGAACCCTTGTGTGAGTGATCGGTCGAAATCAAGATGGAACAATCTCTCGAGCAGAATTGTTGCAGTGTTGTGGGAATGATCCGACTGTTTTGGACAATGTGGTAAGTGATGACGAATCTTTTACTTTCTTGTACGACCCAAAAACATAAAGACAGAGCGCAGAGTGGCACACGACGACGTCCCCACGCCCAAAACAGGCAAAAATGAGCAAATCGCAGGGCAAAGCGATGCTCATTGTTGTTGTTATTATTATTATTATTATTATTTTCGAATCCAAAGGAGTGGTCCATTTTGAATTTGTTCCACCTGGTCAACCAGTCAACGCCAAATTTTACGTCGAAGTACTGAAAAGGCTAAAGCAACGGGTCAACCGCGTCAGGCGCCAGATCAAGAATTCTGGAAGCTGCACCATGACAATGTTCCCAGCGTATCAACGCTCCTCCAGCCGCCTTACAGTCCTGATTTGTCCACGTCCGACTTCTTTTCATTCCCGAAGATTAAAAAATTCCTCAAAGGACAGCATTTGGGGACCCTGGAGAACATCAAGGTGGCTACGACGAGGTTACTAAAGGACATCTCTGTGACGGACAGCCAGGACGCATATAAAGCATGGAAATCGCGTCGGAACAAGTGTGTTGAAGCAGGAGGGATGTATTTCGAAGAATATTGAGTAAGTGTATGAATCGGTTCAATAAATTTCTTAAAATAAAAATGGGCGCATTACTTTCGGGACAGACCATGTATATATGTATATATATATATATATATAATCGATTCTCTACTTTTAATCATTTCTTTTCAGTTTGTTCGTTTTGGCAACCGCCCGGACTTTTATCTACTTATTTGATTTGGATTTGATTTACATGTGGCCATCACCTTTCACGAATACCAATTTTCATTATGGTTAAGTTATATTATTAGCCATTTCCTTTTATCTTTCTATTTTTTTTGCAAGATTGAAACTAGTGTTGTATATTGCTGAAATAGCTATACAATATTCAGAGATCTTGCATTCCATGCTGACAGTACTGCTAGTTTCCTGATGAGATCTGTACTGGGTTTCAGCATTTATAACTCTATTTTTCCTTCATGCATTCCTTTTTATTTCAATAGTATTTTTGGTTAATTTCTTTCAATTTTTATCTTGTGATGCATGAATTTACTGGATTAATGGATTATGAAAACTATCTCATTGTTTAGGCTTAAGTGATATATACGTCATTTCTCTTCTGCGTAAGTACTTTAACATGTTTTTACTAATCAGTGATTTTTAATTAAATGGTAATTGTGACAATAACTTTATACGTAATACATCTAACTTTTAATTTCATTGTTGGTAATTTCATCTTTCTCTCATTTGCTGAGTATTGTAAAGGAATTAAATTATTTATTATATATATTTAATTCAGAGAAATACCTATGTTTACCTTCTTATATAGTGTTACGAAATTGTAAATAATTGTGTTTATTTTTGTATAAATTCTTTCAAAGAGGCTTAGTAAGTTGATAAAGTGCTAATTTTGTGCATTTCTAGT
This sequence comes from Salticus scenicus, assembly GCA_963930645.1. Lineage (NCBI taxonomy): Eukaryota > Metazoa > Arthropoda > Arachnida > Araneae > Salticidae > Salticus > Salticus scenicus. The sequence goes on from OZ005652.1 coordinate 352,491,160, forward strand.
CGTTTTAGCGTTGAAATAGCCTTATTTTCCATTAAAAACGCATTAAAAAGCCCCAGTAATGCACGTAATGGATTTGGCGCCAAATTTGGCGACTTTTTCCCACCTTGGCGATTTTTTTGGCGACCTTGGCGAGAAAATCCTTATATGGGATATACCAAATATGGAAGCTGTAAGTTGATTGGTTGACCACTTTCTAGAGTTTTCTCGAAAATCTGGGCTCCATGGAACAGCATATAAGGAGCGCTTCCTCGCCAAGGGCAGTCAGTTCAGTTCAGATCTCAGCGAGCTTCGCTAGTGCTTGCATTGCTCTTGAGCCTCTTTGAGAGAGACTTGCTTCAAGTGTTATTGGTATACAGTTTGTACTGTGGATTTGTTATTGACAGCTGTTGTTTAAGCTGTGTTTACTGTTTGAATTGAAGCTGATACTTGGTTTATAGACCTGCATTTTTCTGGAATTTTCTGTGAATAAATTACTGAATTTTTGTACGTTTGGCCTTTCATTCTCAGACAACTCACGAACCCCCAAGTACGCAACATTTCTGGTGTCAGAAGTGGGATAGTCTGTGAATGGTGATAACGAGGGCTATGGAGCAAGAGATGAAAAAACTTCTAGAAACCTTAGCTACCCAGATGAATGAAATGAAAGCCGGTCAGGAAAAGATGGAAACCGGATTGAAAGAGAAAATGGAAACATCGCAAAGAGAGTTGAAAGACGGTTTGACTGAAGAAATGAAAGTAGCACAAGATAAAATGGAAACATCGCAAAGAGAATTGAAAGACGGTTTGACTGAAGAAATGAAAGTAGCACAAGAGAAAATGGAAACATCGCAAAGAGAGTTGAAAGACAGTTTGACCGAAGAAATTAAATCTAATCAAGACGAGATGAAGAGAGAACTTTCGACAGTAAAGGAAGTGATTGAAAGTAAATTATCGGATATGGAAAACAGAATGGATGGAATAGAAGAGAAAGTTATAAAGATAGAAGAAAATTTTGAAGAGAAAGTTTTGAAAGTGGAAAAGAATTTTGAAGAGAGATTTATGAAGATAGAAGAGAATTTTGAGGAGAAATTTAAAGAAAACTTTGATCAAGAGCTGAAAGGAAAGGTTTCAGAGATAGAAAGCAAGTTTAAGAGAATGGAGGAAGATCTTGAGAGAAAAATGAGAGAAGAGTGGAGCGGAGAGGTAATAGGGAATGATTTGCAGAGCAAGATTCGGAATCTCGAAGAAAAGTTAGAATCCAAGCCCCAGGAAACTGAAAGGAAAGAGAGAAGAAACCAGAATCACGAATTTATTAAGCTATCTACCTACGACGGCAGTTCCTCCTGGCATGTATATAAGACGCAGTTTTCCATCGTAGCTGAAGCTAACGGCTGGGACTCTACCGCCAAGTCGGTCCACTTAGCAGCAGCATTACGGGGAGATGCAGCCGAGATCCTGAGAAATGTTTCTAAAGAAGAAAGGAACGACTTCGAGGCCTTGACTAGAGCACTGGAGCTACGGTTCGGAGAGAAGTGTTCTAAGGACTATAGTCGCCTCCAGCTAAAGTCCCGTTACCAGAAAACGGGCGAAAGTTTGCAAGAGCTGGCAGCGGACATTCAGAGATTGTCACACCTAGCATTCTCAGACTGTCAAGCTGACACTCGAAACGACTTAGCTCTTCAGTACTTTATCGATGCTGTTCGGGATCCAGAAATTCAAAAAGCGCTGAGACTCTCCAACATCAGAGACGTAGAATCAGCTTTAGGCTATGCACTTAGGATAGAGGCAGCCCAACAAGCCTCCCGTAAAGACCGCCATACCATAAGAGCAGTCTCATTAAATGATACGCCTGCTGATGAGAATGAAATGAAGAGAAGTTTCGCAGAGATCTTAAAGAGATTGCGCAGCCTGGAAAATAATATAGAAAAAAAAGGATCGGAAGATAAAGTGCTGGGGCTGTGGAGGGGATGGTCATGTGAAGAGGAACTGCCCCGTACGACCAACTATAGGAAATCACCCGGCTTCACCATCACTGCAGGGAAACTAAGAGGAGGCCATCTCGCGGGGCGGAGGTTGCCTAAAATTAAAGAGCCCCAATTTACAGTATTTCATGTTTCATCGATGAGTGGCGGCGATAATGGACTTCACGTCTATGGCCAAGTCAACAACGCCACCTGCCGGATGATTCTGGACACGGGAGCCAACGTGACCATCATTAGAACGGATTTGGCTCAAGAACTAAAAGAGAAGATCATCTGGACTCCGCCCTGCGTTAAACTCCAGACTGTGACCGGAGACGAAATCAAAATATATGGAAAAATGAACTTGGCCATCACTTTTGGGAATGCCAGTTACCATCATATGGCATATGTGGCTGATATAAGAGATCCTTTAATCATTGGAATTGATTTCCTGAGAAAATTTAATTTTCAGTTGGACTTCAAGAATAATGAACTGCATTCGAGTTCGGAAGACATCGCTGTGTTCAACACTGAAAATCAAGACATTCAGACAATCTGCCAGATAACAGCCAAGTCTGAAATCTCCATCCCCCCACACACAGAGACAATAGTTTCAGGAACACCACCTACAAAGCAATACTTCCGCTATGGACTGATTGAATACCCGAACACCGACAATAGCCCAAGAGGAGTTCTGGTAGCTTCATCTCTAGTTGATCTCTCAAAGAGTACTATACCTGTGAGAGTCGCAAACATCAGCGATAAGGTCCGAACAGTGAAGAAGGATGAAGTGTTAGCAGCCTGCACTCCTGTAACATGCATAAACCGCCCCATGCAATCAACCGAATCCAAGTCTTCTGAGCAATTAACAACGGAACTACTCAAGAATGCAGAGTTAGGAAAGGAACAGAGATGCGCTGCGGAGAAGCTACTCCAAGAATTTAAAGACCTTTTTTCTCGAACACCTGAAGACGTCGGGCGAACGAACATCACCCAGCACAGAATTGATACAGGAAATCATCCTCCAATCAAACAACATCCAAGAAGACTTCCTTTTGCTAAACAGGAAGAGGTCACTGAACTTCTAAATGAAATGCAGCACAATGACGTCATCGAGCCATCAACGAGTCCTTGGGCCTCTCCCATAGTACTGGTGCGAAAAAAGGATGGTTCAACAAGATTTTGTGTGGATTATCGTCGTTTGAATGACATCACGAAGAAAGACAGTTACCCTCTTCCCAGAATTGACGACACATTAGACACACTTGCTGGCAATAAATGGTTCTCGACGTTGGATCTGAAGAGCGGTTACTGGCAAGTAGAATTACATCCTGATGATCGTGAGAAGACTGCATTCACCACGGGACAAGGACTGTGGCAATTTAAAGTTATGCCATTCGGATTATGTAATGCACCTGCCACCTTCGAATGCCTGATGGAGACAGTGCTAAAAGGACTTTCCTATGAAGCCTGTCTGGTGTATTTGGATGATATTATCATTGTGGGGCGCACCTTTGAAGACCATCTACGAAACATCCGAAAGGTGCTGGAGAAACTCAGAATGGCTAACCTCAAATTGAATCCAGGCAAGTGTAACTTGTTCCGTCGTGAAGTGAGCTACCTCGGCCATATCATCTCTGCCGAAGGTGTGAGAACTGATCCTGAGAAGATCTCTGCAGTCGAGAACTGGAGTCGCCCTGAAAATGTACACCAACTACGAAGTTTCCTGGGGTTATGCACTTACTACAGGAAGTTTGTCAAGGGTTTCTCAAATATTGCCAGACCACTGCACAAGCTGACGGAAGCCAAACAGAAGTTCCTGTGGACAGATGAATGTGAAAAAGCGTTCAAGCGACTTAAAGAGGCCTTAACATCATCGCCTATCTTGACATATCCACAGCCCGACAGACAGTTCATACTTGATACAGATGCCAGCCATGAGAGTGTCGGTGCTGTTCTGTCGCAGGAAATTGATGGTCAAGAACATGTCATTGCCTATTGGAGTAAATGCCTGTCTAAACCGGAGCGAAATTACTGTACCACCAGGAAAGAGTTACTCGCCATCGTAAAAGCCATAGAACATTTCCATCATTACCTCTATGGCAGAAGATTCCTGCTCCGGACTGACCATGCATCTTTAACGTGGTTGCTCCAGTTCAAGAACCCGGAAGGACAGATTGCCAGGTGGATACAACGCCTCCAGGAATATGACTTCGAGATACGTCATCGTAAAGGGACTCTACATGGTAATGCAGATGCCTTGTTACGGAAGCCCTGCTCGGAAAGCTGCAAGTATTGCTCTAGAGCCGAACAGAAATACCTGCCGATAAATCCGGTTGCCTGCCAAGTTACTGTCTCAACACCATCAGATCAAGATCCCGATCCATGGAGTGACGAAGAACTTAGAAAATCCCAGTTGGAAGATCCTGACATAAAGCCAATATTACAGCTGAAGGAGACGACCAGCAACAGACCTACCTGGCAGGGCATTTCCAGATTTAGTCCCATTACGAAAAGTTATTGGGCACTTTGGGACTCTCTTCATATCAGAAACGGCGTATTATGCAGAAAGTGGGAATCTGATGATGGGAAAAGCTTCAGATGGCAGATTTTATTACCAAGATCAAAAATTCCAGCTGTTTTAGAACAACTGCATAGTAGCTCTACCGGAGGCCATTTTGGGGTAATGAAGACTCTGCAGAAAGTTCGGGAACGCTTCTACTGGTGCAAGGCAAAGGAGGATGTGGAGAAATGGTGTAAATCCTGTGATGCTTGTGCGGCACGTAAAGGCCCGCAGAAACGAAGTCGAGGGAGACTGCAACGGTATAACGTGGGAGCACCATTTGAACGAATTGCAATCGACATCTTGGGTCCTTTGCCACGGACCTCCAGTGGAAATAAATACATCCTCGTCGTGATGGACTATTTCACCAAGTGGCCTGAGGCATATCCCATTCCCAATCAAGAGGCATGCACAGTCGCAGAGGTCGTAGTGCAGCAATGGGTGTCAAGGTACGGCACGCCCCTACAACTTCTTACCGACCAAGGTAGGAACTTTACCTCTGATGTTTTCAAAGGACTGTGTCAACTTCTTGGCATAGACAAAACCCGGACAACACCTTTACATCCCCAGTCGGACGGCATGGTCGAGAGGTTCAATCGTACCATCCTGAATAACCTCTCCCTTCTAGTATCAAGGAACCAGCAAGATTGGGACTTGAAGTTGCCATTGTTCCTGCTGGCTTATCGAAGTGCTGTCCATGAAACCACCGGCTATACTCCAGCCCAGATGCTGTTTGGACGTGAACTTCGTCTCCCTTGTGATCTCCTGTTTGGTTGTCCACCCGATGCGCCTTCATCGCCCGAGGAGTACATCCAAGATCTCCAGGCACGATTTGAGGACGTTCACAACTTTGCTCGGGAGCGAATTCACATTGCATCGGAGAAAATGAAAACAAGGTACGACCTAAAGGCTACGCAACATGAGTTTCAGGAAGGAGAGAAGGTCTGGTTGTGGAATCCTGTTCGACGCAAAGGACTCTCTCCCAAGCTACAGTGCAACTGGGACGGACCATACACAGTCTTAAAAAGGCTGAATGATGTAGTGGTGCGGATCACTAAAACACCTTCATCAAAACCGAAGGTGGTGCACTATAATAGGCTAGCCAAGTACCACAAGTAACGGTAAAATTAAAATTTAAAATGTAAATACTTGTAAAATTTGCGCATGCGCACTGTAAATATTTGTATATAAATATTTGTACATATTTGTGAATTTTGTAAATATTTCCCACTTAATTTATATTTCTATGTTATCTTTATGTGCAACTTAGTTTTTGTGTTTTAGATTGTGTAAATTTGTTTAGTTTCGCCTCTTGACCAAGGGTTGCACTGCCCGGGACGTGCAGTCCTTGGGAGGGGGGCAGTGTTACGAAATTGTAAATAATTGTGTTTATTTTTGTATAAATTCTTTCAAAGAGGCTTAGTAAGTTGATAAAGTGCTAATTTTGTGCATTTCTAGTCGTTTTAGCGTTGAAATAGCCTTATTTTCCATTAAAAACGCATTAAAAAGCCCCAGTAATGCACGTAATGGATTTGGCGCCAAATTTGGCGACTTTTTCCCACCTTGGCGATTTTTTTGGCGACCTTGGCGAGAAAATCCTTATATGGGATATACCAAATATGGAAGCTGTAAGTTGATTGGTTGACCACTTTCTAGAGTTTTCTCGAAAATCTGGGCTCCATGGAACAGCATATAAGGAGCGCTTCCTCGCCAAGGGCAGTCAGTTCAGTTCAGATCTCAGCGAGCTTCGCTAGTGCTTGCATTGCTCTTGAGCCTCTTTGAGAGAGACTTGCTTCAAGTGTTATTGGTATACAGTTTGTACTGTGGATTTGTTATTGACAGCTGTTGTTTAAGCTGTGTTTACTGTTTGAATTGAAGCTGATACTTGGTTTATAGACCTGCATTTTTCTGGAATTTTCTGTGAATAAATTACTGAATTTTTGTACGTTTGGCCTTTCATTCTCAGACAACTCACGAACCCCCAAGTACGCAACAATATCATACAGAGCTATAAGTATTGATGTATTGTTATATGATTATTCGATATTTTTTATGTTAAAATTCTAGAATTTCTCTTCTATGTAATTCCTGTAAAATATCAATTTAATTTAAAGTTTCTATCAGCCGATGCACAAGCAGCCTTCATATCTAAATTTTTAAAGCACCCAGATGTTAATTAATCCCCACTTATAGCCTTTTCTAAATTTAAGTTCATACTTGATTGACTTTAATGTAAGAAAATATATTGAAATTTCCTTGACATTAAACATTATTTTCAAAATACAGATTTATTCATCAAAATTAAAAACAAAGTTCTATTTTTAATTTTTCAAATCTTATTTCACGCATTTTAGAAGAATTTATAATTTTGAGCTATTTTTCAAGGAGAAATTAAAACATAAATCGATTGCACAGCGTAAAAGTTTCTGAAAATTTTAATCCGTAAAAAAAAATGCTACATATCCACTTATCGATATTCAGTTTTTATCTAATTACATGATACACACATAAAAAAAAAAAAAAAAAAAAAAAAAAAAAAACTTTTAATAATGTAGTCCATGGTAATATTAAATTGCAATTTAATTCGTCTTTATTGATATTGATATTCATAAGCTACATTAAATATTCATATATAATAAATTAAAGCAATTTTTTGTGTGTTTTTAATGAATAGGTATTGATTTATCTGCTTTTTGTCAAATAAAAATGACAATATTTAGACAATTTAGTATCGATTACGTTTTCACTAATGGACGCAACAGCGTCAATTTTGATTAAATATTAATATTTTTATGCATAATGTTTGCAACAATCGGTATGATATTTTCTTTTTAGTGAAAAAAAATATGCATGTCATTATTTAGGATGTGGCTTTATAGTTATGGATTGGATAAAGATTAGAATTTACAAAGTACTGTCAAATGAATACTTATACTAACATGTTTTTTATGAGTATAATGAAGAAAAATACTGTTAGGATATTATTTATCTATAAATTTTTTTTGTAATTCAAATATTAAATTTATTCCTAACAATGAAAAAATATCAAAATGTTAATCGACATTGATTTTCTTATAGGTTAGGAATATAATAAAAAAAGTATTTTAAACTTAAACATGGTCTAAGATTTCCATATGCATAAAATAAATTATTATGAAAGTCATAGTAACATAAAGATAAAAATTAAATTAATCTTTTTTTAAATTAGGTAAGGAATATTTACAATAAGTATTCATTTACACTAACTATAAAAATGAATTATTTGTTTAGCATATGTGAAATACAATCAAAAGATTTTAAAAGAGAGAGCTAGCATACACTTAGCTGTGACAGAAATGTTAACATTTAAATACATTTGCCGCTATACCCTTCGCTGTAGTGACCATATTTCCTCGATATTCGAAGGCGCTTCATATTTTGAAATTGTTTTTCTAAGTTTTGGAAAAATTGTAGCTAGGAAACTTTTTATCATGGCAATTATATTTTTGGTCCACATTTACTTAGCATAAAGTATACTATACTTCAGCAGTTTGATAATTGTAATGTATTTTGACGCTGATATTTTATAACGCTACTCTAATATGGTCATTATACACTACGGTCTTACTAAATCACTCATCCGCGCCAACACACCAAAATTTTGGTAAGTATCACATTGTTGCGTTAGCGTGGAGTGATCTAATAGGCCCGTAGTTTTATGCCAAATTTTTTAATTTAAATGAAATTTTTGGCGAGACATTCACTGAAATAAAAAACCATTAAAATCTTTATATAAATAAAAATCATTGTATATATTTATTTTTTAAATCTCCTTGCTAATCTGTGAACCGATTTCAACCAAACTTGATATAATTATTGCGTATTACCAGGGTTGAAGTACTGTGAGAATTAATCATATCCAGTGTGTGGTAGGAGAAGGTAAGCAGAAATTATCTGGTATTATCACATTTTTGTATGATTTCTATTGTAATAAAGCAGCTAAAAATTATATGTATTTTATATGCATTCTTCATTTGATTTATATACTCTTCATAAGTAAAGATTTTTAAAAATTCAAAAGAATAAAGCGGTAAATTAATAATAATAATAATAAACACATTCTTTAACTACGTTTTTGTAAAAATTTCATTCATGCTTTTTAAACATTTTACTGAAAGTGTGCCAAAATGCAGTAATATATAATATAATTAAAACTTAAATAACAAATTTGCTTTTTTTACAGTTTTGTCATACCAGGGCTATATTTTATAAATGAATTATTAAAAGAATATTTCATTTGTAGCAATAGATAACTGGTCATATTTACCAGGCTTATATATCTATATAGAAATTATTATTATTATTCATAAATATAAAAATTAAAAATTGAGACTTATTATATATAAATTATTTATTTGTATGTAGATACTAGTGAACCGGGCAAAGCGGCTAGTCTTTTTAATAATAAAATTCCCAGTTTTTCGAAAGTGACACTGAAAGTATGTCATAGCTAAAACAATGTATTGAATAAAAGAAAAAGTAAAATTTTATCTTTGATTTACCTGTGTTCGTTTCAACTAATAGTGAAAAAATGTAAATAAATGAAACAACTTACATCTCAATCGCATTAATGAATTGAAATAAAGAAAATAAATATTTATCCATGGTCTGCCATGGTCTTATCCATGGATTCGTTCATTGTTTCGCAATAAATAAAGGAAAACAATTTCTATTTTGGGAATAAACAATTCGTTGCTATGCATAATTTTGATAAGGCAGGGAATAATAATAATAAATTAAATGTGTAGAACTGATGTACAGTGCAGCCACATATCCTAAAACTAGCAGTGAGGACGCGTCCAAAATGTAGAAGGGATGCCAACTTGACTGAAAGTTTGAAATTTGGAAAACATCCATTAATTCTGCGCTCTGTTATTGCTAATTTTCTCTGAGTCAGATGACTGTCACCCCTTTTTTAGCATTGGACTCGTTGAGTTAGCACTTGCGCAGATGGTTCGATGGTTTCATGAAATGTGGTCGAAGAATACGTCAGAATAAATTCATAATATAAATAAATAAATAGACATGTGTTATAAAATTTGAATTAAACGATAATGATGGCATATTTATAACTTGGAAAAGTTTGGACTTCAAAATATATAAATGTAGTGATGTAAAAGATGAAGCTATTTGTTTTAAATATCCTGTAAACGAAAGTAATTTGAAGTGGCAAGGAGAAAAAAATTTGGAAATACATGTGTAAGAATTGAGCGCTGGGAGGGCGCAGTCTGGTTAGTATTTATACATAATTATTGTAACATTTTAAAATAGCTATATGTGCTATAGATAATTGATGTACAATAATGATAACAATATATTCGCTCTACAATGGGAGTAATTAATAAAATACTACAACTTGTATATTGAAACATACAGAAACCCTTAGAAACAATAAGTTAACAGTGGTAATATGATTACAAACTTGTGAAAATTAGTAATACTGGTGTATTGGCATCACGTAATTTAAAGAAGAAATATGACGCAAATCGAATATTATAGATTGGCCAATTTTCTCTTTTCGATACGCTTTTAAAATGTAACAAAATCTATCCGTTTAAGCGTAAGATTATACACAATAATAATAATAAAAATAAAAATAGTGCACATAATGTGCTAGGAAATTATGATACTCTTTCCAACAACGTCATTAATTATTAGTTTATATCTAAAAGAGGATTTTTTCGTGCGTTTATGGGGCAAAGAACATCTATCTTCTATACATATAATAAAATAAGATGTTTGTGTGTGTGTGTGTGCGTCATTGTGTATGTATGTCCGGAGCATTTTAGGTAAACGGTTGATCGCAGAGCTACACAAATTTGCATGAAGGTTCGTAATGACAATCTCCTGATGCACCTCGAAGCCTGATTTTTGAATTTTTGATTAGTTTTCTTTTAATTAAAAGTTTTATTATTATCATTATTATTAAAATTGGATGTCATAATGTTTACGTGTCACGCTGAAAAACAAGGCGTTTCCATTTGAATTTAAATGTGAGGTATTGCTTATGTTGGTCAATGGCTCAGTCGGTTAAAGCGTCAAGTTGTTAATACGATGGTCGTGGGTTCGGGATTACTCGGTGGCGTATGTGTCACTTTTTTTGCAGATAACTAATAGATAAGATGTCAATTGTAAAAGAAAACATTTCATTGTCTACACATTATCCTAAGAAATTCTGATTAGATTTTTTAAAAACTTTCTTTTAGTTACTAAAACGCACAAAATAAAAATTTAAGTGAAAAACACACACACACTGGAAACCTAAAAATTATAAAATAAATATTTATTCTTGAAAAGTTTGGCTATAAAAAATCAAGGTCTCATCAATACGTAAATTTTAAAGAAAAATATAGATATTTCATTTTTGCAAGACATGAAATATTTTAACTGATGAAAATATTTTTAAAAGCATTCAAGAACAACATTCTAGATTCTTTTTATATTTGTTATATTTTTGATTTTTGTTTTTTAATTAATTAAAATATGAAAATAATTTCCTTATAATAGCTTGAAAATTAGCCATTTAAACATTAGTTTTAAATTTAATTGTTGCTAAAAATGTTTTCCAGTTCATTGTTTTCGACAAAAAGAGAAATATATTTTCACACGAATAATGAAATTTTGCTACTGAATAATGAAACTAATATATTTAATAGATGTTGAGGTACAGTCAACTTTGACATCGTAGTTCCTAAATAATAACAAATCTATGTTTCGCTCATAAATATCCAAATTGAAGTACCCGGAATAGACCTTTCTCCAGACAGTGGTAACCTGGACCCGATGCAGTGCGGGCGAAAAAAATCTGTCTTAGGCAGTAGGTATCCGAATCGAGGTTTAGGGCGATTTTAATAAAGCTTTTTTTTTTTTTTTTTAAGTTTTCATTTATAATGTGATATAAAAAAATAAATAGTGATCCAATTATTTTGAAAAAAACATTTAAATATAGTGACCAGCGAAGCGGGCGTAGCCTGATAGTAGTTAATAAAATGTTAAAAACAAATTAAAACCTAAACAAAAAACAAAATCCTCAGTTTGAGAAACATAATTGACAACGATATAAATAAGGAATAAATCTATCAGAAATAACTTACTTCAAGGGCATTATGTTTCACCAGGATAACACTAGAATTTATGTATTTGATTACACGAGGAAAAAACTAGTTGGCATAGGTGGACTCTGCTCAGTTCCCCATCATATTTATGTTCTCATAAATTTCTAGTGCGAGACATATTATAATCATGTTAAAAGAAATGAATTTGACCAAAGCTTGATATAGTGACAGAATGAAGTCCCCGCCTAATAGGCTATCCACCGTTAACTTCGATATATATATCTTATTCTAATCTATTAATTTATTTTATCAGGGTCAATTCCGTTGTTTAGTTTTCATGCTACTATTTCCAATGCAATAATCCTCAAAATTCATATTTATATGAAAAATTTACAATTTCGCTATGTTGATAAAATCGTAAATTACGAATGATTTACGAAATTTTCCTATTAGAATATTTGTATTCAATCATGTTCAAAGAAATATCATAAATGTAATTTTGAAGTTGTCTAATGTAATTATGGTCCTCAAAATGGGAATTTATGCTCAATTTTGCCTTATTCTGACATGTTAAGTAAATCGTAAATTCCAAATAACTTACGAATTTTTTAAATTGGAAAAATCATAGTCTATGATATTCATGCCAGTATCCATTATAATATTTCGAAAGTGGTTTGACATCTTTACGATGAAAATATCCCTCAAGATTGACGTTTATGTGAAATTTGGCTCTATGCTGCCATGTTAAGAAATTCGTAATTTTCCAATAACTTACGAAATTTTTATATTGTAAAATTCATAGTTCTTAATATTCATGCCAGTGTTCTAAATAATATTTCAAAAGTAGTTTAACATCTTTACGATGAAAATATCTCTCAAAATTGGCGTTTATGTGAAATTTTGCCCTATACTGCCATGTTAAGAAATTCGTAAATTTCCAATAACTTGCGAAATTTTCAAAGTAGCACATTTATAGTTACTGATGTTCATTCCGGCATCAAACCTGATATTTTAAAACTGGTCTGACATTTTTACAGTAAAAAGTGTCCATTTAATGCACGTTTAAGTGAATTTTTGTCCTATTCTCCCATGTTAAGAAAATCGTAAATTTCTCATAACTTACGAAGTTTTTTAATTAGAATGTTGCAAAAGAATAGGGTTCTTGCCAGTTTCGAAAGTAATATTTAAAAACTGATCTGACCTCTCTGCGATCATTTGTTTGTGAGATATCGTGTTAACAGACTAACAAACTAACGGACTAACACACTGACACACTAACGGACTGACACACTAACAGACACCCTACAGACAGACACCATACAAATTTTGTCATTTTCGGATTCCCCACACCTGAAAACGTGTAAAAAAGTCAAAACACCGATGTCGAAAATTTTCCCCATACCTATAGTATGATGGAGAACTAAAAATAGTATGACTAAAATGTTGACATCCTAAAACACTAATGCCTTGACTTCTATACTCAGACTTCAAGGCAATTAATATGGAGAAGTAGAGCTTTCAATAGACTTTCTACAAATTATTTCAAAACATTCAATTTTTTTTTTTTTTTTTAAACTAGGTACTTCAGAAATGCAATGAATTCGTTATTATACACAGTTTCTGACAATATGCATATATTTATTTATTTTAATACGAGTTACATAATATATATTTAAATAATTTATTTAAATAATTCTAAAAACCTATTAATATAAAAATGCAAAATAATTTCTAAAAGAATCTCATTAAAATAATATGCTTTAAGCTGGCTGCTGTTTTACGTAATAGCATAAAAACTAAATGTCACTCATATTAAAACTAATTTTTCATATCTATTTTCAAATCTTAAATTCAAGCTAAATGTTAACTTAGAATAAAAACTAGTATTCTTTTTCCTTATTATAAGAAATTTTAAGTTTTAAAGAGCGTGATGTTTTTTTTCTTTTTGTTAGAATGAAGTGTTGACAATTTATTGTTATCGTAATTCATTTCAAAAAATAATATATAAGATATTTTCATTAACAGTCTGAAACATTAAATAACGAGAAAAATTACAGAAAACAAAATAAAACGAAGAAACGTAAAAGAAACGATGTAATGAGTTCTGTTAAAAGTTTTAATGACCATGCTGATTACTTTAATTATTATTGAAAGGAACATAAAATGAAAAGAGGAAATATATAATGATTTCCGTTATGTAACTCAGAATTACGACTTTAAATTGGTAAGTTAAAGCGTTTTCAGTTTATTTTGAAACACAATATGTCTAAAATGGCAATTTGCTGAATTTTAAAAATACATTTCAAAGTGATAATATAAAATTACTTGTTCCATTTTATTATCATACCTTTCAGTACGGAATCTAATTCTAACGTATATTTGTGTTTAAAAGTCTTGATATATCTTATATAATTGTTCCTGAAAATTATTTATCACATTTCAAGAGACAATTTAACTGTAAAATTATTAATGATTGGCAGGCTTTGCCCGCTTCACTGGTAACTATAATTGAATGAATAAAAATGATAAACACTATTTTTATATTACTTTATGAATAAAAACTAAAATTAAAATTCAATAAAATTCTTCAAACCTTCATTCGGGTCCCCGCCGCCTCCCACAGCGTCATTCTCGGCCCCATATTTCCGGGTTCGTGTCCCTATTGCCTGCAACAGAGTCTTAGTCGCGGATTTCATTTTAAGTGTTTTTCGGGTGAACAGTTTCGAAACGAACAGCATCGTAAGAAATCGTAGCAGCGCGTTTATATTTAAATCGCTATTACATAAGAACAAAACTAAACGCACTACACATAGTATTTACTGCTAAGTTATTTCTTGTATTTTATTTATCATGTAGATCATAAAATGACAGCAGATTCATGCCATTATGCTATGAGCGCTAATTTAAAAGTATGAGACAACTTTTTTTTTTTTTTAAATAGTTATTGATATTTCCTATTTTAAATATTTTGTTTTGATATTTTTATTTAAGAATTAATTTTTATTAATCAAATATTTGGTTGCCGCTAGAGTACAAGTGCACGGATATCTCGGAATTACCATTTTTACTTTTTCTTACCCATAAGGCAGAGAAAGTATTGTTTTCGGGTCAACTTTTCGAACATTAATTTTTGTTATATTTACACGTTTTGAGGTCCCCTGAATCCGAAAATCATGTTTTTAGTGAATGGTCTGTGTGTCTGTCTGTGTGTGTGTTATCAGCATAGCTCAAGAACAAATAGTAGCAGAAAGTCCAAACTTGGTATTCTAAATGTGTATGATACAGAGATGCTACACTAAGCTTTTCATTGAGATGTAGCTAATGGTTTGTGCACAGAGACGCCCAAGAAAATTCAAATACATTACGTCTATGGGGAAAATTGCAGGTAAGTAGAGTTTAACATCTATAGACTGCACTAAACCAAATGAAACGAATATATATATATTAGATGCGTAAAAACATGTCTCATGTAGAATATGGTAGGGAATCATTCACTGCTCGTTTACAGGGCTACACAAAAGAACTAGTTAAAAGTGCGACAATAGTTGCAAATTGATGGAAGTGTATTTCAGGCTGGGCCATGTATGATTACTGTAGGATTATATTTAGGTGCACCCTGTGGTCTGTATATAATTTTCAAAAGCTATACAGGGCTCCAAATACTTAAGAAATAACATCCTTTTTTGTTATTAGTGGAAGTGCTTTACTAATAATATTTTACCATTTCCAGGAAAGCAGTTCGGGAATTGAAATAAATTCCTCATAGAGATATGGTAAATAATGTATGTTTTTAAGCTAAATATTCATGGCTTATTTTTTGTATATTTACACGTTTTGAGGCTTCCTGATTACCGAAGTCAAGTTTTTTTACGTTTGGTCTTTGTCTGTGTCTACTAGAGTAACTTAAAAACGAATAATTTCAGGAGATCCAAAAGTTGAATTTTCTAGTGAATATAAGTTTTTTTGCTGGAAAAGTTTGATCAAAACTGATAAGTTTCAAGGAATGTTGCGTGAAATTTGTCGGAAATTTGTCTGAAAGTGCAAGTGAAAGTTGTCTGAATAATGTGAAGTGAACCTTTAATTTTAATAACAGATTTAAATTCTATATAAATGTAGGTGCTGTAGGGGGCGGTAGTCCTCCTCACACAGAACTAATTATCTTATAAAACTATTTCGAAGCTTAATTTGTAATGATTTAACGTAGTTTTACATAACAGTAGACGTTATCTTACCTCTTAATCTCCAACCTGTATTTATGGTATTAAACTTGAGGGTAAGAGAAAGTCGTGTGAGTGACATAACAGATTTAATAAAGTGTTATAATCAGACAAAAATAGTTAATTTATGTGACTATAGTTTCTGCTTAATTAATATTTTGCAATATGTTAAAATTCATTTATACTTTTCATGCTTTACTTGGCTTAAAATGGCTGCTGCTATTCCTTGGGGAATAATGCCCGGTCTACTTCAGTGCAAAAAATCAAAAGGTTGACCTGGAGGGTATATAAGGAAAGCCGTGTCGGTACACTTTTAGTATAGAGCCCTTTGTTTACTATTACATAGTTGTTGCCATTGTAGCGATGAATAAAAATGGCTATCGCAATGTGCTCTTCCCACCTGACGTCAGATGTCACATGACATAGATAAACAAAGAGCAGACGAAGTCTTCTATACCTATAGCGATAACTAATATAACACATTTTCTATATATATATATATATATATATATATATATATATATATTGAACAACCCGATTTAATCTGGGTTATATTTTTATACATCATAATTTTTAATCCATTTTATATCATTATTCATTATCTTTTGCTTGCTGTATACATTTACAATCGTCGTTTAGTTTATGTTTGTTATTAATGT
This sequence comes from Salticus scenicus, assembly GCA_963930645.1. Lineage (NCBI taxonomy): Eukaryota > Metazoa > Arthropoda > Arachnida > Araneae > Salticidae > Salticus > Salticus scenicus. Next base: position 352,507,633 of record OZ005652.1, read on the forward strand.
TGATGGATGATTTTTGGCACTTATATCAGTGCAACATCGTACGGTGTAAAGCCATTTCGGAGAGTAACTAAGTTGATTAACTTTTTGTAACACATTTACGCGATTAAATTTAACTTAAGAAATTTTAAATTAATTTCAAGTTATAAACATTCCATTATTTCTTGCTAGATCAGTTGATGCAATAGTTACACTACAACATGCAAAAATCAATTCTCTAATTAGAAGTATTTATCTAAATCTAATAGTTATTAGTTCCATACTAATCAGAATTTGAGGAAAAAACCCATTATTTATCGAAATAAAATAATAATTTTAATAATATATCTTAAAAAATATTTACAAAAAATTCGTTTGTCTAAAGCGTCAGAAATGTATTTTTACCTATAACTACACGTGTTTTAAGAAAAGAAATGATAAAAATTCAGTTTTAAATTTCTATACAAACATTTTCACAGAAATGCATTTCTAAAGCTTTTAGTATTTCGTTCAACGCAACCTTAAAATTGTGTAAAAAAGATTTTTAGAGAAGATTCTCTTTTATGTTTAAAAGAAACATTTATCTGACACTACAAGAAAGGCAGCTAAAAATAGCTTTAAACTGAATCTCAACTGCAGCTCTATAAAAACACACTAAAGAAATGTTTTCTAAAAACATGAAAATTTCTTATATAAAAGTTTTCCAGCAGTAACATTAATTTTGAAACATTACGAATAGAAAAAGGCTATTTTTATGTTAATTGAGTATGAAAATTTACAAATGTATATTTTTATCAATACATTGTTTTTAATATTTGTAATGTATGGAAAATGTATAACTACGCGTATGAAATATATTTTTCAATACATTAGTTTTTTGATTTAAAGAATTTGGTTTGAAACTAACACTACTTTCTCTTACCATTCAGTTATGCAAATATTTATAGCTTTCCCTATCTATAAAAGCCATAAAAATATCATGATTTGCGATTTTGTTGTACCCCTTCTCTCTGATTATTGGAAATATTACATAAAATCTACATGTTCTCGATTTTGACCTGCCATTTACTTAGTTTTCTATATCCCAATTTCCTATTGGCTAACACCTCCAGGTTCTTAAATTCATATTGGCGGATATTCCGACTCTTAAATTCGCTTACCTATTTATATATATAGTACGCTTAACGCCATCGAAGTTGCAGTTTTCTTTAGTATTTTTACACTGGCGTTTCGAACGTTGTGTAAATATTTATATTTCTGTTTAACGGGAGGTAGCCCCCCCCTCCATTCCTACACTAAAAAAAAAAAAAAAAAAAAAAAAAATCACATAAACTCTAAACTATATTACCTTACGGAACATATAATAACAGAGAAAAATTTCGCTACATTAGTAATTGAGCAGTTGTAAAACAAACTTTTTAATTATTATTTTATTTTAAATTTTATCTTATTAAGTTTATAGTTTTCAAAAACCTGAAAAATGCCTTAAAAATTACACAAACTTTTGTGCAATTTTAATAAGAATCAAAAGAATTTAGGAAAAGAAGAAATAGGCTCATATTTACACACCTTTTGCTCAGATACAAACTGAGCCTGAGCAAAACTGATCCCATGCAGCAAGAGATCAGAAAAATAATTCAGTAATAAATAATTGAACAAGATACTGAGAAAGAGCTAAAAGGATTGGTAGATGGTTTAATTTCAGAACCATTTTAACTTTACAAATGCATCTAATCTGTTGCATAGATGTAAACAGCATGGTTAAATTATATAAAGTGAAAAGGAAAATGTTTGTCACAAAAATTACGTTAAGGAGGATGGTCAATGATTCACTTACAAAAAGAAGCATAGATTTTATTACTCCAGGTTATATTTCTATTTCAAAGCAGAATAATAAAATCTAAAATCTTATGACCAAAAATGTTCGTAGGTGTATAGAAAATTTCATTCAAAAAACAAACCTTTAAAATTATGAAACCTGGAAGAAAAGAAACGCGTAGGGAAAATAAAATCGGGGGAATGGTTACATGAGACGCATAAGGATAGAGAAATATAAACTTTAAAAGATATAAAGTGTATAAAAGAAACAGATCCGGTTGTGGTACGTTCCCAGACAGATTAACAAATTTTTAAAACACCTGGAGTTTGGTTAGTAGAAGATGAACTGAGGAAAATGAAAATAAATAAATAAAATTTAATAAAAATAATCGAAAGGGTTGTGATTGGTCAATAAGAGTTAAGAGAGTGTTACCGAAAATGTGAGATTGGATCGAAACTAAGGGTATGAAAATTTGAAGGAAAGAAGAAATGAGGCTGAAGAGAATTTTAGAGAGATGGAGAAAGAAGGATATTTTTCCCTTCTACAATGAGCTATAATTTGGATTAAATGAAAAGGTACTTTTCTTAGAACGAGGGATAGAATAGGGACTGATCCAGTGCAGATATGGAAAGGTAAACATTTTTAAGTATGAAATTCTGAGTAATAAAAGACAATTTTAAAAGGATGCAGGTTAAAAATTACTTAATTTAACAATTTGACTCTCAGTTAAAATCTCAATACTCTAGCCTAATATAAATTAATGAACATTTTTCACTTTAATAATAAGTTATTTGTGTATATTTATTATAGTGTGCTTAATTGTCTCAAATTTTTAATCGGGCCATGGAGTCATTGCAATACAACTTCAAAATTTTAAATATACTTTTTAATATTAAATATTATTAATTGAAAAACGAAATAGAATAAGTAGTCCAGCAATATAATGAGATTTCAAAACTATGAGACATTCTTAACGAAAAATAAAAGATTTTGTACCCTAATAGTTTTCAAATTGTATAGTTCTTTAAGTGATCCCTCTTAATTTGGATATTTAATTATTGCATGCGTTATTTGGTATTAACAAATGACACCATTGATATTAGTTATATCGTGATTTTAAGAGACAAAATCTTGTTATAATCGTATAGTGGATAACAGTATAATCTAATAGTTGAAAATGACATAATAGAATGACATAGGTAATAGGCTTTTGCCTATTATGTCATTCATTAATATGGCGTATATATTATCCATTAATCTTTTAAAATAAAGAAAACAACAGCTTAAAATATTACTTTGAAAATTAGTATTTACTAAGTTAAAGTAAAAGGGGGAAAAAAAGGCATAGCTTGTTTATGTTGTTTGCAGGAGATAACGACAGAGAATTACAAGTTAGTGGCGGGTGAGATAATGCTATTAAAAAGCATACCGTGTAATCCAGAGCTCATGAATTATTGTATGAATTATCCCAATCAAAAAATATATGAAAGAAGAGGTAAAGGAGAGAATTTGAGTCCGAAAAAAATATTTAATTTTCGCACTGAAATACAACCTGATCTGATGTTTGGATCGATATACATGGTCTGATGAAATCTTAACACCACGACATATTATAATTTTAGTTATTTCAAATTATTGGGAAAGCATCCTAATCACAAAAAAAAAAAAAAAAAAAAAAATCTTTCGATAGATATTCCTTTCGGAGAGGGTGTATGGGTAGTGGCCGGGTAGTGCTAGGTTTGATATTGGGTGTTGTTCGTCGATTTAGCCGTTCGGAATTTATGGTTTTCGTAGTTTTCACCAAACTTGCGTAAATACGGGCTAGACGTCTTTAAAAGACCCTACGGAAGGCATTTCACAAAGGCCTAAGGCCCACGTACAAACAATCGGCTCTAATAATAATCATTACACAAAATTAAGACTACAAACAGATATATACTTTGAAATTAACTTTAAATCGGCAAATATGAATATACATCTTTTAATTTAATTTAAAATGTCACATATATGAAGACAAGCTCTCAGCAGACTATTCAATGTATTATTTATGAATATGGTTTTTTCACAAGATATTTTTTATTATATTTTTTCCAAATAAAAGTCTATTTTTGAAGTTCCAGTAATTATGTTAGTATATATAAACTTTTTCAAATATGATTTTATTATTAATTATTATCATTATTATTATTTTAATAATAATTTATCTTCTAGAAATCAATTAGTTCCGGTCACAAAATGAAAGAAAAAATAAAAATAATTGGAAATAAAATAGAAGAATAAAATTACCAGAAAGTTTTCTGGTAAAACTTCAAGATGTTAGACGCTGTGTAATTTAATGACATGTAATCTCAAGAGAATATGAAAGTTCCTTTATTGAAACTAGAAATTTCCTTTTTGTTGCATTTTCATACTCTATAAAGTCATTTTTTCAAATGAATATACTTGTTTTAATTAATGAAACATATACCTAGTTACATAGTAATTGATTAAATATTTTGAAAAACTTTAAATCATTTTTCTCGTTATAATTCAAAAATTTTACTTTATTATTTATCACATAAAAAGTATAACAAAAGTATTTACAGAGAGATTTATCCGCTTTGCTCGTCCTCATATTTACGTGAGTTCAAAATTCAATATCACTTATTAACATAAGATCTCAAGAAGTCAAAAATCAAAATTTCATTGAATTCAGTCAAAACGTAGACTTCGGCAACGGTTTTCCCGTCCTCAACATGCTGAGTCTAGGTCCCCACTGTCTTCAACAGTGCTTTACTCAAGTGTTTCAATTGCCAGTTTCAATTAAAGGTAATTTATATTCTCAAATAAAATATCTTTCAGTTAATATTTTCAAATAGTACTTTGAAGTATTAATTTTACTTATTAATATTAAAATGAAACACTTAAATAATCAGTTTTGAATTAATATATTTATTTTTTTTCGTAATATATAAATACATAAGTGTTTCTAAAAATATGGGATCATTAAACGTTAGATTTTAGAAATATTTTCAAATTTTCAAACTTAAGGCTTTTTTTTTTTTATTTATTTTTTAATTGCATACTATTTAAACCTAAAAAAATGTAAAATAATATACAACTATTAAAAGATAGTAACTATTCTATAAAATTAATAATTAAAACTTTTAACCAGTTGATCTGTAAATTATATCTTTCGGACAACAAACCTCTAAAGCATATCTATTATGCTTTATTTATACAACACCTAATTATATAAAAGAAGACATTAATTTTATACATGTCTTTTAATATGTTTTGGATAGATCATCATATATCATTTATAAGATTAACATTATTTAATATACAGTAAGGCCATAAAATAACATTCACTACTTTAAGGCATCTACAGCAACAAAATGAATCAAATAAAACTAAATTTCATCCACAGATTATGAAAGGTATGGAGAGATGGTTTTCGCAACGGAAAAAATCAGTACCTTAAGTCACCGCTGGGGGCGATTTTTGCGCTGTTCTCACGTACACACTATTGAATTTGTGCAATAGAGGTAGATTATGTAGGGGAGACCGGGACATAGTGGACCACTTTTACACTCTTAGTTTTTTTTCACAAAAGACAGAAAAGCAATGCACTTGGAAAAAAAATAGGAAACAATCTCTAAACCCTTCTTGACATGTCTTAATTTTTTATAACAATAATTCCAATACTTTATGAATGAAAAAATAAATTGCGAGCACTCACAAAGTGGACCACTGTGCCCTATCACCGGGGTACAGTGGACTAGCCTCTTTTGTTTATATTAAATTAATATAAATTACTTTTTTTTCTTTCTAAAATTAGTTTCTTATACTGTACTAGTCTAAAGAACATAATTCAAGCATTTTCATGAAATAAAATAACCAAATAGGAAACCAAATCCAGGTAAGAACATTTATTAAGTTAAAATAGATTATTTATTATTTATTCTTTTATTAATACTATATAAATCAAATATTTTTAAAATTCAGATATTAATAAATATTATATTTCTATTCAAATATTTAATATTTAAAAAATTATTTTGAGATATAATTAATTTACATTATAATTGTAGGATAAATTTAACTAAAATATATTAAGCTACTTCTTTTGCTTTTCACATGTGATCTCTAAAAACAACAATAATTATTAAACAATTATTTCTACTATTTACTAAATTAGACATATTTTTCTTTTATTAATGCTATGTAAATCAAATAGTTAATATATTAAGATATTAACAATTATTATATTACTATGCAAATATTTATTGTTTTATTATAACATTATTTTTATTATAACATTAAGATATTTATTATTTTGAGATGTTAATACTTTACATTATATTTGTATCTATAAATTTAACAAATATAAGTATTAAATCTAATTTGTACTTTTAGGCACACTGGAAGGTGGTCCACTGTGCCCCATATAGAGGCAGTTCACTGTGCCCCGGGCCAGAGTAAAACAAATAATAATAATAAAATAATATATAGACTACAAATATGCTAATAATTTTTAGGAATTTAAAAACAGCAATACCTTGCCTTCCTTTAACAGCTATATAGTATTTATAGTCACTAGTTCAATCTTTACAAAATTAAAAAAACTTCAATGAGAAAAAATTACTTTGAGCATCTCAAAACATACAAACTGCTCAAAATAGTTATCTTGCTATTTCCCATGTGATTTTTTTGGCTGCATACAACTAGTATTGTGCTTCCATATATGTGTATCCATATGAACTAAAATAGTTGAATATTAATAGATTTAAACAGGGGTAGTCCACTGTGCCCCGTCCTTCCCTATCTATGAATTACTTAAAATTCATTAATTAATTTGTTAATTAATTAAAATAATTCTAATTAATTAATTAGAGTTAGCTTTTAAAAAATTCCCTGAAATATTATAGCACGATGTTAAAAGTGTTTTCTTAAAAATGAGCTAAATTATCTCAAAATAGCTCCGAAACAATATATACTTAAATTTGAAAACCCATGTACTCATTTTTGAGAATATTGACATGTCAAACATGGGGATATTGGGATTCTTACTGGTCATCCCCATTTTTGAGCATGTCAATATACTCAAAAATGAGTACATGAGTTTTTAAATTTAAGTATATATTGTTTCGGAGCTATTTTGAGACAATTAAATGCCCCGCAAATTTCGTCATTTAGAACGTTCATTAACTTTCGTAATAGCTCTATACTATTACTATTGCCGAGTTTCATACTCTCTAATGGCTGATGCCAAAACCCTTTTCTGGCATTAAAAATTTTTGTTAGATAACATGGGGATGATAGATCTGTATGAATCATAGATATAGCAATAAGACATAGATTGACCATTGGGGGAAAAAATGAATCCTTTTCTAGGAGAAAAGTCCACAATATGGCCGTCTGTTTCCGAGTGAATACACACAGATAATTTAGAAAATAAAATTTATGAGTAATTTATGTACTAAAGGTGAATGAAAAACTGCAGATACAATTTAAAATTCATTCTTCTTTTTCTTTCTTTCTTTTATATATTTATTAATTTAGTTAATATTTAAAGTTAAACTCTTTTTATATACTAAAACTAACGTTCTTTATCTACGCCGCTGCTAAATATATTTAAAAGAATTCTGAAAATTCTGTATTACTTACTAATACAAAATCTTAAAAAATATCAAACTTTAAAAAACGCATTCCATAAAAAATCAAACCAGTTTTTATTTAATAATAATAACAATGCAATTGATTATAAAAATAATATTTTTCATAATTTAGTCAAATATAATTTACTTTTATGACAACTTATCCATTTCTTTTCATAAATTTATTAGAAGAATTAAAAGATGCATTATTTTGACATTTTGAAAATTCATCAACATTAAATTTTAATCACATTAAAAACTGAGACAGATAATATACACTAAAAATATGCATTTTAAAATATTAAAAACACAAAACACAAATTTATACGTTTCGAGCCTTTTACAGGCTCCTCATCAGTAAAAAACATCAAATGTAAATGTTGAGATGAACAACAGACTTTCATTAAGTGAGTACAACGTATTCATCTGGAACTGCACATGCCTCATTAAGTGGCGAAAAATGTTGATTTGTGTACCAGCCCTCCAGGAAAATTCTTGAGTGATAATTTAAACAATTAGACATAATTATTTTAGTACTGTTAAAATCAGGTAAATGGTCAATTTCTATGGCATGCTGTACTATTTTCGAACGTATATCAACGTATTCGAACGTATTGATATACGTTCGAAAATAGTACAGCATGCCATAGAAACTGACCATTTACCTGATTTTAACAGTACTAAAATAATTATGTCTAATTGTTTAAATTATCACTCAAGAATTTTCCTGGAGGGCTGGTACACAAATCAACATTTTTCGCCACTTAATGAGGCATGTGCAGTTCCAGATGAAAACGTTGTACTCACTTAATGAAAGTCTGTTGTTCATCTCAACATTTACATTTGATGTTTTTTACTGATGAGGAGCCTGTAAAAGGCTCGAAACGTATAAATTTGTGTTTTGTGTTTTTAATATTTTAAAATGTATGTTTTAGTGTATATTATCTGTCTCAGTTTTTAATGTGATTAAAATTTAATTTAACTACGGGACATAATGATTTTTAAATATTTTAAATTCATCAACATTCTATTCTATTCTATTACAATTGCCGAGTTTCTTTCTTTTATATATTTATTAATTTAGTTAATATTTAAAGTTAAATTCTTTTTATATACTAAAACTAACGTAATACCAATACCACTATATGGCTGATAAAAAAAAAAAAAAAAAAAAAAAAAAAAAAGTTTTCGGCATCAAAACTTTTTGCATGATAACAATGGGATGATAGATCTATATAAATCACTATATCTATGGTATGAATTACTATATATCTATGGCAACGAGATAAATAAATTAGAGTGCTGATTCAATAGATGAAGGATTAGCTTTCCGTGGTTCACGATGAATCACGTGACATGATCCAATAGGTTGCTATGTTTGGCCTTTTATCGCTATTTTGGCATTTAAAATATCAGTTCGACAAATTATCATTATTATTAGGTAACATGACAGTCCTAAGACCGAAATAAATTGTTTTAAAAATAATTTTGCACATATTTCACACTTTAATAAATAATAAAATACTTTTTTTTTCATCGTTTCCCAACAAAGTTTAAAAGTGTTTATACAAGAAAAGTTAAACTTTTAAAGAGCTAAATTTAACAACAAATAATAATTTTTCAATTATTTTTAAGCGTTTTGTCGGTTAAATTTCAACTACACGAAATAAAAAAGAAGTAAAACCAAAATCAAAATGATTTAGAACAAAAGAATATTAAACTACATAAGTAAACAAAAACATTGGCGGTTATAAGTTTTGCGAAGAACAATCTCCAAACCGTTGCCATAGAAATTTTCTGAAAATAAGCTGTTACCAAGGGAACCAACGCATAGAGGGTTCATGTCACATGACTCATGTTGGACCATATCAGGGTTACCATTTATGACTCGACTTTATTTATCTCGTTGATCTATGGTTCAAATTTGTATCGTTGTTGCCATGCCAAGATAAAAATTCATGTGTCAGAATATTTTATTTTAATGTATATAATTACTATTTAGTATTCATTTATTTTAGACAAGGGATTAAATTTAATTAATATACAAACATGTTTTAAAAATGGTAGTATCGGTCCGATTTTCCTATAATTAGTACTCTTTGATTAGGAATTTTTTCTCAATCTGAAGATATAATTTGGTAAGCAGTGGGTTTGTTAGATAGCATTAAAAAAAAAAAAAAAAGAAAAAGTAAATGAAATGTATTAATCATGTTATTAGAAGCTTTCTATAACGAAATAAAAAAAAATAACCAGCTTTTAGATATACGTTTGTATGTAATTATTGTTTTCCGGTCAATAATTGAGTATGCCAAGTTTTGGTAAAAGTTGGTATCTCAAAAACGGCTCTAACGATTTTCTTGAAAATTGTTACATAAATCCCTTTTAAATACCCTCTTTCCTGTATTACGTAGTTATTACAGGATAATTAACGGTCATCCTGATAAGGTAGCTCAGGTTTTGCGTTTTGTTTCGGAAATTTGCGTTTAAAAATATTTTTTTTTCTTTATTTTTTAACTCGCTATCTAAATTCTGTTTTATATGTCTTTATACGTGTATCAAGTTTCTCTTACTGGAAAATTAAAAAAAAAATGCATATAATACGTGTAATAGTGGGTAATAAAAGTCCCTATTTTTTAGAGATAATATGATCAGAAGACATAAAATTGACCTAACAAAATAGAAACCTAAAAATTTTCTAGTAAGAAAAACTTGATATACGTGTAAAGCCATATAAAATAAAGTTTACAAAAGCGAGTTAAAAAATAAGAAAAGAAAATGGTATATTTTTTTTTAATACTGATTTCAGACATCTAAAACTGATCTACCTAAGTTAGATGACTGTTGATTTTCCTGTAATAACCACGTAATACATGAGAAAGGATATCTAAAACGTAACAATTTTCAAGAAAATCGTTACAGACGTTTTTGAAATATAAACCTTTACCAAAACTTGGCATACTAAATTATTGACCAGAAAACAATAATTACATACAAAAGTATATGTAAATTGTAGTTAATATGTCGAGTCTGAAAAAAATCCGTACAGCTGTTTTAAAGGAACGCAGCTTCGAGACCTGAAATTGAGCTATTTATATAGAACGCCTATCAATTTTCCTGAACTAACCAACTATACCATTCGAAAAAACATCTAATTAAATACTTATATAGTAACTTCGAAGAAAATCGTTTGAGCTGTTTTTGAGATACGGACTTACTTCCTACTTCCGGTTTTCCAATTTTCACCAAAATTTGGAAAATTCATCTGTACACCAGACATGTCACAATTCTGAAGTTTCATAGTTCTGTCTTTATTAGTTTCAAAGATATGATAGCCAGAAGATTTTCGACATGCATGCAAACATACACACATACATGCATGCATACGTACATACATACACACACACTGACCAATTGCCAAAAACTATTTTTTTTTTTTTTTTGGACTCAGGAGACCTTAAAACATGTACAATCAGGTGAAAACTCGAAATTTAATTTTTGGATCGAATACAATACTTCCATTACCTACGGTAGTAGGATAATGGAAGTAAAAATATAATAAAAATGGATAAGGTACTATTTAAAAAAATAAAAAAAATAAAAGGCCAAAATAAATTAATAAAAATGACATGAATTTTATTTTGAAACATTTCTTCGGATGATTTTGGTTAACATCGTTAGCGTTTCGGCTTTCATAATAATTGGCTTCTGATGAATTAAAATTAAAAATGGGTGAAGAAATCAGTTTAAGATTCACGAGTTTCAGATTTTAAAGATAAATAAGAAAAGAAATGAAGTGCGAAAATTTTGAATGGGTTTGCTAGTTTAAAATAATTTTAATTTGAGCCCGTCTTTGTTAAAAAAAAAAAAAAAAAAAAAGTTTATTTTTTACTGAAATGCTCTCACATAAATTTTGTGGTAAACAAAATAAAATAAAATGTACACTTTTGATTAACATAATTCTTGATTGGAACTAGAGTGAAATTAATCACAACATCCACTTTTTTGGTTTAAGGTAAGTTTATAGGTGAAAAAATTCTCAGGATAGGTTAGGGAATCGCCGTGATATTTGATTGATGACACAGACCATTTATGGTACTATTAAAATGAATTAGGAAAAGAATTTGCTTTACTTTTATAGTAGAAAAATGAAAAATGATCATAACAACGCATAAGTAATTTTAAAGTATGAAACAATTTACTTTTCATGCTATGAATTTAAAATGAATAACCATCAAAGCAATGCAATTTTAGATTATTTTTGCATTAAGAACAGAAAAAATAAAATAAAATAAATAAATAAATAAATTATCGAACTATAAGTTTTCGAATATGTTTCACATAAGTCATTCATTCTAAAACCACAATTTTAGAAAAGTTATATAAATATATATATAACATGAATTGATAAGAAAATCTGCGCATATAAATTAAATTTCATGTAACTTAAGTAAAAGTAAAGTGAAATTCCCTTAATTATTAAACGTGTATTTTTACACAATATTATTCATTCTTAAAATGATAATATTTCTAATTTGGATTCTCCTAATTACACTGCTCTGCATGAAAATCGGCCCCAATATAATTCATGCAAATTCATGTGTAAAATGTCCTCCTGAATCCGAATATGATACCCATTTTGTTCCATTACCCACCGTGTTTCGGGGACGTCCCCTTATTTTTATCACTGTTCAGTAATTGTCGGGAATCTCCCGTTCATTCTTCTGCTTCCAGAACAAATGCCTTTCCAGACAGACGGGCGCCTCTTTTTCGAGAAAGGTGCTTTTTAGAATCAGAAGCAGAACAGCAAGGTTCTTCTATTATAAGGTTGGGCCATTTGAAGAGTAGCCAATCAGAAGCAAGCAGAAGTGAAACGTCACAAGGCGGAATACAGAAACAAACTACGATGCAAATATACAGCTGTTACTAGCCCAGAGCTAGCTATTACTTACTAAAAAATATATCTTATAATCTGATATAAATGTTACCCAAAAACGAAAATCATGTATGGTATTACATGAAATAAAAGTACATTCGTTAAAATATTTATTTTAAATACGTATAAGTTCATAAAAAATTATAAAGCTTTCGCGTTTTCGGCAACATTGCTATGCATTTGTTTACATTTATAATACTTAAATAAAACGATGAATTTCAATTATATTAAAATGAAATGAAATAAAAATGCAGTTATTTAATTGTTGTGCTCAAAAGAAAGCACATATATTTTTTTAAAAGAAAGTAAAATATGTACATTTTACTATACGATCGCGATATGTTTGTTTACATTTCAGATATTTCAGTAAAATTATGAATTTTAATTTTATGAGTAAAAATAAAATATAAGTACATTTTTTAAAATATTTGTTCAAAATAAAACACTTATATTTTTCAATTTAAAAAGAAATACACAATATATGAAGTTATTTGTAATATTGATATGTTTGTTTACCTTTTAAATACTTCAATATTGTCATGAATTACTTCAGTAAGACGATGAATTTAAATTACATCAAAATGAAATAAAAATGCAGTTATTTAAATGTTTCGCTCAAAAGAAAGCACACGTATTTGTTTAAAAAAATCTAAAATATATAAATTTTGCTGTACTAGTGTGATTTGTTTGTTTACATTTCAGATATTTCAGTAAAATTGTGGATTTTAATTTTATGAGTAAAAATGAAATAAAAATACATTCTTTAAAATAGTTTCTTCAAAATAAAACACTTTATAATTTTCAATTTAAAAAGAAATACATAATATATTCAGTTATCTGTAATATTATGATATGTTTGTTTACCTTTTAAATACTTCAATATTATGAATTTTAATATTAAAAGTAAACTAAATATTGGAAATAGGAGAAATTAATATTTATGACAGACTTTAAACTCATATTAAATTTATTATTTCCCCATTTAAAAAAAGTTTCAGCATAACAATATATTTCAAAACAATTATTAGTATCAGTTTACAAATAAAATAGGTTCCTTAATAACAGAAATTAGAAGGGTACTAAAATCACTTACTGAATTTTTGGTTGTTGAACTCCAAGTGTATTTTAATTATATTACAATTATTATTTCGTCCCATGTAACATGCTGAGTGATTGGTAATTGATCAGCACAAATTAATAATTGATTTATCTTCTAATACAGCTAAATTTTCGCAATCCACTAATCAACAAATCAGTTGTGACAGTGTTTGTTTACATTGCAATTGATATGTGGACTTCAGAGAATTGTGGATTTTTGAGAGATGATTATACTTCACTTTGCATGAAAGAAGAAATGTATGAAATTTTGTACTGCAGCAATCAATAATATGCATGTATGTATCATATGTATTTATGTAATCAGTAATATGCTTAATGTACATGAAAAAAAAAAAAGATCTTCGGATACAGCTAACTTGTCTTGCATGAAAATCTGTACTGTAGCGGAAAGTAATATGAATATACGAGACAGACAGTTGGATGATGTTCCTTGTAAGTAAAAGAAATCACTGGTATCCAAAGAATTAATTAACTTTCGAAAAAGCTAAAATAGTGCTCGCCTATTTTCGCTAAAATGCTATAAAGTAATTTTTTTGCCAGGTTAAACCCTGTCAGTAAATATACTCCAAATTAATAAATACGAAACTTTGAATAAACACCATAAAATGCAAGAACTTGCAACATTTGTTTCAGGTTAAAAGAAAACACAACACTTCATCAAGGCGAATAAAGTAGGCAAGAGTGCTGCCGAAGGGTCATGTTTTCTTTTCACCTGAAACAATTATTGTGAAATCTTGCATTTTATGGTGTTTGAAAGTTTTGTACTTATTACTTTTAAACCTCAGTTCTGTGGTGTTTATTTATTTATTTTTTTAATATATATATATATAATACTCCAAAATGTTTAAGCAATGATCAACATTTTTTTACAAAAGAAAAATTATATTCATTGTTTAAATATGGGGTATGACAGAAATAGTTTCAAAACATTTTGCTCATGTTGGCTTGTTGGTATTTTTAAAACTATTTTCATTGGAAAACATGTGCTACAACTGACACTTTTAACATGTTATTACAAAAGTTACATTGAAATGTGTTACTACATAAAAACAATTTCATAAAATTTTCAATTATCCAGATACTTTATACAGAGGATTAAAGAAAGAAAAAATTAAAATAAAAAAAAGTACTAAGATTTTTTTTTTTTTTTTTTACACACAAGTTTATTTCATTTTAATTTTAAACTGCAGAAATATTTTTGTGTGTACTCATTTTTATCCACTACATAACTTAATGAGATACCACAATTTGTTTCATGTTTTATAAAGATAATAAATTTTAACAAAATATTAATTATGTTCCTATTTGAATTTAAAAAAAAGGTCACTTTAAACAGCAAACAACAGGCATTGGCTACTGCCTGCTTTCAAAAGAGTATACTTGAAAATCGAAGGGAAGTAGCATAAACATTTAACAAACATACTTAATACATGATTATTGCTAATTTAATATCCCTTTGATTTATTACTTCTGATCTGGAAAATGTATGATGTAATATACACGATGATATTACTTACATGATTTGATTTTATGAGCAATCTATGTATTGCTATTATACATCACAGTTTTTCAGCAATGTTCTATCACTTTCAATAATGTATTCTTTAAAAAATATATGTGCTCTAATGCGGAGCATGTCAAAGAAGCAACAAAAGACGTAGATTAAGATTATCACACGGTACATTTAAACAAATTCGATTAAAAGAAAAAAAAAATAAATAAATAATAAAAAAAGCAATTTAAACACAGTTATTTCAAATGTAAACAAGATTTGATCGATCCGCTTTATGACGTAGTGCGCGAGAAATCTCAAATAGCTAAAAATTCGCGCATCTATGAAATGGCACCCCCCTGCAGAACAGAACAGGACCTTGAATAGAGAAGGGGCTATGCTAAGATCGTCTTGTTTACAGACGCCCCGGTCCTAAAACAGAACTATTGAAACTTTTAAGAATTAGAATAAATATTTAAGAACTAATGACAATTTAAGACTTTAATGTTAAGAAAGACTTTAATATTTAATTGTAAATACTGTAGATAGTTTTTGTTCTGTTTTCGTTTTTACATGTATGCTAACAAAGCATTAAAAATTCTGTTTTCATCTAAGAAGTGCTACATTCATCGAGTCTAGTTTCTTTAATGGATGATAGTTGCCCCATCCACACCCGGACCCTTGGATTAGAAGTTTTCAGGTGAGACCCATCCATATTTTATTATTTAGAAGAATAAATATTTTATTAGAAAATTTAAGAATGTAAGAAGAGTTAAGATTTGAAATATGCTGTATCGGGTCAGTAACAAGAATAAGTTTTAGATCAGAAATCTGGTACAGCCAAATTTTGTGGCATCCCTGCCGGGATGTGGGCAGCTATTATTTATAATTATTTATAATTGAATCCATTATTTATAATTGAAAAGATAGATAATATTATAAAGTTTTAAATTTTTGTATTTATTATGGCTAATTTAGTAATAGCTAAAAAAGAAAGAGCTGTCATACTCTCTAAAATTTCTGGAGTGAGAATCTCTCTCCTTAAAAAAGTGACCCCTATTTTGACACCAATTAAGGTGAGAAAACAATATTATCACTCTGGAAAATGTGACACTTCTCACTTTTTGTGAAAGAGTGACGCATAGTCACTCTGTCACAAAGAGTGAGGTCGTCATCTATTGCAAGATGAAACTTTTGTAGAGTGAGAAATTGCTGGCGCCATCTGGTTATCATATTTCGAAAGAAATATGAAGGACTATTTCCGAACGATCTCATGTATCTATTTGTTTAACAGAACGTATTGAAGATTTTTGAAGAATAAAAAAAAAGAAAATAATTATGTTAAAAGATAGTTTGGTAAATTATTTTTTCTATACGATTGACAAAATCGAAGTAATATTATTAATGGAGAATCGAAAATCACAAGAAACATAACGAAATTAGTCTTAGAAAGTAAATAGTTTTATTTAGAAATATATAAGGTATAAAAGAAAATATCAATGCAAATATTTAATGCACAACGCCTTAAAATCTGTAACAGTTTATATTTTTATTATATTTATTGACAGCTAACACATGTGAAATATTCAAAAATTTGGCTATAATATTTTACTAATATTTAAAATCAACAGCAAGTTTTATACTTCTGAACAGGCGACTTATTCAGGAAACTCTTTAGATTTGTATGCGAATAGTTATTTATTTATTTTTTTTTTTTTAAACATGTACACTTGAGTAACTTCTTTTCCGCATAAGCTATTTTAAATGACTGCTTGTCATTAAGATTTTTTTTCAAGTATACAGCTTTTAAAATAATTCTAATTTTAGCAATTTCAAAATAATTTAAATTTTAAAATATCCTTTAGAATTCTTTAATTTTATATTGTTGATAAATGAAGTAAAAATTTAAAAATATGATTGATCACGTATGAGAATGACTTAATAATGTAAATTAAGCAGCTTGTATATGTGCTCAGTGGTTCAGTGGATAAGATACTCGCTTGCTACGGGAACGGCCTGGGTTCGATTCCCGACAGATCCAAACTGCATTCTTTGCACCGTTGAATTGGAGTCGATTCGCTAGGTGAAATGAAGCAACATCGTGTAGTGTACACAATTTTTTAAGGAAAAATAAACTGTCATATTCTTTAAATTGTTCTGAATAATCTCACTCTTAATAAAGAGTGAGAAATCTCACTCTTTCGAAAACAGACTTTTCACTCTTTAGAGGTTGGCTCCATTTTGGCATGTTCAAAGAGTGATATACCACCCTTTGAGAGTGAGATCTCACTCTTTATATTTTAGAGAGTAAGAGACAGTATTAATAAATTTATAGAGAAATTGAAAACTTTATATGATGATATAAATCCAGATGTTGTAGATTTAGAAGAAACTGTAGAATTATTGAATGAAACTACTATAGAATTAAAGAGTAAGGATGCAGAGATTAAAAATTTAACTCAAGAACTCCAATTAGAAACCGAATTAGAAACGGCAAATGAATATCGTGAAAAAATAATTACTTGGCGATTTCGAGCCAACAGAAAATTAAAAGAACTAAAGAAAAGTGAAACAAGTATTTCATCAACAGAAATTGAAAGAAGAAATACTTCAAAAGAAGCAATACACATCAAATTACCACCGCTAGATCCAGTAAAATTTAACGGGAATGCAGCCGAATGGCTGACTTTTTGGTCGTCATTCGAAACGGCTATTCATAACAATGAAAATTTAGATCCTGTAGATAAATTTAATTATTTGAAATCATTTTTAGCACCTGACCCCTTAAAATGTATAGAAGGATTCTCTGTCACCGCGAGTAATTACATAAAAGTAGTATATATTTTAAAAGAAAGATATGGCAAACAAGACCTCTTAGTGAATGTACATTTGAATAAATTATTAAACATTGCCCCACTAAAACATTCAAGTGACATTAAATCGCTCAGGAAAATTTACGATGAAATCCAAACTAACATTAGAAGTTTAGAATCATTAGATGTTTCTTTGGATAGCTACGGCAGTTTATTGTCACCGATATTACTAAAAATATTACCTAAAGATTTAGCATTACAATTTAATATGGAATTTCACGGTGTTAATTACGGTGTGAAAGATATATTATCTTTCTTAAATAAACAACTCGTATCGCGAGAATGCTTAATAACTACCAGAGAAGATGACAGCGGCGCTAGCTCCAATCATTTCTCCCCCCGAGCTCAAAGATTAGATAATCAAAATCGTAGAGATGTTTTTCCCCCCGCGTTAATAAATTTGATACTCAGAACCGGAAATTGCCTACTGCTTGTGATTTATTAAATGAGAATAAAAGTGATAGGCGTAATTTTTGCTCAGAATCGCATTTAAGTAACAAATGTGTCAAAACTCGTAATTTACCATTTGATGAAAGAGTTAATCAATTGCGTAAGAAAGGATTGTGTTATTTATGTCTCCAACCTTCGCATTTAGCTAGACACTGTGTATCAAAAACTTTGTGCAAGTTATGTAATCGTAGACATTCAGACATAATGTGTAATGGAAATAAAGATTTGAAACAGGAAATAAGTAATTACGAAAGAAATGATCAATCTAAATTGGCGTTATCGAATCATAATTTACAAGCGAATGTTTATTTTCAGACGTTAATAGTAGCAATTTCTAACAGAGATGGTAGTAAATCATCATATATTCGGTTAATTATTGACTCCGGATCTCATAATAGTTACATCAGTAAGTTTGCAGCTGATAAGTTAAAATTAAAAAGAATGAAAAAAGAAACAATCAGACATGGTCTTTTTGGGGGCATGGAAATGTCAGCTGAACATAATCGTTATGAATTTACGATTGGGAGTTTAGATAATAAGTTTAAGTGTAAAATACAAGCACTAAATCAAGAAAAAATATGCACAGGCGTGAATTTATGTCGCGATGATAAATTAGTAAAACTCTTAGAAAAGGAAGGTGTATATTTATCAGATGTCCCTAGAAATAATAAATCCTGTTTATATCAGAAAAATCCAGACGAAGTACATATACTTTTGGGAGCTGATATGTCCGCTAAACTGTTCACAAATGACATAAAATATTTTCCAAAATTGGGATTAACTACATTCAGAACTAAATTGGGTTGGACCATTTTGGGCAAGACAGAGGATCACAAGAGTGAGCAGGACAATTCTTTGGCGGGTCTATCTTTGTCATTACACATGTCAAACGCCAGTTTATCAGATTTATGGCGCCTTGACACTCTAGGAATTACTAATGAAGATAATAAATCGAAACAGGATTTAGAACAAGAAACCAAGAATTATTTTCTAGAAACTGTTAAACGAGATAAAAGCGGCCGATATGAAGTCAATTTACCATGGACAGTTGACCATTCGATTTTATCAGATAATTACTCGTTGGCAGAAAAGTGCCTGTACAAGACGGAGAATAAATTAATCAAATCTGATAGGAAAAGGGAATGTGGGGAAATTTTTGATTTCTGGGAAAACAATCAGATTATAGAAGAGGTATTGGACCAGAAAAGGGACAAGGTACATTATTTAGCACACAGACCGGTGGTTAAAGAATCTAGTGAAACCACTAAAATTCGTCCAGTATTTAATGCCTTAGCACACACTAGAAACAGTCCCTCCCTTAATGATTGTTTAACAAAAGGACCAAATCTTGTAGAAATTATACCTAGCATTTTGAATAGATTTCGCAGATACAAGATAGGAATTTCGTCCGATATAGAGAAAGCATTCCTGCAAATTAAAATAACAGAGAAAGATCGCGACTTTTTGAGATTTTTTTGGTTTAATAGCGAAAATAAATTAAAAATTTATAGACATTGTCGTGTGGTTTTCGGCCTAACTTCAAGCCCTTTTTTGGTTATGGCAACATTAAATCACCTTTTAGAAAATGTTCCCGAACAAGGTCGAGAGACAGCTAGGCTCTTAAGAGATTCCTTCTATTTAGATAATTCCCTCATCAGCCTGAATTCGATTCAAGAAACAGAAAAATTCATATCAGAATCTCAAGGAATTTTGGCTTCGGCACATTTCAATTTGAGATGTTGGCGATCGAATTGGCCCCAGGCTATGATCGACAAAACTGAAGATAAACCGAGGTTTGCTCCCGTGTTAGAATTACTCTGGGATTTGAAAAATGACAGTTTAGTTTGTAAAATTGAAGAACCCCTAAAGATAAGTGAACCCCTTACAAAAAGAAAACTTTTATCAGTTACCCAAAGAATTTTTGATCCTGTGGGATTCACAGCACCTGTCAGTTTAGTTCCCAGACTAATCCTTCAAGAAACGTGGATTCAGAAGGTGAAGTGGGACGAAGAGCTCCCTGAAACTTTAAAACAACAATCTTCTAATTGGCTGAAAGGAATAAATCTTTTATCCCAATTAAAATACCTCGGTGGCTTAACATTTACCCAGAGAAAGAAAAGAAAACATCATTACATGTTTTTTCTGACGCAAGCAAGCGAGCATATGCCACTTGCGTATTCATAAGAGTAGAGACCTCAGAAGGGATCAAGATCCAGTTAATCAATGCGAAATGTAGAGTTGCCCCTATTAAGGAATTGACCATACCCCGCCTTGAACTGTTATCTTGTCTTATTGGCGCTAGACTGGCCAAAAATGTGCTAAACGATTTAAATTTACATGTGAATACTGCGTCCATTACAAAGATTGTTTCCTTTAGAAATTGACAGTACCGAACTTAAGAATCACCCCACTTTACATAGGTCTCTCCAAGAAAATTTAAGTCCTTCGACTTCCGAAAACAAGAACCTCTCACAGAAACCGATACTCAACCCCCGAGAAAAGGAACCTGTGAAAGACCCTCCAGAACCTACCAGTTCCAGAACCCATGATCCCACTTCCAAACCCCCGGTGGTCTCCCGAACTGGCCGTGTGGTGAAACCCCCTCAACGACTTCAACTTGGATTGTTGAGTTCCTCGATTAGTCGCAACTCAAGGTGGGAGGATGTCGGGAATCTCCCGTTCATTCTTCTGCTTTCAGAACAAATGCCTTTCCAGACAGACGGGCGCCTCTTTTTCGAGAAAGGTGCTTTTTAGAATCAGAAGCAGAACAGAACAGGACCTTGAATAGAGAAGGGGCTATGCTAAGATCGTCTTGTTTACAGACGCCCCGGTCCTAAAACAGAACTATTGAAACTTTTAAGAATTAGAATAAATATTTAAGAACTAATGACAATTTAAGACTTTAATGTTAAGAAAGACTTTAATATTTAATTGTAAATACTGTAGATAGTTTTTGTTCTCTTTTCGTTTTTACATGTATGCTAACAAAGCATTAAAAATTCTGTTTTCATCTAAGAAGTGCTACATTCATCGAGTCTAGTTTCTTTAATGGATGATAGTTGCCCCATCCACGCCCGGACCCTTGGATTAGAAGTTTTCAGGTGAGACCCATCCATATTTTATTATTTAGAAGAATAAATATTTTATTAGAAAATTTAAGAATGTAAGAAGAGTTAAGATTTGAAATATGCTGTATCGGGTCAGTAACAAGAATAAGTTTTAGATCAGAAATCTGGTACAGCCATAGTAATTTTATGGTATGAATTTGATTTGGAAGGGGGACGGGGGGAGTGAATTATTTTAACTGTTAAATGTCGTTTGAGGTGCTACAGAGGTGAAAAATTCTAAAACATGAACACTTGTAGCAATGGAGGGAATTTAGGAGGGGATTTGCCACTGAAATTAGAAATTGCATTTATTTATTTTATTAATATATTATTATTTATTATATCATAATTTTTATTCATTTATTTATTTTTTGTTTTTGTTTTTAAGTGTTTAATTAAGCCTTTTCAACCCTCCAAATCAAATTCATCGCTATAAAAATACCGAATAGTAATAAGGAATTGCGAAAACGGTGGGTGATTTTGCGAAATGGTGGTCATGTTCATATTCAGGAGTTTATTTTATATAAGAATTAACAAGAATGGTATCAGGTCTCGACTTTTTATTTTTTTTTCAGCGCAGTGTTATTTTTATTGAATAATAATTTTTTTATTGAATAAAAATTCAGGCTTCGTAACATTTATTGATTTTTTTCAAAAAGTTCCAGTTTAACGGATTTACAAGAACTTACTTTTACAATTAAAGTATTAATTTTAAAGTTCAACAAAAACTTTTACCAAATATATATATATATATATATATAACTTTCTTAGGAACTCATATTAAAAGAACTTTTTCATAGAAGTTCTGTAAATGTAAGCTTTTACAAAAACTTTTTTATAAAAGTTCTGGTAATGGAAAACTTTTTAACACGCTTTTATTAGCTTCACCTGTATGTATGTTTGTATGTATAATGTATGTTTGTAACCGCTCTGGGAGCAAACAAAAAATCTATATAGTAAAAAAAAGATTTTCCCTACGTGAACGCTACGAACCTAAAGGTCTAGCGTTCGAGCCCAGTCAGGGGAGATTTTTTAAAAATGGTTTTTGTTTAATTCTAAATTATTTTAATTAAAGGTTTAAATGTATGTAAATATTATGATGTGTCATTCACACGCTTTTCTCTTACCATGCATTTTAATACTAAGATAGCTATTTTGTGCTTTTTAGTTCACATTTCTATAATAGCGTGTTCTTTAATTTTTTAAAACTATAATATTATTTAAGTATAAGTTTTCAAGTATAAGTTCACAGATGTATAGCTCAGAAATTGGCGTGGTATTGTCGGAAAAAAAAAAAAAACTCAGAGAAAGTGATTTCAATAAGGCATTTTCTAGTGTCCAAATTAATTCTTTTCCATTTTTTTTTCAATTTAAATGTCTGTGTTACTTCTATAAATGTGCCAAACTTGGTTATAATACACTCAAAATTTATTTCGCTGGGTAGAAGGATTTATCTTAATTTTGAAAAAAAAAAAAAAAAGTAAAGAAAGAAAGAATAAATAAATAAAAATATTAATCAAATTTTATTCCCAAATATTTACTTATCACATTTTGCATCGTACCGAAGGGGAGGGGTGATTGAAGCTACGGCGAATTGCACATCCAGACACTTAAATTATTTTCACATAATATCAAGTATTTAATTTAGTAAGTAGTAACTCTTCCCTTGTTTAAGAAAAAAAAAAAAAAAAAAATCGAATTAGTTTGCACCTTTATCTTCTATATCCCTCCTTTAGAAACACGATGACATGCTTACACTGACAGAAGAACTTGTATGGTCGTGGACAAACAGTATTTGTAAGAAATCTTATTATAAATATTCTGAACAAATAATTTTTATAAGAACTTTCCTTTCAGTACTTTTGTAAAAGTCCTTAAAAGAACTTTTTAATAAAAGGTTTAACATGCAAGCTCTTGCATAAACTGTTCCAAAAAAGTTCCTAAAAAAATTATAATTTAAAATAAAAGTGCACAGTTATTATGGAATTCTGATTTGCATGCATAAAAAAAAAAAAAAAAAAAAAATAGTTTTTTTGAAAAAATATATAAATATTTTAGCTGCAATTTCAAATGTACTAACAACATCACCATTATTATTTTTTTATTAGGTAAAATATTTTCAATACTTATTTATTTGAAGATTAAAAAAAAAAAAAAAAAAAAGTATACGTACTTGGATAGCGTGATAAGTATATTTTTCATTTATTTAAACTGGTAGACTATTTCATATGTTTTTAAAAATCATAACTTGTTTTTTGTGTAAAATATAATATATTTATTAAATGAAAATACTACAATTTTCTTAGGAAAAAAAAAGTGTTTGTATGATCTTAGAACTTCGTATGATAAACACTACATTACAAATATTTATAAATATTTATTATTTTAGACATATTTTTCTGTAATAACAGTAGAATTTATTTAATTTGGGAAATGCCAGGATCAGAAGGATAATTAATTATCATTTTCAAATTTATATTTATTTTTAGCTTATATTCATTTAATTATTTTTGCTAAAAAAGTTTTATTTTAAATATACTGCGCAATTTAACAAAAAAAAAAAAAAAAAAATTATTTTGAATCATTTGTAAAATTGTAATTAGTGCATGCATGTTTTCTGTTTTATATCGTCAGTATTTAAAGACTTATAAGCTGTAAAAACATTTTACAAAATATATATATATATATATATATATATATATATATATACATATGTATATATATGGTACCATCATTAACTTTTTTCAAATTCTAACATGAATAAATACTGCAATGAGATATTTAATGAACATAAAAAAAAAGAGAAAAAAAAAATGTATAGTACAATTTGTAGACATAGATTCACTTTCGCACAATTCATTTTATCTTGTATTAAATATTATACAATTAATATATTATTTATAATTGTTTCGACTAGTTTAACAGAAAATAATTTATCTTTTTTTTTTTTTTTTTTTTTACTTTTTTTAAATTAATTTTTATATGAAGAGAAAAATTGAAAACATTTTATTTACCATAACTATATTCTATATCGTGGTTAATGTTTCGTGATCAAGCTTTCGATATGTTTAAGACATAATATGCATTGTAAGTATGTAATGAGTTTTTTTTTAATCTATGTTATTTAAAAACAATTGTTATATGAACCACCTTTGAAGTTTCAAGCACCTTTTTCATCATCTATCTTTTATAAAAACTAACCATTCTTCTGTTAAATACTTATAGCGACTGCCAAATAAATTCTGATTAAACAAACGTCAACTAACAATGTCTTATCTAAGCAGCGCTTTTAAATATTCTTTTTATTTATAAGTTTTAATACATGAGTAATTCATCAATATTATAAATACATTATACCGTGGTTGATGAAATCCTATATCCCAAGTGCACAATTACTCAATTTAACAGATCACAAATAAATTGACGTGCTAAAATAACATGACGTATTTCTCAAACTTGTTTATAACTACTTAATAATGTACAGTATTCGTCTCAAATAGGAGAAAATCTTCTTTTTAAAGTTTAAAATTGATGTATACGTTTAATACTTAATTTTAGATTGCACTCGATTTTTTTTTTTTTTTTTAACAATAAGATTTTACATTTCATCGAATATTTAAAACAAAGTAAATAAATAAATAAAATTTCTGTAAATTTACTGAAATATTTATTCAGTATTTTTGCAAATTTACAATACTTCCCAGTTAAAAATAATTAATTAAAATTCTAAAAAAATATGCTGTACTTTTAATCTTAAAATTGTTTTTACTCGCTATAAAAGATAAAAATGATTTTTTGTACAAAAAAAAAAAAAAAAAGTATTGTAAGTTACTAATATACAATAATTACTAATCAATAATTAATTATATTAATATTAGTTGTTAAAATGTATGCAATGTACCTCAAAATGTTTGAAACACGGTTTAATCCATTAACTATTGGAGATAAATCGGCAATGTGATTTGCAAATGTAGTCAAAATGAGAAACAAAATTAAGTCCATAATAATGAAAATTTCTTCTCATTAATTATTGAAAAGTTATACTTTAAAATTTTTTGCATAAATCCTCTCGACCTATTTGCTCAATATAAAAGTTTTACTTTTTAAATATCAACATTTTTATTTTCACTTTTCATTAAAGTTGAAATGTTTTTAGGACTTTTGTTTGTCTGTCTGTCTGCGCTCAAACCCTCATAAATATTCATGGAGCTCTTTGAACCTAATATGTGTTATTTAAGTTCACAATTTGCAATTTTCTATTAAAAATGGGGTAAATACCACTGCTTGTTTTTTTACAAGGACAACCGAAAGAGTTCTAAAGCATTGTGGTCTATGACAGGTATTTCTATAAACCGTATTTTAATACTTCTATTTTTCACAAATAAATGTTACTTTTATTATTAATGTACACAAAAAACAATTTTCTATAGAATATAGTATGCTTAGCATTAAGATTTACCGAGCCACACAAAAATATTCAGACATATTCAGGACTATGATTGCAAACTACTAGAATTGCATTTCCGTTTCTATTAAGCATTTTTTAACACCTTCAAACAATGTTCAAGAGGGATTCTGATTTGAGTTAATCTACTTGTCTATATTTTTCTTCGTTTGACTATCTGTTTGTCTATCTGTCCGCCTGTTCGACTCTAATAATCGTAAGTATTTTCAGACTACTTACAAAATGATATATGTTATTCAAGTTCGCTTTTGCAAATTCTTTATTTAAAGTGGGATAAGAAGCTCAGCTGGTTTGTGTACAGGAACATTCAAAATAATGCCATTGCATTGCATTGCATTTTATGAGAGGTAATTTTACAAATTATACTTAAATAACTTTTCATTACATAATTTATAATGAATTTGACTTTTATTACTCATAAGATTAAAAAAAAAATTTCTATACAATATTGTATGCTTATCGTTAATATTTACAGAGTTACACTAAAATATTCAGTTGCATTAACGGCTACAATGAAAGTTACATTTATGCTTATGTTATGTTATGTTTTAACAATTTCCAACAATGCTTTAAGATTGATTATGAACTCAATTAATTTATCTGTCTGTCTTTTTGTTTGTCAATTGCGTTATTACGCAGGAAAAGTTAAAGGTTGAATGATGCAACAAGTACGTATAGTTGGAAAGTGTTAATAATTTAATAATCTATGCGAACCACGTGATGTTTCTTCTTAATTTATTATTAATTTATTTTTTATAACCGACATCCTTGTATCCTTTAAAAATCTGTGAGTTATACGCAATTTAAAAAATGACTACCGTGTATAAGGACCATGTACCAAAATATAGTGGAACCTCCTTGACGTGAATCTCAAGGGGAATAAAAAATTTGTTCATGTTATCAGTAGTTCATGCTATCAAAAACTTAGAAACTAATCTTCATTTTGACGGGGATTGTGGAAACTGTTCATTTTAAAAGTGATTCTCGTTAAACGTGGTCACGTTAACAAGGTTCGACTGTAGTTATGTAAATTTATGAAATATTATAAAACAATAAAATCGCAGAGATTTTCCCAGGTTTAAAAAAAATTAGAGCACTGCTAATAAAAAAGGGGGATTTTCTAGATTCACGAGGACAGTTTTGGATTCTTAAGGGTACATTTAACATTTAAAATCCAGATATTTATTTTAAAATTTCGATTTTAGTAATAAATAGAAGAAAAACTTTTAAATTTTAACTTTTTTTTTTAACCTTAATTTTACTTGTTATTGATGTATGAACAAATGTTAATTGTTGTGCACAATACATTTATTTATATTCATAACATATCTTCAGTTTGAAGGTCATTTTCAATAAAAGGCAGTAAGGGCGCAATTTTTTAGATAGGACAAAAAGGGTGTAATTGTTTTGAACGAGGGGCAAGAAGGTTGCTATTTTTTTCAGTCAGGAGGCAAACATAGTGTAGCACCCTTCTGAAACTGTTTGAAGGAAACTCTGAAAATGTATGATAATACTTTTAAATGTATGATTTTTACATATTTTGGACAGATTAGTCAGGTATTTAGTCAACAATTAGTCATGCAATTCAGTCCTGTATTCATGTATATATATATATATATATATATATATATATATATTAATTTTAAGACAGCCATTATTATTTGAAATAATTGAAATAAAAAATAAACATATGTAAGTATAATTTATTTTCAAAAAATTACTGTACTCCATAAATCGACGTTTCTGAAGAGTTAGTTTGGTTTACGAGAATTGCATTTAATCTCTATTATCAGATAACATTGTTAAACTAAAAAGGTTTAATTAATTAATTAATTATTTATTTATTTTTATACAAGATGAAATATATTTAAAATAATAAAATATATTTCGCACATTAAATAAAAAATAAATAAATAAATGCTTTTATTATATTTAAAGTTTAATTTAAATTATTTAGACAAATCTCACGAACACCGCTGCTTAAAACAGACCAGTCCCGTCAAACTTTTTAAACGGCACCCTTATTTGATCTTCAAAATATCAAATTTGAATTTCCTAAAAT
Source organism: Salticus scenicus (assembly GCA_963930645.1). Lineage (NCBI taxonomy): Eukaryota > Metazoa > Arthropoda > Arachnida > Araneae > Salticidae > Salticus > Salticus scenicus. Next base: position 352,535,568 of record OZ005652.1, read on the forward strand.
TACTTTTTTTTTTAAAGTTATGCTGATAAAAGATAAATATACTCATATATGAACAAATAAAAACTTGATTTTGATATACAGAGAATCTACCAACTGCTTAACTATAGGAAAAAGTCAGCATTTAATCATTTACTCAGTACTTTGTCTAACAGATCAAGTAATTATCATTCCTAAGCAGTTTTTCTGCATTTAGTAGAATTTAGTAAAACACTTCTATCAATTATAAAGGAATATTTACGATTAATTTTGGGTAGTCCTGTACATTGTTCAAAAATAAAATACATGCCATTTAGTGTACTTAAATACAGACAGTTTGAAAAACATATAACATAATTTAAATGCATTTTATCAATTTCCAGTTACAGTTTTTTAATATAAGAGAATTTCTTTGTACTGCTCTGAGGAATAGAGAATTATTTTCATACAATAATATACGAAACATGCATAAACGTTGATTTATGGACACTGGCATCTCTGGAGAGGAAGGCGAAATGATATGGTCGCTAGACATGAATCCACTGGTCTTTTTTCTTTTAGGCTTACGCGAAATATGTGGACCAAAAAACAAGTTCACAATGTAGTGCAATAAAAGATGAGCTATGCAAACCATAATCTGTTAATCTCGGCATGTTTCAATGTACTTGGTTGAAATTAGACTATTTTATAATCAAAAGATCATCAAAGAAACGAATTCCACGTGGAACCTTACTAAGATGGTTAAAAGATTTTAAAGATTTATTTAGCTATATAAACTGTCAATATGATATTGTCTTAGATTTATTCTTTTTTTTTTTTTTTTTTTTTTTAATTTGATCGCATGTTTTTGCAACAACTTGTATCACTTTGACTAAAATACTTAACATTAAGCGTTTCTCAGAAACAATGTTAAAATACTTCTAATTGTAATTTATTTGCGATACACTACTTACAAACAAAAACACGTGACCAGTAGATTATTTCGACAGATCGAGACAATTACGGAAATACTATCTTACATTAAATAATCATTTCGATTCAAAAATCTGTACGTGTAGAAGGCAAGGAAGAGTGTGCACTCATGCGTATCAAGACCATTATGTTCCCTTACTCAGAACTGTTAAAAATAACGTTGTTTTCTTTCAATCTCATTTTGTAATGTGAAAATCTTTGTTCAGTTTTCTGTTTGCCTTTGACTGAAATGGAGTATTTGAAACTATTTTTTCTGCTAGCTACACTAATTTCGGAATTAATTAAATAGAAAAATAATCATAATGCTTTTGGCATTTACGGATATAGTACACATATTTATTAATAATAACAAAAAAAAAAGTTTATTTTACAAATAGAATATATCGAAGTTTGAGAATAAAAATTATCTGATCTCTTCAAAAATCTAAATATTTCTTGTAACAGTAGCGTATATATAAGATATACTAACTTCATTATCTGTATTACTTCTTCTGAGATATTAAGCACGTGAATATTTGTGCTACAATATTTTACGATTATTTATGACAGATTATGATACTAAAACTTATCTTGAAAAATTAAATAGATTGTAATATTGTATTTAATATTTTACATATTATATTCAAATAAATCTGTAACATAATGCATGTAGAAATTAATCGAAAATACAAGTTCGATTAAATTAAATCACGTGCATTTGTCAAAAAGCATTTGAGAGCTATATCATCTTAAATAACTGTAATTTAAATTGAAAAATAGATAGGAAAATATTAGTCAAATTTTGTATCGTAAATAAACACAAAGAGAAATGGCTGTTGTAAAGAAAAGTCAAAAGATCGAAAAATTGTATAAAAAAAATTAGACTAAATTGGAAATTTAAAATATCCATACACTTAATTAAAGAAGGATTGTTCAAAACAATTACTGATGCACCCCTCTCAGAGCCATTGACGAATGCGTAGTAGAAAAGCGAGAATAAATCTAGAGTCATCGTAAATTTAATAATGAACGTCAATCAAATAATTTATGGGAAAAACTTTAAAACCTCCCTGGAAACATGGAATGATCTCAAATATGTACACGAAAAGACACATTTGTCCTGTAAAATGTATATTTTAAGTATTTTATACATTACCAAAATAGAAGTGGAGGAAAGAAATGCAAATGCATATAACCAAAATATTAAAAAATACAGTTAAGTTAAAAGCCTTTAGCGAAGAAATAAGTATTACGAACATTTTAGTCTTAATGTTGTGCTCTTTAGCACACAGCTATGAAAGCTTAATTACTGCTTTATGCACCCGGCCAGAAAAGGAAGTGACACCACAATATAAGCAGCAATTTGGTAGATGAATATGACAGGCGCAAAGAAAATTCAGAAAACACTCAAATCCCTTTCAAAGCCTTTGAAAGGAACATAAAGCTAAAAAAAAATAACAGTAATTTGAAAAAGAGTAGATATACTGCTCATATTACAAAATGAAAATGTCCAAACAGGGCTGAATACTGAAACCTGAAAAATAAATCGAGTGAACCAAATAAGTACAAAGGGCGAAGAAGTAAAGAAAAGCCAATCTCATACAAACTAGTCCTTCATAAAGATTAATCCTCACACACTCATACACGACAGGGAATTCATTCAGCCGAAATAAATGAATTAACGTCTTAAATAAAACTAGTAACATTTACAATAAATAAAACCCTACAGGAAATACTTGGATAATAGACTGCGACCCACTTTCTAGCATATATAATAACATAAACTGTTTGATATTATGGACGACTAACGCAAATCACAAATCTTTGTAGTAAACGGTAACACTCTAACCGCACATGTATGAAGAGAAATAAATGTATGATATGCTGACCCAAATCAACAGAAGAGGGATCTAATGGTCTTATACGTTCCACAAATAAAGGCAAATATAATGCTTGTACAAAAGTCCATTCTAAAACATATACTGCATACCAATGAGGGGTGAAACAATTACAGAAGACACGAAGAATAACAATTTGTACGAATTTAACTTACCCATGTTCAAGAACAATTATCACACCTGTATCACAAAAGAATGCAAAAATTCAAATTGTAACACCCTCCAGAACAGACGAATAGGAAAAAAAATGTTAATTCAATAAAGGAATTAAACACTAAACAACTAGTGAAGGGAATAAAAATTAATAACGACAAATACCAAATAACATGGAAAACTTGTATTAAGACAAAATTGATGGATACCCCATATCCAAAAGCTTCAGAAAACAGGGGAAACATATTATAACTGGTACACAGAGATGTTTTTCTACCAATACAAAAAACAACAATAGGCAGAAAATTCTTATATTTTAACTTTCGTTGATGACTGCTCCAGACACATTATGAAGTGTTTCCTAAGCAAAAAAGGCAATGTGAACGAGAAACTAAAATAGTACGTCAATTTCACAGTAAACAAATGTGGCAAAAATCCTGAAACGATGAAAATCGGTAATGGCGGAGAATACGTAAATGTAAATGTCGAAGAATATTTTAAGGAAAGTAGAATATTTCATCAGTACCTGATTGTCCCCCGTACCTGAGGGTTGTTAAGAGAAATAATAGAAACTTTTTCGAAATGACGCGAACATAGGTATCAGAAATTAATCTACACAAAAAATTGTGGGACTAAGCTATAGAAACCGCTATTTAATCACTTAGAAGACGGACTACACACAAAGGCCAAACAAAAATCTTGTATGAACTGTGTCATGGTAGTAAACCAAATCTTGTTCATCTAAAACCTTTTGGCTGTAAAGCCTATGCATACGTTCAGTAGAGCAAAAGAAGTAAATTTCATAATAGTAGTATTCTATTGTCGTATCCGACAAGAGAATATTTACAAGAGAATAACGCATACTAAATTTACTTGATAAATGGTTATGTAATTATAGAAAGAACAGTTGTGTTTCTTAAAAACTTAGTGATGAATTTGATAGAAAATTCAAAAATAGAATTGCTCTAGAAAAGTAGAAATAGTATACACCCCAACACCAACACAAATGTAGAGTACAACATTGTCGAGAATAAATTACATTCAAAAGACAAAAAGAAACAAATCTACAAAACGGTAACGTAGAAAAATTAAGAAGATCAAATAGAAATGATACCAAAAATCGATCGATCGATTAATTTATTTGAAAGAAAATTATGAATCGAAAGATAACAAAGTTTAAATTTCAAACCTACGAGGAAAGAAAATTGGTTAAATGCCTCGTATTAAGAAACGAATATTATTTTGACTGCCACAAAGGGATGTATAAGTTCACCGAACTTTTGAGTTTCCTGGATACACTAGTAATTTAAAATTGCTTAGTTATGATTATTTTGATGGTATTATATTGTGAAGGTCATATATAATAGTCATAAGTTTTACCTTCCAATACATAGTTATCTTTTTATGTCAAGTTCGTATAACCTTCATTTTGGTACATTATAAAACAATACAGCAAAATAACCATTACAATTTTGTCTTTTTTTCAAGGCAGTCAGTTCCTTAAAGTAGAATAACATTTTCATATTAGATGAACCTCCACACGGAAGTAGAATTATTGGTTTCAAGTGAGCTTTAAAAATAAGATTTTTTAGGGAAAGTAGCAATGTACAAAGCGATATTATATGCAAAAAGCTCTATTCAGTAAATTCGGGAAAATATCTATAAATGATTCTCCTTAGTGGTATTGCACTGTACAGTTAGAGCTCATTTGCCAAGTGCCACTCAAAGAAAAACACTGGTACAGCACATTTACATTAAAACAGAATAACAGTATATTGGAAGAGAGCATACTTGTAACAAACCACATTTACATTTCCCAAGGAAACGAAAATAAAGGTTGGAAATTAGAAAAAGTCTTTATATGGTTTAAAACAAGTTGCCTTATCTTGACATTTAAAATTTATGATTTTCTCAAAGTATAGATTTAATACAAAGAGCAGTGGATTTATGTTTATTTAAGAAGAAGGAAGGTAAAAATCTAATCACATAACAGTTCATGTGGACGAATTTCTCATATCCGAAACAAACAAATTAAAAAAGAAACAATCACAAAGTTTAGTGAGAATTACGAACTCTAAAATCTTGGAAATATTAATTTATACCTGATAATAAATATAGAAAGATCAAAGGAGGTAAATTACTTAATTCATCTGAAGACAAAAATTGGACAACAAGTTGAAAAATTCAGCTTACAAGATAAAAAAATTCACCAACATTCCAATGAAAAATGGTTACATGAATTCAACAGCTAATGAAAATTTACTTTCAACTAACACAAAGTATAAACGAGCTTTAGGGTCATTAATATAAATAGCTATAATGGTCTTGATACCGCTGCAGCTAATATCCGTAGTCATAAAGTAATGAGCCGCAGCGGCTAGCTTCCATTATCGTAGAAACGACAATACCCCAAAACAAGATGAGGAGGCCTCGTTGAAAGTTAGATTCCATTTAAAAAATACCGAAGACAATCTAACTGTATGCGCAAAAGAAAAACCTACATTAACCCTTTCAGGGGCAAACTAATTAGGTTCAATTAAAATCAAGATTCACTAGAATTTGAGACCAAGAATAAAAGAAAAGAAATTAATGAATCATTCCGTCTAAGTTAAAAATGTAATTTTTTTTTTAAATTTCCAAGATGAATTTTTGTGGTTGGGAATTACAAATTGGGCAATATAAAATATACCCCACCGCCCCTGAACGGATTAACATGTTTTGCTAATGCCGACTGAGCTGGTGACAAATCTGACCGAAAATCAACTACAGGTAACTTTTTCCTACTAGAAAAAATACCGATCCAACTCATATTACGAAAGCAATGTTGTGCTTATCTTTCTTCATCCGATGCGGAATGTGTAGTTGCCTCGAGCGCATCAGAAGAAATACAGTGGTTAACTAAAGTGTTAGAGCCCCTCAAGGTATTAAATAAAATGCTGAAGTTGGAAGTGAAAAATGTCCTTATAAACATGAAAATTTAGGACATACCGTGGTATATCAAGAATTTATCGAATTGTTGCATTTTGTACTTTAATAAGTATCTTGATATGGGTTGATTTATTTAAAAATAAGTAACTCATTAAATATATATATATATATATATATATATATATATATATATATATATATATATATATATTTGCATTAGGAAAAAAAATCTGGTGTCTTTTAAAATCATGGTTGTCTGTTAAATAACAAGTTTAAAAACGTTGTATGCATTTTTCATAAAATGTATTTGTATCAGGTGATATAGATTGATAAAGACTGTACAGTGTTATCTTATAAAAATAACTCCTCTATTCATCTCAAAAGAATAATTTGTGAAATTTTTTAATTAACTAAGGTTTAATATGAACACTTTAAAAATAATTATTTTATTCATGTTTTCAATGTAAAGAATTGTATTTTATTTGAAGTATTTAAATGTTTACCATTCTTAGATTAAAATAAAAATCTCTCACAATATATATGTATATACATTTCATAGCATTAATAGTTTACTAGTATGAACAGATTGTTCAAAATTCATAAATTTTAAAAATTTATTTTAAAAATTGTTTTACGAAATATTTGCCTTTAAAATTTTATTTCAAAAATCACCCTAAAGTAAGTATTAGATATAATAAATAGCAAAACAAAAGACATAAGCAGACAAATATTTTGAAAATTTATGTCTTTCTTTTTATTTAATAGTTTAAGAATATTTATATATTTTATTGAAATATAAGGCAAAGATTATGTTAAGCTGCTAAAATTAAACAATTTCAATTACATGGAAAATTCTAATATTTAAGCTATTCATCAACATTATAAACACATTAAACAATGATTGCTAGCCTCATGCGTCTGCCTTTATAATTACTTATTTTAACAGATTACAAGCGGAAGTAAATTAACTTGGCGAATAACATGACATATTTCCTAAGCGAACTTATTAAAAGCTTAATGATGGTTGCCCTTTGTCTCTAAAGATAGAAAATTTTTATCCGTTAATGAAAATTTAATGATAATATAACTATTACAGATTTTAACAATGCATGTTATAATGAAATCTTTAAATTTCACTTATTTTAAAAGATTTTATTTACATTGAACTAGAAAAAAAAAATCTTTAGGTAATGGGTTTTCTAATATTATACAACGTATTGTTTTTATCATAATTATAGCATGTAATATAAAAAACAATTATGTGTTGAGCAGTAGAGATAATAAATCTTTATTTTATTTTATTATATTACAAATTTATTTATTTATTTATTTTGTATGGTAATAAGGTTATCAAAGAGTTGGGGCAGATTGTCTTAAAAAAAAAAATAAAAAAAATAAATAAATAAATATTAAATACACAACACAAGTATTTGATTGAAACAAGATAATTAATCGAAAAAAAAAGTGAATAATGATTTTTTTTTTTTTTTTTTTTTTTTTTTTTTTTAAATATGTAAATAAATCACAACATAAATTACGCATTTTTAGTATAATTAACAATACCACTAAATTTTAAAAGCTTATATTATTTAAAATTTTGTAAAATGTAATTTTTTTTTAAGTTCATTTAGCTGCATATCAGTTTAATTTTTCGTAACACACCATTCTTCCACTTTCATAACAAAATATGAAGTTTAAAAGTTTATAGATAAATTTCAAAGGTAAAAATTGTGTTATTAAAAGTATAAAAGATTGTTTCAGTGATAGAAGAGCATTTTAAAACTGTCCCTGGTCTAGAACAGCTCTCTTCTGTATAGTTTTAAATTTATATCTGTAAGAAAAACATAACTATAAGATTAGAAAAATTAACATTTTAGTTTAAAGTAAAAATTAAAAACAGCAATTTTTTTTTTGAAAAATAGAGCATATTATGAAATTGATGAATATTTTATTTTTTAAAACAGAAATTTAACGAATTACGTATTTAGCATACAGTATAAAACTGAATATATTGTATTAGCATTTTTAGTATAATTAACAATACCACTAAATTTTAAAAGCTTATACTATTTAAAATTTTGTAAAATGTAATTTTTTTTAAGTTCATTTAGCTGCGTATCAGTTTAATTTTTCGTAACACACCATTCTTCCACTTTCATAACAAAATATGAAGTTTAAAAGTTTATAGATAAATTTCAAAGGCAAAAATTGTGTTATTAAAAGTATAAAAGATTGTTTCAGTGATAGAAGAGCATTTTAAAACTGTCCCTGGTCTAGAACAGCTCTCTTCTGTATAGTTTTAAATTTATATCTGTAAGAAAAACATAACTATAAGATTAGAAAAATTAACATTTTAGTTTAATGTAAAAATTAAAAAAAGCAATTTTTTTTTGAAAAATAGAACATATTATGAAATTGATGAATATTTTATTTTTTAAAACAGAAATTTAACGAATTACGTATTTAGCATACAGTACAAAACTGAATATATTGTATTAGCTCATAAATTAATTAAAAAAATATATTATTATAATTTTTAAAACTATAAAACACCATTTTATCACAGGCATTTGTTACTACCTACAAAAGTTTAAAAAAAAAAAAAAAAAAAAACACTTCTTACTGAATTACTTACCTTATTTGATTTTGTCTTAAAAAAAAAGATAATTAAAGTGCTATTTATGTAGTTATATTATTATTATTAATATTTTGCCTTCGTGTTTACTTTTAATTTGTTAAGGAAATTTGAATGATTATGTTTCAAATCACTTCATCTTTAATTAACACTGAAGATTCTTTAGACAGATAGCACTACTAATAAGTATCAACAATACATAACCGGACTGTAAAAAGAGTTTTAAAAATCGTAGAACAGTTATTCATTGCAGAAAGAGAAAATGATAAAACAGACTGGGCATGTATTAAGTTGATATTATTATTCCCTCATTTAAATTTATGAAATCAGTTCATTTCCGAAAAATATATTGAGTAGTTTAATTTTCCGCAAAGAGATAATTTGAAATTGCGCATTGTTTCATTTTAATTTTTATATTCATAATTTGTTTTCCAATTTTATGAAAATTTACAAATTCCAGAGTGTAAAAATGTTAATATTTTTCTTATTCGCTCACTTGAGAAAATGATGCTTATGTAAGAGAATTATTCATTGCGGAAAGAGAAATTGATGAAACAGATTGGATAAGCATTAAGTTGATATCATTATTCCCTCATTTAAATTTAGAAAATCAATTCATTTCCGAAAAATATAGTAAGTAGTTTAATTTTCCGCAAAGAGATTATTTGAAATTGAGTAATGTTTTATTTTAGTAATTTTTATATTCATACTTTATTCAATTTTATTAAAATTTACAAATTTCAGAGTGTAACAATGCTAATATTTTTCTTATTCACTCATTTGAGAAAAACATTCTTATGCGAGAGAATTATTATTATTATTATTATTATTGACTTGATTAAAGGAAAAGAAAAGAAAAAAAAAAAAAAAAAAAAAAAAGGAAAATGGAGAAGGAAAAACTTAGAAATTATACTGTAACAAAATAAATAAATAAATAAAGTAAAATAAAATAAAATAAATAAATAAATAAAATTAAAATTAAAATTAAAATAAAAATTAAAAATAAAACAAAATAAATAAATAAAAACAAATTAAAATAAATTAAATAAATAAATAAATAAATAAAAAGTTAAATGAACAACAAAATTATAACTAGGCGGAAATTAAAAGCAAAATGATAAGAATGGTAGAAATGTTAAGAATGATATAAAAAGAGAATGAATAATATTATAGTTTTAAAAAAATAAAGAACACGCTTTTATAGAAATGTGAACTAAAGAGCACAAAATATCTATATTAGTATTAAAATGCAGGGTAAGAGAAAATCGTGTGAGTGACACACCATAATATTTACATGCATTTAAATCTTTAATTCAATTAATTTAGAATTAAACAAAAACCTTTTTTAAAAAAATCTCTCCTGACTGGGATCGAACGCTAGACCATTAGGTTCGTAGCGCGGTGCATTACCTCACGGCTACAGCGTTCACATAGGGAAGTTCTTTTTTTTACAATATATATTTTTGTTTGTTCCCAGAGCGGTTACAAACATACAAACAAACATACATACAAACATACATACAGGTGAAGCTAATAAAAGCGTGTTAAAAAGAAAGGCATGTCATCCAATGAATTGAAATTCAAACTTCGCCCTCATGGTTCTTACGGTCTTGTCTCTATTTATATGGCAATTCACTCTTAACATATTATAGAAATATATTACAGAAGATCACTATATAAATATAGTGATGAAAGAGTCAGAGAAAAAATACAGATCATAGCACTGTGAAATGTATTACAACAGCTTTCAACAGTTAGTAAGGTAAGTTAAGGTAGTAAGGTAAGGTAGTTAGTAAGTTTTTAATATTAAGCATTTTTTCAGTATCTTGTTACAAAAAATTAGGAACTTCTGACATGATTTTTTTTTCGCTCTCCACTCGTACGAAAATGGCCTATTTGCAGCAATCACCTCAGTGCTTGATAAATTAATAAAATATGATAATGAAATTTTCCTAGAATCTAAGATGGGTAATACAAAATATTTAGAGTAATTAATTTAAAGAATTTTTTATATCATAATATAATGACATAAATTTAGTTTTAAAGAACATGAAAGTATTATCACGTAGTAAAATAATTCAACTAAAATTTACCGGGTGCCATATGATATAAGCCACGTATTACAGTATCATCACAAAGGCTTAAAGAATAAATGACTAAAAACGAGAAGATCGAATTAAAATACTGTCCCCATATTTTTTAATGCTTTATTTTAAAGTGGTATGTTTGATTACTTAGCTGTTAGTAAAATGTCATTTGCATAAGAAGTGATGAAAATAATTTTCATAAATGGTTTTTTTATTGGATGTTATTAAACAAAATATTTTCTTCTCATTCATAGATATTGATTTTCCTAAAAGGATCCAATAAAGATATTCAAGAATTTTCAGTGTAATTGATTAGCAAATGGTTCCAAAAGAATTTCATTAAGACTGATAGTGGCTTTATTTGTAAGTGGTTAATTTAGAAATACCAAGATTTATTAAATAAATTAAGAGTAATTAGAATACCACCTGATCGGACATTCTTGACAATAAATATCCGTTAGAAATTTCTAGTTAATTCATTACATTTTTCTTTGTAATGTTAATATCAGAGCTTGCTTGTTATTTCAACAAATATACAGTGAACCAATAAAAAAAAAAAAAAAAAAAAAATGTTGGACAGCAGGCTTAAACAATGTAATCGTTTAATTATTTTGCAGTACATTATGCTTTTTAAACAAAACAAAATTCAGAAGAAAGACAATTTCAAAAATAAATTAAAGATCTTAAATTGATTTCAATAATATATAAAAATAAATTAGAAATTTAAAAACAGAATAATGATATCACTTTCAATAGCAAAAAAAAAAAAAAAAAAAAAAAAAAAAACTTGGACACTTACACAGGGTCACAAAAAATAACTTTTAAATTTAAGACAAAATCATTCAATACTTCGTGTGACGTCGTTTGGCTTACAAACACAGCTTTCTAATCTCTTATTCACTGAAAAGACCAATTTTTCAGTGAGGTCTGTTGGTACACTGTCCCGTATATTCTGAAGAGCACTTTTTAGTTAATTTTTATCTTTTATTTCCTTCTCTCGTAATTTTTTCTCCATAAATGCCCACAAATGTTCTATAAGATTCAAATCAGGACTTTGTGGAGGAAGGAGTAGTACATTTTTGTACATTGTATAGTAACCATTATCTTAGAATCGGAGCGTTATGCTTAGAATCATTGTCTTGAACAAAAGAATAGTTTCTATTTAAATTTAATTTTGTAGCTGTGCTTGCTAAATTCTGTTTTAGAATATTTAAATATACCACTTTGTTCATTGTACCTTCGATAAACAGTAAATTTTCAACACCGCAAGCTGAATCGCACCCCATATCATAACGCTACCAAAACCATCTTTAACAGTTTCTTTTATATTTGCGGATTTTAGTGCTGTTCCTTTTCTTCTCTACACAAAGCGGTGTTAATCGGATAAAAACAAAGTAAATTTTGACTCGTCCGTAAAAATAACAGATTTCCAGAAATCTTGGGGTTTTCCTGTATAGTTTTCGCAAATTCAAGACGTTTTCTCACATTTTTGACAGATAAGTATGGTTTTTTTTTAGGTACATATGCTCTATATTCCTCAGAAAAAAAAATTCTTATAATCTGTAGATGCGCATTAATAACAGATTCCTCCTTCAACAATCTTGCTATCTTTACTGCAGACATTTTAGGATTCTCTTTCAGAAATCTCAATATCCGTCTTTCAGTTTGAGGTGAAGAAATCTTTTTGGGCCGACCGCTTCCATTAGGTCTTTGAAAAGGTTCATACCTTTTATAAGTATTAATTATTTAATGTACTGTTGAACAAGCCTTTTTTCCAATTTCTGAAATAACTCTTGTATTTTTCTTTTCTTTCCATTGTTTCACAATTACGTTTTTCATATCTACAGAAGTTTGCTTTTTCTCCATTTCCAAAAATTTAAACCAAACGAAATAAATTTAAACATCTCCAAATTAAAGTTTTGACTTGAACTCGTGCCAAAAAATACATCAGCTTCCTCAAAATTTGCATAAAATATGCAAGGAGCAGTGTACAGTGCAGATAAAATAAATATCCAAGTGATTTTTTTTTTTTTTTTTTTTTGGCAGTGAAAACTTCAAAATTTCTGTTTAAAATTATTTTAAAATTAAATATGATATTTTATTGAAGTACAATAAATCCATCTCAATCTAGAAGATATTGCATTTCTTTTAAAAAAAATGTTTTATTTTAAAAGCATAACTTGCTGTAAAAATATTGAGCAACAAAACGGATACTTTTTGCTGTCCAACTTTTTTTTTTTTTTTTTTTTTTTGGTTCACTGTATATTAATATATACACTTATCAAGAAACTTTCTACAAATCTTTCTTGAAAATAGCGACTCAGTTTGTGATTGCCGCAGAGATTTATTTATAGAAATTAATTTAAGTATGGAATAATATTTTTTTTTTTTTTTTTAATTTGGAGTATTGCACAATCAGCGATTCTAAACTGTTGTCAATATCACTTTTACAAAAAAAAAAAAAAAAATGTTTTATCCAATTTTAATTAAGTAGTTTGTTAAATACATGCAAGTACTAAGTAAACAATTTTGACTTTTTTTCTTTTTCTTGTAGTTTTTTATTCCATCAAATAATACGATTACTTAATTTCATTTCTTTTCTATTAAAGAGAATTTGCGTAAAGTGTTTGCAAGCACACGCAGATTAATAGAACAATAATAATAATAATAATAATGGCAATAAAAACTTTAACTTTATGTTGTAATTTTTTGTTTGAAGAGAAGCAATATGAAATTACTATATACAGTTCCCACCGTTTATTAAAATCACATTCGTCCTGAGCCTAAGTGATTTTATTAAGCGGCTGATTTTTATATCCGGTGAAAGTTTCTGTATTTAAGTAAAAGGTATTATTTGTTAGAATTTTGAAAGAAATTTCAAAAGGTAACGAATAATGGAATAAGTAAACAATATTAATTAATTTTTGATAGATAATTAAATAATTTTTCCTTTGATATAAGAAAATGAAACGCATTTCAAGTTCCTATACGCTTTCCTGTGAGGAAAATCATCATTACTTTACCAAAAGTTCACGCTTTTGTTATATATTAAAAATCTTTCCGTTTAAACGTCTTGATTTATAGTTATTTCAAAATAAGAACTAGAAATTGCCTTTTAATATTAAAAAAAAAAAAAAAAAAAAAAAAAAAATGTATATATATCATGTGCAAATCAAATCATATTTGCAACTTAGTATTTACTGCGCTTTGAAGAATACGTTTCTTGAAATTGTTATGGAGATAAGTTATGGGGCGTGTTTATTTTGTAACTGTAACTATGCTGCTAGTGTAAAATTTTCGACAATGAGCGATAACGCAGGGATTAATGGGCTTTAATTTATTAAAAAAAAAATCACAATGTAAGTAACTTTTATTTTTAGTATGCATAAATGATAATTTTGGCTGCTGAGGAGATATTTTTGAGTTTAGTAACCGGCGATGCACATTTTATTAAGCTTCGGTTTTAAAAGTAGTTTGTATCGATTTGATTCCTGTCTTGGCAATTTGATCAGATTAAGCGGCTGATTTTATTAACCAGTGAATTTATTAAGCGGTGGTTACTGCATTTAAAGCTCTTTATGTTTCTCTATCATAATTTGGAATAGCGATTTTCGTTATAAAATACGGCAAATATTTAAAAACAAATGTATCGTTCTATAATAGTGATGGAAGAACTCTTAGAAAAGTCCGCGAGAACCATGTAGGTAGATTATAAAAGAATAAAAAAGTGTGGAGCCCTAGGGAAAACATAACTTAACCAAGAACAAAAATCGATAATTGGTTTCGTACACTTTAAGGATTTTAACTAAGTATTATGAGGTTCCTGTAAATGGTATATAAATGGGGAACAGTTTAAATAGATTATGAATGAAAAAAAAAAAGATCAGATATGTCATTAAAAACTATGGTTTTTAAATTATAATTTTTGATCTACTGCATAAAACTAAATATATTACTAACAAAATTGGACATACAATATCTTAAATTATATTTTAGTGCAATGACTTTCCTTAAAATTATTTTAGACACCATAGAAAGTTTACTAATAACAATAATGCATTTCTGAAGCTACGCAGTCTTTAATGCAAACCATTAACTAAATTGTTCTCCTTTGTAGATTGTTGAAATTTAGCGTGGAAACTGTATCCATATCTTAAACTGATTGTGTTGAAATTCTTCCAAGCAATTAAAATTAATGTGATGCACATTGTTTCTAAATACTTCTCAACTTTAAATAGCTGTTAAATTCAATAAATTCGTTAGTTTGGTAATTTATGGGACTGTATCGAAAGCTAAATTATAACGAATAATTTAACTGTCAGAATTTCAAATATTTTGGTAGAAATTTTAAATACTTTTAGGTAAAACTGGAATTTCCTGCTAAAATCAATTTTATGTATCAGTGCACGGTATTTCCTTTTACTAAAATTAAATATTCTTTTAAATTTCAATTTGTATCTGAGAATGAAATATCGAGTGTAAAATTTAGTGTTATTTTCGAATACTGCATTTCATGTCATTGTGCATAAAATTTGTAATAAATCAAATATTCTATTACTAATAAAATTGTTTGTGCTTAAGTCAGCATGTTTGTTATCAATTTTTTGAACAGAATAGGTGACTGATATCCACACAACCATTGTACACAGGTACATTTTTACAAAACGTGATCACTTACGAAGTCCAGTTTTCGATTTTTACTATTATTACTTCCTCTTACTCAGAAGGTAGAGAAAGTATTGTTTTGGAGTCAAATTTTCGAACGCGAGTTTTTGTTATATTTAGATGTTCTGAGGTCCCCTGAATACGAAAATCATGTTTTTAGCAAATGGTCTGTGGGTATGTCTGTGTGTATGTCTGTGAGTGTGTCTGCCTGTGTGTGTGTGTGTGTGTCTGTCTGTTATCAGCATATCTCAAAAACAAATTATGGCAGAAAGTTCAAACTTGGTATTCTAAATGTATATCATATAAGGATGCTACAGTAAGCTTTTCGTTAAGATCAAGCAAATGGTTCGTGTACAGGGGCAATCAAGAGAATTCATATACATTACGTCTATGGGGGAAATTGCAGGTAAGTGGAGTTTAACGTCTATAGACTGTGAATCAAATGAAACGAATATATATTTTTTGTAATAGAGATAGTCAACAGGGAAAAAAAATGTGTATGTAGGAGCCACGCCTTCCCCCCTGTAAATTTTCATGATGGGTATCTTCCAAAAGAGCTCCCTAATACCTTTAAAATGAATGGTTGAACCATTGATCTGCGATAATTTAAAACAAAGTTATCGATTTTTTTTACTTTTAACGAAAAAAAAAATCTTTTTTTTTTTTTTTTTTTTTTTTAATATTGAGAATAAAATGGACGTTTTTTGGATATTTAGTGTTATATTACTTCTCTAATATGAAAATCGTCTGCATTATCATAAAAAGATATTTTTTTAAATAATAATTTTAATAAATTATTTTTTAAAAACATAATTATTTTTTAATCCGCGTTTGTAATGATCGATAGATGGCGCTCTCTGAACTGCAGTTGTTAGTAGATATAACAGCCACGTGTATTTATTATTCTTCTTTCTCCGCCATTTCATCATGGAAAGTCGATTGCATAATATGATGATATGCAGTGGTGTGATAATTTCACCTTAGCCCACCAGAGGGCGAGCATTTCATTAAAATCGCGGATAGCAGAATTAAATCTTATATTATTAAGTGAGCAATATTTGTATATTTCACTGTTCTCGAAAACGGTAGCTCGGACAGTAACGAGATTTAACACAAAGGTGCCCCCCCGAAGGGTCATTGTGCACATCGAAGTCAGATTTTCGAATTTTTGATTAGTTTTTTCTTAATTAATTAAAATGTGAAAATAATAACCTTCTAATTTCTGATAAATAAGCAACGAGATATATAAAGTAGAGTGATAAATGGTAACCCTTGAGCAGGTCCAAGATGAGTCATGTGACATGCTCTCCTTGCACCTGCGTATTCGGTGGTTTCCTTGGTAACAGCTCATTTTCAGTAAATTTCTATGGCAACGGTTTCAATGTTTTTGTTTACTTTACGTAGTTTAATATTCTTTTGTTCTAAACCATTTTGATTTTGATTTTACTTCTTTTTTATTTCGTGTAGTTGAACTTTAACCGACAAAATGCTTAAAAATAGTTGAAAAATTATTATTTGTTGTTAAATTTAGCTCTTTAAAAGTTTAAATTTTCTTTTATAAACACTTTTAAACTTTGTTGGGAAACAATGAAAAAAAAAGGTATTTTATTATTTATTATATTGTGAAATATGTGTAAAATTATTTTAAAAACAATTTATTTCGGTCATAGGACTGTCATGTTACCTAATAATAATGATAATTTGTCGAACTAATATTTTAAATGCCAAAATAGCGATATAGGGCCAAACACAGCAACCTATTCAAGCATGTCACGTGATTCATCTTGAACCACGGAAAGCTAATCCTTCATCCATTGAATCAGCACTCTAATTTATATATCTCATTGTAAATAAGTCATTTAAATTTTAAAATGTTATCCATAATTTAATTGTTGCCAATTTTTTTCGACAAAATAATAATAATTTAAAATAAATAAATAAATAAATAAACGTACATTTATTTAAAATGAGCAAAATAAATCAGAAAGATTAGAAAATAAATTAGAAATAGCAGTCGCATCGTTACAAATAATAAAGCAAATGAAAGGGAAAATTTTTGTAAATCCGATGCATTAAATAGCTTATCAATCGGACAATTAGATTTTTTAAAATTAACTAAAGTATGAATTTTAGGTGGCAACAGCAGAAGATTGTATAGAAACCGTTAGGAGGAAAAAAAAAAAAAAATGAAAAATCTGCTTCACATTAAGTCACATGATTTTTAAGTGGGATTAAAAATTGCAATTTTCAAATTCTTTTAAATTTTCTCTCACGAACACAAAAATATAATATACAGCCTGTACCCCACAATACCAACTTGCATTTCAAATTTCATCAATTATTTTGGTTAATAAACAAAAGTTATTATTATTTTTTTCAAACTAAGTTTTATTCTATCTTCGAAAAGATTTATGTGATCATAGATATAATAATATATATAGATCTATCATCCCTATATTATCGTGCAAAGATTTTTGATGCTGAAAAAAAAGCTTTGGAATCAGACATTAAGTGGTATTGAAGGAAAAAAGGAAAAAAAGAAGAATGAATTTTAAACTATATCTGGAGCTTTTTATTCACCTTTAGTAAATAAATTATTCAAGAATTTTATTTGCTAAAATTTCGTGTGTATTCCCGTATGTATTCACTCTGGGAAAGACTGCCATATTTTGGTAAAATCGCCGTCTTTTTCCCGAGTGAAAAGGAATCATTTTTTTCTCCCCAATGATCAATCTATATAATATTACTATATCTATGTATGTGATACGATACATTAATAATTTGGGTTTTAAAAGTTTTTTTGAAATAGATTATTTAAACTCTATGAACCATATTTTTATTTTATCAGTTTCATTAACAGATCCTGCTGGGCGATTTTTTAAATTTTGGTGTTGAAGTACACCGAACGTTTTTCAACAAGAAGTTTAATATAGCAACAGCCATTTTAATCTAAGTAGCGCATCAAATATATAAAAACATAAATGATTTATTTTTACACAAAATTTACGGAACAAATGCAGTTTTAAAGATTGGAAATTTATTTCAACAAGCACTTTTTTAAACCTAAAAACCATTAAAAATATAAGAAGAATATAAAGGATTCTTATGTATAAACAAAAAAGAGTCTGATAAAATTGAACAGGGAGCAGCCCCCGCTCACCGCTCGAAGAGCGGTGTTGAGCGCTTCTAGGAAAATCCACGTGAGCTGCTCCGACTTTTATTGAGAAATCAAAAAAAAAAAAAAAAAAAAAAAAATTACATCATGCATCGCCTGGCTTAGCCAACCCACGACAAGGGGCGATGCAAATGGGCATGGGTTTTTACAAGAGCGACGCCAGGCATGAGTCTACCCGCGACACGGGGCGCCAGGCTGTGTGGCCCGCTACCAGTTTAGACCCTTGCATGTATGCGGGCTACAGCAGCATCACAGGCACACAGGAAGATAACAAGGAGATAGAAGATTAATGTGTTTAGGAGAAAGAATTTTTCTTTAGTTGTGATTTTAGGTTAGTTTGTTAGCTTACATAAATCCATTAGGAATGAGAAAATTTTATTTAATTTATTAATTAAGGGTTTCCTTGTTAAAATGTTGTCTAGCCAATTGATTGGTCTGGGAGAGGGATTTCTAATATGATATTGTGCTGTTAAGGGACAGTGGAAATAATAGTGTTGCGGAGTTCCCTCCTCGCCGCAAGGGAGAGAGCGTCGGCAATGAAATTTCTAAAGGTAAGATGGGAAGGGGCCATGACCTGTTAAAAATGCCGTGATAGGTGGGGTTAGTGTCCAGGAATTAATGCGAGCCTATGGGATCAGCGAAAAGGTGTGCCTACCCTTCTCTGAACTATCCCACAGGTTTTGCCATTTCAGATTAATAATTTCTTTGATTCTATTTTTGACATAGGAGGGTGGGGCAGGGATTGTGGAACACTTGGTGGGGAAAACAGTTGCTTCTTTTGAAAGGGAGTCAGCTAGTTCATTGCCGATCACGCCCAAAATAGTCTTCCCCTTTTCATACAAAAAAAAAAAAAAAAAAAAAAAAAAAAAAATCCATCGCTAATATGGCGACAAAAATTCAAAAGCCGCCAATGAAGCGACATAATAAAGTTGTGTAACACGATAATGTTTACCTATTTACTTATTTTTTTATATAATAATCACTATGATAATTTATCATACAAACAAATGAGCCTCTTTGTGCTACTGCACTTGCACGCTGTCGAACAGAAATATTTGAAAAATTCACATTAATATTTAAATAAATAAATAAAAATATGTTTAATGGGAAATATATATAACCATAAAAAGATTAGTTGTCTAAAATACGGCAGAATAACGCTCACAGCATATTGTTACAAGGGATTAAGTCTTATTGTTACAATGGATTAAGTCTAAAATGGTGACAAAAATTCAAAAGCCGCCAAAGACAACTATATTAAGGCTGTACTATCAGGTTTACAACCCATGAATTATATATAAACACAAAAAAATAATTGTCTCATGCGACAGACGTAGCCGGTCACAGCATATTGTAATATTTGGCGTGAAATTGCTGTCCTTTAATGGTTGATTGGATAAACAAAATAAATATATGAAATAACGTGAAAGCAAATATTATGTTGTCTAAACCCTGTTACATTTGAGTCCAGTCCGAGTTACATGTGAACAACACTATACGTGTTGTTCACATGTAACTGGGATTCAAATATAAAAGGGAAACTCCAATTTTTTCGATACTATCTATTTCGAAACTGTTATATAATAAGCACCTAAATGGAAGCTCATTGGTAAACTATTGTCGCAGGTAATAGGGACAAGCGCCCGAGTTGCAGTGGATGACCAAATCGCGGCCGAATGCAGCAGGGAACTGGAGCGAGCTTTTGAACAATTTCAGTAATTTATTTTATTTTATTTTTATAAAGCTATATAGAAAAGAGTTTCCTTTAAATTTAGTGGCCAGCGAAGCGGGCAAAGCCTGCTAGTTCTATATAAATGTAGGTGCATTAATGAAACGGGGGTTTGAACACACAGAACTAATTATCATATAAAACTCTTTCGAAGCCTAATTTGAATTGTTTAATACAGGTTTACATAACAGTACTCGTTACCTTACCTATTAATCTGCAACCTGTATTTATAGTATTAAATTTCAGGGTAAGAGAAAGTCGTGTGAGTGACACACCAGATTATTTTTTAGTTATTTTAAGTTTCCCAAAATTCGTAGTAAACCGAATCATGATTAAGAGGCAAAATACATTTATATGTACAAAATGAACGTAAAAAATGAAACAAAATAAAATTTTTGATAAATTGGCGTTATATTTAATTTCAGATAATCAAATTTGTGGAAAACAATGCTATAGTTAAGAGGCAATACATATTTACATGCGAAAAATGAATACGAAAAATATCTTTTATTTGCATCATATGTATGTATGTTAATTTTGTATGTGCTTATTTGTTTTTAAATGTTGAAAGAAAATAAAACTTTAGTTCTATAAATAAATTTTTTTTTCTTGTAAAATTAGGTAAATAAAGTAAAAAAGGTAGTATGGTAATATACCTGGGGTTTAATGGAACATGTCGAGTTTAGATCATCAGGAAGATAGCAAATTCAGATTTTCAGAGGGCGCGAATAAACTGGTGGTCTCTATGAAGTAGAGAGGAGGCCAAAGACACTAGCGAACAAATTTGTCACAGTCAGGAATTTCACTGAGTGTACACAGCCTAGTAGAGTTTCCTATTGTCAGAAATGATTTAAACAATACATCGCTTAGAGGGTGTTGCTGGCGCCACTGAATGGGAATGGGCAATGTTCAGAACTCGCTAACCAGACTGTCTATGAAACCGAATAGTTTAAAATAATACAAGTCATTCTTAGTATTGTCAAAATGATGCTCGTTCGATCTTTTTTTTTTTCTGTTCTATTACAAGAAAAAAACATATTCTCAGTGATTTACAAAATAATAATTATACTAGTACGTCAAGACAAGAAACATTTTTCTTTTTAAACTTAGCCTTATCTAAAGCGTGATATGAACCTTTGAATAAGAAAAAAAAAAAAGAATACATTAAGATCAGAATGCTTAGAGTAAATAAATCAATACAAGTCTGTAAAAGTTGAATGA
The DNA here is from genome assembly GCA_963930645.1 of Salticus scenicus. Taxonomy (NCBI): domain Eukaryota; kingdom Metazoa; phylum Arthropoda; class Arachnida; order Araneae; family Salticidae; genus Salticus; species Salticus scenicus. The sequence goes on from OZ005652.1 coordinate 352,556,986, forward strand.
AAACTTATTTAATCCCATATGTGTTTGGATTTTAAGGAAAACACTTTTCTGAAATACTATTTAGTTACAATTTTTCAACCCTTTTAAAAATCACATCGGCACATCTAAATCAAGTATTTTCAGTTTTATAGCGTCATATGAACTGTAAAAACTGTTTAAAAAAAAAAAAAAAAAAACTGTAAAACTACTGAACTGTTTATCCAGAGTTTCTGTCAATTTACAAAAACTCTTAGTTAAAAGTAAATAGAGATTCTCAACCTTTATTTTGTATTTTTATTTATTTTAATTGTTTGATTCATCAATGTCTGAAATTTAAAAATGAAATAAAAAACTTAAAGATGAAAATTTAAAATATTTCTGCTTCAGAGAAAGCATTCAAGCAAGTCACTACTCTCGCAAATAATTAATTAAATTAATATTAGCCATCTAAATGCATATATATATTATACATTTTTTAATATCTCCGTTTATTTTTCTCTGTAACATTGCATAAGACATAAGATGAATGATTACTAGTAGTTTTCTGATAAAATTTTTAACAGTGTGCCTAAGTTTTAACAAAACTCCATTTTTAACATTTTCGAAGGCTGTTGAAAAGTGTCAATGACTTCGGTTTGTCGGTCTGTTCGTTTGTCTGACGGTATGTCTGACACTTCGCGCTCTAACTCCCGTAAATATTCATGGAATTTCTTGAAACTGATATATGTTATTCAAATTCACTATCGGATGTTCTCCATTTAAAATGGAGTGAATATATCAGCTAGTTTGAGTACAGGGATACCCAAAGTATTAAAAAAGATTCTGTTATATGAGAGGCATTTCGATAAACCATACTTTCATACCTTTACTTTACAAAAATCTTAATGAAATTGAAATATGTTATTCAAAATCACTATCGAATGTTTTCTATAAAAAAGGAATAAATACCATCACGGGTCTATATACAGGGACGCCCGAATGTATTCCTAAACACTGTGTTCTGTGAGATGTATTTCTATGAACCAAATTGTAATGACTTCCCTATGCACAAATAATAATGAAACTAAAATATGTTATTCATATGCACAAAAGAACGCTTTCTATAAAATATATAATCACGAGCATTAAGATTTATAGGGCCACACAAAAATATTCGGTTACATTAAGGTATATTATTGGAAATGCGCTGGAATTGCATTTTCGTTTACATTAAGCGCTTTTAACACTTTTTAACAATTTTTAAATGTGAATATAATTTGAATTTGTGTATCTGTCCGTCCAACTGTCTATCTGTCAATCTGTACGTCTGCCCACCTCCAGCGTCCATAAATATCTTGAGAATTTTTTAAAAATGACGTATGTTATTCAAGTTCACTATGTAATTTTCCCTATTTAAAATAACATTAATAGGTATTCTACATCTGGTTTGTGCACATGGACACTCAAGAAATGCCAGTGCATTGTGCTTTAGGGCAATATTTAAATAAATCCCATTTAAAAAACTTTCTATTGCAAAAATCATAAAGAAATTAACATTTATTATTAATATGCTAAAGTAATGATTTTTAACCTCTAAATTTACATGGTTACACTAAAATATTCAGATACATTAAGGGCTGCAGTTAGAATCGGAAGGTTGTATTTTCTTTTGCATTAAGCATTTTAACAACTTTCCATCGATCTTTAAGAGTGATTATCAATTCAATTACTCTATCTGTATACATTTCAGAGTTCTTCTGTCTTGCTATTTTGTTATAACGTTGTCAAAGAACATTGAAATTTATACGGTACAACAAGTACGTACAGTTGGAAACTGTTATTAGTCAATGTGCACAGCATGATTTTGCGTTCTTCTTTACATTTAATCTTAACCATTTCTTAATCTAAGAATATATATCGTATTATCTTAAAAATATTGTGTTTCTTTCATTCACAGTTCTGAGACAAATATTTAAGGAGTAAAAAAAAAAGAACTGTACATATATGCGCCAAATGGGAGACAAAAAAATGTTAATCTTACTTAATAGCATTAGAGTGACAAGCAAAGGCTATTTTTTATTGATCGACTATAGCAGAATGAAAATAAATTAGTATTTCTGAAAAACACTAATGCCTTTTTTTACAGTCGCAGAAATATTTGTAATGATTTTTCGTTTCCAGTATTTAGAGGTCAAAGTAGGTGTTTGAAATCCATACCGTTTGTTATGATACAAGCCTGAAACGGGCCAAACATGAAATAACGAAGGTTTTGGAAAATACCATGGTACAGGGTGTCTGAAACGCACGGATGATCAACCTATACTCTATTACAAAAAAAAAAAAAAAAAAAAAAAAAAAAAGCGACTCACCAAGAAAGAGTAATGCAAACTGGACAAAAATTGACATGCATACAGGTCTCGATGGAAAATGCAGAATTTTAAAGTTTGGCTGCCATTGAATGAGCATGCGATGCTGTAGTGCATCTCAACTGCACAACTGGCAGAATATTAAAAATGAGAATTTTTGATTCCAGGTCATAAATTCTTCGAGAATTTTATTCCATCTTCTCAGAAAGACAGTAACTGTGCCTCGCATACAGGCGCGCAAACAACATGCGCATATGTCAGCATTTGAGTGAGGTGTGTAGTTGGGCTCAAAGAAGCCGGTTGGTCTAATCTGCAATTTTTTTGACAACTGGATAGGAGCGGTACCACTAATAGATAATATTGACAGGAATGGGTGAACCACGGTCGAACACAGCGTCAAGGAGGAAAAAGTCGGCCTAAAGAGAGGGCAGAAAGTGAGAACCAGTCAATTGTCAAAGCGGTACTCAAAGCTCCAATTCATCATTATCATCGATCCTACGTGCAACTGGTACTTCAGTGACTTCAAAGACCCTTAATAGGTGGCTCAGTGAAATGGGGTTGAGCTCAATCCCCGGATCTCTCTTCCACTGAGGGCGTTTGGAGCATCATAAAAAGGGTCCTACAACCATCTCGGAATTTTACCAATCTAACGCACCAATTGGACAGAATTTGTCACGATGCTTTACAGGAGCACATCTGTCAACTGTATCAATTAATACCAAGCCTAATAACTGCGTACCTAAGGTCCAGAAGTGGACCAACGAGTTACTGACTTGTGTGCTTTGTAAGGCTCTTTCTCTTGATTAAATTATTGAAATTTTCTGAAACTGTAATCAATTGTTTTTCTCTACATGTACATAACATCTACCACTTGGTGCGTCGCTTTTTTTTTGTTATAGAGTGTATATAAATACAATCGAAATTTTCTTTCAAATATATTCAGTAAGGTTTTCCTAGTGAGTGTGTATAAATTTCAGGAAGAAATAGTTGCACAAAGATAATCTGATATTACTTGCAGGATTTTGGAACACAATCCTAAAATGCTAGAAAAATGATCATGTACGTGGTACTCTGTGCTAAAGAACAAGGATGGTTTAGATGGTCAGTTGTCTGTTTTTTAGGATGCAGAAACAGCTCAGGGTATCGCATAGACCAAAGAATAGAAGAACCGAGACCAATTCACTATTTAATAAGTGTTGATTTTGTATATTGTCGAAAGAAAAAAAATGGGATAGGTGTTCTATCAAGCTGAAATCAGACATTGTCGCGCATTGGCTGTTAAATGACGATTTTCTTTTGCTTATCTAACAATCCAGGCAAAATTTCCTACAAAATTAATTTATAAGAATGTCCGAGCAGATGAACAGAGGACCGGGTAACCTGGGCATCTATTCTCCGATCAGACTATACCTCAATTCCAACTGTGGCAGTCGTTATTTTGATCACATGACGTCCCATTCCGCCTTTTGATTTGACGACTGTCGTTGTTTAAGGACAATCGCTATGGCAGTCGGATCGGAGAATAGATACCCTGGTCGGTAGAGCGCTGAACTCGTAATTGGAAACTTGCAGGTTCCATATATGAGCCGGCCGAAGACCATCGTATACATTAATAGTGGCTGTTGCAAGCAAAATCCGTCATGGCCGCTATTTATTTCATTTATTTCAGTTATTTATTTACAAAAAAACCTATTGGAGTTATCAAAGTGAGGAAGTTAACCCCTCAGCACAGGATCAAAATTCTGATGCCATGTCTCCGGACCATCATAATTGATTTTAATGATAGGATTTATTTTATGGACACAATTTATTACATATTTATTCAAAATTTATTGTGAATTTAAATAGTTATGTATTTTATAAAGTTGCAGGTTCCATATATGAGACGGTCGAAGACCATCGCGTACATTAGTAGTGTCTGTTACACATAAAATCCGTCGTGGCCGCTATTTATTTCATGCTCCGTACAAAAATATCTATTGGGGTTACCAAAGCGAGGGAGTTAACCTCTCAGCACAGGATCAAAATTCTGATGACATGTCTCCGGACCATCATAATTGATTTTAATGATAGGATTTATTTAATGGACACAATTATGGGACAGAATTTATTAGATATTTATTTCAAAATTTATTATGAATGTAAATAGTTATGTATTTTACTAATTATTTATTTCCTTTATTTATTTCTCTTACGAATAATATTAAAAATAATATATGTACTTTAATATATCACAAATATGATCCTAATTTTTTTATGAAAGTATAATAAATATCGATGTCGTGATATATCTGTAACAATAATTTATTAAGGATGTCGTTAAAAATCACTTTCGCCAAAGTAAAATTGAAAACATTGCTTTAGATTTATACTCAGATATACATTATTCATGATGCATTTATCTTTGAAATAAATGGCTTAAAATGATTTATATAAGAATAATGATAACTATGTGATAAAAATCGCATTAGTATTAAGTCATTTGTTAAACGAGATTTAAAAAAAGAGAAATTAAAATAATATTTTTCACTATAATGTTAAAGTTTAATAGTTTAAATTTTGAAGAAAATTTTGAAATATAATAAATTATTTAAAATCATATACAAATCTGCGGTTATCATATCCAAATAATTGTTATGGTAAATCATATTACTAAAATTACACTCACGGAACATTAGACTTTATATAGAATTGAATTAAATCCCATATATTAAATCTTTTTTTTTTTTTTTTTTTTTTTTGAATATGTAAAAAAGAATAACAGTCAAACGAAAGAAATTTTTAGTAACAATTAAAACAATTTTATTAGTATTGCAACAAATAAAAAAATAAAAAAAATAAATAAATAAAAATAAAAATAAAAATAAAATAAAATAAAATAAAATAAAATAATAAATAAATAAATAAATAAAAAGTGTACTTTTTGAAATAGAATTTTATAGATGTGTTTTAGGATGTCGGTTATTTGAAGCTTATTTACTTTTCTCCATGTAGTAAAACTTGTTCTTATTAGATACTAGCAGGCTTTGCCCGCTTCGCTGGACATTAAACTTAAATGAGTTGTCAAAATCCCATATCTTTATTAATAACCTAAGTTCTCGCTGTGATTGGTACAGGTTTTCTCGCTCGCAAAGTGAGGAGTCTGGGTCTCCACTGTCTTCGGCATAACTTACCCACTTCTTACTTCCCCTTCCTCAGCGGGTGAGTTCGAAGTTTTGCAAAATCACACTAATGTACATAATGCGTACACTTAATCAATATCCGCACACCAAAATTCGCCATTCTAAGATAATTCAAAGCGAATTCAAACGGAAAGACATGTTTTTACACATGTTTATTGGGAACAACTTCAGTATAACCCCACAACGATATTTGGCGATTTTTTTGTTGGCGATTCAAATTGGTACAGATAGGTTTTAAAGGCCTGTAAGTCGAATGGGGATATTTTCGAAAGTGTAAAGTTATTAGGAGGGGCGAGAAGGGGGGAGGGGGGGGGGCAAAAAAATAAAAATAGAGTTAGATCGTTCAAAATTGGTATATAGAGGTTTTCGATACTTACAAATCGATTGCGGATATTTTCGAATTTGTAAAATTATTAGGAGGGGCGGGAAGGGGGAGGAGTGGGCAAAAACAAATAGAAATAAAGTTAGGCCGTTCAAAATTGGTACAGATAGGGTTTAGAGGCCAGCAAGTCGAATGGGGGTATTTTCGAAAGTGTAAAGTTATTAGGAGAGCCGGGGAGGGGTGGCGGAGGGGCAAAAAAAAATAGAATAGAGTTAGAGCATTAAAAATTGGTATATAGAGGTTTTCGATACCTACAAATCGATTGCGGATATTTTCGAATTTTTAAAATTATTAGGATAGACGGGAGGGGGGGGGCGAAGGGGGAAAATAATAGAAATAAGAGTTAGAGCATTTTGGGAATTTTTTCCGAAGGCAGTGAGAACCCGGTGCGACATTTTTCCTAATAAGATTTTTTTTCTGTTTTTTTTTTTTTTTTTTTTTTTTTCACGTGATAAAAATTAATGCAATTTTGAGAATTCAGTAATTATAGCGATTCATTTAAAAATAGAGACCAGCGAAGCGGGCGTTGCCTGCTAGTATATGATAAATGATAAAATATAATCTAAATCATAAAACATAAAATCATAAATCCAAAATAAACAACATATTAGGCTGCCATATTATATCGCAAACAGTCCAGAACGACATTGTTATCCTTCAAAACGGCGCCAAAGAAAAATCGCCAAATTCAGCTGTTGGGTTATACTGAAGTTATACCGTTTAGCCCTCCGACTCCGAGAAGGGGGGGGGATTTCAAATTTCGTGAAATCCAGTTACAATAAGTGCCGGATGCAAACAAACAATTCACGCACCAAATTTCGTGACCACAGAAGTCTTTAATAGAAAATATTACAAATAAATAAATACAAAAAGCACAGCTTTAGTATGGGACACCTTTAGAGAATTTAAATATTTTAAGCCATTTTTGCGATGAACTGAATTGGCTATCTCAATTGTGCAATTAAAGATCTTGGCGAGAAACGTCCGAGCTACGTCGGTTCCGAATTTCAAATTTTGCCAAAGAGATCCAATACTAAAGCTGTTCCATACACAAAATAAATAAAGAAATAAAATAAAATAAAATAAAAAATCTTTTCTGATATTTACAAAATAAAAATAAAAAATCTTAATAAAATCCAAATTATAATCATTTACAATTAATGGGAGAACATAAAAAAAACCCCTCATAAGGTACATAATAACAACAAAATATTTTGTTTTACTGCAGGAAAGAAAAGTACTGCTTAATTAAATAAAAATATTAAACTAATGCCAAATATCTCTATGAAAATATTTATCTACGTGCAAATTCCTCATAAAAAAAAATTTAAAAAATCACCAACGAATCCGCGTAGAAAACGGAAAAAGGGTAAAATAAATTAGAAATATCTGACCTATATTTATAAATTTGATACCAAATGAAAGGGGTGATTTTTCTGAATCCAGGGGTGCAAACAGTTTTTCGATGCGACAATTAGATTTTTAAAAAATAACTAAAGTATGAAATTTAAGTGGCAACGGAAAAACGGAAAAAGGGGAAAATAAATTAGAAGTATCAGACCTATCGTTACAAATTCAGTACCAAATGAAAGAGGTGATTTTTCTGAATTCTGGGGTGTAAACAGTTTTTCGATACGACAATTAGATGTTTTAAAATTAACTGAAGTATGAAACTCAGATGGCAAAACTTCATTTCAATCTTTTCATAACTTGTAGTGCGAATCACGCGAATAAAAAGTCTATCTTAAAAATTTATTTTTGTATTTTATTTTTCCATTCAAAGCGTTTTAGTGAAAAAATATTTATGGCGCATGCGCAGGCGTTTTTTACCCACAATTTAAACACTAATAATAATTTTGAAAATTTCTATAGATATAATTTCAAGTTGGGTGAAGACCTAAGTTTCTGGCAAGCGCTGTTGAATTCCGTCCAGCCGTTCTCGAGTGATGCCCGGACAAACGTGTTTTAGTCTTTTACCCCCCAAGGGGGAACGGGGAGGAATTTCTGAAAAGTTGATAGATATAATTTTAAGTTGGGTGAAGACCTAAATTCCTGCCAAGCGTCGTCGAATTCCGTCCAGCCGTTCTTAAGTGATGCCCGGACAAAAAAAGCGACATTCGGACACGATGACACACACACAGACACACACACACACACACAGGCAAAATTTTCTGAAGTCATTTTCGGCTTTCATGGAATGTGAAACGTGAAGATATCGCAAAAATTTTCGATTCCGACAAATTTACAGACAAAACTCTGATTTTATTAATATAGATTAATGTCGCACGAGAGCTACGCATTAGGGACTGGATGGTTTGAAATGTACTCCTAAGGGAGATCCGGAGACGTGATATGACAATTATGATACCTCACTTCTGTAAACTCTAGCTGTATTAATTTTATTGAAGACGGAGAATATCACAGCCAGCATGGTGTTTCCTTGCACTAGCCACTATTAACATACACGACGGTCTTTGGCCGGCGGAAGAATGGCACCCGCAATCCTCCGATCAACTTGCGAATTAGGTTATTGCGGCTGATAAAAATGTTTGGGCAAAAAATTTGTTTTGAGCGTGTGGAAAACAGACTTGAACAACAATCCGTCTGAATCTTGTTATCCGTTAAAGAGAAACTACAACTGAAATGGAAGAAAATGATTAATAATACTCACTAACAAATTTTGATGAAATTTCGTAAATAAATTCATATAAGTTTTTTTTTTTTTTTTTTTTTACATTTTTATATGACCATAAAGGGACAGAATATTACCACATCACTAAATAATCAGCTCCAGTATATATGCGGTAATAAAATTTATGAAAGTGACAATTAGTGATTACAAAGTGAAATTTGTAAAATCCTTGAACTCTTTTACTGAGAATTTTGATGACAAACTGTAATTACACGAACCAAAGTTTACTAGAACTTATTAAATTACTACATGTATTGCGATTTTCTTTATTTAGAGTGACTGAGGGGATTTCAGACAGGTAATAATATTTTCAGAAATTATCTGCTTAATCGGTGGTATCATATAGAAATAACAGACTGTTGAATAAATTGTAAAGCATTTGCAAATTGTAAAAAGCATTGGGCTATCTTTAACATTCGTCCAATTATAAAAGTTACTGACACAAGTATTACATAAAATGTGAAGCGCTCATGTTTTATCTTGACCTCCAATTCGACAAACGAAATAATGATTTTATGCCTTTTCAACCAGCGGCGTGATAGCTTCTCTCTCACTAGCTAGGGTTACTTAACCACAAATGTAACAGGTGTTGTCAGAAAAGGACCATACAAACTCATGGTATTTAAAAAAAATTAAATATTACCAAGCTATAAACAAATGGTAACAAGAGATGTACATATTCTAAATGAATAATGTAAGTGAATGTAAATATTCATTTATAAAATAGAAACAAGCAACAATTTAAACTTATTTTATATATTAAAATTTTTCTTGTAGCTAGTATGAACTCACTTTTCTTACGGCAACAGTTATTGATTTAGAGATCTCTACAACCAATACTTTTAAAGAAAAAACTAGAGCTATTTTTCACTTTTTATTAGTATTTTTGTTTTCAATAGCATCGAATCCATACAAATGTGCTACTGTTATTTAATTTACAATTTTTTTGTTGAGTAGTTAATGGAGACAAGAGTGCAGACATAAATTTCGGTAAAAAAACGAAAGTGAAATGTGAAATAAACTATTTTAGCATTTATTTTCATATCGTTTGTATTAGAGTGGGCAATATTATATTCGAATTCTTTTGTATCACACTATTTTTAGTACACATCTTAGATTTTATGTGTAACACAATCTTTTTTTTACCATTCACAGTAAAATATAAATATAATGACTGTAAATAAAAAAAAATATTAAATCATGTATTGATTTAATTCTTCTTCAAAAAATTTAATGAACTTCACAAAATCAGATCCAATAAGACATATTATCTGTAATTTAATTCATGCTTCCATGTAAAAGAACTATAGCTAATACGCTCATTATTTCACATAAAACCTTTGTTTACAAAGAAACATAAAACGCAAAACTTTTATTTTGCTTATTAATAATACTAAAACGTGCTTTAAATAATTTGAATTCATAAGCAGTAATGTATACCTATAAAATATTAGTAAATCTTACGCTCATGAAAATCTACACAGTTCTTGTATTGACGACCTTCAAAATAGATGCTAAATTTGGGATAAATACAATACAGCATTTAGACCTAATTCTGTTTGCTCACACACAAGTGCTGGGTATATGCACATATATATATATTATGTAAATGTATATCACCGTAAAAATGAATTTAGAATAATATAGAATAATATGATATACCAAAATATCATAGTTGAATACTTTTTAAGATTATAAAATTTCTTTTTTAGATAATATAAGTTTGGAAGTAATAAACATATTAATATTTTACACCAAGTATCCATTCGAAATGTAGAATATTAAAAAAAAAGCAATATACAATTAAACAGATTAATTCTGAAACTTTTAGAACACTGCTATTCTTTTTTCATTCTAGCTATCTATGTATATATAATTTAATACTTTGATTAAAGATATCATATTTGGGAATTAGAAATAAACAGTGTAAAAAATTATTACACACACACACACACATATATATATATATTGGGTGTCCCATAAGTATGTAGTTATTTAAAAAAAATCATAAAAACTGAATTGGCGAAATTGAACGCGGTTCGCAAAAAAAAAAAAAAAAAAAAAAAAGAAATGAAAGGAGATTTTTTTGGCAACAGAAAAAAAGAGATGAATTTTTCGCTCATAGAGGACGTTGCATGGACGCGTAACAAGAGATATTTTAAGAACTAAACGAAGACTGAAGTTGTAGCCAACGGTGTTGTAATTAGTTTTCAAACTGAATTTGTGGTGATGGCGAACATATAGTGTAGGATTCATATTACGCCAGTAAACATTTGGATGGAAATAAATATAGTTTTTCACGGAAATTTGTGATTCGCTCACCTACAGCGCCCTCTATCGACGAAAATTTTAACTTTTAATTTTTTTCTGCACCAAAAGTAATAAATAAATAAATAAATAAATAAATAAATATTCCTTCATGATAATAATATTTCCCAAACCGAGTTCAAATCTACTAATTCTTTCAATTTTTATAAATGTTTGAAATGTCTACAGTCTAATGGGATACTCGGAACGCACACACATACACACATATATATATTCACATGTTTTTCAAAGAAATTTTTATTTACCGTTCTACGAAACTTTTTTCAAGGTACATTTTCCCCACAGAATTCATCTTTATTTTTAAAGAAAAAAAGCATTTTTCGATATCAAAAATAAAATACTTTTGCTAATCAGAAATCTTTCGGAAAAAAATATAATAACTACAAAATCTAAAAAAAAAAAAAAATGATACAATTTTCCAAAAACTTTAGAAAAATAAAATAAAATAAATAAAGTATTAAATGCTTTTCGATTTTATTCTTAAAAAAAAAAAAAAAAAAAAAAAATTCTCTGAAGAAATTATTCAGGCCATTGCAGATTAGAAAAAATCTTCTATATCCTATATCAACTGAGCTATAAAATCTGATAAATGTTCTGTGAAAGTGATAATCTTCACATTTAATGTGAATGACTGTCCATTTGAACTTGGTTTCTAAGTATTTTACGATGAAAAAGAATGATAAAACCTTCTGGGATTAAAAAATAAAACAAAATAAGATAAAAAATGCGTCATAAAATTTTATTACTTGTAAGAGACAACTCTTATTACGTTTTACATCTTCCACTAGAATTAAAAAAATGAATTTAAAGATAAAATAAACTGCGAAAGTTTCTTAAGAGCATTCGATATTCGAATCAAAATACCTATAACTGTTTTGAAAAGAACAATTATTATTTTAGATTGTATTAGTATTTTATGAACAAATTAAATTATTTAATTCTAGAAGGCAAAATTATTTCATTTTTTAAATAAAACATTGGGACGATATATATACTGGGTGATCCAAAAGTCACAGGGGAAAAAATAAGGTATTATTTAAGAAGTACTGACTGCGCCTTCCGCACAATGCGGTTTTCACTGAAATGTACGGGAAAGCATGGGACTTTTTTTATATGCATAACAAAATATATTAGTTGTATTTCCCTCCAATATATCGCGCTGTATTGGCAGCACGATCACTTCACATTTTAAACAAATTCGACTGATCAAATGACGCCATATTTCGAATGCTGAAGCTTTTTTTAAGAGGATTTCCAATGCACAACGTCTTCCAGTTTTTAATGTACAACTAACGGTTTTTGAATTGTCATCAAAAGTTGGCTAAATCATCTGCACATCTATCTGCCTAAATTTTAATTTTCGTTATTCTGTCTGTATTCGTTTTGGATGTATGATAGTCAGAAAATTCTGCACACATATACACATACAAACTAACAAATAGCAAAAGCACTTTTCTTGTGCTCAGGAGACAGTAAAACATGTAAATGATGTGAAAACACGATATCGAGACTTTTTAACGAGTACTATAATTCCATTATCCAGGATAATCGAGTACAGTAAGTAGGAAGTAAAAATATGTGCATTGATATTTTTTGGCAATCTGATATTTTTGTATATTTCTTATCTATATATATATCTGATATTTTTTTCTTTCTTTCTTTCTTTTTTTTTCAATGCATTTGTGAATGTCGAAAAATATAATTACAATGATTTATGCATTGTAACTTGGAAAAAAAAAAAATATATATTTAAATAAACATTTTATGGCATAAAAAATAAGCACTTTTTTTTTTTTTTTTTTTTTAAATTCTTCACTAAAAGGTTTTAGATTGTTTACATGATACTTATTATATATCCTTCAAAGCTCAAAGTAGAATAAAAGGTATTTATTTGTTGCTTTGATAACAAAAAATAAATAAATAAATAAATAAACAAATAAATAAAATAAATGATAATTCATTTTTTTCTGTTGCAAAAGTATAGCTTTTGCTTGTACTATTTCGGGGGATTTCGATTTATCATCGAAAATTAATATTTTTTTCATTATAGAAAAACATGGCAGGAGAGTAATTTAAATATCGCGTAGGAAATTCTATTCTTTTTAAAGACAGACAGTGAAGCGAAATTACCTATGATTTATGACTGAAAACTAATAAAAGAGTATTTTCTGAATTCAGGAAGTATGTATTCAGGGAACATTAATAAAAAAAAAATCGTAAATTCATCAATTGCATTGACAGTCACACAGTCTTTTATTTTATTCTATAAAGCAAATCTTAGTTTTCATGAAATTTTCATGTCATTTTTATTTAGTTGATTTTTTAAAGCTATGCATTTAAAATTTTTAATGATTTGTAAGTAAGTCGAAGAATAAAATTAATTTTGCAGAACATGTTTATTTTTTACACGAATTTAAAAGATAATAAAAATGGGTTAATAAATTAATTTTTAATTACTATTATAATGTTCGTGTATAGTTTATAACTTAATATCACATTTATTTTTCCTAGGAAATGAATTTTCATCCAAAATTTCCATCTAGTTTATTTGTTCCATTGCTGTTTTAATGCCCTCTAATAGTTAAACACTATATTGAATCTAAAAAAAAAAAAAAAAAAAAAATAGCTGAGATAGATGGCAGTATTTTTATATATTGAAATTATTATTACATTATATGGATTTTACACCTTTCACCAGCAATACGCCATGAAAATTACCAATCTTAATTAAAGTTTTCAAGTTATAAGTTAATACAAATTTCAAAACAGCAAATTTGAATCTTTTTTCTTTTTTTTTAAATTTTTGTTGATAACAGGCATACTGTAATAGAACAACTGTTAAAAATTTGACATTCATATTCAGAGACCTCAAAACGTGATATTATACAAAAAACCAGAGATGAAAGTCGAAATTCAAAAAATAACTTTCCTCCCTAAGCAGTATTCGTCGACGGAGGAAAATGTAGAAAAGCACTTCCAGATATTATATTCAATAGAAAAAAATACTCTGTTTAATTTTGGGTAGACTAATATATTGTCTATAAACTGTATAGACCACACTGTGTACTTAAATATAATCTTATACTAAAAACACACAGCATAACATAAAATGCACTTCCAGCAATTTCTATGTTTAATTCCATACATTCCAATTCCTTTGGGTAGCCCTGTAAACAAATAGTGAAAGATTTCCATGCCATATTCTACAAGAAACATACTTTTATGGCTATAAAAAATGTAAGTTCATTCCATTTTATTTATCTTAGCCTACGAATGTTATGCTGAACTTACTAGAAATTTTGCCCATAGACGTAATGTATTTGAATTCTCTTGGATGGCCCTGTACACGAACTATTCGCTTGATCTCAGTGAAAAGCTTAGTGTAGCATACCTATACAGATTTAAAATACCGAATTTGGACTTCCTGCTAATATTTGTTCTTGAGATATGCTAATAACTGACAGGCACACACACACTGAGACACAGACAAACCGCTAAAAACATGGTTTCAGAGCACCTCAAAACATGTAGATATAACAAAAAATTGAATTCGGAAATTTGATCCAAAAACAATACTTTCTCTACCATTTACATGGGTAAGAGAAAGTAAAAACTAAAAAAGGTAAAAAAAAAAAAAAAAAAAAAAAAAAAAAACTGAAATGTTTCATTATTTCACTCAAATAGTTTTGTCGCTAGGGTCATGATTATTTCATTAGATGAAGTGAAATATTTCTAGAGGAGATGTGTTTCTATAGGACATAAAATAGGGATGCTTGTTTTCATTAGAGAAAATGTGAAACAATGTTGCTAGGAGTAGCATTTTTTATAGCATAAAATATTTAAGTAACAAAGATTAGGTATGGAATGTTTTTTTGAAAAAAAAAAAAAAAAAAAAAAAAAAAGATCTCTAAAGCTGGCTTGGCTATTCTTGGCTTAGCCGTTAGGAGTTTTCCGTGTTTTTTTTTTCGAAACTAGCGTAAATACGGGCTAGGACCTCTTAGAAAGACCCCATGGTGGACTATTCTACTCAGACTTAGAGCCCTAGTGAGACAATTGGCCTTTATGATACCACTACCACCACCGCACAAAAATATGCAAAAGTAAGTTGAATTCATTTTATATGTCCTCCTGGCAAAAACGCCTCCACAAAGCGACTGTTTTCTTCCCCCTTTATGTACACTGCAAATGAAAGGGTCTTAAGGTAAGACATAAAAACAACTGAAATGGCATTTAAGACACATAAATGTCTTAAACTATAGATTAGACATTATAGATATTTTAATTTAAGACAGAAATATGTCTGAAATACCAATTTAGACACAAAAATGTCTGAAACACGTAAATACGCGAATTTTCAGACAGCAAAACGCGTTTGAATTTTCAGACACTTTAGAAATTCAGACACTTGCATTTCTTAGAAAATTTTTCATATGGAATCTAAGAAAATATGCTTATCCTACTTCTTTCCACATTCAATAAATATATTATTATTTTATATAATAAACAGTTAAGCTACTTAAACTATGGTAGATTTATGAAATTAAATTTTTATGGAATAATACTCTAGAGATGTGAATAATATCTGCATGCTATTATCTTTAACATAATTCATAAACAACATACAACATAATTACATAAGCTTATTTCGTTAAAAAAAAAAAATAATAGTAATACATTGTCTTTAAAGCTTTCTTATATTAAAAGAAAAAGTGGGAAGATGGATGTAGCAAGTATGAGAAAGCGAATTTATAAGTGAACAATCATGAATAATTTGTGCATAACTTTTTTTTTTCTTCTTCTTATTATTCATTTAAAAACTCTTTTCTTTCACATATTTACCTGCATATAAATGTAAAACAATAAATTTTCTTGTATTCATGATTATAGTTTTTTTTTATTTAAATATCACTTTAAGGAAAGAAATCGTTATCATGGAGGGCTACAACCTTCACATACTTGCTATGCATTATGAAAAAATTCTGTACGTCTAGATATAAAATTTAAGATAATAAATAATTATTAACTTTAAGATGAATACTATCAATAGTTTTATAGAAAAAATAAGAAATAAAACACTGCGATTTGTTTCGCGAATACTTAAGTATATTTCATCATGAAAACTCATTACACTGTATACGACGGTGGCGTGATTGGTAAATGCTTGAGTCTGACCGTGCTTACCTCGAGGTTTCGGTTTCCACGATTAGTGTGAGTTCGAATCCCAACGCCGGTAATGATACTTTTTTTTTTTAATATAAATTAAATATTTCATTAATGCTCTAACCAATTATAAAATTTATTTTTAACAGAAAAACATAATCGCGCACTATATTTAATTATTTATTTATTTATTAAAAAGCTTTAAAAACGGTGTAGTGTTTTTAAGCCAAACATGGCGGTGTTTTTAAGCCTAAAACATGGCGGCGTTTTAAGACATTGCAATGTCTTAATTTCAGATGCAAGAAGGTGTCTTAAAAAGTAAGACTTTCTTTTTTCGCTTAAAAAATGACCACCCATTTAAGTCACTTTTGTAACTGAATTTAAGACATAGACGTTTACAGTGTACTTACTTTAAAAACTTAATAACTACTAAGACTAATTTAGGTTTATAATTGTGAGAATTTTTATAAATTATTGATGAAGAATTACTGTTCGTTAAAGCATTCATCTGTCGAATATTAATTTTATTTTTTAATTTGCCAATTTTATTTTTTCTTTTACGATTATAATTTTAATAATAATAAAAAAAAAGGTCACCAACTTTTTTTATGTAACTGCATGAAAGTACCCCCCCTCCCCCCCCCAAAAAAAAAAAAAAAAAAAATGTTTTTTCTATAGCAAAACTTAATAATTTAAAAAAAATACCTATTTTGTCCAGTGACACCTACAAAAATTAGGGAATTTTCCTCTTGTATTCGTATATTATTAATTTAAATTAAGGTGGACTGATCCAAATTCATCATTTGATATAAAAATGTTTCCACCACTTGGGTAAAGTACCTTTTGAATCGGTTTTTATAATAATTTTCATTAAACTTTTTGTCCTCTAAAATGAACTTTTTTTCAAAATTGAATGTCTTCTATTTTCTTATAAAATAAAAGACATTGCTTAATGTCTCCTCTTTTTTCAATAAAAAATTCAGCTCCCCTTATACGCAAAAAATAGAGTAAATTAATCATATATTGTGGCGAGTAACTTTTTTTTTCAGCGAGTGTAATCTAAGTTGAAATTTCGGGCCCTACATCATACATATTACAACAGCAACTATATTTTGAATGTTTAAGCTATAAGTATCTTAAACTGCAGGAATAAAATTTAGCTCCATTTTAATAGTACAATTGAAAAAAAAAAAAAAAAAAAAAGTGCATCTCTCTATACACATATATATTACATTACACTAAAAAAGGAGAATGACAATTGTTTTGTTTCTTATAAGGCTATATATAATATATATATATATATATATATATATATATATGTAGGGTGTCTACAAAATATTGAAGCAGTGTATAATTCATTAACTGTAAGAATTAAGTAGGCAATGTAATTTGCAAAAGTGTTTAAAATAAGGTACAAGAAAATAAAGATTTCTTCCCCGTAAATATTCGTAAATGGTCGTATTAGAACAAAAAATTATAATTTTTAATTTTTATACGACCTTATAAAATTTTTTTGTGAATTAGAAAATTTGTATTATTTAAAGCAACAATATGGTTACAAAATACCGTATACCTGTATCTTTAAAACTGAGTGAAGTGCATTAAGTAGCTTTTACGGTACACTAGCGCTACTCTATAGGCAACTGGTGACTGTCTGAGACTCACGCATGCTAACTATGTTCTATAGCATATATATATATATATATATATATATATATATATATATATATAACACGAAATTTAATTTAAATTAGAATTTTGAATAATTTCGCTAATGCACAAATTATCTCTTTGTATAAACAACACAAATAAGTTCCTTAATATTCGACAAGGAAAAATATTGATTATGTACGTGTACACCATTAATATAAAATAGAACATAAGCTTTATCGAATAGGATATTACCGAAAATAATAATGGTCATCAAACATCATCTTTCTAAATGACTCTTATAATGAATACTTTATTTTATTAGTCATTTGTTTGAATTTTTTTTTTTTTTTTTTTTTTTTTTTATGCTCCCTTCTAATCTTTTTCCGATAAAAGAAATTTGTTGTGTTATTTAGACTTTTATTTATTTTCCAGCAACGTAAATTATGTTTTTGATGAACTTTGGGCAGAATAACATTATCTGAATGTAACTGAATAATAGCTTGTTTGAACCTTAGATTTTTATCTATTTATTCATATTACACGTTTGCATTAGTGTGAGATGGAATTAGATTTAATATTTATGTAGGTTATAAAAATTGATACTTAAACTTAGTATTGTTGAAATGAAAAATATATTTAAAAATAACGCATGTATTAAATATCAGACATAGGATCATTAAAAAAAAGGGGGTTTGTAATACAATATTACTATTTTTATCGCTTCAAACTGAAAATGTTCGTTCTTATTTTACAATACACTTTATACATATACAGGGTGGTTACAGACCCGCATTTTTCCCCCGATTCTTCCACCAGTATAATCATATGATATTTTTTTACTTAATGAATGCTGCAAACTTACTATAAAAAATTTCGGGAGATACATAGTTGTGGAAATATTAGCAGGGAAAATGTGACCTGTCAGCACCCTGAAGAAATATTTATCAATTTGTTTTCTCTTTTTATCCATGTAAAATAATTTTCTTCTTCCTCTTTTGACGCCATTTTGAGACGCTTCCACTTTCGCTCCTTTTACTGCATCCCTAATCCAATTTATTTTAAATTTTGCCCTTTTCTAGACTTACAGTAATAAATATTATTTTAAAGTTAGAAATAATTATTAAATGTAGTTTTTATATGCATGAAAAGGATACCAGATTTATGTTTTACGAAAAATTGAGCTAAAAGTTTCTGTTTCGAAAACAGTTTGATGGGATGTGATTTTTTTAATTGCATTTTTCGGTTTCAATGAGTAAAAATCTATTTTAAAAAATGTTAAAGCAACTTATATAGTTTTTTGGTTGCATGCCAGTAACCCAAGGTGTTTTGTAATTCTTGCGAATATAACTAGGTTGTTTAGACTCTTCTTTTAATTTTCAATGAAAACTAATATCTTGATATTTCTTTAGGTTTTGTTGGAGTGTTAAAAGTTTAATATGTGAAGCGCAGGTTGCCGGCGCATTGATAAGGTCACAGATTTTTAAAAATTTGAGAAATATTTCACAAATTTAGAAAACTTCCAGTATTACGATGGTTTACACTATCTGAAAATGTCACTTGAATGTTTCGTAATGTACTGTATATGAGTGAAAGTTACTCTTGCTCTAGACCATTGAATAAGAGGAACAACAAAATGTAAAAGTTTCCCCATTTTGTTTTAAGTTATATTTGTTAAATAAATAATAATAATAATGAAAATAAAAATTATACTATTTTTCAAAAGCCAATTCATTATTTTCATGTATATCTAAAAATATTCAAGAAAGTTAGTGAAATAGTAATTGGGCAAAATGAGATCAGAATCGAACTCTGTCGAAACGCCATTTCTCTTACTCCACTGCACCTTAAACTGATTTAATTTAAATATTGAAAGACAATGCTATTCTTTGCTACGTTTTTACTATTCACCAAAATCTCTTTAAACATAATTTGAAAAATTTATAAATACTTTCAGTCAAAGGAAGTATTATGAACCGGCATTGTATGTTAGCGCTTATACTGTTAGGAAAAATCTCGATTTCCTTGTGAGAAGAAATTGATTTCTAAAAAAAGAAACAAGTTCTTGTCGATGACTTCCCTTTATTCAGCGTAACTTGTCGAAAAAAAAAAAAAAAAAAAACAAAAACAAAACTATGATTTCAATGAACGGTTTGGAAACAGTCCATTCGAACTGTCAATTACACGAATTTCTCGAAGCAGTCCAATAAAGCTATCGCTCAAACCGCAAAATCACTATTCGACGAATATTATCGAAACATATCAAGAGAACAATCACTTGTTCTACAAGAGTAGTGCTATCAAAGGTAAATAAAACAAAGAGCAAGAATTTCGTTGGTTTACGAACAAAGATTAATCGCTTCGAACATAGCTTCTATTCTTTCACTTAGAATAATTCTTTAAACACACACCGATTTTCGATAGAGGATGTATTGCTATTTATAGTCTGTAATTTGGTGCAGTTCTCAGGAACTCCGTGCTAGAATCCAATGGAAAACTCTAGAAATCAGCTTCTATTCATCATTGAGCTTTGAAAATTCGGTAACTCTAAACTACTATTTTTTGTCAAATTTGGTTGCTAAGCTTGTTGTGAAGGTAGATCCAAAACCAGTACCAGTTTAGGTCAAAGTCCAACTAAATACAAAGTTTAGTTAAATTTTGTTCAATGGTAAGATACAGAGTCCGCAAAATGTACAGAGTACACAACTATACACAGACAGATAAAATTTTTCTGATAATGTTCAAATTGTGTTCAGGACATCTGAAACGTACGTATCTAAAACTTGAGGACAAAAACTTTCACGAATCCAATACTTTCATCTTATTTATATAGAAGAAAGTAAAAGTAAAGAAAATGAAACTTTCCGTTCATTAGACAGAAACAATAACGTTCCGGATAACGATTGGCTTTCAAAATCGACTTTAGTATTGTTATTCAGCATCACTTATATACATGCATCTTTCTAATCATGTAAGAAAATATAAATTTAAGAAGCGAAATATGCTTTAAATTGTAAATAATTTATAAAATTTCAATTTCGCAGCTGAAATTTCTATTATTAAAAGGAATATTTAGTTACAGTAAAATATTTTAAGGTTGTTTAACAGGTTTAGTAATTTTAATTAAATTATGTATTTCGAGAACAAGAAAAAATTATTTCATTAGATAAAAACTATCTCTGTTTATTGTTACATTGTATTATGATACAGCTTCTACATGGCTTAAATCGAATTATAATCGTTACCGTTTTTTAAAATTTATTAAATCTATACTTACCGTGTTTTATTATTAAAACATTAAATTGCCATTAAAGTATTGTGGATATAAAAATTCCAAATCTATCTCACAAAAAACTAAACATGTGCATGTATATTCTATATAAATGCATGTTGAATACGCTGGAAGATTTAAAATGACAGAAACGTCAAGTTAAATATACGCAGTTGAAAATTTCGACTTTTCCTTAAGACAAAATAAGAATAGAATTAATAAGCTATGACATGTAAAAAATATTATATTTTCTAAAAGCAATGAATATGTTCCATGTATTTGTAATATATATATATATATATATATATATATTACAATTTTTATATTTGCAATACAATTCGTGTATTTATTTAAAAGTAATTTTTTATTAAATTATGGTATTAAAGTGGTACAGTCGGTAACAAAAGTCTCCGAACACTAGCAAAAATTCCTATATAAAAAAAAGTACACTTAATACTGTTTTGCTAAAAAAATCCTTGTCGAATCTTGTTCTTAGTCAGTCTTAGAAATTCTAACTTCCAAACTTTCATTAAATTATTTATTTTGATTTATAATTGTTGCCAAGGAAATTAAACTTTAAATTTTACATCTACTTTTTAAGATAGCACGCGATCGTGTTTTATATAAATATCAAATCATTAAATTCATATTTTTATTTCACATTATTGCACGCGCACTATTTATTTCCTAATTCAAAATTATTAAGAAAAAACTTTTTTGATATCTCTTGTAACGATACTGATTATTATTAATTTTCTTTTCTTTTTCTTTCAAAAAAAAAAAAAAAAAAAGATTTTGATGAAATTCTGGCAAAAGCAGAATTTAGTTTAGGACGGAGGACTATTAGATTTTTTTTCCTTCCAATTATAACATCGCTTTCAAATTATTCAATTATATTTTCGATAAATTTTAGATTTCGATAAATGTCTAACTATCGAAAAATGATTTCGACAAATGTCCAACTATCGAAAACGACAACGCAAAAATCCCAGATTGATACTAATAGGCTCTCAGTCCTAAAAAAAAAAAAAAAGACGCCAGCGACAGTTACTTTTTTTTAAATATATAGAGATATTTTATGTAAAATATGCTTTTGTGAATATAAAAATGTATGTCAATTTAGTTTTGTTTAGTACAGTTTAGTTTTCTGTACACGAACTGCTGGTACAATTTCAATAAATGTTCAAGTATTACTCCTCTATGATTCTAAATTCCATTCTCAGCTGATACTGGTTCTTAAATTATGCTGATAATAATCTCACAGAACACAGAGACCTCTGAAAAAACCCCAGAATTTTGGATTCAAAGAACCTTAAAACTAGTAATTTTAGTAAATATCAATTTAGAATGCCTGACCCTAAAGCAATGCTTTCATTGAAGCAATGTATGAATATATAGGCTGAAATTTCTTAGCCTTTAAAATTTGAGGAACAATTTCCCATCAGCAACAATAAAACCTTACACTGAAACAGATTAATTTGATATTATTAAAAATTATTTAATACATATCTGAATACGCCTACTAAAAGAATAGAATAAAAGAAAATATATAGGGAAAGAGGAATAGGGACATGTACAAAAACTGAAAATTTCATCTGAAATTTTCTGAATCTGTTTCCTCATGTTCATATAGTTTTAACTTCATGTGAATGTTTTTTTCACTTTTTAAAAAGTATTTCAACTGTCTCATTTCCTAAATCTGTTAAACTGAGATATTAAATATTAAATCTTATAAATATTAAGCTTTTATGAATAACTAGCAGGCTACGCCCGCTTCGCTGGTCACTATTTTTAAATTAATCACAATAATTAATGAATTCTCAAAATTGCATTAATTTTTATCATGTGATAAAAAAAAAGAAAAAAAAAAAATCTGATCAGGAAAAATGTCGCACCGGGTCCCCACTGCCTTCGGTAGCGTAGACCCGTGCACTGCGCGCACGTATTCCTTCACCATCCTTATGAATTCTCAAAATTCCATGTTATTACTCATAAACTTTCATTCTCAAGAAAAGGAATTAAAAAATATATCATTTAGCATCGGGTAAAAACTCACACCGGGATGCCACTGCCTTCGGCAGCGCAGACCAATGCGCGCTGCGCGCGCACGTTTGCGCTGTATACGCATATTCCTTCTCAACTCAAACTTTTATTAAGAAAATAAAATTAAAAAAAAATCTTTTATCATCGGGTAAAAACTCGCACCGGGTGCCAAACCCATGCGCGCTGCGCGCCTATTCCTTCCCCACCGTTCCAGCCCCTCCTAATTAACATGCATATACCAATTTTGAACGGTCTTACTCAATTAGCTGAGATGCAAAAGAAAACCTGATCAGGACACTTTAAATTGTAAATCAGGTGAAATCTCGAATTCCACTTTCGATAATGTAAAAGAACTTTAAAATATCTTTCGAATGATTTATTAGAAATAATTTAATCATAATTAGAATATGAAATATTGAAATTTAAAAATATTACAGCGCCATCTGGCGGTAGAAATTTCTGTAATCTATTGTTCCATTCCAGATCAACAAAGCTTTCAAATGATGTATTACTCATGAAATTATTTTAATTAGTAGATGAGATACAAAAGAAAACCTAATCAGGACACCTCAAAACGTGTAAATCGGGTGAAATCTCGAATTCCATTTTCGATAATGTAAAAGTACTTTAAAATGTGTATCAACTAAAATAAGCTTTCAAATGATGTATTACTTATGAACTTTTTTTTAATTAATAACTGAGATACAAAAAAAAAAAAAAAAAAAAAAAAAAAACTGATTCAGGGCACCTCAAAACGTGTAAATCTGGTGAAAACTTTCGATAATTTAAAAGAACTTTAAAATATCTTTCGAATGCTGTATTAAAAATAATTTAATCATAATTAGAAATTGAAATATTGAAATTTTAAATTATTACAGCGCCATCTGGCGATACAAATTTCTGTATTCCACTGTTCGAAAAGCTTTCTAATGATGTATTACTTATGAAATTATTTTAATTAGTAGCTGAGATACAAAAGAAAACTGATTCAGGACACCTCAAAACGTGTAAATCTGGTGAAAACTTTCGATAATTTAAAAGAACTTTAAAATATCTTTCGAATGCTGTATTAAAAATAATTTAATCATAATTAGAAATTGAAATATTGAAATTTTAAAATATTACAGCGCCATCTGGCGGTACAAATTTCTGTATCCCACTGTTCGAAAAGCTTTCTAATGATGTATTACTTACGAAATTATTTTAATTAGTAGCTGAGATACAAAAGAAAACTAATTGAGGAGACCTCAAAACGTGTAAATCTGGTGAAAACTGTCGATAATATAAAAGAACTTTAAAATATCTTTCGAATGATGCATTAAAAATAATTTAATCATAATTAGAAATTGAAATATTGAAATTTGAATGTATTACAGCGCCATCTGGCGGTAGAAATTTCTGTAATCTACTGTTCGATTCCAAATCAAAAAAGCTTTCTAATGATGTATTACTTATAAAATTATTTTAATTAGTAGCTGAGATACAAAAAAAACCTAATCAGGAGACCTCAAAACGTGTAAATCGGGTGAAATCTCGAATTCCATTTTCGATAATGTAAAAGTACTTTAAAATGTGTATCAAGTCAACAAAGCTTTCAAATGATGTATTACTTATGAAATTTTTTTATTTAATTTCTGAGATATAAAAGAAAACTGATTCAGGAAACCTCAAAACGTGTAAATCTGGTGAAAACTTTCGATAATTTAAAAGAACTTTAAAATATCTTTCGAATGATGTATTCAAAATAATTTAATCATAATTATAAATTGAAATATTGAAATTTGAAAATATTACAGCGCCACCTGGCGGTAGAATTTTCTGTAATGTACTGTTCGATTCCAAATCAACAAAGCTTTCTAATGATGTATTACTTATGAAATTATTTTAATTTGTAGCTGAGATACAAATGAAAACTGATTCAGGACACCTGAAAACGTGTAAATCTGGTGAAAACTTTCGATGGTATAAAAGAACTTTAAAATATCTTTCGAATGATGTATTCAAAATAATTTAATCATAATTAGAAATTGAAATAATGAAATATTGAAATTTTAAAATATTACAGCGCCATCTGGCTGTACAAATTTCTGTATTCCACTGTTCGATTCCAAATCAAAAAAGCTTTCTAATGATGCATTACTTATGAAATTATTTTAATTAGTAGCTGAGATACAAAAGAAAACTAATTCAGGAGACCTCAAAACGTGTAAATCTGGTGAAATCTTTCGATTATTTAAAACAACTTTAAAATATCTTTCGAATGATGTATTAAAAATAATTTAATTGGAATTTGAAATATCGAAATTTTAGCTGAGATACAAAAGAAAACTTACTCAGGACATTCTAAAACATGTAAATCACGTAAAATCTCTAATTCCATTATCTACGGTAGTTTTATTAATGGAAGTAAAAAGAGAAATAAATATTTTTTATTTCCCCAAAACCTATATATACCACGGTAGTCGGGTAATGGAAGTAAAAAGAAAAAGAAAAAGTATTTTTTAGTTCCTTCAAATGTATTTTGTTGCTATGGAAACTTCTATCGTCTATTGAAAGATGGATTACGTGTTAGAATAAAATTTATTTTGCAATTAAAATGTAACTGCTTTGTTTATTAATGAAAATTGATGAAATTTTAACTGCAGGTTGGTTTTGTGCTGAAAAGGTTGTATATTAAGTGTTGTGTACGAAAAAGAAAATTTGAAGCACTTTGAAATTTGCAATTTTTAACCCCAGTTAAAGATCATGTGACATTAATGACTTGCACCTGTTTTTTTTTCCGTTCGAGACAGCCGTTAAAATCGTCTGCTGAATGCTGATAGAATGCCTCTTTTTAAGCAATAAGGATTTTTGGTCATTGTTCGATCGACATGGGTCAACATTTTAATTAATATCTCCGAAACTAATTAAGATTTTTAAATTCTGTTTCGAGGAAAACATCGGAAAGGCTCCAGAGCATCCGTATGTCAATTCTTGTGTTTCTGCGTTCAGTAGGGGCTGAACGTATAAAAGAACAGGCAGACAGACAGACAGACAGACAGACAGACCTTTCCATTTATTATTATAGATAAATATTTTTAACATGTGCTAAAAATATTTTGTTTCTATGCGAATGGATTTTTTTATTTTTTATTTTTATTTTTTTTATTTTTTATTTTTCAGAAATGCAGTTTGAAAACTATCAAGGAAAATTTTGTTTTGTTAAAACATAGTAGAATATTGGACATGGTTAAGATACATTCCGAAAAGTGTATTCGTTTAAGAAACAAATCAATGAAGTTAGAGTATTTATATTTTACAATCAATTATATTTATTTTCAATTCTTTTTAAGCAAGTTATTTTTCAAATACTATTCATTTATGTTAAATTTTAAGGTTAATTAAATGCTTTATTTTATATTAATGACTGTTCTACCATTTATTTATTTTTTTACTTTCCAATGATCAACGATTAAAATATAAAAACAGTTAAGAAACATTTTGAACTTTACAAACAAGAGAGTTTGAGGAATATTAGATTTACTTTTATGATATTAGATACACGTAAAATTTTATTAAAAATACTTACAAAAAAAAAAAAAAAAAAGTAGTATTTATAAAATGAAAAAATTCATATCTAAGTATATTTTACTTTGCTTTGTTGTTCAGTTGTTGATTTATTGAGAAATTTAAGTTATTCTTATTAACATTCTCAAGCAGTTAAATATTTTCTTTGCACGCATATATGATTATTTTATCTTTGATTACAATATTTTTCACTCATATATCATATGCTCTTTTTAGTTTAAGAAAACAATAATGTATGTAAGATTGTATACATCATTTTATGCATTGCTTTATAGCATGTACTATATAAGTAGAAAAACTATTTCAGTGAATTTAACAAAAAACTGACAGGTACAATGGAAAATTCTCGTATTAAATTAAACACTTTAGTTGTACCAGCCAAATTTTAGCCAGAGCCGCGCTGTAAGCGACGAAATTACCTTTTTGCCACGGAAGCACAATACGTTTTGCTACTTAGCACAGCACTTGTCAATCCAGCTTTGTTACCAATTTTGCGTTATGGAAAACTGAAAATTTAAGCCAAATATCAGGTGTAATCTGTATCAATGCTTGCAGGTTTTATCTGGTTACAATTTTTTTTTCTTTTGATGCATTGAAATACACTTTTAAAACTAATTTTAATATAAATTTAAACTAAATTTTTAAACTAAAATAAGTTTTATGTAGGATTTTTTTTTTTTTTTTTTAAACAGAATTTTTAAAATGTAGAAATATCCGCTAGTAAATAACTGTAACGTAATTTTATTATCTTGGAATCTTGACAAAAACTAATCTTATCTGTAAATGTAATGCAGCAAAATCTATGTATTTAACATATTATAGATTTTTATCAGATATTTCTCGTTTTATAATACAAAGTACGAAACTATGTACAGAATTTTATATTTCAAAACCATGTATGTTTAATGAGTAAAAGTGCCTGCTGAGAGTTTATCAGTTTGAAAATAATCTTGTATACAATTTCATTTTAATCCAATTTGAACTGGTATGATGAGCGTATAATATTTATCAGAGAACAAATGAAAAATTTCAAATGCGATTATTTTCTGAAATTTCAAAACTGTTATAAGTATTCAGATTACAGTGCATGATGAAGTATAAATAACACTCACATTAATTCTGAGTTATAGCTAACAAAATTTAATGAATTATTTGTTACTTAGAACGCCATTCCTGTGATATTTAAAGAAAAATAAATACTGTTAATAAAGAAATTAGTTAAAAGAAAATCAATATTTAAGTATTTTTTAAATAACCACCTCCATTGTTATGGCATAGCTAATATACCCAGGTTTTAATTTGAATAAATTTTTGTTTCTAAAAACTAAATCGGTATCAATTTTATTGATACTTAAAAATTTCAACTCCATTCACTATACTCTATTGATTCATGTTAATACTATTTCTAATTATTATTTTTTTAATTTATTGAAATAAGAATAAGAATTTATGTTAAATTTTAATCAAAGAATTCAACCTTATAAACATATTGAATCAAACTTTTAATTTAAAAAAATCAGACCGTATTCATAGAATTTTCCAGTTTTTACAAAATTTAATATTTCTACTTATTACAACAAGATTTGAAAAAAAGATAGAAAAATAAATCTTATAACGGAAATTTAAAAGAGAAAAACCTAATAAATATATTTTAGACAGTATTTTTTAAAATATTTTTTTATTGTATGCACTCATCGGTTTAATTTTCATGCACTTAAAACTACATTTTTTCAAACTTGGCTGCAAAAAATTCATTAAAGATAAGTCAAAATTAAAAGCCATTTTGGAATAACTCATCAAAAGATCAGTATACACTAATGCATCTTTTCTATAACCGAATTACGTTTGAAAGACCTCCCATGGAGGATACTCCCTCTCAGGCCTAGGACCCAAGTGCAGTCAATCGGCCTTACTCCTAATGGCATACCTATAATCGAATTACGTATTAAAAATTTTAAATGGTAAATCAGTTTAAAACTGAAATTTACGAGCGGGATTACATTACAGAATTTTAGCATCAATCTAAGTAAATATGACAGGATGTAGTATGTATAACAAAATTCTTTCAAGTTTACGATCGACCTGATAGTACCTAAGTATTTATTACATCTCATTATGTAATCAAACATGCATTTTAAAAGCGTAGTAATTAATATAGTAGTTAAATAATAGCCTTAAATATAATACTTCTTTAAGCTTCTTGTATTTAACTGTGAAATTTAGTTTCTTTCGCAGTTTATTCTGGGTTATTGAAAGTGTTATAAATTTTTAGTTTTGATGTCATGTTTGGAATTACTTCTTGTATAAATTAATGACATTATATAGGTATTTTTAAAATGTTTCCATTCAAAATTTACCTCTAGGGGTCCCCGAAGCGGGGAGTCATCACTTTGAAATGAAAATTGTGATGGCATTTCTCAGGACCATCTTTTGGCGTGCGTTCCAGACCGTCGCCAATTACCAATAGCGCAGTACTAGTGTGACGTTCAACCCAACCAACCAACTGTACTTTTATGATTATGTATATATATATATATATATATCTGTGTGTGTTTGTGTGTATGTATTTTGAGATCACGCTCTATAAAATACACTATTAGTAATTTTTTGTTAATTTTCGAGTAATAAATGTTTCATTTTCTTTTCTCAAAATTTTATATACACGTGTTGAACAAAATTATGTGAATATTTTCTCTTTTTTTACATGTTCTCGAACATCTTGAAAAATACTTTCCATATTATTCTTCGATTTTGGGAATAAGGAAAACATGTCTTTCCTCATATTTTTCAGCAAAATGTACGTCCTGAAAAGGAAAAAAAGGAATAAGTAAAAAATTAAAATCATAATTCTTTGGATCATTCTGTAAAAAGTCATGCTTTAAATGTGCTTTGATTGTAGCATGTGATTAAGAAAATTTTTCTCATTGTCTGTATAAAACTGTATGAGGCTACCGTATATATTCAGACATAACGGTTTCTTTAAAAAAACTACAAAAATAATTTTCACTTTTTAAATTATAAAACATAGGGCATTAGACCCAATGCAAATCCATTTTTAGGAAATATGACATAATAAATCAGACACAGAATACAGCAATCAGCGTGCAATAATGTTAAATATCTTACAAAATACGAGCACTTTTACTAAATAATTTTTAACTACGCATGCGCAAGCTTTATAAAAAATTTATTTGCATAATTTAATAGACAAAGGTAATGAGAAGCTTTTTTAAAAAGCCCAAGCAAATATCATGTAAATTCAAAACGTTACGAGAGATAGAATTAACAGAATTTATGTTCTTCTCGAAAAAAAGTAAGATGGTAGGGGTGTTTTATCAACATTTATTTACAATCAGCGAAAACACTGTATTATCATTGGACATTCATTGAATCAAGATAAAAATATGAGTACAGCTGCTTACAGTTTAGCCCTTATTCTGAGAGAGAGACGGATAGACACACTTACCAACCGCTAAAAACATGATTTTTTGATTCAGGAAATCTTAAAACGTGTAAATATAACAAAAACTCTTTTTCAAATATTCGACGCAAAAACAATACGTCCTCTACTATGCATATGAGAAAGGGAAAGTAAAAAAAAATGCTTAAAAAAAAAAAAAAAAAAAAAAAAAAAAAAAAGAGAGAGAGCTTGCTTTATTAGTTTATAATATGCATAACTTGCAATTTTTTATACGCACGGTGCGTACAGGCATACATCAAACATCTTACCTTAAAGACATTTTTATATAGTATGTATACCTTGGATAACTATTTAAAAATGTTCCTTTTATTATTTAATTCAGTAGGTAAGCAATGCATTGAAAAATGTAGTAGTTTATTTAATTATTTTTTTTTTTTAGAATTAACTTTATAAACAGTAACCGAATATTATCTTGGGACTGAATTGTTTAATTTGCTGAAGAAACGTGTATAATCAAATTAGGATAAAAAACGCGTTTGATTTCTGGAAGTTTTCAAAGTAGCAATTTTTCCAAGTAGACTGAAGAAAAACATGAAACATTTTATTAGAGAAAAAAAAAAAAGAAAAAAAAAAAAAAAACTTAAATTTTCATAAATTACTTACGTTTAGTATCAGATATGATGTGATCAGATAATATGTGATTACTTTCTCCAACCCTTAAGATAGAGAAAGTATTGTTATTGGGCCAAATTTTCGAAATTAACTTTTTGTTTTAGTTACACGTTTTGAGGTTCCCTGAATCTAAAAATCACGCTTTTAACGGTTGGTCTCTGTGTGTGTGTGTGTCTGTCTGTTATCATCATATCTCAAAAACAACTTAAGCAGAAAGATCAAACTTGGTATTCTAAATGTGTATTGTGTAGGAAGGATACACTAAGCTTTTCGTTGAGATCAAGAGAATGGTTCGTGTACAGGGACACCCAAGAGAATTCAAATATATGGCGTCTACGGGGGAAATTGCAGGTAAGTACAGTTTAACATTTATAGACTGTACTAAACCAAATGGAACGAATATATATTTTGTATATGCGTAAAAACATGTATCATATAGGACATGGTATAGAAATCATTCAATGTTCGTTTACAGGGCTACACGAAAGAACTAGATTATAATGCGACAATACTTGAAAATTGATGGTAGTGTATTTCAGGTTGTGCCGTGTGTTATTACTATTGGCTTATATTTATGTGCGCCATAAGATGTGTACATAACTTTCAGGAGATATAAAGGGCTGCCAACGTTTAAGCCATAACATTCTTTTCTTATTTGTTAGCGGAAATGCTTTTCTATCATATACTATATGATATAATATTTTACCATGTCCAGGAAAGCTGCTCAGGAATTGAAATTAACTCCTCAAAGCCACTTGGTAAATAATGCATTTTTTAAGCTAAATGTTCATTGATTGGTTTCTTCTATATTTATACGTTTTGAGGCTTCCTGAATGTCAAGTTCAAGTTTTATAGTTTTATCTTTGCCTGTGTTTGTTAGAGTAAATTAAAAACAAATAATTTCAGGTGATCCAAATGATGTATTTTGAAGTGAATACGTTTGTTACTAGAAATGTTTGCTGAAGATTGGTAAGTTTCAAGGAATGATGCGTGTGAAAGTTGTCTGACTAATTTTAAATGAACTTTTGAACTTAATAACATACTTAAATTCTTTATAAATGTAGGTACAATAATGAAACGGGAGGTTGAGGGGGGCGGTAGCCTCCCTCACATAGAACTATTTGTCAAATAAAGCTGTTCTGAAGCCTAAGTTGAATTGTTTTAACATAGGTTTGCATCACAGTACTCGTTATCGTAACCCTTAACCACTAATCTATACTTATAATATAAAATTTAAGAGTAAGAGAAAGTGGTGTGAGTGACACACCAGATTATTTAAATGAGAACTGCAAAAACTTTCATAATATTTAAAAGGTTTGATTCATTGATAAACTATCTACCTCAAAAATTTTAGGGAGCTTTTTTCTTTACAGTATATATATATATATATATTTATTTATTTTTCAATGTTCTGTACATTTTCTATTTTAGAATTTCAAATGACACGGAAAAATTATTTCATATTTGTATTTAAAAAAAAAAAAAAAAAAAGTGAAAAAAAATGTTGTACAAACCCGCGAATAAAGACATTTTGCACGCTGATTTCAACCGTTTTTATCCGTTTTATAATTTAAACTGCAATGATACCTCCTTAATGACGTATTAACATATGTATATATATATATATATAGATAGATAGATATATGTGTGTGTGTTTGTATATTTGTTATATCATATTGTATATTTTGAATATATTTTTGTAGTTTTCTATATGTATTTTCTGTTTTGTAGTTTTCTGAATATATTTTGTTTTTAAAACTAGAAGGAAGAAATCTCAACAAAAATATTTAATAGCTCTATTTCTAAAGAAAACATATTAAAACGGTTGCTGTGTAGCTCTGTATATCGTCTAAAATTTAGATGCGCACTAATAAATAATAAATAATGTGCTAAAAAAAATCCTCAGAATGCTGAAAATTTACATTTATGTCTCAAAATGCATTTGAGTAATTTTGTGGAACTCTGTAAAACGAACCAATTTCCCAATTCTTAAAAAATACAGAGAATGTAATTCTCTAATATCCTTTAAACATTGGCGATTGAACTTTTTCTTTCGTTTTCAGGATTTTTTCTCGATGCCAAAATGTTACATCTGCAGACATTATAAGGATATATATATATAAATTTTACTTTCATTAAACAGCTATAAGAGGAATGTAGACATATTTTAAATGCTTACATACATCACTAAATTATCCAGATATTCCACTGTGTTACTATAACATATTCTTGATAACCTAACATACTGTGGATGACAAAAATTGTCCTATATACTGACAAAAATAAATATCGTCGACAATAAATGTCGTTTCCATATTGAAACTGCAATAAACTTTAAAATAAAAAATTGAAATTATTTTTACATGAGAATTTAACTGTATTAAACAAATTAAAATGAAAAAAATTAACTTATTTTTCACCTTTTTAGATTTTCGAAATAGAAAGTATGTGACAACGTTCTATCTCGAAATGTAATGACTGTCAAACGTAACAACACCTATCTGGTTATAGCGTGAAAGATTTCATATACGTCGATTGCGTTCGTGTACAATTATAAGAAAATGCACCAGATTTTTAGAGAATAATTTTATCGGATGGTCCGATTAGAAAATTCTTCGGCTTGACGGCGAAAAAAGCATGATTGATTGGATAATTAGTTTACTGTATCCTTCGTAAATTCAGTTGTTATCATCTCAATTCAGGCGAATTCAGTGGTTATATATGAAATGTACACAGGACATCTGTGGTTGTATGGGTAAGCTTATAATACTTAATTTTACAGTAAAAATTCGCGTAACTTTATGATGCAAATTCATGCTTTACGTTGTGTACAATTCCAATGTATTAAAATATACATTAAAATTTAAAATGTAATTCCCATTAGCTAAAGTGCATCTGAATTTTTTTTCAGTTCCTCTATACTAAACAAACGCACTGATTAGGGAAATTTTCATCCGAGAGTATGCTTTTGTGAACTTGATAAGTATACACCAGCTTCAAGATACTCTAAACATACTTTCGAAAATTAGAGTGTGGACAGACGGACAGCTAGCAGATAGACGAAACGAAGTTATAATCACTTTTAAACTTCAATGAGACGTGTTGAAAACACATAACACGACTGAGAATGTATTTTTTAGCGATTTACAATTATATCTTCTAATATATGTTAATATTTTTGTGTGGCCTCCTGTAAACCAATCATTAATACTAATGATACAACATTTCATACAAAATATGCTTTTTTGTGTATCAATAATAAATATTAATTTCATTAAGTTTTGTGCAATATAAATGCATTAAAATATGTTCTATATTAATACCTCTAACAGTGCGTAATATCGTGGAATTATTGTGTTTGATCCTGTATACAAATTAGCGACGCTATTTATAGCACTTTTTATATGAAGATAATAACTCAACGAACATGAAAAACATGCATTATTATTAAGGCATTTCAACAATATTTAGGGAAATTTGAGTGCGAACAGAGGGAAAGATGGACTGACACATTCACAAACCGAACTCAAAACCACTATTCATCTTTGTTGCAAAGTGTTAAAAAATTGATTTTCTAGAAGACAACAAGAATAAATACTTCATCTTTCTAATATTTCAATAAAGCAATATCCAATATACCGAAAATTGTGTAAGTTGTTAAATTTATGTTTGATATTCAGATAATTCTTTCAATTTTTTACCGTTTGTTTATCAACTTTGAAAGCTTTTAAAATTATTACCACAGTAATTAATAATTTCTTTTTACAAAACAATAAGAGTTACAACAACTTTCCGAAGGAAACAAATGTGACAGGTAACTGTTTTAATAAGAATGTAAAAGAGTTTTTGAAAGCTGGTCAATGTCTTATTCCCAATTGGGGCAAAAAAATATGTACTGATGCTCTGTTTTCGAACTATGTTAAAACATATCTTTAGAATGAAAATTTTAAAATTAATAATAATAAAATTAACGAAAAAATTTAAAATTAGTTAACAAGCAGTATTTTAATATTTCCAATATATATATATATATATATTGTTGCGTACTTGGGGGTTCGTGAGTTGTCTGAGAATGAAAGGCCAAACGTACAAAAATTCAGTAATTTATTCAGAGAAAGTTCCAGAAAAATACAGGTCAATAAACCAATTATCAGCTTCAATTCAAGCAGTAACCACAGCTTAAACAACAGCTGTCAATAGCAAATCCACAGTACAAACTGTATAAGCAATAACACTTGAAGCAAGTCTCTGTGAAAGAGGCTTAAGAGCAATGCAAGCACTAGCGAAGCTGGCTCAGATCTGAACTGAACTAACTGCCTTGGCGAGGAAGCGCTCCTTATATGCTGTTCCATGGAAACCAGATTTTTCGAGAAAACTCTAGGAAGTGGTCAACCAATCAACTTACAGCTTCCATATTTGGTATATCCCATATAAGGATTTTCTCACCAAGGTCTCCAAAAAAATCGCCAAGGTGGGAAAAAGTCGCCAAATTTGGCGCCAAATCCATTACCTGCATTACTGGGCCTTTTTAATGCGTTTTTAAGGGAAAATAAGGCTATTTCAACGCTAAAACGACTAGAAATGCACAAAATTAGCACTTTATCAACTTACTAAGCCTCTTTGAAAGAATTTATACAAAAATAAACACAATTATTTACAATTTCGTAACACTGCCCCCCTCCCAAGGACTGCACGTCCCGGGCAGTGCAACCCTTGGTTAAGAGGCGAAACTAACCAAATTTACACAATCTCAAATACAAAACTAAGTTGCATATAACGACAAAATAGAAACAAAAGTCAAGTGAGAAATATTTACAAAATTCACAAATATATTCAAGTATTTCTATACAAATATTTACATTACGCACGCGCAAATTTTACCAGTATTTACATTTTAAATTTTAATATTACCGTTAATTGTGGTACTTGGTTAGCCTGTTATAGTGCACCACCTTCGGTTTTGATGAAGGTGTTTTAGTGATACGCACCACTACATCATTCAGCCTTTTTAAGACTGTGTATGGTCCATCCCAGTTGCACTGTAACTTGGGAGAGAGTCCTTTGCGTCGCACAGGATTCCACAACCAGACCTTCTCTCCTTCCTGGAACCTATGTTGTGTAGCCTTTAGATCGTACCTTGTCTTCATTTTCTCCGTCGCCATGTTAATCCGCTCCCGAGCAAAGTTGTGTACGTCCTCAAATCGTGCCTGGAGTTCTTGGATGTACTCCTCGGGCGATGAAGGCGCATCGGGTGGACAACCAAACAGGAGATCACAAGGGAGACGAAGTTCACGTCCAAACAGCATCTGGGCTGGAGTATAGCCGGTGGTTTCATGGACAGCACTTCGATAAGCCAGCAGGAACAATGGCAACTTCAAGTCCCAATCTTGCTGGTTCCTTGATACTAGAAGAGAGAGGTTATTTAGGATGGTACGATTGAACCTCTCGACCATGCCGTCCGACTGGGGATGTAAGGGTGTAGTCCGGGTTTTGTCT
The DNA here is from genome assembly GCA_963930645.1 of Salticus scenicus. Taxonomy (NCBI): domain Eukaryota; kingdom Metazoa; phylum Arthropoda; class Arachnida; order Araneae; family Salticidae; genus Salticus; species Salticus scenicus. Next base: position 352,593,174 of record OZ005652.1, read on the forward strand.
ATGCCGAGTAGTTGACACAGTCCTTTGAAAACATCAGAGGTAAAGTTCCTACCTTGGTCGGTATGAAGTTGTAGGGGCGTGCCGTACATTGACACCTATTGCTGCACTAGGACCTCTGCGACCGTGCATGCTTCTTGATCGGGAATGGGATATGCTTCAGGCCACTTGGTGAAATAGTCCATCACGACGAGGATGTATTTATTTCCACTGGAGGTCCGTGGCAAAGGACCCAAGATGTCGAGTGCAATCCGTTCAAATGGTGCTCCCACGTTATACAGTGGACTTCGTTTCTTTCCTTGACTTCGTTTCTGCGGGCCTTTACGTGCCGCACAAGCATCACAGGATTTGCACTAATTCTCCACATACTCCTTTGCCTTGCACCAGTAGAAGCGTTCCCGAACTTTCTGCAGAGTCTTCATTACCCCAAAATGGCCTCCGGTAGAGCTACTATGCAATTGTTCTAAAACATCTGGACTTCTTGATCTTGGCAATACTATCTGCCATCGGAAACTTTTCCCATCATCAGATTCCCACTTCCTGTATAATACGCCGTTTCTGATATGAAGAGGGTCCCAAAGTGCTCAATAACTTTTCGTAATGGGACTAAATCTGGAAATATCCTGCCAGGTAGGTCTGTTGCTGGTCGTCTCCTTCAGCTGTAATATTGGTTTTATGTCAGGATCTTCCAACTGGGCTTGTCAAAGTTCTTCGTCACTCCGTGGATCGAGATCTTGTTCTGATGGTGTTGAGACAGTAACTTGGCAGGCAACCGTATTTGTCGATAGGTATTTCTGTTCGGCAGTACTTGCAGCTTTCCGAACAGGGCTTCCGTGACAAGGCATCTGCATTACCATGTAGAGTCCTTTTACGATGACGTATCTCAAAGTCATATTCCTGGAGGCGTTGTATTCACTTGGCAATCTGTATTTCCGGGTTCTTGAACAGGAGCAACCACGTTAAAGATGCATGGTCAGTGCGGAGCAAGAATCTTCTGCCACAGAGGTAATGATGGAAATGTTCTATGGCTTTTACGATGGCGAGTAGCTTTTTCCTGGTGGTACAGTAATTTCGCTCTGGTTTAGACAGTCATTTACTCCAATAGGCAATGACATGTTCTTGACCACCAACTTCCTGCGACAGAACAGCACCAACACTCTCATGGCTGGCATCTGTATCAAGTATGAATTGTCTGTCGGGCTGTGGATACGTCAAGATAGGCGATGATGTTAAGGCCTCTTTAAGTCGCTTGAACGCTTTTTCACATTCATCTGTCCACAGGAACTTCTGTTTGGCTTTCGTCAGCTTGTGGAGTGGTCTGGCAATATTTGCGAAACCCTTGACAAACTTCCTGTAGTAAATGCATAACCCCAGGAAACTTCGTAGTTGGTGTACATTTTCAGGGCGACTCCAGTTCTCGACTGCAGAGATCTTCTCAGGATCAGTTCTCACACCTTCGGCAGAGATCATATGGCCGAGGTAGCTCACTTCACGACGAAACAAGTTACACTTGCCTGGATTCAATTTGAGGTTAGCCATTCTGAGTTTCTCTAGCACCTTCCGGATGTTTCGTAGATGGTCTTCAATGGTGCGCCCCACAATGATAATATCATCCAAATACACCAGACCGGCCTCATACGAAAGTCCTTTTAGCACTGTCTCCATCAGGCGTTCGAAGGTGGCAGGTGCATTACATAATCCGAATGGCACAACTTAAAATTGCCACAGTCCTTGTCCCGTGATGAATGCAGTCATCTCACGATCATCAGGATGTAATTCTACTTGCCAGTAACCGCTCTTCAGATCCAACGTCGAGAACCATTTATTGCCAGCAAGTGTGTCTAATGTGTCGTGAATTCTGGGAAGAGGGTAACTGTCTTTCTTCGTGATGTCATTCAAACGACGATAATCCACGCAAAATCTTGTTGAACCATCCTTTTTTCGCACCAGTACTTTTGGAGAGGCCCAAGGACTCGTTGATGGCTCGATGACATCATTGTGCTGCATTTCATTTAGAAGTTCAGTGATCTCTTCCTGTTTAGCAAATGGAAGTCTTCTTGGATGTTGTTTGATTGGAGGATGATTTCCTGTATCAATTCTGTGCTGGAGTTCGTTCTCCCGGCGTCTTCAGGTGTTCGAGAAAAAAGGTCTTTAAAGTCTTGGAGTAGCTTCTCCGCAGTACATCTCTGTTCCTTTCCTAACTCTGCATTCTTGAGTAATTCCGTTATTAATTGTTCAGAAGACTTGGATTCGGTTGATTGCGTGGGGCGGTTTATGCATGCTACAGGAGTGCAGGATGCTAACACCTCATCCTTCTTCACTGTTCGGACCTTATCGCTGATGTTTGCAACTCTCACACTCTTTGAGAGATCAACTAGAGATGAAGCTACCAGAACTCCTCTTGGGCTATTGTCTGTATTCGGGTATTCAATCAGTCCATAGCGGAAGTATTGCTTTGTAGGTGGTGTTCCTGAAACTATTGTCTCTGTGTGTGGAGGGATAAAAATTTCAGACTTGGCTGTTATCTGGCAAATTATCTGAATGTCTTGATTTTCAGTGTTGAACACAGCGATGTCTTCCAAACTCGAATGCAGTTCATTATTCTTGAAGTCCAATTGAAAGTTAAATTTTCTCAGGAAATCAATTCCAATGATTAAAGGATCTTTTATATCAGCCACATATGCCATATGATGGTAACTGGCATTCCCAAAAGTGATGGTCAAATTCATTTTCCCATATATTTAGATTTCGTCTCCGGTCACAGTCTGGAGTTTAACACAGGGCGGCGTCCAGATGATCTTCTCTTTTTGTTCTTGAGCCAAATCCGCTCTAATGATGGTCACGTTGGCTCCCGTGTCCAGAATCATCCGGCAGGTGGTGTTGTTAACTTGGCCATAGCATAGAATAATAATAAAGGAAGAAGGAGCATAAGGTTTCTACATAAGCTGTTGTGTTGCCACAAAAAACAGCGATTATTAACAAGCCTTTATTGACAAACTTCAATATTGAGAGGAGCAAAAGGTGCTTTCGCTGGCATTTCACTAGAAGGGGTTTGTAAGCATTAAGACTATTGGCGTGCTCCTTCTTCCTCTATTATTATTCTATGGGCCATAGACGTAAAGTCCATTATCGCCGCCACTCATCGATGAAACATGAAATACTGTAAATTGGGGCACTTTAATTTTAGGCAGCCTCCGCCCCGCGATATGGCTTCCTCTTAGTTTCCCTGCAGTGATGGTGAAGTCGGGTGATTTCCTATAGTTGGTCGTACAGGGCAGTTCCTCTTCACATGACCATCCCCTCCATAGCCCCAGCACTTTATCTTCCGATCCTTTATTTCCATATTATTTTCCAGGCTGCGCAATCTCTTTAAGATCTCTGCGAGACTTCTGTTTCATTCTCATCAGCAGGCGTATCATTTAATGAGACTGCTCTTATGGTATGGCAGTTAGACCTTCCAGAAGCTTCTTCATTTCTTGCTCCATAGCTCTAGTTATTACCATTCACAGACAAATCCCGCTTCTGACACCAGAAATGTTGCGTACTTGGGGGTTGTCCGAGAATAAAAGGCAAAACTTACAAAAATTCAGTAATTTATTCACAGAAAGTTCCAGAAAAATACAGGTCTATAACCCAAGTATCAGCTTCAATTCAACCAGTAAACACAGCTTAAACAACAGCTGTCAATAGCAAATCCACAGTACAAACTGTATAGCAATAACACTTGAAGCAAGTCTCTTTCAAAGAGGCTCCAAAACAATGCAAGCATTAGCGACTGGCGGAGAACTGAACTGACCTGACTGGCCTTGGCGGGAAAGCGCTCTTATATACCCCTGTAGAAATGCGTGGAACGTTCCAGAAATCTCCATATCTCATCAGCCAATGGGATTAGAGCTTCCATATTTGGTATATCCCTAATAAGGATTTTCTCGCCAAGGTCGCCAAAAAAATCGCCAAGGTGGGAAAAAGTCGCCAAATTTGGCGCCGAATCCATTACCTGCCTTATTGGGGCTTTTTAATGCGTTTTTAAGGGAAAATATGGCTATTTCAACGCTAAAAGGACTAGAAATGCACAAAATTAGCACTTTATCAACTTACTAAGCCTCTTTGAAAGAATTTATACAAAAATAAATACAATTATTTACAATTTTGTAACAATATATATATATATTCATGATTAAATTTAAGAGTTTTCAAGAAAGTTTAATATACTTAGTATTATCTTATATCAAAGCATATGCCGACAGTGATGCCAAATTTCGGGATATTTTTATTGAAAATTCACCACTAAATTTTAATTGTATCACTTTGAAGATTATTCGTTTAATATGTATGTCAAATATTACTCAAGAAAAGTTATTGATGTTAACTGAATTTAAAAAAAATCCCTAAATTTTGCAACACTGTATGTAGACAAATAGTCATAATTTTTAGATAGTAATTTACAAAAAAATTGTGTAACATCCACTATCGTCCTAATCTAAATGACAAACGTGAAGATTACATTTGTTTATTTTCACAAACTGTAACTTTAAATGTGACCTATACATTATCTAAAACTTTTCTATTGCTATCAATGATTAATTTTAAAGAAAATGATCTGAAGGTTAAAGCAGAACATTCAAATTGTGAATTAATAAATGTATAATAATAATATTTACCGAAAGTAAAAATATAAATTTATACACCACAATTTTTTTTTTTAATCTGGAGTGACTCCAATCGACTTTCCAAACATTAAGTAATTAACACATGTGTAGTAAAGTAAAATGAGTCGTTAAATAAACAAAAGAGAAAATTATAATAGGGTATTTAGGTATTTTTCTCCATACAGTATGATGTTTAATTTAACGTTATTGTACTTTAAATATTTTGAGCCCATAGACCATAATGATAGAGAAATTTTGTTCGGAAAAAAATATATATGCTAAATTCATCAAAATCCATACAGTCTGTGTGAGAGTGTCCTATAATATGTAAATAAATTTTCAATTCTATCAAATATGGCATTTAGACGCTATCTCACTATAACTAATTTCAGCCCATAGGCCATAATAATACTGAATTCATTTTTGTGTCCCTGTAAAAAGAATTATAATTGCTATAGTCACAAAAATTTATAAAGTTTGTGTGATGGTGATTTATAATATGTATATACATTTACAGCTCAAACGGATAAGGCATTTAGATGCTATCACACATTAAATAATTTCAGCCCATAGGCCATAATAATACAGATTTTTTTTTTTCTGTGTGTCTCTGTAAAAAAATAAAATAAATAAATAAATAAATAAATAAATAAAGTGATAAATTCACCCAAAATCTATGCATTTCATATGACTGTGACTTAAAACATATGTAAAAAATTTCAGTTTATTTGAAAAAGGCGCACTTTAAATAATTTGAACCCATAGACCATAATGACAAGAACGTTTTGTTGTGACCCTGTAAAAGCTCTACAAGTGCTAGATTCACAAAATTCAATACAGTTAGTGCGACGGTGACCAATAATATGTGTATAAATTTTCAATTTATTTGAATAAGTGGTTTAGACATTATCGCACGTTAAATAATTTGAGCCCATAGTCCATAATAATAAAGGATTTTTATTTGTTTCGCTGTAAAAAAATATAAATGTTAATATTCAAACTAAAAACTTCTTCACACACTAAAAATCTAATGAAAACACTACCTGTTTCGAAAGGACGTGGCCTTTCTTCCTCAGGTGCATCACGTGCCACTGCTGCCAAGGCAGTAGCTTTGAAGGTAGCAATCCTTTCGAAACCGGTAGTGTTTCCATTAGTTTTATTGTGTGAGAAGAACTTTTAGTTTGACTATTGATTGTACACCAGTTCTTTGATTTAATATTATAAATTTTAGATTCACGAATATCCATAGAGTTCGTGCTACTGGAACTTACAGCTTATGTACCAACATTCAGCGCATTCGAATAAAGCGTTTAGACGCTAGCGTGTTCATTTACACACATACATAACACATCGTTTAACAAGTCTCGAGACTAATTCCCAGACAGCGTCGCAAATGATATATTTCTGTGTGGGTAAAGTAAACCTAACTTTCAAAAGATACACGTTAAAATTTCATGATTGATCGTTTGTTGCCGAGATTTAGTGACCTTTTTCTTGATGTTTTCAAAATGAGGAACAAAGCTGAATTTCATGAGTTGATTAATCATTGCTTTGTGATAGGCAAAAATATTGTTGAAATTTAACAATGGCTTAACAGTTTCAACAGTATTTTTGTCCATCAAAAAACAATGTTTAAACAACAAACGAAATTCAGCTCTGTTCCTTATTTTGAAAACATCAAAAGTAGGGTCACTAAAACTTTGATATCTCGCCAACAAACGATCAAAATATCATGAAACTTTAACATGCATCTTTTGAAAGTTAGGTTTACTTTACCCGTACAGAAATATTTCGTTTGCAACGCTATCTGGGGATTAGTCCCGGGACTTATTGCAGGATGTATTACACAAACATTCAAAGACGCACATGCATGATCGCAAAAATAGAAAAAAGGAATTCAGGGACCTCCAAACATATGGGAACACCAAAATCTCAAAGTCGGACTATTGACGTAATTGCAATACTTTCCTTATATATATATGTTCGGAAAGTAAAAATCTGGTGAGACTGAACTCGACTTACCGAACATTAAGTAATTAACGGTTGTATAAAATAAAGAAAAACAAGTCGTTAAAGAAACAAAAGTGAAAATTAAAATTGTGTGTTTGAGTATTTTTCTCCATTGTTTAATTTTGCGCTATCGCAATTCAAATAATTTGATCCCATAAACCATAATGTAATTGTATCCCATAAACCTTTCTTTCTTACATAAGTTAGTTAAATAACACTGGTCGAAGATGATTTTTTTCTTTAAGATGATATATTTTTCTGATGTATTTTTGGATGGTGATTAAAGAAAAACTATTCAAAAATTTCCATCACGTACTGTTTTCACAAAAAATGGGATTGTATGAGCCTAAATCTCCACTTTTGCAACTCCTAACTAAGTTATTTCCCGTAAAATCTGAATGATGTGTGTGAAGAACAAGGAGAGCTCTTTCATCAAGACACCAAAGAAATGTGGAGGAGGTATCAGGGAAGGTGGGGTGTTAACGTGCTAGCAGATTATTGTTGGATGCTGCATAGAGAATTCCCCCCAACAGGACCTTTAAGCCATGCACAAGATAAAATGCTCTAAAAGAAGCTTCGATGTAAAGAAGCACATTAAAAGATAATGTGTAAATAATAGCCGATTTTACTCTATTTTATACGTAAATTGGTTCGAAATTGTTACAGTCTCTAGGTGAATTCTTCCGATCTTCATCCTCACTTTGTAAAAATTCCTTACGAGATAGAAAAAAAAGACAATAATTTCTGAGTTCAATGCTTCGAAACACATGATTAACACCCAACGCAGTGCACAAAAAATTTTAAAAGTCTGATTTCGCAGACCTGTGTAACCATTCCTCGATTAAGACCATTATTCATTAGACTTTGCATCATTAGACATGCCACTGCTATCTTTAATTTTTTCTTCTTTTTTTTTTTTTAATTATTTTTCATTATATTTGAAAGTGGTGGATTGTTAAGAATAAAAGTTTTTTTTTCTTTTTTTAATCATTAATTATTTTAAATCACCATATAGAAAAAAATATTTCGTAAGACAAAGGTATATTCTCTGACTGCGTTTGATTACATACTGTGATACATAATAAACTGTTTCATAAAAATAAAGAAGTTATTAATTTTTTTTTTTTTTTTTTTTTTTTTGTGAATACCTGTAATAAATTTCTTAGTTCTCTTGAAAATGACTAAAACAATAAACATACTAAAAGCCTTTCAGCAGAGCTTAAGAATGAATGTCTCCCACTGATTATTTACATTCCTCCCTCCATCCACCTACCCGCTTTCATATTTTTATATGGCATCTAAATTTGCTATGCGTTTTTATTAGAGTGTCTTTTTCACTTATGTTTTTGTGAATTTTCGATTTTATTTTGTATAAAAATGAATGTTGCGGGGAAATAACTTAAAAATAGGTTGAATTTTAGAAGATTGAAAAATTACTCAATTTATAAAACGGTTACATACGTTATAAAACTTTAATAATCGTTAAAGTTATATAACCTTTAAATTACGATTCAGATTCTTAAATACATTTTTGTTTTTGTTTTTATTTGAGATTTAAATTTTCTGAGCTATGAAAAATCAATGCTTTGACATCTCGTTTTGAAACGTTACGTTGTTTTAAATTTATGGAGATTTGTATGTATATTTATCAGTTTTACATATAAGGCTTTGTGAACAATAAATAAATGTACAGTATCTTATTAAATTTTGTGTAATATTTTCCTATAAATTGTTGTTCTTGCTTGCTTGAGAAAATGGTTTTCTCGTAAAAACAAATTGCAGGAACATTATTTATAGCGCTATTAAATATTTGTTATGTTTAGATGGTTTAAAATCACGCTATAAAATATGTCATAAAATTGTATTTTAAAACTAGCAATACATTGTTCACAAATTGTTATTGTTTTTAATTTAATACTAAATCATATTAGAGTTCAAAATTGTTTATTTTGAAATACACCATAGAACATTTTTTTTTTTTTTTTTTTTTTTTTTTTTTTAAATCTTAGAAAAAGAAACATATTTCAAAGCTACTGTATCCTAAAAAAAATCATAATTTGGAAAACAAATTACTCTGAAAAGTTATTCTTATATTTTCAAATTATTTCTTATTAAAATTATTCTTATATTTTCAAATTAAAATTAATAGAAACTAGAAATTTAGGATGGTTGTTATCAAAATTTCTTTGTTTAGGCCTATATAAATCTTGTTCTACAGCCATGGACAGCATTGAGCACCCTGCAAATTTTGCACGTGTGCGATAACCATAGCAGTAAAAAAACCTCGCTGTTTAAGAAGCATTTTGTCAGCATCTATAAAAAGATTAAAAACAATGATCCATGTCAAAGCTACCAACAAAACACCTGGTGTAATAAAATTTGTTATTTCGAAATTTTCTATTTAATTTTCAAGTCGCTACTTTTGCTCGTTCTCGGCACATCCTGTGATCTAGTGTGCTTTCGATGCTTTGATTTGTGAAATTTAGTGATATTGTTTCAATATGGCGAAAATAAATGAATTTAGTTTAGAAAACGTGTGCCGATACAACTTTTGCACGAGCAAGGGGAATCGAAGGTACAGATTTCGAAAACTGCGAAATGTTCGTGCCGATCTGTCTAATATGCTACTGAGCATTTCACCATGATCGTATCACATGTTAATAGGCGTGAATCGGGCGAAAACGGATCATGACAGACCAGAAAAACTGGAAGATACTGAGAGTCATTAAAAAGTAGGAAGAAAATTTCATCAGATCTCGCTGCTGAGCATTCAGAAGGTTTTAATCAAGCTATATCTGATCGGACCACTCGTATCTGATCGGCTTCAATACGCTGGTCTAGAAGGCTGTAAAACGAAGACGAAGTCATGGATCACCGACAAGAATAAGAATAAACGGTATGAATGGGCTCTAAAATAACAGAGATTCACCGTAGAAGATTGGTCAAATATCTTGTGGTCGGACGAATCAAACTTTGAGGCAAGTTAGGCAATTTGATGTTCTATCAATTTTTAACAAATTGATTAGAAAATAAATTTTTTGACAAAAATAAATAATGAGCGAATTCTCCACAATATTTATTTACATTTCAGATTTTTGGTACACCGTGTGGGACTTATGTCCGTCGACGGGTAGGCGAGGAATTTAGACCAGAGTGTAGAGTACCGACCGCGAAATACGGCGGAGGCAGTGTTATGATCTCGGACTGTATGAGCCGTTCTGAAGTGGGACAAACATTTGTGTGAGAAGGCCGTATGAGCGCTGTAAATTACAAAAACGTCCTAGAATATGCATTACTGTCTTCTTTTACAACATGTTTGATGATACAAACACGGACGGCGTTAAGTTCCATAAAGCTGTCAGCAAAATGGCTTGGTTTCGAGAAAATTATATTGAGCTCTTGGACTGGCCTGCCCATTCACCGTAACTGAAATCCATAGATTTCAGTTACGGGAAATAATCCATAGAATATGGTTTTATTACAGCGCAAAGTCAGACGTCACACAAAGAAGAATTAAAGGATCTTCAAAAGAAGAATTAAAGGATTGCTTGCACGTAGAGTGGAACGCTTAAGTCCTGAAGTGTGTAGAAAGCTTATGGGCTCTATACCAAAAAGTATTTATGCTATAATTAAAGAAAAATAATGGTATCATTAAATACTGATTTTTTGTGAATAATAAACATTAGTAACCTGTAATTAGATATTCTTAAAAAAACTCAAAGTTAACCTAGTTGCTCAATAACCTGGGTGATTATAGTTGATTTATTTCTTTGAAGTATGGTATGTGTGTTATTAGGATTTTGATGTAAAAAAATCTGTATTAAAAATTAATGTTACAAATTTTGACTGATGTATGGAAAATAATATTATAAAAAAAATGTATATAAAAGCAATGGATTCAGTCATACAAACTAGAAAACATGTTATGAAAACTTGGAGTATTTTATAAAGGTAATACTATAAAAACGCTCTTTATCATGCCTTCATATGCGATAGATCGAGACTTACCTATTTAAAAATTTTATCAAAGCGATAGACATTTTTCAGCTGCATTGCAAAAATATTTATGCTTAAAAGGCTTAAAGGCCTTCGTCGATATAGGACTTGTGAAAGATCATCAGTAAGTTTGAAAATATTGGGGAGTTGGGTATGCTGCAAAGATGATAACGGTAATAGTTTTAAAATTAATCTGTGTAAGAAGTCATTTGCCGTGGTCGAAAATGCGTTTAAGTACAGTGTCACGTGATTTGACTCTTGTTTTATCAATAGTAATTCCTTTTTTTTTTTTTTTTTTTTTTTTTTTTTTTTAAATACATCCTAAAGTGGTAGCCATACAAGTTCCACTTTGTACATTCTGGGGAGAAAAAAAAAAAAAAAGAAGTATTGAATTTTCTTAATTCTTTTTTTTGGTCGAAGTAACCGATGGAAATGCACTTGAGCCCTTTTTTATGACTTTTTTTAACAGATTCTTTTTGTAATAAGTTTTCGCTATTTTCCTCCCAACATACCCAATACTCAAGTCTCTTTAGATTTAACAGTCGCCTTCGTCAAGCTCCGTTTCAATAGATGCATTTCAAACCATGGTATTGTTGCAATGGAATTTAAAAAATAGTGCCATTATGATAGCGCCATCTGTAGGTCGAAATTTGAACTATTACTTTTTATTACGGATTTCTTTTTCCTATGATGTAATTAACGCTTATTCTAAGTTTCAATGAAATACGCATCAGACCGGGATCTACATTGGTATAAGCAGGATATCTTTAATTATAACCACTCGTTATAACATGTGTAGATGCATTTAGAAAATATATTTACATAATTATAGTTCATTAATTTCTAACATATGTCAGACGTTTTTAAAAGTAAAACACAGAAATTGATTAATGCTTGACTGTTTTTATGTCTTCTGTTACTTACGATAAAAATAATATAAACGCTTATTTTGTCCTACTCTATTTAATGAAATCTTATCTTCAGAAACCTTCTTTTTTCAGAAACAAATAATTTGCTGACAAATAGATATCAAGTTTTTTTTATCTACTATATTTTATTTACATCATTCTATCTGTATGTGTAATATCTTTTAACAATATTAATTTATTTAATTGTTAGTGATATTAATTCACTGTTAGATGTGATATGGATTAATTGTTAGTAAAAAAACCTAATTATAAAAAAAAAAAAAAAACTTTTTATAAAGCATGTTTTTAAATTTTCTGGTGAATCATTGCTATAAAACTATATTAGCACTTTATCAATGTGTATAAAATTTTTAAAGTGATCATGACGTCATTTTTTATGATATACATAATCTAATTTTTTACATTTTTTCATTGTTCATTTTTAATTAAATGTACTTATTTTTATAGCGAAAGAAAATGAACTCGAATATTTTTTTTTGGCAACAATTAAATTATTGGGGAAAGTTGGACTAAACGGGATACCATTCTTGTTTTCTTTTTACTACGAAAAATGTGTTCAAGAAAACCACACATTTTTTTTTTTGTAACTAACACATTTATTGAAGCACACGAAAAACATAGTTTTAACTAATTTTAATGACTATGAAATAGTAAAAAAGATTATTTACCAAACTCTTATACATCCCGTTTTAGCATACCTGGGTCGGACAAAACGGGATAGGGATTACAGTGTTTAATTTTTTGTGTAAAACTAACTAAAAAGCATAATTAACTGGCAAAAACCTGTAAAGCAAAATTTCTGCTTGAAAGAACATTGTCTTCAGTAATCAGAGACTTAAAATAAGAGTTTTTTATGTTATTATTTACAAAATGAGAAAGAAGACCTTTTATTTAGGCCTATAAGAGAACGAAAGTCGCATATAAAGGTGTCGTCCTCTTCGTCGGCATTAGAACACGCTTCGTGAGCCCATTCTTGGCATCCAGAACATTGGATCCAACCTTCACCAGCCTTAGAGTCAATGTACAGTGCATTACAAAATATGCAGGTTTCTCTTCCGTCTGTTTAATTTTCAGACGATGACGACATGCATTCTTGTCTGCTTGCTGAAGGTTTATTAAAATTTTCTATGTTTTGACTTTTAACATCAGGATTAGGCTTTCCTTTGGATTCTTTTATACGCCTACTTTTAAGTTTGGCTGGACCTGGTTGCTCTTTTTCATCCTCTTTTCCATTTTCTTTTCTTACAAACTTCTTTTTTGGAATTTTTAAGAGGGATTTCTTAGCAGCCTTTTCTTCAATTTTCTTGGTTCTTTCTTGTAGTTTAATCGTCCTTTCTTTTTCTTCCATTTCTAACTCACTCCTATATGGAGATGATGTTATTACTACAGTTTTCTTCTTTCTCTTATCAGCCTTTTTTTCTGGATGAGGCCCTTTTACTTGAAGTACAGGCAGAAAAAACTTTGGAGAGATGAAAAATGGTAGCTTAGATAGATAACAAGAGAGTTCTAATTCTTTCTCTCCTGAGGACGTTGCAGGTTGGTCTGGACATAGGCTGTCTCCTGACAAGTTTGTTGGTTGGTCTACTCCTACGATGTCCCTTGAAGAATTTGAAAGTTGCTCTTGGTCATTGCTCATATAAGTCTGGTGCCCAACGCCTGGAGGTTCTTGCTGCAGGTCTGACGTAAGGTGGTCTGTGGGGACAGAGGGTGCAAACAAGCGATCTGTGGAGTCGTCAGGATTGTAAGGACTTATGCCAGTTTTTCTAGACCCTTTAACGGCAGTTTCTGCAACAGCTGCCCGTGAGTACGCTGCGTTGAACAGTTTTGCAACTTCGTAAATTGTGACGCACCTACCTGGATGGTTAAACCGCCACTTTTGAACTTCTTGTTCATAATACGTGCTCAGTGGAGCAATGAAACTGACATACAGGGCCTGAAGGCGATGAGTTGTATGTGGGGGGGGGGGGAGGTTAGGATGGTTACATTATTTTCTCTTGCCAAATTTACAAGTTCCAAACATTTTGTGTGACTGTTGTGTCCATCAAGTAGCAACAACATTGGCTTCTCATGGGCAGGGTTGGAAAATTCTACTAATTTTTTTAACCAAACAATGAAGGTCTCCTTCGTGATCCAGCCGGTCTTGTGATACACTGCAAATGATACTGGAAAAGCATCATCCATGAGTCGTGGGTTTTCCTTCACTCGAGGAAATACAAACATACGAGGGACGAATATATGGCATAAAAAACTTTATCCCGTTTTAGCCAACTCATAAGTGTCTTGCTTTGTCCAACTCGGACACTTTTCAAAACAAACATGGCTGATGCCTAAACGTGAAAGAAAAATTAGATAAACTACACAAGAGAATGTTCGTTAATAAATGCTTAATAAAATTTAATACTCACCGGAATTGCATTCTCATATATGTAGGCAGTATAATCTAGAAAACAACGCATGTAAATGTAGAAAGTGCCAAGAAATCAGAGTAAAAAAGTTCCAAGATCTTCAACCTTCCATCAACTAGTGGTCTCGAGGTGGGACGAACTGAGAATGGTGTATAATGACGGCCGAGAACAAGTTTCTGTCGTCGTCCGCTCGATAGCAGTACTAGACAGGTCCCTAGGCGACGTATCCCGTTTTGTCAGACTATCCCGTTTTATCAAACTCTCCCCTATCTAATATTAAAATGAGTAATGTTAAAGCTATTAGGATGTTATTATTTTAATATTTGAATTAATTAAAAGAAATCTAATGAAAAAATCGAAATCGGGCGTCAAGATATTGCGTTGTCATCGCATTCTGAGTTATTCTAAAAGTTTCAAATGCCTGGTTCTTCGGTAAGTTAGTTAAAAATCGATTGCAAGATTTGTACTGGACAAAAAAAAAAAAAAAAAAAAAAAACAAGAAAGCGTGTTAATAAAAACGTGGTAAAATACAATAAGATTTGTAATATTCTCGTAATGGAATATCATATATTAATCACAATAATCAATAGCATTAAAGGAATTAAATGAAGGAGATATAATTCCTTTAAACTTACTTCTTCAGTAATAAAGTTCACTTTCATATATTCGTTCCCCATCATACTATAGGTATGGGGAATTTAGGTAATCGTGAAAATTTTCGACCTCGGTTTTTTTAAAACATTTTGCACTTTTTCAGGTGTAAGGAATCGAAAATATCAAAATGGGTATGGTGTCCGTCTGTTGGGTGTCTGTTAGTTAGTCCGTTAGTTTGTTAGTATGTTAGTCTGTGTACACGATAACTCAGGAACAAATGATCGCAGAGAAGGCGGACCAGTTTTAAAATATTATTTATGACAATGGTAAGAACTCTATTCGTTTGCAACATTCTAATTAAAAACAACTCGTATGTTATTCGAAATTTACGATTTTCTTAACGTGGGAGAATAGGGCAAAATTTCACTTAAACGTGCATGTAATGAAATACTTTTAGGATAAAGATGTAATAATAGCTCTTAAATATCAGTTTTGATGCCGGAATGAACACCATCAACTATAAACATATAATTTACGAATTTCTTAACATGGCAGAATAGGGCAAAATTTCACATAAACGTCGGTTTTGAGGGATATTTTCATCGTAAAGATGTAAGACTACTTTAAAAATATAATTTAAGATGCTGGCAAAAACCCTGTTGATTTGCAACATTCTATTTTAAAAACTTCGTATGTCATTCGAAATTTACGATTTTCTTAACATGGGAAAATAGGGCAAAATTTCACTTAAATGTACATTAAATGGAATATTTATACGAAAAATTAAAATGCGTCATTTTTCTTGCCGTGATGCGTTATGTCAATTTTGCTTTGATAGTTTTGAACAATAATTAAAATGTGTGGAAAGAGATATGCGATGGGGAACTGCGCAGAGTCCACCGATTCCAACTAGTTTTTAAAAGTATACTCTCCATATGACTTCGCATTAGATAAAAACAGAATTTGTTTCAATTTTTTTTTAAATTGAGTTATATTTATTCAAATGATTTGTTCCAATGCAAATACATTGGTTCCAATGTACTCAGGAATTTTATTTCCGAAATTCGACCGTAAGATCGCAGAACATTGCTTTGGAAAAAAAATAAAAAAATAAATAAAAATAAATAAATATTAGAGATTTTTCCACAAGATATTACTTTTTGTTAAATCTGCCTTAAAAGCGACCATATTATGATATTATGATTAAATTTGCTTAAAATAAACAAATTTCCTCACTTAGAAAATAATAATAAACAGTAAATATTTTTCATTTCATTCTTGAGTTTCAAAATAAGGGTAAGAGAAAAAAAAAATGATAACGTTTGATTATTTCTACATTGAATGTAATTTTATTAAACAAAATATAAGATATATTTAATTTTTAAAGGCAGAATTTCATTTTTTTTTATTATTATAATTTGAGATTATTATTAAATCGACGTTTATATATTCATCAATAAATAAGTTTATAAAAATCGTTGCATGTATCTTATTATATTATAAGAAAAGAATTAGTTACGAAATAATTATATTTGTTAGACAATTATAACCTAAAGGAGCTAAATATTTTTTTTAAAGGAAAAAACCTGAATTACAACAGCGGAAAGTGACTAATCTGGGAATTGAAGCTTGAGCTTTCACATCATGAGCTTTGATATCAGTCTTTATGCAGTCACTCAGTTAGTCCTGTATGCACCCTAAAATCTATCATTTCTTCAAATGGAAATGGAAAATAATTAACGTAGAAAAATAGTTAACTAAATGTCTTCACATACATTGAAATTGTTTTATTTTATAACTTCAAATAAACATTATAACTAAACACACACATTTTAAAGCTTTTAATATGTATTATTAAAAAATTACATGGGAAATCAAACTTTCTTAAGTATTGTTGCAAAATATTAAAGATGCAAAGTTATGTCAATTTTAATGGTTTTGTGGGTTAAGACAGATTGATTATACTAGGATCCTAAGCCTATAGGTGGAATGCTCTGCATGGGGGGGGGACATTCTAAATGGTCCTAGCCGTATTTACGCTAGTTTCGGAGAAAACAACGGAAAACAACGAACGACTAAGTCGACGAGCGCGATCTGGTATTTAACTCGGCACCTCCCGTCTTCCAGCATTTGAAGTCAATTTTATTAGTTTTACTTATCGTTCTACCCTAAAAATACAACTTTTAAAAACTCAACAAAATATTTTTTCTTTAATGTGCGAGTAAAAACAAATGTTTCCTTTACTTTAAGATTTATTAGTAAACTGCAAAGAAAATTTCACTTTTTTAATTGTTTTCATTTTTTAAAAAAATATTTCTTTTCTATTGACTGTTCCATAATAGAAAAGAGTCGATAAAATGTCAGCAATATTTCAAATAAAAACCGAAAGAAGCAATTTCTTTGATTACGTAAGACTGAAATATTTTATTACTCTCTATCACTCTAGATTTTCTTGGGATCAAATAAAACCTTTAATCGAATGCAATGAAAGAACATTCCACAAAAGCTTTACAAAATCAAATTACGCACCATCAATGCTTTTCTTTTCTTTTTTATGAAATTTTGTTTGTTCTTTCGATTTAAAGACAATATTATTCAGTTGAATGTTTCAGAAAATTACTTTTATGTATTTTATATTCTTATATTTTTCGTTTTTGTCAAAGGTTTTCTTTTCAGTTATAAAACACAGCTTTTGAAAGGATTCTAAACATTTAAATTTTCCTTTGAAAAAAAATCTTTTTTCATGAACATATGACATAAATTTTAATAGGATTCGAAAATGGTATGTTTGTTTTTATGTCTGTCTATTTATGTTTTCGAACTATAAGTTTTATGTATGTATTATTACTTTCTTCTCTATTCAGTAGAAGAAAGTATTGGATTCGTGAAAATTTTCGACTTCCATTTTTTGACGGATTTACACGTTTTGAGAGGGCTAGAAAACGACGCTGCTATACAACGATTTCCGTAATTTAAGGGGAGGCTTTATCTCAGATTCTATTGGGTAAAATGAAGCAAAACTTGATATGTGAGAAGGCCATTATGAGATTTTATGCTGATTTTGTTTAAATGCTCATCGGCTAACAGGTGACGCTAATATATAGCGATTACCGAAACTTAATGGAAGGGTATATCTCAGGAACTACAGCACAGAATTGCTTATAAATTTATATGTAGAATTACCTTGATATAAATTAGTGCATATGAGCTTTTGATTTGAACCGCTCAACAGGTGGTGCTGCTATACAGTTACTTTCGCAATTTAAGGGAAGGCTATATTTCAAGTTTTTATTGTGTATCATCAAACAAAATCTGATATGTGAGAAGGCCATTATATGACATTATGCTGATTTAATTTGGATGCTTATCGGCCAATAGGTGACGATGCTACACTGCAAATTTCCTGGATAACGGGAAGGCTATAACTCAGATTCTATGACATATAACTGTACGATCTTGATATATGAGTTTTCTCTAAGACGAAAATTTTTTGCATTTGTTATGTTAGATAATTTTAATAAATAATAGTTTGAATAAACTATTTTTACTTCGCGAATTCGCATAGGAAAATATAGAAAGTAGTCTTGTGGTGGCCCCAACATACTAGTTTTATGTATGTATTACAACCAGAATAAAGACTTTAAATGCTACTGAGCTCTTTAGAAATTTTCATAGTAATATAATTGCAAATAACCAAAAGAGATTTTTTTTAACTCTACTGGGTAATACAATTATTGTATATTCGAATAAATATAATAATTTCGTGTTTTCAAATAATGAGCAAGTTTTAAGTCGTTTGAATTAATTTATTATTCATTTTTATTTTTATTATTATTATTATTCAATGTATATGTGCATTTGTAAGCATAAAACCTACTAACTATCCTATTTCGAAACGAAAAAAGATAGAACAGTGAATCTTTATAATTAAGGCAGGTTTGATGTACAAATGATTTTGCCCAGTTTTAGTAAAAACCAAAAACCGAAAACAGGACATTGAAATCCAGATATGGGACCAAATGCCACTGTCTCATTCTAGTGATTTTTTTTCAAAGTTGCTGTGCAATTCCTGTTCTTTCGTATGTATTAATTAGTTATTATAGAAAAAGTAATAGACGATCTGATTAGTTATGTCAATTATATTCTAGATCTCGGGAACAAGTGTCCAAAAAAGAGTTCGACGGATTTTCTTCAATTTTGTGAAATAAACTAACTTTTATGTAGATGTCTTTACGATAGATATATTGCTTTGTTATTAGAGAAAAAATGGTAAAATTCATGATTCATTAAATCAATATATCTTATGATTTCATTATCTCAAAAAAGAGTTTATAATATGTGGTATGGGGGTAATGACAGCCATGTAATTATTACATAATATGCCATATAACTGTATATGATCTTGATATATGAGTACTGATCTTGATATATGAGTTTTCTCTAAGACGAAAATTTTTTGCATTTGTTATGTTAGATAATTTTAATAAATAATAGTTTGAATAAACTATTTTTACTTCGCGAATTCGCATAGGAAAATATAGAAAGTAGTCTTGTGGTGGCCCCAACATACTAGTTTTATGTATGTATTACAACCAGAATAAAGACTTTAAATGCTACTGAGCTCTTTAGAAATTTTCATAGTAATATAATTGCAAATAACCAAAAGAGATTTTTTTTAACTCTACTGGGTAATACAATTATTGTATATTCGAATAAATATAATAATTTCGTGTTTTCAAATAATGAGCAAGTTTTAAGTCGTTTGAATTAATTTATTATTCATTTTTATTTTTATTATTATTATTATTCAATGTATATGTGCATTTGTAAGCATAAAACCTACTAACTATCCTATTTCGAAACGAAAAAAGATAGAACAGTGAATCTTTATAATTAAGGCAGGTTTGATGTACAAATGATTTTGCCCAGTTTTAGTAAAAACCAAAAACCGAAAACAGGACATTGAAATCCAGATATGGGACCAAATGCCACTGTCTCATTCTAGTGATTTTTTTTCAAAGTTGCTGTGCAATTCCTGTTCTTTCGTATGTATTAATTAGTTATTATAGAAAAAGTAATAGACGATCTGATTAGTTATGTCAATTATATTCTAGATCTCGGGAACAAGTGTCCAAAAAAGAGTTCGACGGATTTTCTTCAATTTTGTGAAATAAACTAACTTTTATGTAGATGTCTTTACGATAGATATATTGCTTTGTTATTAGAGAAAAAATGGTAAAATTCATGATTCATTAAATCAATATATCTTATGATTTCATTATCTCAAAAAAGAGTTTATAATATGTGGTATGGGGGTAATGACAGCCATGTAATTATTACATAATAAGATTTTTTTTTTTTTTTTTTTACATATATGCACTAAACGTTTTAACATATCATCATATTTTTTTTAAATAATGGTTTGGATGCTTATACAATTTGAACACCTTTGTACGATATATATATATATATATATATATGCAAACAAACGATCATTTAACAAAATCCAATTGACTAATAATTGCTCCTATTTTTTTTCAAGATAAAAATTGTACTTGTTTCGTAAATATAGAAGAAAATAAGAACAGACTCCTTTGCTATTACATTATCTCACATTTATTATAGAATGAATTCAAAAATATATGTGTATTGATAAATAAAAAATGGATAATATTAAAATTCTCTGTTTAAACATTAAGTTAAAACGGAGTTTCGTATCTTTAAAAATAAATAAATAAATAAATAAATAATATATATATATATATATATATATATATATATATATGTAAAAATAGCTACCTCCATTTGCTTTTTTATTAAAACTACAAATTATTTCAACATGTACTTATATTCAAAGGAACCCACACTTAAGAAAATAAAGTAAAATAAATAAATAATTGTAATTAAAAAAAAAAAAAAATCTTCTTCTAAAGCTTATATTTACAATTTTTGTGATAAGTACACTTTCATCGGAATCTGAATACACGTAAAATCACTTTAAAGTTAAAATAATGTATTTTCAAGAGAAGGGGGAGGTAAACACCCCTTTAATCCTACAGATAAAAGTCATACGAAAATAACACCTATCCCAATCGATAAGCAATAGCAACTTGTTTTACAGCTTTTAAGTTGTAAGTGTGATTTACGTATTAAAATTCAGATTATCATTTTTAATTTAAAAACCAAACTTAATTTTTACAAAATATATTTAACTGCTGCATGTGAAAAGATAAATACGTAAAATTCCATATCCCAAATGGTTCAAAAATTTAATTAATTAATAATAAGGGGACAAGGGAAGATAAAATTTATCAAAATCGATGCAATAAACAATATCTAAATAGTTATAGAATGTACTGAACTATGTAATAGTTTTGAAACAAAATCATTCTGCAGCACTTCAAACATTATTTAATTTTTTTTCACAAAATTTTAAACTTTAATTTTCTTGGGATCCAAATTTTGAGAATATTTAGTTACTTATAATGCTTCTTGCTACTTTATCTCCCCCATTCCTCTTAAAAGAAGGCATGAATGTTAATCAGTGTATTTGTCACATAACTGGGCATTCATTGAATTAAGAAATTGTTATCGAAATAGTTATAGAATGTACTGAACTATGTAATAGTTTTGAAACAAAATCATTCTGCAGCACTTCAAACATTATTTAAATTTTTTCACAAAATTTTAAACTTTAATTTCTTGGGATCCAAATTTTGAGAATAATTAGTTACTTATAATGCTTCTTGCTAATTTATCTCACCCAATCCTCTTAAAAGAAGGCATGAATGTTAATCAGTGTATTTGTCACATAACTGGGCATTCATTGAATTAAGAAATTATTATCTAAATAGTTATAGAATGTACTGAACTATGTAATAGTTTTGAAACAAAATCATTCTGCAGCACTTCAAACATTATTTAAAGTTTTTCACAAAATTTTAAACTTTAATTTTCTTGGGATCCAAATTTTGAGAATAATTAGTTACTTATAATGCTTCAATTTTCTTGGGATCCAAATTTTGAGAATAATTAGTTACTTATAATGCTTCTTGCTAATTTATCTCACACAATTCTCTTAAAAGAAGGCATGAATGTTAATCAGTGTATTTGTCACATAACTGAGCATTCATTGAATTAAGAAATTATTATCTAAATAGTTATAGAATGTACTGAACTATGTAATAGTTTTGAAACAAAATCATTCTGCAGCACTTCAAACATTACTTAATTTTTTTTCACAAAATTTTAAACTTTAATTTTTTTGGGATCCAAATTTTGAGAATAATTAGTTACTTATAATGCTTTTTGCTAATTTATCTCACCCAATTCTCTTAAAAGAAGCCATGAATGCTAACCAGTGTATTTGTCACATAACTGGGCATTCATTGAATTAAGAAATTGTTATCGAAATAGTTATAAAATGTACTGAACTATGTAATAGTTTTGAAACAAAATCATTCTGCAGCACTTCAAACATTATTTAATTTTTTTTCACAAAATTTTAAACTTTAATTTTCTTGGGATCCAAATTTTGAGAATAATTAGTTACTTATAATGCTTCTCGCTAATGTATCTCACCCAATCCTCTTAAAAAACGCATGAATGTTAATCAGTGTATTTGTCACATAACTGGGCATTCATTGAATTATGAAATCAATATATTTATTATAAATTCTTAAATTCAGTGACATGACAAAAAGTTGTGAAGATTTCAGGTTTTAATTTTTTCTCTTTCTAGTTCAATTTGTAATTGAGATATTAAAATTTAATGCACAGATGAGTTTAGTTACATAAAAAAGTCGCACAGGAAAAAAAAAAGTATAGCTTTAAAATAATTTAGAAGTAACTATGAGCATTTTGAAATTGTGTATTACTTTGAATTATTATTACCATAAAATAAAGCTTTTCATCTCAAAAATTATTTTTTATCATTTAAAATACGCTATATGCATAAAGAATGATAGATTTCATGAGAGTACTTTGTTTGAAAAGCAATAAAATGTAAAATAAAAATAATTCATTTCAATATCCCTTGTCCCTTTAAATTATGTTTGAACTAATTTCTTTTCTTTTATTTTACCCAAATGCGATATTGTTTCAAAACAAATACTTTCTCTATCTTTTTCTGAAATTGAGGTTTAGTTTTATTTATATGTTTTCATGTTCCTTGAATCCTAAACACAAACTTACTAACCTTTTCTTTTGAATGTAATTGATGAAAATTTTTTTCACGTTTTATCATATCTAGGAAAATAGCTCAGGAATATAACTTAATTTCTCATATCTAGAAATTCATTTCTTATAACCAGGAGACAAAGTATTTTTAAAAATTCAACTTTCAATTTTTTTTTTTTTTTTTTTTTTTTTTTTTTTTTTTGTAATTACACATTTTTAGGTCCCATGTAGACGAAAGTCAAATTTGTAGTGTCTGATTTCTGTGTATGTCTGTTATCAGTGTAACTTAATAACAAATAAATACAGGAAATAAATATTTGGCCTTTTTGAATTTCTTATAAATTTGCCACTTGCAATGTTTGATCAAGATCATTAAGTCTTAAACTGTGGTGTGGGTGAATGTTTTCTGAATAATTTGGAATAAACATTTAAATTTAATTACAGTTGAGAGTTCTCTAAAAGAATTGGTATTTTACATTAAAGTACTAATATTAAAGGGAACTGGTAGCCCCTCACACAATAATAAAGCTATTCCTTCGCCTATTTCGAATTGTTTTTAAAGTAGGTACTTTTTTTTCTTACCCTTTAATCTGCAATCTGTTTTTATAGTATTGAAATGTAGGGTAATAGAAAGTCGTGTGAGTACCACACCTGTGCTTCATACTTTCTTCCACAATGATTGTTTTCACGGTGAGTTTTAAATGATTATGTCACTTGACAAATAAAGCGCAGGTATCAACCGAGTATTTCTGAAAAATATACAGTGTACATTATGATTAATAAAATTACTTTTGAAGAAAAAAAAAATATATTCTATCAAATATGTATTGCGATTGCATTTATACTACGCTTTTGCTAAATTAGTTTAGTCCTTAAAAACATTTCAGAAATATAATTAACTAGCAGGCTACGCCCGCTTCGCTGGTCTCCATTTTTAAATGAATCACTAAAGTTAATGAATTCTCAAAATTACATCAATTTTTATCATGCGAAAAAAAAGAGAAAAAAAAATGCGATTGGAAAAAATGTCGCAACGGATCCCCACTGCCCTTGGCAGCGCTGCGCGCGCGCATTTATTCTCAACACTCTTAATGAATCACTATATTATGATTATCGTAAAGGAAAAACATAAATTAAAAAAAAAAAAGTTTTCTCCCATCAGCGGAATATTCGGTTCGGGCCACCACTGCCTGCGGCAGCGCATACAGGCGCGCAAGGCTCGCATGCTCCTTCACCTACCGTCCCCGCTCCTCCTCATTATTTTAGACTTTAAAAAATACTCGCAGTCGTTCTCTCGGGCTTTTAAACCTAATAATACTAATTTCCAACATTTTATCTGAATTTCTTTATTTTTACCCCTGCGCCCGATCCCTTCCCGCCCACAACACTAATTTTCAGCGCTCTAACTCTTATTTATATATTTTTGCCCTTTCAACTCTCCTTCCCGTCTATCCTAATAATTTTACAAATTCGAAAATATACGCAATCGATTTGTAGGTATCAAAAACCTCCATGTACCAATTTCATAACTTTACAAATTCGAAACTATCCGCAATCGATTTCTAAGTATCAAAAACCTCTATGTACCAAATTTTGAACAACCTAACTCTATTTTTGTTTTTTGCGCCCCTCCTAATAACTTTACAAATTCGAAAATATCCGCAATCGATTTGTAGGTATCAAAAACCTTTATATACCAATTTTGAATGGTCTAAATCTATTTTTATTTTTCGCCCCCCCCACACCTTTATGACCCTCCAAATAACTTTACACTTTCAAAAATATCCTCATTTGACTTCCAGGTCTCTGAAACCTATCTGTACCAATTTTGAACGGTCTAACTATATTTCAAATTTTTTACCCCATAGCGCCCCGCTTTCCCGCCCCACCTGGGACGAATTTCTAAAATTAAAGAAATTAGTTTTCATGCATTTATGGAAACTATATTTTAGAGCAAAAATATCTTACACATATATTTTTCTCTGTTTGCATTATAAAGGATTATCTCAAATCACGTTTTGCCCCCTCTCCTTCCCTCTTGGGGACTGAATTTTGAAAATTCAAGAAATCTGTTTTTAGGTATTTGTATTAGCTATATATTAGAGCAAAAATTTCACATATATCTGTTTTTCTGTTTGAGATATATAGGAGTATGTGAAACCACGTTTTGCGCATGTGAAATCACGTTTTGCCCCCTTTCCCCCTTTGGGCACCGAACTTCTAAAATTCCAGAAATTAATTATACAATTAATACTTTTTTTAGGACAATAGTTACATTTTTAAAACAATTAATTTACCTTAAATACTGTCCTTCATTCTCACAATACGCATTTCAGGTGCTCCCGCCCCATCCTCAGGTGATATGTGACACTCATCTGTTGCCTTGTTGTCATTTGGGAACTCCGGCTTCTTCTTTTCACTTCGCTTCATGTCTTAACATTTATTGATTAATCGGTTCCATGTCATGGGAATGTTGGCGTGTTCGCGTTCGTTGACTGCCGTGGGGTTAGTAAGAATTTCTATTGCTTCGCGTTTTAGAGCATAACTATGTTTATTATAGTGGGCGATTTTTTTTAGTATAGATAGTGTTAATATTAATGGGGTTAGCAAGGTGGGTGGAGGCGAGCGCGGTGGATTGACGGTGGTGCTTTAAGTGTGCTTTGTGTTCTTTTTCGCGGTCTTGAATTTTTCGTTTAGTTACACCGATACAGCAGGCGCTAGACTCATTAGTGTAGTTAAAATTGATTTTGTAAATTCCGGATGTGGATTGGTTGTCGATTTTGTCTTTTTCATTTCTGATATGCTGAAAAATGTTACGATTTTGTCTTTTTCATTTCTGATATGCTGAAAAATGTTACGCGATTTTGTCTTTTTCATTTCTGATATGCTGAAAAATGTTACGACGATTTTGTCTTTTTCATTTCTGATATGCTGAAAAATGTTACGTTAAAACAATTAATTTACCTTAAATACTGTCCTTCATTCTCACAATACGCATTTCAGATGCTCCCGCACCCATCCTCAGGTGATATGTGACACTCATCTGTTGAACGGTATAACAAAATCGAGCAGGAGATTCTAATCAAACGGCATAACAAAAAAACTTAAAAACTGGTAAAAAAAAAAAAAAATCTTAAACCATTCCACCCCCACAACCTACTCATAGCTTAATCTTTCCGACAACCAACCCAATATCCATGAAGACTCACTTCTAAAATTAGGCTCCAAATATATTCTAAACGAAGCAAATAACGTAAAAGACACTATCGCACACATTGAAACTGCTATCGAAAGGATGCCCCCGAAACACAACAAAATATCCGAAATATAGCAATAAAATCCATCTCCGAACCTAACAACAAATTCACCAATTCCGCCGATATAAAATGTCTAAAAGGTTTGAAAAATAACCGCGATATAGCCATTCTAAAATCTGATAAAACAAACCTTATCACAATATTAAACCGCGAAAATTATAATGAACTTATGCATGATACGATAAATAAATTAAACGCGGAAAAACTTAAAATCTCACCACTAAATAAACTCAACGAAAAAATAAAAGATCTACTAAAAACCGGACACTGGCCCAACAACACTCCACCATCTAATAATAATTTCGCCCCTATTATCCCCCGATTATTCGCAAAGTATAAAGACCACGAAAATCCTCCCTCATTACGCCCCATAGTTAACAAATCTGAAGGTCCTACATATTTCCTAGAAAAGTATATGAAAAACGTTTATCAAACTCTTCTCCCCCCTCCAATATTTCTATAAACTCTAATGAAATTTTCATACAAAAACTTCGCGACGTAAACATAAACTCCGACGACACAATGATAAGCTTCGACGTTAAAGAACTATACCCCTCCATAGATATTACAGAAATCACAAATATAATCAATGAAAAAATAATAGAAACCTACGGGAATATCAAAATTGGCGAAACCTTAATACGGACTAGTAATTTACTTCTTAATGAATCCTATTTCCAATTTAATAATAATATCTATAGGCAAACAAGGCGTTCCCATGGGGTCGCCTATATCAGGGATTCTAGCAGAGCTAAAAATGAGACATAGAAAATTCGGCCCCAAATGTTATCAAAAATAGTAAAATCTGGACACGTTATGTTGACGACGTTTTTACCATTTTTCCAAAAAATACCGACATTGATAAAATCTTAATTGATCTTAATAACCTCGATAACAATATAAAATTCACAATGGAAAGCGAAGATAATAATACAATAAACTATCTAGACATTAAAATCATAAAAAATCCTAACAATACCATCGATACTACCATTTATAGGAAATCAACGGCTAATACTGAAATTATTAATAAACACTGCAATACCCCACTTCCATATAAATACGCCGCTATTCGTTCACATATAAATCGCGCAATCCTCATCTGTTCCACTAAAACCCTCCTAAATGAAGAACTCAAATATAGTAAAAACATCGCATTCAAAGCAAACTACCCAAAAAATCTTATAAATAAACTATATAAAAAACGCATTAAAACCCTAAATAAAATTAATAACGCCCAAAAAGATAAACCAAAATTCACAACATCCATCCCCTTCTGTAACGGCGCAGGTATAAAAATACAAAACGAAGCCAAAAAACACAATATTAATATCCCGATTAAACCAAACCGTAACATTTTTCAGCATATCAGAAATAAAAAAGACAAAATCGACAACCAATCCACATCCGGAATTTACAAAATCAATTTTAACTACACTAATGAGTCTAGCGCCTGCTATATCGGTGTAACTAAACGAAAAATTCAAGACCGCGAAAAAGAACACAAGGCAGACTTAAAGCATCACCCGTCAATCCACCGCGCTCGCCTCCACCCACCTTGCTAACCCCATTAATATTAACACTATCCATACTAAAAATATCGCCCACTATAATAATCATAGTTATGCTCTAAAACGCGAAGCAATAGAAATTCTTACTAACCCCACGACAGTCAACGAACGCGAACACGCCAACATTCCCAAGACATGGAACCGATTAATTAATAAATGTAAAGACGTGAAGCGATATGAAAAGAAGAAGCCGGAGTTCCCAAATGACAACAAGGCAACAGATGAGTGTCACATATCACCTGAGGATGGGTGCGGGAGCACCTGAAATGCGTATTGTGAGAATGAAGGACAGTATTTAAGGTAAATTAATTGTTTTAAAAATTCCAGAAATCGTTTTTTAGATAATTAAATTAGCTATATTTTAAAGCAAAAATTTTACGGATATCTGTTTTTTTCTTTGAGATATGAAGGTTTTTGTGAAATAACATATTACCCCTACACCCCCTTGGTGGGCGAATTTCGCAAAATCACTTCTTAGGGGGTGCTTACACTATATGTTCTATAATCTGACCCAGTTTCGAGTCAGTGGCTCCAGTAGATTTTGCTGTGCGTTGATGAGTCTGTGAGTGAGTGAGTTTTTATATGTATTGATAAAAAAAAATTATAATCAAACGCCACAAAAAAAAAAAAAAAAAAAAAAAAAAGAAGAAAATTATGAAAGCAATTGTTAAGGTTTAAACAAATAAACAATCTGCACCAGGTAAAATAAATTAGGCACATCGTACTCTCATTTTGCCCTCGTGTCTACTCATTTCTTTTGCACGACAAAGCGTCTTGCCCATTTATATTGGTGCGAAACAATTGTTACGTCTGTTTGCATTTTATGCTGTTTAAAAATGAAGCTTTTTCATTGACTAAAACCTTTTAGTTGTATTTTACTTTTTTTTAAATACCTATAAAATAACTATTCATAATTATTGTGTAGAAGATAAAAAAAGAAAATTACATAGCATTTATATAAATTTCGTCAATCTATGCATTGTTCTGATTTAAATTTAGATTACTTGCAGAAAAATAGTTTATATTCATAAAACATGAAAATAAAAAACGAATTGAATAGAATCTGATCCTGTAATTGTATTAAGTAAAACCTGATAACGCATTTTGGTTTTCCTAAATTGGTTTCTTGTTAAAATAAAAGTTGAAATGTTAAATCTATATTGAAATTTAATTTTTTTAAATGAAAGATTCCAGGTAAATAAAAAAGTTCAAATATTTGCATATTAGTCTAGAATTTTACTATAAAGTGCTGTAATTAAATTAAAGCTGCATATGTCGTTTAAAATTGAAGCATTAAAAGCTTCCGATAAGTGAGAGACTTTTGTAAATATTTGTTTTTCTTCTTTAGTGCAATTTTTAAAATCTTTATTGTCAGTTTGTGGAATTTAACTTGAAAAATGGAAAAATTGGCATTTCTAAAATCAACATTTTGAAAAAATATAGAAATTTCATGAATGGGTGCAGTAAAAGGGAAATGTTAGATTTCACATTTTATACGTCATTATTCTGAATTTTCTTTATTTATGAGAAAACAATAAATGATAGAAAGAAAAAAAATGCCCATTTATTTATTTATTTATTTTTTTCTTTTTAATCAATATTCACATTAAAACGGATTAAAGAAAAGGCAATTAAAAAGTATGGATTAAAAAACATATGAATTTTTATACAATCTGAGTAAGTTTTGAGTTTTGAAAATTAGTTTAACTCATCGTTAAATTGAGAAATTATGATTTGCTAAAAGAATAAAACAAAACATAACGCATCATATATAAAACGAACTGTGATAAATAAATAAAACCATATTATTTAACAAATCAATATCATTTATGCTCTTTGTTATATATATATAAACCCAGTTCATGGCGTCAAGTGTCGCCTTCCGACAGAATCCACAATAAGTCTGGTCCAGAGCTTTCGGTCCAAAGCATCTATTCTCCGACCAGATAATACCTCAATTCCAACTGTGGCAGTCGTTATTTTGATCACGTGACGTCACATTCCGAATTTTGATTTGACGACTGC
This sequence comes from Salticus scenicus, assembly GCA_963930645.1. Lineage (NCBI taxonomy): Eukaryota > Metazoa > Arthropoda > Arachnida > Araneae > Salticidae > Salticus > Salticus scenicus. The sequence continues at coordinate 352,622,845 of OZ005652.1, forward strand.
CGTTGCTTAAGGACGGTCGCTATGGCAGTCGGATCCGAGAATAGATACCCAGGGTTCCTTCCTCCTAAAGACCTCATTCATCGCTTTTTTCATATTATCTATCCAGATTTTTCTTGGTCTTTATAGCTTTTTTTTTTTTTTTTTTTTTTAGTTAAAAGCTATTTTAGGTAACTTTCTTCGTTCATTCTTTTAATGTGACCATATTAAATCAGTTTTTTTTTTTTTTTTTTTTAAGATGCGATCTAAAATGGTTTCCATTAGTTCCAGAATTTCTTAATTTCTTTAAATCTTTCATTTCGTAATCTTTTTCTCCTTGTTATCTTGCATGATTTTCTTAAGGCATCTATTTCCACTTCTACTAATTTAATTTTCTCTGTCTCCATAATTTTTCATTCCTTTGCTCCGTATTGTAATATGTTCTTAAAAATAGAATTATATACACTGATGGAAAAAAAAATCCCAACACCAAGAAAAAATTACTGTACAGTAATGAAATTTCAGCAATACATTTGTCTAGGTAGCATATTTAATTGATTAAAGTTTCAAGAGCACGCAGGTAGAGCCACTGGCGAGAAGAGCCATTTCAAATGTGAAATGTTGGTACATTAGTAACCACTGTAACCGCCAGAATTTTGAATGCAAGCATGCAAACGTGCATGCATTGTGTCGTACAGGTGTCGGATATCAGTTTGTGGGATGGAGTTCCATGCCTGTTGCACTTGGGCGGTCAATGCAGGGACGGTTAATGCTAGTTGTGGATGACGCTGGAGTTGTCGTCCAATGATGTCCCATACGTGCTCGATTGGAGAAAGATCTGGTGATCTAGCAGGCCAAGGCAACATGTCGACACTCTGGAGAGCATGTTGGGTTACAACAGCGGTATGAGGGCGAGTGTTATCCTGTTGGAAAACACCCCCTTGAATGCTGTTCATGAATGGCAGCACAACAGGTTGTATCACTAGACTGACGTACAAATTTGCAGTCAGGGTGCGTGGGATAACCAGGAGAGTGCTCCTGCTGTCACATGAAATTGCTCCACAAACCATAACTTCAGGAGTAGGCCCTTCGTGTCTAGGCCTCAGACAGGTCGCTAGCAGGCGTTCACCTGGCCTCCTTCTAACCAACACACGGCTCCAATGCGACCAAGGCAGAACCGGCTTTCATCAGAAAACACAACAGATCTCCACTCCGTCCTCCAATGAGCTCTAGCTTGACATCACTCACGTCGCAAACGGCAGTGGTTTGGAGTCAATGGAATGCACGCTACAGGGCGTCTGGATCGGAGCTGTCCTTGAAGTAACCGATTTGTAACAGTTCGTTGTGTCACTGTGGTGCCAACTGCAGCTCTGATTTCAGCTGCAGACGCAGTACGATTAGCCACAGCCATACACCGAACACGGCGGTCTTCCCTCCCAGTAGTGCCACGTGGCCACCCGGAACCCTTGTTCTTCAGGCAGTACCTTCCCTTGACCACTGCTGACAACACTCATGCACAGTGGATACATTCATGCCAAGTCTTTCTGCAATATCGCGGAAGGAAAACCCACCTTCTCGTAGCCCTTACAGCGCTTATTTAAAGCAAACCTCATTTGCATGATCATAGTGTCGCTACTAGCGCCACACTTATGCGCGTAACTCCAAATTTGAATCGACGTCATCTTTCAGATGTATAAACACGCCTACCAAATTTCGTTTATCTAGCACAGCTCCTTCCTGGTGTTGGGATTTTTTTTTTCCATCAGTGTATATTATACTTCCTCTTTCTAGAGATCTCCTCACTGCACTAAATAGAACTTAATAGTTTCACAGTCTTTCTTCCTTGACAAATTCTATACATAATTTCTTGTGAGTCTTCGCCTTCTCTATTAATATCTACTCCAAGATACCTATATATAGTTCACAGCTTTCTATTTTCATGTTATAATTTAGATTTAAGTCAGCGACAGTTGCTCCTACGCGTGGGTATTTGGTCTTACTCACGTTCGTGTATAATCCCCTTTTTTCCTATTCTTTCTTAATTTTTATCGTCCTTTTATCTAAGATATTTTATTCTTTGCAATTATGACTTGCACTGACAAAAAAAAAAAAAAAAAAAAAAAAAATTATGTTTGCTGCAGTTTACTGTCAGAAATTTTCTGTAATTCAGAAGAATACGTTCTATCAGCAGGAAAATTACGTTGAGTGAATGTATTTTTCTGAATTACAGAAAATTTCTGGCAGCAAACTGCAGCAAACATAACTTTTTTTTGACAGTGAATTACACTTTGACAGTGAAACATTTGCGAATTACTGAGTAAAAATTGATATTTCATTCACATTAAATCCCACTTCTCTGCAGCTTTCTTTACAAAATTTCGATGCGTCTTCAACATAAATTTTAAACAAGAAAGAAAAATCATGCAGTACGCATTGATTAGTAACACTTTCCAACTGTACGCAATTGTTGTACCGAATAACATTTAATGTTTCTTGCCTACGTTATCACACAACAGACACAGAAGGACTGAAAAATATACAGATAGATTAATTGGTTTTAAAATTACTCTTAGGCATTCTGGAAAGTGTTAAAAAGGCTTAACGCAAAAGAAAATGCAGCCGTTAGACTATAATTACAACTTTTAATCTCTCTGAATATTTTATTGTAGAAAAATCGGAAAGTTAATCATACCATATTCTATACAAAACATTATTTTAAAATATTTTTAATACATGTCAATGTTTTTACGATTTTTACAGTAGAAAGTCTTTTAAATTTAACTTAAAAAAAATTCTGTCCTAAAACGTAATGCATTGGCTTTTTTTTATTGTTGTTGTTGTTGTTGTCCCTGTAAACAAACTAGTTGTACAGGACCAATAATGACATTTTAAATAGGAAGATTCCTTAGGGAGCTCGAGTGTATTATTATTTTTTTAATTCTCAAAATATTTACGGATGCTAGGAGCTGGAGACAAACAGATAGAAAGGTAGACTTTTGGACAGACAGATGCACAGATTGAAATCATATTCCCACTAAAATTATAAGAAAGTGTTAAAACGCTCACGTAAACGAAAGTGCAATTCCAGTAAATTTTTATTAAAGTTCTTGATGTAACTGAACATTTTTGTGTGGCCCTGTAAATCTAATGATAACCATACTATATTACATAGAAAGCACTATTTTGTGCATACGAATAACATATTTCAATTGCATTAAGCTTTCTGGAAAATAAAATTATTAAAATTTGATTTATAAACATAACTTTCATAGAACACAATGCTTTGGAATATTTTCAAGTGCCCCTATACACAAACCAGTTAGAAATGTACTCTATTTTACATAGGAAACATCCGATAGGGAATTGAATAACATATTAAAATTTCATTAATGTTTCTATACAGTAAATTTATTAAAATATGGTATATAGAAACTCCTGTCATAGAGCACAATGCTTTCGAATACTTTTCCCCTGTACACAAACCAGTAGAGGTATTCACTCGATTTTTACTAGGGAACATCCGATAGTGAACTTGAATAAAATACATCGGTTTGAAAAATTCCTTAAATACTTACGGGAATTAGAGCGCAGAAAACAGACAGAGAGACAGACAGACGGACAGAAAAACAATCAGACAGATACACAAATTAAAATCATATTCACCCTTAAAAAAAGTTAGAAAGTGTCAAACTTGAACAACATATATCAGTTTCAAGAAATTCCATAAATATTTACGGGAGATAGAGCTCGGACAGACAGACAGACAGACGGAGAGGCAGATACACAAAACTAAAATCATATTCACATTTAAAAATTGTTAGAAAGTGTTAAAAACGCTTAACGTAATTGAAAGTACAGTTCTAGCAATTTTTTATTAAAAGCTCTTAATGTAACTGGATATTTTTGTGTCACCCTGTAAATCTAATGCTAATCATGCTATATTCTGTGCAACGCATTCTTTTGTGCATATAAATAACATATTTCAATTTCCTAAAACTTCGTGGAAAGTAAAGATATTAAAATTTGATTTATAGAAATATCTCTCATAGAACGCAATGCTTTAGAATACTTTTGAGTATCCGTTTATATAAAAAAGTGATGGTATTTAATCTATTTTATACAGGAAACATCCAATAGTGAACTGGAATAACGTATTTCAATTTCATTAAGATATGTGTACAGTAAAGGTATAAAAATATGATTTATAGACATACCACTCATAGAACACAATGCTTTGAAATAATTTTGTGTATCCCTGTACACAAATAGGTGGTAGTATTTAATCCATTTTATACAAGAAACATCCAATAGTGAACTTGAATAACATATTTTAATTTCATTAAGATTTGCGTACAGTAAGGGAATGAAAATAAGGTTTATACAAAAGCTTCTCATAGAACACAATGCTTTGAAGTACTTTCGGGTATCCCTGTATATAAACCAGTGGTGGTATTTAATCCATTTTATATAGGAAACATCCAATTGTGAACTTGAATTACATATTTCAATTTCATTAAGATTTGTGTAGAGTAAGGGAATGAAAATATGGTTTATACAAATGCCTCTCATAGAACACAGTGCTTTGAAATATTTTCAGGGGTCCCTGTACGCAAACCAGTAGAGGTATAATCTCCATTTTCAATAGAAAACACCTGATAGTGAACTTGAATAACATATTTCAATTTCATTACGATTTGTGTACTGTAAGGGTATGAAAATATGATTTACAGAAATGCTCTCATAAGACACAATTCTTTGAAATATTGTCGGGGGTCCCTGTAGGCAAACCAGTAGAGGTATAAACTCTATTTTCAATAGGGAACATCCGATAGTGAACTGGAATAACATATATCAGTTTCAAGAAATTCCATAAATATTTACGGGAGTTGGAGCGCGGACAGACAGACAGACAAACCGAAGTCATAAACACTTTTCAACCTTATTAGAAAGTGTTAAAAAGTGTTCGGAAGATACGTAACATCCCTGTCCATAAAACCTTTTGACAGTCTTTGACCGATTTTAAACTTTGTTTTTGATTGTCTGTAAACCTATTAAATTACTCTAATGATATTTATGTTTACGTTTATTTCATTCAGTACATTTTATAATTTTACGATTGGAACACTATCATATATCACTGTAAAAAATATGTCCTATCTGCTGCCAGATATTCTCTTTAATTGGAGAAAATACGTTCTGACAACGTAATTTTTTTCGTAAAATACGCGTATTTTCTCAAATTACAAAGAATTTCTAGTAGCAAATAGGACATATTTTTTACAGTGATGAAAAATGAATCTGATTTCCTTCCGCCATTTCTTTTTCAACAATTTGATTAAGATAAAAAATATTATTCATACATGGCCTTCCTGCTCTAAAACCACTTTGTTCTTTATGTTTTCTTTTTTTAATTTTTCATCCAATAAAATCCTTTAAAGTACGTCCATAGAGTCTACTAAACGTTACAGTTACGGTTATTCCACGGTATTTTTCACATTTTAGTCGGTCTCATTTCTTATAGATTTATGCTATGGAGTTAATAAATTAATATAAGAAAATAAATAAATATAATAAATTAATGAATGTATATGACTATTTCCTATTTGTAATATTAATTTATTTATTTACATAGAAAATATGCATATTTATTTGTTATCTATTTTATTTTTATTTATTTATTTTAAAGAATTTTTTTTTTTTTAACTTGCTAAAGTAAAAATGTTTCTTTTTAGGTGTTTTCTTGGAATTAATCTGAATCGAAGATCAAAATAAATCTGGAAGGGAAAACAAAGAATTTTTAATTTTTATATATTTATATATTTTATGTGAATAAATATTTTAATTTCATTTGCCTGCTTCAGGGTTAAACCAGATGAGAATTATAGTTTTTTCCTGCCTCTTCATGAAATGTCATATTATAAGGCCCTCTTTACAAAATTCATATCCATAAAATTGTCCTCTTCACAGAATTTAAATTTATAAAATTCGTTCATCACAAAATTAGAATTTTTTTTTTTTTTGCTTCATTTCATAAAAATACATCAAATCAAATGACAATTTTTAATCAAAATACTCTCCATTACTTTTTACAACCTTTTTCGGGTAATAAATGTATACCACGGCGATAGAACTCTCGTCTTTGGAGGAAATAAAATGATCCGCGCCTGCACGAACTTTTGCAATGGCCTAATATATATATATAGTTAGTTTACAGTATGAATAATTATAATAATATTAATAATAATAAATGCTCTCCTATGACATCATTATCGTATAGTTTCGACAACATTTAATCTTAAGTGGTCCATGTTAGAGAAATATATACATAGATGATAGTTTTTAATTAATTGTTAACTTATTATGATATTAACATAAGCATGCTTTTTTGGTATTATACATTGTACATTTTATTTTGTCTTATTAAAAATGCGCTTATGATTAAAAGAAATTTAAAAATGTCATAAATAAGTAATGTATTTTTGCTACTATTTTATGATTGATTGATGATGAAAAGAGACAATTTTTTGGAAAAAAAAAAAATTATATGTTTTAAGTTATTATTCTTTTTGATATTTATAGAGACATTAAATCTTACTTTTTATTTTTTATTAGCGTTATAATTTTTAAAGAGCAATAACGTCAGAGAATATTTCTATTTATAGAAAAGAAAAAAAAAAGTAATTTCAAAGAAATTCCGAATCTTTGTTTATTTTTCATTTCGTATTACATATTTGTTCTAATTTATCGAAAAATATTTTTGTCTAAAATGATTTTGTAAAAAAGGAAAGTAATTTATAAAAATTCTCAATGTTTTAGAAAATGTTTAATATATATATATATATATATATATATATGTATATAGCACTATCTTAAGTACTTCCTGTCTTTTATCAAAATGACAAAAAGATTTGCAGGAATGTAAAACAAATGAATAACACATCTTCAACTTATGCTACGTAAAATCCTAATAGAGTATAGATTATTTTCTTGGAGGTAAAGTTTTATTAAAGGAAATATATATTTAAATTTTCCATTTTACCTTCTGACAGCCGCTGTTGAATTTATCTACCCACTAAGCTGTTGATTTCACATGTTTTAACAATTTAACCTCATTTGTTATCAGTCAGAGTGAAATATTGCAAGCAAATTTTAATTAACTTTCTATCATCTGATTCATCTAAAATTGGGCATACATGTATAATTCATATACAATACATATTTACATGTTCAAGCAGTAATGAACTTAAAGGGGCCTCTGTTCCTTCTTACACCATTAGTGTAACTTCGTTTGTAGTCTGTCTGGGTCAGACCTTAAAAGTGAGTTTTAATTCACTTCCTATCATAGAGTTGAACTGAAACTATGCATACATGTATAACTCTAATGACAATCCATGTTAAAATATTAATGAACTTAAGAGAGGAGGACTGGGAGTCCAGGATGCCAACTCTAGTAAAAATTTAGTTTCGAATTTTAAACCACCCGTTTCATTAAACTTTTCATGCATGTATAATTTTCATGACAATCGTATTTTAGCTGTAACGCAAGTCAGTCCAAAAATACTATTTAAAGTTTGTAGTATGTTTTGAAATAAAAGCATGTTTACTAAGATTTATTTTATTTTACTTTTTTTTATTTTATGTGCCATTATTAAAACGCCCAAATTAAAAACGTATAACGATTTTTTTTCTCATGGATGTAAACCATATTAATGTTTATTTTTTAATCTCAAAGGGAAAGATATATATATAATAGTCCATCTGGGGAAAAAAAAATGAAAGCAGTGTTACATTTTAACCTTTTTCAAGGCGGTGTGTGAGCTAAGAACACTGACTGACCTAACTTTAAGTACAAGGTGATTATAATTAAAGTTACGATTTCACAACGCTGTAATTTTAAAACTACCCATCAGAGCGATTTGATATTTTACCAGAGCAATCGTGAGGCAATGAAATTTTGTTTGTAAAAAAAAGGGGGGGGGGGAGTAGTTCCAAAATGTGCCATTAATTATCCGTAATGTATTTGTTTCATTAAGATCCTCTTTTTCTCTTTTCACTAACACTGTTCCCGCTATAAAAAGTATTCTTGTCTATTTGCTAAAACAATTATAGTAAACCCTTGAAGTGTATTGTTTCCTGCTATTCCATTGTGTTGCTAACAACATTCTTGTGTTTAATGAGTCCATTTAGGCGTTACCCCTGACATTACCCTGACAGCGCCTACCATAGGAACATGTTGAAACTACTTTTTTCTTTACATTTATTGATTAATCGGTTCCATGTCATGGGAATGTTGGCGTGTTCGCGTTCGTTGACTGCCGTGGGGTTAGTAAGAATTTCTATTGCTTCGCGTTTTAGAGCATAACTATGTTTATTATAGTGGGCGATTTTTTTTAGTATAGATAGTGTTAATATTAATGGGGTTAGCGAGGTGGGTGGAGGCGAGCGCGGTGGATTGACGGTGGTGCTTTAAGTGTGCTTTGTGTTCTTTTTCGCGGTCTTGAATTTTTCGTTTAGTTACACCGATATAGCAGGCGCTAGACTCATTAGTGTAGTTAAAATTGATTTTGTAAATTCCGGATGTGGATTGGTTGTCGATTTTGTCTTTTTCATTTCTGATATGCTGAAAAATGTTACGATTTTGTCTTTTTCATTTCTGATATGCTGAAAAATGTTACGCGATTTTGTCTTTTTCATTTCTGATATGCTGAAAAATGTTACGACGATTTTGTCTTTTTCATTTCTGATATGCTGAAAAATGTTACGTTAAAACAATTAATTTACCTTAAATACTGTCCTTCATTCTCACAATACGCATTTCAGATGCTCCCGCACCCATCCTCAGGTGATATGTGACACTCATCTGTTGAACGGTATAACAAAATCGAGCAGGAGATTCTAATTAAACGGCATAACCAAAAAACTTAAAAACTGGTAAAAAAAAAAAAAATCTTAAACCATTCCACCCCCACAACCTACTCATACCTTAATCTTTCCGACAACCAACCCAATATCCATGAAGACTCACTTCTAAAATTAGGCTCCAAATATATTCTAAACGAAGCAAATAACGTAAAAGACACTATCGCACACATTGAAACTGCTATCGAAAGGATGCCCCCGAAACACAACAAAATATCCGAAATATAGCAATAAAATCCATCTCCGAACCTAACAACAAATTCACCAATTCCGCCGATATAAAATGTCTAAAAGGTTTGAAAAATAACCGCGATATAGCCATTCTAAAATCTGATAAAACAAACCTTATCACAATATTAAACCGCGAAAATTATAATGAACTTATGCATGATACGATAAATAAATTAAACGCGGAAAAACTTAAAATCTCACCACTAAATAAACTCAACGAAAAAATAAAAGATCTACTAAAAACCGGACACTGGCCCAACAACACTCCACCATCTAATAATAATTTCGCCCCTATTATCCCCCGATTATTCGCAAAGTATAAAGACCACGAAAATCCTCCCTCATTACGCCCCATAGTTAACAAATCTGAAGGTCCTACATATTTCCTAGAAAAGTATATGAAAAACGCTTATCAAACTCTTCTCCCCCCTCCAATATTTCTATAAACTCTAATGAAATTTTCATACAAAAACTTCGCGACGTAAACATAAACTCCGACGACACAATGATAAGCTTCGACGTTAAAGAACTATACCCCTCCATAGATATTACAGAAATCACAAATATAATCAATGAAAAAATAATAGAAACCTACGGGAATATCAAAATTGGCGAAACCTTAATACGGACTAGTAATTTACTTCTTAATGAATCCTATTTCCAATTTAATAATAATATCTATAGGCAAACAAGGCGTTCCCATGGGGTCGCCTATATCAGGGATTCTAGCAGAGCTAAAAATGAGACATAGAAAATTCGGCCCCAAATGTTATCAAAAATAGTAAAATCTGGACACGTTATGTTGACGACGTTTTTACCATTTTTCCAAAAAATACCGACATTGATAAAATCTTAATTGATCTTAATAACCTCGATAACAATATAAAATTCACAATGGAAAGCGAAGATAATAATACAATAAACTATCTAGACATTAAAATCATAAAAAATCCTAACAATACCATCGATACTACCATTTATAGGAAATCAACGGCTAATACTGAAATTATTAATAAACACTGCAATACCCCACTTCCATATAAATACGCCGCTATTCGTTCACATATAAATCGCGCAATCCTCATCTGTTCCACTAAAACCCTCCTAAATGAAGAACTCAAATATAGTAAAAACATCGCATTCAAAGCAAACTACCCAAAAAATCTTATAAATAAACTATATAAAAAACGCATTAAAACCCTAAATAAAATTAATAACGCCCAAAAAGATAAACCAAAATTCACAACATCCATCCCCTTCTGTAACGGCGCAGGTATAAAAATACAAAACGAAGCCAAAAAACACAATATTAATATCCCGATTAAACCAAACCGTAACATTTTTCAGCATATCAGAAATAAAAAAGACAAAATCGACAACCAATCCACATCCGGAATTTACAAAATCAATTTTAACTACACTAATGAGTCTAGCGCCTGCTATATCGGTGTAACTAAACGAAAAATTCAAGACCGCGAAAAAGAACACAAGGCAGACTTAAAGCATCACCGTCAATCCACCGCGCTCGCCTCCACCCACCTTGCTAACCCCATTAATATTAACACTATCCATACTAAAAATATCGCCCACTATAATAATCATAGTTATGCTCTAAAACGCGAAGCAATAGAAATTCTTACTAACCCCACGACAGTCAACGAACGCGAACACGCCAACATTCCCAAGACATGGAACCGATTAATTAATAAATGTAAAGACGTGAAGCGATATGAAAAGAAGAAGCCGGAGTTCCCAAATGACAACAAGGCAACAGATGAGTGTCACATATCACCTGAGGATGGGTGCGGGAGCACCTGAAATGCGTATTGTGAGAATGAAGGACAGTATTTAAGGTAAATTAATTGTTTTAAAAATTCCAGAAATCGTTTTTTAGATAATTAAATTAGCTATATTTTAAAGCAAAAATTTTACGGATATCTGTTTTTTTCTTTGAGATATGAAGGTTTTTGTGAAATAACATATTACCCCTACACCCCCTTGGGGGGCGAATTTCGCAAAATCACTTCTTAGGGGGTGCTTACACTATATGTTCTATAATCTGACCCAGTTTCGAGTCAGTGGCTCCAGTAGATTTTGCTGTGCGTTGATGAGTCTGTGAGTGAGTGAGTTTTTATATGTATTGATAAAAAAAAATTATAATCAAACGCCACAAAAAAAAAAAAAAAAAAAAAAAAAAAAAAAAGAAGAAAATTATGAAAGCAATTGTTAAGGTTTAAACAAATAAACAATCTGCACCAGGTAAAATAAATTAGGCACATCGTACTCTCATTTTGCCCTCGTGTCTACTCATTTCTTTTGCACGACAAAGCGTCTTGCTCATTTATATTGGTGCGAAACAATTGTTACGTCTGTTTGCATTTTATGCTGTTTAAAAATGAAGCTTTTTCATTGACTAAAACCTTTTAGTTGTATTTTACTTTTTTTTAAATACCTATAAAATAACTATTCACAATTATTGTGTAGAAGATAAAACAAGAAAATTACATAGCATTTATATAAATTTCGTCAATCTATGCATTGTTCTGATTTAAATTTAGATTACTTGCAGAAAAATAGTTTATATTCATAAAACATGAAAATAAAAAACGAATTGAATAGAATCTGATCCTGTAATTGTATTAAGTAAAACCTGATAACGCATTTTGGTTTTCCTAAATTGGTTTCTTGTTAAAATAAAAGTTGAAATGTTAAATCTATATTGAAATTTAATTTTTTTAAATGAAAGATTCCAGGTAAATAAAAAAGTTCAAATATTTGCATATAAGTCTAGAATTTTACTATAAAGTGCTGTAATTAAATTAAAGCTGCATATGTCGTTTAAAATTGAAGCATTAAAAGCTTCCGATAAGTGAGAGACTTTTGTAAATATTTGTTTTTCTTCTTTAGTGAAATTTTTAAAATCTTTATTGTCAGTTTGTGAAATTTAACTTGAAAAATGGAAAAATTGGCATTTCTAAAATCAATATTTTGAAAAAATATAGAAATTTCATGAAAGGGTGCAGTAAAAGGGAAATGTTAGGTTTCACATTTTATACGTCATTATTCTAAATCTTCTTTATTTATGAGAAAACAATAAATGATAGAAAGAAAAAAAATGCCCATTTATTTATTTATTTATTTTTTTCTTTTTAATCAATATTCACATTAAAACGGATTAAAGAAAAGGCAATTAAAAAGTATGGATTAAAAAACATATGAATTTTTATACAATCTGAGTAAGTTTTGAGTTTTGAAAATTAGTTTAACTCATCGTTAAATTGAGAAATTATGATTTGCTAAAAGAATAAAACAAAACATAACGCATCATATATAAAACGAACTGTGATAAATAAATAAAACCATATTATTTAACAAATCAATATCATTTATGCTCTTTGTTATATATATATAAACCCAGTTCATGGCGTCAAGTGTCGCCTTCCGACAGAATCCACAATAAGTCTGGTCCAGAGCTTTCGGTCCAAAGCATCTATTCTCCGACCAGATAATACCTCAATTCCAACTGTGGCAGTCGTTATTTTGATCACGTGACGTCACATTCCGAATTTTGATTTGACGACTGCCGTTGCTTAAGGACGGTCGCTATGGCAGTCGGATCGGAGAATAGATACCCAGGGTTCCTTCCTCCTAAAGACCTCATTCATCGCTTTTTTCATATTATCTATCCAGATTTTTTCTTGGTCTTTATAGCTTTTTTTTTTTTTTAGTTAAAAACTATTTTAGGTAACCTTTCTTCGTTCATTCTTTTAATATGACCATATTAAATCAGTTTTTTTTTTTTTTTTTTTTTGAAGATGCGATCTAAAATGGTTTCCATTAGTTCCAGAATTTCTTAATTTCTTTAAATCTTTCATTTCGTAATCTTTTTCTCCTTGTTATCTTGCATGATTTTCTTAAGGCATCTATTTCCACTTCTACTAATTTAATTTTCTCTGTCTCCATAATTTTTCATTCCTTTGCTCCGTATTGTAATATGTTCTTAAAAATAGAATTATATACACTGATGGAAAAAAAAAATCCCAACACCAAGAAAAAATTACTGTACAGTAATGAAATTTCAGCAATACATTTGTCTAGGTAGCATATTTAATTGATTAAAGTTTCAAGAGCACGCAGGTAGAGCCACTGGCGAGAAGAGCCATTTCAAATGTGAAATGTTGGTACATTAGTAACCAGTGTAACCGCCAGAATTTTGTATGCAAGCATGCAAACGTGCATGCATTGTGTCGTACAGGTGTCGGATATCAGTTTGTGGGATGGAGTTCCATGCCTGTTGCACTTGGGCGGTCAATGCAGGGACGGTTAATGCTAGTTGTGGATGACGCTGGAGTTGTCGTCCAATGATGTCCCATACGTGCTCGATTGGAGAAAGATCTGGTGATCTAGCAGGCCAAGGCAACATGTCGACACTCTGGAGAGCATGTTGGGTTACAACAGCGGTATGAGGGCGAGTGTTATCCTGTTGGAAAACACCCCCTTGAATGCTGTTCATGAATGGCAGCACAACAGGTTGTATCACTAGACTGACGTACAAATTTGCAGTCAGGGTGCGTGGGATAACCAGGAGAGTGCTCCTGCTGTCACATGAAATTGCTCCACAAACCATAACTTCAGGAGTAGGCCCTGTGTGTCTAGGCCTCAGACAGGTCGCTAGCAGGCGTTCACCTGGCCTCCTTCTAACCATCACACGGCTACCACTGCGACCAAGGCAGAACCGGCTTTCATCAGAAAACACAACAGATCTCCACTCCGTCCTCCAATGAGTTCTAGCTTGACATCACTCACGTCGCAAACGGCAGTGGTTTGGAGTCAATGGAATGCACGCTACAGGGCGTCTGGATCGGAGCTGTCCTTGAAGTAACCGATTTGTAACAGTTCGTTGTGTCACTGTGGTGCCAACTGCAGCTCTGATTTCAGCTGCAGACGCAGTACGATTAGCCACAGCCATACACCGAACACGGCGGTCTTCCCTCCCAGTAGTGCCACGTGGCCACCCGGAACCCTTGTTCTTCAGGCAGTACCTTCCCTTGACCACTGCTGACAACACTCATGCACAGTGGATACATTCATGCCAAGTCTTTCTGCAATATCGCGGAAAGAAAACCCACCTTCTCGTAGCCCTACTACACGACCTCGTTCAAACTCAGTGAGCTATTGATAATGGCTTCTTCGTCTTCTTAGAGGCATCCTTGACTAACATTAACCCACTACGTCAAATCTCAACTGTAAATAACGATCACCAACCTTACAGCGCTTATTTAAAGCAAACCTCATTTGCATGATCATAGTGTCGCTACTAGCGCCACACTTATGCGCGTAACTCCAAATTTGAATCGACGTCATCTTTCAGATGTATAAACACGCCTACCAAATTTCGTTTATCTAGCACAGCTCCTTCCTGGTGTTGGGATTTTTTTTTTCCATCAGTGTATATTATACTTCCTCTTTCTAGAGATCTCCTCACTGCACTAAATAGAACTTAATAGTTTCACAGTCTTTCTTCCTTGACAAATTCTATACATAATTTCTTGTGAGTCTTCGCCTTCTCTATTAATATCTACTCCAAGATACCTATATATAGTTCACAGCTTTCTATTTTCATGTTATAATTTAGATTTAAGTCAGCGACAGTTGCTCCTACGCGTGGGTATTTGGTCTTACTCACGTTCGTGTATAATCCCCTTTTTTCCTATTCTTTCTTAATTTTTATCGTCCTTTTATCTAAGATATTTTATTCTTTGCAATTATGACTTGCACTGACAAAAAAAAAAAAAAAAAAAAAAAAATTATGTTTGCTGCAGTTTACTGTCAGAAATTTTCTGTAATTCAGAAGAATACGTTCTATCAGCAGGAAAATTACGTTGAGTGAATGTATTTTTCTGAATTACAGAAAATTTCTGGCAGCAAACTGCAGCAAACATAACTTTTTTTTGACAGTGAATTACACTTTGACAGTGAAACATTTGCGAATTACTGAGTAAAAATTGATATTTCATTCACATTAAATCCCACTTCTCTGCAGCTTTCTTTACAAAATTTCGATGCGTCTTCAACATAAATTTTAAACAAGAAAGAAAAATCATGCAGTACGCATTGATTAGTAACACTTTCCAACTGTACGCAATTGTTGTACCGAATAACATTTAATGTTTCTTGCCTACGTTATCACACAACAGACACAGAAGGACTGAAAAATATACAGATAGATTAATTGGTTTTAAAATTACTCTTAGGCATTCTGGAAAGTGTTAAAAAGGCTTAACGCAAAAGAAAATGCAGCCGTTAGACTATAATTACAACTTTTAATCTCTCTGAATATTTTATTGTAGAAAAATCGGAAAGTTAATCATACCATATTCTATACAAAACATTATTTTAAAATATTTTTAATACATGTCAATGTTTTTACGATTTTTACAGTAGAAAGTCTTTTAAATTTAACTTAAAAAAAATTCTGTCCTAAAACGTAATGCATTGGCTTTTTTTTATTGTTGTTGTTGTTGTTGTCCCTGTAAACAAACTAGTTGTACAGGACCAATAATGACATTTTAAATAGGAAGATTCCTTAGGGAGCTCGAGTGTATTATTATTTTTTTAATTCTCAAAATATTTACGGATGCTAGGAGCTGGAGACAAACAGATAGAAAGGTAGACTTTTGGACAGACAGATGCACAGATTGAAATCATATTCCCACTAAAATTATAAGAAAGTGTTAAAACGCTCACGTAAACGAAAGTGCAATTCCAGTAAATTTTTATTAAAGTTCTTGATGTAACTGAACATTTTTGTGTGGCCCTGTAAATCTAATGATAACCATACTATATTACATAGAAAGCACTATTTTGTGCATACGAATAACATATTTCAATTGCATTAAGCTTTCTGGAAAATAAAATTATTAAAATTTGATTTATAAACATAACTTTCATAGAACACAATGCTTTGGAATATTTTCAAGTGCCCCTATACACAAACCAGTTAGAAATGTACTCTATTTTACATAGGAAACATCCGATAGGGAATTGAATAACATATTAAAATTTCATTAATGTTTCTATACAGTAAATTTATTAAAATATGGTATATAGAAACTCCTGTCATAGAGCACAATGCTTTCGAATACTTTTCCCCTGTACACAAACCAGTAGAGGTATTCACTCGATTTTTACTAGGGAACATCCGATAGTGAACTTGAATAAAATACATCGGTTTGAAAAATTCCTTAAATACTTACGGGAATTAGAGCGCAGAAAACAGACAGAGAGACAGACAGACGGACAGAAAAACAATCAGACAGATACACAAATTAAAATCATATTCACCCTTAAAAAAAGTTAGAAAGTGTCAAACTTGAACAACATATATCAGTTTCAAGAAATTCCATAAATATTTACGGGAGATAGAGCTCGGACAGACAGACAGACAGACGGAGAGGCAGATACACAAAACTAAAATCATATTCACATTTAAAAATTGTTAGAAAGTGTTAAAAACGCTTAACGTAATTGAAAGTACAGTTCTAGCAATTTTTTATTAAAAGCTCTTAATGTAACTGGATATTTTTGTGTCACCCTGTAAATCTAATGCTAATCATGCTATATTCTGTGCAACGCATTCTTTTGTGCATATAAATAACATATTTCAATTTCCTAAAACTTCGTGGAAAGTAAAGATATTAAAATTTGATTTATAGAAATATCTCTCATAGAACGCAATGCTTTAGAATACTTTTGAGTATCCGTTTATATAAAAAAGTGATGGTATTTAATCTATTTTATACAGGAAACATCCAATAGTGAACTGGAATAACGTATTTCAATTTCATTAAGATATGTGTACAGTAAAGGTATAAAAATATGATTTATAGACATACCACTCATAGAACACAATGCTTTGAAATAATTTTGTGTATCCCTGTACACAAATAGGTGGTAGTATTTAATCCATTTTATACAAGAAACATCCAATAGTGAACTTGAATAACATATTTTAATTTCATTAAGATTTGCGTACAGTAAGGGAATGAAAATAAGGTTTATACAAAAGCTTCTCATAGAACACAATGCTTCGAAGTACTTTCGGGTATCCCTGTATATAAACCAGTGGTGGTATTTAATCCATTTTATATAGGAAACATCCAATTGTGAACTTGAATTACATATTTCAATTTCATTAAGATTTGTGTAGAGTAAGGGAATGAAAATATGGTTTATACAAATGCCTCTCATAGAACACAGTGCTTTGAAATATTTTCAGGGGTCCCTGTATGCAAACCAGTAGAGGTATAATCTCCATTTTCAATAGAAAACACCTGATAGTGAACTTGAATAACATATTTCAATTTCATTACGATTTGTGTACTGTAAGGGTATGAAAATATGATTTACAGAAATGCTCTCATAAGACACAATTCTTTGAAATATTGTCGGGGGTCCTTGTAGGCAAACCAGTAGAGGTATAAACTCTATTTTCAATAGGGAACATCCGATAGTGAACTGGAATAACATATATCAGTTTCAAGAAATTCCATAAATATTTACGGGAGTTGGAGCGCGGACAGACAGACAGACAAACCGAAGTCATAAACACTTTTCAACCTTATTAGAAAGTGTTAAAAAGTGTTCGGAAGATACGTAACATCCCTGTCCATGAAACCTTTTGACAGTCTTTGACCGATTTTAAACTTTGTTTTTGATTGTCTGTAAACCTATTAAATTACTCTAATGATATTTAGGTTTACGTTTATTTCATTCAGTACATTTTATAATTTTACGATTGGAACACTATCATATATCACTGTAAAAAATATGTCCTATCTGCTGCCAGATATTCTCTTTAATTGGAGAAAATACGTTCTGACAACGTAATTTTTTTCGTAAAATACGCGTATTTTCTCAAATTACAAAGAATTTCTAGTAGCAAATAGGACATATTTTTTACAGTGATGAAAAATGAATCTGATTTCCTTCCGCCATTTCTTTTTCAACAATTTGATTAAGATAAAAAATATTATTCATACATGGCCTTCCTGCTCTAAAACCACTTTGTTCTTTATGTTTTCTTTTTTTAATTTTTCATCCAATAAAATCCTTTAAAGTACGTCCATAGAGTCTACTAAACGTTACAGTTACGGTTATTCCACGGTATTTTTCACATTTTAGTCGGTCTCATTTCTTATAGATTTATGCTATGGAGTTAATAAATTAATATAAGAAAATAAATAAATATAATAAATTAATGAATGTATATGACCATTTCCTATTTGTAATATTAATTTATTTATTTACATAGAAAATATGCATATTTATTTGTTATCTATTTTATTTTTATTTATTTATTTTAAAGAATTTTTTTTTTTTTTAACTTGCTAAAGTAAAAATATTTCTTGTTAGGTGTTTTCTTGGAATTAATCTGAATCGAAGATCAAAATAAATCTGGAAGGGAAAACAAAGAATTTTTAATTTTTATATATTTATATATTTTATGTGAATAAATATTTTAATTTCATTTGCCTGCTTCAGGGTTAAACCAGATGAGAATTATAGTTTTTTCCTGCCTCTTCATGAAATGTCATATTATAAGGCCCTCTTTACAAAATTCATATCCATAAAATTGTCCTCTTCACAGAATTTAAATTTATAAAATTCGTTCATCACAAAATTAGAATTTTTTTTTTTTGCTTCATTTCATAAAAATACATCAAATCAAATGACAATTTTTAATCAAAATACTCTCCATTACTTTTTACAACCTTTGCCCATTTTTCGGGTAATAAATGTATACCACGGCGATAGAACTCTCGTCTTTGGAGGAAATAAAATGATCCGCGCCTGCACGAACTTTTGCAATGGCCTAATATATATATATAGTTAGTTTACAGTATGAATAATTATAATAATATTAATAATAATAAATGCTCTCCTATGACATCATTATCGTATAGTTTCGACAACATTTAATCTTAAGTGGTCCATGTTAGAGAAATATATACATAGATGATAGTTTTTAATTAATTGTTAACTTATTATGATATTAACATAAGCATGCTTTTTTGGTATTATACATTGTACATTTTATTTTGTCTTATTAAAAATGCGCTTATGATTAAAAGAAATTTAAAAATGTCATAAATAAGTAATGTATTTTTGCTACTATTTTATGATTGATTGATGATGAAAAGAGACAATTTTTTGGAAAAAAAAAAAATTATATGTTTTAAGTTATTATTCTTTTTGATATTTATAGAGACATTAAATCTTACTTTTTATTTTTTATTAGCGTTATAATTTTTAAAGAGCAATAACGTCAGAGAATATTTCTATTTATAGAAAAGAAAAAAAAAAGTAATTTCAAAGAAATTCCGAATCTTTGTTTATTTTTCATTTCGTATTACATATTTGTTCTAATTTATCGAAAAATATTTTTGTCTAAAATGATTTTGTAAAAAAGGAAAGTAATTTATAAAAATTCTCAATGTTTTAGAAAATGTTTAATATATATATATATATATATATATATATGTATATAGCACTATCTTAAGTACTTCCTGTCTTTTATCAAAATGACAAAAAGATTTGCAGGAATGTAAAACAAATGAATAACACATCTTCAACTTATGCTACGTAAAATCCTAATAGAGTATAGATTATTTTCTTGGAGGTAAAGTTTTATTAAAGGAAATATATATTTAAATTTTCCATTTTACCTTCTGACAGCCGCTGTTGAATTTATCTACCCACTAAGCTGTTGATTTCACATGTTTTAACAATTTAACCTCATTTGTTATCAGTCAGAGTGAAATATTGCAAGCAAATTTTAATTAACTTTCTATCATCTGATTCATCTAAAATTGGGCATACATGTATAATTCATATACAATACATATTTACATGTTCAAGCAGTAATGAACTTAAAGGGGCCTCTGTTCCTTCTTACACCATTAGTGTAACTTCGTTTGTAGTCTGTCTGGGTCAGACCTTAAAAGTGAGTTTTAATTCACTTCTATCATAGAGTTGAACTGAAACTATGCATACATGTATAACTCTAATGACAATCCATGTTAAAATATTAATGAACTTAAGAGAGGAGGACTGGGAGTCCAGGATGCCAACTCTAGTAAAAATTTAGTTTCGAATTTTAAACCACCCGTTTCATTAAACTTTTCAGGCATGTATAATTTTCATGACAATCGTATTTTAGCTGTAACGCAAGTCAGTCCAAAAATACTATTTAAAGTTTGTAGTATGTTTTGAAATAAAAGCATGTTTACTAAGATTTATTTTATTTTACTTTTTTTTATTTTATGTGCCATTATTAAAACGCCCAAATTAAAAACGTATAACGATTTTTTTTCTCATGGATGTAAACCATATTAATGTTTATTTTTTAATCTCAAAGGGAAAGATATATATATAATAGTCCATCTGGGGAAAAAAAAATGAAAGCAGTGTTACATTTTAACCTTTTTCAAGGCGGTGTGTGAGCTAAGAACACTGACTGACCTAACTTTAAGTACAAGGTGATTATAATTAAAGTTACGATTTCACAACGCTGTAATTTTAAAACTACCCATCAGAGCGATTTGATATTTTACCAGAGCAATCGTGAGGCAATGAAATTTTGTTTGTAAAAAAAAAGGGGGGGGGGAGTAGTTCCAAAATGTGCCATTAATTATCCGTAATGTATTTGTTTCATTAAGATCCTCTTTTTCTCTTTTCACTATCACTGTTCCCGCTATAAAAAGTATTCTTGTCTATTTGCTAAAACAATTATAGTAAACCCTTGAAGTGTATTGTTTCCTGCTATTCCATTGTGTTGCTAACAACATTCTTGTGTTTAATGAGTCCATTTAGGCGTTACCCCTGACATTACCCTGACAGCGCCTACCATAGGAACATGTTGAAACTACTTTTTTCTTTACATTTATTGATTAATCGGTTCCATGTCATGGGAATGTTGGCGTGTTCGCGTTCGTTGACTGCCGTGGGGTTAGTAAGAATTTCTATTGCTTCGCGTTTTAGAGCATAACTATGTTTATTATAGTGGGCGATTTTTTTTAGTATAGATAGTGTTAATATTAATGGGGTTAGCGAGGTGGGTGGAGGCGAGCGCGGTGGATTGACGGTGGTGCTTTAAGTGTGCTTTGTGTTCTTTTTCGCGGTCTTGAATTTTTCGTTTAGTTACACCGATATAGCAGGCGCTAGACTCATTAGTGTAGTTAAAATTGATTTTGTAAATTCCGGATGTGGATTGGTTGTCGATTTTGTCTTTTTCATTTCTGATATGCTGAAAAATGTTACGATTTTGTCTTTTTCATTTCTGATATGCTGAAAAATGTTACGCGATTTTGTCTTTTTCATTTCTGATATGCTGAAAAATGTTACGACGATTTTGTCTTTTTCATTTCTGATATGCTGAAAAATGTTACGTTAAAACAATTAATTTACCTTAAATACTGTCCTTCATTCTCACAATACGCATTTCAGATGCTCCCGCACCCATCCTCAGGTGATATGTGACACTCATCTGTTGAACGGTATAACAAAATCGAGCAGGAGATTCTAATCAAACGGCATAACAAAAAAACTTAAAAACTGGTAAAAAAAAAAAAAAAAATCTTAAACCATTCCACCCCCACAACCTACTCATACCTTAATCTTTCCGACAACCAACCCAATATCCATGAAGACTCACTTCTAAAATTAGGCTCCAAATATATTCTAAACGAAGCAAATAACGTAAAAGACACTATCGCACACATTGAAACTGCTATCGAAAGGATGCCCCCGAAACACAACAAAATATCCGAAATATAGCAATAAAATCCATCTCCGAACCTAACAACAAATTCACCAATTCCGCCGATATAAAATGTCTAAAAGGTTTGAAAAATAACCGCGATATAGCCATTCTAAAATCTGATAAAACAAACCTTATCACAATATTAAACCGCGAAAATTATAATGAACTTATGCATGATACGATAAATAAATTAAACGCGGAAAAACTTAAAATCTCACCACTAAATAAACTCAACGAAAAAATAAAAGATCTACTAAAAACCGGACACTGGCCCAACAACACTCCACCATCTAATAATAATTTCGCCCCTATTATCCCCCGATTATTCGCAAAGTATAAAGACCACGAAAATCCTCCCTCATTACGCCCCATAGTTAACAAATCTGAAGGTCCTACATATTTCCTAGAAAAGTATATGAAAAACGCTTATCAAACTCTTCTCCCCCCTCCAATATTTCTATAAACTCTAATGAAATTTTCATACAAAAACTTCGCGACGTAAACATAAACTCCGACGACACAATGATAAGCTTCGACGTTAAAGAACTATACCCCTCCATAGATATTACAGAAATCACAAATATAATCAATGAAAAAATAATAGAAACCTACGGGAATATCAAAATTGGCGAAACCTTAATACGGACTAGTAATTTACTTCTTAATGAATCCTATTTCCAATTTAATAATAATATCTATAGGCAAACAAGGCGTTCCCATGGGGTCGCCTATATCAGGGATTCTAGCAGAGCTAAAAATGAGACATAGAAAATTCGGCCCCAAATGTTATCAAAAATAGTAAAATCTGGACACGTTATGTTGACGACGTTTTTACCATTTTTCCAAAAAATACCGACATTGATAAAATCTTAATTGATCTTAATAACCTCGATAACAATATAAAATTCACAATGGAAAGCGAAGATAATAATACAATAAACTATCTAGACATTAAAATCATAAAAAATCCTAACAATACCATCGATACTACCATTTATAGGAAATCAACGGCTAATACTGAAATTATTAATAAACACTGCAATACCCCACTTCCATATAAATACGCCGCTATTCGTTCACATATAAATCGCGCAATCCTCATCTGTTCCACTAAAACCCTCCTAAATGAAGAACTCAAATATAGTAAAAACATCGCATTCAAAGCAAACTACCCAAAAAATCTTATAAATAAACTATATAAAAAACGCATTAAAACCCTAAATAAAATTAATAACGCCCAAAAAGATAAACCAAAATTCACAACATCCATCCCCTTCTGTAACGGCGCAGGTATAAAAATACAAAACGAAGCCAAAAAACACAATATTAATATCCCGATTAAACCAAACCGTAACATTTTTCAGCATATCAGAAATAAAAAAGACAAAATCGACAACCAATCCACATCCGGAATTTACAAAATCAATTTTAACTACACTAATGAGTCTAGCGCCTGCTATATTGGTGTAACTAAACGAAAAATTCAAGACCGCGAAAAAGAACACAAGGCAGACTTAAAGCATCACCGTCAATCCACCGTGCTCGCCTCCACCCACCTTGCTAACCCCATTAATATTAACACTATCCATACTAAAAATATCGTCCACTATAATAATCATAGTTATGCTCTAAAACTCGAAGCAATAGAAATTCTTACTAACCCCACGACAGTCAACGAACGCGAACACGCCAACATTCCCAAGACATGGAACCGATTAATTAATAAATGTAAAGACGTGAAGCGATATGAAAAGAAGAAGCTGGAGTTCCCAAATGACAACAAGGCAACAGATGAGTGTCACATATCACCTGAGGATGGGTGCGGGAGCACCTGAAATGCGTATTGTGAGAATGAAGGACAGTATTTAAGGTAAATTAATTGTTTTAAAAATTCCAGAAATCGTTTTTTAGATAATTAAATTAGCTATATTTTAAAGCAACTAGTTGGCATAGGTGGACTCTGCTCAGTTCCCCATCATATTTATGTTCTCAGAAATTTCTAGTGCGAGACATATTACTAGTGGATCTGCTGATCAGGAGCCTCAACGTCCTATTTGCATCAGACATTATTCAATAGGTCATTTTTATTTATTCCTTAT
Organism: Salticus scenicus; assembly: GCA_963930645.1. Lineage (NCBI taxonomy): Eukaryota > Metazoa > Arthropoda > Arachnida > Araneae > Salticidae > Salticus > Salticus scenicus. The sequence goes on from OZ005652.1 coordinate 352,646,893, forward strand.
TATATAATAGTATATATTGATTCTATCAACTTGTTACCAAAATCAAATACATTCCTGAGGGGGGCGGCAGCCCCCCTCAACCCCCCGTTGTATCTCTTTGTATACCTATTTGTATATGATATAAAGTGTTACGAAATTGTAAATAATTGCATTTATTTTTGTATAAATTCTTTCAAAGAGGTTTAGTAAGTTGATAAAATGCTAATTTTGTGCCTTTATAGTCGTTTTAGCGTTAAAATAGCCAAATTTTCCTTTAAAAACGCATTAAAAAGCTCCTATAAGGGAAGAAATAAATTTGGCGCCAAATTTGGCGACTATTTCCCTCCTTGGCGATTTTTTTGGCGATCTTGGCGAGAAAGTCTTTATTAGGGATATACCAAATATGGAAGCTCTAATCTCATTCGCTGATGTAATACGAGAATTTTCCAGAACAGTCTGTTTTCGATAGAAAAGTATAAAAGGAGCATTATTTTCGCCAAGGCGGTCAGTTTCAGATCTATATCAGTTTCGTCAAATGCTTGCTCAATGGGCTCATGAATATGTGTACCAAATTGCAAGTCAATAGCGTTATTTTGGGGGCCGCTATCGCGGTACATACAAATTCTTCCCATAGGCCATAATGGTAAAGAAAACTTTGGCGTGTCCCTGTACACGAACTTACAAATGGAATGCACACCGAAAACTATACAGCTAATTTCGTGGGCATCATGAACATGCGTACAAAATTTCAAGTCAATAGCGTGTTTTTTGCGGCCGCTATCGCATGACAGACAGACAGACAGACGGAATCCAAAATCCTTTTGAGTCTCAACAGCGGGCCTTCATTCACATTTCGGCAAAAATTGCAAGACAATAGCGTGATTTTTGTGGCCGCTATCGCGGTAAATACAAATTCCTCCCATAGACCGTAATGATAAGAAAAACTTTGGCGTGTCCCTGTACACAAATTACAAATGGAATACACACCCAAAACTATACAGCAGATTTCGCTGGGCACATGAACACGTGTACCAAATTGCAAGTCAATAGCGTGATTTTTGTGGCCTCTATCGTGGTACATATAAATTTCTCCCATAGGCCGTAATGATAAGAAAAACTTTGACGTGTCCCTGTATACGAACTACAAATGAAATACATACCAAAAACTATACAGCTGATTTCGTGGGGCTCATGAATATGTGTACCAAATTTCAAGTAAATAGCGCTTTTTTGGCAGCCGCTATCGCGCGACAGACAGACAGACAGACACAGCCCAAAACCGTTTTGAGTCTCAACAGAGGGCCTCCACTGACGTTTCGGCAATAATGTTAAATAAAATCAATTTGACCAAAGCTTCATACAGTGACAGAATGAAATCCCCGCCTAATAGGCTATCCACCGTTCATTTCGATATATTTATCTTATTCTAATCTATTAATTTATTTTATCAGGGTCAATTTCGTTGTTTAGTTTTCATGCTACTATTTCCAATGCAATAATCCTCAAATTCATATTTATATGAAAAATTTACAATTTCGCTATGTTGATAAAATCGTAAATTACGAATAATTTACGAAATTTTCCTATTAGAATATTTGTATTCAATCATGTTCAAAAAAATATGATAAACGTAATTTTGAAGTTGTCTAACGTATTTAGGATCCTCAAAATGGAAGTTTATGCTCAATTTTGCTTTATTCTGACATGTTAAATAAATCGTAAATTCCAAATAACTTACGAATTTTTTAAATTGGAAAAATCATAGTCTATGATATCCATGCCAGTATCCTAAATTTTATTTCGAAAGTGGTTTGACATCGTTACGATGAAAATATCCCTCAAGATTGACGTTTATGTGAAATTTTGCTCTTATTCAGCCATGTTAAGAAATTCGTAAATTTCCAATAACTTACGAAATCTTTATATTGGAAAATTCATAGTCATTAATATTCATGCCAGTGTCCTAAATAATGTTTCAAAAGTAGTCTGACATCTTTACGATGAAAATATCTCTCAAAATTGACGTTTATGTGAAATTTTCCCCTATACTGCCATGTTAAGAAATTCGTAAATTTCCAGTAACTTGCGAAATTTTCAAAGTAGCATATTTATTGTTACTGATGTTCATTCCGGCATCCAAACTGATATTTTAAAACTGGTCTGATATTTTTACAATAAAAAGTTTTCATTTAATGCACGTTTAAGTGATTTTTTGTCCTATTCTCCCATGTTAAGAAAATCGTAAATTTCGAATAACTTACAAAGTTTTTAAAATCGAATGTTGCAAATGAATAGGGTTTTTGCCAGTGTCGAAAGTAATATTTTAAAACTGATCTGACCTCTCTGCGACAATTAGTTCTTGAGATATCGTGTACACAGACTAACAAACTAACGGACTGACCCACTAACAGACTAACACACTAACAGACTAACAGACTAACAGACTAACAGACACCCTACAGACAGACACCATAGAAATTTTGTCATTTTCGGATTCCTCACACCTGAAAACGTGTAGAAAAGTCAAAAAACCGAGGTCGAAATTTTTCACGATTACCTAAGTTCCCCATACCTATAGTATGATGGGGAACTAAAAATTTTACGGATATCTGTTTTTTTCTTTGAGATATGAAGGTTTTTGTGAAATAACATATTACCCCTACACCCCCTTGGGGGGCGAATTTCGCAAAATCACTTCTTAGGGGGTGCTTACACTATATGTTCTATAATCTGACCCAGTTTCGAGTCAGTGGCTCCAGTAGATTTTGCTGTGCGTTGATGAGTCTGTGAGTGAGTGAGTGGAAGTACTCTTTTATATGTATAGATAAAAAAAAAATTATAATCAAACTCCACAAAAAAAAAAAAAAAGAAAAAAAAAAAGAAGAAAATTATGAAAGCAATTGTTAAGGTTTAAACAAATAAACAATCTGCACCAGGCAAAATAAATTAGGCACATCGTACTCTCATTTTGCCCTCGTGTCTACTCATTTCTTTTGCACGACAAAGCGTCTTGCTCATTTATATTGGTGCGAAACAATTGTTACGTCTGTTTGCATTTTATGCTGTTTAAAAATGAAGCTTTTTCATTGACTAAAACCATTTAGTTGTATTTTACTTTTTTTTTAAATACCTATAAAATAACTATTCATAATTATTGTGTAGAAGATAAAACAAGAAAATTACATAGCATTTATATAAATTTCGTCAATCTATGCATTGTTCTGATTTAAATTTAGATTACTTGCAGAAAAATAGTTTATATTCATAAAACATGAAAATAAAAAACGAATTGAATAGAATCTGATCCTGTAATTGTATTAAGTAAAACCTGATAACGCATTTTGGTTTTCCTAAATTGGTTTCTTGTTAAAATAAAAGTTGAAATGTTAAATCTATATTGAAATTTAATTTTTTTAAATGAAAGATTCCAGGTAAATAAAAAAGTTCAAATATTTGCATATAAGTAAGTCTAGAATTTTGCTATAAAGTGCTGTAATTAAATTAAAGCTGCATATGTCGTTTAAAATTGAAGCATTAAAAGCTTCCGATAAGTGAGAGACTTTTGTAAATATTTGTTTTTCTTCTTTAGTGCAATTTTTAAAATCTTTATTGTCAGTTTGTGGAATTTAACTTGAAAAATGGAAAAATTGGAATTTCTAAAATCAACATTTTGAAAAAATATAGAAATTTCATGAAAGGGTGCAGTAAAAAGGAAATGTTAGATTTCACATTTTATACGTCATTATTCTGAATCTTCTTTATTTATGAGAAAACAATAAATGATAGAAAGAAAAAAATGCCCATTTATTTATTTATTTTTTTTTTTTTCTTTTTAATCAATATTCACATTAAAACGGATTAAAGAAAAGGCAATTAAAAAGTATGGATTAAAAAACATATGAATTTTTATACAATCTGAGTAAGTTTTGAGTTTTGAAAATTAGTTTAACTCATCGTTAAATTGAGAAAATATGATTTGCTAAAAGAATAAAACAAAACATAACGCATCATATATAAAACGAACTGTGATAAATAAATAAAACCATATTATTTAACAAATCAGTATCATTTATGCTCTTTGTTATATATATATAAACCCAGTTCATGGCGTCAAGTGTCGCCTTCCGACAGAATCCACAATAAGTCTGGTCCAGAGCTTTCGGTCCAAAGCATCTATTCTCCAACCAGATAATACCTCAATTCCAACTGTGGCAGTCGTTATTTTGATCACTTGACGTCACATTCCGAATTTTGATTTGACGACTGCCGTTGTTTAAGGACGGTCGCTATGGCAGTCGGATTGGAGAATAGATACCCAGGGTTCCTTAATCCTAAAGACCCCATTCATCGCTTTTTTCATATTATCCATCCAGATTTTTCTTGGTCTTTATAGCTTCTATCTTTTTTTTTTTTTTTTTTTTTTTTTTTTTTATAGTTAAAAGCTATTTTAGGTAACCTTTCTTCGTTCATTCTTTTAATATGACCATATTAAATTAGTTTTTTTTTTTTTTTTTTTTTTTTTTTTGAAGATGCGATCTAAAATGGTTTCCATTAGTTCCAGAATTTCTTAATTTCTTTAAATCTTTCATTTCGTAATCTTTTTCTCCTTGTTATCCTGCATGATTTTCTTATGGCATCTATTTCCACTTCTTCTAATTTAATTTTCTCTGTCTCCATAATTTTCCATTCCTTTGCTCCGTATTGTAATATGTTCTTAAAAATAGAATTATATACACTGATGGAAAAAAAAATCCCAACACCAAGAAAAAATTATTGTACAGTAATGAAATTTCAGCAATACATTTGTCTAGGTAGCATATTTAATTGATTAAAGTTTCAAGAGCACGCAGGTAGAGCCACTGGCGAGAAGAGCCATTTCAAATGTGAAATGTTGGTACATTAGTAACCAGTGTAACCGCCAGAATTTTGAATGCAAGCATGCAAACGTGCATGCATTGTGTCGTACAGGTGTCGGATATCAGTTTGTGGGATGGAGTTCCATGCCTGTTGCACTTGGGCGGTCAATGCAGGGACGGTTAATGCTAGTTGTGGATGATGCTGGAGTTGTCGTCCAATGATGTCCCATACGTGCTCGATTGGAGAAAGATCTGGTGATCTAGCAGGCCAAGGCAACATGTCGACACTCTGGAGAGCATGTTGGGTTACAACAGCGGTATGAGGGCGAGTGTTATCCTGTTGGAAAACACCCCCTTGAATGCTGTTCATGAATGGCAGCACAACAGGTTGTATCACTAGACTGACGTACAAATTTGCAGTCAGGGTGCGTGGGATAACCATGAGAGTGCTCCTGCTGTCACACGAAATTGCTCCACAAACCATAACTTCAGGAGTAGGCCCTGTGTGTCTAGGCCTCAGACAGGTCGCTAGCAGGCGTTCACCTGGCCTCCTTCTAACCAACACACGGCTACCACTGCGACCAAGGCAGAACCGGCTTTCATCAGAAAACACAACAGATCTCCACTCCGTCCTCCAATGAGCTCTAGCTTGACACCACTCACGTCGCAAACGGCAGTGGTTTGGAGTCAATGGAATGCACGCTACAGGGCGTCTGGATCGGAGCTGTCCTTGAAGTAACCGATTTGTAACAGTTCGTTGTGTCACTGTGGTGCCAACTGCAGCTCTGATTTCAGCTGCAGACGCAGTACGATTAGCCACAGCCATACACCGAACACGACGGTCTTCCCTCCCAGTAGTGCCACGTGGCCACCCGGAACCCTTGTTCTTCAGGCAGTATTTTCCCTTGATTACTGCTGACAACACTCATGCACAGTGGATACATTCATGCCAAGTCTTTCTGCAATATCGCGGAAAGAAAACCCACCTTCTCGTAGCCCTACTACACGACCTCGTTCAAACTCAGTGAGCTGTTGATAATGGCTTCTTCGTCTTCTTAGAGGCATCCTTGACTAACATTAACCCACTACGTCAAATCTCAACTGTAAATAACGATCACGAACCTTACAGCGCTTATTTAAAGCAAACCTCATTTGCATGTTCATAGTGTCGCTACTAGCGCCACACTTATGCGCGTAGCTCCAAATTTGAATCGACGTCATCTTTCAGATGTATAAACACGCCTACCAAATTTCGTTTATCTAGCACAGCTCCTTCCTGGTGTTAGGATTTTTTTTTCCATCAGTGTATATTATACTTCCTCTTTCCAGAGATCTCCAAACTGCACTAAATAGAATTTAATAGTTTCACAGTCTTTCTTCCTTGACAAATTCTATACATAATTTCTTGTGAGTCTTCGCCTTCTCTATTAATATCTACTCCAAGATACCTATATATAGTTCACAGCTTTCTATTTTCATGTTATAATTTAGATTTAAGTCAGCGACAGTTGCTCCTACGCGTAGGTATTTGGTCTTACTCACGTTCGTGTATAATCCCCTTTTTCCTATTCTTTCTTAATTTTTATCGTCCTTTTATCTAAGATATTTTATTCTTTGCAATTATGACTTGCACTGACAAAAAAAAAAAAAAAATCATGTTTGCTGCAGTTTACTGTCAGAAATTTTCTGTAATTCAGAAGAATACGTTCTATCAGCAGGAAAATTACGTTGAGTGAATGTATTTTTCTGAATTACAGAAAATTTCTGGCAGCAAACTGCAGCAAACATCACTTTTTTTTGACAGTGAATTACTTTTTGACAGTGAAACATTTGCGAATTACTGAGTAAAAATTGATATTTCATTCACATTAAATCCCACTTCTCTGCAGCTTTCTTTACAAAATTTCGATGCGTCCTCAACATAAATTTTAAACAAGAAAGAAAAATCATGCAGTACGCATTGATTAGTAACACTTTCCAACTGTACGCAATTGTTGTACCGAATAACATTTAATGTTTTTTGCCTACGTTATCACACAACAGACACAGAAGGGCTGAAAAATATACAGATTAATTGGTTTTAAAATTACTCTTAGGCATTCTGGAAAGTGTTAAAAAGGCTTAACGCAAAAGAAAATGCAGCCGTTAGACTATAATTACACTTTTAATCTCTCTGAATATTTTATTGTAGAAAAATCGGAAAGTTAATCATACCATATTCTATATAAAACATTATTTTAAAATATTATTAATACATGTCAATGTTTTTACGATTTTTACAGTAGAAAGTCTTTTAAATTTAACTTAAAAAAAATTCTGTCCTAAAACGTAATGCATTGGCTTTTTTTTATTGCTGTTGTTGTTGTTGTCCCTGTAAACAAACTAGTTGTACAGGACCAATAATGACATTTTAAGTAGGAAGATTCCTTAGGAAGCTCGAGTGTATTATTATTTTTTTCATTCTCAAAATATTTACGGATGCTAGGAGCTGGAGACAAACAGATAGAAAGGTAGACTTTTGGACAGACAGATGCACAGATTGAAATCATATTCCCACTAAAATTATAAGAAAGTGTTAAAACGCTCACGTAAACGAAAGTGCAATTCCAGTAAATTTTTATTAAAGTTCTTGATGTAACTGAACATTTTTGTGTGGCCCTGTAAATCTAATGATAACCATACTATATTACATAGAAGGCACTATTTTGTGCATACGAATAACATATTTCAATTGCATTAAGCTTTCTGGAAAATAAAATTATTAAAATTTGGTTTATAAACATAACTTTCATAGAACACAATGCTTTGGAATATTTTCAAGTGCCCCTATACACAAACCATTTAGAAATGTACTCTATTTTACATAGGAAACATCCGATAGGGAATTGAATAACATATTAAAATTTCATTAATGTTTCTATACAGTAAATATATTAAAATATGGTATATAGAAACTCCTGTCATAGAGCACAATGCTTTCGAATACTTTTCCCCTGTACACAAACCAGTAGAGGTATTCACTCGATTTTTACTAGGGAACATCCGATAGTGAACTTGAATAAAATACATCGGTTTGAAAAATTCCTTAAATACTTACGGGAATTAGAGCGCAGAAAACAGACAGAGAGACAGACAGACGGACAGAAAAACAATCAGACAGATACACAAATTAAAATCATATTCACCCTTAAAAAAAGTTAGAAAGTGTCAAACTTGAACAACATATATCAGTTTCAAGAAATTCCATAAATATTTACGGGAGATAGAGCTCGGACAGACAGACAGACAGACGGAGAGGCAGATACACAAAACTAAAATCATATTCACATTTAAAAATTGTTAGAAAGTGTTAAAAACGCTTAACGTAATTGAAAGTACAGTTCTAGCAATTTTTTATTAATAGCTCTTAATGTAACTGGATATTTTTGTGTCACCCTGTAAATCTAATGCTAATCATGCTATATTCTGTGCAACGCATTTTTTTGTGCATATAAATAACATATTTCAATTTCCTAAAACTTCGTGGAAAGTAAAGATATTAAAATTTGATTTATAGAAATATCTCTCATAGAACGCAATGCTTTAGAATACTTTTGAGTATCCGTTTATATAAAAAAGTGATGGTATTTAATCAATTTTATACAGGAAACATCCAATAGTGAACTGGAATAACGTATTTCAATTTCATTAAGATATGTGTACAGTAAAGGTATAAAAATATGATTTATAGACATACCACTCATAGAACACAATGCTTTGAAATAATTTTGTGTATCCCTGTACACAAATAGGTGGTAGTATTTAATCCATTTTACACAAGAAACATCCAATAGTGAACTTGAATAACATATTTTAATTTCATTAAGATTTGCGCACAGTAAGGGGATGAAAATAAGGTTTATACAAAAGCTTCTCATAGAACACAATGCTTTGAAGTACTTTCGGGTATCCCTGTATATAAACCAGTGGTGGTATTTAATCCATTTTATATAGGAAACATCCAATTGTGAACTTGAATTACATATTTCAATTTCATTAAGATTTGTGTAGAGTAAGGGAATGAAAATATGGTTTATACAAATGCCTCTCATAGAACACAATGCTTTGAAATATTTTCAGAGGTCCCTGTACGCAAACCAGTAGAGGTATAATCTCCATTTTCAATAGAAAACACCTGATAGTGAACTTGAATAACATATTTCAATTTCATTACGATTTGTGTACAGTAAGGGTATGAAAATATGATTTACAGAAATGCCTCTCATAAGACACAATTATTTGAAATATTGTCGGGGGTCCCTATAGGCAAACCAGTAGAGGTATAAACTCTATTTTCAATAGGGAACATCCGATAATGAACTTGAATAACATATATCAGTTTCAAGAAATTCCGTAAATATTTACGGGAGTTGGAGCGCAGACAGACAGACAGACAAACCGAAGTCATAAACACTTTTCAACCTTATTAGAAAGTGTTAAAAAGTGTTCGGAAGATACGTAACATCCCTGTCCATAAAACCTTTTGACAGTCTTTGACCGATTTTAAACTTTGTTTTTGATTGTCTGTAAACCTATTAAATTACTCTAATGATATTTAGGTTTACGTTTATTTCATTCAGTACATTTTATAATTTTACGATTGGAACACTATCATATATCGCTGTAAAAAATATGCCCTATCTGCTGCCAGATATTCTCTTTAATTGGAGAAAATACGTTCTGACAACGTAATTTTTTTCGTAAAATACGCGTATTTTCTCAAATTACAAAGAATTTCTAGTAGCAAATAGGACATATTTTTTACAGTGATGAAAAATGAATCTGATTTCCTTCCGCCATTTCTTTTTCAACAATTTGATTAAGATAAAAAATGTTATTCATACATGGCCTTCCTGCTCTAAAACCACTTCGTTCTTTATGTTTTCTTTTTTTAATTTTTCATCCAATAAAATCCTTTAAAGTACGTCCATAGAGTCTACTAAACGTTACAGTTACGGTTATTCCACGGTATTTTTCACATTTTAGTCGGTCTCATTTCTTATAGATTTATGCTATGGAGTTAATAAATTAATATAAGAAAATAAATAAATATAATAAATTAATGAATGTATATGATTATTTCCTATTTGTAATATTAATTTATTTATTTACATAGAAAATATGCATATTTATTTATCTATTTTATTTTTAATTATTTATTTTAAAGAAATTTTTTTTTAACTTGCTAAAGTAAAAATGTTTCTTTTTAGGTGTTTTCTTGGAATTAATCTGAATCGAAGATCAAAATAAATCTGGAAGGGAAAACAAAGAATTTTTAATTTTTATATATTTATATATTTTATGTGAATAAATATTTTAATTTCATTTGCCTGCTTCAGGGTTAAACCAGATGAGAATTATAGTTTTTTCCTGCCTCTTCATGAAATGTCATATTATAAGACTTCATTTCATAAAAATACATCAAATCAAATGACAATTTTTAATCAAAATACTCTCCATTACTTTTTACAACCTTTGCCCATTTTTCGGGTAATAAATGTATACCACGGCGATAGAACTCTCGTCTTTGGAGGAAATAAAATGATCCGCGCCTGTACCAACTTTTGCAATGGCCTAATATATATATAGTTAGTTTACAGTATGAATAATAATAATAATATTAATAATAATAAATGCTCTCCTATGACATCATTATCGTATAGTTTCGACAACATTTAATCTTAAGTGGTCCATGTTAGAGAAATATATACATAGATGATAGTTTTTAATTAATTGTTAACTTATTATGATATTAACATAAACATGCTTTTTTGGTATTATACATTGTACATTTTATTTTGTTTTATTAAAAATGCGCTTATGATTAAAAGAAATTTAAAAATGTCATAAATAAGTAATGTATTTTTGCTACTATTTTATGATTGATTGATGATGAAAAGAGACAATTTTTTGGAAAAAGAATAATATTATATGTTTTAAGTTATTATTCTTTTTGATATTTATAGAGATATTAAATCTTACTTTTTATTTTTTATTAGCGTTATAATTTTTAAAGAGCAATAACGTCAGAGAATAATTCTATTTATAGAAAAGAAAAAAAAAAAAGTAATTTCAAAGAAATTCCGAATCTCTGTTTATTTTTCATTTCGTATTACATTTTTGTTCTAATTTATCGAAAAATATTGTTGTCTAAAATGATATTGTAAAAAAGGAAAGTAATTTATAAAAATTCTCAATGTTTTAGAAAATGTTTAATATATATATATATATATATATATATGTATATAGCACTATCTTAAGTACTTCCTGTCTTTTATCAAAATGACAAAAAGATTTGCAGGAATGTAAAACAAATGAATAACACATCTTCAACTTATGCTACGTAAAATCCTAATAGAGTATAGATTATTTTCTTGGAGGTAAAGTTTTATTAAAGGAAATATATATTTAAATTTTCCATTTTACCTTCTGACAGCCGCTGTTGAATTTATCTACCCACTAAGCTGTTGATTTCACATGTTTTTATTTAACCTCATTTGTTATCAGTCAGAGTGAAATATTGCAAGCAAATTTTAATTAACTTTCTATCATCTGATTCATCTAAAATTGGGCATACATGTATAATTCATATACAATACATATTTACATGTTCAAGCAGTAATGAACTTAAAGGGGCCTCTGTTCCTTCTTACACCATTAGTGTAACTTCGTTTGTAGTCTGTCTGGGTCAGACCTTACAAGTGAATTTTAATTCACTTCCTATGATAGAGTTGAACTGAAACTATGCATACATGTATAACTCTAATGACAATCCATGTTAAAATATTAATGAACTTAAGAGAGGAGGACTGGGAGTCCAGGATGCCAACTCTAGTAAAAATTTAGTTTCGAATTTTAAACCACCCGTTTCATTAAACTTTTCATGCATGTATAATTTTCATGGCAATCGTATTTTAGCTGTAACGCAACTAAAATAAATGAGTCAGTCCAAAAATACTGTTTAAAGTTTGTAGTATGTTTTGAAATAAAAGCATGTTTACTAAGATTTATTTTATTTTACTTTTTTTATTTCATGTGCCATTATTAAAACGCCCAAATTAAAAACATATAACGATTTTTTTTCTTATGGATGTAAACCATATTAATGTTTATTTTTTAAACTCAAAGGGAAAGATATATATATATATATAATAGTCCATCTGGGGAAAAAAAAATGAAAGCAGTGTTACATTTTAACCTTTTTCAAGGCGGTGTGTGAGCTAAGAACACTGACTGACCTAACTTTAAGTACAAGGTGATTATAATTAAAGTTACGATTTCACAACGCTGTAATTTTAAAACTACCCATCAGAGCGATTTGATATTTTACCAGAGCAATCGTGAGGCAATGAAATTTTGTTTGTAAAAAAAAAAGGGGGGGGGGAGTAGTTCCAAAATGTGCCATTAATTATCCGTAATGTATTTGTTTCATGAAGATCCTCTTTTTCTCTTTTCACTATCACTGTTCCCGCTATAAAAAGTATTCTTGTCTATTTGCTAAAACAATTATAGTAAACCCTTGAAGTGTATTGTTTCCTGCTATTCCATTGTGTTGCTAACAACATTCTTGTGTTTAATGAGTCCATTTAGGCGTTACCCCTGACATTACCCTGACAGCGCCTACCATAGGAACATGTTGAAACTACTTTTTTCCTCCCCCAAACAAAATTTCTTTGCCTCACGATTGGTCTGATAAAATATCAAATCGCTCTGACGGGTAGTTTTAAAATTACAGCGTTGTGAAATCGTAACTTTAGTTATAATCACCCTGTATTTACTAGTACTTCTTAATTTACACGGTTTGAAGTTTACTCAGACTTAATGGTTTCAAAATTTGCAAAGCAGTATTTTTATTAATGTTTATAAAAATTTCTGTTATAATATTAAAAAGAGGAATATCGAATGATACTACTCGGAATGAACCTTCCGACACTAATATATATATATAATTTGTTATTAATGGTAATGTTAGTACAAAAAAATATAAATTTAAATGAACTATAATAATACATTTTCCTTTTTATTAATTTTTGAAGATATACTGATTATTGTAATTTTTTAAAAAATAATTTAAATATATATATTTTTTTTTTCAATTGCTTTTTATCAAATATTAAATAATTTTTATGCGATGAATAATAAATATTACAGAAAATGTTTAGAACACTACTCTAAATGTATCGACAGGATTTATTCAAAATTATATCTATCTCGGAAAATGTAATTTAAATTATTAATTTCTTTTTTTACAGTGACAAGACCTTTTTAATAATATAAAAACTTTATAATATAATTCTATTGTATTTAATATTTAAAAACTTTTTAATTATTCTTCTGGAAAATGATTCTTTTCAATGTCAGTAAACAAAAGAAAAATGTAATTGAAAATAAAATACTTTGAAAAGTTTTCTGGCGAGGCATCTACCATTTAATCTCTAGACAATAAGAATGCGACTTCCATTAAGGTTGATTTAGTTGATTTATTTCTCTTTTGTTAAGATTTGAAAATCTTTTTTAAGGAATGCGTTATTTAATCTAATTAGTGGATTAATTAGATATTTAATTAATAATTAATTAAATATGAAAACAATGTGCATTTTAAACATATTTTCTTATTATATTTTAAATATATTAATTTTAATTTATTATATTAATATTTCAATTATATTAATTGTATTAAATATTAAAGTATTTGTGATGCAATATACATTAAAACAATATCTTTTGAAGGAACGTGATTTTGAAAATAACTGAAAAGTTTTGAAAATAGCTTTTTTACTAAAATATAAAATAGTTCTATCATTAATTCTTCTTTTATAAAATTACGAATCAGTTACTACGATTTTACATTGAAGGAATAACAAAAATTAAAATTACAAAACAAAATTTCAAAATTTAGAGCATGTACAATATCTAATATTACCTCACTGGACTGTCTTTGTCCACCTAGTGGTTGATACTTCCAAATAAGCCTATTTTTAAATTTGCTATACACCTCAAATAAAAAACAGTGGTTAATAATGAAAAAACGATTATATAAAATTTATATATATACTTTTTTATGAAAATACTGAAATTTGGGGTAATGAAAATAATTTGAATTTAATTATTTATGACAATTAAACCCATCAAAATAAATGCAAGTTTATTTCTCGAAGGAATGATGCCTAAATATCCCTCATTTATTATTGCTATTTTTTATTTTACCTGAATTCGATCCAAATAAGAAAAAAAATATATCAACATTTTTTTTCGGTTTGATTTTATTACCATTTAAATTACTTTTAATATTATTAATATTATTACATTTAAAAAAAAAATTAATGTAATAATTTTTTTTAAAGTTTTCTTCAAATTTACTTATTTTTATTTTTATTTTTTATTTATTCATTTATTTATTTTTACCATAATTTGGCAATTTGCAGTGGTAATCGAGAATTAAAACAGCTAAATCGTCAATTGATGGTCTTTACAAAGAATTACGTGTATTCCTTTAAACTATACTTCATTTTAATTTTTTGTTTGTGCGAAATCCCGTGTAAAATGCAATTAACATTTTCACTATTGTGACGTCATATTTTTCTGTTAAACCACTCTCCTTCCTTATTTTATTCCTTTCTGCAAACCGAAGATAAAAATGTATTACTGTTATTTGTTTTTAATTTAGATATTTTAGACGTCGATTTTAATCAAAATTTCGGGGAATTCGGGCTATATTATTAAAAAGATATGAATTATATTTTAAAAAGATATTTCTATAAGTCGTTTCATTCCTTGATTAGCACAGTGAATATCAAAACATGAAGCACTTACATTTATTTATTAACCCACGCAGCTTAAGTAGTATCTTGTAAAAAAAAAAAAAAAAAAAAAAAAAAAAAAAAAAAGCTTACAATTTGTATAGACTTAAATATTTCAAATTTTCGGGGTGAATATTTTTTATTAGTAATAAATAATTCAGTTAAATTATTAATGATAATTTTTATTAAATAATAACAGAAACACTATTTTAAAAATGAGTAAATTACAGGCAAATGAACACTCACGTATGCACTCACATGCGACACACACACACATATATATATTTAAGATTTATTGATTTTTGACTTTCTTAAAAAAAAAAAAAATAAAAAAAAATAAAAAAAATGAGTATGTAATAATTACACATAAATAATTGCATTGAATGTTAAATAACTTTTTCATACAATAAATAGTGTTGCAAGAAGAAAAAAAAATTAGTTATTAATCTTAATAATAATAATATTTAATATTATTTCTTTCTTAAGATATTCACTTTTTTAAATCATTAATTTATTTTTCTGTCTTAACGACAAGCATTTTTAAGTTATATCTATGTATATAAAAAATTATCTTATAATTTTTCTATGTTTAATGCTTTTAAGTTCATTGATTTATTCTTCTATAAACTGATTCTTTTCGAAGTCAATAAGTATAAAAGAAAAAGGTCATTGAAAATAAAATGATTTAAAAAGTTTTCTGGTAAGGTATCTAACACTTAATCTCTAGACAATAGACATGCAACTTTCATCAATGCCCATTTATTTTATTTATTTCTCTTTTAATAATCTTAGAATACGTTTTTAAGGAATATGGTTTTTATTTAACCCGCTAATATTCGAATTAATTTTGCAAATTATTATTAGCTGATTATTTCACTTCTAAATTAATATAGACAACTGATAGTAAAATATATTAGCTTAAACAATTCTTCTTATAGTTTTAAATTTAATGCCTATCCTCATTTACTGACGTTTAGTGTTCTAGCGAGAAAACTTCGAAATAGAAAAACTTTGAGATAACGGATTAATTCCTCATTATATGTTTACAAAGATCTCGAAAGTAAAATATTATAATATATAATATTATTTAACTCGATTTTAGTTAGTATACCTGCGTAAAAAGCAAATATATGTGCGACGAATGCAAAATCATAAAAAGACTATCCAAATTATGAAATAATAATTAGTATTAGGCACATAAAACTTTCAGGGATAATTTAGAAAAATGCTATAAACTGTCACAAAAAAAAAAAAAAAAAAAAAAAACAGAAATAATTTCAAGAAACCACAAAAAATATACGTGCCATTTTGTTAGCTGTGCTCAAATGAGGAGACTGGACACTAACGGGTTAATTCATCGATAGCTTTGATATTTTATTAACAATTGGAAATTAACAATATGTCAAAAATTATTTATTGTTAAAATCATTTTCTTAATTTTAAATATACTTTCTCGACTTATTATATGAATTTCATATGAATTATATGACTTAATGAAATGTTTGTGATACATCAATCTGTGAATCAACATAATAAAGGAACATAATTTTAAAATTGGTTGAACCGGTTAGAAATTAGTATATATATATATATATATATATAAATCTACTTAATGCCGTTTTTAAATGACGAATACATTGCTAGAATGATATATTGATGAAAAATAAAACTTAAACTCATACAATAAAAAGTCAAAATTTGGTTGAAATAGTGCATCTATTATTTTATTTTAGGAAGAAAAAAAATCTTTTTTTTTTTTTTTTTTTTTTTTCGATTTTTATAGTTTGAACATTGTTTTATTAACAAAGACTTTTGTTACTACATTTTAATAAATTAATTATAACCCCTCTTTTTTAATAAATAAATTGACAAATTGTTGAATATATAATTTTTTTATTAATCAAATTTTAATGTTCATTAATAAAGACATGAAGAACTGTAATAATATTTATATCTCATTTTTATATGTTTTTGAAGATTTACTAATCTGCGCATTTATTTAAAAACAGTTAACATATAAGATTTATAAATCAACTATTTTTGCATTTAATGTTAACCGCTTTTTTCCTTAGAAAGAAGAATATTGCATAAAATATTTCACGTTTAAAAAAAATAAAATTCAGAATCTTTATTTAAAATTATTTCTTTTTGAGAATTTTAACATTTAAATTTTATTCAATAATATTATTTCTTCCCCAATAACAAGATTATTTGAAATATGTAAATACGTCTGATTTTTAATTTTTTTCATATTTAAGATTGAAAACCTTTTAATTATTCTTCTAGAAACTAATTATTTTCAAAGTGAATAAATAAAACAAAAATGGTAATTGAAAGGGAAATATTTTGGAAAGTTTTTTGTTGAGACATTTAGCCTTTAATCTCTAGACAGTAGGAATGTGACTTTCATTAAGGTTTCTTTTATTTATTTCTTTTTTGGTATTATTTGAAAATTGTTTTGAGGAAAACGCATATTATTTAAATTTTGAGTTAATTTTATATTTAATTTATAATTGTATAAATATGCCATATATATATTAATGTATTTAAAATTAAAAGTTTTAATTTAAATATTTTTACTCAAATCATTAGTAATTGATTATTCTTGTAACTATTATATTTTTCAAATGTTTAAATTTTTAATAATATTTTCAACATATTTTATTACCTATTAATATTAATTAAGAAAAACTTTGTGACTGACATCTAGAAACCAAATTTTGGCTCTAGTAAAAATGGTTCCATGCCATCCTTTTATAAATTCTAGTGCCCTTTAAAAGCGAGTTCTAGAAACCTCTATTAGAATACTAGAGCGTTTAAACTTGAAAATTTCTTCACAAATTATAAAATTAATGAAATCACAACCTATTTCGAAGGGACGTGACCTTTCTTCTTCAGGCGCAAAAATACTTGGAGGCAAAGGCAAGACTGAAAGCAGGGCAAAATCCAAAGGGGGAGGAGCAATACAACCAACTAATAGGAAATATCCTATTAGTTGGTTGCCAATCAGAAAGGAACGCACACACACACACACAAAGAAAAAAATCTCTGTTTCCAACCCTTTCCATGCTTTCTCAGATCACCCGGCTAAACAGAAAATGGGCACTTTTTAAATTTACGTGTATCGTTCCCTAAAAATTTCTTCTGAAACTTCTTCTCTTAAAGAATAACTGAATTATTTAAAGTATGTTGCTATCAAAAGAAGTTTTAGCCCCTCTATTATTGTTAATAAAGCTCTTAAAAAGTTCAGTAGACCGACTTGTAATTCTACTCCTTCTAATGAGGCTAAAATTAAACCTGATAACTTAGTTGTCTTGCCTTTTTATCCTCCCTTATGTTTTAAATTAGCCAAAATTTTAAATCCTTTTAATTTTCATGTTATTTTTAAACCTGTTAATGAATTTCAATCCCTTTCAACAAAGCCCCCTGTTCTCGAGTTTCAAAAGTGGGAGTGGGTATTTATAATCTCCCTTGTAATAGTTGTAATTTATTTTACATAGGACAAACAAACAAACAAAAAAAATTCTTGAATGCGTTTACATGAAAATTCTCCGTATGTTGCTAAACAAAAAATATCTAAGTCTTTTATTGCGAAGCATAGTTAGGAATCTGGCCATAGTTTTAATTTTAAGAGTGCCAAAATTATTTTTTTTGCCAAATGCGTTTCCGAACTGGATATTTTGTAAAATTTAGCTATCTACCTTAATCGTGACAAAATTGTTGATGAAAAATCTGATTCTACTTTGCTGTCTACATCTTGGAAAATTTCGTTCAATTCAATTAAATAATTTCCTTCATTTTGTAAAAATAAATAAATGGATAAATACGCAAATAAGTGAAATGAAATGAAATAAAAATTAAATTAATAAATGTACAAAATATATAAAATAAAATAAATAAATAAGTGAAATAAAATAAAATCAAAATTAAACAAATAAATGTATAAATAAAAATAAAATAAATAATAATTAATTAATTAATATAAATATAAATTTAATTTAAAGTATTTATATAATATTAAAATAAAAATATATAATTAAATTATTTAAAAATTCCTTTCCTCCCCTTCTTTGCGTTTGTTTTAATTTTTTTTTTTCTATTGTGTTCCTTTCTGATTGGTTTTACAAGATGCTCCCTATTGGTTGGATGTGTTGCTCCTCCCTCTTTGGACTTTGCCCTGCTTTCAGTCTTGTCTCCAAGGCAGTAGTAGCACGTTTTTTTGCACCTGAAGAAGAAAGGCCATGTCCTTTCCAAACCGGCAGTGCTTTCTTTCATTTTATGGAGCGTGAAGAAGTTTTCGAGTTTCAATAGAGTTTCACTAGAGTAGAGTGACCATATTTTTTTCATTGAATTTTGGGGCAAAGATGGCGGCGTCCTCGAATTTCGAGGACAAAAAAATATAAAAAAAACCCCAAATAAATCACCTTAAATTGTAACATTTTAGTAATTTTTATGTATAAAGCACCTAAAAGAACTTATTTCAGCTTTTTTATTATACATATAATAAATTACTATAATAAAACATTAATAACTTTATAACCGGCGTCCCCAAATGTTTTGTAATTTTTGGGGGACGAAGAGTTTTGTCCTCAAGGGTCGAGGACATATGGTCAGCCTACACTAGAGCGTTTGCCTATATTATCGAGGTTAAAGATATTTAAAAATCTCTGCAAATAAATGCGAACACAAAAGGCGAGTATTAGCAACTATAATTCAAGACTAGTACCCAAGGGTAGGGCACCAAGCGAGAATTTCTCGAAATGCAATGGATTTATAATACTCATAATAATTATAATATTTTTTCACTATCTAGAAAAGTATAGATTAGAAATTCTCGATCGTTTCGTCCGTTCAGTTTATTGGCTTACCTTATACGTATAGTGCAGAAATATATGTTTCTAGCTTAGGGATTCAGAAAATGACTGCTTATTTGTTTTAGATGAAGGTGGTACATATTTTTTTTTCAATGTACCATTGTAGCTTTGAAATAGTGTTGGAGTACTGTGGTATTAATTAAAATTTACAGATAGTTATATTAAAACTCACGAATAGTTATTTAAAATATATTCATCGTAAACACAAATAATATAGATGTACCTAAATAATATAACTGAAAATGTTAATATTTTCTATGAAATAAATGTATAGAGAAATAGATCTAACATCACTGTGTATGAAAAATACTCCTCAGTACATAAATGATGGCAGAGTATAAGCTTTTTTACTTTCACTTGGAGGCCTTCTGTATAACATTACCAATTACTTGATAAACATTTCCTAAGGTTCTCATAAATTTTATCAATGGAATAAAAGCTGTTTGCTGACAGAAGTTCATGAAAATTCAGGCTACAAATCAGTTATATTGATTTTCTTGTTCTTTAGACTATTATCAGACAGATAAATTTTAATTCAACAACAGCATAGATTGATGTCTTAGAAAATAAAATATTTTTTTATGATGCTACCATATTTTGTTTTTATGCTGAAAAATGAAATTTCGATAGTGATTTTTTCATTTTTTTCCGTTATTTTTCTCAAAGCGTTAAAGAAAGATTTTATTAAATATATTTTGCGAGTGTTTTCAGTAAATAAGAATTGAATTATTTACGGGAATACTTAAATTTCCTATATGGAAATTCTGAAACCCTTGTTACATTCTTAACCCGTTCAGGGGTGGTGATGCCACAACAGTATCACCTAATTTTAATTTTCAACTGCAAAAAAAAAAAAAAAAAAATCATCCCAGAAATTTTTTAGCAAACTTTTACTTTTATAAAATAGCAGAAAAACTCGTCAATTTCTTTTATTTTAATTTCGTTCGTGTATTCCAGTGGCAGTGTAATTTAATTGATCCAAATTACCTTGCGCCGCAAAGGGTTAACTATATTAACTGTTTATCTAAATATATAATTGTTTAGACTTTGTTAAATCAAGCCTTTACAATATGATTTATTTTTATTTGACAAATTTTTAAAATCTTATAAATATCTAAAATTTACAATACTAGTGCAAAACATAATCAATTTCACTATTAAAATTTAATTCCATTTTTACTTTGTTTTCACTTCGATTTAAAACGGAATTATGTATTATTATTTAAATGTTTATGAATATTTATTGCAATGTTTATATATAGTTATTTTAAAGTTTAGGGTTATTAAAATTATGTTTGTTTCTAAGCACGACGAATAACTGTGTAATTTCGAGAAAATGTAACGAGGAGTTAAATTATTTTTGAATATATTGATAAAGTAATGTATGTTACAGCGTTTTACGTACAAGGTTTTTGTTGTCAATGTAAAAAATGTACAGCAGATAATTTTTTTCCAAATTTTCCGTATTATTTTATAGTAAGTACTTAAAGTTTTTTTTTTTTTTTTTTTTTTTTGTAACTCGCATAAAGTTCATCGATGAATTAAAAGCTGTTTATTGACAATAGTTCATCACAAAACGCGGCCAAAGATAAGAACTATTTTAAACCTTCTATGTTTTAGGTTATAATAAGCTGAAATGATTAGAACTCAAAAACAGCATTATTTGATAGCTAAGGAAAAAAAAAAAAAATGATGACGTTATGTATTTTTCCTTGTATGATGAAAAGTACAATTTCGAAATCTCATTTCGTCTACGCTGTTTATTATTCACTATATTTCACAAAATGCTTTCGAATATTTTCGAATAAATTTAGCAAAATATAAATCAGTTATTTACGACGACGTTTAGAAATTCAGTTTGTAAATATCCTAACACTTTTGCCGTATTCATAGCTGCAAAAAAAAAAAGTTTTGAGGTTTGTATTCTTTTTTAAAATTTTCAGTCATGTGATCACAATACGAATATATTAGAATGAATATTAAAAAAAAAAAAAAATTGGATTAAAATCTAAAATTTACTAATGATCATCTATAAGTTCCATTGCCTGACTACCGTAGGGTAGTAATGGCAGTATTTATTCTGTCAAAAGATTCAATATAAATTTTTTACCCGATTTACATGTTTTACGGCGTCCTGAGTCCAAAAAATCGGTTTTTGGCAATTAGTATGTGTATTTTACGTGTCTCTATGTATGTGTGTATATGTGTATGTGTATGGGAATCTTCTGACTATCAATATCATATCTCCGAAACTGATAGAGGTAGAACGGCAAAACTTTAGAATTGAAAAATGTCCGGTGTAGAGTTTTGTTTAAATATCCCCCCCCCCCTTTTCCCCTGAAAATAGTAAAAAAGTGCCTAATCAGTTTAAGGGAGGCTTTATTTGGTTTGAAAAATGTAACTGGAAGGAAACAGTGGCATCCAATTAAGGAGAAGGGGGAAGTCAACTTTGAATTTTCAAACAGGATTTTCTTTGTTAACTCGTTAGAAATGTATTTTCCAAACTAACATAAAAAAAAAAGTTAATTATATCTAGTTTAACATTTCAAAAAATGTCCCATCTTCTGTCCTGTATTTCTGCAGATAAGAAGTCATACTCTTCACTATTTATATACACTGAAAAAAAAAATCTAAAATAGGTAAAAATTTGTAAGATATTCGGGTAAAGCAATGTTCCAAATTGGAAAATTCTGTTTATAATTCAAAATTTCAACCTAAATTGGATACGAGACTAATTTTGAATAGAATTGTTTTGGGGTTTATTTTTTACAGTGTACATACGCATACATACGAAATGTTTACATTTTGTTTAGATCATCTACGCATGTTAGATTTTTTTTTTTTTTTTTTTAATAAGATGTGAGTGATACAATATTTTCTACAACGTCTTTATTTATTATAGACAAAAACATAAAATAAGATAGTGAACCATACATAACAAGTTTGTAAATTCAAAATAGATAGATTTTCTGACCCATTTTGAGTTATAAACAGAATTTTCCGATTTGGAACATTGCTTTACCCAAATATCCCATTTTTTGATTTTTGATTTTTTTACAGTGAGGATACATTTTAGAGAGGAGAAATTTTCGCATTTTATGTTATCAATATATTCTTATGCAAATATTTATTGTATTTTTATAGCTATGTGTTGTGATTAAATAGAATAGATATAATTAGTAATATCTACACTATAAGTAATATATATTAGTAAAATAGTGGTAACAAAAGAGACAAACATTTTTCTTATACCTCAAAGGGGGATTGGAAAAAAGGCACGGATTATGATTTCTGATTTGAGGAACAAAACGGAATTATTATTATTATTATTATTATTAAAAGAAAATATTTTACCAATCTAAGGGAAATTTTTTATTATAAAAAATTATAGATATATATATATATATATAGGGTGTTTATAAAGTCCCGGACCCATTTTGATGTTTAATAACTCATAAAATAATAAAGATAGATTAAAGTTAATAACATAAATGGTTAGATAGACTCGAAAAGTTTCATGACCCTTGTCAATGAACTTCCACGTGTGCCCCCCTTCGTCGCACGGAGAATATCAAGTCGATAGTCAATTTCACGCCAGGTAGCGGCAAGCATGTCTGAATTAACCACATGCATCTGAAATTAACCACACGCGCAGACGATATTTACGAAAGTAAAGATATTCAAACCTGAAAAGAAAATATATGAGTTATTCCATCAATAAATGCCATAAGTTTGTTTATATCTTCATTATTTTATGAGTTATTAAACATCAAAATGGGTCCGGGACTTTATAAACACCCTATATATTGGAGCTGTGGAGGTATAGGGAGAATCTAAATAGGCAAACTTCGTAACCTGAAATAGAAAGGGGAATTTTAGATTTTTGAAAGATCTTAGAGATTCAAATGATAGTTGCCCGATTTTTACAGTTTTTAAAATTTCTGAGGAGTTCTCGTGATCCAAGGAAAAGAAAAACATTTGCCATTTATAAACTCCTTAAAAAGTGTCATAAACTTTTTAAAACGATTCCTTTAAGAAGATTTTTAAAAACGTAAACAAAAGCCTAGCATTTGAAATTTTAAAGTTAACCTCCTTAGATACTCAACCCTGCCCCTTAAGTTTATAAAATCAAGAAAGTTTGCTCTTAGATTCAATGAATATCTTTTCTATAGTCTTCAGAAATTCAAACGGGATCTTGAAATACAGATAAAAATGTGGGGATTATATTTGTAATACATTTAATCAGATATTATAACAAAAAAAAAAAAAAAAAGTAAGACAAAGCATATTTCAAAAAATGTTTGTTTTAAGACCATTCTAGCGAATTAACAAAGAACTTCTTCTCCTTTGAACTTTCAAATTTATCCCCTTGGATGATCCTTTTCCCCCCAGCTCCATTTTTTAAAACTGAATAAAGTCTCCCTCAAACTGAGTAAGCGCTTTGTTACAGTTTTCAAAGTTTCCTAAAGATTCAGTTAAAAGGGGGAGGAGGTATTTTAAACGAAAATTTAATCTGTCAAATCTTGAAAAAAAAAAAAATAAATAAATAAATATAGTTTGACAAAACATTTTTTGTCTATCTGTTTGTTTTCACGAGACCCTACCATTTGAGCTATTAAAAGAACCCTTTTCCTATTTGAAGATTTACAAATTTTTTGAAACCAAATTCTCCTTAAATCGAATGGGCACGTGCTTTATAGTTATCCGAAATTCCGACGCGTTCTCAAGATGCAGGTTGGGACTTTTGCTAGAACATGTATATATATATACTCTAAGAGACCAAAAAAAAAAAAAGCCGCACTGCAGAAAAATTGACTTATACCTTTTGTATTTGTAATAACTTAAAAACTAATGTTGAAAGAAATAAAACTGTTATGTTTGTATAATACGGCAATCATAACATGATAACTATGTGCATTTTTGGTTTAATAATTCGCTTTGTTACACTCTACGAAGTATTTAATAAAAATCTACATAGAATTTTCTTTTTAAACGTAATAAAACAAACATATACTTTGTAATCTATTATGATTTATCATATGAATTAAACACGTTATGTTTTAATGTATGAAATAAAAGTATTTATTTGTTAGATCTAAACAATTACTTAACAAAAATATGTATTCTGCATTGGATAATTTCACCTTTCTATGGGATTACTCCTTTAAAGCGCAATGTCATATTATTTTACAGTTTTTTAACATGAAACGCAGACGTTTCACTGTGCTAAATATCATAAATAATTTTTTTCTAGTTCTGGCAAAGTTGTAGGCTATAAATTTTGAATGCCCGCCCACTTTTATAGACTACACATTTTCAAGCGGAATGAGATTAGGAATATATTCAGGTCTAGTAAAGAAGAAATTCTACGATATCATTTGTGGGATTTAACTTAAAGAAGAATAAATTATGATAACTTTCAAAATTATAGATACTCATGGGAATGTATGCGTAATTTTAACAACTTGAATCAAATAAACGTACCACAGACGCCATGTAACAAGATGCATCATAATCTTGAAATGTTGATTGTGGAAATGTATGAAATACCTCCAAAATAGTCGGTCAGTCATCTTTTTTTTTAATGACCGAGTTTTATTTCGGGTTAATTGATCCCTTGAATATGAAAATTTGCCTGACACATTAAAAAAAAATGCACTTTCGTATCATATTGTACAGAGAATGTATCACTGTTTTAAAAGTGCAATTTTCATTAATAGGTTACATTATCGTCATCAGAACTGCTTGTTTCCGTGAGTTCGAAATAAGTTAAACTTGACTCATCAGAGCAAGCCACTTCATGCCAATAACTAACTGATATATTTTTTAAATTTTTAGTCAACTGAAGTCTTGTTTTATTATTATTATTACTACTACTATTATTGTTATTATTTTTATTTGCAGATCTGGTTTTTAACCTGCTTTGTTAATTGTTGCCGCATTGTTTTTGAAGAAAGTATTTATGTGTACACTTTTTTTTTTTTTTTTTTTTTTTTTTTAAATCTTTTCTAAGTTCTGAACATGATACAAATCGAGTTTTGAAACATTTGCTTTTTAACTTGCGATCATCTAGCTTGGATAGTAAACGTACCTGCCTAAAGTAAATATTCCAGTTTAAACAGCCAAAAAGTTTTCCATCTTGCTAAAAACCATCTCACGAATATTTCGTTGACATTTAACTATTTTGCCATCTCGCGTATCAAAATATTTTCTGATTTTCACTCTAAAATTAACATATTTTGTGGTATCGTTAATTGCCTTATTCTTGCCATTTTGAAATACTTTCTAAAATTACAATTTTTCGAACAACTGCATCTTGTTTTTAATACTTGGCTCAATCCTAAATTGTACGTGGAACACATTGCAATAAAATACATTCGAAAATTTACTTTTATAACAATAAAATTGGCTGTTACAGAAAAAGAAATGGAAAATATCCAAGTGCAGCATTTTTTTTTTTTTAATCCCTTAGTGTGCTTGTATATGTATATATATATATATATATATATATATATATATATATATATATATATATATATATGTATATATATGTATGTAAGAGAGGAACAAAATAAAGTCAGAAGCTTTAAGCTAAACATTATTTAATGGATTTAAGAGGGGTTATTTACAGGATTGGTTTATTCTCAGAAAAAATTATTTTAAACTGAGAGGCTCAAACTTGCGATTGTTTAGTGGCTCATGGGGATCTCTCGATCATGCGTGGGTTTCTCATCATTTTTTGCACTGTTGCCGGATTAGGAAGGTAAAGATTTTATTCCCTCGTGCCTGTCTGCGATTATTGGTGGTTTGCTCCACTTTGAGATGTGACGTCATTCATTTTATCTGAAATCGGACGACGACTAAGGAGGGAAGTAATCTCAGCGGGCGGTTTGCGAGAAATAGTCGAAGTTAGCGCCCCGGAGTTTAAAGTTATATTTTCTGAGCCTCTGAGTTTAAAATAATGTTTTCTAAGCATAAACCATCCCTGTAAATAACCCCTCTTACATTCATTAAGTAATATTTAGCTTAATCTTCTGACTTTATTTTGTTCCTCTCTTACATACGGCGACTTATATATATTAATAATTTTTTAAAACGTAGTAAAAGCCGTGCAACAGAAGATTAAAGACCTCTGAAACCACATAGACCAATAAGAATAAAACAATTAATTTTACTTTTTGATTTTTGAAATAATAAATTTTACTTATTAATTTTTTAATTTAATTTATATATATATATTTATATATATATATATATATATATATATATATATATATATAGTTTTGTTGTAACCTTACTCATTTATACACCTTTCATCATACACCTTTTAAATACTACAAAATACAACATATTAAAAATTCTAAAAAATTGTTACGCTATATTGTTCAATATTATTAAAGTTTTCGAATTTTTAACATACAATTCTATTTCATAAGAGACTTTGAAAAAGTTTTCAGATATCTTTTGAAATTTTTCAGTATCTTTTCAATAACTTTTCAAAGAAAATGTTTTTGAATCTTTTTGTAGTATCTTTATAACATATTGTGTACATATGGATAGCTATCGATTCAGAAAGCGCTATTCAATCAAATAACAACATCTGCGTCCTTTTCGAAAAGAGATCTTGAATATGTGTCTTCGATGACTGAAAATAAAAACGACTTCAAAAAATAACGCAAAGAAGAAATAATATTTACATTTAAAAAGCTTTTATTAATCAATGTGATAATGAGTGTTTCAATGTATAAAGTTATTGGAAAAATGTATTTATATTTTATATTTTACATAACAAAAATTTTCAAGATACTAGTTATTAAAGATAAAGTCTTAGTATATTTAAGAAGGTAAATGCTGTAATGATGATGTTTTATAAATTCTGCGTGTTATGATACATATAGTTTTTCCTGTATGAATGCAAAAATATTGTTTTTTTTTTTTTCATTTTCTTTTACCAATAATTTAAATAAGATATGTTATTATATACATATATTTTTTTTTATATTTATAAAAGATGTAATTTGTTTTTCATAGCAATTTCCAATTGCGTAATGTAAACACGGTCAGTATTTTTACAAAGTCAAAACGCTTTTTTTTTTTTTTTTTTTTAACTTGTAAATTCTTAAAAGTCATAAATTATAAAAATGTACAAAAATTTTACATTTTAACAAAATTTATAGCTAGTGAAAAATAATAATTTAATTAAATTCATAATATTTAAAAGTGTGATATAATAAATAAAATAGGATATATTTATTAGTTATTTTTAATGTAATTGAAAGGTTTATTAACCCTAAAGCACTAAATTGTAGTTTTATAAGCACTGAATAAATTATACTAATTTGATATCACCTTGCTCATTAATAAGCTCTAGTACACTTAAAACCATTTTAAGGTTTTGTTTATTCTTATATCCGAGTACATGATGAATACTTATCCGACACATAAAATAAAATTTTATTTGCTGTTAAAAAAGTATTATGAGATACTTTAACCATAGTCCTTAGCCTGTAAATTTGGTAAATATTAAGAAACTTGCTTAGAATCCCACTTCTTAAAATTTACTATTGCTCATCTCTTATGCTTTTTTCATGTCTTCGTTGTCTGTCAGGATCAAATCCTGCAAGAAAACTGTGTTTCATCCGATTGAGTTTAAGATTTGTATAAACATATAACTTCGACGGTAATACCTTCTCAAGCATTAATCTACTAGGGGTAAGGGAGGGGGAGCTCGGTCCCAATTTCAATTCAAAATTTTTTTTCCTTTTAAGGCAATTTTTGTCATCCGATTTCGCTGAAAGATGTATAATACTTTAGGCAATACATACTAAAGCAATAACAGACATGGTGTGCTGGGGGACCCGGATCGCCAGTTCAAATTAAAAATTTGTTTTTACTATACATTTTGGAATATATATACAGAGGCTGTTCGCGCATTTTTTAGACGATTTTATTTCGCAGTAAGAAAAAATCGTTTGCATAGAGAATTTTATTTTTACAACAGTTATATTTTTGGAAGTTTTATTTATCTTCTGATATTTAGAATTTTCGCTTAGATGCAAAAATGCGCTTTTAAAAAGGCAGTGGTGTGGTGTTTCCCCCACTTCATATCATTATTTTTTTGTCATTATAAAATTATACCATGTTTATTTCCAGTTCTTGAGAAAAATAAATCATTTTGTTTTTGTTTATGTGGCTTTATTCAAAATGATATTTTAAATATAAATGTATCTTTAATTCATTTTCATTGTTCTCAAAATCAATGAAATTCTTGTTCTTTTTTTCAAACCCAAACTTTCCAGATTGTTCCATTCCTTCTAGAAACTTTCTTTATTAAAAAAAAAAAAAAAAAAAAAAAAAAAAAAAGAAAGAAAGTAAAGCAATATTATAAAATAATAAAAATGTATCTTTAAATTTCAGCCAATTATATTCAGTGTCACCCATCATACGTCATTTCCATTATTTGAAAGCGAACGGTTCTTTTTTAACTTTAGCCAATGAGAAAACTAAAATATAGATAATATGTCACTTCTTGTTTCAGTTTAATCAGTCACTGTCCTTTATTTTTGGCTAATTATCAGCCTTCTTTTGTTTAAAACTTTCATAAGTTAAATCTTTAAGATGCCTGGTTGGCTACATTTGGCTTTTTTTAATTCTGCCATTTGGCGCGTTTGTTTTCTCCGGCAACCCTGTTCGGCGTTGGTAAAAAAAATTAGGGGATTCCCCTAAGCGGTTCCCTCTCTCTTCTGGTTCGGGTCGGCATGTAACGTATATACTTCAGAAGAATAAGTTCTGAAAAATGAGACATCTAGAAGGAATGGAAATGGTACGTAAAAAAAGATTTCTTTTGTATTAGCTCAATAATGCATACATTTTCATTTTTAATAATACGATTGAAATATCGTATGAATGGACAATCTTTTGTAAGAGATAGTTTGCATTTGTCTTGGTTTTGATCTCTTCTATTTGATGTCCAGAAGTAAATAAAATCAACTATATATTTCGAAACCGAAAGTGCCTGGTGTATTAATTTATTGGTTTGTTGTTGTTATATGATTTACGATACGGACGATACGGCCTAATATAACTTTTCAACCAAATTATTTCTCTAAATAAAAAAAATAAAAACAACTATATATTTATAAGAACGAAAAATATAACATTTGGTTCTGTGACCTTCTTCTGGACATAAAAAAAAAAAAAAAAAAATGGTATGACGCAAACAAAAAGAAAATTACATAAAGATTTATTATGGAATTCTGCAACTTCGTATATATTCATAAATATGAAAATAATTGAATTTTTAAAATGCTTATAATTTAATAATGTTTTTTGTTGCAATTTATATGGGTATGAAGTCAAAAAAAAATTTTTTTTTTCTGATAATGATAGTTGAAAACATTTAGTGATTAGTGATAATTGCATACTTATATGAATAAGTTTTGATTTACATCATGCCTCCGAAAAGCAACTTATCTTTGAACATATTACCGTATGACGGTAACCCAAATACTGTTTCTTTTTTTTTCGATCAATTACAAGACATACAGGAATTGAATTCTTACAATGAAAAAGAAATGCTGGCTTTATTTAGATCTAAGATACAAGGTCCGGCATTAAACTTTTATCTAGAATCACAAGCTGTAAATAAAACTAATAATTTAAAAACACTACGGACCGAATTTGAGAATTTTTTTTCAATTAAGGGTAACAAAAATATCCTTCTACAAAACTTTGAAAATATTAAACCTGAACATGACGAATCCGTGCGTAACTTTGCTTACAGGTTGAACAAACAGATAAAGCTGGCATATCCAAACGTCGACGATTCAGTTTTACAAGCAGTAAAATTCAATTTATTTGTCAAAGCGTTACCAAAAAAACTTAAACTAAAAATCTTAGAGGAAAATATCACAAATTATGATGTCGCGCTAAATCGCGCGGAACAACTTCAGGACCTATACGATGCTTTTGCGTCTCCTGTCAAACAGTATGAACAAATGCCAATGTTTCACATTGATAAACAAAGTGAAATTGGTAAGGATAATACAAACGATGACATTCCAGGAAGAGTTAGTCTGCAAAAAAAATATGCTGGTAATAAATTTGCATATAAAAAAAATTGGTATAACAGAAGTAATTTTCACAAATTTCAGGATAAGTATAAACAAAGGAAATTTTCATCACAAAGATTTCATCAGAGAGGCAGACCAAACACATTTACTAGCCAACATTGTGCATTTTGCGGACGTTTTAATCACCTTCTAAAAAATTGTTTTGAATTTAAGAATTTTTGCCGGAATATGCATACACAAAGTGATGAAAACAAATTAGTAAGTAATGAGGCATTACAGCCAAGTAGTCATTCTTGTCAGCATCCTAATTTAAACTAAATATGGAGGCAGACATATCTGGCACTCTGCACTCCAATTCTTCTTTGCCAGAAATTAAATCCAACCATAATTCTCAACATAATGAAACTACTCAAGTCACAGAATTTGCACAGACTCAAAATAATTCAAATACAGAAATCAAAGAAATCAAAACTTTTGAAACCGACAGTTGCAATAAAACAACTGAATTAGATAGACATGTTATTTATAGTTCATTTCAAAATAATGAATTCCTGCCATGTATAAACATTAATATGCAAGGTCAGAATTTAACTTCATTAATCGATACTGGCTCATCTGTCTGTTTAATTGATCAAGAGTGTTTTAATGCCATAAAATCTAATATTACATATAAGTTTTTGGGTCGACAGATGACTCTTTCAACTATTAATTCACAAATAAAGTTTGCAGGGTGTGTAAGGGTATGCTTCAGGGTGGAAAATTTTTTTTTTTATCATAATTTCTTTATCACCAATATTGATAATAACAATTTTCAAATCATACTGGGCTATGACTTCATTAATAAAAATGGAATATCAATTATACCTTCTTTTAAATCTGTATTAATCAAGGATATCCATATTCCATTTGTCACATTTGACAAAAATAATGAAAATGATGGTTGTTCACTAAATAATGTAATACACCATAATACTTTGTTTGTAGAAAATAATCCCAATGTTGAATATATGGAATCTGACAGATTAAGTGTGCATCAAAAATTTAATACAAAAGATGTGACTTGTTGTGATCATAGTAATGAAAAGTGGTATTCTCAAAATTACTCGTATAATAAAAATTATACAAACAATCATATCATTGATAATTATGTAAATTCATACCAAATGTATGATAACTCAACCAATGACTCTGGGAATCAAATTATGAATCATAGTGAACATAGCAAGAAACATAATCAAAGTATTCATAAAAGTGTACAAACTCAGAATATTTATACAACACGGAAAGTCATCCTACCTCCGAATGCATGCACTTATGTTCAAGTCAAATACAATTCTAACCCCCAAGAATATTTCCTATTTTCTCCAACATTTAATCATAAAGAAATTACTGTACATAAATCTATACATTCTCTGTCTCACATAAAAAATAATGTTTTTCTTATTCCAATTTTTAATACATCACAACAAATTGTTCATATCAGAAAAAATACCCTTTTGGGATATTATACAAATGTCGAACTTGGGGATATTGAGGAATATAATTTTCAACAGGATGAGAATGAATATTTTTGCAATTTAATACAACCTTCTAGAGATATTGTTGAACAAAGAGAAAAGGATTTTAATGAAAATGACTTTAAGTTAGAACATTTGAATGATTTAGAAAGGAAAGAAATGTTACAATTACTTAAGCAAAAAGCCGAGGTGTTTTCAAAATCTTTAAAAACTCTTGGTCACACAGACTTGATAAAACCAGAAATAAATATGATAAATGCACATCCCATTAAAGCCCTTCCTTTTCCCATACCCCAAGCCTTAGAACAAGAAGCCCTTGATCAATTACAAGAAATGATTGATGCTAATATTATAAAAAGATCAGATTCGACATGGGCTTGCCCCATGCTTCTGGTCAAGAAAAAACAAACAGACCCTAAAAAACCTATCAAGTACAGATTGGCTTTGGACCTACGTCTGTTAAATGCTATTGTTATACCATCAAATTACCCACTGCCAATGATACAGAATCTACTAGTTAACCTTTCAAAATTTAAATATTTTTCAACACTGGATTTACCATCTGCATATTGGCAGATAGATTTACCCAAACAGATGCAAGATAAACTGTCATTTACTACACCATTTGGTGTATTTACCTTTTTAAGACTCGGCTTACGCACAGCAAGTTCATGTTTTCAACACTTGATTGATACCATAATACAGATTTCTCAGGTTGAATGTTATGCTTATCAAGATGACATTGTGGTAGGGGCAAACTCATTTCAAAAAATGAAAGCAAAAATTACTAAGCTTTTAGAAACCTTAATTGAAAATAACATAACATTGTCACCAGAAAAATGCACATTTATGCAAACTAACATAAACTTTTTGGGTTTTAAGATTGACAATCACAAAATTTTACCCATTTCAAGTAATATAGAAAAAATAATCTCCTTTCTACGCCCAAAAACTAAAAAGCAAGTAAAATCATTTATTGGAACATGTTCATTTTATAGGAATTTAATTGAATCATTTGCAGAATTGGCTTCACCCCTAATTGATCTTACCAAACCAAAAACAAAATTTGCATGGACAGATATTCATGAAAATGCATTACAGAAACTACAACAATGTTTCTTCAAGAAACCTATACTAAACTTACCTAATTGGGAGAAAGAATTTTACGTTAACACTGATGCATCAAAGAATGCAATCTCTGTAGTATTGATGCAGAAGTTTGATGAGGAATTGTTACCCAGTTCATATTACTCAAAAACGTTAACTGATGCAGAAAAACGTTATCCTGCCATAAAATTAGAATTATATGCAATATATAAAGGACTTAATGCTTTTAAATATTATATCTTTGGAAGACATTTCTTCATATTAAGTGATGCAAAACCTTTAGATAGATATGCAAAATCATCATCACCTGCAGATATAACCACACGTTGGTTATTAGAAATATCGGAATTTTCCTTTACATTTACACACATTGTAGGAAAAGATAATGTGCTTGCCGATTACTTAAGCAGAACTACGAATCCAACAACAGATAACCTAAACAATAACCCAGATATCATTTTTTCACAAGAAATAATCCCAATTACTGATCAGCAAACTAATTTACATAATGAAACAGAATTACAAATGCAAAGTTTAAAAGAAAATGAAAATAAAAAGGAAAATTTATTTTGTTTGACACAGAATCCTGTCACTGATACTAATTTGGAAATATCTGAAAATACTATTTTCAATGAACAACAGAAAGATACTGAGTTAAAAAAAATTTTCCAAGACATCCAACAAAATAAAATAAACAAACGTAATAAATGCTATTATATAAATCCTCAAAATAATTTATTATGTTATAATAATTTTTTTACTCCAGAAAATATTGACTTACATAGGGTAGTTTTACCCGAGTCTTTAAGAGAGAAAGCAATTCGAATTGCTCATATATCCCACCCTGGTATTAAAAAAACTTTTGAAAATTTGAGAAAAAAGTATACGTGGAAAACAATAACTGCAGATGTACATAATTATGTGCTGTCTTGTGAAACATGTCTGTTGAATAAAAACCACAAACATAACATAGCACCTTTTACGGCAGCTCCTGCACCTACTGAACCTAATTAAAAAATTTCAATGGATATTCTGGGTCCTTTAAAGAATCATACCTACATCCTCACAGCTCTTGACCATTTCTCAAGACACTTGGAATTATATACATTACATAACATAACTGCTCCAGCTGTTACAAATGCTTTAATACAATACATTGCAACTCATGGTAGACCTGAAATTATCCTTACTGATCAAGGATCACAATTTACGAGCAATATGTTTGATGCTTTCAATAAACTTTTGGGCATATATTTAAAACATACAACAATAGCCCACCCTCAAGCAAATGGATGTTCAGAACGTGTCAATACTCAAATAAAATCCTCATTAAATGCCATGGCTTCCCATGGTTTTGATTTAGCAACAGCTGCAAAAATTCATCAGAGTATTTATAATAATACAATCCATCCTGCAACAAAATGTACGCCTAATTTGCTACACTTTGGTCGAGAAATTAATGATGTATATTTAAACTATAAAGGTCACCCACAGTGGAAAATTTTAGACTCAGCATATGACATCCATAAATTAATTGAAGTACTTGATAAAACATACTACCAAGCATATATGAATAACGAAGAAAATCGACAAAAAGTTTATGAAAGATCAAGACAAAAGAATAAGTTTTCACCAATCAAAGTTAATGATCATGTGTACATAAAATTTCCTAATGTTTTTGAAAAAAAAATTACAAGGGCCTTTTCGTGTTGTAAAAGTGATTTCACCTGTGATTCTCCAAATCCAATCTATCAAAGATCAAAATCGTTCTCCAATGTTAATTCACACCAATAGAGTTATAAAAATACAGAAAAGAAAAGACAATTTAAAGTATGGTTCAGGGAATATGCAAGCTCCATTAAACAATAATGACTCTAATACACCAATCCAGGAACTGGTCTCTCTTACCCCTAATTTGCAGGATAGAAATAGACAGTGCCACAATGATGACAGTTCATCGTATACCCTCAGACCACGAGATAAAATTCAGAAAAATGCTGATACTCAATATCATTATTATTAATATTTTTTTTTTCTTTTTCCTTAGAGGCTGAGTTCGTCTACATGCCTTGGAGCGCTGCAGGTGCACAGGCAGTGTTTCACTGTTAATCATCCTTTTAATTATAATTTTTTTTTCCTCTACTTTCTGCTGGTCAGAAAAATTTGAGGTATGTGTTATTATTTTATGATTTTTGTAGACAGACACACCTTCTAACTAACATGTGGTAAGGGGAATAAAAGTCTAATTCATAATAGATTTACAGATTAATTGTTGTTTACATTGTTTTGGGTTTTATGTAATTATTTTCTGATAATTTCAATTTATTTGTCACCTATCAATACATAAAATTTCATCAATTACATCTGTTGTGAATTGAGAATCCTTATACTTTTTTTGTATACAAAAATAAGATTTTTTTGGGGGTAGATATAAAGTAATTTTTTTTTTTCTGATGTATAAGACAATCATTTTGCACTATTGTATGTCATCATTTTTCATAATACAATACAATATCCATATTAAGAAAAATTAATGTTATTATCATTTCATATCTCTGACCGTCTATCAAATGCAAGTCCTTTTTGTCAAAAAAAAAAAAAAAAAAAAAAAAAAAAAAGGGGGGGGGGCAAAGAAAATAATGTGTCACCCATTGACAGATTTTACACTTCCTTATTATACTGATTTCATTTTAAGGTTAAGCCATTATTATTGTTATGAAGGGTGATAAAAAGGAAGAAAAAATATAGAGTGATAATCTTGTTACTATGGAAGTAATGAAACTTCTTAAAAGATTATATATATAATAAAATTTGTGTAAACATATACTTGTGATGTTTTCTGAATTGTTTTCGATCTGTTCTGATGGTACATATTTTTTTTTTTTTATCTCAGCATAATATTTATTTTAAACTAATTGAAATAAAGGAAAAAAGGAAAACGTCTGATTGTTATGCAGGCATGTTATACATTCATTTGAACAATGTTTTTCAATTATGTATGTTATGTATCTGTGGATTTATATAAGCTTCTTAGATACATTTTCAAAGAAATATCACGTTTATGTCATTGCATTTACTTACAGTTTACATTTAATTTAGAGACACATATGTATTTTTTTTTCACAAAAATTAATCAACAAATATTAGAAAATACTCGATTGTGTGGTTCTGTCGGAGAGCAAAAATTTTCAGTGTATTTCACAGCTCAATAAAATTACTGAAATGTTTTCTGGAATAAAAAATAAAATAAATAAATAGAAGAATAATTAGTTTTTTTTTTTATGGTGGTATTAGATATATGTAAGTGGATTTTAAAACAATGCCACTGGAGATTTTACCAATGTATATATGTATTTTTCTTTTATCAATGAGTACTCTATTAATGTAATACTGAGTATTATTGGTCATCATTAAATTCTGTTTATGGTTATTGTTACCTTTTCTGTGTATTATGATTGACACAGTTTTCCTTTTTTACCGTACTATAATATTATAACACATTATACCTTTTGTGTATATTTTGTGTAATACAATATATTCTTGCACATATATAGTTATATCTTATTCCCAATTGTGTTATGGTAAAAATATAGAATATCAAATTGGTTTATCTGTTAAAAAAAAAAAAATGTATGAATATTAAAAGGCATGCCTAATCAAAATGGTATTATGAGATCTCATGATATTTTGTATATGATTGTATGTGTATACAAAGATGATTCTATAAATAATTACATGATCATGTGTTTTGTTAAATAAGTGTTAATTTTTTTTTTTTCTTTTCTCGGTTTTACTGGCCAGATATTGTTTTGAATGTTATAATTTTACTGGTATATGATACAATTATTTGTATTATTGTATGTGTGTGCTAAAATGTAAAATATATAGAACTGTAAATTAAATTACTTCATCTCACAAAATGGTGATGATAATGATTAAAAAAGAAAAAAAAAAGGATATCTGTGCATAACTTGACTTCATGCTATGGTATATGATTATATGATTATATTATTCATATTACTGATTTCAAGTGTATATAATTATTGTTTGATATATATTTTTTTTTCTCACAATAATTGAAATAACAAGATATTTCTTTTGTGAAAGGGAATTGTTTAAATATAGAGAACAGAATTTACATTCGTAATGATTTCAAATTAATATTGTTTATTATTTAAATCTTGAGATATTTGTTCCTCTTGTGAATGTATGGATGGTTTTTGAGGTATTTATTTATTCTCATTTTTTTATTCCTAGTGGTTGTATATTGACAAGATCATTTTCAATATAGTATATTTTATTTGAAAGTGTCTTTTATAGATGAATATTTTTTTTCTCCTGATAAAATGACAACATGTCTTTATATATTTCTTGGTGTATTACATATAACATGATCATCCAATATGTATGTCAAATTGATATTTTTGAATTGTGTATAAGTATTTCAAATTGCATCCTGTTATGAACATCCCTATTGCTTGTCCTAATTGAATATAACAATGATAAGTAAATGTAAATAAAAAAAAAAAAAAAAAAAAAAAAAAAATTCTCTGTTGTGTAAAATATTACACCTTTTACGTTCAATTTTTTTTTTTTCCTGGCTGTCGGGTATTATGTGGTGTTTCCCCCACTTCATATCATTATTTTTTTGTCATTATAAAATTATACCATGTTTATTTCCAGTTCTTGAGAAAAAGAAATCATTTTGTTTTTGTTTATGTGGCTTTATTCAAAATGATATTTTAAATATCAATGTATCTTTAATTCATTTTCATTGTTCTCAAAATCAATGAAATTCTTGTTCTTTTTTTCAAACCCAAACTTTCCAGATTGTTCCATTCCTTCTAGAAACTTTCTTTATTAAAAAAAAAAAAAAAAAAAAAAAAAAAGAAAGAAAGAAAGTAAAGCAATATTATAAAATAATAAAAATGTATCTTTAAATTTCAGCCAATTATATTCAGTGTCACCCATCATACGTCATTTCCATTATTTGAAAGCGAACGGTTCTTTTTTAACTTTAGCCAATGAGAAAACTAAAATATAGATAATATGTCACTTCCTGTTTCAGTTTAATCAGTCACTGTCCTTTATTTTTGGCTAATTATCAGCCTTCTTTTGTTTAAAACTTTCATAAGTTAAATCTTTAAGATGCCTGGTTGGCTACATTTAGCTTTTTTTAATTCTGCCATTTGGCGCGTTTGTTTTCTCCGGCAACCCTGTTCGGCGTTGGTAAAAAAAATTAGGGGATTCCCCTAAGCGGATCCCTCTCTCTTCTGGTTCGGATCGGCATGTAACGTATATACTTCAGAAGAATAAGTTCTGAAAAATGAGACATCTAGAAGGAATGGAAATGGTACGTAAAAAAAGATTTCTTTTGTATTAGCTCAATTATGCATATCATTTTCATTTTTAATAATGCGATTGAAATATCGTATGAATGGACAATCTTTTGTAAGAGATAGTTTGCATTTGTCTTGGTTTTGATCTCTTCTATTTGATGTCCAGAAGTAAATAAAATCAACTAAATATTTCGAAACCGAAAGTGCCTGGTGTATTAATTTATTGGTTTGTTGTTGTTATATGATTTACGATACGGACGATACGGCCTAATATAACTTTTCAACCAAATTATTTCTCTAAATAAAAAAAATAAAAACAACTATATATTTATAAGAACAAAAAATATGGAAGGATAGGTTTCCGCTCCTTCCAAAGAGAGTTTTTAGTTAAATCTTTATGAAAAGCATTTATCAGGAGAAAAATGGATAAATGTCGCAACAATAGATGAATCTTGGGTCTATTTAAGCGGTTGCAATAAAAAAAGATGAATTTATTATCACAAAAGTGGAAAATTTTTTTTTGCTACATGGTTCAAAGCATCAAAAGAAAGTTTTTCTAAAGGATTTATGATTGCCACTGGTTTTTCATACAAGCGCAAGATAAAAGCAAAAAAAATGTGACAAAAATGTCAAAATCAGCTCTAAATACTATTAAGAACATATTTTAATTCCAATTTTTAAAAATGAAAATCCAGATCTTTATCCACAATGCTATCAATCCGTTGAACTGTATCAAGACAAAACAAGCAGCCACACATCGCAATCCGCAATTGCTTTTCTAGAAAAAAAATGGAACAAAAAACGGGAATTAAAACCATACCCTTCACTGATATTCCTGCTAAATCTTATGATGTATCGCTGTTGGATTTTTGTGTTTTTTGACTCTTAAAATCAACATTATCCAAACACCGACTACAACGCTTTGTGGACTTTGGAAAGCCGTTCAAGAGGAGTAGGAAAGTATACCTCTTCTGATATTATAAAAAGCATTATTATCATAGAAATTACGATGTAGAATGATAGTTAAGAACAAGGGCTATCAAACTGAACAATTAAAACACGAAATATGAGTGAAATTGCTTCAGTACACTCCATAAAAATCGTCTAAAAAAATGTGCGAACAGCCTCTGTATATATATATATATAATTTTTTTTTTAAATCTATGTGGCATTATTAATCATATTTTATGGATACTAAATATTTTGTTAAATATGTAGTTTTACAAACATGCAAACAGCAAGTGTAATATGAGTAAGTGTTGTAATGTGTTCAGTTTGTAAGTAGCAAGTGTAATATATTTTGAAAGTTTATTTGTCAAAATTCTTAACATTAGACATTCTTCTTTAAATTAATCTCACAAAGCTCACAAAAGAAGAAATTATTGATGTAAACAGTAAGTTAACTGTGTAAGTATGTTACGATTTTGTATTAAGAAATTAAAGAAAAATGAAAGTGTTTGACACCACCCTGTAAAAAGTATGCTTGAAATGCGATCTTGCCGCAGCATGAGATTATGAGACTCTTTCTCATTATCTGTTTAAATTTTTATGTCTCTATCACATATAATCAGAGAGATATAATTGTTTCTTTAAAAAATCGCAAAAAACATTTTCACCTTTTTTGGCTATAACATGCAAGGTTTTAACCCAGTGCAAAGCTATTTTTGGGAAACCCGACATACAACATTAGACACGGCATACTGCAATCAGAAAAAAAAAAAAAATTAAATATCTAAGGAATTGTGAGCATTTTTACTAAATAATTTTTAACTGCGCATACGTAAGATTTAGCAAAATTTCATTTGCGTCATTTAACAGCCAAATGCATATGCTACGTATATAAAAACCACAAACAAGTATCGTGTAAACTCAAAAAATTCTAGGTCATAGAATGAGCTGCATTTCAGCTGTTCCTAAAAATATGAAATTGATAAGGGGTTTTCTGAATATTTATTTAAAATCCCAAAAAACTGTATTACCGTTCACTGAATAAAAATAAAAACGTGAGTAAACCCCTTATAGTTTAGGTTTTTTTCGACAGAAACTGAATAGCAGTTCACTCTATGACGTAGAACGGTTTGAGTTTACACGATACTTGTTTGGGGTTTTTATATAAGTAGCTCAAAGCATTTGGCTATTAAATTATGCAAATGAAATTTCGCTAAATCTTACGCATGTGCAGTTAAAAAGTATTTAGAAAAAATGTTCACATTTTATTAGATATTTAATATTTTTCCGTTCTGATTGAAGTATGCAGTGCCTAATGTTGTATGTCGGGTTTCCCGAAAATAGCTTTGCACTGGATTTAATAGCATGTGTGTTATAGCACAAAAAAAAAAAAAAAAATTTTTGGTAATTTTTTTAAAGAAACCTTTATATATCCCTGAATACATGCGGTAGAGACTTATAATAACATGCTACTTTGTATTTCAAGCATTATTTTTTACAGGGCAAATATTTGATGCCAAATATTTTTATTTTTCTTTAATTTTTTACTTGTTTCCCTTTCACTTTTGGTGCGAAACTTTAAAAGAAGTGCATGAAGTATAATTTGTTTTTTACACCCCTAAATTTTCAAGAAGATTTGTTTAGAACTTTTCGAGGTATTTAAAAAAAAAAAAAAAAAAAGAAAAAAGTCTGAAAAATCGAAAGTATCTGGTCATTTGTAGAAAGGCAGTGTATTATGTGAATATTATTACAAGAATTATAGT
Organism: Salticus scenicus; assembly: GCA_963930645.1. Classification (NCBI taxonomy): domain Eukaryota; kingdom Metazoa; phylum Arthropoda; class Arachnida; order Araneae; family Salticidae; genus Salticus; species Salticus scenicus. Next base: position 352,688,187 of record OZ005652.1, read on the forward strand.
ATCGTTAAAACAAACATTATTAACCCTACAAGGCACCCAGTTCCATATGTGAAACACGGACATTAATCGTTCCTATAGCTATAAAACTATTAGTAGCGACATCTCTTGACATCTTGATAGAAGCTACTGACATTCAGCAATGTAGTAATACGAATCTTTACCTAAAGATATCGTTCGTGTTTTTGTGAAATTTGAATGAAAGTGATACGTTAGTCGTTTGTCTGAATTAAAAAAAAAAAAAAAATAGTTATTGGACAGTTTTGCTCGGGAAAAAAAAATAATAATAATACTGTGTGTTATAACGAAGTGTATATTTTGCAGAGGTAAGGTTTTTTTTTTTTTTTTTTTTTTTTTTTTTATTACAATAGTAAACGTATTAGTAAATCATATTTTTATGTATGTTCCACATACGGTACGTTGAGCTAAAAAGTTGATTCTTCCGTAAAATATGGTTTTATTTTTATTTTTATAAATTTTCCCTATCTTCTGATCACTAATTACAACCTATATATTTTTGTCGCGCACTAAAAAATAAAATTGAGCCTTATAGGGTTAAAATAAAGATTTATAAAAAATATTAAATGCTATTAAACCTTGAATTCAGTCACTTAATAATTTGTAGAAAGTGAAATATTTCCTTTTTCATTATTTTCTTAACGCGAGAACTTAGAATTCATAATTATTTACTAATATCATAATAAAATACATTATTTGAAACTCTCAAAAAAAAAAAAAAAAAAAAAAAAAAAAATTAAAATATTAAAAAAAAAAAAAAAAAAAAAAATGAAATATGTGTTTTTTTCATGTCTGAAACATCATTCAAAACGGCATTCTTCATTTACAGTACTCAAGATTTTACCTTATATGGAAGTTTTTAGAAGTATTATTAATTTTGTCATAACGAAGTCTTTTACCATTTTTTTTGCATATCGTGTTATGTAGATCCTTCATATTTTGGATATTTAGATCTGAAAATATTTTTCTGATAGATAAAAGTTTGGTATGAAAACATAACATATTATCTTGATCTCTTGATATTTTCATAATTTGTGTTAACAGCAATGTGGCGTGGTAGCAACGATTAATAGAACCATTTTTAATTCTTAGTAAAGAATCAACATTGAATTTTAGCTCATGCTAAAGAGATATGAAAATAAAACGTATTAAATTATTATTAACCATCGAAATATAAGCGTCTCATATTGTGAATGATAAATTATTTACTTTAACGTTATAATAAATTCTGCGAATTTAAATAAAAAGAAACATGTTGAATTTCTAAATCTAGAAAAAGATGAATAGCATATTCAAATAAACAATTAAAATATATAAAACTGTTTAAAATTTGTTATGTAATAAAAGAAAAAATGTTATAATCAGCTTCAGGAAATATATCTACTGAATTCACGATCAAACAATTTAGACGGTAACACAATATGTGTTAAATACTGTTTTATTATTTAAAAATTATTATCAAATATCAGAAGTTATCATTCTATATATTTTTTTCAAATACTTATTAACATTGTTGTCATTTTTTTACATTCTCTTATTACATTCTCTTACCCATAAGGTAGAGAAAGTATTGTTTTTGGGTCAAATTTTCGAACCCGAGATTTTGTTATATTTACACGTTTTGAGGTCCCTGAATAAGAAAATCATGTTTTTAGCAAATGGTCTGTGTGTATGTCTGTGTGTGTGTCTGTCTGTTATCAGCATATCTCAAAAACAAATTATGGCAGAAAGTTCAAACTTGGTATTCTAAATGTGTATCATATAGGATATGCTACAGTAAGCTTTTCGTTAAGATCAAGCAAATGGTTCGTGTACAGGGACAATCAAGAGAATTTTAATACATTACGTCTATGGGGGAAATTGCAGGTAAGTAGAGTTTAACGTCTATAGATTGCACTAAACCAAATGAAACGAATATATACTTTTTGCAATAGAGATAGTTAACTGGAAAAATTTTTTTTGTGTATGTAGGAGCCTCGCCTCCCCCCCCCCTGGGGGGGGAAGTCCCCCCTCGAGGGGAGTAAAATTTCATGATGGGTATCTTTCAAAAGAGCTCGTTAATACCTTTAAAATGAATGGTTGAACCATCGATCTGCGATAATTTAAAACAAAGTTATCGTTTTTTTTTTTTTTACTTTTAACGAAAAAAAAACTTAGAAAAAAAATCGTATTTTTTAATTTAATTTAATTTTTTTTTTTTTTTTTTTTTTTTTTATTATTGAGACAATGGACTTTTTTTGGATATTTGGTGTTATACTACTTCTCTAATATGGAAATCGTCTGCATTATCATAAAAGATAATTTTTTTTAATAATATTTTTAATAAATTATTTTTTTAAAAACAGAATTATTTTTTAATAACCGAATTAAATTCTATATAAATGTAGGTGCATTAATGAAACGGGGGTTGAGGGGCCGGTAGCCCCCTTCACACAGAACTAATTATCATATAAAACTCTTCAGAAGCCTGTTTAACACAGGTTTACATAACAGTACTCGTTATCTTACCTTTTAATCTGCAACCTGTATTTATAGTAATAAATTTCAGGGTAAGAGAAAGTCGTGTGAGTGACACACGAGATTATTAACATTATAATTATATAGGGTAGATTAAAGAAATAACAAAGGGTAACAAAGAAAGTCTTTGTTATTGTGCAATATTTCTGTAAAATACTCTTTTGGTTATTTTTGTTATTTATTGATTTCTTGAAAAAATTACATTTTGAGTACATTTTAAAAACTTATTTAATGTCAAAGATATTATAAAAACTTTCAAATAAAAGTTTTTCTCAACTCTTCCATTCTGGCATCGTATCTCAACCTTAGGGATAAGATAGCAGACTATTTTGTGGTAAGAAGGCTTATAGAATTCTAGTATAAAGAAAACGTTTTTCTAAAACATTATATATATTTAAAACATTAGATTGGAATAGACAAAACTAAACTAAAATATTATACGTTATCTTACTAAATGTTTTACTAAAATTAATTCCCAGATGTAACTTAAAGAAACAAAGAAGACAGCCTGGCATCTTTACTTAAAATTTAAAACTACATTCATTGTTATCCAGAAACATTCACAATCTTATTTTAAAACGTTGAACAAGACGCAAGTCCGCTTATTAAATTACAAATTGTGAACCAAATGTTTTTATAGGCTTGGCGAGAAGAAAATACACTGCACTTTTAAAAATTAACTCAATTACTTTTCTTGTTTTGGTAGTTTTATAAACTGCGTATTAAACAGTGACAGATCAATTTTTTTTATACTTACCCTGTGATTATATATAGATTATTCATTCAAACTAATCTAAAAAATTCCTAAAAATTCGCATAAATGTAACATACGACTCATTATTGACGTCAATATTCCTACGAGCGACCTGCGTCCCCATACGGTGCCTGCGTATAAAATAACCACTTGTCATAGCATCTTAACACAAAATTACTCTATATAGTGTTGTCATAAAAAAACGCCCTCGAAACATGAAATACTGCACTTTAAAAAATATGTCCTATTTTCTGTCAGAAATTCTCTGTAATTTTAGAAAATACTCGTAATTTACGAAAAAATTACGTTATCAGAACGTATTTTCTCAAATTACAGAGAATTTCTGGCAGCAAATAGGACATATTTTTTACAGTGTAGTAGATTATGCAATCAGCTATTTTACAATCAAAATGAGACATCAGATATTGTTATTTGAATGTGTGATCTTTTAAACTTTGAAGGAGTGATATCAAAGAAGTTGGGTCAAAGCGTTTCAACACGCAGATGAAATTAAGTTAACTATTGCCTATACTCAAGACGGCTGCCGCCGAAGAAACGCTACTGGACGTGTCATATTGAGTCTACTAAAACATTAGATAGTGCTGTGTAACTTAATGGTTTCTGCGGTGACGATTTTGGCCTCATGTTTTTCCGGACGTGTCTTGTTCTCTTACGTCACTCCTCCAAGTTTTAAACAATATAGCTGTCATGGTTACAGTGACGAAATTTCAAAATTTTCAAATAGCATATATATTTTTTAATCGCATCGTATGTTTTAGCGTTAAAAAAATAAAAGGCTTTGTTCTGGTAAATGTAGTAGAAAAAACAGTGGATTTAACTGAATTTAAAATGACTATAAAAAATAGAAATGAGATCTCAATAATTAGGATAAACATGTTACAAAGCAAAAAATTGATTTTTCCATTTTTAACGCCTTTTCCGCAGATGACTAAAAATATTGTATGCAGGTTGTTATAGGCAAAACAATCGAGTCTCTTTAAGCAAGTTACGAAATACAAGAAATAAAATTTCATTGTTCGAGAAAATTTTGTGCAAACATGAATCGCCAAGAGCTACCGCACGCAAAGTTTCATTATTTGTAGAGGTCGGTGGAGTGAAATAATAATAATATTAATAATAATAAATTCTATTAATATTCCCGATACGTTGCCTCTAATTTCTGAGTTAATTTTTCTTTACTTTTCATTTTGTTTTAAACCACTATTTCTCGAGTTAAAGCTACAGAAATAACATCAACTGTGATTTTTCATTACAAAAATTAAAATGCGATAAAAATAAATAAATAAATAAATAAATAAATAAATAAATAAATAAAAAAATAAATAAAAATAAAAATAAAAAAACGAAAGAAAAAGAAAAAAAAAAGTGTGTTGCTCTTCGAAATTTGAAAATTTTCTTATTGTAGCCGCAAACGTGTGAGATCTATTGTTTTCGATCTCATCACTAATTCAAGCGCAGGTTTTCAAATAACAATATTCATGAGATTTACATTCGATTGGTTTAGCGCATAGGCCGATATAGCGTCCATACATCGTGAAATTATTTATGACTACCCTGCATATTAAGCGTATGGGGATTCCATGTAAACTATATGAACTTTCCATAAAATAAATAAAATATTATTTTTATGTTTATTATTTAATTATTATAAGAAATGAATATAATATAATCCTTTCTTTGGTTATTACCGGTTATTCCTGTACGTAATTCAGAATGTATAGTTACGCATCAAGAGTAAACGACTCCTAAAAATATAACTATGAATCATTCTTATGATTTCAATTTCAGATATAAAGTATAAAACTGATTATTTTGGTATAGCTCTACATATTTTTTAAATACCGCACATGTACAATGCATTTAACTGAAATGTTATATTTTAAGTTTAATCTTCATAACACAACTGGAAATCACATTGATATTTTTCAATTTGCATTCTATAATGTTCCACAATATTATTGTCTGTACCTGTAAACGAAACATTAACGCTAATTGTACCATATTAAAAAAGAAAACATGTTTTAGTGCAAATAAATAATGTATGTTAATTTCGTTATATTTTATGAAAGTATAAAACTATTAAATTATGCTTCATATGAATAATTTTGATGGACCAAAATGTATACGAATTCTTTCACAAGTCATCGCTCACAAACTAGATGTTTTATTTAAACCATTTTCAACAAGAATATACTTTATTGAAACTAAATAAAATGTAGCAGTTTCAACTTACTCTAAAATATTTACAGCTCAAGTAGAAAGATAGACAGACAGATCGATAGAAGTAACGGAATCCCAAAATTTTCAATTTCGTTGGAAATTGCTAAATATATAAATAAAAGATATGACTTTAAATTTTCTTTTACACGTTTCGATATAAAATGTCCAAGAAATACATCGAAATTTTACTGAATAAATTTGCAATAAATATTTATATAGAATAAAGATTCATAAAAATCTACAATGAAAAACTAAACTAAACTAAAAATTAAAATAGAAGTATAGAGAAACTTTTGTTATACATACAATACGATGACAAATATTAATTTAAAAAGTAAGTTACATTTTACAATCGCTACATGAATTGTGCGAATACCGGTTTCAAATCCTTTGCGATTCTATAAAAATAAAGTAATTTTTTTTCCCTTAAGTACATTATATTAAATTTTATGTATCGTAAAGTAACGTAAACAAAAGTACGTATGTTAATAATATGTAAATTGACAAGTGTTTCATACATCAATCAAACATGCATATAATAAGCTGTTTGAAAATACAGATAAATGTATATTATTTCTCCGGATAAAAAATTATCTAATACCAAATAAATATTTTAACGTAAAATTGAAGATATTTTCAAGCAAGGGAAAAAAAAATCTTTTTTTAAAATGTTTTAAAAAAAAGTAGTGTCATTTTTCTTTATCGACATTTTATAAATGTTTTTTAAACGAGTATCAATTTTAAAATTTGAAGAAAGTAAATACAGATATTGATGATATTAGAAGCATTATTCAAAGCATTTAGCGCTTGGAAAATGTGAATTCCTATCTTTTATATCCACAAGTAATCAAGATCTATGGCGTGATGTCAGTAATTTATTTAAGCTGTCGTTAAAACATCATTTACACTTATGGGTAACATTTAAATTTTTTCTTTACGTGCATAAGATCATGTACATTATTCATGATGCCTTGATGTATGATGTAAATGGGCCAAAGTGATTTACATAAGAGTAATGATAATGATGTGATTAAAATCACATTAGTATAAGATGATTTGTAAAATACCATTTAAGAACTGTAAAGTGAAATATTGTTTTACAATAAAAACTGAAATGATAAAGATAATTTCCTAAAAAAAAAAAATTAAGAATTTACTATACATCATTAATATGCTATTGTATGTAAAAAGAACTGTCATTTGCGTCGATTAATTCGATGCCTTATATTTACGGAATTCAATTTATGAGGAAAAACATAACTATTTAAATACCTGTCATTAAATCAGTTTAAAAATAGGTAAAAATTGAATGTGACTTTGTTTTTTGGCAGAAAATGTTTGCTTCTTTAATGTGTTTTACATTTAAAATAAGATGGATGATTTTACAATTACAAAATCCTTAATTACTTCTTATTTTTAACACGCTTTTATTAGCTTCACCTGTATGTACAGTCGGTAACAAAAGTGTCCGAACACTAGCAAAAATTCCTATCTAAGAAATGTACACTTCATACGGTTTTTTTAAATAAATCCTTATCGAATCCTGTTCTTAGACTGACTAAGAACAGGATTCGACAAGGATTTATTTATCAAAACCGTATGAAGTGTACTTTTTTTTATATAGGAACTTTTGCTAGTGTTCGGACACTTTTGTTACCAACTGTATGTTTGTATGTATTATGTATGTTTGTAATCGCTCTGAGAGCAAACAAAAAATCTATATTGTAAAAAAAGACTTTCCCTACGTGAACGTCGTGGCTGTGAGGTAAAGCTCCGCGCTACGAACCTAAAAGTCTAGCGTTCGAGCTCAGTCAGGGGAGATTTTTTTAAAAATGTTTTTTTTTTTTTTTTTTAATTCTAAATTATTTTAATTAAAGATTTAAATGTATGTAAATATTATGGTGTGTCACTCACACGATTTTCTCTTACCCTGCATTTTAATATTAAGATAGATAATTTGTGCTTTTTAGTTCCCATTTCTATAAAAGCATGTTCTTTAATTTTTTAAAACTATAATATTATTATGTATAATAATTAGAATTTTATTTTATTTCTCCCGGAAATTTTGTTATAGGTATAAATTCATCACTTTTAGAGCATAAAAAGATTTGGAATTTATTCAACTGATTAAAAATGAAATTTTCATAACGGAATGATAATAAAATTTTAAACAAATACATAAGATTATATTAATGTTACGCAAAAGTAAACTTTCTCCTCTACAGAACCAAAGATCTACTCTTGTATGGAAATAAATTGTAAATCAGGAATAAAATAAAACATATTGCAAATTCTTTGTCTAAAATATGGACAAAAAACCCTCATGTTGGGTTATTTTGTGGAGAGTTTACATAAAGATACTTAACAGAGAGAGGAATTTTTTATAATGGCAATTTTAAAATTTTACATTTTATTAGTCATCACTTTTTCTAATAATAAAATTAAAAAAAAAATGAATTAAAATATGGGATTTTTTTTTAAAACTTGAATTTAAACAGTTAAATTTTTCGAGGTTGAGATAGAGTGGGTTTTACGTAGCACTATTGCTAAGTTTTATGCAATGACGACGGCCTTGGACTCACTCCTAAAGTTGCCCACTTAAAATTTTCGATATTTATGTGGAAATATTCAACGTGACTTTCAAAAAAAAAAAAAAAAAAAAAAAAAAAAACCTTCTTTAACTTAATATTCTATAATGTTAGAGCTGGCCACTCGATAAGTACATGTAAAATCCGTCGGTGCTGCGACGTTCTCTATGTTCCGTAAATTATATCTTTGGGGCTTACCAAAACGGTGAGGAAAGATCCCTCGCCGGAGGGTCAAAATTATAAAAACATGTCTGATAACTAGGCATAAAATTGAATCCCAGATCATCATTATAAACGCAAAAGGTGGTTTTAGTGTGAGTGTGACGTTAATTAACCCAATCCAACCCAACCTCAATTTTTTTTTTTTTCATTAATTTGAGTATAGTTCATTCACGGTTGACTGAGTTTAGGATTTTACGACAAATCCATTTAGATTTAGGGACGCAGCAACGGAAGATAAAAGAAATTTCCTATTCAATTCCTCTCAGTCGCCAAATACCTATAGCGCAGAACTTGTGCGACTGTTGCCATAGCGCGACATTAAAACTCATTCCACTTCATTCCTCTTTCTTTGTTGCTGTCTTCTCAGTTGCTCAGGCGATTGTGCAACAGCGGGTACGTGGTTTGTAATGGCATAATAAAGACAATTGTCAGATATTGTTAATTCTATTTATTATTACTATTATTATTATTTTCTAGCACTCTTTAAGTTTTTATTTTAATCTAAATCGGTAAATATTACTAAATAATGTACATATATTTTTACATATAAAAAATGAATCAGAAGTGTATAGGATATTCCATATCTATAAGTTCAATGTTTAAATATAATGTTGAGTATTTCAGTTAAAAATTCAATTATTAGATAGTGTAAAATATTTACATAAGCCCTAATAAGTGTTTTTATAGGTTCTTATATATTTCTTTTAGAGTTAGTTAAATTTTGTTCTTACTTTAATATCACTTTACATTTTCATCAAAAAAAGAATGCTTTATTTCAGGGGGAAAAAAAAGAAATCTTTGCAATTTCAGAAAATTTTTGTTCTTTTCATGTGTAATACAATGAAAATTTCTTCATTATTTTTCAACTTTAGTTGCATAATGAAACGTTAATTTCAGATTACTTTTACTTTTATTGTCATTTAGTAGGAGATTTGTTAAAAAATTCAACCACCGATAAACACAAAAGAATGAAATCCAACGCAAATTTCTCCAGAAAAATAAAGTGACTCGTATCATGTTCAATAACTAAATGAAAAATAGATTATTCGAACGAGTAGTAGGCGATTGTATTTCTTAGTGGAGAAATAATAATGTGTTAGCTTTTCTAAATCCTTGAGTTGGTAAGTAACTATTGAAGATATAGAACAATACATTTTTTAGTTCAGCACGTAGAGGCAATGCAGCGCTAATTTAATTTTCGGTAAAATGTTGAAAAATTGTTAAAGTTTGTAAGGATATAAACAAAAGAAATCAAATTTTTAAATGACTTAATATGACCAAAAAATATGACCAAACAAAAAAATAAATTTTTTAATCATTTTACCTTATCTATGTTATGAAATTTTATATTATCCATATGAATAAATTCTGTATTTAGAAACCTCATCTTCAACCTTACAGTGTACATACACAATTTAATTTAATTTATAAATCTTGTTTTTGTTTTTAGAATTTAAAAATCATGATTGTCTTTTTAGATTTTTATCTTATGTGAAATCTCAAATAAATTTGGTAGAATTGTATAAATATCCAAAGATTCATATGGTTATTCAAATAGAATTTTAAATGTGGCGAATTTTTTTAGTATTTGACTCGGCAGGTTAGGTTACGTTTCAGGGGGAGAGTATTTAGTGTCTGACTAAAGTTACGTTGTGGGCAATCGGTGACGGTTTGGAATTTACATCTAGGTGTTTACTCTTGGACAGAACATTACAATTTTGTCCTTCTGAGAAGAAAATTTCTCGCTATTACTCACCTCAGTTATTTCCAGAGGTATATTTTAACTTACGAGGAGGACATTCCAGCCATAAAAAATAATGAATACAACGGTCTTTGGCCCGGACCAAGCACTCAAACTCGCAATTCTGATATTAGGAGCCTGGCTCTATCAAAACTGCGACTTCTCGGTAGGTTAGGAAGCTGAGAAATGGTGACTGAGGGGAGGGGGGGGGGTTATGCAAAAACATTGAATGAGAGTTGTATTTTAGGAATGAGTTTGAGCAATATATTGTAAAGGTTTTCTACGAATTTAGAGTAGAAGTATGGTTATCAGCGAAAATTTTCAGAGTGTCTGGATTTCTGAGCATTTTTTGAAGATTATTTAAAATAGAAAATGCTAAATTGATCTTCTAGTATATAAGTAACGATGAATTTACAAGAAAGTAGAATAGAGAAAGGAACATTGCCTAATTATGCTAAACTGTCAGATTATCACTAAGGAAACATTTCAAATACTTTACTGTCGCTACATTATCGGCGTTATCTTTTACATTTGCACACAGTATTTTACTTTTTACGCCAATAGATTTTTTTTATACCTATTTAGTCTTTATTAGTGTCACTGAGTGGTTGAAACTAGTTTTATGTAAACTTTTAAGTAGTAGGTATATAAATTCGAGTTTTCATTGTAAACAATATTGGCAGTAATTAATCTATCCTTTTGAATAATCTGTATTAAAATTTTTTATTTACATAATAATTTACATCTCTATGAACTTCTTTATTTCACTCTATTTGCCTCTCAATTTGACTGATCGAAATACTTCGTTTGGGCATTCCAATAAAGGGACACTATCTACATCGAATACTATAACAACAGTTTGAAAAAAGTAAAATTATACTCACTTTTGTTGCTAGAGGAATAAAAAATAAACATAGAAAAATAAAGCCATCAAGATAAGCTGAATCGCGACCTTTTGTATTGCATTTTGAAAAATTGCACATTCAAATTTAACAAAATTTTTCTATAGAAATTTTAAATAAAATGATTACGTGTATAAATATTTATTTATTTTTATTTTATTTATTTTTTAAACTTTTTTTCTACAACCCACATAAACTATATCATTCGAATGATACTACTTTTAAGCCCATTCTCTTATTAAAAGTAAACTAAAACATACGAAAAAATTCATATTTATATACACGAAAATTTTCATATTTCATATTTATTTTCATATTATTACATAATTGCGCCACACTCCTTCTAAATTAAAATAAATATTTTATATATAATTTAGAGTTTCTTGAATTAATCTTGTAATCTCTGGTTTCAGTATATAGCATGGTGCAAATTCAGGTTACTACAGTCTTTTACACGGAGTTATTATAAATAGTTTCTTTTGCTATCTTCACCCTGTGATACCGACTGGAAATTGTTAAATTAATTATCACTTCTGGAATTAAATATGTTTTTATTGGACCTCATTCTTCAACAACTAAAGATGGATAAAATGTCGTGTTAACATTAATTACCGTTATACCAAATGACCTCGAGGATCATTTTACATTTATAAACATTACGCTGTGGTTCTTTTATCTAATAGAATAAAAGAAAAATCAATCAATACCAAAATATGTATCACTGTATCGTGTATTATTAATATCTTCTTTTATTAAATAAACATTTTTCATGAAAATCAGAAATTAAATTACATAGATCTATTATTATTTTTTAATATATATATATATATATATATTAAATGCTCCATATATGTTGTTATTAAAAAAATGTATGACATAACCTTTCTTTTTTCAAATTTCCTTTTTAACATATTAATAAAAATAAATCATTTCCTCGAAAAAAAAAAAAATAAAAAATAAAAAATAAAATAAAAAAATATATACATATTGTTGCGTACTTGGGGGTTCGTGAGTTGTCTGAGAATGAAAGGCCAAACGTACAAAAATTCAGTAATTTATTCACAGAAAGTTCCAGAAAAATACAGGTCAATAAACCAATTATCAGCTTCAATTCAAGCAGTAACCACAGCTTAAACAACAGCTGTCAATAGCAAATCCACAGTACAAACTGTATACCAATAACACTTGAAGCAAGTCTCTCGCAAAGAGGCTTAAGAGCAATGCAATCACTAGCGACGCTGGCTGAGATCTGAACTGAACTGACTGCCCTTGGCGAGGAAGCGCTCCTTATATGCTGTTCCATGGAGCCCAGATTTTTCGAGAAAACTCTAGAAAGTGGTCAACCAATCAACTTACAGCTTCCATATTTGGTATATCCCATATAAGGATTTTCTCGCCAAGGTCGCCAAAAAAATCGCCAAGGTGGGAAAAAGTCGCCAAATTTGGCGCCAAATCCATTACGTGCATTACTGGGGCTTTTTAATGCGTTTTTAAGGGAAAATAAGGCTATTTCAACGCTAAAACGACTAGAAATGCACAAAATTAGCACTTTATCAACTTACTAAGCCTCTTTGAAAGAATTTATACAAAAATAAACACAATTATTTACAATTTCGTAACACTGCCCCCCTCCCAAGGACTGCACGTCCCGGGCAGTGCAACCCTTGGTCAAGAGGCGAAACTAAACAAATTTACACAATCTAAAACACAAAAACTAAGTTGCACATAAAGATAACATAGAAATATAAATTAAGTGGGAAATATTTACAAAATTCACAAATATGTACAAATATTTATATACAAATATTTACAGTGCGCATGCGCAAATTTTACAAGTATTTACATTTTAAATTTTAATTTTACCGTTACTTGTGGTACTTGGCTAGCCTATTATAGTGCACCACCTTTGGTTTTGATGAAGGTGTTTTAGTGATCCGCACCACTACATCATTCAGCCTTTTTAAGACTGTGTATGGTCCGTCCCAGTTGCACTGTAGCTTGGGAGAGAGTCCTTTGCGTCGAACAGGATTCCACAACCAGACCTTCTCTCCTTCCTGAAACTCATGTTGCGTAGCCTTTAGATCGTACTTTGTCTTCATTTTCTCCGATGCAATGTGAATTCGCTCCCGAGCACAGTTGTGAACGTCCTCAAATCGTGCCCGGAGATCTTGGATGTACTCCTCGGGCGATGAAGGCGCATCGGGTGGACAACCAAACAGGAGATCACAAGGGAGACGAAGTTCACGTCCAAACAGCATTTGGGCTGGAGTATAGCCGGTGGTTTCATGGACAGCACTTCGATAAGCCAGCAGGAACAATGGCAACTTCAAGTCCCAATCTTGCTGGTTCCTTGATACTAGAAGGGAGAGGTTATTCAGGATGGTACGATTGAACCTCTCGACCATGCCGTCCGACTGGGGATGTAAGGGTGTTGTCCGGGTTTTGTCTATGCCGAGTAGTTCACACAGTCCTTTGAAAACATCAGAGGTAAAGTTCCTACCTTGGTCGGTATGAAGTTGTAGGGGCGTGTCGTACCTTGACACCCATTGCTGCACTAGGACTTCTGCGACTGTGCATGCCTCTTGATTGGGAATGGGATATGCCTCAGGCCACTTGGTGAAATAGTCCATCACGACGAGGATGTATTTATTCCCACTGGAGGTCCGTGGCAAAGGACCCAAGATATCGATTGCAATCCGTTCAAATGGTGCTCCCACGTTATACCGTTGCAGTCTTCCTCGACTTCGTTTCTGCGGGCCTTTACGTGCCGCACAAGCATCACAGGATTTACACCATTTCTCCACATCCTCCTTTGCCTTGCACCAGTAGAAGCGTTCCCGAACTTTCTGCAGAGTCTTCATTACCCCAAAATGGCCTCCGGTAGAGCTACTATGCAGTTGTTCTAAAACAGCTGGAATTTTTGATCTTGGTAATAAAATCTGCCATCTGAAGCTTTTCCCATCATCAGATTCCCACTTTCTGTATAATACGCCGTTTCTGATATGAAGAGAGTCCCAAAGTGCCCAATAACTTTTCGTAATGGGACTAAATCTGGAAACATCCTGCCAGGTAGGTCTGTTGCTGGTCGTCTCCTTCAGCTGTAATATAGGCTTTATGTCAGGATCTTCCAACTAGGCTTTTCTAAGTTCTTCGTCACTCCATGGATCGGGATCTTGATCTGATGGTGTTGAGACAGTAACTTGGCAGGCAACCGGATTTATCGGCAGGTATTTCTGTTCGGCTCTAGAGCAGTACTTGCAGCTTTCCGAGCAGGGCTTCCGTGACAAGGCATCAGCATTACCATGTAGAGTCCCTTTACGATGACGTATCTCGAAGTCATATTCCTGCAGGCGTTGTATCCACCTGGCAATCTGTCCTTCCGGGTTCTTGAACTGGAGCAACCACGTTAAAGATGCATGGTCAGTCCGGAGCAGAAATCTTCTGCCATAGAGGTAATGATGGAAATGTTCTATGGCTTTTACGATGGCGAGTAGCTCTTTCCTGGTGGTACAGTAATTTCGCTCCGGTTTAGACAGGCATTTACTCCAATAGGCAATGACATGTTCTTGACCATCAATTTCCTGCGACAGAACAGCACCGACACTCTCATGGCTGGCATCTGTATCAAGTATGAACTGTCTGTCGGGCTGTGGATATGTCAAGATAGGCGAAGATGTTAAGGCCTCTTTAAGTCGCTTGAACGCTTTTTCACATTCATCCGTCCACAGGAACTTCTGTTTGGCTTCCGTCAGCTTATGCAGTGGTCTGGCAATATTTGAGAAACCCTTGACAAACTTCCTGTAGTAAGTGCATAACCCCAGGAAACTTCGTAGTTGGTGTACATTTTCAGGGCGACTCCAGTTCTCGACTGCAGAGATCTTCTCAGGATCAGTTCTCACACCTTCGGCAGAAATGATATGGCCGAGGTAGCTCACTTCACGACGGAACAAGTTACACTTGCCTGGATTCAATTTGAGGTTAGCCATTCTGAGTTTCTCCAGCACCTTTCGGATGTTTCGTAGATGGTCTTCAAAAGTGCGCCCCACAATGATAATATCATCCAAATACACCAGACAGGCTTCATAGGAAAGTCCTTTTAGCACTGTCTCCATCAGGCGTTCGAAGGTGGCAGGGGCATTACATAATCCGAATGGCATAACTTTAAATTGCCACAGTCCTTGTCCCGTGGTGAATGCAGTCTTCTCACGATCATCAGGATGTAATTCTACTTGCCAGTAACCGCTCTTCAGATCCAAAGTCGAGAACCATTTATTGCCAGCAAGTGTGTCTAATGTGTCGTCAATTCTGGGAAGAGGGTAACTGTCTTTCTTCGTGATGTCATTCAAACGACGATAATCCACACAAAATCTTGTTGAACCATCCTTTTTCCGCACCAGTACTATGGGAGAGGCCCAAGGACTCGTTGATGGCTCGATGACATCATTGTGCTGCATTTCACTTAGAAGTTCAGTGACCTCTTCCTGTTTAGCAAATGGAAGTCTTCTTGGATGTTGTTTGATTGGAGGATGATTTCCTGTATCAATTCTGTGCTGGGTGATGTTCGTTCTCCCGACGTCTTCAGGTGTTCGAGAAAACAGGTCTTTAAATTCTTGGAGTAGCTTCTCCGCAGCACATCTCTGTTCCTTTCCCAACTCTGCATTCTTTAGTAATTCCGTTATTAATTGTTCTGAAGACTTGGATGCTGTTGATTGCGTGGGACGGTTGATGCATGTAACAGGAGTGCAGGTTGCTAACACCTCATCCTTCTTCACTGTCCGGACCTTATCGCTGATGTTTGCGACTCTCACAGGAATAGTACTCTTGGAGAGATCCACCAGAGATGAAGCTACCAGAACTCCTCTTGGGCTATTGTCTATATTCGGATATTCAATCAGTCCATAGCGGAAGAATTGCTTGGTAGGAGGGGTTCCTGAAACTATTGTCTCTGTGTGTGGGGGGATGGAAACTTCCGACTTGGCTGTTATCTGGCAAATTTGCTGAATGTCTTGATTTTCAGTATTGAACACAGCTATGTCTTCCGAACTCGAATGCAGTTCATTATTCTTGAAGTCCAATTTGAAGTTAAATTTTCTTAGGAAATCAATTCTAATGATTAGAGGATCTCTTATGTCAGCCACATATGCCATATGATGGTAACTGGCATTTCCAAAAGTGATGGTCAAGTTCATTTTTCCATATATTTTGATTTCGTCTCCGGTCACAGTCTGGAGTTTAACGCAGGGCGGAGTCCAGATGATCTTCTCTTTTAGTTCTTGAGCCAAATCCGTTCTAATGATGGTCACGTTGGCTCCCGTGTCCAGAATCATCCGGCAGGTGGCGTTGTTGACTTGGCCATAGACGTGAAGTCCATTATCGCCGCCACTCATCGATGAAACATGAAATACTGTAAATTGGGGCTCTTTAATTTTAGGCAACCTCCGCCCCGCGAGATGGCCTCCTCTTAGTTCCCTGCAGTGATGGTGAAGCCGGGTGATTTCCTATAGTTGGTCGTACGGGGCAGTTCCTCTTCACATGACCATCCCCTCCACAGCCCCAGCACTTTATCTTCCGATCCTTTATTTCTATGTTATTTTCCAGGTTGCGCAATCTCTTTAAGATCTCTGCGAAACTTCTCTTCATTTCATTCTCATCAGCAGGCGTATCATTTAATGAGACTGCTCTTATGGTATGGCGGTCTTTACGGGAGGCTTGTTGGGCTGCCTCTATCCTAAGTGCATAGCCTAAAGCTGATTCTACGTCTCTGATGTTGGAGAGTCTCAGCGCTTTTTGAATTTCTGGATCCCGAACAGCATCGATAAAGTACTGAAGAGCTAAGTCGTTTCGAGTGTCAGCTTGGCAGTCTGAGAATGCTAGGTGTGACAATCTCTGAATGTCCGCTGCCAGCTCTTGCAAACTTTCGCCCGTTTTCTGGTAACGGGACTTTAGCTGGAGGCGACTATAGTCCTTAGAACACTTCTCTCCAAACCGTAGCTCCAGTGCTCTAGTCAAGGCCTCGAAGTCGTTCCTTTCTTCTTTAGAAACATTTCTCAGTATCTCGGCTGCATCTCCCCGTAATGCTGCTGCTAAGTGGACCGACTTGGCGGTAGAGTCCCAGCCGTTAGCTTCAGCTACGATGGAAAACTGCGTCTTATATACATGCCAGGAGGAACTGCCGTCGTAGGTAGATAGCTTAATAAATTCGTGATTCTGGCTTCTTCTCTCTTTCTTTTCAGTTTCCTGGGGCTTGGATTCTAACTTTTCTTCGAGATTCCGAATCTTGCTCTGCAGTTCATTCCCTATTACCTCTCCGCTCCACTCTTCTCTCATTTTTCTCTCAAGATCTTCCTCCATTCTCTTCAGTTTACCTTCTATCTCTGAAAACCTTCCTTTCAGTTCCTGATCAAAATTTTCTTTAACTTTCTCCTCGAAACTCCGTTCTATTTTCGTAACACTCTCTTCAAAATTCCTTTCTACTTTCATAACATTTTCTTCTATCTTCATAGCTTTCTCTTCAAAACTCTCTTCAATTTTCAAAACTTTCTCTTCAAAATTTTCTTCTATCTTTATAACTTTCTCTTCAAAATTTTCTTCTATCTTTATAACTTTCTCTTCTATTCCATCCATTCTATTTTCCATCACCGTTAATTTACCCTCGATTGATTCTTTCACCGTTGAAAGCTCTCTCTTCATCTCTTTTTGTCCAGTTTCCATCTTTTCCAGTCCTGTTTCCATTTTCTCTATCAATCCGGTTTCCATCTTTTCCTGTCCGGCTTTCATTTCATTTATCTGGGTAGCTAAGGCTTCTAGAAGTTTTTTCATCTCTTGCTCCATAGCCCTCGTTATCACCATTCACAGACAACCCCACTCCTGACACCAGAAATGTTGCGTACTTGGGGGTTCGTGAGTTGTCTGAGAATGAAAGGCCAAACGTACAAAAATTCAGTAATTTATTCACAGAAAGTTCCAGAAAAATACAGGTCAATAAACCAATTATCAGCTTCAATTCAAGCAGTAACCACAGCTTAAACAACAGCTGTCAATAGCAAATCCACAGTACAAACTGTATACCAATAACACTTGAAGCAAGTCTCTCTCAAAGAGGCTTAAGAGCAATGCAATCACTAGCGACGCTGGCTGAGATCTGAACTGAACTGACTGCCCATGGCGAGGAAGCGCTCCTTATATGCTGTTCCATGGAGCCCAGATTTTTCGAGAAAACTCTAGAAAGTGGTCAACCAATCAACTTACAGCTTCCATATTTGGTATATCCCATATAAGGATTTTCTCGCCAAGGTCGCCAAAAAAATCGCCAAGGTGGGAAAAAGTCGCCAAATTTGGCGCCAAATCCATTCCGTGCATTACTGGGGCTTTTTAATGCGTTTTTAAGGGAAAATAAGGCTATTTCAACGCTAAAACGACTAGAAATGCACAAAATTAGCACTTTATCAACTTACTAAGCCTCTTTGAAAGAATTTATACAAAAATAAACACAATTATTTACAATTTCGTAACAATATTTTGAAATGAGAAAAGATAAAGAAAAGATATATGATTAAATTAACCTTAATTTTCTTTAAAATTACATCACAGCATTAGTATTGCCGTATTAAATATATATATATATATATTAAAATAAAAACCTCACTTTATAGAAAACGTCTTTCAAAAAAACTAGAAAAGAATAAAATTAAAATTGAAATAACTCTAAAGAAAAAAAAAATATATATATATTTCCTAAAATTGAAGAACTATTTTCTATTTTCAACAGTTTGAATAAAAGAACTTCATTTTTGAGATTTCTATAAAAATATTGAGTAATTCAATAAGTAGTTTTATATTTAAATTTATGTAAAGTTTTATTTTTATATCATTTTATATTAGAGAATTAGAATATTATAGTTTGAATTTACTAAGCTGAAATACATTTTCACGAAAATAAATAAATAAATAAATAATAATAATAATTAATTAAAAAATAAGTTTTTTTAATTATAGAAATTTATAATTATTTTCACAAACAACATATCTACGTATTCGCTATATCTAATTAAAATAATATAAGAAACTTTATTTAATGAAAATAAAAAAATATATATAAATTTCTAAATTAAATTAAAATTTCGTGGTCTATTGGAGTTGTGCCACGATTAATAATTTCACTTGATATAGCTGTGTTTACAGACTCGGTGACTTTGCCAACGTATGTTATGTGAGAAATGCCTAGCTGTAATCAGCCAGGGTAGCTCAATGGTTTGAGCATCCGCACGTAAAGCGGAAGGCCCTGGTTCGATTCCCGGCTAATGTATTTTTCACATAGTTAGTATAAAAAAAAAAAAAAAAAAAAAAAAAAAAAAAACAGCCTTCCACTCCAAAATTTTCTGAAATGAACTTTCACGGTTGATAAATAAATTTCTAAATTAAATATATATATATGTATATATATAATCTATATATAGACTATAACTGGGGGGGGGGGGGGGTTATTGTGATTTCCTTTCCTCTTTACTTCCATTACTCGGCTACTATTGGTGATGGAAGTATTGTAGTCGATTAAAAATTTCAATGTCGTGTTTTTCCCTGATTTATATGTTTTTAGGTATCCTGACTCTTTGATAAATGATCACTTCGTATATGGGTGTATGTGTGCATTTTTGTGTCAAAGAACATCATAAAGTATTGAAGGAAGAAGAAAGGTGAGAGTTTTCATCTTTACTCAAAAGCAAAGTGAGACTTTTCATAATTGTGTGAGATTTCTGAAAATTAAGTGAGACCCCAAATAAACTTTGAATAATAATAATTAGATCTTTCACATGAACATGCAGAGTTCGTAACTAAAATTAATGAGATTTTTTTTTTTTTTTTTTCAAATTTTGTGTGGTATCTATCCCTTTCCGACTCGAAACAATTTTACCTTAAAATATTACATTCTTCTCTTTTTGCAAACTGAAAGAAAAATATGGACTATAACCGATATTTGTTGATAGAAAATTGTACTTTACACGTTCTGCTAGTTAGCTAAATTGTTCATATCCTGATTTTATTATATACGACTGTTCCAGATGCAAAAATGTAAGTGGATGTCGTGGATGTCTTACCTGCACGATCGTATGGCCTGGGTCGGAAAGGGCTATAGTGAGTGCGGGGAATATACAACTATAGCCTAATTCCTACTGATCTGAACAGGTGTTTCTTCAAGGACAGATTTCAAAATATATTTTTGAAGTGTTAGGCGTACTTTCAATATTTTTGGAATAGCGTAAGTTATTTTTTAGCTGTATTCCATTGAATGAATGGAGACCAAGAAGTCACACATACTTGAGCAGGTTATGGCCCAATTTTTTTGTCACAAGTTTATTTTATCATAGGACAAATACAAATCTTAAAAGAAACGATTATATTTCTTTCTTTCTTTCTTTCTTTCTTTTTTTTTTTTTTTTTTTTTCTTATCGATTCCTAAAAATTTAAAAAAGTGAGCACATTTCTCTCAATATTAAAAATAAATAATAATATATGTAAATATATAATAATAATAATATATATAAATAATAATAAATAACGCAATATATGAAAATAAATATGCGAAATTCTCTCAGTCTCACGTTCTAAAAGAAAACCTTTAAAGGTAACATTTCAAATCCTTCACCGCCGTAAGAATATAGTCGCAGGACTCTTGAATCTTAAAAAAAACATTTTTAATTTAATTTATTTATTTCATGTTTAAGTAATTTCTCCCTACTACTAAGGTATAATAAAGTTAAAGAAAATTATTTAGAATTTTTTGTGTGTATCTGTTATCAATTAGTTTCAGTATAAACCACGGAGCAAATTGAGATTCCATACCTTACAAATTCTATTGGTACCTCACAGAATTTTTATAAAATGTTTCTTTTGCCATTTTCATGTGATACTGATTGGAATTTTTTTTTTTATCAACCCTTTATATACCGCATTATGAAACAGACAAAAAATGTAATTTTAGCATATTTTGTTTAGCTACTTAAGATTACTTTTTAAAGATATACGCAATAAAAATTATGCATATCACCTTTTCATAGTAATTAATGAAGATTTAATGAGGTGGTACTTCAGTATACAACTGTTACATAGAGGATGAGAAAGATATTTGGAATTTAAAAAAGGGTAAAAAAGTATTTACTTTTTCTGTTCCTTATGATGTTTTCTAAAATTAGTTGGAAATTCTTGAAATAATAAAGAAACTAATTATAACAGACTTGAATATTGTGAAAAATACCAAGCTAAAATTGTGAGAACACTCTATAAAATCATTTTTGGCCGTGTAGCGTCTAGTGCCTTCTAGTGAGATCAAACTGAGGTATATACGTCCTATTCTGATAAATACTTTTAACGTTTCTTCCATATATTCGATATTATACGCTTTTTAAACTAATGGTACTTAAAGTACCATTGGTAGATAAAGGGTTAAGTACTTCTAGAATTAAAAAAAAAAATAAGGAGCCATACATTCTGAAAATTCTCTGATAACATTTGAAAATCACTTTAGAACATAAACATGGCCTTTGTATCCCACTGGGACTTTAAAGTCCCATCAAAATAATTCCTCAATATAGCCTAAATTTACTACAGGATTTCATTAGGACTATAGTATAAGTTTTAGTCCCTATAATTTAAGCTATCCCTATAGTTAAGCTATAATTTAAGCTAAATTTATTCCTTTGGCGACCGCTGACGTAGATTCACGTCATATGAAAATCTGTAACTTCACCATTGAGCGTTTCTTTTGAAATTTGTATGCTATTTATTTCTTAAATATATAACCAATATTCACATTTTGACAATGACACATACTATGGATACAAATACTTTGATTAAAAAGAATAGAATTATAATTTATATCCATTTCTAATATAAATGTGAATACAGATTTTTTTTTTCTGAAATATTGTAACAGGGGAGAATAATGCCCACAGACGGACCTTTCTGTCAAAAATTCAAAATTATGCGGTCGCGAAAGTGCTAATATGAGATGATTCTCATGCATAAAGAAATATAATAAAAATGTTTCAAACGATTTTTCCAAAAATAAAATAACTTGGGATATAAAGAGTTAATACACTTTCCAAAAGAAAAATGAAGTCAAAAGGAAAGACAGGCAAAACTTCGCGCTGTCATTATTTTAGCAAAAATTATACTAAATATAACTTGCGAAGGTATTCATATAAATAAACTTTGAGAATGTAGTTCCACCATCCAATGGACTTGGTGCAAAATCCATGAATTTTTAAGCTTTTTTTCCAGTTTCATACATAACAAATAACTTATTTTAATAAATCAACATTTTTCATGGCATTGAGATATTAAGTGACATAGAAATGAATATTATGTACTATTATTTCTTTATACATTTTTCATAGGTGCTTTCATTAGATTACTTTATAGCACAAATTCTCCTTAAAAAAATTATTTTTATCAAAATTTAAGAAAAAAAAAAATTAAAGAGTTTTTTTTCGAAATGATTGCATACAGACAATAAAAATGGTAAAATTACTTTAATTTTCTTGAAACAAAAAGTTTACATCGTAGTATTAATGTAACATTTCTAGAATTATTAAAATAAAAATATCACTTCGGTGAAAATTTCTTCCAAAAATAAAATCAATAAAAACTAAAACTTGAAATAGGGGAAAGTTGGATAAAACCGGGTAGGTGGATAAAACCGGGACACAGCAGTTTTAGCTTGATTAGTATTGTCATCTGCCGGTAAACGCTTCAAACTAGTCTCAAACAACCGCCATGTTATTTAGAGTTAAATGAAAGGCAGTGTTGTTTATTTGTTTGTCAACGGCGATGTTTCGAAAAATTCGAGTAGAAAAGTTTTGATTTTTACACCACCGATTTCACCCTGTAGTTTCTAATTGCTTAGAGATTTGTTTTAGGTAAGTACAACATTTGATAACACCTTTTTCAGCAGTTATTTTAAATTATTAAACCAGGTTTTGCATCATGTTTGAAATGTGCTAAACCTTCTTTTCTGATTAATGGCGTTGGCGGATAAAACCGGGACCTTGGCAGTCGGACAAGACCGGGTAATACCCGGTTTTGGACGACCTTTTTTTTTTTTTACTGTGTGAAATATAATTAGTTTAATTTGTAAAATATAAATCTCTGCAGAGAAGCCAGTTCTTTTAATCCTGGATAGCCATTCCTCACATGTCAAAAGTATTGAGCTAATAAATGCTGCAAGAGAAAATCATGTTATCCTTTTATGTTTTCCTCCTCATATGACCCACCGTCTACAGCCACTTGATGTGTCCCTAATGGCACCTTTAAGTGCCTTCTACGAACAGGAAGTGAGGAAGTGGCTAATCAACCATCCTGGTCGTGCTGTGACAATTTACCAAATTGGACATTTATTTAGAGATGCATATTTAAGGGCAGCGATTCCTCGGACAGCTACCAAGGGGTTTGAGAAGACAGGGATCTACCCATTCAACAGTGATGTATTTCCAGATCACCTCTTTTCACCCTCTGATACAACTGAAAGACCAATGAAGATTGAAGATAATCTTTTATCAGAACAATCTCAAGTTGAATCAACAATCATCGACAACCCTTTGCCTGAACAACCTCAAGTTGAATCACTAATCACTGACAATCCCTTGCCTAAACAATCTCAAGTTCAAGTGTGTTCAGAAACTGCGATTTCTTCGCAAACCAATGATCGCAAAAAGGCTGAGATACTAAAAGTCGATGATCAGCAACCTTCAACTTCTACACACGATCCAGGTAAGGCTATCGTGTCTTCTTTCTCAGTATCCCCAAGAGAAATAAGGCCTCCTCCAGAGCAAAAAGAGCCAAGAATTGTGAAGAAGCCCACAAGCGGCGACGGAAGACAGTAATTCTTACTTCTTCACCTTATAAGTTAGAGCTGGAGCTTGAAGAACAAGGAAAAACTAACAAAAAAGAAAAGAAAACCTTAAAACAGAAACTGTTTAAGGTCCCTAAGCAAAAAACTGTCCAAACACGGAAGAAAAAGAAGTTCAGCATTAAAACAGATTCCTTGTCATCAGATGAAGACGAGGAGGAAAGTGACGAAGCCTGTATCTTTTGTAATGAATTGTATGCAAAGTCAAAATCTCTGGAAGGTTGGATACAGTGTCTCCACTGTAAAGGTTGGGCACACGAAGCCTGTAGCAATGCAGAGGAGCATGATCAACATTTTATTTGTGATTTATGTTCTTAAAATTTCTTACAAATCTGATCAATTAACTGAATTCACGATAAATCACAAATATATTAAATTCAAACTTACTTATGTTCCGTTATTTTTTAACCCACCTATGTTCCTCAGTATAGGAGGACCATTGTACCAATTTATTGTTATAAATAAATATTTCAGTTGTAAGACAACAACATTTTTTAAGTGTTCCTAAACATGCCCGGTTTTATCCAACCTGGTTGGATAAAACCGGGTACTTTTATACTTCCAAAAAAAAAATTATTTACCCTCCAAAATATTGTTCTTCCACATTGCAAAATATTTTTTTCTGTAACTAAAGAACTAATTTATCATTCAAACAGAAATTTAAGCAATTTTATTCACTTAACTGCTTAGGGGAAAATGAAAAAACTTTGGGACCCGGTTTTGTCCAACTTTCCCCTATCTCTAAGAAAAATATTTTAAAAAATAGTAAAACAAATTTATCCTTTCACCAGTTTGAATAAAGGAATTTCTATTTTCATATTTTTACAAAAATGTTGAATTTTTCAATAACTGGATTTAAATTTCACTTTCTTTGAAGTTTTATTTTTATGTCACGAACATATTCGAAAATCAGAGTTTGATAGTTTGAATTCGCTATACTCAAATAGATGTTTATATATATATATATATTATTATTATTGTTATTATTATTACAATTACTGACAATGCAGCCATCTAAGCATATATCTTATTTAAATAAGAAAAAACTAAAAAAAACAACAACAAAAAACAAATATTTCTTTTTTAATTGAGCTGTTTTGTTTCTCCCATATTTTCCCCAGAAGATTCTATTATATGAAAATGGAATAAATATTAAACGTGTTAGATTAACCCCTCCCTCCCCCCCCCTCTCCCAGAAAAAAAAAAACAGATTTCAATGAATACAATTTCTTTTTCATAAAAGAGTTGAATGTAATCGAAAGCTAAATTTTTGTATGAAACTCCCCGTCAGATTACTAATATGTATATATTGTGAGAATGGAATTTTAATAATGATTCATCTCTTAATTTACTGGAATAAATACGAAAACATTTACATTTCTTTTACAGCGTAGCAATGCTGACTTCTTATAATTTACGTTTTATTGGCTAGAATGGTTTTAATTTTATTTTAGTAACGTTAAATTGGGTAATACTGAAAAATATGTATGCAATCACTGGCCACATTAATGTGATCACCAGCAATTTTTGTTTCTCCCCCCTTTTTTTAAGATAAACTTCTATGGGTTTCAATCAATTGCTGTTTTACAGTATGGATTTCATGAAATGTTTAGAACAATTTTTTATTACATTGACAATACGGGTGTTGCGGGCGGCCACATTGTTTTTAAGAGGGAGAGTATGTGTATCTCTTGTGGTGTATTTGTGGATTAATTGTTTTATCTCTCTCTCCCTCCCACCCCTCTCTGCATCTCTCTCTCTCTCTCTCTCTCTCTCTCTCTCTATATATATATATATATATATATATATATATATATACACACACACGCGCGCTATCTAAAAATGAGTATTTGGACACTTTCGAATTTAGACGTTTTGTCAAATATCTAGAAAAGTTTTTTAGGAATCAGATTGAAAATTTGGTAGTGTAAAGAACATGTTATACCTCATACATATTTTAGTATAAGTTGTGTTCTGAAGAGGAAAAAGGAACCAGTAAAATAATAAATAAAAATCAAGATATTTTAGATCATCCTGTATACAGTATAATAAGTGCGTCTTGGCTGTAGCATGTGATTATGATTTTTCTCATTATCTTTATAATTTTTATGAGGCTATCACATATGTTCATGGAGATTATTATTACTATTATTATTATTATTTTTTTTTTTTGCGGGGGGGGGGGGGAGGATAACTGAAAAAAAAAATCCTCATTTTTATTTATAACACGTAGGGTATTAGACTCAGTGAAAAGCCATTTTTAGTATATTTGGCATACTACATTAGACGCAGAATACCGCAATTAGAATGCAAAATTGTTAAATATCTTGCGATATATGAGCATTTTCACTAAATAAATTTTAACTGCCCATGCGATAGCTTTTGGAAAATTTCATTTGTAAAATTTAACAGCCAAAATTATTGAGTAACTTATACGAAAACCCCAAACGAATATTGTGTAAATTCAAAAGTTATGAGAGATAGAATAAACATAATTTCACTTCTTCACAAAAAAAAAAAAAGATGATATGGGTTCTTATCAATATTTATTTAAAATCAGCGAATATTGTATAGTGAAACCACGTTTCCTAAAACTAGCAGTGTGAACGAATTTAGCTAGTGCTAAATTCAAGGCACCCCTCCAAGAATTTAGCTAGAGCTAAATTCTTGGAGGGGCGCCAAATTGACGGAAAGGTTGGGATTTGGAAAACATCCCAGCCATTCGACGTTCTCTTATTGCTTATTTTCTCTCTATCACCTATATTTTAACAATGGACTCGTTGAGTCTACACTTGTGCAAAGGCTTCGAATGTTTCAAAAAATTTGATTGAAGAATATTACCATTAGGCATTGATTGAATGAAAATAAAACTTCTTATAGTTTAGCTTTTTCTTTGAGAGAGCTGAAATTCTGTTCATTCTGTCTCTCATAACTTTTTTAATATTTGTTTGGAGTTTTTATATAAGTAGCTCAAAACTTTTGGCTACTAAATTATGCAAATGAAATATTCTTAACTCTAGTGCATGCGTAGTTAAAAATTATTTAGTAAAAATGGTCATATTTCACAAGATATTGAACATTTTTGCATTCTGATTGCGGTATTCTGTGTCTAATGTAACGTGTCATATTTTCTAAAATTGGCTTTGCACTGAATCTAATACCCTACGTGTTATAATTGTAAAAGTTGATTTTGTTTTACAATTAAAAAAGAATATATATATATATATGAACATATGAGGTAGTCTCACAAATATTTATATAGATAATGAGAAAAATCCTCATAATCATATGCTACAGCCAAAACGCACCTAAAGCATTACTTTTCATAGGATGACCCAAAATACCTTGATTTTTGTTTAATATTTTACTGGTCCCCTTTTGCTCTTGAGAACACAACTTTTACTGAAATATATGACGCATAACATGTTCTTTACATTGCAAAAATTTTCAAGATGATTCCTAAAGAACTTTTCTAGGTATTTGACAAAACATCTAAATTCGAAAGTATCCAAATACTTATTGGTAGATAGTGTATAAAATTGTATATATACATATACAAGCTGTTTCGGTTTGTTGACTAACTTATCATTTTTGTTTGTTGTTAGTGAAAGAAAGGCCAAAAAAAAAAAAATGTGTGACTTTCAGTGCTCTAGAAATCAGGCTGTTAACCGCAAAGATAGATACAAATTTTGGAAGAGGAGTAGCTTAGACTCTGCAGGAAAACAACTCATCTAGATTTTTTTTTTTTCAATTACTTTTTTTTTCTATTTTATCTATTGTTTTCTCTGTTTCATAAAAAAAAAAAAAAAAAAAAAAAAAACTATTCTTTCATTTCAATCATATGCGTCACTCAGCAACGCCCATTACATTATTCCTTTTAATTTAATTAATTAATTACTTTAAAAGAGAATTTTTTTATTATACTTATCGGAATCAAATGTTAATATAGTATAAATGATTAAATTTATTTACTGAATTTGTTTTTTACTGAATTTGGTTTTAAATTAATAATTGTCTGGTAAATTTCTCTGGCATTTTTATGCGAAGAAACAGAATCGTATAAACATTTATATGGCAAGAATAATCAAATAACCAGGTCTCGCTAATGTAATGTGCCAAAAACAAAATATTTAATGAATACTGAGATATAGCTATCTGTAAAATCCTAGTTCTTTAATAATATGATAAATAACCAAATTGAAATAACTGGAAAAGTAAGATGGAACCCGCCTACCGACGCCACGCAGCAAAAGAGCCGCAGCCGAAAACAGCAGGTTTCGAAAACAAGGATAGGTTCAAAGCGATTTCAGATAATTTTTTTTTTTTAAAGTTTTTATCTATAAATGTTACTAAAACATAGCGATTCACTTTTGAAAATTAATAAAGTAAAGTGATCAGCTAAGAGAGCAAAGTCTCTTAGTATTTAATAAAAGCAATATTGAAAAAAAATGTTTTTGATAAAAATAATCTTAATTTCTCATTAACTTTTCCAATAATTTATGTATTTATCCGAGAACAATATATTTGTTTAAAAAGAAATATTTCATTAATAATAATTTTACCATCCATTTCTTAAAAAAATATGCACTCAGTTTTCCCCTGTTTTGAGTAAATTTTTTACCACTAACATTTTTATTTTGCGAAATATAATGACAGGAGAGTAATTTAAATGTTATATTACGCTATTTAAATTTATATTTAAAGCAGAAAACGAATTAGAATTACTTATGATTTATGATTGGAGTAAATTCATTTTCTGAGGGCAAAGGAAATATATTTGGGAGCGTCTTAGAGTAGAAGAGAAAAGGCAGCCATAAATCAATTAATGTATGAATAGGCACGTAGTAATTTTTTCTTCCTTCTGACGAAAAATCTTAATTTAAAATGAAATTTAAAAGAACCTTTTTTTTTTTTTTTTTTTTTGCTGCATTTGTTTTTAAAATAATGATTGTCTAGTAAATTTCTCTGGCATTTTTATGCGAAGAAAAATTATCGTATAAAATGCATACTTCATTCGTAAAAAAATTGAATATATTTTCAGATAAATTTATTTAAAGAATTCATATTCGTAAGAAAAAGTAAACAAGGAATTTATGGAAAACATGATTTTTTTTTCTTTTGAGTAATTCGAACTTAACACACAGAATTATACATGTATATGTGTGTGTGTGTAATACTGAATGGTGGTCGTTTTAATTTTTTTACTAACTTTCTATAAATTACATACGGAAATGGATCTGTAAAATAATTTTCTACGAAAACAGTTACATTTAACATTTATTTATTATTTTTACTCTTTTTTTTCAGCTTGCGTGATTTGATTTATGATAAACTAAAATTAATTTTGTCTATAAATTTAGAAAAAAAAAATGTTTTCCCATTCTGTTTGTTTAATCATTAACATTCTCAAAAATTTCCAACATGCTGTCTTATAAGTCAAAAACTTTGAATAAACAGTATAAAATGCAAAAACATTAATTATTAACTGCATTAATACTTAAAGAAAATTATACTATAGTTTTATTTTTACTTTTCAACGTCAATCCTCTAGTGCATTTTTATCAATTAGAATCTAATGAAATCACAGGGTTTCTCTCTCTCTTTCTCTCTGTATATATATATATATATATATATATATATATATATATATATATATACGCACATCATGGAAATTTTTTATTATGATAACTGCCAAAATACTGAGCTAATTCGAACCAAAGTTGGGCAGTGAGCTTTTTTATAGAAATATGTCGGGTGAATTTGTGGCAACATTTTTTTCTAAAATGGCAGTCATTGAAAATTTCAAATTTGTTTAAAAACGTGTTCCTGAACCTATTTTTTTGAAACTCGATGTATTACAAATATCTATATAACAAATGACAAATCTATATAAAAAATTTTCGACTAAATTTAACAATCGACTCGACTCTGTTTATTGTTTTAAAATGGTGGCAACGTGAAATTTTGAAACTCAAACATTAAAGTTATTTTTATTCTATTTCTTAAATAATTATACATTTTAAGCAAACTTTTTACATTCCATTTTAAAGTGTCAGCTAAGTTTATTAATGAACTTGATCACCATACATTGTTCCTAAATGGTTGGTTAATTAAAAATATCAAACGCCCATAAAAAAAGTACTTATGATTCGATTTAACTTAAATAAGGCATGTACATAGTGATAATCATCGTCTAAACCAATTTTAAAATCAGCTTAATTTGATATCTTGTTTAAAAATGTTTGAAACTAAATTTTGTTTGAAACAAAACAAATATCTCACATCAATCAGTATAGAAATCAGCTTATTCCTCCGACTAGTACATAAAAAAAAAGTGCTTATAATCCGATTTAACTTAAATGAGACATGTACATTGTGAAAACCTTGGTCATAACCAATTTTAAAATCAACTTGATCCGCTATCTTGTTTAAAATAAGGTACTTGTACCCAATATGGACAGTGCTCTCAATATGGACACCCCTAATATCTTTAAAAGTAACAAATTTGATCGAGAGAAAGCGCGACGTGTCCGTGAAGAAAAGCAGTTGAAAAGATAATTTAGCCTGGAAAGTGCAAAAAAGCGGGATGTACGCCATTTTGAAGGAAACTTATTTTTTCGTGGTGTGCTCATCGTAATTACAGGTAAGTTTAAATTCTTATTAGATATGGTAAAATTACTTCAAATATTGAAAAGTAGAGTGTTTTAGAAAGCTGATAAAACATATTTTCGATTGCTATTGCATATATTGCTTAAAAATGTTTTCTTTGTTTATTTATTACAAGATTTAATTAAACTACGCCCGATTCCCAATATGGACACCTTATGTCTACATTGGAAGTACAGCAAGTGAATCTTCAGATTCACAAATTTGTAAAATATCTGTTTAATGTTATTTCATTTAGCTAATTCATAATAAATTAATGTTTATATGTATTTTTAATCTTAATTATAGTATCCGTACATTACATTACAAATTAAGAGTGGAAGTACAGATGTTGAAGCTCTTGTTAACAACAGCTTGTCAGTAACAGCTCCTGTTACTGACCCACCTTCATCCAGTGTTGCCAGATTTGGGGACTTTTTTATTCAACTCTCACCAATAATTTTGAGAAGTGATATATGCTATACATAATAGACGTTTATCTTTCGAAGTGCTTAGGCAACCGTTACAATTAAATTTTAGCGGTGGGGGTTGAATAAAAAAGTCCCCAAATCTGGCAATACTGCCTTCATCACCTGCGAGATCATTTTCCATGGAAAATTCTTTCACCAGCGTGTTATCGACTTCAACTGTAAGAAGGAAGAAGACACAACGTCGCCAGGCGATAAACTCAAAAGGCATCAAAGTGGTAAAATCCTTCTTCAACAAGATGTCATCTGAAAAATCTTCCAAGAAACCTCCTCCAAGAAAAAAATCCTCCAAAAAGCCCTTGCAAAAAAATCAAAAAAGCCTCCCCTCAATGGGGTATCTGTTGGCGAATTCGCAGGTACCAGCGGTATCACTTCCTCAACAAAGGAGAGCAGGTACTGCTTCTTATGCAGTGTTGATGCTATTGCAGACATGTGGTCATGCATCAAATGCGGCAGATATGTTCATGAGGACTGTGTGGGACTTAGCGCCCACGATGAAGAAGTTTTTATTTGTTCATCTTGTGAGGACTGAATAATAACACATGTAAATTCTGCAGAAAGATGCAATAAAGCTAAGCAAAAGCAACTATATTATTTCTTAATATTTTGTAGTAACTGAGGTGCTTTGCGTGGATCTTCGAAGAGCTACAACCGAAAATATCCCCCCTCCCTTCTAAAGTGCATGTTCTGAAGATATTTACTGTGCCCTCCCTCCCCCGCAATACTTTAAGATACATTTTTTTTTATCCCCTCTACTCTAAAATCCCTTGGAAGAGTGGCTTTTTTCCATACACCCTGTGTAGTAGGTCAATAAGAAGCCACCTGTCCCTAATATGGGCATGCATGTCCATAATAGGGACAGGTGGTTCCTTATATGGACACTTATAAACATTTTTTGTTTTTATCATTTAAATTAAACCAGAATAATTACAAGGTCGCTAATTTCAATAATTGTAGTCAACAGTCCAGGGATAGTGGTCATACATTTTTGGAGTCCTATGACGTGTACACGGGGGTGAAAAAAATATATTTTCCTTAGGGTGTCCATATTGGGTACAGGTACCTTATTTAAAGTAAAATTTTGTTTGAAATAAAAAAAAAATATCTAACAATAGTCAGTGTAGAAATCAACGTATTCCTCCCACTTGTTCTGACTTATATTCTTATATGTATTAAGAAATTTATTTTATTAATTTTTAAGCTGTGCATTACATACAACGTTATTGTATGCAAAGCACAACGTGAATATAAATAAATAAACATTATTATATACTATATCTCAATTATATGTGATACTTCAACTGTTATATATTGTAATGCAACTTATGTTAGGTAATATACTTCAAATATTAATATTAATGTATATATATATATATATAGGGGAAAGTTGGATAAAACCGGGTAGGTGGATAAAACCGGGACACAGCAGTTTTAGCTTGATTAGTATTGTCATCTGCCGGTAAACGCTTCAAACTAGTCTCAAACAACCGCCATGTTATTTAGAGTTAAATGAAAGGCAGTGTTGTTTATTTGTTTGTCAACGGCGATGTTTCGAAAAATTCGAGTAGAAAAGTTTTGATTTTTACACCACCGATTTCACCCTGTAGTTTCTAATTGCTTAGAGATTTGTTTTAGGTAAGTACAACATTTGATAACACCTTTTTCAGCAGTTATTTTAAATTATTAAACCAGGTTTTGCATCATGTTTGAAATGTGCTAAACCTTCTTTTCTGATTAATGGCGTTGGCGGATAAAACCGGGACCTTGGCAGTCGGACAAGACCGGGTAATACCCGGTTTTGGACGACCTTTTTTTTTTTTTACTGTGTGAAATATAATTAGTTTAATTTGTAAAATATAAATCTCTGCAGAGAAGCCAGTTCTTTTAATCCTGGATAGCCATTCCTCACATGTCAAAAGTATTGAGCTAATAAATGCTGCAAGAGAAAATCATGTTATCCTTTTATGTTTTCCTCCTCATACGACCCACCGTCTACAGCCACTTGATGTGTCCCTAATGGCACCTTTAAGTGCCTTCTACGAACAGGAAGTGAGGAAGTGGCTAATCAACCATCCTGGTCGTGCTGTGACAATTTACCAAATTGGACATTTATTTAGAGATGCATATTTAAGGGCAGCGATTCCTCGGACAGCTACCAAGGGGTTTGAGAAGACAGGGATCTACCCATTCAACAGTGATGTATTTCCAGATCACCTCTTTTCACCCTCTGATACAACTGAAAGACCAATGAAGATTGAAGATAATCTTTTATCAGAACAATCTCAAGTTGAATCAACAATCATCGACAACCCTTTGCCTGAACAACCTCAAGTTGAATCACTAATCACTGACAATCCCTTGCCTAAACAATCTCAAGTTCAAGTGTGTTCAGAAACTGCGATTTCTTCGCAAACCAGTGATCGCAAAAAGGCTGAGATACTAAAAGTCGATGATCAGCAACCTTCAACTTCTACACACGATCCAGGTAAGGCTATCGTGTCTTCTTTCTCAGTATCCCCAAGAGAAATAAGGCCTCCTCCAGAGCAAAAAGAGCCAAGAATTGTGAAGAAGCCCACAAGCGGCGACGGAAGACAGTAATTCTTACTTCTTCACCTTATAAGTTAGAGCTGGAGCTTGAAGAACAAGGAAAAACTAACAAAAAAGAAAAGAAAACCTTAAAACAGAAACTGTTTAAGGTCCCTAAGCAAAAAACTGTCCAAACACGGAAGAAAAAGAAGTTCAGCATTAAAACAGATTCCTTGTCATCAGATGAAGACGAGGAGGAAAGTGACGAAGCCTGTATCTTTTGTAATGAATTGTATGCAAAGTCAAAATCTCTGGAAGGTTGGATACAGTGTCTCCACTGTAAAGGTTGGGCACACGAAGCCTGTAGCAATGCAGAGGAGCATGATCAACATTTTATTTGTGATTTATGTTCTTAAAATTTCTTACAAATCTGATCAATTAACTGAATTCACGATAAATCACAAATATATTAAATTCAAACTTACTTATGTTCCGTTATTTTTTAACCCACCTATGTTCCTCAGTATAGGAGGACCATTGTACCAATTTATTGTTATAAATAAATATTTCAGTTGTAAGACAACAACATTTTTTAAGTGTTCCTAAACATGCCCGGTTTTATCCAACCTGGTTAGATAAAACCGGGTACTTTTATACTTCCAAAAAAAAAATTATTTACCCTCCAAAATATTGTTCTTCCACATTGCAAAATATTTTTTTCTGTAACTAAAGAACTAATTTATCATTCAAACAGAAATTTAAGCAATTTTATTCACTTAACTGCTTAGGGGAAAAAGAAAAAACTTTGGGACCCGGTTTTGTCCAACTTTCCCCTGTGTGTGTGTGTGTGTGTGTGTGTATTTATACATACATATATATAACTTATTTTAACATTTCTAGGAACCTTAAAAATTTATTTTAGAATAAACTTTATCCCTTACAACCTCGAATGTTTTTCGGTTTATTAAATTTTTCATTAATATTTTGCTTAGTTCTAACTATCAAAAATATTTTTTACTCCAAAAAAGTATTTTTTTTTTTAAGCTTGCGGAAAGT
Organism: Salticus scenicus; assembly: GCA_963930645.1. Taxonomy (NCBI): domain Eukaryota; kingdom Metazoa; phylum Arthropoda; class Arachnida; order Araneae; family Salticidae; genus Salticus; species Salticus scenicus. The sequence goes on from OZ005652.1 coordinate 352,722,786, forward strand.
TAAATAAAATTGAATACAATTGATTACTAAAATATTTTTATTAAAATTACACAAAATGAAAGGAAAAGAACTTTTAGTTAATGTTTTATTTCACAATTAGTAACAGTAGTTATCCAGAATAAAACATTATTTTTGTGTATACATATTCTTTAATAAAAGAAATCTTTTAGTATTCCTTTTGCACAATTTATGTAGCTTTTACAACATCACGGAAATTCAACATTTAAGATGTCATTTATGTCTTTTAATAAGGATAAAATTTAATACCATAATGATTTGGGAATTTATTTTTATATAAGAGATGGACTTTATAAATATGTGATCGAAAATGTAAATCAATAAAAGGGAGGGGGAGGGGATTTTTAAAGTTTATTATATATTTTATTTTTTATTATTTGATGTATGAACCTTTTTAAGCATTTTTCAATCATTTATTTATAAAACTTAATAAGATTACTTAATCACAGTAATAAAATTTAAATTAGCATAAAAGTTTTTTTTTTTTTTTTTTCAATCTAGTTATTTCTTTAAACTTTAACATTTTAGCTAAATTCATATTAAAATTTATTTGTAAAATTCGTTAAATAAATGTAAAATACTTCTCAAACTATTTTATAATATTACTCAGAATATTTATCATATTCTTGAACAACCATTAAAGAAAAAAAAATATATGTGCATATATATATATATATATATATATATATTGAAAACAAATTATTTTTAAAAGGATTAACTTTCCGGGAATAATATCGGAAGGACGAAGATAGGACGACTCTAGAAGAAAATGTAGATATTTCTTTGCTGTCCATTTTAAGAAAGCAATTCCGGAATTAGCTTAATATACGTTCATTCTATTAACATTCTTATTAATAACATTTTTCTTTAGGGGAAAAAATGACAGGACAATAAGTTGAACATCACAGTAAGCTTCGAATATTTATATTGAAATAGAAAGTTGAACAAAATTACCTGTAATTTATGACTAGAAAAGAATGCTCGCTTTAAATACCAAAGAAATATTTTCTGAAGAATGCAGAAAGTAAAATAAAAAGAATAAAGACGTAAATTCCTTTAATGGCTGAATATAGACACACTAGTTTTATTTATTTATATTTTATTTCAACGAAAAATCATGATTCAAATAAAATTTTACAAATACATTTATTGTCAAAAATAGTTAAATATAATTAATGGATTACTATAATTTATAATATAACAATATTTCGGACGATTAATAAATATATGAGCCGTTTTCTTTGAAAGTGGTGTAAGTCCATTTTTGACCAAAAGTTAGTTAATGATAACAATGAAGGCAATTTTATCAATAAATAAACTCTCCGAACCCTCCTCAAAAAGTCCTTAAAATTGTCTTGGCTAAATTGTAAGGACATTTTTTTTCTTAAAAATTATTGAACGAAATGAACTTGAACTTTAGACATGCCAAGACCATTTACAAATTCTTATTTTCCACAAATTCATATTTTCCATAGTCACGAGTTTAGTTATAGAACAAATCACAAATTGAAAACAAACACAAATATTTTGGATTATCCTGTATTTTAAAATGCTACAAGAGACTAGTAACTTTAACACTTAATTTCACATACAGCAATATTTGTATGTTTTTATGTTTAAATCACAGGATTATTTGTACAAATATTGCTTTTTTTCCCCAAAAAGAATTAGTTGTCTTTTGGGGTGGAGGTGGCGGATAAAATTGTTGGCTTAGAAAAATAATGGATTTCAACAAAAGTATACAAAATATTCCTTAAAAAAAAATTACAAAACTTTTAAAAAGCTACAGAATGATTGTTCTCAAACATAAATTTCAAATGTGTAATTTTGTTGTGATATGAGTATTTGCAGTAAATATATATATATATATATATATATAATACTTCGCATGCGCGAAGGATGGATTTTCTTTTAAATTAAATTATTATTATTATTATTATTTTGTCATTTAGGTTTAGAGCTAGATACGTTGGACAACTTATTTCAAGAGTTCATTTGAAAAATTTGAATCAAATTATATCGCCAAAAGAATGAGGAAGATTTTAAGTATTTTGCAGAGTTAAAATTTCATAAGGGTATTTTCACATGCCATGTACTTAATTTGGAGATGCAATTATTTCACCCACGTTTCAAAACTTTCTTTTTGTGAAAAAACCCTTATGGACATACAACTCTAACATATTTTTACTTATTTGCCAAGATTTGTGTGTTCATAAGAAGTTTTTCACAAAAAAGAACTTTTGCAACGTGATTGAAATAATTGGATCTTTAAATTAAATACACGGCATGTGTGTAACCACTTATGAAATTTCAACTCTGGAAAATACCTAAAATATAGGTCGCTCTGTTGCCAACAATTTGCTTAGCTTTTACCCTCCCAGGTAAAAAAATCAGTAAAAAATCTTAAAAAAAAAAAAAAAAAAAAAAATCTGTCTATATATAGTTTGCAAGCGAGATGACGATTCCGGTTCGTAATCATATGTATAGCTAGTTGCGACCTAATTTCCATACTTTAGTCAATTTAAAAAAACTAATTGTCCGATCGATAAGCTGTTTAGTCTGACGGATTCAGAAAAAAAGCCCCTTTCATTTGGTACCTTATTTGTAACGAAGTTTTGAATAGCTTTTTTAAAATTAATTAAAATATGAAAATAATAACCTGGCAATAACTTCAAATTTGGACATTTAAATTTATAATTGTTGCCAAAAAAAAAAATGTCATTTTTTTTTTTTTTTTTTTTTTTTTTAAGAATAAAATGAAATATGCTTTCACGCGAAAAATAAAAATTATAAAATTATAGCAAACCCGTGCGAAACTTTCGCACTTTCTTTCTTTTCTTATTTACCTTTAAAATTTTAATTTCTTAAACCTTAAGCCAAATTTCTCACCCAATTTTAATTCCTCAGAAGTTAAATTATTATTAGAAACAAATTAATAGTGTGAGATCAAATGCTAATGATAATCAAACCAATATCATTCATGAAAGACTTAACAATAAAATTCATGTTTAACAACCTAATTTTCATACTTCGTGAGGCAGGACAGATTTAGTATAAGACACTCATGGCGATTTTTAAATTTTTGTCACCATGTTGGTGATACATTTTTATTAATTAAGGGGGTATTCTGGTCTAGAAGCCTGAATTTTAGGCATTTTTTAAAGTAAGATAAAAAAAAAATGAAAAACATTTTTACTATCCATTTTTTTTATATGTTTTTTATTGACATTTTGAGAATGTAAAAAAAAAAAAAATCACAAAAAAAAAAAAACAAAAAAAAAAAAAAACAACCAAAATTCGCCGAGATACAGGCCGATGGAGTGGGGGCTTAAAAAAAAAACGGTGCGCTGGTTGACATGATTTCAACCCTTGTAGTGATCTAAAACAAAAAAAAAAAAATCAAACAAATTCTTCATTAATAAAGATGTCGCTATCGGGTTGACCATTTTCAAAAAAAAAAAAAAAAAAAAAAAAAGACAAAATGGCGTCGACTTGAAAAAAAAAAATTTTACCCGACTTTTTTCGACCTTTTCGAATTTTTTAAAAATATTGAAAATCAAAATTTTTTTAAATCCAAGGCAGACGCGATAGAGAGTTGTATAAACAAGATATAAACCAAATTTCAAAGCAATCGGTTCAGTAGAACTTGAAATATCATGTCAACCACCTCAAAAAAAGTAGTTTCGAGAAAAACGCGTTTAAAGTTTAGGAAACAATTCTAATGGAATAACTCTGAAAATAATATGTTATACTCACTTTGCATCAATCGGCGATCCCAGATCCATACATTGGGCCTTCCTCCTTCTCATAATTCAGCTCTTGAGAAGTTCTTTTTTTTTTTTTTTTTTTTTTTCTAGACCAGAATACCCCCTTTATTTATTTATTTTTGCAAAATTTTGTGTTAAAAAAACTTAGTACCTATTTTGAATTTACTTTTTATTATTGTGTTTTTTAGTCAATTTATGACAAAATTTCATATGCAGATTATATCATTAAAATATTGCTAGATTTAAAATGACGCTTGCAAAAATTGTAAAAATGCAACCTTTAAAAATACATTTTTCTATAAAATGATCTGATCGTACAAATGTCGTCATTTTTTATTAGAACACTCAACTGACTCCGCGTGCTTAAATATTGGTTATGTATTATTTTTTATCCTGGCATATTTTATTAAGTCACTATCGTATCGTTTCTAAAAAAAAAAAAAAAAAAAAATAATAATAATAATCGTAACTGGACCACGTTAGAGAAATATTATATAGATTAAATTCGCTCTTGCATATGAAAATATGAAAATGGAGTAAAAAACAACTATAATCTTTTAACAGGATTTAACAAGGAGTAGGTGCCGTTCACCGCTCTAAGAGTGGTGTCGAGCGCTTCTAGCTATGCTAGGCCCCTACTCCGGAACGTTTATTTAAAAACAAAAAGAAAAAAAAAACAAAAAGGAAAAAATTACAAGGTTCGTCAGAACAATATTCCCGCGCGACATAGGGCGAAGTATTACAAATATGTATTAATTATTAACAAACTTAAAAATAAAAATAAATAAAAATTAAATACACTAAAGTAAGATTCGCCAGTACAGAGTACTCACGCGACAGGGGGCGAAATAAAATAAATCTTGAAAACTCAAAAGCACAATGAGCTAGAATTGAACAGGGAGGGAGAGTTGTTTACAAGTAAATCAGTTCGCCAGAACAAGGTTCCCACGCGACATAGGGCGAAGTTGGTTGTTTAAGGACATTTACATGAGGAAAGAATATATATCTTAGGGCTAGTGGGTAAGTGAAAAGGATTATTTAACTTATGAGATTATTAAATACTTTTAATTTATTTAAATGTTTAGGAATTAGATAATTTTAAATGACTTAAGAAGAATTTAATTTGTTCTATTTGAAATATCTATGAGTAATTCAAAAATTCTTTTTAGTTTTATGGCAAGTGAAGGTCTTGTTAAAATATCAGTCAGCCAGTTGGTTGGTCTATTATTCGGATTTCTTAAGTGATAGGTTATTGTAAGCGGACAATGGAAATAGTAATGAAAGGAAGAACCCTCCTCTCCACAAGAACATAGGGGCGAACGTCGACGACGAAATCTGTGCAGATAAGCCGGAAAAGGGCCATGCCCAGTTAAAAACGCTGTAATTTCTGGGGTAAGTACCCAATCATTGAGAGAAAGATTTGGTATTAGAGAGAAAGTAATTCTGCCGTTGAGGGAATCTTCCCACCAAGACTGCCATTCCCCGAAAAGGAGAGATTTTAGTTTTCTTTTGACATAGGAAGGTGGGACTGGGAGAGAGTAAAGAGGAGTGTGTTCCTCTGTAGCAGCCTTGGCCAAGTCATCTGCACGTTCGTTGCCCACGACACCCCTATGGGCAGAAACGTGTGCCAGGGAAACTAAGGAATTAAGTGAAATTAGCAGTTGTTTTATTTTAATTACCTGAGGGTGTCTGCACCTGTAACTAATTATAGCCTGCAGACTCGAGAGACTATCACTAAAAATGGGAAGAGAAGTAAATTGGTCTTTGTTGCTGTGAGCCCATTCTAGAGCTTTTTCAATAGCGAAGAGTTCCGCCTGAAAGACAGTGTTATAGTCCTCAAGCCTGCAGGCCCACTCATGGATAAAAATATTGCCCCTGAGGACACAGAATGCTGCTGTGTCTTCAGGGGCAATATTTTTAAAAAAGAGAAAAGAAAAAGAGAGTCCGCCTTTCACGCATGCACAGTAATATAATATTTACTACAAATACTCATACCTCAAAGAAAATTATAAGTAGGAATTTTATGTTTCAGAATAATCCTCCTGTAATGTTTTGACAAATTTTCTGATAACACGAAAAAAAAAAAAAAAAAAAATGGTCTCAATAAATGATCGGGTGATTGCCCCAAATAATCATACAAATACTCTAAATAGAAAGAGAAATTATTATTATTATTATTATTATTTAAGTTTCACGTTATTCATAGCATTTTATGGTACAGGGTAATTCCAGGATAATAAGACAGGGTAATATGGTACAGGATATATATTTGTGTGTATATAATATTTGTGTTTTTCCAAATTGCGTTTTTGCGGTTGTTCCCCTAATTGCACTCGTAACTAAATCGATAGCGGAAAATATGAGTTTATAAATGTTCTTCGCTTGCCTTGAGTTCAAGATCATTTCGTTCAGTATTTTTTTTTTTTTTTAATAGAAAAAATGTTTAAATAAAAAAAAAAAAAAGTTAAAAAAAAAAAAAAAACCTTTAATAACGTGGTTAAAACTGTAAGCTAATTCATTTATAAAGCGTATATATTATATTCATTTATAAAAAAGCATTTTATTTAATTAAAAAAAATCTATATTATTTTATGCTAAAATTCTTTACACCAATATTATTTTCAAAATGAATACATTACTTTTAATTTTCTTTCTTATGTGATATTTAAAAAACTCTTTATTTTACCCATTTGTCTGTAAAAATGCTGAAATGGTTATAGCATAATTCAGTAAATCGAAAAACACACGCTTTGTTTTTGCTGATTTGTAACATATGGCGAAATAAATAAAAGATTTAGGTATTTCATAAATTTCAATTTATATTCTTTTCTGTATGTCACGGAAATTTCACATAAAAGTTATAAATAATATTTCACTTAAAAGAAAATATCTTCTCTGAAAAATTTATTTCCAGATATTTTTTAAACGCCCAAAAATGATAAATAATTAGAAAGTAACTTGTAATTAAATTATAATAATAATAGAACATGCTAAATACTTCTCATTGGAGATAACTAATTTTAACCCAATTAGTAATAGGCTTTGGTAGCTTCGCTGGTCTCTGAATTTAAATAATTTTTCTCAAAATAATTAAACCACAGTTTTTTTTTAATTATGAATAAAAACTAAAAATACATTTTATAGAAATCGCATAAAGCCTGGTTTTGGACGATTAGAAATACATATGTACTTTACGGTTTCTATAGTGCTACTACTGGTTGTATTTTGTTACCTAAGCGATTTTGGTAGTTGCCGCTCCTATAGGTAAGCATTTTGTTAGCAGCACATACTTACATTATGCTGCTTAACTTGTACTCGTTTTGTGTTTTAAATTGTCATTTTTCTAACAATTTAGAATAGAAGTGTGGAGAGGAATATGGAATACCCTTTGTATGTGAACTCACTATAATAAACTGAGAAATTTTGGATTATTATGGATTCGACCCAGGCAAACTTTCAAGGCTTGCTAATATGTTTCCGTGGTTTTATGCTACAAAAAATTAGAATTTGCATACAAAATTTTTAGTTAACAAAAATAAAAGCTATTGTAAGATAGTATGGATAAAGCAGGTTATATGGAATGATTATGAAGGGAAATCTATAATACTAATTTCTTGAGGTATAATATTGAATAGGGAGCAAGCACATTTAAGGAAAATAATGAATAATTGCAATATAAACATTATCTTTTGAAATTATTATTGAAAATAAGCAGTAATGAAAAATTATCAAAATTCAAGTTTTACGAAAATCGCAAATATGGAATAGTTGCTATTCCACATTGCGCCTGAATCTTCATTTTTTAGAATAAATAAACTTCGACCACCTGGTGATAGGACCAAGTTCATGGAAATCAGGCTACTAACTACCTTAACTCCCTTACTGGATATGACACAGGTTTTTCTCTCAATTTACGGCTTCTTAAATAGGTTAGAGAGTTCGAATACTTGTATCCAAAAATGTCTAAATTTGGATAAACCACAAAAGTTTCGTGACCCAGAAACTGCTCTTTCTCACTGGCACAAGTTGAACTACTGTTCATATCTGAAGCCTAGTGCTTCCTAGTTAGCTTGACTTGCTACCGTTAGGTTGTAGGATGGCACAGGTGAGATACAACGGTGTTCCATTTTAACCGATTATTCCATATTCCCCATTTTTAATCTAACTTAATTAAAATATCAATTCGGAATTCTTCGACTGTTTTTCATACTTTGTGCTTACCGCGCCTTTCTGTATTGGGCGGTTTTTAAGGAGAACAAAAGAGAAGTCAAAACTTTTAACACTTTCAGATGAAGAGCGATGGATTATCGATCCAAACTTATCTAAGAAATTTCTAAAAATTTGCTAGAAAAAGTACCATAAGTGTTGGTAATAATGTTCTTTTCTTATGAGTGTCCGGCGTCCCCTACGGTTCTTGCATGTAGGAGAACCATGTGGTATGGCATATTGTCCAACGCAGCATCTTACCACAATTTACACTATAACTTAAATTTACGAATTCTGCTCTTTAAACAGGAAAATGTTCATGTAAAACATAATAGAATTTTCCTATTTTTTATACATTTTTCACAGTGTATCTTTTATTAGTCAGTTATTTTCTAATGTTTCTAAGCATTCATTTTCTAACTGAAATGTCCAGATTAAGCACTGTTATAAAAATAGTGAAATTGCATCTAGTCAATCAGAACCTTCTCAATCATTTATTTAACGAATCTTCCGTTAGCAACTATTCCCAAATGTACACCTATTTTCTTCTAAGAAATCTCTTGAGTTTCAATTAATTTCTTGATTTATTGATAAATAAGGCGTATAAGGTTTTTCAAACTGCACTTTATAACTTATTGGATTATATATTCCATGACGAGTCTTTGTTTCTGGTCCTTGTTTTAAACCAAACTTAAAAAAAAATATATATATATATATATATATATATATATATATATATATATATATATCTAACGATCATATTAATAAGTTAAAAGTAGTCTTTCTTAAAGTTATCATCAAATGCAGGTATGACCATTTCATTCCTTTGTCTTAAGCTTGTTTTCTTTGTACTTTCTTTAAAACAAATATAAAAGTCGTAATTTCATAATTTTTTTCTACTATCAGCACAATTAACAAAAAAAATTTTTTTTTCAATCGATTTGTATTTTTTCTTTTTTGTAATAATATTTACACATTAGAAATCTAGTACGACTTTTTCAGAAGATTCGAATACATTTTTTCCTTCAACTAAACTATTTTTAACAAAACTGTAAGGCATGTAAGCCTTCTTTTAACTAATATACATTATTTTATTACATTCATTTCTTCTTATTTTGAAAAAAAAAAAAAAAAAAAAAAAAGCGATTTTATAACGGTATAAACCCTCTTTTAACTATTATTCATTATTTTATTTCATTTATGTCTTCTTAAATGTTACAGATTTATCGAAAAATTTAACCACAATTCTCAACTAGAGATTTTATAACTTTTGTCCCTGCGTTTTCATCTATTATTTATATAACATCATAGGAAACTAATTTCAAAAGAGTTTTTTACTTCTTTCATAATTTAATTTGTACTCTTAATAAAGAAATTAAAATCTATAATGCAGAGAAATATATATTACTTAAAAAAACTCTGTTGTTTCATCGGATTGCATTAAAATTAACATATCTCGTTGAAAAATATGTAATAGTTTATAATGAAAAAAAAAAATACAACACAAATGATTAATTTTTTAAATTTCTTTTTAAAAGTTCTAAAAAATGCGTTATAAATAGCCTTATATTAATTTTAAATGTCTTAAAAATACTAATTTACAAAGATTTATGATAAATAAGTTTCGTTTAAAATGCAACGATGTATAATTATAATTAAAAGAGAACTGCACGCGAAAAGTTTTAACTTATTTATCTTACAAACAAAAATTAGAACGCTTTAATAAGTGAAAATAAATTACAAAGTTTTGAAATGTTACATTTATATGCGTTTGTCTTAATAATAATAATAATAATAATAATAATAATAATAATAATAAAATTGTATTTGTATGAGAGAAGAAGAAAAAAAAATCTGGATAGATTCCACTTGACTTTCCGAATATTAAGTAATTAACGGAAGTTTAAATAAATTAAAGTAAGAGAAGTTGTTAAATAAACAAAAGAGAAAGTTATATAATATTGTATTTGCGTATTTTTTCCCAAATAGTTTGTTGTTTAATTATTAAACACTACTGCTTTTTCCTTATTTTGAGCCCACAGCTCATAATGATAATGAAATTTTAGTTGTGTCCCTGTAAAAATCTGTAAGGGCTAGATTCACCAAAATTCATACAGTTAGTGCGACGGTGACCTATAAATTGTATATGGATTTAAATCTCAATTCAATGAGGAATTTAGATGCTATCACATTTTAAACAATTTCAACCTGTGCACAGTAAAAAATAGGGTCTTAAAAATAAGTATATAGTGTCTCAAAATAGCCTCGAAGCAATATGTACTTAAATTTGAAAACCCATGTAACTCATTTTTGAGTACATTGACACGTCAAACATGGGGATATTGGGATTCTTATTGGTCAACCCCATTTTTGAGCATATCAATATACTCAAAAATGAGTACATGGGTTTCAAATTTAAGTATATATTGTTTCAAGGCTATTTTGAGACAATATATACTTATTTTTAAGATCATATTTTTTACAGTGTGCATAGGCTATAATGATAATGAATTTTTCGTTGCATCCTTGTAAAAATCTGCAACCACTAGATTCACCAAAATCTGTGCAGTTTATTCGACGGTTACTTTTAACATTTGTATAAATTTTCAGCTGAAACGAATTGGGCGTTGAGATGTTTTTACACTCAAAATGTTTGAGCCCATAAGCCATAATGATACAGAATTTTTCTTTTTGTCCCTGTAAAAAAACTGCTGTAAGTGCTATATTTACCAAAATTTATGCAATTTGTACGACGGTAACCTATAAGATGTTTCTGAGTTTTTAGCTGAAATGCATAAGTCGTTGAGGCGCTATCGTACTTTAAATCATTTGAGTCTATAGGACATAATGATAAAGGATTTTTCGTTTTGTCTCTGGAAAAAACCTGTATATGCTATATTTACTAAAATCTTTACAGTTTGTGTGACGGTGAGCTATAATATGTGAATAAATTTTCAGCTCAACTGAACAAGGTGTTTAGATGTTATTACGTTTTAAAGAGTTTGGGCCCGTAGGCTTTTTGACTAAAAAAAAAAAAAAAAAAAAAAAAAAAACCTTTCGTCCCTGTAAAAAAAGCTATAAGTGCTAGAATCAATAAATGCCAAAATCAAGAGAGTTCATGCTACAGTGACCTATAACATATGAGACAACTTTCAGCTCATTCCAAAAAAGAGTTTAGTTGCTACCGTGTTTTTTCTATACACACACATACACACACAAGCATACATACATACATCACCATAAAAATAGCAGAAATGAACTCAGAGGACCTCAAAACGTATAGAAACATCCAAATCTCAAAGTCAGATTTTCTCATGATTACAGTACTTTCCTTACATACGTATGTTCGGAGAGTTACCAGTTTTTAAGGTAGAATCTGCTTAGCTCCCCGTCATATATATGTTCTCATAAATTTCTAGTACAGGATAACAGAGCATGGTATATTCATGTTACGAGAAATAGTTTTGTAACACGTTGTTTTTAATAACACAGTGACAGACTTAAATACCCTAAATAGTAGCATATCCACAGTTTTATTCGATATATTTACCATATCCTAATTTGTTAATTTATTTTATGGGGGTCAGTTTCATACTATTTACAATGCAGACGCCATAATGCAAAATTCTATGAAACATTGCGTAATCTGCAATGTTAAGAAAATCTTAAATTTCGAATATTTACAAAATTTTCAAATTGGAGATTTCATATACAATGATGTCAGTATCATAAGTAATATTTAAAAAATGATCTGACATCTTTTAGATAAAAATATTTCGGAAAATGTATGTTTATGCGAAATTTTACCTTAATGCCAAAAATTGTAAATTTCAAATAATTTATGAAAATTTTAAATTAGAAAATTCATTATCAATGGTGATCATGGCAGTATACTAAATGTTAATTTAAAATTGGTCTGACATCTTTACGATGAAAATAACTCTCAAAACAGAGTTTTTGAGACATTATGACATATTTTTCCCTGTAAAGAAATTCGTAAATTTTAAATAACTTACGAAATTTTCAAAGTGAAATTTTCATAGGTAATTCTGTTCATGCCAGCATCCTAGCTGATATTTTAAAGATAGACTGACATATTTATAGTAAAATTATTTGTTTTAATGCATGTTTAAGTGAAAATTTCGCCTATTACCTCATGTTCAGAAATTTGTTAATCTCGAATTACTTAAGAAGTTTATAAATTAGAATGCTGTAAATCAATATGGTTTTTCCCAGTATTATCAGTAATGTTTTTAGTATGGAAAAAGTTTTCTGAAATCTCTTATTCTGAAGATATTGTGCATAAAGACTAACAAACTAACACGTTAAATGACACCCTGCAGACGGACAACATGTCAGTTCTGTTATTTTCCGATTCCTCACACTTCGAAACAAGTAAAAATTTCCAAACTTTCACGAATATTTAAGTTTTCCATAACGATAGTATGATGGGGAACTAAAATTATCTAATTTGGCGTTTTAATCATGCTCATACTTTTTACAGATACATTATAATCCTTTAAACGCTTTACACAGCAATACGCAGCATGTGTTCATGTTCGAAAAGAAAATTTGATTTCTAAAAGTATGAAGAAGAGTAATGTTCTGTTTCCAATCTCCTTTTATTTAGTATGTGTTTTTGTCAGTAATGAGTGTCTACACGAAATAAATAGGCATGAATGGGATTCCGTCTGTGGGGGTCTTTCTAAGGGTTCCATGCCCATATTCAAGCTAGTTTAGAAGAAAATTAAAGATAACACGGCTCTGAGATGAATGTTTTTTCTTTAAGATGATGAGTTTTTCTGATGTATGTTTAGATGCTGATTGGAGGAGAAATATTCAAACAATTTCATCACGTGCAGATTTCCCAGTAAACAGTGTTTAAAAGATTGAACTTAAAGCTCCCCTATCTCTACTCCCATCTCGGATATTTTCTAGAAAATACACTTGATGTGAGTAAACTACGAGAAGAGCGATATTACCAAGCCATCAAAGAAATTAAAAGGAGGTATGACGGCTGATGTATTGTTAACATGTTATGACTTAAGAGCTCAGAATTGAATGCTGCATAAAGTGTAGCCTCAAGCGTTGGATAAGAGAAAAAGCTGAAAACGGAGCTTCGATATAAATAAATAAATAAATAAATAAACAGATATTTTTAAAAGAGAAGTTGTAAAAAGTAGCTTGTATAATGTATTTTATATATAAAGAGTTTCGATTCTTTTATAGCCCTATGTGAATTTATTAGATATTCATCTTAGTTTGTATAAAACCGTTACGTGACAGGAAGAAAATACAAGCTTTTGTAAATTCAGCGTATCAAAAAATATTAGAATCACCCAAAACTGTGAAAAAAAAGGAAAAGCACGATTTCGCAGATTTGTGCTGCTTAGAAAGATCAAGTAGACGAGCGAAATTTGCGATTGAACCCTGCACCTCTCATCTGATAGATACGAAAGCAGAACTTCTTCGCCACTAGTGAAGTTTTTCTTTTCTTTTATGTATATACAATTAACGAAGTTTGCGCATCAGAATTTTTAATAAGTATTTTTTTTTTTTTTTTTTTTTTTTATAAAAAATGCGTAATATGCTAATGTTTGCCAATATTTCAGTATAAAAATGGTGTTTTCGAAATAAGTAATTGTAAACAATCTGATATTTCAAATACAAAATTACAAAAAAGGTGGATTTAGCATATTCAATATACACTGATGGAAAAAAAAATCCCAACACCAGTAAGGAGCTGTGTGAGATAAACGAAATTTGGTAGGCGTGTTTATACATCTGAAAGATGACGTCGATTCAAATTTCGAGCTACGCGCATAAGTGTGGCGCTAGTTGCGACACTATGAACATGCAAATGAGGTTTGCTTTAAATAAGCGCTGTAAAGTTCGTGATCGTTATTTACAGTTGAGATTTGACGTAGTGGGTTAATGTTAGTCAAGGATGCCTCTAAGAAGACGAAAAAGCCATTATCAACAGCTAGCTCACTGAGTTTGAACGAGGTCGTGTAGTAGGGCAACGAGAAGGTGGGTTTTCTTCCCTCGATATTGCAGAAAGACTTGACAGGAATGTATCCACTGTGCATGAGTGTTGGCAGCAGTGATCAAGGGAAGGTGCTGCCTCAAGTAGATCGGGTTCCGGGCGGCCACGTGGCACTACTGAGAGGGAAGACCGCCGTGTTCGGCGTATGGCTGTGGCTAATCGTACTGCGTCTGCAGCTGAAATTCGAGCTGCAGTTGGCACCACAGTGACACAACGAACTGTTACAAGTCGTTACAAGTCGGTTACTTCAAGGACAGCTCCGAGCCAGACGCCCTATAGCAAGCATTTCACTGACTCCAAACCACTGTCGTTTGCGACGTGAGTGGTGTCAAGCTAGAGCTCATTGGAGGACGGAGTGGAGATCTGTTGTGTTTTTTGATGAAAGCCGGTTCTGCCTTGGTCGCAGTGATAGCCGTGTGTTGGTTAGAAGGAGGCCAGGTGAACGCCTGCTAGCGACCTGTCTGCGGCCTAGACACACAGGGCCTACTCCTGGAGTTATGGTTTGGGGAGCAATTTTGTATGACAGCAGGAGCATTCTCGTGGTTATCCCACGCACCCTGACTGCAAATTTGTACGTCAGTCTAGTGATACAACCTGTTGTGCTGCCATTCATGAACAGCATTCAAGAGGGTGTTTTCCAACACGATAACGCTCGCCCTCATACCGCTGTTGTAACCCAACATGCTCTACAGAGTGTCGACAAGTTGCCTTGGCCTGCTAGATCACCAGATCTTTCTCCAATCGAGCACGTATGGGACATCATTGGACGACAACTCCAGCGTCATCCACAACCAGCATTAACCGTCCCTGCATTGACCGCCCAAGTGCAACAGGCATGGAACTCCATCCCACAAACGACACCTGTACGACACAATGCATGCACGTTTGCATGCTTGCATTCAAAATTCTGGCGGTTACACCGGTTACTAATGTACCAACATTTCACATTTGAAATGGCTCTTCTCGCCAATGGCTCTACCTGTGATCTTGAAACTTTAATCAATTAAATATGTTACCTAGACAAATGTATTGCTGAAATTTCATTTTTGTACAATAATTTTTTCTTGGTGTTGGGATTTTTTTTCCATCAGTGTATTTGTTTTTTCCATTAATCTTCAAATTAGAAATCTTGGATTTTTTATTTTTACATTTTACCTCAGGGTGTTTTAAAGCTAATAATGCAAAGGATTTTGTATACTTAAATCATTTAATAATGCTCTTCATTAATTTAATTGGTGTAATTTATGAATATTTTTTACTTCTGAGTTTCAGCTAATAAAATAACTAATGATTTTTACAGTATCTCATTTTTAGGCTTCAAAAATACTACTTTTATTTTGTGATAAAACTAACCGACAATCTATGAATCCAGTACACATAACGTAAGAGGAAACGCACTGTTCGGAATAAATTTTTGGGTCAAATACTTTCCCATATTATTTATATAATTATAACTGCACATATATATACACGCACACACATGCAGACACACAAAAACAGTACTCACTGACACATACGCGCAGTAAAATTACATCACACATAAATTATCAATAGTTATTCTTGTATTTGTAAGAAGAGAAACAGTCTCTGTGAACTAAATTATTAAACTGTATAGTGGACAAATTTCGATATTATACTCAATTGTTTTAAATTTAATAAAATTGTAAAATATTTTAAGAAATGCTTGTACTTAACTGTTTGACCATATACCTTTTCCTAAAAATAAATAATGATATCCAAGTGTGCGATAAATAAAAAATAATTATGAAATGCTCCCGCGCATGCTGTGAAGTGTACTAACATGCGTATTCATGTTTGCTGCATAACGGAATTTCGTGTATTTTTGAGATTCATGCAAAGTGAAGTAGGGGTATTCAGCGACATTTTTTGTTTTCATGTACGCGAAGCGTACATATAGTGTAACCACGTTTCCTACGCCTAACAGTGAGGACGAGTCGAAAATCTTGGAGGGTTTCCAAGTTGACCAACAGGTTTGAATTTAGTAAGCATCCAGTCATTCGGTATTCCCTTATCGCTTATTTTCTCTCAACGAAAAGCCCATCTCCCCTATTTTACTAGTGGACTCGCCGAATCCGCACTTGCGCAGAGGCTTCCATGCTCGCAAGAAATGTAGTTAAAGAGTACATGCATATTAGCGTTTGCTACAGTACAGAATTTCGTGCATTTCTATATATTCATGCACAGTGAAGTAGGTGTGAACAGTGATTTAATTTGGTTTTCATGTACGCGATGAGTAGATACTTGATTATTAGTGATTGTTGTGATTGAGGATTTCATGTATTTATAATGTGTGGTGATATGTTCTGTTTCATACATAAAATCTTCTTTTATTTTTCCATCTCTGGTTATCTATCGCACCCTTGAGGCGATTTTTATAATGTAGAAAAGCTCTACGGGTTAATAAGTTAAGACCGAAATACTTCTTTATAAACTTACAATTATTCAATATAACAGAAATGACTATTTTCCCCATTCTTACAAAAAAAAAAAAAAAAAAAGACCTTAATATTACTCATTTTAAAAGAGATGAGTATAATATTGATCTTCTTCTTGATAAAATTTTCAGAATATCGAAATTGTAAGATTTCTGAAAATCAATATGTTTCTATTGACTCTAGTTATAATTTAAATCTATTATAACGGAAATATTTGATTACAAATGCTACAAAATATGCTTTTATGTAATGCAAAACTATGTTGTAGGAAAATATTTAGATATTTACGAAACTATCTTTCAGTGCAGTATAATCTAAAACTCTTATGATAAAGGGCTTTCACATTAAAATTTATTGAATGTTATAAATATTTTATTATTATTACTATTGTTATTTGATATATATATATATATCACAGAATGGTAATGTATTTGTTGTTGTATTCCTTGTTTAATTTTTATAATGCATTTATTAGAATAGCATTTCACAAAATAAAATTTTATATAAATACTATTTTGCGAGAATTAAATATTTTCTCTATATTATTTAATATAGTCATAATACAAAATATTGTGAAAAAATAAATATAGAACAAAATCTTTAAAGTATTTTTTAGTAAAAATAAATGTTTAGTGATCGATGAAAAAAAATAAATAAATGAAAGTGAAATTTGGTACTCGGAGGAAGTATTTGCTCTGAGGAAGTAGAAGATGAAACAACAGCATTCCATGAAGAAAGGGGGGAAGTGGTGTGCTCGGAGAATTGCTTGAACTTTGGAGAGGCCTGTGAGTACGGTGTATACAATTATATGAAACATCCTGAATTGCTATCTATTTCAAATTACCCATGTTAAGAAGTTGTTGTCTGCTAACAGTAAAAGAAAAATTTCATCTCTAGAATTTCTTGTTCGCATGGAAGTTGACAACGAATGGCCGTGGGATATTTTCTGGACACAAAAATCCCATTTCTATTTTCAAAAAAGTAATTCTCAGAACTGCAGAATACAAAAATTCTGCAGTTCTGAGAATTCTGCAGTACGGATTTACGCCTTTATTTATCGGGAAGCAATATTTATTTCAGAAGATGGGTCATGTTCCTGTCGTCTGAACCAATGAATGGCAAATCTTTTAGAGTCTTTTGTAAAAACACACCATTCCAACACTTCAACATCGTGTATGAGGGAATTATTTTTAGGCAAGATGACATTCCTCCGCACATTGTAAAGCCAGTGAAGCAGCTGCTCAAGAGTCATTTAGGAAATGATAGAATTATCAGCAGTAATTTTGCAACAGCCTGGTCGTCAAGGTCATATGATCTTATTCTTTTACATTCTGACTGCGTGGTTATCTGAAGAATGTTCTTTTCATTAGTCATATAGTAAACTTATCTGAAATGAAAGCGCGCATTAGTTAAAGCAATCACAATGTGACCCTTGATAAAGTAATCTTTCGTGGAACATGGTGTATTTTAGTTTCTACAAACGACAGAAAAAAATGAAAGCATATTGAAAATGTCTCGCGATAGTTAAAACCCGTTTTCATTGGTGCTTTTCATGCTGGTTTAAGCCTCAAGTTTCTGGCAGTGCGCAGCTCTTGTAAGGTGGGTTAGTATATTCATAACTTAATATCTATCTAGCGCCACCTTTTTAGAGGCATCTGAAAAGGTGGAGGCCTTCAGCATACTCTTCATTATAACACAACTCATTATTTGTATCTTTTCTTTGTGTCTTATTTTTAGCGAATTATTTAAACAAATTATGAAAAATATCATTAGATATTTTGATGTAATTATTTCAATAATGATTAGTTTCAATAACTGAAACGTTTCATGTGAATAACGTTTAAAATTTTAATATGCACTGCAAATAGTAAAGTATAATATGTAATTATTTTGTAATTTTTTAAGTTATATGTAAAAATGTTTTCTGTTGTTCAAGTAATAATTTTCACTAGAGAAAAGCTTCAAAATATGCTTTATGGAAATGCTTTTTTAGTTTACTATTTTAGTTTTGTTTTAATTATTGTGTTTAATAATCTACGTAATGTCCCATACAAAATATAAATAAATAAATGAAACCTTTGTCTTGTTAATTGATATTTCAAGACTAATTAAAATTATCGACTTAACTTCTCTACTTCTTTCTTTTTTATAAAAAAAAAAAAAAAAAAAAAAACATTTTTTAAATTCATCTCTTATTTTTTGAAAATAAATAATAAAATTACGAAAAATAGTTTTAAATTATTATATTTGAACTTTCTAATATAAACACTCATCAGATATTGTAAAAAAAAGTTTTAAATTGTTTCATGTGAACAAGAGAAATCATTTTGCAACTAATATAAGCATCCGTTATTAAAATATGAATTAGCACGACAAAATAACTTACGTTTTATTTCGCAAATTACACTGAAAAGCACGTTTACAATTTAACTGCTCTGTTGTCACTAATAATGCATTTTTAATGAAGACAGATTGTAAATATATTCGTCATCATTTATTTTCAATTTGTGTGAAATTAATTTGCCTTTGAATCCTAATATTTTTAAACAAATTATATTCAAAACTTCAGAGAATTAATGGCAATATGAAACAGAGCATGACCAACTTGATTGCATTAAAACGTGCTTCAACAACTCTCGAATTAACTTTCGGTTTGTTTAGTAATTTGTTTGTTGTTTTTCCGCGGAAAGCGCTTGTAAATTGTAATGCGACACGGCATCTGGTTATGATATGAAATGGCTCAAGGGAGTTAAAATATGATTTGTTTAATGTGCAAAACAGGAAAATAGACTAAAACAATGGTTTTGTATTTCAGGATATGCTGATTTCTTACTCATTATTATTAACTAATTGTTTCTGTGTTAAAATTGTAATTGAAAATTATCTTTTGTTCTAAAATTTATTATCTAATCTGTATAAGTTTTAACGTTCTCTCCATAATATATATTCATTTAACATATACACACTCTTTGATTCTGTTTAAAGCAATATGTACCCATGAAGAAAATATTGTGTTTGTGAACATTTCTACATTTGGTATACAGTGATTTATCGTAAATCGTCTCAACTGTGTCAAGCATTTATTATAAATAAATAGCATATGAGTTTATATGCTACTTGAAAATGGCAAAAATTTTAACTAAATAACTAATACTCAAAAGTTAGGTTAAAAAAAAGTTACTTAAATATATACAGAAAGAAATTTTTACATTTTTTTTAATAATAATATATTAAACATATTTGGTCATGCAGAATTCTGTGCAATAAATTACTATAACACGCATGCAGACACATAACTGATCGTAAACCTCTTTTTAATACTCATGTTATAAGACATATAAATCTATGATAATCTAGACATAGAAAGCAGAAAAGAAGCAATATTATATTTGATGACCATGAAATTCTGTCAATTAATTGAGTTCAAAATGAAAAGAAGCAAACTTTATAAAATATGTATTCCAAGCTTAGATTGTACGTTCTGGAATATTCGATGAATGCAAAAGTACAAATGTGGCATATCTTGAAGTATTTTTACTTATCAAAAATTATAAAAATTGCAAAAATAAAATAAAAAGAAAAAGAAAAAGAAAGAAAGAAAGAAAGAAAAATAAAATAAAATAAATTATGTACTAGAATTAATAAAGTAACACAAGTTAAAGCACCAGAATTAATGTCTAACGATTGATACAATACTGATTATATCCAAATTATAGGGAACAAACCGTTTTAAAACTTCATATTTGTAAAAGATGCCAAAATCTCTTATACAATCGGCCTTAAAAACCCTACAACCAGCCATTATATTTCAAATCATGGCAAGGAAAAAATTCATGACTCAAAACTCTTAAAAACAATCGAGTAGATTTTATTCTACCTTATTTTAAGAAGTAGATAGGAGAGAATAAAAAACTGAAGCTGTAGGAGATTTTTCCAAATTAATAGTAATGATAATGAACTTTTTTTCTTTTCAGATATTTTCGAATGCGTAAAATTATTAATTAGCTTTCCATTAAAAATATACAAAGAGTATTATATATTGCCCTAAATTAACAACAACAATAAATAAATAAATAAATAAATAAATAGTAAAAATATAGGCATCACAAAAGTAGGTATTAGATTTTTATTTATTTATTTTAAACAACCAATTATACCAAAAAATCCATCGCCAAATACTGACAGAAATTTTAAAGCCGCTAAGGGGGTCATATACTTAAGCTGTGAAGCAAAATGGTCTAAATATTACGAATTTATGTCTATTTTGAAAAAAAAAAAAAAAAAACTGATTTGTAGCATAACAGTTTATTCTAAAAAATGGTATTAAGTATTAAATATTTCAATTTGACACTGAATATGAGGATTTCTATAACATTTTTCTGAATTTGCCTTGTGTCATGCAATATTAATATTCCTATTCTGTAAAAGGAAAAGCAGTGAACAGATGAGCAGAGCTCAGCATGGGCTAATAAGTGAAGCAAGTCGGGGGGTGGGGAGGCGAAGCCTCTTTCAGGGATTTCGTTAGTGAAGCAAGCAGGGGATAGAACCCCCTACTACGTTGAAATTTGTATGTTAAATAGTAAATTTCCAACAGTGCTTTAAAACTACTTGGTGTTGTATTTGTGTTATTTCATCTTTAACATCATTAGTAATAGGGGGCTATCAGACGGTTCCACGCGTGTCCTTTTTTTTTTTTTTTTTTTTTTTTTTTTTTTTAAATCAAAAGAACTGGATACGAAAAATTTGCACTTTGAGGATGCACTTTTATGTTCTTTGAATAAAAAGTACAAACTGTTATTATGCTTTAAGAAAACTCCTGCATTTTCTATTACTGCATTAGTACGGATATACAGGAGTTATACCGTAAGGCTTCATTACCAACTACGTTCTATACTAGAATGATAAAAGTAATAAAAGCCTATCATGACGCATATTACAGTTTGAGAAAGTCTTGAGACAGAGACAAAGCCAAAAGAAGCTTTGAAAATGTTGAATACGTGATTTCTGATTCTAAATCAAAGCTATTTAAATTTAAAGCATGAAACTACACAACAACCTTTTATTGCTTTCGTGTACGAAAGAAACAAGGGCTCAGAAATAAACGACACATATAATTATTAGTCCAATCTAGAAAAGTCAAATTAGAACAATCTAGAAAATAAATATTTAATTATTTTTCGAACGATTCATTTATAAATGTATGTCTTATCAAGTCATTTAAAGAAATAATAAAAGAATGTGAAGCATCTGTTACTGCGACATAAACTGAGAAAAATAATATGCCGCCTCTATTTAGAACGGATAAATAGCAATTTTCTAATATCCTAAACTAGAAATATAGGTTTTCGAGCTATGCGTATAAGGCAAGCAAATAAGTAGATAAACGGAATGATTGAAAATTTCTAGTACATACTTTTCTAGGTGGTGAAAGAATATTATGAAGATTACGAATCCTTTGTATTGCGAGAAATTTTTGCTTGGTTTTCTGGAAATGGGTTATAAACGAGGTTATACTTACTAAAAACTCGCCGGTTGAGTTTGCATTTCCTTGGAGTTATTTTTAAATAAATGTAACCCCATGATAATATTAGAAAATAATCTAGAATTCTAATAGGGGCTTTTAGATCCCATTATAAAAAAGAATTAGAATTTATAAGGACGGCTTGGAACTATATTTACTAGAGATAGAATTAAGTTTCTAGATGTCTGTCGCAGAATATTTTCTCAATGGAAAATTTTTAAATGAGAATTAAGTTATCAGCTACCTTTATAAAGAGTGACAAATATAGAACTCCAGATATGATAACAGCTGCTATTGCGTCTAGAAGCGTTTAAAAGATATTGGACTGATTGGTGAAGAAATGGCAACCCTAATAGTTGATGAAACAGTACTAAGCCAAAAAAACACAATGCTCGAAATGAGCTCAAAGACGATTAAAATTGACACATGTTAATGTGAAAAGAATGGCGAAAAGACAATAATTTAATTCAGGAGGAAAAAAAAAAGCTGTTTAAGAAAGTACAGAAGGACACACGAACACATTGAGAAAAAATAAAATATAGCGCTTTCATTGAAAACGAATAAGTAGTCATTTTCTGTTTCCCTAAGCTAGAAATATAGATTTTTGATGTATGCGTATAAGGGAAGCCAATAAACTCCATAGACGAAATGATCAAAAATTAATTGTCTACACTTTTCTAGATGGTAAAACCTTATTTTGAATATTATGAATCCTTTGTTATGCGAGAAATATTCGCTTGATTTCCTAGAATTGGGTCATAAACTGGAATTGCAGTTGTTAAAATTCGCCTTTTGTGTTTGCATTTATTTGCATTAGTTTGACCTACATGATATTGGTAAACGCTATAGAATTTTAATAGAGGTTTCTAGAGCTCACTTTCAAAGGGGACTAGCTTTTATAAGTATAGCATAGAACTATTTTTATACGGCCATTTTTTTCTCAGTGCGTAATTCAAGAACCTGGTGAAATAGATCTAGAGCATGTGACACCTGTAAAAGATACTGGATCCAAAATAGCTATTTTTTTTTTCTATCAGTATCTGGAAACGAAATTTTTGACGTGAGATAGTTAGTTGTGATTGCCTATGATGTTACAGCTATAAATACGGGCTGAAAAAGTGGAGTAATTCGCAACATTGAAATGAATGTTCAACGACAATTACAATGGTTTATTTGCCTCCTTCATTTGATTGAGATTCTTTTTAGACATATTTTTCAAAATTTAAATGGTGAATCTATTGTCTCGTTTACAATTTCCGGAATTATTAGAAAATACTTAATTGGTTGTGAGAAATTAAATGTTATTAACTTTGAAAGAGTTCATTTGGAAGAAATCGAATTATCAAAAACTGACTAGGTAACAACCAAATGTGTTTATTGGATATTATTAAAGTATTACAGAAAAAAATAAATGTGACCCTGATCTCGCTGTTAGAAATCCAAGACTTTTAAAGCGGTTTTAATGAGGTTAACGTGTACTAACGGTGTTCTGACACTGTATATTTCCCGAACTGAACCTATTAACAAAATGACTTGTAAGATACTGGCAAGTTGTATCTTAAAAAGTTATGCTCCGGTATGGTTTGATTTAAAAAAAAAAAAAAACATCCTGTGAAATTTGAACTTGCGCACTTACTGAAAGATAAACAAAATACAAGACATTTGCATGATGATATCATAATAATCGAAGATCCAGTAAAAAAAATAGATTAGAATCTGACACATATCGTTCGTTATGTGATGCTGCTGTGGCCTTTTTTTATTGATTTACTGGAGGGCCCAAGTCAAATGATAAATATGCTAACGGCGTAATACTCATAATAAAAGTTATTCTCCGTTTAATTTAACTAAAATTTTATTAAAAGTAGATAAATAAATCGTTTGTAACATATTCTTTACAATTCTTTAATAGATTATCTTATAGTTTATTTCTTTTCATTATTTTCGAATTCCAATGTAACAATAAAAACATAAAATGTGGGAACAAGCGTCAATTCTGTAAACATTTTGTTGTTTGAAAAAAAAAAAAAAAAACCTGACAAATTTACTCAAAAGAATAAAGACTTCAACATATAAATGACGATAAAAAAGAAACTTTTTTAATACCCTTAACAATACATCCTTGTGAACAATAGACGAAGCAATGTCAACTTTTAAGTATTGTGTGCTTTCACACAATAAAGAACTGAAAAGTTTTTTTCTTTTCATGTCAGAAACAAATACAGAATTCTTATAAGCTGTTAATTACATTCCTTAGTGTATTGACAAAAACTTATAAAAGTTATTTCATGTACGATATAAATGTTTATAATTTAATAATTGAAATATATTCATTTAAATTTCACAAACATGGGTTTTTGTTGATTAAAATATAGGCACCATTTTATATTTTAGAAAAATATTAATTTATTAGATACAAATTATATTCTGTGAATGATTAAGCAGTTTTAAAACTATTTTTATAGAATTTCATTAGAAACAGGTATTAAAGTTTTATGACATGCTTAAATATGTAGTACCATGCGTAAAAATGCGTTTGATAGAATTTCATTATGTATGTGAGTATGTGTGTGTGTCTTTATATACTACTTATCTCAATATATACATGTAAACATCAATGAAGTAATTAAGAGAAAATATTAGGGTTTTGACAAAAAGAAAAGAAATTAAGTGAATTAAACAAATAGAACAAAAAATAAAAATGAATCACTTAGAATGATATTTTTCGTACTGGTTTTATTTTTCAAATTTTTGTCCTCTATAAACTTAAAATCTGATAACTGAGTCAATGCGGTTGAAAGAAAAATATAAAACGAATAAGGCAGACCTTAAAATAAGCTGCTTTTATGCTTCATAGATTTTAAATGCATTTTCTTTTAAAAGGAATCGACCTAAAGCAATCTAAAAAGAAATCTGAAATCTAAAATTTCTTTGTCTTACTTTTTCTTTTTCTTTATTTTCTTTATTTTCTTTAATTTTAGCAATTTTTTTTTTTTTTAAATTCGACATAGAGCATTTTCAAATAATAACGAATTGAATTTTTTCCCATTAGTATGTGTTAAAAGAAAGTTATATTTTAATCTATAATACAAAATGTAATACATTTTTTTGATTTAATTTGAATTCTAGAAAAAGTCCAAATTTTTAATATTTTTAAAAATGACTCTTTACAAAATATTTAAATACACAATAGTTGTTTAAAATATAGAAATATACAAAAAACATTTGAAAAATGAAGGAAAATAAGCATAATAGATATATTATAAAACACTTTTCGTGAGTTTATATTATGTTTATAAAAACATTCAGTTCTAGTTTAATAACAAAAATTAAAACAACCTAAAAAAAAAAAAAAGGAAAAAAAAAAAAAAAAAACCTCATTTACAGAAATAATTAATATATACTCTTCTATGATGAGAACACCATCACAAAGTTGAAATATCTCAAAATAACACGTGGGATGAATAAAAAATCTGAATAAATCCATCTCTAAATTTGTAAATTTAAACAGAAAATATATATTTGTAACGTAAAGTAAAACATTATTATATTCTCCAACTTTCGAATATGTAAATGCAATTTAAAATTTCGTATGTGTCAGCTTGTGTATCTGTCGTTTGAAAATTTATAATGAGAATAATACATAATTTTCAATAGTAATTGAACACAATTTAAAAACACGGATAAATTTTTATGCTTTTAAAATGAAGAATAACAATAAAATGTCAGTATATATGTGGGTGTATAGATGTACTTTTATATGTTTATTTCAATATATAGCTAAAACATCACTGAAATAATTAAAATAATCTAGTGTGGTAATCAAAGGACTTTTTCGTACCCTGAAATTCAATACTATAAAGACAGGTTGGAGATTAAGAGGTAAGATTACGAGTACTGTTATATAAACCTACGTTAAAAAACAATCGAAACTAGGCTTCGGGATACAGTTATTTAACAAACAATTTTATGTGAGGAGGGATACCGCCCTCCTTAAATCTATGTTTGAATATTGTTCCTACATTTATCACGAATTTAAATGTGTTATTAAATTTACAAGTTCATTCCAAATTATTCAGACAAATTTTATCTGCACCACTGCTTGAAACTTACCAGTTTTAATCAAACTCTTTAAGTGATATTCTTATATTAAATTCAAAATACAACATTTGAATTGCCTGAAACTATTCGTTTTTAAGTTACTCTTATAAGAGACACAAACAAATATAAAGCGTTAAAAACTTTAAGTTAGTATTGAGGGAACCTCAAAACTGTGAATATACAATTTAGCTTAAAAAAATGTCTTCTTTACCGTATGGATATAGGGAATTTATTATAATTCCTGAGCGATTTTCCTAGACATGGTAAAATATTATAGTAAAAATCTTCAATGAACTACATTTAATAATATATATATATAAAAATGTTTAATTATTGGCAGATTTGTACAGTCGGTAACAAAAGTATCCGAACACTAGCAAAATTTCCTATGTAAATAAAGTACACTTATTACAGTTTTGTTAAATAAATCCTTGATAACGATGTTAAATAAATCCTTATTAGAAAAAATAATTGTTGTCCGACTTAATTACTTTTTGGAATCTAACCAGCTCTTAAATGAACGAAAATTTGGGTTCATCTTGCGAACAGGCCTTGGAAAATATTTTGTCTTCTAGTGCCCTCAGTTACAATACTGATCAATATACAACTTTAGTATCCCTGGATATCCAAGGGGCATTCGACAATATCGAATGGCCCCACATTCTCGACTCCCTATCAAAAATTGAATATCCGAGAAAGTTGGCGGGAGTCATCCGATCGTACATATTAAGTATAGTAAAAATCTTCAATTAACTACATTTAATAATATATATATATATATATATATAAATGTTTAATTATTGGCAGATTTGTACAGTCGGTAACAAAAGTATCCGAACACTAGCAAAATTTCCTATGTAAATAAAGTACACTTATTACAGTTTTGTTAAATAAATCCTTGATAACGATGTTAAATAAATCCTTATTAGACAAAATAATTGTTGTCCGACTTAATTACTTTTTGGAATCTAACCAGCTCTTAAATGAACGAAAATTTGGGTTCATCTTGCGAACAGGCCTTGGAAAATATTTTGTCTTCTAGTGCCCTCAGTTACAATACTGATCAATATACAACTTTAGTATCCCTGGATATCCAAGGGGCATTCGACAATATCGAATGGCCCCACATTCTCGACTCCCTATCAAAAATTGAATATCCGAGAAAGTTGGCGGGAGTCATCCGATCGTACATACCTGAGCGTTCCATCTTAATCGACTGGGGCTCAGGCTCTAGTGTGCACAGTCAACAGAAAGGTTGTCCACAGGGCTCGTGTCTCGGCCCGGTCCTGTGGACACTCATTGCTAATAACATACTTAATTCTATTATTTGCATTTGCGGATGACTTCACGTTAATTCTCTCGGGCAAACGCAGAAAAGATCTGGAGACCTTAGCTCAGGATGCCTTCACGGCTTTTTCCCAGCTGCTCAAAGACCTAAACGTTCAACTTTCACCCAATAAAACTCAATATTTAACTTTCTCCAAACCACGTATACTGAAGAGAAAGCCGACGATGAGCTTTGAGGGCAAAAGTGTAAAACATGTCGATCATTTGAAAATATTAGGACTAACAACAGACAAAAACCTTAACTGGATTAAACATTTAAACTCACTTAAAATTAAACTTCTTATACATTATCATAACTCGTGCAAATTAATGGGAAAACAATGGGGTATAAGCATCAAAATGTAAAAATCATGGTATCTAACAATAGTGGAAAAAATCGTAACTTATGTGTCAGGAAACTGGGGAGGTAATCTTTCAAAAACAGCTATAGGAAAATTAAATTCATTGCAAAGGATGTTCCTCTTACAACTGTCACGGGGTTATAAAACTATTTCCACTGATGCCCCCCACTTCATCACCGGTGCTCCTCCTTTACACCTCACTTTGAATTACGAATACAACAGAATAAACGTACTACAACTAAGAAACAGAGACTTACAGAAAATCCTATTTCCAGATGAAGAAATTCAACTCAAAATGGGCAGCTGGTTCATACACCCAGCAAAGGACTTTACGCATGCATTAATTAATACTAACATTAACTCCTTCTCTCCTACAGCCCCTGTGGCGATATATACAAATGGATCTAAGACAGTTTATTATGTGGGTGCCGCATTTTGCACCTTTGTTGAAAGGGTCTTGGTTGATCAGTGGCCCTCTAGGTTTGGGGACTGTAACACTGTTTACCAGGCTGAGATTTTCTCTATCAGTCAAGCAATTTCTTGGCCAATTTCCTATCTTACCAATTCAAAAATTTATATCTACAGTGACAGTCTCTCAGGTCTTCAGGCTCTGGCTCGCCACAGGAGTAACCATCCTATTATTCAGAAAATAAAATTAGATCTCCTGTCTAAGCCCGATACTTTCTCTTTAGCTCATGTCTCCGGTCACAGGGGCGTCGCGGGCAATGAAATGGCAGATCTCTTAGCAAAAACTGCCACTAAAAAGGAAGCAGTGGATTTCGTTCTGGCCCTCCTCCCCCCTCTTACATCAATAGATATCTTAAAGCATGACTAAATAAAGAATGGCAGCTACACTGGGATAGATCTCCCAAAGGTAGATTTACTTTTAACCTCCTCCCAAAAGTGTCAAATTATAACTTTGACCTTTCCCCAGCCATAACAGCCTTCTTAACGGGTCATGGGCCGTTCAAATCACATCTTTACAAGTTTCATTGCTCGCGCACTCCACGATGTGAGTGCGGGGCTGAGGGTAATGCAAATCATTACTTTTTCTCATGCCCACTAACTCATGATTGGCGTATCGTTAACCCTCCAAATAAACCTAACGACTGGCTTTTTAATATCGTTACCCGGCTTCCTCTACGTCAGAAACTAACAAGAATCTATAATTTCTTAATGAATCTTTCCAATTTGACCAACTAATTTTTCAATCTTCCGAGGCAGTTACCAACTTTTCTCTTGGAGGTCCATATAATTTTTCAACACAAGCCTTTCCATGCGAGGGAGCAAGGCTCCGTTCTTCTTTTTATATTCTTGTTACCTTGTTACCGTGTGAAAGCTCCGCTTTGGTGACCTCTGTAATTTTTTTTTTTATGCAATAAACAACGGAGGAGGTTTAATCTTTAGACACGGGCTTTTTTGAATCTCCACAGTGCCACCGGAGCCTCTCTCTAAAGGTTAAAATCGCTCAAAACCGCTGCATAGTGGTGAGCGGCCACCTTTTGTCTTAGAATCTTAGAAGAAATCCTTGTCGATTCCTGTTCTTAGTCAGTATAATTTTATGTGTTCTTAGTCTTAACACTATATTGTTGTTCATTTGCGTAGCCCTGTAAACGAACGGTAAATGATTTTCCTACTATTCTACATAACATCTCCTTTCACGCATTTATATATATATATATATATATATATATATATATATATATGGTTTAGATAAGACTATAGATGTTAACCTCTACTTACATGAAATTTCGCGCATAGACCTAAGATATTTGAATTTTCTTTGGTATCGCTGTATATGAACCATATGTAGATTACCGAATTTGAAATTTCTGTTGTTATTTTTTCTTAAGATATGATTCTAATATTTACAAAGGCAGAAAAACTTCCACAAATACTCACACAGTCAAACAGACCAATACCTAAAAAACTAATTTTTTGATTCAAGGGACCTCAAACGTATAAATACAACATAAACTCAATTTCGAAAATTTGACCTAAAAGGAACACTTTCTCTTCCATATGTAAGTTACGAGAAAATAAAAACATTATGGTGATAACAATAAATAAATAAATAAAAGAATTTTTAATTCATTTCAAGACTTTTTTTCATAGTGTTTTTATTTTTTACATCTTTTATTGTCTATAGATGTTTAAAACATATTGCAGATTTAATGTGTTGGAAAGAAAAAAATTAGAAGAACAAACATCCTTTAAAATAAACCACTTTCATGCTTCATGGATTTTTAATGCATTTTCTTTTAAAAGGATTGGACGTAAAAGAATCTAAAAAGAAATATAAAATCTGAAATTTATTTTTTTGAATTAAAGCAATAAATAACCTTTTAAACAATTTGACATTTAGAAATTTCAAACGACAAGGAAAAGAAAAATATTTCTTGTATTATTTAACAATTAGTGTAAATTTTATGAAAAAAATTAATCATTATACAAAGAGTACGTATAATTGTTATTAAAATATTTTGTTTTGCTATAATGAAAAAAAAATCTAAACAGTCACATATTGTTTTATAAAACGTATTAAATTTACAGGGATATTTAATAATGGGAGAAACATTTTAAAACATTGCAGTGTGAAATAATATGTTCATGTGCAGTGTACAAAAATAATTAGATAAATCGGTTTCTTAAACTGTAAATCTAAAGATATAATATATATTTGTAGGGTAAATTAAAACCAAAATGTTAAAACTTTGGAATATGTACATTAAATCCTTTTTGGTGTTGTTGTTGTCGTTGTTGTATGTGTGAGCTGGTGTGTCATTGACATAGCCTCCTTAACTAGATGCCTGTCGCGTAGCTCAGAAACTAGGCAACAGTTGAAACGGTAGACGGCGCCACCTAGTACAGCTTTCGCGACTTTTTATTCAACAGCCACCAAAACTTTTTAAAAGTCGGATACGATATACATAAAAGGCGAATAGAATCGAAGAAACGTCAATTATATATATCACATATCACTTCTTTAAATTATTAGTGACAGTTGAATAAAAAACTCGCACATTCTGTAATAGGTGGCGCTGTCTACCGCTTCAACTGTTGCCTTGTATCCGAGCTACGCGACAGGCATCTAGTTAAGGAGGTCATTGAGGAAAGAAATATAATACATAACAGTAAATGCAGCTTGAAATAACGAAAGAATTTTTATATATTTGTATCAATATAGGATTAAAAACAACATTGAGGTTATTTAAAGAATAAGAATGAAAAATCATGCGGTACGCATTCATTACTAACGCTTTCAAACTGTACGTACTTCTTGTATCGTATAAATTTGAATGTTCTTTGCCTACGTTATCACAGAACGGATAGACAGAATGACTGAAAGAAGTATAAATAGAGTAATTGCATTTACAATCACTCTTAAACATTGTTAAAAAGTGTTAAAAATGCTTAACAGAAAATAAAACGTAGCCCTTTAATTCTAATTGCATCACTTAATGTATCTGAATACTTTAGTGTAGCCCTGTAAATCTGAAAGTTAGCCACCATATTCTACACAAAATAATATTTTAGCATATTAACAATAAATGTCAATTTATTTATGATTTTTAATATAGAAAGTTCTTTAAATGTAATTTATAAAATTGCCTGTACAAAAATGGTATGCATTGGTATTTTTTTGGGTGTCTCTGTACACAAACCATTTGTACAGAAACTATTAAAATGCCATTTTAAATAGGAATCACTCCATAGTGAACTTGCATGACACATATATTTTTTGTTAAAATCTTAAAATATTTAAGATCGCTGGGGGCAGTAAGAAAGTCGGATGGACAATCGGATAAAAAGATAGACAGTCGGACAGACAGATACACAAATTGAAATCATATTCACAATCAACAATTTTTATAAAGCGTTAAAAACGTTTAATGTGAAAGAAAATGCCATTCCAGAAATTTTCCAATAATAACACTTAATGCAATTGAATATTTTTGTGTGGCCCTGTAAATCTAACTGTATTCTATAGAAAGAATTCTTTTGTGTATGTAAATGACATATTTTATTTTCATGAAGATAGTGCAAAATCAAGTTATTAAAATTTAGATTAGAGATATACTTCTCATAGAACACAATGCTTTGTAATACTTTCAGATGTCCCTCTACACAAACCAGCGGTGGTATTTACTCAATTTTCAATGGTAATATCCGATAATGAACTTGAATAAAATATTTAAATTTCATTAAGATTTGTGCAAAGTAAAGGTATTAAAATATTATTTATAGAAATACCTCCCATAGAACATAATGCTTTGGAATACTTACGGGTGTCCCTGTACATAAACCAGTAGAGGTATTCACTCCATTTTCAATAGAGATTATCTGATAGCAAACATGAATAACATAAATCAGATGGTTTATAGACTCACATCTCACAGAACACAATGCTTTGGAAAATATTCTGGAGTGCTTATACACAAACAAGTTGTAGAATTTACTCCATTTTATGTAGGAAACATCCGATAGTGAACTTGAATAACATATGTATATCAGTTTCATCAAGATTTCTGTAAAGTAAAGGTATTAAAATATCCTTTATAGAAATACCTCTCATAGAACACTGTACTTTGGAATATTTTCGGGTGTCCCTGCACACAAACCAGCAGAGGTATTCACCCTATTTTTAATATGGAACATCAAATAGTTAATCTGAATGTCATATATCTGTTTCAAGAAATTCCATGAATATTTACGAGAGTTAGAGCGCGGTCAGTCAGACAGACGGACAGACGGACTGACAGACGCAAAGATAGATAGACAGACAGACAATCCGATGTCATTAACATTTTCAACCTAGTTGGAAAATGTTTAAAATACTATAAATATAATTTATAATTTACTTAAGACATTCTTTTAGTAATGTTTTTTGTCTTTTATTTATTCGATATAAATCTTAAAATCTTTTTAGATTTATTGTGACGGAAAAAAATATAAAAAGTACCAACGACCATAAAATAAACCACTTTTATGCTTTATAGCATTTTAATGCCTTTTTTATATTTTTTTCAAAGGATTGGACGAAAAAGAATTGAAAAAGGAATCTAATGTTTGAAATAAATTTATTTATTTTTTTATTGTTGCGATAAAATAAAAAATTTAAAAATTGTTCATTTAGAATGAATAAATGAATAAATAAATAAATAAATCTATATAAATAAAGAGAAGTGTCTGTGTGTGTGTGTCTGTGTGTCTATCTGTGTGTGTGTCTGTCTGCGCTCTGGTGCTCACACTATTGATCGCAGAGCACCCAAATTTGGCATATAAGTACCTCGGACACTGCAGGTGTGCACCTCATCGAGATTTTTTCGAATTTCAAATTTGAATTTTTTAAATTAATGTTTTTCCGATTTTAAATATTGGCATCTTGTTTCATTTTTCATAGATTTATTATTTTGCTTCAATCGTCTGCATATCTTAGCAACGGCTATTACGCAACTTATTTTTATTTAATACATTAATTTGAAGCCGAATTTTTTATTTTTAATATGTTATATTTATTGAAAATAAAATCGTAATGCAGTAGAAAAAATTAAGTATAATTAGTTTTAAATTTAAAAACGTATTTATAACAGTTATGTTTGTTTAATATTTTATAGTAGAACAGCTTCTTATTTTTCATCTTTTAATTAACTCCTTTAAAAGAAAAAACTTTTATTTATTATTTTTTTTTTATTTACAGTATTTATCGGGAAAAATGGTAGTATATACATAGTAAAAATGATTAAATTGATTAAAATTTATTTGTTTATATATATATATATATATATATATATATATATATATATATATATATATATATATTAATCTATTTTTTATTTTATTTTATTACATTGGTCGAAATCAAATAGTAATATAGTGTAAATAGCATGGGCTATAAAATACATGGTTCAAAACTAAAATATGTAATAGATGCTGATATACAGTTATCTTTAAATTCGTAGTTCTTAAATAGTAGCAGATCCCCCTGTCGTCAATAAATATCCAGATTCATGTGCCCGGGAAAGATCTTTCTGCAGACATGGGAAACCTAGACTTGATGCAATGCGGGCGGGAAAAGAGCTGCCGTAGACAGCGGGTACCTGAAGTGAGGTTTGGAGCAATTTCAGTTTTTTTTTTTTTTTTTTTTTTTTTTTTTTTGGTGTGCATAATGTGGTATAAAAAAAATAAATATTAATTCAGTTCTTTCGAAAATTCAATTAAATATAGTGACCAGCGAAGCGGGCGTAGCCTGCTATAAAAAATAAATAAAAATAAAATAAAATAATTTCATTCTCACAATATTTATTTTTTTAAGGACTGAGGACTATTAGTCTCAATCTGGGATTTTTGCGTTGTCGTTTACGATAGTTGGACATTTGTCGAAATCATTTTTCGATAGTTGGACATTTATCGAAATCTAAAATTTATCGAAAATATAATTGAATAATTTGAAAGTGATGTTATAATTGGGGAAAAAAAAAACTGATAGTCCTCCGTCCTAAACTAAATTCTGCTTTTGCCAGAATTTCATCAAAATCATTTTTTTATTTTATTTTATTTTATTTTATTTTATTTTTTTAAGAAAAAGAAAAGAAAATTTATACAGTATCGTTACAAACGATATCGAAAAAGTTTTTTTTTTTTTTTTTTTTTTTTTTTTTTTAAATAATTTTGAATCAGGAAATAAAAAGTGCGTGAGCAATATGAAATAAGTAAAAAAAAACGAATTTAATGATTTAAATTTTATACAAAACACGATCGCATGCTATCATAAAAAGTAGATGTAAAATTTAAAGTTTAATTTTTTTGGCAACAATTATAAATTAAAATAAATAATTTAATAAAAGTTTAAAAGTTAGAATTTATATATATATATATATATATATATAGATAGATAGATATATTGTTTAATTCTCATGGAGCAAAAATAATTTTATAATACCTTTGTAATAAATAGAGTTTAATAACTTTTTCTTTCAGATTTTCTGTTTTTCTAAAAAATTACTTCATTGTTTACTAATTTAAAACTTTAAGATTCAATTAAAAATATTATTAATGGAATATTTTGTTGGATATAGTAGCTTGGAATTTATTCCCATTCACCAAATGGCGATTTAACGACCATCTTCACTTACCGTCGCCGGAAGCCTGAGCCAACGTTATTCTATGGGATATTTTCTTTATTTATAACTAATCAACTAATACATATTTTTAAATTCTGTTTTCACATTCTGATAATTCCCAACTGTTAAATTAACAAACCTTTTTTAAAAACGGATTTTTTTTTCTTTTTTTCTTTAATTTCTTTTACAAAAATAGATTGAAATAAATTAAAAGACAATTTTTTTTTATTTTTATTTTTTACAAGAAACATGGATATTAATAAGAAAAATAACTGATAAATTTGGATTTCGTGATAAATAAATGGATAATTAAAGGACGTGATAATTAAAGGACGCGCTAAATAGGCTTTTAACAAAAGTAATGTGGCGGATTAAATAAAAGAGCGATTCGTTAACTTTATAAAATTACGGATGATGGAAGAAAACATATAATTAAATTCCGATCATATACTGCATAAGAGAAATATTAACATGGAAAAATTCAAATTTGATATTTTTGTGTTTCTATGAGTTTTGAGGTCTTCTGAATTCATTTTTCATTTTTTATAATAAAGAGGTATGCATGTAAGTGTATCAGTAAATACGATAGCGTCTAAACGCTGCAGTTGATATGTATGCTGGAGGTGAGCCACAACTAATGATTTTAATGATGTAGAACTTAGTTTTTTTTTTACCGTGTTTTTATTAACTTCGATTCTTGTTCGTTTGTTTGTTTTTCCAGTACAAATCTTGCAATCGATATTTAAGTACCTTCCCGACTAGCTAAACATTTCAAACTTTCAGGATAGCTCAGAACACGGTGACAATACATTGTTTAACACATTTAGTCAACTGTTTCATGTCCCTACTGCCTTCGGCAGCGTTTATATGATTCGACAGAAAATTTCTTTAGCTAATTTCCGGACTAGCGCATTTGAAACTTTCAGAACAGTTCAGAACACGGTGAAAAATGCATTTTTTAAATATATTTAGCCAACTGTTTCGGGTTACTACTGCCTTCGGCAGCGTTACCAGTACACATCTGGCAATCACTTTTTAACTAACTTCTCGACTAGCTAGACATTTGAAACTTTCAGGATAGCTCAGAACACGGTGACAATACATTTTTTTTTTTTCTGCGTAGTGTTGTTTTTGTATACAAATCATGGATAAAGATATGTTTGAAATTTGAAATCGATATCTTTTTGGCAATATTTAAAGTTTTTTGGACCTATCCCGCAATGTAAATGATGTGTTTGATTATATATACTTTCTTTTGATAATTCGTAATCTTTTGCTGCTGATTGCTTTTCTGCCGCCTAACCGCTGCAGGCAATTGACGCTCCTGTGCTCGCTTTGATCCACCTACAATAGTGCCCCTAATCAGCAGCGGTCAAGCGGCAGAAAAGCAATCAGTTTCAACAGACTATGAGTAAACAAAAAAGTATATAATCAAACACATCTTTTACATTGGGTCGTTAGAGATTGCGCATAAATGCTTTCTGACGAAAACTACTAATAGTGTAATATTTTTTTTAAAAATATTTCACGTATGAAATAAGTATTATCATATGACGCTTATTGCCGCAAATGCCAGACCATCGGCAGACGTATTACCCATAGACGTCGCACTACTTACTTTGCACATGCTTTTATTAGGATCGCTTAGAAAGACTCGCACGGAAGGCATTCCATTCAGGCCTAGGAATCACGTGCAATCAGTCGGCTTTAACACCATATACGTACACATACACATCATTCTTTCCCGAAAGAAAAACATTGGAGAAAGCAAACTTTTTTGATCAAGTCAAAGGAGACCCAGTATGTTGTGGCCATCACAAAACTTTCTTCTATATTTTCCTATACAAATACACTCAGTACAAATAATTTATTAAAATTATTATTATTATTATTATTTTTTTTTTAGTTGTAATTTCAAGCTAATGCCAGTAATATAAAATACTTACATTTTTTCATTTCTATTTTTATTTATTTATTTATTTATTTTTGTCACAAGTATTGATTATAAAAATATATATTGTACATGTACAATTACTAAAAAAAAAAAAAAAAGTTATTAATTTTGGATTCTTTAAAATGCTCATATTTTTGTATCTCTAAATCCATTAAGTCATAGTGTTACCACATGGTCACAGTGTAAACTATTTTTTTTTTTTTTTTCGTGGACAAATTTTCTAAAATTACTTCAGATAGTATGCATTCAAGTTTGATAAAAATTCAAAAAGCGTTTAAATCTAGTCATTTATCGAGTCTTCTTTCAGATGATTGTGGAGAATACAAGGAATTTAAGCATCCTAAATGGCAAGGAAATGAGACTAATATATGATACTTCCAAAAAAGTCGGCAATTGTGAACAATTCTAGATCCCCAAACTCTGTCTTCTCGCTCTTTTCTGTTGATATTATTCGATTTTGTTGATTTGTTCGTTCTTATGAGTGTGTGCATGTGCGTATTTGTGTGTGTTAATGTTTTTTTCCTTCCTTGATTTTTCCCCCATGCAAAAATTGTTCTAGTTTGTTATTTTTAAAAGGTCGACATTTGAATTATAAAAAAATTCTATGTTTTAATTTTTTTTAATACCACTGAGTACAGTTTTAGGTGGTAGTTAAAATGCATATTGTATATATTGTTGCGTACTTGGGGGTTCGTGAGTTGTCCGAGAATAAAAGGCCAAACTTACAAAAATTCAGTAATTTATTCGCAGAAAGTTCCAGAAAAATACCAAGTATCAGCTTCAATTCAACCAGTAAACACAGCTTAAACAACAGCTGTCAATAGCAAATCCACAGTACAAACTGTATAGCAATAACACTTGAAGCAAGTCTCTTTCAAAGAGGCTCAAAGCAATGCAAGTACTAGCGAAGCTGGCTGAAAACTGAACTGAACTAACTGCCTTGGCGAAAAAAACATCCCTTATATACCCTGTAGAAAAGTGTGGAAAGTTCCAGGAATTCCCGTATCTCATCAGCCAATGAGATTAGAGCTTCCATATTTGGTATATCCCTAATAGGGATTTTCTCGCCAAAGTCGCCAAAAAAATCGCCAAGCTGGAAAAAAGCCGCCAAATCCATTACCTGCCTTATTAGGGCTTTTTAATGCGTTTTTAAGGAAAATAAGGTTATTTCAACGCTAAAACGACTAGAAATGCACGAAATTAGCACTTTATCAACCCACTAAGCCTCTTTGAAAGAATTTATACTAAAATAAACACAATTATTTACAATTTTGTAACAATATTAGGAATCAGTTTTCAAGTGTTCGTATTAGTATTACTGTTAAGAAAATTCATTTGGCAGAATAAAGAAAAAAAAAAAAAAAAAAACAAACACCTCATAGTATATTATATTTACCGAATATTTAAAAATTTCTACATTCGGATGAAGAACCCTTCAGAACAGGAAATAGAGCAAAATAACATAACGCAAGGAATGTATTTAAAAAAAAAGAAAAAAAAAAACTGAAGAACTTAGTATCTAGACTTGTAAACCAAAACTGAAAATATAGATTTGTTTCTTAAATTAAGACATCAATCTCCAATTTTGGAATATGTACATCAAATCTAGATTTTCCTATGTGTGTGTTTATGCAACTGTAATTTAAAAAATATTTTTTTTCATAAATGAATATACATATATATGTATATACTACACAATAATATATTTGACTACAAATAAAAATTGAAATAATATTTACTGTTTTTCAACAAGAATTTTTATATTTTATATATTGATATGTTTGAAAACATTATCCAAAGCATTGAGAAAAATCATTATGATACAAAGAAGAATTTAATTCATTTATATATAACTTGAATTATGTTTTGGTAATATTTATGTTTTGAAGGTTTTTTAACACTTTCCTACAAGGTTGAAAAATGCTAATGACTACCGTTTGTCTGCCTGTCTGTCTGTTCGTCTGTCTGCGTGTCCGCGCTCTAACCCCAGTACATATTTATGGAATTTCTTGAAACTGAGATATGTTATTCAAGTTCACTATCAGATGTTACCTATTGAAAATGAAGTTAATATCTCTACTGGTTTGTGTACAGGGACACCCGAAAGTATTCCAGAACATTGTGTTTTATGAGAGGTATTTCTATAAACGTATTTTAATATCTATACTGTGCACGAAACTTAATTAAATTAAAATATATTATTCAAGTTCGTATCGGATGTTTCATAGATAAAAGGGTGTAAATACCCCCGCTGGTTTGTGTATAGGGACACCCAAAAGTATTCCAAAGCACGGCGTTCTATGAGAGGTATTTCTGTAAACGAAATTTTAATAACTTTACTTTACACAAAGCTTAATGATATTGAAATATGCTATCCATATGCACAAAAGAATGCTTTGTGTAGAATATAGTAGGATCAGCATTAGAATTAAAGGCCTCCACCAAAATGTTCAATTATATTAAGAGCTATTAATGGAAATTTCCTGGAATTGCACTTTCGTTTTCACAAGCATTTTTAACACTTTGTAACAATATTTAAGTGTGAATATGGTTTCAATTTATATATCTATTTGTCTATTCGATTATCCATTTGTTTGTCTGTCCGCGATTTAACTTCCTTAAATATTTATGGAGTATCTTGAAACTGATATATGTCATTCAAGTTCACTATCGGATGTTCTCTTTTGAAAATGGAGTGAATACTTCAATTGGTTTGTGTAGAAGGACATCCGAAAGTATTCCAAAGCATTGTGTTCTATGAGAGGTATATCTGTAAACCATATTTTAATGCCTTTACTGCACACAAATCTTAATGAAATTGAAATATTTTATTCAAGTTCACTATCGGATGTTTTCTATATAAAATGGAGCAAGTACTATGACCGGTTTGTGTACAGGAAGACTCGAAAGTATTCTAAATCATTGCGTTCTATGAGAGGTATTTCTATAAAACAAATTTTAATAATTTTACTTTGCACAAAGATTAATGAAATTGAAGTATGCTATTCATATGCATAAAATAATGCTGTCTGTAGAATATTGTATGATTAATATTAGTCTTGCAGGGTCATATAAGAGTAACCAGTTTCATTAAGAGCTATTAATAAAAATTTTCTGGAATTGTATTTTCGCTTACATTAAGCATTTTTAACATTTTCTAACAATTTTTAAGTGCGAATATCATTTTAATTTGTGAATCTGTCTGGTTGTTCTTTCGATCTGTCTGTCTTCCGCTCCCAGTTTTCGTAAGTATTTTCAGAATTTAAAAAAAATGATATATATTAATGAAGTTCACTACAGAATGTTCCCTATTTAAAAGGACATTAATAGGTGCTGTGCAACTAGTTTGTGTTCAGGGACAACAACAGCAAAATAATAATAATAATAATAACAATGGCAATGTATCGCGTTTTAGGACGGACATTTTAAAAAATCAAATCTTAAATAACTTTCTTCCATAAAAATCATAAAGAAGTTGACATGTATTGTTAATATTCAAAAATAAAGTTTTGTATAGAATATGATATGATAAAGCTTCAGATTTACAAAGCCGGAATAAAATTTTCAGATACATTAATGGCTGCAATTATAATCTAACGGTTGAATTTTCTTTTGCGTTAAGCCTTTTTAACACTTTCCAACAATGTCTAACAGTGGTTTTGAATTCAATTTGTGAATCTGTATTCTTTTCAGTCCTTCTGCCTGTCTGCCGTGTGATAACGTAAGCAAAGGATAATGAAAGTTATAAAATACAACATGTACGTACAGTTGGAAAGTGTCAAAGCATACTGCATGATTTTTCGTTCTTGTTTTTTGTTCTTTGTGTATATTAAATCTTTATCCTTTGAATTTAATGAAAGGTCTTTAAAATAGGTCAACTTTATTCTTTTTAGCTCATAAACGCACATTTTCTTTTGAAAGGATAAAATGTAAAAAAATCTAAAATTGAGTCTCAAATCTGAAATTTATTTTTTTTAATTGTGTCTTTAAATAACTTTTAAAATATTGGATATTCAAAATTTTCAAATAATATAACAAAATTAAAAATACTTTAATTTATCTTATTTGTTTATTTATTTTATTTATTTTCTTTCCTTAATTTTTGCAATTTATAACGATTAAAATAAAATTTAAGTAAAAAATAAATTTTTAAAGTTAGAAGCTTTTTATTGTGAAGCCCTAATAAAATTTATTCTGGCAAAGACACGCTACAAAGAAATGAAAGTTTCAACACTAAGAAAATTATAGAGAAAAATATAGGTACTTTCCTTTTGCAAGAGATGAAAATTTTTTAATGTTCAAAATATCTTAAAAAGCTTTCGAGACAAATATTCTTAGTTATTAGTTTTGGTATAATCATTTGTTAGGCCTCAAATTTTAAATGTCTGGAAAGCTTTTTAAAATATTTTGAACATTAAAAAATTTTCATCTCTTGCAAAAGGAAAATACATATATTTTTCTCTAAAATTTTCTTAGTGTTGAAACTTTCATTTCTTTGTAGCGTGTCTTTGCCAGAATAAATTTTATTTTATGCTTTTTAGGGCTTCACAATAAAAAGCTTCTAACTTTAAAAATTTATTTTTTACTTAAATTTTATTTTTTACTTTTTAGTTACAAAAAAGGAAAAAGCTTCTTAAATAATAATATTATAGTTTTAAAAAATTAAAGAACAAGCTTTTATAGAAATGTGAACTAAAAAGCACAAAATATCTACC
The DNA here is from genome assembly GCA_963930645.1 of Salticus scenicus. Classification (NCBI taxonomy): domain Eukaryota; kingdom Metazoa; phylum Arthropoda; class Arachnida; order Araneae; family Salticidae; genus Salticus; species Salticus scenicus. The sequence goes on from OZ005652.1 coordinate 352,764,382, forward strand.
TTAGTATTAAAATGCAGGGTAAGAGAAAATCGTGTGAGTGACACACCATAATATTTACATACATTTAAATCTTTAATTAAAATAATTTAGAATTAAACAAAAACCCTTTTTAAAAAATCTCCCCTGACTGGGCTCGAACGCTAGACCTTTAGGTTCGTAGCGCGGAACTTTACCTCACAGCCACGGCATTCACGTAAGAAAAGTCTTTTTTTACAATGTAGATGTTTTGTTTGCTCCCAGAGCGGTTACAAACATACATACAAACATACATACAGGTGAAGCTAGCAAAAGCGTGTTAAAAAGCTAATTAAAACTTCTTAGAATATTGTGTAGACAATGGAAAATTTTCTTTTATGAATTGACATTTTTTCTGTTGTTTATCTGCCCAAAACCCCTATATCGTCTTTTGAGGATCGAATCCGGGACCATCGCGTTATCAGCCTGTGTGAATGTTCACACATATGTTCTTTAAAAATTTATTTTTATTCAAATTTAATATATAACAAAAGGAGGGATTAATATAGGTAATATAAAAAAAAATCTTTTTAAATTTATGTAATTCAATTAATTAATTATATAGAATTTCCCGTTTTCTTTACAAATCAAAAATGTTTCATTTAATAGCATTTCTTTGTCCTTTAATAGTTACAAACACATTGCTCTCGGAATAAAATAAAGCAATTTTTATATCGGGGTTTTTGAAAAGTAATTCTGTTTATACTTTTTCCCCGAAAGAATTAAATCATTTTAGCTATAATTATTTATTTTGAGAATGTAATTTAAAAGTCGTTATCAGCGTATTTCTAGCATAAGTAGCTATTAATAAAATAAAGATAGTCATTTCAGTCCATATTTATTATGCTTGTGTTTACGTTAAAAGCTAATATTACTTCGAGCAAATCCTTATAGTTCTAAAAATAGATTTCTAATCGATATTCACCGCCTGAACGGCGTCTAGGAAAACCGTCGGTTTTGGAACGTTAAGGATGATTGACACCTGACGAGGCTTTTTAATGCCAAGTCGATCTAACTTTTGTAACGACATTTTTATATTCAAAATTTTGTATTAAAATATTGTAAGGACAAAAAGACAGCTTGGCATTCTTTTGGCTGAATTTTAACGATGCCAACCTTTTGGGGTTGCACTTTACGACTCTGAGACTGTCAGATCTCATCAAGTTTTTCGTTTTTGATTCCGTTGGTTTAAGACTTGATTTATATTGGTCTCCTCCTCCCTCTCTGTCTAAATAACTGGGGTAGAACATTTTTTTTATCATATTTGCCAATAGAGTGATGAAATACAAAATTATTTGTGCCTAAGAACATAATTATTGGAATCTTACATCAATAAAAAAACCAGTAAAGATCACTTTTGTGCTGATTATTTAGACGTAAAGACTTCTACATTATTTTCCACTTATTTACGATCCGGCCTTTGTGAAAACAGAACCTGGCTCTTTTAATCAATGTTACATATTATCTGGTGCCCTTCCAGTTTCCCCGATCTTTTAGGATGGAGGGGGAGGAGGAACCCGACGGAATCATAATAGATGTTGACAGAAATTCTGCTTTTTCTTTGGGGAGAGCTCATCATTGAACTGCAAGCTAAAACATTTTCGAAGATGAATCTTCTTTGCTTCGAGGCACTGAACTTGCTTGTTGTTTTGACGCTGCTAATAAATGCTTCTTGATCTATGTTTGTATTGATGATGGACTCTTTTTACGGAAATAAGTGGGCGTGAGGGGGGGCTGAAAATATATCTCCGTTTGTATTGGTGATGGACTCTTTTTACGAAATAAGAGGCCGTGAGGGGGGCCTGAAAATCTAACCAGTCAAGAGATGTTTTTCTTTTATGTTGCCAAGAAGTCGTGAGTATGACACGAACAGGTTTCTTAAGAAAATATTTCTTTTTGGACACTCTCGCATGTTTGGAATCGGCAAGTTCGCGTGTTCGAATCCTATGTTTTTGTGAGGATCAGAATCGAGTATTTTTTTTTTTAATCAAGAATATTATGTTTGCGACTTCACTGTCGAAAATCAGTGAATTGTAGGGATTTCAAGGTAGTTTTTTTTTTTGTCTATTTAAGCAACGTACCTCAATTATCCAGTTTTACAAGAACGATATTATATATTGAAACTATTGCAAGAATACATAAAGAGAAGGAAAGAAAATAAAAGAGGAGAGGAAAGAAAACACTTTCTGATATTAATTTTATAAAATAAATTGAAGAAAGTTAATAAAAATAAATTGATAAATTTTTTTACAAAATAATTTTTCTCTCTTAGCCAAGTTATGCTCAAGAAGTGGTAAGTTTTAATTTCATCTTATATGTTAGATATCTCAATGGAAGTTTTGGTTCTATTAAATAAAATATATAATATACAGATTTTATTGAAATTATATTTTTTTTCTCACCAAGGGTCCTTGTTAGTTAGTATAAGATTAAGATTTCTTTTTCAGTAAGAAATAATAATAATAATTATATTAAGAAATAAAAACAAGGATTCTTGGATATGATATCTAAATTTATATATTTTGGATATATATTTTTTTAATTGGTTTTGACATTTTGTTGAAATTTTAGTTCATGTATATAAAGATAGATAAAATTCTTGAAATAATTCTGATAAGATAAATGAGTAGAACAAATATCACTTGAACTAAAAAGAGAGATTTTCTTTTATTATTTTAAAATTTTCTTTTTCTTTTCATTTTGTTTGTGATGGTATTAAGTATTAATACATAGAAGGTTCACGGGATGGTTAGTCAATTTTACATAGTATTTTAATAAAGTATTGCATTTCATATATGTATATATATATATATATATGTATATATATATATTTGTTTTTCATGATGATTAGTATTTTTCTTTGCATATTCTGATTTATTTTTATGGGATTTATTACAACTATTATTACAATTTTTTTTTTTTTTACAACGTATTGTAATTTATTGTGTTATAGAAAAACAAATAGTCTTGCTGATTTAACTACTAAATGGCTGTTAGAATTGTCTGAATACTCATTTGAATTTGAACATATTCCTGGCCTTACAAATGTTTTAGCGGATTATTTATCAATATCAGACTTCTCAAATAATCAACAAGATTTGAAAACAAATCCAGAATTAATATTCAGTTCTCAACCTCTTCCTATTGTACAAGATGGCACATATTCAATTAATCAAATTTCCACTTCTACTCAGTCTGTGCAACAAAATCAATTCAGTAATTTTCTAGTTTCTGGCAATACTGACAATAAAGATCCCTTTGTGGAAATTTCAAACAATACATTTGTATCTGAGCAAAAGAATGATCCAAAATTGTCAATTATTTACAAACAGATTTTAAGAAAGGGTTTTTTAAAAAATAATGATAATTTTTTTATTCATCCGGATTCTAAAGTTTTAATGTACAAGAAACAAAATTTGTATAATAATACTTTTTCATATCTCATTGTTGTACCGCATTCTTTAAAATCTAAAGTTTTAACTATTTCACATCTTTCTCACTTTGGTTTGACAAAAACATACGAATTTTGTTGCTTCGTGTACTTTATGTCTACAAAATAAACATCCTAACACACCACCAGCTCCTCTACAAGTCACCTATACTCCAACACATCCAGGGCATACTATTAGTGTCGATTTGGTTGGTCCTTTTATAGATGGACATTCAGTTTTGACTGTGATTGACCATTTTTCGCGACACATTGAATTATTTCAACTAAAAGACACTTCCGCATCAAAAATAGTTAAATGTTTATTTAATTACATACAACATTTGGTAGACCGTCAGTAATATTATCAGATCTTGGCAAACAATTTACATCAACTATTTATAATATTTTCAATGATAAACTTGGCATAAAAATTCTACATTCATCTGTTGCTCACCTCCAAAGTAACTCGATTTCCGAGAGGTTAAATAAATCTGTAAAGTACTCAATTTATACTTTACTTTCTGAGGGGTATTCTTTTAAAAATTCATTAGCTATACATAAATCACTTTATAATGGTTCAACACATTCATTCACATTGTTTTCACCTAACCTACTTCATTTTGGTAGGGCACTGTCTTTAATATTTGATACATTTGACCAATTTTTAAATCAACCATTTTTAGATAAAAATGTAGACATATATAAATTATTACACGACTTAGATAACATCTATAACAAAGCATATTCTAACATTAAAGAAAATCAAGACAAAAGATATCAAAATTTTCAAAAACGTGCAAAACTGAGGCCTGTTGCTGTTCATGATTTTGTATACTTGAAATCAATAGATAAATTTAAACCTAAGTATTCTGGCCCATTTATTGTTGTACAAAAACACTCGCCCGTTTCCTTTTCCATTAAGAGGTTAAATTCACCTGATAATAAAGCTTTCAGAGTCCATATTGATAGACTCCTTATTGCTCCTCCTCGACGTAACTATTTGTTTACTGAGCCCAACTCCAATGTAACACATAATGTTAGCAATAATTCTACCCATTCTTATAATTTAAGAAATCGCAATTAGTTTTTTTTTTCCTCAAAAAGTTTGATGAGTATATTTTGCATCACAAATCCATTTTCAAATGGCCATGGAATGTATTTGTTAGCTGTGCAGGAACTTGTCTTTATTTTTTTTATGTGGCTGGTCCACCGTTTCCTTTTTCTTTTTGATGTGAAGACTATTTCTTGCATTGCAGTGTTGTTAAATAATATATATAATATTTATAAATTAGATATGCCTATTAAAAAAAAAAAAAAAAAAAAAAAAAAAAAAAAAAGATTTTAATGATAATATAAATGCTTGTAAATCATATTTTGAATTTCTAATTTATTAATCAAGGTGTTATTTTTTTTATTTAATGTTTACTATCTATTTGTGTTGGTTGAATGTTAAACAAATGTAAGATATTTAAAAAATTTAATAGAGATAATTCAATGAAATAGAGATTAAGTTCATAGGTAATTAATTGTTAATGATAATAGTAATAATAATATACATACAACTAAATTTTATAAGTTGGCGATTGATTTTTGGTGTACAACATGTGTTTGGTTTGTTCAATCTGCAGTCTAAATTTTCCCCTTATTTTGGCATTCCCTCTCATCACTCAAAATTTTTGTCAATTTGTTTTCTTTTACTTATTTATTACCCTATCCTAGATATATGTTGTCTCGTTCAAAAATTTTCTCCCAGGAGAGCAGCATTGGATACGTGATGAGAATCAATAATTTTGTTGACATTTATTTCTCAACATTTATGACACTTGATTTTTTCGGTTTGGTGAGGTGTCCCTACAAAAGTCTGTGGACTCTGCTGGGGGACGGAGGCCTGTGCCTAACAGTGCAAGTCTTTCAACACACCCTGTCCCGCTAGGACGTTAGCCTTAAGTTAACATCATTACACTTACATTTTTATAAGGATTAAGGGAAGATTATTTTTTTTGACTGCAAGTGGCGTCCTTTTTAAAATCTTTCCTGTGTGATATACACGAAAACTTTTCTGTTTCTTTCTTTCTTTTTTTTCTTTTTTACATAATTTTGTTTAGCGTTGACCAATGTGTGTAACCAATGTGTTAGACAAATAAATAATACAATAATATATGCTGGAACCTTTGGTCATTACAACAATATATATATAAATATATGTAATATATATTATTTTTCTCTATTTCACTATGCATATTAGTGTGAAAATTTTAATATTTTTGAATATATGAATTTAACGTTAGTGACTGGAACTTTGGCATTATTTTCAAGAGAAAAGACTGTATATGTTATACAAATAGATATTGCTGATTATGCCATAAGAGACTCTTACATAGAAAAATATTTCAGCTGAAAGTTTTTGTGGGACAATGGACTGTATGGGACTGCATTTTATATTATATTCTAGAAGCCACATTTTTGCGCATTTATGATGTCAAGTGATTTTTTTTTTAAACTCTTGGTTGCACTAGTGTTTTTGAAATATGTGTAATTTTTTTTGTTGTTTTTGAATTAGTGTTTATATTTCATATATATTTTGTTTGTTCACTCTTTTAGACATTCATATAATCTTTTACTTGTAATGTAATATCATTTTTAAGTGTACGTCTTTGGTAAGTGTTTTTGAATGTTATTCTATTTTGCACATGTTTTTGTTTTGTATAGGCAATTCTATACAGGAGGCGAGGAAGAGTTATTATTATTATTTTTTTTTGCTACTCGAAGGGGAGATATATGTGTGAGTGTTCACACATATGTTCTTTAAAAGTTTATTTTTATTCAAATTAATATATAACAAAAGGAGGGATTAATATAGGTAATATAAAAAAAATCTTTTTAAATTTATGTAATTCAATTAATTAATTATATAGAATTTCCCGTTTTCTTTACAAATCAAAAATGTTTCATTTAATAGCATTTCTTTGTCCTTTAATAGTTACAAACACATTGCTCTCGGAATAAAATAAAGCAATTTTTATATCGGTGTTTTTGAAAAGTAATTCTGTTTATACTTCTTCCCCGAAAGAAATCGTTTTAGCTATAATTATTTATTTTGAGAATGTAATTTAAAAGTCGTTATCAGCGTGTTTCTAGCATAAGTAGCTATTAATAAAATAAAAGATAGTCTTTTCAGTTCATATTTATTATGCTTGTGTTTACGTTAAAAGATAATATTACTTCGAGCAAACCATTATAGTTCTAAAAATAGATTTCTAATGGATATTCACCGCCTGAACGGCGTCTAGGAAAACCGTCGGTTTTGGTACGTTAAGGATGATTGAGACCTGGCGAGGCTTTTTAATGCCAAGTCGATCTAACTTTTGTAACGACATTTTTATATTCAAAATTTTGTATTAAAATATTGTAAAGACAAAGAGACAGCTTGGTATTCTTTTGACTGAATTTTAACGATGCCAACCGTTTGGGGTTGCACTTTACGACTCTGAGACTGTCAGATCTCATCAAGTTTTTCGTTTTTGACTCCGTTGGTTTAAGACGTGATTTTTATTGGTCTCCTCCTCCCTCTCTGTCTAAATAATTGGGGTAGAGCATTTTTTTATCATCTTTGCCAATAGAGTGATGAAATACAAAATTATTTGAGCCTAAGAAAATAATTATTGGAATCTTACATCAATAAAAAAACCAGTAAAGTTCACTTTTGTGCTGATTACTTAGACGTAAAGACTTCTACATTATTTTCCACTTATTTACGATCCGGCCTTTGCGAAAACAGAACCTGGGTCTTCTAATCAACGTTACACACACAGCCTAACGCTCTAACCAAAAGTCTGAAAACTGTCAAGAAAAATCATAGACCATTCTAGAAAAATCTAACAAATACTTATTCAAAAGAAATATTGTTCTTGAATGCTTTTAAAATATTTGGAATATTTAAAAAATTTCATCTTTTGCAAAAGTGAAATAACTATATTTTTCTTTAAAATTTTCTTGTTGTTGAAACTTTTATGATTTTATAGCCTGTCTCTGCTATAATAAATTTTATTTTAGTCATTTTAGGGCACCAGAATAACAAAAAGTTTCAATGTTATTTTAATTAATTAATTTTATTTTATTATTTTATTTTTATTTTTATTTTAACTGAAATTTTATTTTGTGCGTATTAGTAACTCTAAAAATGTTTCTTAAAAAAATCTATCAAAATTCCTTAGGATACTGTGTAAAAAATTTTCTTTTATCAATTGAAATCGTTTCTATTAATTATCTGCAAAAATGTAACACATCGGCTTGCGAGGATTGTACCCACGAGCATCGCATTATCACCATGACGCTCTAAGCAAATGTGCTAACGAGTGACGGAAAAAATTCCAATTCCAATAAAAATTTTCTTCTTCTTTTTTTTTTTTACTTTCTATTCTGTGCTTTTTAATATCTAAAAAAAAAAAAAAAAAAAAAAAACTCTTCAAAAATTCTTAGATTACAGTGTAGACAATAAAAAAAAATTCTTTTATTAATTGACACATTTTCTATTAATTACCTGCAAAGTTTAACAATCGATTCTTCGGGGGATGGAACTTACCACCATCGCATTAGCAACTTGAAGTTCTAACCAACTGAGGCAATGAGTGAAAACAAGGGCTGCTGACTTTTACTTTAAAGTTGAGGTGCTTTTTTTATTAGAGTGCCACAAAGGCGCGATAACGAAATCCAATTTCAGTAAAAAGCGCCTAAAAAATTTATTTATTTATTTTTACTTAAATTTTTATTTTGCTCTCCTTAGTAACTAGATAAAAAGCTATTAAAAAAATTCTTTAAAAATTATTAGGATACTGTGTACACAACGAAATATTTCCTTTTATCAACTGACACCATTTCTATTAATTATTTGCAAAAATTAACATGACGCTCTAACCAACTGAGTCATTAAGAGATACAATGCATTGCTTTCAATTTTTTTTATTTATTAATTTTTTTTTTTTTTTTCCTTTAAAGTGGAAGCGTCTTGTTTTTTAGCGCGACAGAAAATGCGATGATGAATTTAATTTCATAATAATATTATACATAATGTAAAGTTTCTCAAGAATATTTATTTATGTATTTTTTATTTGAAACTTTTTATTTTGAGCTTTTTTAATACCTAAAATATTTTGAGTTTTCTAATATCTAAAAAAAGAAAAACTTCTTAAAAAAAAAAAAAAAAAAAAAAAAAAAAAAAAAAAAAAAAACTCTTCAAAAATTCTGATGATATTGTGTAGTGAATGAAAAATTTTCTTTTATCAATTGACGTCTTCTTTACTAATTACCTGCAAAAATTAATACGGCGGACCTTCGGGCTCTAGCCCACCACGTTATTAACCTGACGCTCTAACCAACTAAACCATGGAGCGGCAAGCTGAATAGCTCATATTTACGTTAAAATGGAGGCGCCTTTTTTTATTAGCGTGACACGAAGACACGATGACAAAGTCAATTTCATATAAAAAGCTTCTAACTAATAAAATTATATTTTTACAGATTATATAAAGTGTAATAAAAATGATTATTTATTTACAATTCGGAAAGCGGTTATATTTCGTTGTATTGAAAAACAGTTCTTCAGAACATGAGTAATTGTATATTTGCGCATTTAAAAATATGAAAATAATTAAAAATAATCTGATAATAAAATGTAATTAAGTATAATGCCTTTATTTTGAGTCGCTTTTCAACCTATTAAATCCTACTGCTTTGACATAGCTTAAATATATATATATATATATATATATATATCGAATAAAATTTTGCGTAAAGCTAAAAGAACATGCATTATTTAGATAAATAATTAATAAGTCTTAATACATGTACGGAATTCCCGACAAATGGAAATAGTCCAAATAACGCGTAGAAGATAATAAAAATCCGGTTAAATCTCTAAATTTGTATATTTTTCCTTTTATTAAATTGTAAAGCAGTAGAATAATGTTACTATATAGAAAAAAAATCAAACTTTTCTAATGATAATTAAAACATTAACCTCTAACCTTTAATATTTATTATCGCAAATTCTTCATAAGTAATCATAATGATACTGTAAAAATGTACACTAGTAGGTGCATAAAATATATTAATTTTAGAATTTTGCTAATATGAAAATCTTGATAAAGTCTACTCAAATTTCCGAACATTTAAAAGAGACATGACGTTCAAAAAATATGAATCATTGAATAATTCAATAAATAAACAAAAATTAATTTGTAATTGCATGTTTCAATATTTCTTCCTATGTTTGTAAATGCCTGCTCACGAAAAATTATGCCATCTCCATTCATATTGCAGAAAATAGTCATAAATGTGCTGCTGGTGGAGATCGATTGGTAGTATCTTCTAATAATTGATACTATACATAAATTTTACTTACGGGTCTTCTAACTATTATTAAAATATGTGCGCGTGTGTGCGTTTGTGTGCGTGACTGTGAAAAACGCGTTGTTACAGCCAAAACTCCGCGGCTATCGGTCGCAAAGACTCGAAACCAATGTGGACAGACGCAGAAATTCTTCATCTCGGCTGAGCAACAAAGTTGTAAGCGATGCGACATTAATTAGCGAAGATATTAATTAGAATGTCGACCTATGTCTAATCAAAAAGCCAGCGGATCCTACTTTTCACCTTCCAAGTAGATTCGAGTACGCTCCTCAAAAGAAGAAGCTGAGATGGGAAATTTCGCGCGATTTTGTAAAGCGATCGCTCTTTAACGATTTGAGATATTAAAAATACGCCGATACCACGAGAAAGAGCATTTATTACCAATTCTTAAGTTTTTTTTTTTTTTTTTTTTTTTTTTTTTAAACACGGATTTTTTATAATTAAAAAAAGGTTTTAAAAAAGGTCCAAGATTTCTCTTTTCTCGATCATCTTTTTTGAAACGCCCTCTACGAAAGAGTAATTGTCCCATTTCTTAACAACTGGTATATTTTGTAAGGTCATTTAATTTTCTTTTGAACCATAAAAACTTTTAACAAAATACGGATTACCGATCCAGATTTTTAGATTTTACGAAACATCTATTTTTTCACAAAACATTTTAAACATTTTATAACTCAAAACCTTTTAGAAATAAATCATTTCTTTTTTTTTTTTTTTTTTTTTTTGGTATATAGATCTCAATGAAAGGAAACAGATCTCAAAAGATTGAGGCATTATTTTAAACACTTATTCAGTTATTAATTTTTTAATTTTCTGCATCGTGCATAAAAATCCTTATTCAAGCATTTTTCGTTTCCCGATCGATTTGAAATTTTGCGCGTTTTTCTAAAGCGATCCCTACTCACTGATTTGAGATATTGAATATACGTCTGTACCATAAGAAAGAGCATATATTACCGATTCTTACGGTACATATTTACGGTTTTATATTTTTAGAAAAAGTTTTAAAAAGTGTCCGAAATTTCTCTTGTTTTCGGTTTTCTTTCTTGAATTGCCCTCTACGAAAGAGTAATTATTCCATTTCTTAACAACCGGTATATCTTAAATGGTCATTTAATCCTCTTTCGAACCATATAAAATTTTCTAACAAAATACGGATTAGCGATCCATATTTTTAGATTTTACGAAACATTGATTTTTTTTCACAAAACATTTTATAACTCAAAAATAAGTCATTTCTTTCATTCATTCTTTCTTTTTTTTTTTTTTGTAAATAGATCTCAATGAAACGAAACAGATCTCATAAGATTGGAACATGATTTGAAAAAGTGAATCAGTTATAAATTTTTTAATTTACTGCAACTCGGTATTCATTTTCAAAAAATTCTCAATCCAGCATATTGAGGTTTCCCGATGGATTCGTATTACAATACTTGATATTTTGGTTACCATGGCAACAGGGATAAAAGAAGAAGTGTTTTTTACTTCCTGTGTTTTTGAACTGGATAAAAAATTGCAAACTTCAAAATTCTTCAATTTTTCTTTGTCGCACACAAAACTTACTATACAACCTGAAAATTACAAAACTAACTTGCAGTTCAAATTTCATCGAATTCCGTCAACAAACAAAAAAATTACATTATAATTGGAAATTAAATTTTATTCTAATACACGTAATATATATCTCAAAAGGGGATGCCAGATTTTATAGCAACGAATACACTTAAGGTAAAAGTATTCCTTTTTCTTTTTACTTCCATTAACCAACTACCGTAGGTAACTGAATTCGAGATTTCACCTGTATTACATGTTTTAAGGTGTCCTGATTAGTTTTTCTTTTGTATCTCAGCTAATTAAAATAATTTCGTAAATAATACATCATTAGAAAGCTTTGTTGATTTGGAATTGAACAGTAGATTACAGAAATTTCTACCGCCAGATGGCGCTGTAATATTTTAAAATTTAAATATGTCAAATTCTAATTATGATTAAATTATTTTTAATACATCATTTGAAAGATGTTTTAAAGTACTTTTATATTATCGAAAGTGGGATTCGAGATTTCACTTGATATAAATTTTTTTAAGGTGACCTGATTAGGATTTCTTTTGTATCTCAGCTACTAATTAAAATAATTTCGTAAGTAATAAATCACTTGAAAACTTTGTTGATTTAGAATTGAACAGTAAGTTACAGAAATTTCTACCGCCAGATGGCTCTGTAATATATTAAGACTCAATATTTCAAATTCAAATTATGATTAAATTAGTTTTAATGCATCATTCGAAAAATATTTTAAAGTACTTTTTTATTATCGAATAACCTACATTAAATTTATCCAATAGAGGGCGCTACGGGGGAGGACAGAAAATTAGAAATTGAGTTAGACCGTTCAAAATTTGAATTTATAGGTTTTGGCTGCCTACGACTGGAATGAGGATATTTTTGAAATTGTAAAATTTTTAGGGGGGGGGGGGCAAGAAGGGGTCATGGGGGCAAAAAATTAGAAATTGAGTTATTTATTTCAAATTTTAATTATGATTAAATTATTTTTAATACATCATTCGAAAGCTATTTTAAAGTACTTTTATATTATCGAAAGTGGGATTCGAGATTTCACCTAATTTACATGTTTTAAGGTGTCGTGAATAGGTTTTCTTTTGTATGTCAGCTACTAATTAAAATAATTTCATAAGTGTTACATCATTTGAAAGCTTTGTTGATTTGGAATCTAACAGTAGGTTACAGAAATTTCTACCGCCAGATGCGCTGTAATACATTAAATAATAATTATCAAATATATAAATAATATATTAATATATTAAATAATAATTGTCAATATTTAAAATTCTAATTGCGATTAAATTATTTTTAATACATCATTCGAAATATATTTTAATGTACTTTTATAATATCGAATGACCTACATTAAATTTATCCAATAGAGAGCGCTACGGGGGAGCGCAGAAAATTAGAAATTGAGTTAGACCGTTCGAAATTTGTATGTATAGGTTTTGGCGGCCTACGACTCGAATGAGGATATTTTTGAAATAGTAAAATTGTTAGGGGGGCAAGAAGGGGTCAGGGGGGGGGCAAAAAATTACAAATTGAGTTAGACCAGTCAAAGTTGGCTCATTGTACGTTTTGATGGCCTAGGAGTCGACTGAGGATATTTTCGAAAATGTACAATCATTACGGGGGCAAAAAGGAGGGCAGGGGGTAAAAAAAAATAGAAATTGAGTTAGACCGTTCAAAATTGGTATATATAGCGTTATTACAAGTTGAATGAGGATATTTTTGAAAGTATAAAGTTATTACGGGGGCAGGGGGGAAGCAAAATCATAGAAATTGAGTTAGACCGTTCAAGATTGGTATATGTAGGTTAATTAGGAGGGGCAGGTAGGGTGGGGAAGAAATACGCGGGCGCAGGGCGCGTATCCAGTAATGTGTGCGCGAGCAGCGCGCACGGGACTGCGCTGCTGAATGCAGCGGGGACCCGGTGCGACTTTTTACCCGATGATAAATGATTTTTTTTTTCTTTTCTGTTCTTAATAATAAAATCTTGAGTTGAGAAGGAATATGTGCGCTATCTTCAAACATGCGCGAGCAGCGCGCATGGGTCTGTGCTGCCGAAGGCAGTGGGGAGCCGGTGTGAGTTTTTAGCCGATCACAAATGGATTTTTTTTTTAATTCCTTTTCTTAAGAATGAGAGTTTATGTGTAATTACATGGAATTTTTAGAAATCATAAGGATGTTGAGGCAATACGCGCGCAGCGCGCACTGGTCTACGCTGCCGATGGCAGTGGGGACACGGTGTGAGTTTTTACCCGATCAGAATTGATTTTTGGTAATTTCGTTTCTTAAGAATGAGTCATTAATTATAGTTAATCATTTTAAAATAGTGATCCGCTAGTGGGCGAAGCTCGCTGGTTTACGTATTAAAACTTAACGACTTACTTGTTCGTACTTAAGAATAGTTTGTACGTTTACCTAAATTTGTTTAAATAACTTTTTTAATTCTTGTGTACGAAATTGTAAAATACTTATTTAAATCTTAAAAACTTGTAGTAAAGAAACATTTTATATTCACAGAGCTAAAATAAATTTTACTTTTGAACATCAACATAAGTGCTACAACTAAACTGTGTGAATTTTATTTTCAAGTGAAGTGAATTAATTTTGCTCTAGTGATCTGTATTTATGCCCCTGTATTGCTCATTCTAACATGAGCAACGTCTACATGAAACTTTTGTTCTTTCTTGTGCTTAATTATTAATTATTAATTTTAATAATATTAAAAAGTATTTTGGGAACATAATTGAACAGATAACTGCATATTTTAAAATATATAAATAAATTAATTTGAAAATGCAGAATACGAATAAAGATGTATTACTTGTAAATTTTCAAGATTACGTTTAATTGTAATTAGTATATTTCCTTTCGTTATAATAAAGAAAAAGATTAAACAACCGTACATTCTTTAAAACCAAAACAACATACAAACATCTTACACAGCATCTACACAACATTTTACAAATAATTTACAGGAACAATCAATAATTTACACATAATGTGATAAAATAAGCGCTTTTTAAAATAGCGCAAAATAACATGTAGAATGTCTCTCTCTATATATATATAGGCACTGTTCGACATTGAAAATGCAACAACAATGATAATAACGGAATGAAATTTGTTGGACACATACATTATAGTAGGAAGAACAATTGATTAAAATTTCAGGAAATTTGGAGTAATGTGTACTGAGAAAACAGTACATAAAGCAGCGACCTCTGTGAACAATAACAGCACATATCTGTCTAGGCATTGAATCGAACAGCGATTGGATGACATGTACGGATAGAGCACTTCATGAAGCTTCAACACGATGCCACAATTCGTGTATCGAAGTTACTGGTGAGTGGTGGGGGCAGTCGCTTTTCAATGATTAAACAGTCATTTTCATTGGTGCGAGATCAGGAGAACGCGCTGGCCAGAGCAACAGTCGAAAACATTCTGTATCAAAGAAGGTCCGGACAATACAAACAACTTGCGGTCGTGCATTATCTTGCTTAAATTTTGCGCTACGGAGGCCTCGAATAAAGGGCAGATGGGCGGGCCTTAACTCATCAGAAATTTATTGGCCGCTGTTCAGAGTGCCAGGAATACGAACATGAAGTAATCGAGGCGTGTATCCAATGGGAACCTATCATTGCAAATGATGGACAGTATGATGATGTCGAATCCCAGCTGTCAATGTGCATTATTCATAATGCCGTTAAATACGGATAAGGCAATCTTGATGCTGTCAACAGGATTTTGATTTGTCTTAAAAGTGACTTCACGCCATTCCTGCGTTCAGGTTCATCGTTGACCACACATTAATGGAGCCCATATCAGTGATTTTGGGGGTAATCAGAATTTTGGTAGCCGCATACTGAGTCACCAACTCGATTGATGGTATGTTGTACCATTGGATACACGTCCCGTTCACCTCTTGTTTTCATTCCCGCCACTCTGAATACCAGCCATTACATTTCTGACGAGTTAAGGCCCATAGCTCTGTCATAAGTTCAAGGCCTCCGAAGCGCAACATTTAAGCAGAGCAATGCACGACCGCAAGTTGTCCATATTGTCTGGACCTTCATTGATGCCGAATGTGTTCGACTGTTGCTCTGGACAGCGCGTTGTCCTGATCTCGCACCAATGAAATTGACTGTTTAATCGTTGAAAAGCAACTGGCCCCCCACCACTCACCAGTAACTTCGATTAATGAATTGTGGCATCGTGTTAAAACTTCATGAAGTGCTCTACCCGTACATGTCATCCAATCGCTGTTCGATTCAATGCCTAGGCAGATATGTGCTGTTATTGCTCACAGAGGTCGCTGCTTTATGTACTGTTTTCTCAGTACATATTACTCCAAATTCCTGAAATTTTAATTAATTGTTCTTCCTACTACAATGTATGTGTCCAACAAATTTCATTCCGTTATTATCATTTCTTCTGCGTATTGCATTTTCAATGTCGAACAGTGTATAACCTAGATAGATCAGTCTCTAAATTTGCAAAAATTAAAAGTTAATATACGTTTGTCGGGTAAATTAAAAACAATATTACATACTCAATATTTATAATATATACATAAAAAATGCACAATAGAGTATGTATTAAAAAAATGAATCATCTTTAACTATTTTTAAAAACAAGACTATTTATGTAATTACATCTTTATATTTCTGGAAAAAAAAAAAAAAAAAAAAAAAAAACATTATATTGTGCGAAAACTTTTTTTTTTTTTTTTAATTAATCCCATTTACTGTTTTGTTGTGATTTTATTTTTGTGCTATTACTTAAAACCTTGTTAAGACCTTGTTATAGATTTAATGCGACGGAAAAAATGTAAAGAGAACAAACGACCTCAAAATAAACCACTTTCATGCTTCATAGCTTTTTAACGCACTTGCGTTTGAAAGGATTGGACGTACAAGAATTGAAAAAAAAAAAAAAAATATATATATCTGAAGATATCTGTCTAATATCTGATTTTTTTTTTTTTTTTTTTTTTCATTTCTTGTTATTTCTTTTTTCTTTTCTTTTCCTTTCCTGTTTTTATTTTCTTCTATACGTATATATAGAGAAAGTACTGGATTCGTGAAAATTTCGTGAACTCCAGTTTTCGATGGATTTGTTTTGGGATGTCCTGAACACGATTTGACTGTTTTTAGAAAATGTCTGTCAGTATGTCAGTCAGTCTGTGTGTGTGTATCACAAATTTTGTGGTCGCTGTATCCCACGAACCAATGAACTCAAACTTGGTATTTAGTTGGACCCTGACATAAATTGGAGCTGATTAGATTTGGGGATCAATCACTCAACAGGTGGTGCTGTCATCGCATTTTCTCTAAATTTTTAACATGGCAGTATAGGGCAAAATTTCGTATAAATGCACATAATGAGAGTTATTTTAAACGTGTGAGTGTAAAATTAATATGAATTATTGATAATAGTCATAGTAAACTAGGAAAACAAAATTGTGCATGTAGGAATATCGTCCCCCCCCCCCCCCCCCGGGAGGAAAGTACACCCCCGCGGGGAGTAAATTTTCAATATGGATATCTTTCGAAAAATCTCTTCAATACCTTTAAAACGAATAGTTGAACTATAGATCTGTGATAATTTAAAACAATTTCTTCTGATAATTGCAAAAAATTGACTTTCTTTTTGCATTTAGTGGTATGTATATATAATTCTGTCAATTAAAAATCGTCTGCATTTATAATGGAAAATAATTTAATAAATAATATGTATTAAATGAATTTTGTGTAAAATTATATAGAATAGTCATGTGGTGACTAATCATACTAGTTTTCTTTTCTTTTTGAATCACAGCATTAAAGAAATTTAAAAATTTTCATTCAGAATTTAAAAAAAGAAAAGAAAAGAAACATATTTCGTAATTCTTACTTATTTATTTTACTATTTGTAGGAATTTATATATATATATAATTTGGATAATTTAATTCCTATGCAACACTCAGCAAATGAAAGATAGAGGAAAATATCAACATATGAAATTTTGAATGAGATGTATATATATATGTACTTAATTAAGAGGCTTGTCCGTAAAATAAGGTTCCCAAGGAGCTGCGGACACTAGGAACGCTGTTTTGCGGGTTTTGGCGACACTGACGTGTAGTTTGCTTCCTTTCTCCCGCTCCCCGCCCCGGCGAGCTGTCTGCGACGTTTTTTCTTGTCTTGGTGGCCGTGAGAGATGGAGCTCCCACTCGCTTCTCACGCCAGCTGCAAATTACGCTCTGTGATTCGTTTTTTGTGTGGAAAAACAAAAACAAAAAACGCTGCGCCGGTGGACATACATTACCAACTGTGAGAAGTGTACGAGGAAAATGTATGAGCATGCAGCATGTGCGCAAATGGTGCAGAGAATTAAAAGACGGACGTACAGACATCCATGAAGAAAAACGGTCTGGCCAGTCATCGATTTCGGACGAAACGATTGCGAAAGTGGAAAAAGAAATGCTGAAAGATCGAATAGTGACGGTTCGAGATCTCAGCGAGATGATCCCTGATGTCACATTTCATAATCGACGAGGAGCTAAAAGAAGAGGTTTTAAGCTACCTTCGCCGTGCGGCGGCAGAGCTCTGCGATTCAGACACAAAGAAGATGACACACCGCATGCAAAAATGCATTGATCTTAACGGCGATTATGTCGAAAAATAGGAGAAAAGCTAAGCTTTCCAAATATGTATTATTCAATGCCATTAAACATGTTTTTCATTATGAAAATTCGTTGAAAACCTTATTTTACGGACAATACTTCTACATATAACGTAACAAAAAATGTCCAATTATTTAGAATTACAGAAAAATATTCCCTTTTTTACATGTTTAAAAACCGATTCTTCGGTAGATAATTAAATACGTAATGAAATATTAAAAATTATTAAAAAATTGAAAAAGAAAAAATATATGTGTATTATGCACTGAGAAAAAAAATATACCGCTTTCATCTAGAACGAATAGGTGGTCCTTTTCTAAATCCCTAACCTAGAAATATAATTTCGGAGTTATGAGTATGATGCACGCCAATACCCTGAGAAACAATTCTATAACTGACGTCTATAATCTAAATTGTGGCTCTAGAAAAAATAGTTCCATGTTATCCTTATAAATGTCTTATAAAAAATTTTGTAGCCCCCTTCGAAAGCGAATTCTAGAGTCCTCTATTAGAATTCTTGAGCGTTTGCCTATACTATCGAACACTAACATATTTGAAAATATCTCCAAATAAATGCGAATGCAAGAGGCGGGTTTCAGCAGCTATAATCTTAGTTTATCATCCAATTCTAGAAAATCAAGCTAGAATTTCTCGTAATATAAAAGATTAAGAATATTCGGAATATTCAGAATATTGTTTCACCATCTAGAAATGTGTAGAAATTCTCGAGCATTTCGTCTATTCAGTTTATTGGCGTGCCTTATGCGCATAGCTCGGAAATCTATATTTCTAGTTTAAGGATTCAGAAAATGACCATTTATTCATTCTAGATAAAGGCGATATATTTTTTTTTCTCAGTGTGAGTTATTTTTCAAGAGTGGGTAAAATTGTTATTAAAAACATTTCGTTTTGGTATAATAAAGAGTAATTTAAACAGCCACTTAATGTTTTGAACTAAAACAATGCACATTATTTGCACAGATATTTCAAAATTTGTAAACGCAGTGTATAATCCATCATAATTTAAAAAACGCAAAATAACATGTACACTCCATGTAAAAACTAAAATTCGCACTCTAAATTTACAAATGTAAACAGATGATTTATATATATATGTATACATATATTGTCATAATTAATTAAAATAATAAAATGAAATGAAATAAACGTAACTTCCTACGACCATCTGTTGATTTTTTTTTTTTTTTCAATGTAGAAAAATGTAATAAATATCATACGATACATGTCTTTAAAAAACGAATTAAATTTTGTATTAGTTGCCGTCTACATATTATAACGCGCACCAACTTTGACTTTTTCAATAGTAATATCATATTACGATTTTATATTTGTTTTACTGGAACCACAGCAGGAATCACTGGAATCACATTTTTTTTCACCTAATATGGTGAAGAACCTCAAATATAATCCATGACAACTTTTGATTCAAAAACATGTTTTAATTATGAAAAATATTAATAAGTTCATCTTTAAGAAATATGGATTTAACCTGTATTAGTTTTGACATAAAAATAACCATAGTGTTATACAAGATGGGCGTGTGTCTTTACCTCTCATAATAACTATTAGTTTTAAAGATGAGAATAAATTTTACCCACGGAACGAATTAGGGAGCTTTGCTTTATTCGCTTCTGCGATGAAAAAACAAAGGAAAATTTGAAGTGCAACCAAAGCTTGAATTATTCGCCGTTTTTACTACCACTATCTTTACACAATATTTTTTTCCCTATTTAATCATGATACTTTAATGTAAAAATACAGTAAATATTTCTGAATAGTACCTCAAATAGGACTTTTTCTTTAAATCACCGCCCCTGTCGCGTAAAGACTTCCGGTTTTTATAGACATTAAAATCACAAGCGACTGTTAACTATTTCGGTGAACTTTAGTACTTTCTTCAAGCAGTTAGTTATCAGCTTTTTAATGTACACGAAATCCTATTGTCCCGTGGGATCAGATTTTGTAACTATTATTTATTTATTTATTTATTTATTTATTATTTTTTTTATGTAATGAAGAATGAGAGAGTCTAAAATTGAAAAAAAACTGCTTCATAGCGGTGAGCGATCCCCTTACATCTTTCAAAAAATATTTAAAAAAATAATTAATTAACCTTATTCTCTGAGAAAAGAAAAAAAAATCGTATAAGATTTAACTGAGTTATATTTGGAAATGTAATCGATATACTTAATAGTAGAAGTTTTAAAACGATACTTTACAATAATTTATCCTAAAATATGCGAAATGTCCTTTTTTTTTTAATGTATTGTTTCGAACAAATCTTTTATTCATAATCAAATTATATCAGTCTTATCATCAATTTTGTAAAACACACCTACACACTCATATAAATATATATAGGGAGAGAAGGAGAGAAAAAAAACCTTATATTGTGATTATACTATTCAAATTATATTTCTGAAGATGTTTTGAAGAAAGTAATGCTTTGCTCCATTCATTTATGTGATGTTGTCTAATTTGTTTCCCCATATTGTTAATTCACTATAAGTTGATACACACACACACATATATATATATTCCTTTGTTTAATCAAATTTATCCTACTAAATAAATATAAATATAATTTTACATGATAGATGGAAGCAATGTTCCAAACACATTGAGATATAGTTTTACATTTATTCTTATGTTTACACACATACACATATATATATATTAAAGTTATAGAAAATATAGTTTATATATTGCATAATGATTTTATAAGATATTTTATTTTTATATAATTTAATGTATTTTGGTCTTTATTCTTATTATAGTAAAAGTAAGTTAATTTATTTAATTTCTTAGATTTTTTTTCAAATCAACTAAACTTCTTAACTTGCTGAATACAGATAACCTTTTACAGTTTGTTAAATGTAAGCTTACACGCCTGTTGTGTTTTTTCTCATTGCTTTACCTTTGGCACTATACGATTTATTATTATTCCTGTATTTCTTCATCTTATCTTTGAAATTTATTATTATTATTATTTTTTTTTACAAAATCGATCTTACCATATGGTATTTGTACTTTGAAGAACAATTCTGACGATAATTTTGGTACCGCAAGAATCCGAGTTAAATAATCAAAATTCCATTTCTAGAAACTTGTAATAAATAAATTTTCTACTGTTTTTAAATTTAGTTCACAGACCTCAACTCACATGGATTCGGTAAACTTATTTGAAACCAACGAATAGCTGTTTTAAAATTCTAGACCCTTATTGAATTGTTTCCATGGATGCGTTCTGTGTATTCCCGGGAATAATTCCAAACTATACAATTTTAAAGAAAAAATTTTGCTGCTGCTTAATCCGTAATAACAAATCAACAATAATAATTAACAATGTCACCTTTTTCAAAAGTTAATTTCACTCTCCCTCTATAATCTTATGCATTTCCTAATTTTACACCCTGGATACATTACTAGTTGTAACCTAGACTCCAGTTTGCATCCCTCTCTCTATTTGAATAAACTGCTCAGGAATTTACGACTGGGTTGAATATGCTTTTCTCTCTATGATAAACGGAAAATACAACTCTTACTGTCAAGTTAAACTTCATAAACAGAACACAGTATTGAAGGCTGAATTATTAGAAATCACCCTTGCCATTAATAAATACCTCATCCAACTTTCCCTTAATTCAGTAGTCTCTATTTAAACATATAGACTTTCGGCACTGTCACTCTTCAGATGTCTTTTCCAAAGCATGAAATGATGGAAGAAACTTATAACCTTCTCCTTAGTCACCTTATTGAATTTAGCTAACCTGAAAAAGGCCCAAGTTGGAGATTATTTCAGAGAAGATGCGGAGTGAGAAGAATCGGAGAGGGAATGTTTCTGGAACAGTGAACGCATAACTACACGCGCCTGTGTGAAAAATGGTGGCACTGGGAAGCTAATCTCGTAATTTTCCGTCGACAGGGTTAATTAATCAAAACTTGAAAATAAAAATACGTGTCATTAGAGGAACAGTCTGTACACACATTATACAGGAATATCAGCTTGTTTCATTGTTTGTTTCAATAATAGAAGCACTAAGTGTCTACATTTGAAGCATCAATCAGGTACTTGTATAAAAATAGTTGTTTATGTTATCATATGACATTGTAATTTCAGACGATGATTGAGAAATGCTGTCATATCAAATATTGTTTTCCAGTTTCCTTGTTTAATTTCCTAGCTTAAAGAAAATTTGCAAACGAAGCTTTTATTGGAAACATTCTTTTTGTCATTTTTAACAGTAAACTTAAAATCAAGGTTATTATAGTATAACATTTTCCCTAATATATTGATTTTAAATGCAAAATCACAATATGTAATAAGATACTACATTTAATCTTAAAATACATATATTTATACATTTTAACAGTTTTATTCTGAAGCAAAAAAAAAAAAAAAAAAAAAAAAAAAAAAAAAAACGTATTTTAAACATTTTTCTTTTTCTTGCAATATCACAAGAATTTTTTTTATTATTTTTATAAAGTAATAGTAGCGTACCGTCTTCAGTGCAAGAAGACGGTACGCTAAAGGCTACCGAAACAGATGTTTGCTTTCCAATATTGTTTTCTCTTTCGCGTTCCTTATGTTGTAGTTTTTACTTGATTTATAATCCAGCGCCAAGTCTCCTTTTAATATAATATACAGAGGTAGTTCACACATTTTTGCAACGATTTTTCAAATATACATATATATATATATATATATATATATATATATATATATATGTATGTATATATAAATAATTACAGAATTTCCCTCCTAGTATATTCAGTTTGATAGCCCTTCTGTTAAACAATCATACTACAACTTGACTTCTAATACAACAGAGCATTTATTAAATTATTATGTTTGGTTTTATTTCTCTCTTCTTTTACAATATTCCTCAGTCCATCCAATATATAGGGATGCCGCTTATAAAGAGCTTGTTTTAAAAGTCCAAATGTAATCCACAGGAAACACATCAGAGGAGTAAGGTGGGATGCATTTCAAAGGAATAGCTTCAATTCCGGTTTCTTTTCTCATTTTTTTTCAAAAATTAGAGCCGTAGAGTTAGAAGTACTGCTTTAGGACTCATCCTAATCAAACTTAACGCATTGACGATTGATTGGATAAAGAGATGGAATTTATTCATTGAAAATAGTCGTTAAAACATATTTCAGATAGTAGTTTTCATTTTTTTCATTTTTTTTAAAACATTTTTTCTACTTTCCTTATTTTAAGTTTTTTGTTATAAAAGAATCCAGTAATAACTAATATAACCATAAAACCTTTAGCAAAACTCGCCTAGTTTACTTTGAACCAAAATTTTAAATCTTTTTTCCTCTTTTTCGGGAATAAATTGACCTTTTTTTATTGCAATCATTGCAATCGATCTTTGTCTATTACAAGTATTTACAAACCTAATCAATTATAACTTATACTCCTATTTTTCACCTGACAAATAACTTTCATACAACTATCTGCACATAGTGTTACAATTAGAAACATGTTACATCGCGTTAGGCTATAAATATCATGTTTTATTATTATTATTATTATTATTTTGCTTTAAATCAGATTTTATAATTTTGTTCAAAGTTCCAACAGATATTTTTTAATATAGCTCTTAGATAGAGATATTTAAAAACCTTATGATAGACCTTTGGGTGAGTTGAATTTTCCTTTGAGACATGAGATGCGACTTTAGATTTAATAAGAGGTGTACATGTACGTGTCTTGGTTGAGTATGCATATATTTCCTTTTTCCCAGTGAAATGTAAACTTTGACTGTTCTTTTCTTTTTTATTAATTACGTCAATTATTTTTCGCGATGAAATATTAAAACCATGGTCTCACATCTTTTTTTAAATAATCTATTAATAGTATTTCTCTTCGGAAAGTTCAAATATAATAAGTGTTTGATCCATTGTTTATTTTCCAGTGACATTTCGAAGCAAAAAATATCTTTAATGCTGGAGACGATAACTAAACCCTATTACAAATTGATGCCAGTCAAATCAAGTCTAATCTCATTGTATATATATTTATTACACATTACTTTTTTTATTAAATAATTTATTATGAATATGGATTAATAATGTAAAATATATATTTACATATGTAAATTGTAACCGACTTGAATAATTAATAAAATGTAATAAATAAAAATATTAGATATCTTTGATTAACTTAACTTTTCAATTTTTATATTTCCTATAATTTTGAATTTTAATTGCATCATTTTTATTATTTTTTCATTTCACTAATATATTATATTAGCAAACATTAATAAATAAATATGTAAAATGGATTCAATATTAAAAAATCTGATGTGGGCACCACATGACTTCCTTATACACTTTTAGAAATATACATAATGTTTAAAAACATTGACATTGGACCCGAAACAGTTGGCTATAAACATTTAAATAAATGAATTATCACCGTGTTCTGAGCTTTTCTGAAAGTTAGTTAAAAACCGATGCAAGATTTGTACTGGTAACGCTGACGATGGCAGCAGGGACCCGAAAAAATTGACTAAAAGTATTTTTATAAATGCATTTTCACCGTGTTCTGAACTATTCTGAAAGTTTCAAATGTCTAGCTAGTCGGGAAGTTAGTTAAATAAATTTTCTGTTGATCCATATAAACGCTGTCGAAGGCAGCAGTGACTTGAAACAATTGGCTAAAAATATTTTAAAAATGCATTGTAACCGTGTTCTGAGTTTTTCCGGAAGTTTTAAATGTCTAGCTAGTCGGGAAGTTAGTTAAAAATCGATTGCAAGATTTGTACTGGTAACGCTGCCGAAGACAGCAGGGACAGCTAAACAGTTGTCTAAAAGTATTAAAAAAATGCATTTTCACCGTGTTCTGATCTAGTCTGAACGTTTCAAATGTCTAACTAGTCGAGAAGTTACTTAAATAAATTTTCTGTTGAATTACATAAACACTGCTGAGGGCAGCAGGTATTAGAAACAGTTGGCTAAAATATAAAAAAAAATGCATTGTCAACGTGTTCTGAACTTTTCTGAAAGTTTCAAATGTCTAGCTAGTCGGGAGGTCAGTTAAATTGCAAGATTTGTCCAGACCGTTTTTGAGTTATTACCGTTTTTTGATACATTTTCGACATCATGAACCTAATTCTCCTAAATATCTCCAAAACGGAAAATCATGCAATGTCCAAAAAGGGAGGTGCACAACTAGATGTTATAACAAACCAATGTACCAATTCGTAACTTTCTACGTCCAACCGTTTTTGAGTTATGCGACATACGCACACACACACACACACACACACACACAGACACACATACATACAGACGTCACGAAAAATCGTGTAAAGTCCCTTATATCTCTAAAACGAGAGCTCGTGTTAAGACGACACTTGCAGGTGTACAACTAGACATCATGACTGTCACACGTATAAATTGGCAACATTCAGCAATCATTCGTTTTTGAGCAATGTGAAATGCAAAATCCATTTCGCAAATCGGGATTACTATACTTCCTTATACTTTGTATAAGGAAGTAAAAAAAAAAAAAAAAAAAAAGAATTCAATTATTAAACGTTAAAATAATTGAACATAATATTTTAAAAACATGAATCTGCCATATATTTCTTTTCTAATGAGAATCGCGTGATGTTAATTTCTTCAGAAAGCTTTGGAAATAAAAATACTCATTAGATTCTTAAGTTCACTTAAAGAATTATAAATGCTTTGAGCAGCTCATTATATTGATTTTAATTTTGAAAAAGGTATATTAATTCTGAAAAGTAATTACGCATTTGTTAAAATTTTGATTATGTTTAAATTTTTGTTATTTATGTTTAGAGCACGACTTTAGCTACCTGATTAATGAAAGCTTTCCAAATTAAATATTTCGTATGTAATTATACAAATTGATTTAAATAAAGCTCACATTTTATTGAATTTAACATATATTTGGTATAAAATTATCTGATGTGGCACTCATATTGCACTTTTTTCACTTGAATTTTTGTAAAGAAAGTTTTTCATTTTAAAAGTGTGTTAGTATACACACACACACATATATATATATATATATATATATATATAAGAGCAGAGTCTGTCTGTCTGTGTGTGTGTCTGTGTGTCTGTCCGCTATAGAAACCTAGGCCGTTTCACCGACCGGGACAAAATTCGGCACGGTTAATGTTTACGACCCGAGAAACACAACGCCGCAATCGATTTTACAAAATTCGCCCCCCCAAGGGGGGGAGGGGGGGCAAAACGTAATTTCACAAAATACTTCATATCTCAAACAAAAAAACAGATATCCGTAAAATGTTTGCTTTAAAATATACCTAATACAAATGTCTAAAAATCGGTTTCTGGAATTTTTGAAATTCGGTCACAAAGGGGGGGCGGGGAGGCAAAACGTGATTTCACATGCGTAAAACGTGATTTCGCATAATCCTACATATCTCGAAGAAAAAAAATAGATATACGTGAAATTTTTGCTCTAAAATATAGCTAATGCAACTAGCTAAAAACCAATTTCTGGAATTTTAGAAATTCAGCCCCCAGGTGGGGTAACAAAGGGGGGGGGGCTATGGAGCAAAAACAAATAGAAATACAGTTAGGCCGTTCAAAATTAGTACAGATAGGTTTTAAAGGCCTGCAAGTCGAATGGGGATATTTTCGATTGTGTAAAGTTATTAGGAGGGGCAAGAAGGAGGGCAAAAAGAATAAAAATTGTGTCAGAGCGTTCAAAATTGGTACACAGAGGTTTTCGATACTTGCAAATCGATTGCGGATATTTTTGAATTTGTAAAATTATTAGGAGGGGCAGGTAGGGGGTGGGGAGGTAAGGGGGGGCTATGGGGCAAAAACAAATAGAAATACAGTTAGGCCGTTCAAAATTCGTATAGATAGGTTTAAGAAGCCTGCAAGTCGAATTGGGATATTTTTGAAAGTGTAAAGTTATTAGGAGGGGCGAGAAGGGGGAGGGGAGAGGGTGGGAAAATAAAAATGGAGTTAGATCGTTCAAAATTGGTTTATAGAGGTTTTCGATACTTACAAATCAATTGCGGATATTTTCGAATTTGTAAAAATTATTAGGAGGGGCGGTAAGGGGGGGGACTATGGGCAAAAACAAATAGAAATACAGTTAGGCCGTTCAAAATTGGTATAGACAGGTTTTAGAGGCCTGCAAGTCGAATGGGGATATTTTCGAAAGTGTAAAGTTATTAGGAGGGGCGAGAAGGGGGAGGATAGAGGGTGGGGGCCAAAAAATAAAAATAAAATTAGATCGTTCAAAATTGTTATATAGAGGTTTTCGATACTTACAAATCGACTGGGGATATTTTCGAATTTGTAAAATTATTAGGAGGGGCAGGAAGGGGTGGGGCGGTAAGGGGGGGCTATGGGCAAAAACAAATAGAAATACAGTTAGGCCGTTCAAAATTGGTATAGATAGGTTTAAGAAGCCTGCAAGTCGAATGGGGATATTTTTGAAAGTGTAAAGTTATTAGGAGGGGAGAGAAGGGGGAGGGGAGAGGGGGGGGCAAAAAAATAAAAATGGAGTTAGATCGTTCAAAATTGGTTTATAGAGGTTTTCGATACTTACAAATCAATTGCGGATATTTTCGAATTTGTAAAAATTATTAGGAGGGGCGGTAAGGGGGGGACTATGGGAAAATCAAATAGAAATACAGTTAGGCCGTTCAAAATTGGTACAGACAGGTTTTAGAGGCCTGCAAGTCGAATGGGGATATTTTCGAAAGTGTAAAGTTATTAGGAGGGGCGAGAAGGGGGAGGGGAGAGAGGGGGGGCAAAAAAATATAAATAAAATTAGATCGTTCAAAATTGTTATATAGAGGTTTTCGATACTTACAAATCGATTGGGGATATTTTCGAATTTGTAAAATTATTAGGAGGGGCAGGAAGGGGGTGGGGCGGTAAGGGGGGCTATAGGCAAAAACAAATAGAAATACAGTTAGGCCGTTCAAAATTGGTACTGATAGGTTTTAGAGGCCTGCAAGTCGAATGGGGATACTTTCGAAAATGTAAAGTTATTAGAAGGGCCGGGAAGGGGGAAGGGCGGAGGGGCAAGAAAAATAAAATAGAGTTAGATCATTCAAAATTGGTATATAGAGGTTTTCGATACCTACAAATCGATTGAGGATATTTTTGAATTTTTATAATTAATGGGAGGGGCGGGAAGAGGGGGAAGGAAGCGGAGGGGCAATAGAGATAGATCGTTCAAAACTGGTGCATAGAGGTTTATGATACTTACAAATCAATTGCAGATATTTTCGAATTTGTAAAATTATTAGCATAGACGGGTGGGGGGTGGGGCGAAGGGGAAAAATAGAAATAAGAGTTAGAACATTTTGGGAATTTTTTCCGAAGGCTGTGAGAACCCGGTGTGACATTTTTCCTAATCAGATTTTGTTTCTCTTTTTTTTTCACGTGATAAAATTAATGCAATTCTGAGAATTCAGTAATTATAGTGATTCATTTAAAAATAGGGACCAGCGAAGCGGGCGTCGCCTGCATCGTTTATGAACGGGTAAGCCATTGGGGGACGGGTTAGCCATTGTCGCAGGCAGTAGGGCCAGGCACAGGAGGCTGCGAAGACGAACAATACGCTGCCGAAGGCAGCGGGAACACAAAGCGAGCTTTTAATCGATTTCAGTTTTTCCCCCATAAACCAATATAAAAAAGAGGTTCCTTTGAATATAGTGACCAGCGAAGCGAGCAAAGCCTGCTAGTATAATATATATCTATACATACATACATACATATATATATATATGCATATATATGAAATTATAAAATATGTTTTCAGTTATATAAAATTTGAAAATATGTAACAAAAATAACTAAAGAAAAACTTACGAGAAAATTAATAAATGTGAAACAATTTATAAATAAAACTAATGCAAAAACGTAAAATAAATGATTTAAACTGTCAAAAAATGCCCCGTATGACTTGAGACATACGTGTGCGGTTAAAGCATGCTTTTAATTGATCAAAACTCTCCCCCTAAGCAGACAGTTTAATAATATATATATATATATATTACAGTGCATCTACTGCTAGATTGATTGAAATAAATGTTGAAAGATATTTGCATATTAAATAATGTTCCTATACAGATAGTTACAAAAATGCATAAAATCCATTGTTTTGTTCGTGATTCGATTTGAGATGAGTGGATTTAATGTCGCATTATATCTACGTCGTAGACTATTCGAGATGGCCTATGGTTAACTTCAAGGGGTAATCCGGAGATATGTAAATAATATCGATCCTTTGCGGACAGGAAAACATCCTTTCTTTCATAACCCTCATAGATATTAATTCCAGAACAGGAAGGACATCGAAACCACGAGGCTTTTGTTTGACAGAAATTTGTCATTTTGTAAATGCTAATTTTATTGACCTAATGCAAATTAAAGGCTGAATTATTCGTAAAACATTGCACCAATGTGATTTATTTTGAGCTTATTTGAAAACTTGAAAATTAGCAATTATTTTTGTATATTAACTGACTTTAGACAGAAGGGTTTATAGAAATTGTTCGCAACAAAATTTCAGGCAACAAAAGTTCAGTTTGAAGGATCTGATATGTTACATATTCTGTGAAAATTTCAAGAAACAATATTAAATAGTTTCAGAGATATCCTGCTCTCAAGGTGAAAAAAAACACATTTATTATTAACACATAAATTATTAAATAATTCACCACAGAATTTGAATTATATTCCAAAATGCATAATAAGCTTATAGGTAACAATTAGACAAGCCCAATGAAGATTAGTTAACAATAATTTACTTAAAAAAAGACTATAATTAAATCGATGATTTTTGAAGTTCTAAGCGTCGTATGTCCCCTTAAATTGGTTGATAATAAGATCATTAAATTTTTCATTCAAAAAATAATTAAATAACTTATACAATATATATATATATACATATATGAAAATAGCATTTGATATAAAATGGTTAAAGCCTAATCCTTATGTCCTTTCCATGAAAGTACTTATTAACTTTCTAAGATGCAATAATAATAATAATAATACATATCTTTACTTATATATTTTGCAATCAATTTCCGCTATTTATCAATGCTTGTTATCTTCTGATAATATTCCTCCATTGAAATTGAAATCTCAAAACATATAATTAATAAGATGTTATTATGAAAAATATTATGTTGCTTAATTACCACTTTAAAATGTTGAAATCACTTGTATTAAATATGAAAAAAAAAAAAAAAAAAAAAAAAAAAAAAAAAAACTTTCAGCGAGCTTTTGTACAGAAAAGTAAGGATTCTTTGATTTTATTTATAACAGTTTTATTGATCGAAATGTTTCCTTTAATTATTTATTCGACGATAGTTTTATAAAACAGACGCTCATTAAAATTTTTACTTTTTCAGAAAATATAGGAATAATAAATTTATGTTTTTTTCTAATGAAAATTAAATTAAAGCACATATATACACGTATATTAATTCTGTATAATATTGATTTTTTTTTTATATATATTTATATATTTAACCTATGTTTAAAAAGTGAAGCTGATTTAATTGCACAACAGAAAGATGTTTTTAGAAAGTGAAAAATAATAAATTATTTTGTAAAGGAAAAATAAAATAAAGTTTATATTTAAATATTAAATATAAAACTTTTCGAAACAATGAGTGACATTTTGAACATATTTAATTTATATGTAACATAAAACCGCAATTTATTTATTTATTTTTTAATCTTAATTAAAATTAAGTACGTACTTTAACATTTTGCAGCTTGATAATTTTATGACTTCTAACGTATTCATTAATATCTGCATTTGTATGGTGATACTTTCGTTATTTTGAAAACATTTCAAACATATATAATTGTTTTTAGATTGATAATATCGTACATTTTAATTTGGTTTTATTAAAATTGTTTTTGTTTAAATTTCAGTAGTGAAATATGTACCCTACAGAAACTTGGATACCAAGATTGTAAGACTTTGTCATTCCCATATTTTATTTTAAATCTTTTTTCTCAATAGGCAGACGTGGAAGATACTAACGTGCTTTCATATCCATCTCAGTTCCATTGAGTTGCGCATAAACTATGAAGATATGAGGTTTTCCTACGTCAAAAGACACTATGTAATATTATGTTGTATAACTTGTACACAGAATTTAATTGAAAATCTTCAATAAGTGATAAATCTTGAATAAAATGATAAAATTTGTACACCGATTTAGGCTCAAAATTATCGAGCGTCATCAGTCACAAAATTCTGTTTAAGGGAGGCTACTTCCACTCTGCCTAAAAAAGTTGTTGGCCATTCATTCTAAGATTGCACACCTCAACAATTTTGAAAAGTCTAAAAATTTTGTTTATTAAAATTTTTATCTGTTGACAATAAAATTAGGTTGTCTTAAACTAAAGGATTAAATACTGTCATAAAATGGCATTTTGTTAAAAAGTTCATTTTAAATGTTATACTATATTTAATTCAGATATAATATTTCGACAGATTTGCAGTATCAAATACAGATTTTTTAGAAGAAAAAACACCTAAGATTTTCGAAGTGTTATTTTTTGTTATTTTTTATTTTTATTTATTAAAATAGTACATAATTTTACAATTATTTGAACAAATTAATTAATTATTATATTTATTTAATGCATTATATTTATTTAATAACTAATTTAAGCAAGTAAATACTTTATAATTTTTGCTTTCTCTTACCGATAAGGTAGAGAAAGTATTGTTTTTGGGTCAAATTTTCGAACGCGAGTTTTTGTTATATTTACATGTTCTGAGGTCCCCTGAATACGAAAATCATGTTTTCAACAAATAGTCTGTGTGTATGTCTGTGTGTATGTGTGGTTGTCTCTGTGTTAGTGTCTGTCTGTTATCAGCATATCTAAAAAACAAATTATGGCAGAAAGTTCAAACTTGGTATTCTAAATGTGTATAATATAAGGATGCTACAGTAAGCTTTTCGTTAAGATCAAGCAAATGGTTCGTGTACAGGGACAATCAAGATAATTCTAATACATTACGTCTATGCTGGAGGAAATTGCAGGTAAGTAGAGTTTAACGTTTATAGACTGCGCTAAACGAAATGAAACGAATATATACTTTTTGTAATAGAGATAGTCAACAGGGAAAAGAAAATTGTGTATGTAGGAGCATCGCCTCCCCCACCCTAGGGGGGGGGGAAGTCCCCCTCCAGGGGAGTAAATTTTCATGATGGGTATCTTTCAAAAGAGCTCGCCAATACCATTAAAACGAATGGTTGAACCATCGATCTGCGATAATTTAAAACAAAGTTATCGATTTTTTTTACTTTTAACGAAAAAAATTGTATTTTATTTATTTATTTATTTATTTTTTTTTAAATATTGAGAATAAAATGGACTTTTTTTGGATATTTAGTGTTTTACTTGTTCTCTAATATGAAAATCGTCTGAATTATCATAAAAGATAATTTTTTATACTAATAATTTAAAAAAATTATTTTTTAGAAACAAAATTATTTTTTAATAACCAAATTGAATTCTATATAAATGTAAATGCATTAATGAAACGGGGGGTTGAGGGGGCGGTAGCCCCCCCCTCACACAGAACATATTATCATCTAAAACTCGTCCGAAGCCTTATTTGAATTGTTTAACACATGTTTACATAACAGTAGTCGTTATCTTACTTAGTAATCTGCAACCTGTATTTATAGTATTAAATTTCAGGGTAAGAGAAAGTTGTGTGAGTGACGCACAAGATTATTTTTATTAAATTTAGTTAATATAATTTTTTTTAAACGTAGGCAAGTCTCCTCAACTTACTTACAGTAACTTTTAACAATTGGTAGGTAATATCTTTTTGTACACTTTCATAAAAAAAAAAAGAACTGTTTAGTTTTGTATTAAAAAAACAAAAAAAGAAAAAGAAAAGAAAAGAAAGAAAAGAAAGAAAGCTATTAATATGAATGAAGTGTTTTTCTTCAAGAAAACGTACATCAAAGATGCACATTTTGCTGTTATCAATATGACGATGAATTTCCCGCTGAATTAGTGCAAATGATAAGAAATTTAGAAACACATGTAAATGTATCATTTGCATTTGAACTGTAATGTTGAAACTTTGGTATTTAACACAATGAACAGGAAATCTGTTTTGTGATTCAAGATAAAACATTCATAGCTCTAAATTCATGTTCAGTGGTACGTAATACTAAAATGTTTAAGCTACTAATAAATGTTGAAATCCTGTAGAGTTTTATCTGAATGATGTTTGAATTAAAATAAATAAATAAATATATATTCTATTAAAAAATGAATGCTTACAAATGAAGTTATATAATTAAAATGGATGTTTAATTACGTTATAAATACTTCTGTAAAAAAAAAAAAAGAATTTAGATATAAAACCTTTTGTCAGTTCTGCAAAGAACTTATATAAGCTAATTTAGAATTAATATGTTGGTTTAGAAACCTCAACGTGTGGATTATCATCTATCATACTCAGGAGTATGTAATACAGTCAGTTAATGACAATTACGGAAAATATTTTTATTTTATGTATAAAGGGAGGGATGCTATAACATAGAATATATTTTTGTACTTGATTTAAATAAATAATAATAATACAAACTATTAAGACAATATTTAAATATACCTTACCACTTGTGAGCACCGTGACTTCAAGCATGTACACTTTAACCTCCAAATAACTATATCATAACACCATCCTAAAAGCTCCACCCAGAAATGCGCGATGCAAGAAACACGCTCCAAAAAGCAGGAAATTCATTAATTCAGAAGTCAATTAAACAAATGCTAATTAAACGATTTTCACTTCATTTTCCATAAAATATTCATTCTAAAATTACCTATATCCAGCTGATATCTACAACTGAAACTTGTTCTGCGTCTTGACAAATTACTTCTAAATAACTGGTAACATTTTACACCAATCTGCTTTTATCGCAACTCAACACCTCTATACTCAACCTGACATGTATACTGAAACCATCGCCCATCTAACACTGGATCCAACTGATGACCCTAATACTTCCAGGAAACACTTCTAGACCCAATTCGACAGTGTCAACGAAACCACCACAATCTAACGATGGATTCTTCCAACTTATACATTAAAGCTTTCATATCTTAAAACTAATATAACATAGAAATAAAAACATCCTTCTAAAGTATTAAATAAATAAATTTTAATTATTTCTATATAACAATAATAATACCCGTTATAATTATTAAGCTGATTTTGAAGAAGAAATATACAGATATAAAACGATGAAAATTTGGGACTAAGTCCTTTTGTTATACATAAGAATGAATTCTGAACTTATGTAAAATTTAGAGTACATTAAAAGCTCATTCATTATAGAAAAAATGACGGTATTAATAAATTTATTAAAATTTACTACATGGTATACTAAAATTCAGAAGTTTTAAACAGAAATTTATTTTATTTATTTTTTTCCTTCATTCTAGTGTCCTTTGGCCTTCATTGTCGTTAATAAGCTTTTATCATTTGCAGAGATGCATAAATCCACTACATTAAAATATCGAAAATGCAGCGTCATCCTAGATTATATAAGAACTATATTTCTTTACAAAAACAATATTTGCACTGAGAAAACTTAATACTGATATTTTCAAATGGTGTAGGAAAACAAACTGCAGATAATACGTGACACCGTAAACCCCGCATTAGACGAAAGCTAAACGTATAATACACTGGTTACAAGCAGTAAAATAGGGCAGTTCAAATTGACATTATATTTTTCGTTCAAAAATAATTAAATTGTAACTGAGAATATTTTTTTCTTGTTTGCTTTATATAGAAATCTTTTAAATATATATTCAACTTAAATAAAATCCTTCTTCTTAACCAATTAAAAGCTTATTTTAAAATCATTTACAAAAACTGCATTTATATACATATATGCCCCAATATTGTATAATTTTTAGCTAGATATTAAATTATGTATTTTACATACTATTGCAATTACTAATTTTTGTAATTACATAAAACTTGATATTTAAAATTAAACATTAAATAATTATGATGAATTTAGATAAACATTTATCTAACGAAAAGTTTAAACGATATATATATATTTTAAACATTTAACGCAGAATTTGAAATATTTGAAAGAAAAAAAAAACATTTCTACATCGGAATTAAAGTAATTCAAATGACCTTTCTTTTCCTTGCTAAAACTTAATTCCATTTATTTATTTATTTATTCAACAAATTTTAGATAACACTACATAATAAACATGATACGATGTTATTCATCTTTCAAAACTTTAATTTATCAATTTCTGAATCCAATTTTTGAGCAGTACTTAGAGCATATCATTTATTTCTCAGTTACTTTGCATCATCATCATGCTGAGATGAATTTTGCATTAAAAAGTTTGAACATGGAGAATTGAAAAAACGTTTAAAATGGCGTAAATGTTAAAAACTAAAATTACGTATTAAATAGTTAAATTTTTAAATATGTATTTTTATTTAATATAAAAAAATTGAATATTTAAGACATTCAAATGAAATATGAAATATGATATTTGATTGATATTTAATAAATGCTTTTTACTTAACACTTTGAATAAATCAGGATTTAAGGAAGAGTTAGCGCATATATTTTCCAGCAAGAAAATAAATATATATATATTTTTTCATAAAAACATTTGCAAACGATGTTAAATATTAGGGAACGTAAATATGCCAGATATTTTATTGAATTTCCATTAACGTAAAAGTTTCAGTTGATTAATTTTCTGCATTTTGAATTTTTGGACTAGAGAGAATTCAAATATTTCATGAAATAATGAGATTTGCAATACATAATTCTGAAATATATATATATATATATATAATGTTATATTTTAAATATATCATGAAAATTATCTTTGTGCTATGTGATTTTTTTTTTTTTACAGTAGGCATGCATCTTTTACCGCTGAGTTCATCCTCTTGTGCTGAAATTTTATTTGCATTTAAATAAACAGTTATTCTTTCTTTTTTTTCTTTTCTTTTTTTTTTCAGAATTGTTCCATTTAAAGGAAAGAAAAAAAGTAGTACCAATCATTTATTATTTGTGTAAGAACTTAAGAAATTTTGAGTGAGTAAAAATACTACTTTCACGAGTAAAAACAAATACTAAAATTGACTTAATAATGTACTGATTAATATCCCCACTTGATTTAAAATATAGCTAGCTGCAATATTTATAACCAGTTTTTAACTTTGAAATTTATTAAACATTTTGAAAATGTTTTTTTTCTAAATTTCCTTGTTTATTTTATTCTAATTAAATTGTGTTATAGTTCGTTTTTCCACCTCACCTCATTTAGTAATTTATTCCAATTGTTCTCAGTTTCATTGTCACTTGATGGTTTCTTTAACATTAGCTTCGGAACCATGTTATGACAATGGTAACCAGAAAAAAAAGGGAATGAATATAATAATTATATAACAATGTACCTTATGTAAATGCTTAAAACTTACTTGATGTCTGAGATAGTAAATATAATTTGTATTCAAACATAGTTGGTATAGGGAAAAAACTAATTTATGTCAGTATCTTCAATTAAAATAAATTATTGCTTTTCTCTGCGATATTCATGAAATAGTTTAGATGCGTATTTGAAATAAAACAAACAAATACTATATATATATATAAAAGAAGGAAAGAACGGAAAGAAAAAAATAAAATAAAATAAACAATGTTGAAAACTGAAATTTACATTTATTTACCAAATATATATATATATTAATTATTTATATTTTCAAAAGTCTGGTGCGCAACAACTACACGTCTTCCATTACCCACTATTACACAGATTATATGCTTTTCTTTTTCAGATAGTATGATCAGAAAATACTATGATCAAACCTACAATTTTTCCGGTATGAGAAACTTAATACGCGAGTAAAGACATATAAAACAAAGTTTACATGGCAAGTTAGAATATAACAGAAAAAATGATTGAGTTAACTTTTAAAACATGAATTTCCGAGATCTAAAAATTAACCTACCTAAGGAGGATCACTGTTAATTTTCCTGTAATAACCATGTAATACATGAGAAAGGATATCTAAAATCGATTTATGTAACAATTTTCAAGAAAATCGTTAGAGCCGTTTTTGAGATACAGGCTTTCACCAAATCTGGACGAACTCAATTATTGACCGGAAAACAACAATTGCATATGGAAGGATAGCTGAATAATCTAGTGTGTCACTCACACGACTTTCTCTTACTCTGAAATTTAATACTATATATATATATATAAATACAGGTTTGAAATTAAGAGGTAACATAACGAGTTCTGTTATGTAAACCAATGTTAGAATAATTCAAATTAGGCTTCGGAAGACTTTTATATGATAATTAGTTCTGTGTGAGGGGGGCTATCGCCCCTCTTAACCCACCGTTTCATTACTTGCACCTATATTTATATAGAATTTAAATCTGTTATTAAAATTAAAAGTTCACTTAAAATTAGTCAGGCAACTTTCACATGCAACATTCCTTGAAACTTATCAATCATGATCAATTTTTTCCAGTAACAAATTTATATTAATTTGAAAATAAAACTTCTGGATCGCCTAAAATCATTTGTTTTTAAGTTACTGTAAGAGACACAGACAATAATCAAACTTCAAAAAATTTGATTTTGGTAATCAGGAAACCTCAAAAAGTGTAAATATACTAAAGACAATCGATGAATATTTAGCTTAAAATCATACATTATTTATCATATGTCTATAAGGAATTCACTTCCATTCTTGAGTAGCTTTCCTGGACATGGTAAAATATTATAGTAAAGTGCACTAATAATAAAAAAGAATGTTATCGCATAAATATTTGCAAACCTGTGTATATATCATTTGAAGAATATTTACAAAACACATAGTGCACCTAAATACAATCCTACAGTAATAAAATACGGCACAACTTGAATGCACTTCCATCAATTTTCAGCTATTGTCGCACTATCATCTAGTTATTTTGTGTAGCCCTGTAAATGAACAGTGAATGATTTCTCTGCCATATTCTACATGAGGCATGTTTTTATGCATACAAAAAATATGTATTCATTTCATTTGGTTTAGTGCAGTCTATAGATATTAAACTCTACTTACCTGCAATTTCCCCCGGAGACGTATTTGAATACTCTTGAGTGTCCCTGTACACGAACCATTTTCTTCATCTCAACGAAAAACATAGTGTAGCCCCCCTATATGATACACATTTAGAATACCGAGATTGGAATTTCTACTGCTATGGGTTCTTGAGATATGCTGATAACACACAGACAGACACACACAGACCAACCTCTAAAAGCATGACTTTCTGATTCAGGGGACTTCAAAACGTGTAAGTGTGGCAAAAACTCACGTTCGAAAATTTGGCCATAAAACAATACTTTCTCTACCTTATGGTAAGAGAAAGTAAAAAAGAAAGAAAGAAAGAAAAAAAAATGTTTTGTTTTTCTGTATTTGGCGTTAAGTATTCAAATATTGCGCTTTTTAAAAAATTGTTTAAGATTGATGACTTTCTGATTCATATTTTAAAAATTAAGGAATTAATAAACTATTACGGCAAATTGTCAACTAATGCCGGTATAAAAAGTACTATTTATTTATTTTATTTTGTAGCAAAATGTTTTATTTTAATATCTAAACAAGTATCAAATAGTTCTAATTCACATTTCGCTTGATGATGAAAAACGTTTATTTGAGGTATAATAAAGATCATTTTAAATGTTTTGTTTATATTGATATTTTTAAAAGCATATTTAACTTAAATAAAATCATTCTTAATAACAACAACAACAAAAAAAAAAAAGTGTTTCAATTAATCATATTGTATTAATATTAAAATATGAGTGTTGGATATTATACCGACATCCAGTTTTTGTATATTCAAAAAATTCGATATCTTAAAATAAATAAATAAATAAATAAATAAATAATTATGAGCAATTTTAATAAACGTTTAGGTAAAGCGACAATTAAAGAAATCATCTACTTTCTCTGCATATTTAGCACTTAATTTAAAGTTTATTAACAGAAATATATGTTTCTACTTCAGAATAAAAGTATTCGCAATGACTTTCCTTTTCCCCACTTGTATAATTCCAATTATTGATTTATTATATAATAATTTATGGTATATCGTTATTTGCATTTCAAAGGTTTAATTTATTAATATCTGAATATAATTTTTGATCCCTAATTAAGTTGTTTTATTTATGTTACTCTCACATGTTATCACGCAAAGATAAAGTTCCCATTAATATTTTTGTACACAAATAATTTCAAAATGTTTAAGCAGCCGTAAATTTGAAAAGATAAGTTACATATTAAATCAATAAATATTTAAATTCGTATTTATATTAAACATTACGAAATTTCAAAAAATAATAATTAATTGATCATGACAATAAAATATTTTTTAATAAGATTTAGTATAAAAATAATTTTACTTATAACGCTTTAAGTAAATTAAAATTTAAGTACAAACTATACAATACACGCTTTTTCCAACAGAAAAAAAAAAAAAAAAAAGAATTTTTCAGGAAATTGTTTGTAAACAATGTAACATATAAAAGGTCAAGTATTTTATTGGATTTCGATTAATTCATCATTTTCAGTTAATTAACTTTTATTTTTCTCCATTGTGAATATTTTATCTGAAAGCATTTAATCGATAAAATAATGATATTTGCGAAATGATTAAAAAATCACAATAATATTCTATAATAACTTTATGTGTATTAAAGTTCTAACATATGTATGGTAGAGAAAGTCTTGTTTAAGGATCATTTCTTTAAAATGGAGTGTTTGTTATTAGCCCAAGTTTTGTGTTCCTCTGCAATCGAACATTATATTTTTAATTTTTGGTCTATTCGTCTCTTTGTGTGTGACTGTTATCAGCATTTATCAACAACAAATATAGTAGCAGGAATTCAAAATTTTGTATGTTAAATCTGTATCATAGTATACAGATACTACACTAAATCTTTCGTTAAGATCAAGCAAATGTTTCGTATATAAGTCAAGTTTTTCACGTCGGATCTTTTTCTGTGCCTCTTATCATGTAATGTAAAAACAAATAATTTCAGGCAGTTTAAATGTTGTATTTTGAAGTTAATATAAGATTGTTATTTAAAAAGCTTGATTTAAATTGATGTTTCAAGCAATGGTACAGAAGAAAGTTGTCTGAAAAATTTGGAATGAATTTTTAAATTTAACAACACATTTAAATTTGTTATAAATGTAGGTGCAGCATTCAAACGTAAGTTGAGGGTCGGTAGAACCCTCAACCCTCCATTGAGAGTCCATCCAACCCTCTATATATGGAATTATTCGTGTTTTTCTCACACAGAATTATTTGGCAAATAAATTTGCCCCAAAGCCTCATTTCAATTGTTTTTAACGTAGGTTTATGTAAAAGTACTAGTTTTCTTAACCCGTTAATCTCCAATCTGCCTTTATAGTATTGAATTTTAGGGTAAGAAAAAGTCGTGTGAGTGCCACACTAGATTATTTTAATCGGTTCATTGATGTTTTCAGACATATGTCGAAATGAATATATACAAATTCATCTACATATTCACATATATTATAACATTTTATCAGTATTCTGGTTTTCAAAAGCTTGAAAAATTATTATACTAAAGCAATAAAACGTCTAGAATAATCTGATAAAATAAGACAGAAATCCTTTTTCTAAGATGATTCATATCAATAAATAGAAGTGTCTGTCTG
Source organism: Salticus scenicus (assembly GCA_963930645.1). Classification (NCBI taxonomy): domain Eukaryota; kingdom Metazoa; phylum Arthropoda; class Arachnida; order Araneae; family Salticidae; genus Salticus; species Salticus scenicus. The sequence continues at coordinate 352,805,279 of OZ005652.1, forward strand.
TGTATTTTTCTTTGCACGATCTGATCAGAGTCACTGAGACTATGCATAGGCGCACCTCATTGTATTATTTCAATAATTGTTTTTGAATTTTTTGAATTATTTTTGTTCGATTTTGACTATGATTTCTGTGTTTCATTTTCTTAAATTTATTCATCTATTTCGATCGTCTGTGTTCTTAATTAATCCTATTATACGATTTATTTAATCAATTCTCGCCACCACATTGACCAATTATAAGCTACCCACCGTTTAATTCGATACATTTACCTTATTTTAATTTTCTAATAAATTTTTTTAGGGTGAGTTTGGTATTTTAGCTTTCGGTCAATTCTTTACTATTTACAATGCAACGATCTCTATATCTCAAGCTTGTGTGAAATATTACTTTTTTTTTCCATGTTAAGAAAATTCTGAAATTTCGAAACTACCAGTGACCGAGAGGGTTCTGCACTCATAGCTGGAAGGTAGGAAGTGCCGGGTGCCATCACAGGTAGCTCTTGTTGGCATAGCCGTTCGGAATTTTCTGTCTTTTTCTCTGAAACTAGTGTATGTAAGGCAGGGTGCGAAATTTCCGCTCGCCAGCTCGCCATTGGCTAGTGGAATTTTTACTGTGGCGAGTAAAAATTTGGTCTAGTTATAGAGAGAATTCTTTCACGATATGGTGACAGAAAACATTCTTTTTATAGATTTAAATATGGCAAAATCTTGCCATCTTATAACTTCATATTTAACCTCTCCATTTTCTCTTGTGGGAGTGCCGGGTCTATGTGAGCGCTGTCCGACAATCGCCCAAGTCTGAGAAAGGAAAAATACTTAGTGCATGCGTATAAAAGTTTTAATCTCTTCGGCAGTTTCGTTTCTCGCTCTGTGATTTCTCGAAGTAGAGTGAGAATAGACGAGCAGAGAGCCTCAGTATCCGACAGAAGAGAAATGCGAAAGTTTGCCTATGAAAATGATATATTTTCTCATGAAAATGAGCCCGAGATCTTTTCAAGATACTGACTATGATCATTTTGTTGAATAATATCAAAAAAACAGTTCACATTTTCTAGTTTTTTACTGAAATGACAGGGATTTGCACTTGTAATGATTTGCAAGCAATGATTTTATCGAAAAATGTATTCCAAAATGGTTATTTCAAATGACAAAATGATCAAGTTATACACAACGTCATTCCGTCTGATTACATAATAAAAATGGACGAAAAAGGCATTTCTGATGTAAAAAGTTAAATAATAGGTAAATAAGGAAGTTTAATCTTTCCCAATAAAGCGATTTATTAGGATATTGTTTGATAAAAGTTTTTTTTTTTTTTTAATCCTTTAATGACTCTTTGCGTTTATGTTATTAGATATTTTAAAGTTGTTCAAATCTCAAATACAATATATTATAAGAATTTTTAATTATAAATGATTATGAGCAGGCCTGTCTAACCCAAAACCCTGGCCGCACTGGAAATCTATTTTACACAGGCGGGACGGATGGTGTAAGTGCATTAACCATGTACATATAGTAATTCTTATTCCGGTGGCCTCATAAGCATTTAAAACAGAAAACATGTATATTAAATATATTTTTGTTTATAAAATAAATATAAAACAGTCAAAAACTTATGGTTATATATATTTAGGCATATAATTTAGGCATATAAGTATAATAGTAAAAATCAATTATTGATATGATAATATATTATTAACATCAATAAGTGCGATATTTGTTTATTTAGCTAGCTTAATCGGTATTTTCATTAAAAAAGTCATAAACAATTTATTAATTTTAGATGTTTTAACCGAATGTGTCAAACTAGTAATTCCCCGAATTCTGTCGCGGGCCGCAGAACCTTACACGGCGCGGCCACTGCGGGCTGCGGGTTGGTCATCCCTGATTATAAGACATGATGATATAGGACACACTTTTAATACATATAATTTTAGGTATATTTGTAAATGAATTTTAAGTTGTTAGGGGAAAAAAAAATCCCGAAATGCATAAAAGAGAAAAAAAAAAAAAAATGACGACCCTATTTTTTGGCGAGTAAAACTTTTTTTTCGGCGAGTGTAATCTGAGTTGATATTTCGGGCCCTGATGTAAGGTCTAGAATACTTTAGAAAGATATCGATGGAACCCATTCCATATATATGTCTAGGACTCTTGTGAAATCAATCGGTCTTAATGCATATACAACCACAATAACGACAACTTAAATTTCGATTAACCAGCAGTGTGTAAATTAAAATATTCATAGTCAATGATGACCAAAGCATTAACATGAATGATATTTTGAATGATATTTTGTCTTATATGTTTAAGATGAAAGTATTCCTCAAAATTGTCGTTTACAAAAATTGTTGTCCTATTCTGACATGTGTTAGGTATTCGTAAAATTTGAATAACTTACGAAGTCTTCAAAGTAGAAATTTCACTGTTAATGATGCTATTTTATATTTAAAATCAGTATGTTCAAAGCACTAACATAAATAATATTTCAAAAGTTGTTTGACAATTTTAAGAAGAAAATCTCTCTCAAAATTTGCGTTTATGAAAATTTTGGCCTTATTCTGCCACTTTACGAAATTTGTAAATTTCGAATAATTTAGAAAGTTTCCAAAGTAGAATACTTATAATTAATAATGATTATGTAAGCATCATACCTGATATTTTAAAGGTATTCTGACATCTTTAGGGTAGAAATATCTCATTTAATGTACGTTTCAGGAAAATTTTGCCATATACTCTCATGTTAAAAAAAGTCACAATATTAGAATAATTTACGAAGTTTTCAAAATGGAATGTTACAAATTAATAGGATTCTTTTCAATATCATAAGTGATATTTAAATTTTTGTTTAATAATTCTGCATTTATTTGTTCTTGAGATATCGTTTAACTCTGATTTACACACAAACTTGCTAAAATAAAAACGCACGTATAAATTGAATAACTTACTGGCAGAAACAACATCACAGTTGTGATTTTTTATATTGCTCAGATTTGAAAATAATTTGGTTTATTATTTAGTATGTCTATAAAGTATAATATTGATATTAAGATCAAATTTACATAATTTTCACCCAATCAAGTTATTAATTTATTTTACCAGTGCATGGTAGATTGTTAGTATTGTTTTGGAGTCAAACTTTCGAAATTCAAAACTTGATATATTTTCACGTTTTAAGGTTCCCGAAATCCCAAAATCAGGATTTTATCTGCTGTGCAGAGTGTTTGTTTGGCTGTCTGTATGTCTTTTGTCCCCGTTACTCAAGAACAATTATTTGCTGAAAGTTCAAACTATTGGTTCTGAATCTGAGTAATATGTGGAATCTACCTGATGGTTTTATCAAAAATCAAATAAATAGTTTCTTTACCAGTGACTTTCAAGACATTTTAAATACATCTACTGGGAAAATTTCTGATAGGTACATCTTTTGACTGCACTAAACAAGAAAAGAAAGTATATATTTTTATTTTAATTTCATATGCGCAAAAGTAGGTTTCGGATATTTGTAGGTTTCTCAAAAGTAGGTTTCTGATAGGTTCTGATACCTGTATAGAATAAAGGTATCAGATTCCTTATTTAATTCTTTATAATTATGCACAAAAGAAATACTATACATTAAGATTAAATAATAATAATAATAAAAAATGGCAATGTATTTCAATTTACGTTATGTTTTTATAATAATGTTACTAAATATAAGTACATTGTGTGATGTATGTTTAATTTATCGATAATATATAAGGCTACACAAAATTACGCAAAAACGATTGTTTTTAGTGAAAATTATTAATTGTCGTGCTTTACTAAATTTTTCCATGCCCAGAAAAAAATGCTTATAAATAAAAATTATTTTCTCAAACCCTTATGATTAACAAAATAGCATTTGCAGTCCGTTTTCTGATTTTCTAAGTACAAGAAACGTAAGTTTTACCATTTAATAAGCGTATACATTTTTTTTTTTTTATCAACATAACTTAAACAATAATGATTACAATAATAATAAGTCGGATTTAAAATTTGATGTTTTGAAGATTAAATAAGATATCACTTGAACATTTTGTCCAAGATTGCTAAGTCTCACAGAGCTGTGTGTGTATGAAAAATGCTGAAAAGTTGGGAATAAATTTTCAAATTTAGTAACAACCATAATTTTTTCATAAATGTAGGTACTGTGTTTAAACAAGGAGTTTAGGGGGAAGCAGGGGCTGTCATACAAAAATATATGTGAAAAAAAGTTGTTTTTAATAATGTTTTAAGCTGTTTTTAAAGTATATTCGCATACAATTTCCTCAGTATTGCATTTTAACACTAATTTGTTATTATATTATTCAGAAACAGTGTTAGAGAAAATTGTGCGAGAGAAAAATCATACTGTTACGAAAAGCTTGTCGACTTTCTTCTTTAAAAAAGTAGTTTGTAAAGAAACAAGCAGGTAGTAGTCGATCCTCGTTATTCAACGTAATTTCTCGAAATAGTACAACAAGACTATCATTATAACGAATGTTCTTGAAACAATTCAATAGTACTGTTAATTTGTCGAATTATCTGATAGCAGTTCAATGAAGTTCCCACTCGTACCACAAAAGGACGACATTCATACTTATATTCGACAGATGCTTGTTCCATAGGAGGAAAGTAAATTACTTCAAATATTCCACTGAGTTGGAATTTCGCTAGATCACGGATAAAGTTCAGTCGCTTCGAGCAGAGTCATCAAAATGCAATCGCTCAGAATAGCTCACTGAAGAATTTTGAATCTCACACTCTCTTAGAAGTCACCTACCCTAAGCTATTTTTTTTTTTTTTTTACAAATTCATTCACCAAGTCGCCAAGTTTGTAGCCAAAGCTCATATCACCGAAGGTGATAAAACTGCCACTTTGTTTCACTTTGAAATTAAAACTACTTTCATTGCAACAGGAAAAACCATGCAAGAGGAAAAGACTTACTCCGTTGTAAAATTCCTCCCTCCTCGAAGACTACATGTACCGCACAGTTTCTCTATATCTTTTCATGATTTGATACACGGTATACATATTGATGTGTATCATTTCCAGCTTATTTCATGGCGACTTCTGTAATATCACAATGATTTAGTTATGACGTAAGGATTTTGTTGCAGATTTGGACACTGTTTTTTTCGGCGCTTTGGACTGTAAAACCAAACACATTCACTATCGTACAGACGACATCCTGAATTGCCTTTACCTTGTAGCGTGTCTTCGTACGAGTGCTGACCAGGTTAAAACTTTCTTTCGGGAACATATGTATGCTTCCCAAACGTTCTTCTAAATTTTGTTGGTAGTTATCATTCGAGGAAGATGATTAATGAAAGCATTCCAGAGCAGTATGTTGTATGAGAAGTATTTCCATAAACCATATTTTAATACCTTTACTTTACAAGAATCTAAATAAAATGGAAATATGTTATTCAAGTTCACTATAAGATGTTCTGTATAGAAATTGAAGCAAATACCCCCAATGGTTTGTCTACAGGTGCATCCGAAATTATTCCAAAGCATTCTGTTCTGTGATGGATATTTCTATATATCATATCTTGATACCTTTACTTTACTTTACACAAATCTTAATGAAATTTAAATATGCTATTTAAGTTTACCATTGGATGTTTTCTGTGCAAAATAGAGTAAATACTACTTCAGGTTCGCGTACAGGGACACCCGAAAGTATTCCAAAGCACTGCGTTCTATGAAATTTATTTCTATAAACATAATTTTCATAACTTTACTTTGCACAAATATTAATGAAATTGAAACATGTTATTCATATACGCAAAAGAGTGCTTTCTACATATTACAATATGATTAGCCTTAGATTTACAGGGCCATACACTAATATTCTGTTACATTACGGGATATAATTGGAAGTTTGCTACAATTGCATTTTAATTTACGTTAAGCTTTTTTAACACATTCTACGAATTTTTAAGTGCGAATATGATTTCAGTTTGTGTATCCGTCTGTCCGACTGTCCGACTGTCCACCTTTCTACCTGTCATTCTGCCTGCCAGCAGCGCCCGTAAATATTTTCAGATTAAAAAAAAAAAAAAAAAAATGTATATATATATACATGTCATGCAAGTTCACCCTGGAATGCTTCCTTTTTGAAATGGCATTAATAGGATCTGTACAACTGGTTTATGTACAAGGATACTCAAAAATTGCTAATGCATTGCGTTTTATGACAGACATTTTTATAAATCATATTAATATATATATATATATTATAAATCATAAAGAAATTGACATTTATTGTTAATGTGCTAAAGTAATGCTTTGTGTACAATATGATATACTTAACCTTCAGATTTAGAGGGCTACACTGACTTTATCAAATACATGAAGGGCTGTATTTTCTTTTTCATTAAGATTTTGTAACACTTTCCAGCAATGTATAAGACTGATCAGGAATTCAATTTGTCTATGTGTATCTATTTCATTCCTCCTGTCTATCCGTTGTGTGATATCGTAGGCAAAAGGTACAAAAAGTACGTAGGGTTGGAAAGTGTTAATAATCAATGCGTACGGCGAGATATTTCTTTCTTATTTTGTATGGGAATACCTTCAACTATCTTCTGAAATAGTCCATTTTCACAAAAATTAATGGGTTACCTTTAGAAGTCTCAGGTAACATTTTAAGAAATGAAATAATTTAAAATAAAAGACCTAAATCACACTCACAAACTTTTATCATTTTAAAATTTAATTCCTCCTTAGTATTACGTAGGCCATCCTCTCTTGGGCCCAGGTCTCAAGTGCGACAATTCATCTTAATCCGAACACTACCACCAACAAAACCACTTTCCCGTAGTATTTAAACGTAAATTAAATAAGGCATAATACATAAATAAAATGAAATTGCATCTATATAATTACATTTACAAATCAAACACAAAGAATCCTCCTTAGTATGACGTAGGCCATCCTCTCTTGGGCCCAGGTCTCAAGTGCGACAATTCATCTTAATCCGAACACTACCACCAACAAAACCACTTTTCCGTAGTATTTAAACGTAAATTGAATAAGGCATAATACATAAATAAAATGAAATTGTATCTATATAATTACATTTACAAATCAAACACAAAGAAATTTATTTAATTACAAATATGACACGATGATTTAATTAATTATTTTTAAAATAAATTTTAATTGAATCAAAACTTGAACTTTAGAAATCCGATACATTAATTTTATGCTTATCGGATGCATTTAGTAATTTTAATTACAGTTTCATTATCAAAAAATTCAAGAGAAATATTGCTAATTTCTTTGATCATTAGCAGCTCACCCAATAAATACATCTCGAAGTTGTTAAATTAAAAATATGGATTAAGTACTTTCACAAGGTCTTTTCTCAGAAAACACATTAAGTGGTATGGTTGTTAATTTAATAAACAATAAAAAATTTCTTTAACGGAAATTAAGTGATAATTGCCTTTAAGTAATTTATTGGTTAAAAGAAATTATATATATAACTTACGATTCGTTAAACAGAAAAATACTTAGAGTAAAAATCGTAATAGATATTCTTAAATACTGGTTTTAGTAGGAATAGTAAATTACAAATGATTTTCGTTTAAAGTAAGGACACCAGTATTCACCACAACTAAAATATGCAAAAGTGTTCGCCACCCTCACAAAAGGTATGTAAAAATATCCATTGATTAACATCTATGGTTTTGAATTCTATTAATCTAGATTCTCCGGTTCTATGAAATCTAGTTCAAGCGGATTCAAATTCATGGATGTTAATTAACGGCTATTTTAACATGTCTTTTGTGAAGGTGGAGAACACAAATGCAAATTTTAAGAATAGCAAATGCTGATAAATCTTTTAAAACAAATATGCACCTTATATCAATTCATTAGTAATTCAAAAACTTATCTAAAAACAACAATAGTAGCGAAAGTCTCTTATATTTTGAAGACCACTTTTTTATTGAGTGTTTTTACCTCCATTATCCGACGAACGCAGACAATGGAAGAATTGATTTTGGCAAAATTGCGATATACCGTTTTTACCTGACTTGCAGATTTTAAGTTTTCCTGAGTAAAAAGAAAAAAAAAAAGTTTGTGTTTATTAATGTGTTTATTATTCTTTTTCTAAGACCAGTGAAGAGAAAACAACAAAACGTCAAAATTGAGAAGCCGGATAAGCAGACAATTTTGACATTAGAAATAATCTGGTGTGTCACTCACACGACTTTCTCTTACCCTGAAATTTAATACTATAAATACAGGTTGCAAATTAAGAGGTAAGATAACGAGAACTGTCATGTAAACCTATGCTAAACAATTCAAATTAGGCTTCAGAAGAGTTTTATGTGATAATTAGTTCTGTGTGATGGGGGCTACCGCCCCTCTCAATCCCCGTTTCATTAATGCACCTACATTTATATAGAATTTAATTCGGTTATTAAAAATAATTCTGTTTTTTTAAAATAATTTATTAAAATTATTATTTAAAAAAATTATTTTTTATGATAATGCAGACGATTTCCATATTAGAGAGGTAGTGTAACACTAAATATCCAAAAAAAAAGTCCATTTTACTCTCAATATTTAAAAAAAAAAAAAAAAAAAAAAGATTTTTTTTCTAAGTTTTTTTTTTTTTTCGTTCAAATAAAAAAAAAAATCTATAACTTTGTTTTAAATTATCACAGATTTTTGTTCAACCATTCGTTTTAAAGGTATTCGCAAGCTCTTTTGAATGATACCCATCATGGAAATTTACTCCCCTGGAAGGGGACTTCCCCCCCCTAGGGTGGGGGAGGCGATGCTCCTACATACACAATTTTCTTTTCCCTGTTGACTATCTCTATTACAAAAAATATATATTCGTTTCATTTGGTTTAGTTCAGTCTATAGACGTTAAACTCTACTTACCTGCAATTTCCCCCATAGACGTAATGCATTAGAATTCTCTTGATTGTCCCTGTACACGAACCATTTGCTTGATCTTAACGAAAAGCTTACTGTAGCATCGCTATATGATACACATTTAGAATACCAAGTTTGAACTTTCTGCCATAATTTGTTTTTGAGATATGCTGATAACAGACAGACACACACACAGACCATTTGCTAAAAACATGATTTTCGTATTCAGGGGACCTCAAAACGTGTAAATAAAACAAAATCTCGCATTTGAAAAATTTGACCCAAAAACAATACTTTCTCTACCTCATGGGTAAGTGAAAGTAAATAATCTGGTGTGTCACTCACACGACTTTCTCTTACCCTGAAATTTAATACTATAAATACAGGTTGTAGATTAAGAGGTAAGATAACGATGTTATGTAAACCTATGTTAAGCAATTCAAATTAGGCTTCGGAAGAGTCTTATACGATAATTAATTCTGTGTGAGGGGGGCTACCGCCCCCCTCAACCCCCCGTTTCATTAATGCACTTAGATTTATAGAAAAATTAATTCGGTTATTAAAAAATAATTTATTAAAATTATTATTTAAAAAAATTATGTTTTATGATAATGCAGACGATTTCCATATTAAAGAAGTAGCATAACACTAAATATCCGAAAAAAGTCCATTTTAATCTCAATATTAAAAGAAAAAAAAAAAAAAAAAAAAAAACGATTTTTTTTCTAAGTTTTTTTTCTTTAAAAGTAAAAAAAATCGATAACTTTGTTTTAAATTACCGCAGATCTTTGGTTCAACCATTCGTTTTAAAGGTATTGGCGGGCTGTTTTGAAAGATACCCATCATGAAAATTTACTCCCCTCGAGGGGGAACTTCCCCCCCAGGGGGGGAGGCGAGGCTCCTACATATACAATTTTTTTTCCCAGTTGACTATGTGTATTACAATATATATATATATTCGTTTCATTTGGTTTAGTGCGGTCTATAGACGTTAAACTCTACTTACCTGTAATTTCCCCCATACACGTGATGTAGAATTCTCTTGATTGTCCCTGTACAGGAACCATTTGCTTGATCTGAACGAAAAGCTTACTGTAGCATCCCAGTATGATACACATTTAGAATACCAAGTTTGAACTTTCTGCCATAATTTGTTTTTGAGATATGCTGATAACAGACAGACACACAGACAGACACACGCACAGACACACAGACACACACACAGACACACAGACTCACAGACCATTTGACCTCACAGCATGATTTTCGTATTCAAGGGACCTCAAAACGTGTAAATATAACAAAATCTCGCGTTCGAAAATTTGACCCAAAAAACAATACTTCCTCCACCTTATGGGTAAGAGAAAGCAAAAATGGAAAACAGGAAGTGGGACATTAAAAAATAGAAACAGGACCATAGGCCAGAACTTAAAAACGGCTCTCACGATTTTCTTCAAAATTATTCCATAAACTACCTTTACATGTTTTTTTTTTTTTTTTTTTTTTTTGTTTATGGAAGTTTATTACTTCATAAAAATAACCTTGGAAGTGATATACCTCCAAAAAGAGTTTATAATAATTATAGCAGTGGGTCATGGAAGTTGTGTTGTTCTTAACATTGATTTTTTTTCTTTTTTTCAGAAATTCGACAATTAAATTAGGCAAAATTCATTTTAAAGCAATGTGATATTCAAAATATAGTGAGCTCAATAAGCCTTTTGAAATGAAAATGCTCTTTTCATTACTTAAATTGTATTCATTTGAATGATGATGAATCATTTATTACATTCTATTTTCGTTTTATCGGGGAATTTCTAAGTTTCTGTTCCATTTCTAATAGAGACTTGTAAATTGTGTGCAAAAAATGGAATAATTTTAAAAGTTTGCTTGTACAGTCAAAAAAAAAAAAAAAAAAAAAAAAAAAAGACTCCCCATGCGCCGATTACTTTGCCCGGAAATTAACGTAGAAACATGCGAATGATGACGATCGATTTATAATAACGTCTAATTATTAATGAAATGGTTAAATTTTGCTTAGGGGGTCGTATACATATTAAAATTTTCTCCAACTTCATTTTTTCGAAAAATAACACCCATTTTGGACTGTATATTTAAATTTCTGACATCAAGACGACTCGATACATTAAATTAATTCTTGATAGCGTTACAAAAGAAAAAGTCTTAGGGGTAGGTATACATAAGGCATGTAACAACATGTGCAGTCAGCCAAACCGCGTTACACGAATGAATATCTAGCTGTACGCGGGGGGCCTTTTTATAATCTTTCTATGTAAAAACATGAAAATACAGATTTTTAATTTCTAATAGTGAAAAATTAGTATTGTATAATTATGAAACAGGTTACACTAAAAAATAAACTTTTTGAATTGAAAATGAAAGATGTATTAAAAACTAAAATAAATAAATAAATAAATATACTTTATTTGGAACTATGCAGCATTACCGATACACATGAAAAATTTACTTTCGTAAATTGAAATAATTATGCTTCTTTTGATGTCTCTGGAGATTGAAAAACCTATAACTAAAAAATGGGCATTCATGCACATATTATCAACGAATCTTCATAAACAACTAGTATTTAAATTGTATGTTCTTATACATTTTCCTAACATTCTATATATATCCCCTTATTACTTGGAATATACGTGATATATAATTTTTGAATATGACGGCATTAAAAAGTATATTATTTAATATTTGTTTTGTTGATAATCAGAAAATATTATAAATATTATATACTGTATTAAATTATAATAATAATTATAAATTTTAACAGCTTATATATACTTTTTAAATAAAGAGAAAATATTGAATGGAAAATATAGAATATTTTATTTACAAGTACATGAAAACATTCATCTGAATTCCTATCTAATTTACGGTTAGGAATTTTGATCTTTTATATTGGCAACAAAATTAACAATTTCTATATTTATAGTATATTTTTGACACATTAAATATAGATATTTATGCAAAATATTAAAAACAGTTATGGATGTTTCTGGAATTAACTAATAATAGAGTCATTAAATGTTACATACAAAAAATAAAAAAAAAATATATCTTAAAAAAAAAAAAAAAAAAATGTTAAAACAGAAATTATTTTTGAAATGATAAAGCTTTAATATATTTTACCTTTCAAAGAAAGTACTTATTAAATAGATAAAATGTAATATTTAAAATTAGTATCATTTTTACTTTTATATTACTCATTGATCTTTACATGTATTCATCGATGCCTGTTATCGTCTAAGAGCATATTTTTTTTGAAAACAGTATGCTCGAAACATGTAATTAAAAAAATAACGCAGTAAATTATATTAGAAAATTTAGTTAGTAATTTAAAATGCTAAAAATCACTTGCATTTAAAGTGAAGAAAAAAACTTTCAGGAAGCTTTGTAAATGAATATAATAGTTATCTTATTATTTGATAGTTTTAATGATCGAGATGTTTAATTTAATTATTTTTTCAGTGATAGTTTCATAAAAGATGCGTTTATTATAATTTTTGTTGTGTCAGATAATTTAAAATGAGTTTCTATTTTTTGTTTCCCTTTGATAACTCTAAAATAAAGGAGAAAACATAGGTTATATGTATTTAACTTTGAATTTTTCATCTACTGTATTTATATCTTAAATTTTTGGTCGAAAAATAATTAATTATACAGCAGGGAAATTTTATTTAGAAATTGTAAAGTAGTAAATATTGTTGTAAAAACCAAAAATAATAGATTAGAATTAAATAGCGAAACTTATAATGAAATGCAAAAGGGGGCAAACCTTCATCATTCTTGTAAGAAAGTAAGACGTTAAGAAAGAAAAAAAAACTCCTGTTTATTTTTATTTATTACAGACGACATACTTTCTGAAAAAACTCTCAGAAATTTATTTATTTATTTATTTTTGAACATTTCATACATGAGGTTTTCAGTTTTAAAGATACCTTAATAATTATTGTTTTCATAATCTAACAAAGATAAACCGCTTTAGTCTTAAAGTAATTCTCTAATATTAAACAACAATAAATACCTTTCTAAATATCGTATAATAATTTTTTAAGTCCTCTTTGTTAATATGTTATATTTCTGTTAATTAACAGCAGTTTTTTGAAAAAAAAACTGCAGCCATTTATTAGTCCGCAGTCAATCTATAAATACCATTTGCAAGTATATGAAACAAACTCTACAGGTTTTGTTCAAACAGCGCTTATTTTCAGAAGTGTGAACAAAAGAGAAGTTCAATCCCATCTCATTCTTCGTGTAAAAATCTTGAGGGATATTCAAGTAATACTATGTTCCAGAGTCTCTCTAGTAAACGAAGGCAGTCCACATTTCTATCATAAAAATTTAAAATCATAACTAAAGACATAAATTATAACCGGAAACATATTCAGATTAAAAATGAAGGCGAAGCTAAAATAGAATTTTTTGGAATAGCAATAAATTGGGCTTAAAATAATTAGATATTTAAAAAAAAAAAATTTCCCAAAGTGAAAATGGGAAAACGAAAATGAATTTTGCAAGAGTTACTTTCAGGTTTTACTTCAAAATAGAGAATTTTATTTGATCATCAATACATATTTGCAAGACGGTAGTAGCATATGTGGCATTCTTCTTGCATACATTACTTATTTTTAAAAGTTGAAAGTGAGAGTTATGTACCTAGTAATTCTTTATAGATAAATAAAATCAAGTAAAATAAACAGATTTAAAAAAAAGAAAAAAAAAAAAAAAAGAACCACGAAAGGAAATACGTGCTGTTAGAAAGAATACAGTGACTTATTCGAAAGTATCTGAAAACGTTTTCCAATGTATTTATTATTATTATTATTATTAATTAGGATTATATACAGCGTAAAAGAATTTTATTAAAAAGAAAAAAACGTAGCTATTTGTAGAAAACTTAATTTTTCTAAAATTCCAGAAATTTATTGTAAAATTACATTTTAATCAAGCAAATTATACATTTTTTCTTTAACCACATAAAAGAAAAATGTACGCATTCATAGAGATTTTATCTGGTGGTTACATATTTTTTTTCGGTTTTGCATGCAGAGAACTTGTTATGAAAGAAGAATTGAGAAATGCAAATTAATAGCATACAATGTGGTTCTGTGGCTGAACGGTAACATCGTCACCACTAAATATACTGTTAGATCTTGCTCGCTCCTGCCCTGTAGAACTGGAGACTTTTATTTAATACCAATTTTTTAACATGTGCCCTACGGAGAAAAATATGTTGTGTACAAATATTTTTTGCATTGTGCTATTATGTAAAATTTTCGTGAACATATTTTTTTCGTGGCATACGGGTATTATTTTCTGGCAACTGTTCTGCCAGAAATGTTCTGTAACATTACATATTAAAAGATATCACATGCCAGAAATCTTCACATGTCAAAAATATCACGTGCCAAAAATGTTCTATAATTCAGTTACTTATAAAAAAAAAAAAAAAAAAAAAAAAGTGCATATTTGCTAAAATTAAGTGTAAAAAAGAACCTTCTACATACTGACGAGGCAATGAGAGTTTTCTTTTCAAATATCTATTTTAACTATTAGAACATAATTCTCATAAAATTGTATACAGTGCGATAAAATTTATCTGAGAGCAAATTCCATCCTAATTCCATTAAGTAGGTTCTATTAAACATAAAGCAATATGTATAGAAGTCAAGTGTCAAGTGAAGACAAACGTCTCCAATATGTATAGAAGTTTTAGTATTTTGAAGATCATGAACTCATGAAAAATGTAAAGATATCAAATCTGTAAAATATGTATCAAAAACCGCGAGAATTGTTTCCTGAATATATATTTTATTGAATAAACTTAATGTAAATTAAGTTAGGAATATTAAATGAAATTATAAGCTTTTTTATGCCAAGCCCCCTTAATAACTTCAATAATATAAACTTGAAGAACTGTAGATTTGAATGATTTACGTATACAAATTTACAGAGACTTAGATGTTTTTATACAGGTAAATTTATAAAGTCTTGGATGATTTGCATACATAGATTTACGTACATACGTAAATATGTAAATACGCCCTGGATATATAAATGATATAATCCGTATATATGTAAATGCGTATGACTTACCGACTGTATGTAAATACAGTCAGTAACAAAAGTGTTCGAACACAAGGAAAAAATCCTATGTAAAAAAAGTACACGTCATATTGTTTTGTTAAATAAATCCTTGTCGAATCCTGTTCTTAGTCAGCGTAAGAACATGATTTTTTAAGGATTTATTAAACAAAACCGTATGAAGTTTACTTTTTCTACATAAGAATTTTCGCTAGTGTTCGGACCCTTTTTTACCGACTGTACGTAGATTATACTGACCAAACGACCCCATTTTCTAGGGACAAATGGGGACTTCATTTTTTTAAAGGCATTTTTCTAAGTTAAAAAAAAATGTAGACAGTAAATTATTAATCAATAATACTTTATTTTTAGTCATTATTTATTAGGAATGCAAAACATTATACATAATTGGATAATCGTAGTAATTTTTAACGCTTCTGTATTTTAATGGTACTTTGATATGGTCAGCCTAACGCAGATGTATAAATGTGCCCAGAAAGCGAATAGTCAGAGATCAACTATTATAAAGAGTATGGGAGTAGAAAATATTTGAAATTACTTTTTCATTACAGTTGTCAGAAAATGTAATTAGGGTAAGTGCACTAGTGATTGACACTTTTAGAGCAATCTCTGTTTTTAAAGTTCTAGTCATCAGAAAATATTTTTAGAAATCTTAAGTTAGTGCCTATGGTATGGAAGACATTCAGAACCACATAAATGTTAAAATATATACGTTTGGAAACAATTATTTTTTTCAATGAATTTTTAATTGACACCCACTCAATGTTCCAGTAATTGACACAGCCAGTTTTTCATTTTATCAGCAATTAGCACCCTATGTTCCAGTGTTTGACACTGCTAGTTATTCATTTTACCAGTTATTAGCAACCTATGCTCCAGCGTTTAACATAAAATGTTAAAATACTTAAATGTAAAATATATGATTTTATTATTTTTCTTATTTATTAATATTTTCGGGATGGATGTCAATTACTGGAGCATGCCAGTCACTGGAGCACCTACCCTTTTTCTTTGTAACTAAATTTTGTATTATAATAATGTAATATCATGTTAATTGGTAATGCCTCTGTTGTCAGAAAATAATAATTTGATTTAAAATAAATTAGTTTTTTTTTTTTTTTTTTTTTTTTTTTTTTTTTTTTTTTTAAATTGCTGTTGTTGTTTGAATCGATAATTTATGTATGTAAATCAGTAATATGTGTCCCGAATTTTACATTTTGTGTAAAAAAAAAAAAAAAAAAAAAAAAAAAAAAGTGTTTTAGACATTAAAAAAAAAAAAAAAAAAAAGTTTTATAAAGTGATACGTTAAATATGAACATAAAAAGAAAAAAAAAATGCGTGACTAATCTTCCTAAACATTTATGTAAAAAAAAATTAATACAGTAAGAGCACTTAATTTGAAGCATTGTAATGGAAATACACGTTCTTATTCTTAAATTTAAGCTTCTAGTATAAACTTTATACACTTCGCCTAAACATAAATCTCTTTATTTATTTACTCAACAAATTCTTGATATTACTAAACGCTGATGTTCATCTTTCGAAACTTTATAAAGTTTTAAATGCAATTTTTGAGGCCTAATTAGCGTACTTTATTCAATTCTCAGTTATCCTGCCACATTATCACGCTGACATGAAATTTTCATTATTGTTTCTTAACACGAAGAATTTCAGGATGTTTAAAATGGTATAAATGTCCACAGTTGAAGTTATATATCGAACTGTTAAATTTGTAAGTGTTTATTCTTATTAAATGTTAAATAATTTCAATATTAATGCATTAAGAAATATTATTATGACATTAAATGAATATTTACAGTCAGCAGCAAAATTATTCGAGCGCTGGCAATAATTCCTATACCAAAAAGGTACATTTAATACTGTTTTGTTAAATAAATCCTTGTCAAATCACATTAATAGATTGACTAAGAACATGATTCGACAAGGATTTATTTAACAAAACATTATTAAGTGTCCTTTTTTGCATAGAAATTATTGCTAAAGCTCGAATAATTTTGCTGCAGAGTGTATTAAGTTATATAATCCCGTTTATTTTACTTTTAATGGTGTTAATAAATTAGGATTTAATAAAAACTAGGACATGTATTTTCCAATGCAGTAAAAGTTAAATTTTCATGAAAATGTTTGTAAGCTGTATCACATAATAAATATCCAATATTTTGCATTGATTTTTGCATTTTCCATTTCTGTTAGTTTCAGTTAATTAATTTTTACTTTAATGGAGCTAAATGTGACTTTTCTACCAACAGGCGTGTAATCGATGATATGTTGACATTAGAAAATTGAGAAATCGTTTTGAAAGTGTAACAATAATTTTCTATAATGTGATTCACATCAAAATTAATACCATTTTCATTATTAGAAAACACAGCAAAAAAAGCTATTATTGCGTTTTACTGTTTTGATGAGCACCTTCGTATTGGAGTGTAAATGACTCTTTTCACTGCTAAATCTTTTGATTCCAAGATTCAACCCGTGTTGTCCTTGTTAGGGGTAGCAATGGCAGTCCCTTGAGTGCTGCTTTACAAATGACCATCAATTCAGTGACCTCATGGCAAAATATCTAGTGATGTGTCAATAATAATAAAAAAAAAAAAAGGGGGGAGGGGTACAAAGCGTTTCAGATCAAGTTATTAAATTTTGTGTAAGTGAAAATTCAAGTTTGTTTTTTAAAAGTAAATGTCAAAGCCCAAGAACATAGAGCAAACAGGCAACAAAAGTATCTGAGCACTGGCTAATAATTCCGATGTCAAAAATGTACATTTAAAACTATTTTGTTAAATAAATCCTTGTCGAATCATGTTCTTAGGCTGACTAAGAACATGACTCGGCAAGGACTTATATAACAAAGCAGTATTAAGTGTACTTTTGTTAGACAGGGATTACTGCTTGTGCTCGGATACTTTTGCTGCCGATTGTATATATAAATAATCTGGTGTGTCACTCACACGACTTTCTCTTACCCTGAAATTTAATACTATAAATACAGGTTGCAGATTAAGAGGTAAGATAACGAGAACTGTCATGTAAACCTATGCTAAACTATTCAAATTAGGCTTCAGAAGAGTTTTATACGATAATTAGTTCTGTGTGAGGGGGCTACCGCCCCCCTCAACCCCCCGTTTCATTAATGCACCTACATTTCTATAGAATTTAATTCGGTTAGTAAAAAATAAGTCTGTTTTTAAAAAATAATTTATTAAAATTATTATTTAAAAAAATTATTTTTTATGATAATGCAGACGATTTCCATATTAGAGAGGTAGTGTAACGCTAAATATCCAAAAAAGTCCATTTTACTCTCAATATTTAAAAAAAAAAAAAAAAAAAAAAAAAATACGATTTTTTTTCCAAGTTTTTTTTTCGTTAACCCTTAAATGCATGGATTTTTTTCCCAAAAAAGTTGTATTTAACTGCAAGAAACTTTTATTACGCAGAAAACGCAACGAAAGAAAAAAGAAACAGATTTATTTTTTATGTAATGGGCTAATTTATATGTCGTATATAGATTAAATAATGGAAACTTTCCCAAAGACTACCAAAAATCCTTTATTTTCATGTTGCAGAAATGATACACTATGCATTTAAGGGTTAAAATTAAAAAAAATCTATAACTTTGTTTTAAATTATCACAGATTTATAG
Organism: Salticus scenicus; assembly: GCA_963930645.1. NCBI lineage: Eukaryota > Metazoa > Arthropoda > Arachnida > Araneae > Salticidae > Salticus > Salticus scenicus. The sequence goes on from OZ005652.1 coordinate 352,823,977, forward strand.
TTCAACCATTCGTTTTAAAGGTATTCGCAAGCTCTTTTGAATGATATCTTCATGAAAATTTACTCCCCTCGAGGGGGGACTTCCCCCCCAGGGGGGGGGGGGGCGAGGCTCCTACATACACAAAAAAATTTTCCCAGTTAACTATCTCTATTACAAAAAATATATGTTCGTTTCATTTGGTTTAGTGCAGTCTATAGACGTTAAACTCTACTTACCTGCAATTTCCCCCATAGACGTAATGTATTAGAATTCTCTTGATTGTCCCTGTACACGAACCATTTGCTTGATCTTAACGAAAAGCTTACTGTAGCATCCGTATATGATACACATTTAGAATACCAAGTTTGAACTTTCTGCCATAATTTGTTTTTGAGATATGCTGATAACAGACAGACACACACACAGACACACAGACACACACACAGACACACAGACACACAGACACACAGACCATCTGCTAAAAACATGATTTTCGTATTCAGGGGACCTCAAAACGTGTAAATATAATAAAATCTCGCGTTCGAAAATTTGACCCCAAAACAATACTTTCTCTACCTTATGGGTAAGAGAAAGTAAAAATATGCCGTATTTTTTTTTTTTGTGGCTATGTTTTTATTTATTGATCTCTTGTAAAAAAAATGTTTTGAGTACAGTGCGGCCACATATCCTAAAACTAGCAGTGAAGACGCGTCCAAAATGTTGGAGAGATGCTAGCGTAACCGACAGTTTGAAATTTGGAAAACATCCATTAATTCCGCGCTCTGTTGTTCCTCATTTTCTCTGAGTCAGATGACTGTCACCCTTATTTTAGCATTGGACTGTTTGAGTTAGCACTTGCGCAGATGCTTCCATGGTGTCATGAAATGTGGTCGAAGAATATGTATAAAAAATATTAGATTTTAAAAATATTACAAAACCTCAAAATAAAAGTTTTTCTGAACGCTTTTGTATCGGCATCTAATCTCTGTCTTGGGGGAAAATGGTAGTCTATTTAGGAAAAAGATGGCTTGTGGGCTTTAATTGTAATACACATTTTTATAAAACTTCATATATTTACATTAAAATACATGATTGGCTTAAACAAACTTAAAAGACTATGTTACCTATTATTTTATTGATATTTTGCTGGAAATATATGCCCATATATATCTTAAAACAACAAAAGAGACCGGGCATATATTCGCATTGTGAAATTTCTGGAATCTTATCCCAGAACATTTACCAAAAATCGCTGAATAAGACGGAAACTGCTTATTAACTTACAAAGAAGGAAACTTCCTTTATTGGTTTCGCGGAAAGGCCAAACACTGTACTTAAACTACCCGAATTATTTTTTTTTCCTGTTAAAAATTCAGTTTACATAACTACCAAAATAAAGAGCAAGTCACATTTTCTAACATTTACGAAATGATGAATTAGGTAGTTTATCGTTCCAAATTAATGCAAGAAATTCCTATAAATTCACAATGTAAAATACACATTTCATATATACCTCTGCTTACTGGTGTACCAGTGTTGTGAATCGACAGGTTCCTCCTATGCCCCCTGCGTATAGGAGAACCACCTGACAGGGTACTCAAACATGCACTTTTATAATGACATAAAGCGTTCAGTGTTGTTTAAAAGTAGTAAACTGTACCCACATATTGAACCCATAGACCTATTGTATTTGAATAATTTTGCATGTCTCCGTACATGAACGATTTGTCCAACTGCAATAAAAAATTATGTACTAATCCCATATAATACAAATTTAGAACACTGATTTTCAGCTTCCAGCTAATACTTGTTTTTTATTAATGTTGATACCAAAGTTTCTCACAGATAGACACTCATACACAGACTAACCGCTAAAAACGACATTTTTAAGTTCAGAAAACCTCAAAATGGGTAAGTTTAAAATTTCTTTTTTTTTTCAGTAGTGATATATTAACGACGAAGTGTATACCTCTCAACGGAATAGCTTTAATAAAACGATTACTTCATGCTAACATATATGTATACTGAAATTGATTATATTTTACATATAAAGAGAAATTTAAAATAATTTTTTATTATGTAAAGTAATTGTTTTCGTCTTATTTGAGGGATGATATAATAGCGTCTTTTGTTAATTTTAATTGTTCAAAACAAATCGCTTATGGGCTGCAATAGTGGCACAATTAAAAAGATCACTTTTTGTGATAACTGACATTAAAGTTTTCATTGCTATGGAAATACATAAAACATGTTTTACGTTGTATATTACAAATTACGAAATGTGCGAGTATTGTTGCTGAATAGGACTTTTTCTTTTCCCATTGAGACCTGCGCTTTGTCAAAAAATCGTACTTTTTTTAATTGCGCGTGAATGTGAGTTTTGAGCACACAGTACCCTTTACATTACCTTGAGTTCGTTTGAATTTATGATTTCCTATGAATTTATGATTTCATTCTTTTCCTATTTTCATACTCTACACCAACTATTAGTTTGAATAATTAAGCCAGATTCACCCTGTGTATTAAAAGTCTATGAGTGAATACCTAACAGAGACTGTAAAATTATAGAAGCTTATAAAATATGAAAACATTACTGCACTGTAAAAATATTGTAGTGTATTGGCTGTTTTTCAACCATTAGTAAAAGTTCCATCCAAATATTATTAATTAAGGTTTTGCCCATAATTTCTATATTTTAGGTACTACTTTATATATAAATAAATTTTTGTATTATACTTTCAAAGATATGTACTTCAAATGATTAATGAAAATTAGTATAAAAAAAAGTGGTATTCAAAATAATGACTGTTGAAAACATTGTCGTATAGCAAACATATATCAAGTCATATCGGAAAATATGGTTTGCGCGTCTTATAGGTAAGAAACAGTCTTGATCGTAAAAACTAAACGGGCAAGGGCACGTGAATTTATGTGAATTTTTAACAGTGTGGGAGTGCTTTGAAAAATATGTATTCGGTAAATGTTTTCTTCATATTATATTGTACTGAAAAAGTTCTAAAATAACTAAATAAGAAATATTTACGAGTTTTAACTTATGCGCATTTAATGTTTTCTTTTTCTTTCCTCATAAACTGTCACAATCATTTTAATTATTTCTATTAAAAATAAACTAAAAAATAGAAAATTTCTGCCACGAACATTTATTTATTTTATAAAAATATTTGATAATTCATTTTTTTAAACAAACATATTAAACAAAATCTCTTTCAACAAGTCACTTATACCGTCTTTTATAGAAACAATACAAATATTTTCTTATTGTATTCATGTAGATGAAGGCGAATCATTTATGATTTTCTATTTTCGTTTCCACACCATTCTACGTCTCAATTCCGTTTGCATAATAGAGTTAAAAGTGTCATACAAAGGTTGAAGTTCTTCTAAAACTTCGCTTGTACATTTCTCATGCATTCCTTCTATTTTCACAAAGAGTTTTTCAGCAGCTTCCTTCACTTCTGATCCACAATGAAATCCAACTACAATAGACTGACAAGACACTCTCCAGAAAGGAATTCTAAAATATAAATTGATTTGTTCTTGTTAATGTGTATTAGGTGGAAGAGAGCATGCCAACATAAATAAAACAAGAGAAGAAAATTAAGCTGCTTAAATAGATTATAAAACACCTTTTCACTATAGTGGAGAGTGTTGTACCTTGGGACATTGGGGATTTCTATTGGCAACGACATTTTTTTAAAAAAATTATAAGTGTGACTCTAACAAATAGATAACAGTACAGAAAATGCACCATGAAAAACGCTGAATATAGGACTTAGTGAGTGAAAGAAAATTTCATCACTTAAAAGTAAATTATTATCTCATTCAAATTTTGATTTCTGAACTAGTATTTGTAAAACTATTCTACTCAGTTTTAAATGGATATTGAACATAAGATTTTAAAATGGTTTGTTTATTATACTGCATTTTGATTGACCACCATATTGATTTTATTTAAACCGTGTGGTGATTGCACCTTGGGACAGTAAACCATGTTGTACCTTGGGGCATGCACCAACGAACAACATATTCCATATACATAGTTATCAATAATTTAGGTATTGTTTTAATGTAAATATCTTTTAGTATGTTTTAATATAACGTTCTAATAATAATAATTCAATATAATAATTAATAATCTTTTAGTATAACTTCATACATGTCCGATAGACCAATTGATTCAACTCAAGTGTTAAGTGAAGTTGTTGAATTTACAACAGCAAATGCAACAAATGAGTTAACAGCGGTATGTGTAGCATGTTCATCTTCAGATTCTTAAGATGTCACATCAACAATAATGAGTTGGCCATTTACCAAAGCGTCAGGTCGAAAAAACAATGACAATAGGAGAAAAGCAAAATTTTGCATTTTATAGATTTTGCTGTAAAATTGAAATTGAAACTGCAGGGCTGAAAACTACTGCATCCAGAAGGGGGGGGGGAATTACCTGCAAAACAAGTTAGCTGTTCAGAATCTGATACTGGCAAACCAATTTTATCAAGTGCAGATGATGACAATATTAATAAGGATCAAACCACAGTCATAATAGAAAAATAAATACAGATTTATTATTTTATTTTATTTATATTTTACAAAAGTATCTGGAATAATAATACTAAAAATTGAAATATATTAACTTCTATGTTTGTACCGGCTGAAGCATCCCTTGTTTACGACCTTGATCTGAATTACTGGAGGTCATTAACAATCAGGTTTTTAAAGTGCACAGGGGACAGCAACAAATTTACTTATGGATATGAAAATTGTGATATTTTATCAGACATTGAGTGTTAAACTCCGTTTGAGGTCTGAACAAGAAAGCTTGTCTTTACACCATATAAAGTTAAAATAGGGATTTTATCAGTACTTGGTTAATTTACGAATAAAATTTGAAATTTGAAATTTATTATTATTTGTGTAATGCATCTGCAAGTGTATTTTCGTTTTAAATTAATGCCTAAAAGTATAATTTTTTGAATTATTTGCATAAAACTGGTTTAAACTAAGACTGTTGTTGCATGAATTTTAAAGCATGTCCCAAGGTATAACATGGTATTGTACCTTGGTTCTGTTTACACTTACGAATTAAAATGGCTGGCAATTTTTTAGTTTCAAACTGTTAAAAGTAAAAAACAAAAGAAAAAATGTGTTATAGAGGAGAATGTTAGAGTATTTAAATATTGTCTTTAGAATATAAATCTAACTTCAATTTTAGAAGTTAAAAATTAAAATATGAAATGTGTCCCAAGGTGCAACACTCTCTCTAATGTAATCTTTCTAACCTTTAGTTCTTAAGTCTGTACATCGGTCAGTTTCCCTCTTTCTCCATTCCCATGTTATCCTATGCGAATTTTGAAGCTTCGTTTTTATAAGGATTTCTCTTTAAAAAATGAAGTTTTTTGAATATTACTTTTTGAATAGGCCACCTTTCAGCTTAGTGAATTGTGTTTTTTATGAAAAAGAAAATAAATAAATGAAATAAAATAAAATGATGAATAGAGATTTTTAGATAATAAGATTGAAAATTACAATTCTAAGTTTACTTAATGAAATAAAATATTTAAATGTATAATAATAATAATAATAATAATAATAATAAGCTCTCTAATAAAAAGGCGACATGCTCAAACTTTAATATAAAAAATACAAGAAGAAACAGAATTAGAAAAACTTCCTTTTTTGAATGAGATATCCTTATAAAAGGAAGTTCGGAAAATCCCATTGGATAACATGGGAAAGAAGCAAGAGGTAATATGACTGATGTACGCCTTAATATATTCATTTGGTGCAATTTTTATGTAAAGACTTTTGGATTTATTTCTAAAGCTGTAGTTCCAGTTCCGAACGTGTTTGGTGAAATTGGGCGAAAGTTGCCAATTCTTGAAACCATATTTTCCAAGTGTTTTATCGGTCTGTGATGAAACACGAAGATAAAACGAGTGGGAGAGAGAAAAAATGAGAAGAGAAAAAAATCTGCCCCAGAGAAAAAAAAATCGATTCCTGATACCATTTTTGCTGATTCTTAAATAAAAGTACCTCTTGAATCCGAATACGATCTCCATATTACCCAATCACTCACCGTTTTCTCGGGACACCACCTTCTCGTCCAATTTTTATCACTGTTCGGTAATTTTATGGCTATGAATTTGATTTAGAAAATGGAAAAGAATTAGTTTAACACTTAAACACCAAAAATTATAATGTATAATAAATAATAATGATAATTGATTAATAAAATACAATACATGTAATACATAACTTCAGTGGAAAATCCCCCCACCCCTAAATTTCCTCCTTGCTTCAAATGTTCATGTTTTAGAATTTTCCAACACTGCCCCCCCCCCAAACAGGAGCGAGGCTTGGTTCAGAAAACTATGGACCGCTACCAAAAGCAGAGGAAGAATCAATTTCGTCTTTCGACGACGCGATGTTATTTGATTATTATTTTTTAATCTTAAGTAGGGGAAGTGCCGCTTCCACCGCTTACATGGACGATTCGCTACTGCTCCGAGAAGATATATAACAGTTAAAATAATCCTTCCCTACCCTATAATTCAAATTTATAGCGACAAACCTATCGAAAAATGATAAAAGTAGGGCGGTGTCTCTACAAAACGGTGGATGACTGGGCAAAATGGGCTTCATATTCGGATTTAAGATGTTATTTTACATAAGAATTTGTAAAAAATGTGTTGGGGCCGATTGTCATGCAGAGCAGTGTTATTTGATGGTTGTATTTTGATTTTTGTAATCATTTTTTTTTTTCTAAGAACACAAATTTTATTTTTAGTGATGTTAAAGTTGAGTGGGTTTTACGTTGAACCAGAGCTACGCAGTGAACACTTTTTGGCGACCTTGGATTGAAACTTAACCTGTTAGCGTCCAGTGTGCTCATTTGAGGGCAGCTAATAAAATGGCACGTATATTTTATGTCGTTTCTTGGAATGATTTTTGCTTTTCCGTGACAGTTTATAGCGTCACTCTAAATGATCCCTGAAAGTTCTATGTGCCTACTATTAATTATTATTTCATAATTTGGATAGTGATTTTATGATTTTTCATTTGTCGCACATATATTTGCTTTCTGCGCATGTATACTAACTTAAAACAAGCTGAATAATAATATATATTATAATACTTTACTTTCGAGATCTTTGTAAATATATGGTAGGAAATGAATGTGTTATGTCAAAGATTTTCTATCTCGAAGTTTTTCGCTAGAACACTAAACGTCAATAAATGAGAATAGGCTTTAAATTTAAAACTATCAGAAGAATTGTTTAAGTTAATATATTTTACTGTCAGTTCTTTATATTAATTTAGAAGGGAAATAAATAGCTAATAATATAAGTATGTAAGTATTGATGTTGAAACTTCTGTCCGTCAGCTTCAATGCATATTTTGCTCTTTGTTTGAACTTTACGCTGCGCAATTTCCAGCACAGCTGGTGACACATTCACTGTAAAGTTCAATATATATGCCTAACAGAATTTTTGATTACGAATACAGCGTATCCGGTCTTTAAATTTCTAAATACTTTTTAATTTAACGTATGTTTATTCAATAGGTAGTTATTTGCTCACATCCGATAAAGGCAAGAAAAGTGACACAACTTAAAAATGCAGCATTTGAGAAAAATCAACTTAAAAATAACTTGACTAGAAAAAAACTGGCACAATTGTCTCTCCAGTGGATAACTTTCTAGATGGAGATGTAACATTTTTGTTCACATTGGGTGTATTTCTTGCATTTTTCAATGACATAAACCATTTTTTGAGTTATGTCACTTTTCTTGGAAGTTGTGATTTGTGAAACTGACGTCGAACGTTTTCTGATGTTCTGCTATATGAATACGTTTTCACTGAAAAAAATAAAGTCTTTTTGTAAAAAAATAGAACCGACTCCAAAAATCAACTACTATTCAAAAAAAAAAAAAAAAAAAGGTATGAAATGAAACTGTAAATTGCGCCTAAAATATAAAGTAATTTCCTTCGCCAAACAACCTATAACACTACAATTAATCATAACTTTTGAAGTCGGCGCAAAATTAAATAAAAATTGATACATTTATTCAATACAAAAATCAAATACTATTCAAAATGCACATCTCACATTGGCCCCTGCAAAACTCAGCCAAAAAGTACTTTGATTCAAGAAAACAAATAAGATTTCGTAAGCAGCAAAAGTTGCGAAGATGCTGGTATCTGACGTCTTTGGTAAAAGAAAAATCGCAAAATTATCTGGAAAACATATTTAATTTCTTTGGGATATCATGTTTATTTTGATAAGGCATATTAAGAGAGTAATCAAGAATACGAAACAATACTTCGTACAATATATGTTATGAAAATATACATCTTGCGTGTATATTTTTGCATTACGTTTTGATCGCCAAATCCAAAAGCCACCAAGGATGATAGAGATCAAAGTTTAACCATATTTGCAAAGGAAACTCTAACGTCGTAGAAACATAAATATAGCATTGTGAAGAATGTTCACTATTCTATTTAGATGATACTAATGGACCAATTGTATACAGTAATAAAATAGTAAAGGAAACATGAAAATGGATCATTCAAGACAACAGCATTTGTTGCTACCGATCTAAAAACAAACCTTTAAAAACTAATTAATTTTTATTTAATTTTGCGCCGACTTCAAAAGTTATGATTAATTGTAGTGTTATAGGTTGTTTGGCGAAGGAAATTACTTTATACTTTTAGGCGCAATTTACAGTTTCATTTCATACCTTTTTTTTAGTTGTTTGAATAGTAGTTGCTTTTTGGAGTCGGTTCTATTTTTTTATAAAAAGATTTTATTAAAGTATAAAGATAAAGAAATAGTAGTCATGGTTTTATTTTCTTTAAAATATAGTTATTTTGTTTCCTCATGTTGATATAAGCATTATTCTAGAACATTTAAAAAAAAAGTATACAGAGAAAACAACATGACAATTTCGATCACTTTTAAAACACCTTAATTAAATAACAGCTATTTAAAGTATAGTAAAACCTTCCGTGAAAAAAAAAAAAAACTAAATAGTGAGAGTAGAAAAATATTAATTGCATGAAATACATTTAGATGTGCTTAAATGCATAAATATATAATAATTATAATTTGCTTACAGACAGTCATTCATATCTTCACGCTGATAATTGTTTGAGATTTCCTGTTCGTGCCTCGCTGCTAATTGAAAGCTCTCATTAGTAAATTGAAATTGATCACATGCGAACTCCAGTTTTCTTGTGACAAGCGCAAAGCATTCTATGTTATTTGATATCACTAAAATGGTGAAATAAACAAATTTAAGAAAACAAATTTATAGACAGTTTTTACTTGTGTATCACAATAATACAATAAAAGTATTTGCTTTTGATGGCATCCAATTAATTTACAAATTTGTTAGTCAGTCTATCAATTTACATTCCTATGATTTATTAACTGACGAATAATTCTACAAATCAATCCATTAGTTTATATTTATTTGTACACTGTTACAGCGCACCTCTCAAAAAAAAGCAGGGGACAATATTCAAGGGATTTATAAATCAAATTAATAGCATTTATCGTAACGCCTTTCGAGAAATGAAATTTTTAGTAATTATACTTATTTTTACTAATATTTCCTTTTTTGAGAAACCAACGGCTCTCGCATTTAATTATGCATCTCTTCGTGTTTGACAAAAATCTCAAAAAGATACGAGGACGCTCATCTTCTCATTTTTAAGTAGTTCATTTTTAGTTCCCCATCATACTAAAGGTATGGGAAACTTAGATAATCGTGAAAATTTTAGACCTCGGTTTTTTGACTATTTTACACGTTGTCAGGCGTGAGGAATCCGAAAGTATCAAAATGGGTATTGTGTCCGTCTGTAGGGTGTCTGTTGGTTTGTTATTGTGTTATTTTGCTAGTCTGTTAGTGTGTTAGTGTGTTCGTCCGTTAGTTTGTTAGCCTGTTTACGCGATATCTGACGAAAATATAATCGCAAGGAGGTCGGGCCAGTTTTCAAATATTATTTATGACACAGACAAGAAGAATATTCATTTGCAACATTCTACTTAAAAAACTCCAGAAGTTATTCGAAATTTACGATTTTCTTAACAGGAGAGACAGTAGAGCAGAATTTCACTTAAGCTTGCATGAAAAGACATATTTTTATCGTAGAGATGTCCGTCAGCTTCAATGCATATTTTGCTCTTTGTTTGAACTTTACGCTGCGCAATTTCCAGCACAGCTGGTGACACATTCACTGTAAAGTTCAATATATATGCCTAACAGAATTTTTGATTACGAATACAGCGTATCCGGTCTTTAAATTTCTAAATACTTTTTAATTTAACGTATGTTTATTCAATAGGTAGTTATTTGCTCACATCCGATAAAGGCAAGAAAAGTGACACAACTTAAAAATGCAGCATTTGAGAAAAATCAACTTAAAAATAACTTGACTAGAAAAAAACTGGCACAATTGTCTCTCCAGTGGATAACTTTCTAGATGGAGATGTAACATTTTTGTTCACATTGGGTGTATTTCTTGCATTTTTCAATGACATAAACCATTTTTTGAGTTATGTCACTTTTCTTGGAAGTTGTGATTTGTGAAACTGACGTCGAACGTTTTCTGATGTTCTGCTATATGAATACGTTTTCACTGAAAAAAATAAAGTCTTTTTGTAAAAAAATAGAACCGACTCCAAAAATCAACTACTATTCAAAAAAAAAAAAAAAAAAAAGGTATGAAATGAAACTGTAAATTGCGCCTAAAATATAAAGTAATTTCCTTCGCCAAACAACCTATAACACTACAATTAATCATAACTTTTGAAGTCGGCGCAAAATTAAATAAAAATTGATACATTTATTCAATACAAAAATCAAATACTATTCAAAATGCACATCTCACATTGGCCCCTGCAAAACTCAGCCAAAAAGTACTTTGATTCAAGAAAACAAATAAGATTTCGTAAGCAGCAAAAGTTGCGAAGATGCTGGTATCTGACGTCTTTGGTAAAAGAAAAATCGCAAAATTATCTGGAAAACATATTTAATTTCTTTGGGATATCATGTTTATTTTGATAAGGCATATTAAGAGAGTAATCAAGAATACGAAACAATACTTCGTACAATATATGTTATGAAAATATACATCTTGCGTGTATATTTTTGCATTACGTTTTGATCGCCAAATCCAAAAGCCACCAAGGATGATAGAGATCAAAGTTTAACCATATTTGCAAAGGAAACTCTAACGTCGTAGAAACATAAATATAGCATTGTGAAGAATGTTCACTATTCTATTTAGATGATACTAATGGACCAATTGTATACAGTAATAAAATAGTAAAGGAAACATGAAAATGGATCATTCAAGACAACAGCATTTGTTGCTACCGATCTAAAAACAAACCTTTAAAAACTAATTAATTTTTATTTAATTTTGCGCCGACTTCAAAAGTTATGATTAATTGTAGTGTTATAGGTTGTTTGGCGAAGGAAATTACTTTATACTTTTAGGCGCAATTTACAGTTTCATTTCATACCTTTTTTTTAGTTGTTTGAATAGTAGTTGCTTTTTGGAGTCGGTTCTATTTTTTTTATAAAAAGATTTTATTAAAGTATAAAGATAAAGAAATAGTAGTCATGGTTTTATTTTATTTAAAATATAGTTATTTTGTTTCCTCATGTTGATATAAGCATTATTCTAGAACATTTAAAAAAAAAGTATACAGAGAAAACAACATGACAATTTCGATCACTTTTAAAACACCTTAATTAAATAACAGCTATTTAAAGTATAGTAAAACCTTCCGTGAAAAAAAAAAAACTAAATAGTGAGAGTAGAAAAATATTAATTGCATGAAATACATTTAGATGTGCTTAAATGCATAAATATATAATAATTATAATTTGCTTACAGACAGTCATTCATATCTTCACGCTGATAATTGTTTGAGATTTCCTGTTCGTGCCTCGCTGCTAATTGAAAGCTCTCATTAGTAAATTGAAATTGATCACATGCGAACTCCAGTTTTCTTGTGACAAGCGCAAAGCATTCTATGTTATTTGATATCACTAAAATGGTGAAATAAACAAATTTAAGAAAACAAATTTATAGACAGTTTTTACTTGTGTATCACAATAATACAATAAAAGTATTTGCTTTTGATGGCATCCAATTAATTTACAAATTTGTTAGTCAGTCTATCAATTTACATTCCTATGATTTATTAACTGACGAATAATTCTACAAATCAATCCATTAGTTTATATTTATTTGTACACTGTTACAGCGCACCTCTCAAAAAAAAGCAGGGGACAATATTCAAGGGATTTATAAATCAAATTAATAGCATTTATCGTAACGCCTTTCGAGAAATGAAATTTTTAGTAATTATACTTATTTTTACTAATATTTCCTTTTTTGAGAAACCAACGGCTCTCGCATTTAATTATGCATCTCTTCGTGTTTGACAAAAATCTCAAAAAGATACGAGGACGCTCATCTTCTCATTTTTAAGTAGTTCATTTTTAGTTCCCCATCATACTAAAGGTATGGGAAACTTAGATAATCGTGAAAATTTTAGACCTCGGTTTTTTGACTATTTTACACGTTGTCAGGCGTGAGGAATCCGAAAGTATCAAAATGGGTATTGTGTCCGTCTGTAGGGTGTCTGTTGGTTTGTTATTGTGTTATTTTGCTAGTCTGTTAGTGTGTTAGTGTGTTCGTCCGTTAGTTTGTTAGCCTGTTTACGCGATATCTGACGAAAATATAATCGCAAGGAGGTCGGGCCAGTTTTCAAATATTATTTATGACACAGACAAGAAGAATATTCATTTGCAACATTCTACTTAAAAAACTCCAGAAGTTATTCGAAATTTACGATTTTCTTAACAGGAGAGACAGTAGAGCAGAATTTCACTTAAGCTTGCATGAAAAGACATATTTTTATCGTAGAGATGTAAGAACAACTCTTAAACATCAGTTTTGATGCCAAGATTAACATCATTAACTATAAAAATGCTACTTTGAAAATTTACAAATTTCTTATCATGGCAGAATATGGCAAAATTTCGCATAAACGTCGGTTTTGAGAGATATTTTCATTGTAAAGATGTCAGACTACTTTTAAAATATCATTTAAGATATTGTCAAGTACCCTGTTGATTTACAACATTCTATTTTAAAAATTTCGTAAGTTATTCGAAAGTTACGATTTTCTTAACATGGGAAAATAGAGCAAAATGTCACTTAAACGTGCATTAAGTAGAATGTTTATATAAGAAATTACGTTGTGTTATTTTTCTTGCTGGGATGCGATAGGTCAATTTTGATTTGATAGTCTTAATAAAAATTTAAATGTTTGGAAACAAATATGTGAACGGGAACTGCACAGAGTCCACTTATTCCAACCAGTTTACACTACACTTTGATCTTAGCCAAGAGGCCGAGAAGCGACAACCAGTTTATACTGTAAATCCTATATAGATGGTCAGAAGAATACATTCAATTAATTTATATAAAAAAAAAATAATAATGCGGTCAAATTATAACGCCTAATCACATGTATAGACGTATTTTAATAAAAAATTAAATACTTTTAGATTTTCTTTTATTAAAAAAGTTTAAAAATAAACAATTGTAACACAATTTAAAATTATTTGAAACCGTGATTTATTCCTTTTGAAAAAAAAATTCATTAAATCTCAAATGCATTATATGGAGAAACACGATATAAGCATTTATAAGGGATAATGAAAACGCACATTCATTTACTATTCAGAAACATGATCAAAAACAGAATTCGATGTGTGTTGGTAAACTTTTAGTTGGCATGTTTACCATTGTTAAAAATTTATATGTCACAAACATAAATTAATATTTAAAGTTAAGCAAAAAAGATGGATTTTATTTATTATTTGGTTTACAAAACGTTCGGTTATTTTATAGCAAGAATAATTCCATCGTAATTAAGGAAAAATTAAAAGCAAAGATTTTGAGCGTAATTATTAATACACGCAGAGCGCTTTTAAAAATTTAAAGAACAGCTTAAAACGTAGGGTTTTTTAAAGTATGACAGATATATAGAAATACTACTTAGTTGTAGTAATGCAAAAATATATACAACTATCTTATCAGAGAAAATCAGGAATAAAAATGCACTCTATTTACACTTTCCAACAGACTTACCTGCCCAAACATTCAAACTACAAAAATATCTTGCCTCCATATTTATGCGTTAAAATACATTTATTTTGTTACGATAGAAAAATAAAGCTTTCTAAAAATGTCATTCTTCAAAAATATACTTAAAATTTCTACAACAGATTTTTACTTTCTTCTTTACATATGTAAATATATATATAGAGAAAATACTGGACTTGGTAAAATTTTCGATCTGCAGTTTTCGATGAATTTATACGTTTTGGGATGTCATGAACACGATTTGACTGTTTTAAGAAAATGTCTGTCTGTCTGTGTTTATCACAAATTTTGTGGACGCTGTATCTCACGTACCAATAAACGAAATTTAATTCAAATTGAATCGGCATAATGTCTAATAATGGCCTTCTCTTATATCAAGTTTTGATTGATTATACGCAATAGAACCTGAGATATAGCTTCCCCTTACATTGTGGAAATCGCTGTACACCAGCGCCACCAGTTGAGAGGTTGGCACCAAAAGTTGATAGGAACTAATTTAGCTCAAGGTGAATCTACATGGTAGTTCCGGAGATACAGTTGCCACAAAAGTTTGTTACACATACACACAGACAGACATACAGACAGACGAACAGACAGACATTTTCTAAAAATAGACAAATCGTGTTCTAGATCTCTCAAAACTTGTAAACCCGTCGAAAATCCGAAGTCGAAAATTTTTACTAATCCAATACTTTCTTCTATTGAATATAGAAAAAAGTCAAAATAAAAAAATTCTTAAAATATTTAAGGACGCTGGAGACGGACAAACGGACAATAGAACAGACAAATACACTGATTCAAATCATATTCATATTTTTTAAAAAAATGGTAGAATAAACCCTTAATGTAAATGAAAATGCAATTCAGCAAATTTCCAATAACAACCCTTTGTGTAACTGAATATTTTTGTGTGACTCTGTAAATCTAATGCTAAATTATATTACATTCTATAGAAATCAGTCTTTTGTGCATTTGAATAACATATTTCAATCTGCCACACGCAAACATTCTTATTTCCGCTAAGGGTGCGGCTTCTTCTATTCCTCCTTCTTCCCTTTCACCCCATTCCGCTAAGGGCACGTTCCACTATGGGCACGGTCGCTAAGGGCACGTCACCGGTGACAATGTCATACAGTTTTCCAAAATTTCTAACATGGCAGTATAGGATAAAATTTCTTATAAATGTACATAATGAGAGTCATTTTTAACGTGTGATTGTAAAATTAATACGAATTTTTTAGTAGTAGTAAACTAGGAAAAAAAATTGTGCATGTGGGAGTATCGCTTACCTCCCTGGGGGGCAAGTACCCTCCGGGCGTTGTAGCATTTCGATATGGGTATCTTTCAAAATGTGTCATCCGTACCATTAAAACGAATGGTTGAACCATAGATCTGTGGTAATTTAAAACAGAATTATCGATTTTTTTCATAATAATAATAATAATAATAAGTAAATAAAATTCCTCTGATGTGTTGGATCCAAATTAAATTGACTTTCTTTTAGCATTTAGTGTTATAATTCTGTCAGATAAAAAGCCTCTGCATTTATCATGAAAAAAAAATCAATAAATAATAATTTAATAAATAATTTCCATTGCATGAATTTGCGTAAAATTATATAGAAAAAAAGTCTTGTGGTGATGACAACATACTAGTTTTGTTGTGGTCCTGATTATTAACCAAAACACAGAAAGAAAAAAAAAAGTTTTTCTCTACGCAGTAAACAATTTTATGGGAGTATTTTAACAAATTTACTTTTTAAATATTTTGCCCTGTATATCATCTAACATTTGCAAGTAATGCACTGTACCAAAAATATCCTCAAAAAACTAAAATGTAACATTCAGAAATTTCCATTATAAATAGGTGAACAGGTTTGTCGAAACCTATAAAAAATAAATTATGTTAACCGCACGTCAGTTTAAAAAAAAAAAAAAAAAAAAATGTGCACCTAATTATTACATACTACATTCGTTAAGTTGTGTGAAGTAATACAAGGGTATTAAATATTTATAGTAATTCCTTATAATAGTGCATAAATGCATTGGAATTTTCTTAAGTAACCCTATACACAAACCAATCAGAGTCTTTATAATATTTGGAATAGTAAACTTAATAGTATATATGAGTTTAAATGCATTTTATAAGAATATTCACTGAATTTAGAGGGCAGAAAATCAGACAAACGGACAGAGAGATTAACTGAAGTCATAAACACTTTACAATTTCTTTTTGGAAAAAAATTAGCATTGATAATATACGAGGGTAATTCAAAAAGTAAAATCCGATAAGTTAATAAACAATAGGAAACTATAATTAGAAAAACACTTTTATTGTATAATAAATTGCAATGCTTGGTTTATTTTTTAACATAGTTGACACCATTATCCAGGCATTAATCGTACATGAGGAAGGGAATTTTTATACTGCCGTCATAGAAAGACACCTCCTTCAGTTTCATAATTCATGAAAAACTGAAACAAAATCTTTTGAAGAAGTGAATAGGAATTTAGAAGATAATGCATTAACAATGTTATAATGGTAAAATTATAGGTTTTTGTGTTTCAATGTCCTTTTTTTGCAACATAACCTCATTAGTAAGAGAATCCTCATCAATAAGAGACGGTCGCCAACTTTGTTAATCATCGCGAAAGTTCCTACGCCATAAATCAAAACTTCAAATCCACCTTTTTAAAATAGAATCACACATTTCGTTTTCTGCGTCAACTTTTTTATGTGAATTTCAGTTGGTTCGATGTTCCTCGCATTCCGAAAACGTATAACGAGTCATCTCTTGCGCGCAGAGTGATTCTAATTTATTTAAATATTTTAAACGATTAATATGGAGCAGAATCTAAACGATTTACAAATAACACTAATCGTTTAACAATGAGTCAGCAAGAAAGTCGTGCATACGAGAAATTATAAATGTAGTGCCTCTACTGCAAAATTTGAAAACAGAATTTAATTTCTGGCTTGCCCTCGTATTTAAATATTACGATGAGTTCCTTACTGGGACGGAAAAATAGTAAAGGTAATATAACAATTGTTTTTAATATATGTTTTTTAATATCTTATACTGATAATTATATCAATTGAAATCCTCAAATTGCTCTAATATGTACCAAGTTGATTTAATGGGGATAATTAAATATTTATCAATATATCTGACACCTAATGCAAAATCTCACGACACATAGTGTTAATTTGTTTTTGCAAGGAAATCAGTTTAACCTTTTCCTGCCGTAATATTTTCATTGCCCGAAATAATCATATAATTTAAATTTAGTCTAAAAGGCATTTTATAAAGTATATTATTGTAATAAATAGACTGAATACTGCATTTAAACATTTTTCATTTAAACAATGCAACGCATTTTTCCGATCTTTTAAAAAAATATATTTTACATGTAGACATTTCAATATAATTAGTTTATGTAACGGTGTTTATTGGTATTATATTGGTGTATGGGTTAAAGACAAATGACTAAACATTGTTCCTAGGTCTGTGGCGTTTTTTTAAAGGATCCTAGCCCGTATTTACGCACGTTTTCGAGAAAACCATGGTAAACTTCAAACAGCAATGTCAATGATCGATACCTGAGAATAAACACGACACTTCCCGTCCACCTGCCTCAAGATCCGAGCCTCTCGTCTAGTGGTATTGGAATACGTTAATGATATGTACATAAATATCATGTAAATGGTTTATAATTTAGATGAAAGAGATAAATTTTGTGAGCAAACATATCGAAGAGGCATGTCATTATATACATGCCAAATAACTAACACAAATAAAATTGTATGAAGAAATTCCTAATTACTGATATTAGATAATTTTATAAAATGAGCAATTTTTAAATTAAAATAAAACGTTGTTTACAAAATATTTCTAATGTTTTGAGCAGGTGTGTAGTAAATTTGCATTTTTCAAAGCTAACATATTCTAATATAACTTTGGGAAAATTATAAAATATTTTCTCGTTTAATTTGTTAAAAATTTTAAAACATATTTTATAGAACTATTTCCTGTCAGTAGACATAAGGGTTTTGAATGTCAGTACACGAGAACTATAAGGACTACGCTTATAATTTTTAATATTTATATAGTTCTGCAAAATGTAACAATATTATGATGTCTTTTAAATATATCAATGTTGTTAACACATTTGTACAATAATTAAACCTCAGTTTTCTGAAATACCTCTTTAAAACAATATAAATACTATATAAAATATATTAAGAAAATCAGGAAGAAGGACAACACCAGTTTAATTTACAGTTGCTTTCAAATTTATTAAAATGTAAAAAAAAAAAAAAAAAAAAAAAAAAAAAATATGATTTTGTAAATTTATTTTATTTTAAAAATTAAATTTACAAAATATTTATTAAAAACTGTGTTTTATTTATAATTTTAATTAATAATAAAAGCTTTCATACCTTTGTAGATGGGATTATCTTCATCGCATACCTCATTTATAAAATCTAAAACGTGACGCATTTTCGGGATCAAATCTAGATTGTAGTCGCAAGATTCATATACGTTGATCATACAGCTTCCAACTGTCTGAACATTGCTATGAATAAAAAATATTATTTAAATATTATTTATAACATGACTTATCTTTGAAAATAATGATTGTTTAGGATTAATAATTTTAAAAAGAAATAATACAATTTGAATAAATTATTTCTGCAGGGTGAAAATCAAGGTTGCGAAGAGGCTATTATCTTCGCAACCATTCATCTCAAATCTAAGCTTCCAATTACAAAATTTGTTTAAAAAATATAAACAGTTATGATAAGGTATGTTTAAAAAAAAAAAAAAAAAAAAAAAAAAAAAATAAGTAAATTAAAAAAAAAAAAATCATCAAACTTCTCATACACTTTCTAGGTCCCTATTTACTATATTAAGTATAAATATTTAGTAAAGTTTAATTTTTTTAATCGACCGTTTAATGAAGGCGGAAAAATATGGAAAAAGCCCAAACTTTGAAACTAAAGATTTCGGTTTTGGGCGCACATAAGTGAAACTTTTAGTGTTTTATTTGTCAGGATGATTGTTAAATTTTAGTAAATATAACTATCGGGACTTGGGGAGTATAAAAAAGTTAGATTTCATAATTTTCGGGAAATTGATTGTTTAATGCCCTACCATAAATGCTTACATTTTTTTTTAACATTTTGTAATCGCAAGTCTATGTCTACGATCAATGGTTGTGTAGAAATAGCGCTACTTTGCTTTTCATATTTCTAAGAACAGAAAGACGCATCCTATACTAGGTAAAGTGATACAGATAAATGTTAAGAATTTCCATCAGTGCTTTAAATAAACTTAAAATGTTTTTATTATTATTCATAAAATATGAATTATTTAGAATTTCACTTAAATACTTCGTACATAGGTGTTTGGAAATTCGTTAGAAATAATTGTAGCTAATCAAAACGAATATAGAGTAACGAACACAAAGTAATATAACAGTAAGTAAATAAGTAGTACAAAGTATTATAATATAAATAATAATGAATATAAAGTATTATTTAACAATTTATTTTTCTTACTATGAAAAATAAATAAATAAACGCATTTTCTTAAAAAAATATTTTATCGCTTAAAAACTTTTAAAGGTTTATATTTTACTTCTCGTTTAACAGTGATTTAAGGAATTAATTTTTAAAAATGCTTTTTTATTGTTTTGTCTTATCTACAAAACCGTATCATTTATTATTATTTTTTTTTTAATATTTCTTGAAATACCCCCTTTTTTTTTTTGAATATAAAAATTTTAGAAGACTTTACTTGCACGCAGATCTTAATTCTTCCACTGTTTCTGGAAACTGTTTTGGAATCGAACTTTGATTACATTTCTTCCTTTCCCTTTCCATGCATTCATTGCATAGTACTCCTGAAGTAAGAAAAAAGATAAATTTCTGTGTTAAATTACATTTAAAATAACAAGTCATCCTTCTACATCTCTACACCATAAATGTATAAAAAAAAATACAAGAAGAAGTTTGTTTAAAATAGTAAGGTAAGTGAAAATTCATGAAAAAAAAATCTGATGTATAAAAACCATCCGACTTCCATTAGTTACTATTGCATGTATTATGTGCACTTTTTGAAGATAATGCGGTCAGAAGACATAAAACTGGCCTAAGAAATTAGTCACCTAACAATTTTCCTGTAAGAGAAAATTGATACATGCGTAACAATTATACGATACACATATACGATATAATAAAGATACACATATAAAACAAAATTTACATAGCAAGTTAGAAAAAACAAGAAACAAAAATCATGCAGTACGCATTGATTAGTAATATTACTATTAATATTCTTTGCCTACGTTATCACACAGCAGACAGAAGAACTGAAAAACATACAAATAGACTAATTGATTTAAAAATTACTTTTAGGCATATTGGAAAGTGTTAAAAAAGCTTAACGCAAAAGAAAATGCAGCCGTTAGATTATAATTACAGTTTTTAAACGCTCTGAATATTTTACTGTAGCCCTGTAAATCTGATATTTATTCATATCATATTCTATACAAAACAATATTTTAGAATATTATAATATATGCTAATGTTTTTAAGATTTTTGTAGCAGAACGTTTTTTAAATATAACTTTTAAAAAATTCCGTCCTAAATCGTAATACATTGGCTTTATTTTTTATTGTTGTTGTTGTTGTCCCTGTAAAGAAACTAGTTGTACAGGACCTATTAATGACTTTAAATAGGGAATATTCCATAGGGAACATGAGTGTATTATTTTTAAAAAAATCTCAAAATATTCACGGATGAAAGGAGCCGGAGACAAACAGATAGAAAGGTAGACAATCGCACAGACAGATGCACAAATTGAAATCTTATTCCCACTAAAATTTTAAGAAAATGTTAAAACGCTCTTGTAAACAAAAGTGCAATTCCAGCAAATTTTTATTAATACCTCTTAATGCAACTCATTATTTTTGTGTGGCACTGTAAATCTAATGCTAACCCTACTATATTACATAGAAGGCACACTCTTTTCTGCATACGAATAATACATTTCAATTGTAGCTTTGTGGAAGATAAAATTATTAAAATCTGGTTTATAAAAATAACTCTCACACAATACAATGCTTTGGAGTACTTTCAAGTGCCCCTGTACACAAACCGGTTAGAAATGTACTCTACTTTACATAGGAAACTTCCGATAGGGAATTGAATAACATATTAAAATTTCATTAAAGTTTCTATACATTAAATGTATTAATATATGATTTATAGAAACTTCTCTCATAGAACACAATGCTTTCGAATACTTTTGGGTGTCCCTGTACACAAACCAGAAGTGATATCCATTCTATTTTCAATAGGGAACATCCGATAGTGAACTGCAATAAAATATATCGGTTTAAAGAAATTCCATAAATAATTTACGGTAATTAAAACGTAGAAAAACAGACAGAGAGACAGACAGACGGACAGAAGAACAATCAGACATATACACAAATTGAAATTATATTCACACTAAAAAAATGATAGAAAGTGTCAAAAACGCTTAATGTAAATGAAAGTACACTTTTAGCAATTTTTTATTAATAGCTCTTAATATAACTGAATATTTTTGTGTCACCCTGTAAATCTAATGATAACCATGCTATATTCCATGCAAAGCATTCTTTTGTGCATATAAATCACATATTTCAATTTCCTAAACCTTTGTGGAAAGTAAAGTTATTAGAATTTGATTTATAAAAATATCTCACAAAGAACGCAGTGCTTTGGAGTACTTTTGAGTGTTCCTGTACATAAAGTAGTGGTGGTATGTAATCTATTTTATATAGTGAACTTGTTCATCGAATAGTGAACTTGAATAACACATTTCAATTTCATGAAGGTAGTGTACAGTAAAGGTATGAAAATATGGTTTATAGAAATACCTCTCATAGAACACAATTCTATGAAATACTTTCGGGTGTCCCTGTACACAAACCAGTAGAGGTATAAACTCAATTTTCAGTAGGAAACATTCGATAGTGAACTTGAATAACATATTTTAATTTCATTAAGATAGGTGTACAGTAAAGATATGAAAATACGATTTATAGAAATACTCTCATAGAACACAATGCTTTCGAATACTTTTGGGTGTCCCTGTACACAAACCAGAAGTGATATCCATTCCATTTTCAATAGGGAACATCCGATAGTGAACTGCAATAAAATATATCGGTTTAAAGAAATTCCATAAATAATTTACGGTAATTAGAACGTAGAAAAACAGACAGAGACACAGACAGACGGACAGAAGAACAATCAGACATATACACAAATTGAAATTATATTCACACTAAAAAAATGATAGAAAGTGTCAAAAACGCTTAATGTAAATGAAAGTACACTTTTAGCAATTTTTTATTAATAGCTCTTAATATAACTGAATATTTTTGTGTCACCCTGTAAATCTAATGGTAACCATGCTATATTCCATGCAAAGCATTCTTTTGTGCATATAAATCACATATTTCAATTTCCTAAAACTTTGTGGAAAGTAAAGTTATTAGAATTTGATTTATAAAAATATCTCACAAAGAACGCAGTGCTTTGGAGTACTTTTGAGTGTTCCTGTACATAAAGTAGTGGTGGTATGTAATCTATTTTATATAGTGAACTTGTTCATCGAATAGTGAACTTGAATAACACATTTCAATTTCATGAAGGTAGTGTACAGTAAAGGTATGAAAATATGGTTTATAGAAATACCTCTCATAGAACACAATTCTATGAAATACGTTCGGGTGTCCCTGTACACAAACCAGTAGAGGTATAAACTCAATTTTCAGTAGGAAACATCCGATAGTGAACTTGAATAACATACATCAGTTTAAAAAAAATCCATAAATATTTACGGGAGTTAGAGTGCGGGCAGACAGAGAGAGGGACAGACGTACAGATACACAAATTGATATCATATTCACACTTTAAAAAAATTTTAGGAAATTTTAAACACGCCAAATGTAAACGAAAGTAGAGTTCTAGCAAATTTTTAATAATAGCTCTTAATATAACAGAATATTTTTGTGTCATCCTGTTAATCTAATGCTAATCATGCTATATTCTATGTAAATCATTTTTTTGTGCATATAAATAACATATTTCAATTTCCTAAAACTTCGAGGAAAGTAAATTTATTAAAATTTGATTTATAGAAATATCTCTCATAGAACGAAATGCTTTAGAATATTTTTGAGAGTCCTTGTATATAAAACAAAGTCGGCATTTAATCCATTTTATACAGGAAAAATCCAATAGTGAACTTGAATAACATATTTCAATTTCATTAAGATATGTTTACAGTAAAGGTATGAAAATATGATTTATAGCAATATCTCTCATAGAACACAATGCTTTGAAATACTTTCGGGTGCCCCTGTACACAAACCAGTAGAGGTATAAACTCCATTTTCAACAGAGAACATCCGATAGTGAACTGGAATAACATAATTTAATTTCATTAAGATAGGTGTACAGTAAAGATATGAAAATACGATTTATAGAAATACTCTCATAAAACACAATGCTTTGAACTACTTTCGGGTGTCCCTGTATACAAACCAGTAAAGGTATAAGCTCCATTTTCAAAAGGGAACATCCGATAGTGAACTTGAATATCATATATCAGTTTCAAGATTTTCACAAATATTTACGGGAATTAGAGAGCCAGACAGACAAACCGAAGTCATTAACACTTTCCAACCTTGTTGGAAAGTGTTAAAAATGTTAGAAAGTGTTAAAAACGTTTAATGTAAACGAAAGCACACTTTTAGCAAATATTTATTAATAGCTCTTTATACAACTGAATATTTTTGTGTCACCCTGTAAATCTAATGCTAATCATGCTGTATTCTATGCAAATCATTTTCTTTTGTGCTTATAAATAACACATTTCAATTTCATAAATCTTCGTGCAAAGTAAAGATATTAAAATTTAATTTATAGAACTTGAATAACATATTTCAATTTCATTAAGATTTGTGTACAGTAAGGGTATGGAAATGTGGTTTATAGAAATGCCTCTCATAGAACACAATGCTTTGAAATACTTTTGTGTGTCCCTGTACACAAATCAGTGGTGGTATTTACCCCATTTTATGCAGGAAACATCCGATAGTGAACTTGAATAACATATTTTAATTTCATTAAGATTTGTGTACAGTAAGGGTATGGAAATATGGTTTATAGAAATGCCTCTCATAGAACACAGTGCTTTGAAATACTTTTGTGTGTTCCTCTACACAAATCAGTGGTGGTATGTACTCCATTTTAAACAGGAAACATCCGATAGTTAGCTTGAATAACATATTTCAATTTCATTAGGATTTGTGTACAGTAAGGGTATGGAAATATAGTTTATAGAAATGCCTCTCATAAAACACAATGCTTTGAAATATTTTAGGGGGTCCCTGTACACAAATGAATAGAGGTATAAACTCCATTTTCAACAGGGAGCATCCGATAGTGAATTTGTATAACATATTTCAATTTCGTTTAGATTTTTGTACAGTAAAGGTATGAAAATATGGTTTATGGAAATGCCTCTCATAGAACACAATGCTTAAAATATTATCGGGGGTCCCTGTACACAAACCAGTAGAGGTATAAACTCAATTTTCAATAGTCAACATCCGATAGTGAACTTGAATAATATATATCAGTTTCAAGAAATTCCATAAATACTTACGAGAGTTAGAGCGCGGGCAGACAGACAGACAGACAAACCCATGACATAAACACTTTTCAACCTTGTTGGAAAGTGTTAAAAATGTAGAGGCGTTTTTTGAAAAATAAATTTCCAAGATCTATAACTAATCTACTCATCAGGATAAGTGTTAATTTTCCTGTAATAATCACGTAATACAAGATATCTGAAAAGGGGTTTATGTAGTATATTTAAAGAAAAGATTTAGACCCGTTTTGAGATACCAAAATTAGAGAAACGCAAATACTGACCGGAAAACAACAATTACACACGGAAGGATAACAAAAACACTCCATATAGCCATTTTGGGAGGAACGCACTTGTGAGACCTTTAACAGACTTATTTATACAGGACGTCTATAAATATATTTTCCTGAATTAACCAACTAATACATACGAAAGGATTTATTAATAGGGTGTCTACATTGTAACTTTGAAGAAAATAGTTAAAGTCGTCTTGGAGATACAGACGTACGCTCCCACTCCCGGCTTCCAGTGCCACAAAATTGTCTCCAAAAGTTACAAAAAGTATCTGTACACCAGACTATCTCAATTCTGAAGTTTCGTTGTTCTATCTTTATTAGTTTCGGACATATGATAGTCAGACGATTTCACATGCACACACCTGCACATATACACTGCCTAATTTTCGAAAGCTATTTTGTTTTTCTTTTAGACTCATGCGACCTTAAAATATGAATACAACTTGATATCGAATTTTTTGACCGAATCAATACTCCTATTACCTACGGTAGTCACGTAAAGGAAGTAATATATATATATATATATATATATATATGTATAGGGGAGACCGGGGCACAGTGGAACTAGGGGCTCAGTGGACAACCTCTATTTAAATCTATTAATATTCAACTCTTTAAGTTCATATGGATACTCATGTATGACAGCATGGTACTAGTTGTATGCCGCCAAAAAAACCACGTGGAAAATTGTAAGGTAACCATTTTGAACAGTTTTTATGTTTTGTGCTGCTCAAAGTACTTTTTCCGCACTGAAGTTTTCAAAATATTATGAAGATTGAACTAGTGACTATAAATACTATATAAATGTTAAAGGACGGCAAGATATTGCTGTTTTTAAATTCCTAAAAATTATTAGCATATTTATAGTGCGTATATTATTTCATTATTATTATTATTTGTTTTACTCTGGCACGAGGCACAGTGGACCACCTTCCAATGTGTCTAAACGTACAAATAGATTTAATACTTATATTTGTTCGAGTTAAATTTATAGATACAAACATAATGTAAAGTATTAATGCCTCAATGTAATAAATATTTTAATGTTAAATTAAATAAAATGAATAATACATTTCAGAAAATAATAAATATTTGAATAGTAAAATAATATCTGTTAGTATCTAAATTTAATAATTATTTGAAATATATTGCATTAATAAAAGAAAAAATACTATCTAATTTAATAAGTAGTAGGAAAAATTTTATTATTATTGTTGTTTTTAAAGCTCGCACGTGAACAGCAAAATAAGCACCTTAATACGTTTTAGTTAAATTTATCCTACAAATAAAATGTAAATTAATTATATCTCAATTTTTTTTAAATATTAAATATTTGAATAGTAGTATAATATTTATTAATATCTGAATTAAAAAGGAGCATTAAAAATAATTTACATAATATTAATAAAAGAATAAAAAACAATTATCTATTTTAACTTAATACATTTTCTTACTGAGATTTGATTTCTTATTTGTTTACTTTAATTAATTTTATTTTATTTTATTTCGTGAAAATGCTTGAATTATGTTCGTTAGACTACAATAGTATAAGAAATTAATTTTAGAGAATAAAAAAAGTAATTTATATTAATTTAATACAAACAAAAGCGGCTGGTCCACTGTACCCCGGTCATGGGATACAGTGGTCCACTTTGTGAGTGCTTTTTTTTTTCATAATGCATTTAAAATATTGTTATAAAAAATCTAAGATATGTCAAGAATGGCTTAGAGTTTGTTTGCTATTTTTTTAAAAGTATATTGCTTTTTTAGATTTGTGAAAAAAAAAAAAAATAATAATAAGAGTGTAAAAATGGTTCCACTGTGCCCCGATCTCCCCTATATAATACGTTTTAAATAATTATTAAATTTTTGATTATAAATCCTTTCAGTTTTTTATCAATATTACATTAAAATGCAGCACTGAAATCTCTTTATGTCTCGCACACATATAAATATATGTGCGTGCGTATCTAACGTAATAGACAGCACGTTTTTAAAACATGCAACAGAAACTAATGTAAATTAAATTTCTCTGTATTTAAAACTATAAATTTTAAGCAATACAACATTAATTTATATAATGAAAGTTTACATTTATTGTAAAATGTGTAATATTAAAAATAACATACCAGATACTGAAATCAAAATGATGAGAGGAATGAACATCGTAGTGCTATGGATATCTATTCAAATTTCTAAAGGCGGGTAGTGGAATTACAGCAATATATGAATGAGTTTTTGCATCCTGGAGATATATGTTAATTAGTACTTCCTTGATAAAGACAGGAAATGCTTTCTTTTCTTGTTTCCTTTGATCTAAAATATAAAAGCTATTATATCCGGAAACCGTTTTCTGAAGTATTGAGCTTGAAATTGTGTTAGAGGTGTATGTTTTGATAACTTAGAGTAGATTGAAGTAAGGTCAAATGTTGCTTTCAAATTGCTGTTTACATTTTAAATTATAATATCTTGCTAATGAAATATTTATTTTTTATTTTTATAATATATATATATATATATATATATAGATATATATATATATGAAATTATAATATATGTTTTCAGTCATAATAGTTGTAAATAAGTAACAAAAATAACTAAAGAAAAATTTACGAGAAAATTAATTAATGTGAAACAATTCATAAGTAAAAGTAACTGCAAAAACATAAAATAAATGATTTAAACGGTCAAAAATGCCCCACATGACTTGAGACATATGTGTGGGGTTTAAGCATGCTTTTATTGATCAAACTCTCCCCCTAGGCAGACAGTTTAATAAAAAAGCTAAATATATGCTAAATAATAGGTCTATAAAATAAAATGAATAAATTAATATGGAAAAGACAAAAACCTAAATGAATAAGGCAGAAAAATGATCAAACATTTACATAAACAGTAGCGTGTATTTCATAATAACTCCAGCAAGACAGCTAACCAGAATACGAAACAATCGAAAAAATATATTACAACGCCATCTATATTAAATTAAAGAAATTAAAACAATAAATAAAGTTATTATAGCTAAATATAATCGAAAAATAAGGAATATAGAAAAAGGAAAATTAAAAATCATTTATATTTCAAATGTTTTAAATATTTTTCTATAATATAACCATGTAAAAAATCTATAGGATAATCACTTTCAATAGCACTATTAAAGAAAACCTGAATATTTTTAATTTTGTCATAATAATTAGAAATTAATCTTTTATTACGTTTACGATAGTTTAAAATGATATTTCTGTAGATAAGTTTACTAATGTTAGAGCTCCAGTGAATCAATTAATCACATTAAAATTAAAATTATTTCTTTTATCAAAAATAGTTGTAATCATTTCATTATCCACAATATCTATATTTAAATCCAAGAAATTTGCTTTTAAAGGATTAAAATTGGTACTAATGAGTTTTAAATAAGAAAGATAAAAATTTGTTTGTATTTTAGTGTCATAATTTGTGCTAATAAATGCGATCAGATCATCAATATATCTGTAAATTATAATACCCTCATTAGATTAAAAATTATTTTCATAAGTATGTAAATACATATTTGCTAAACTGTTACTAGATACTGAGCCCTGATGAATGCCATGTTTTTGAACATAAAATTTCCGATGATAATTAATATAATTTTCTTTTAGAACCAAACTCTATAATTTTTTATATTTATTATAATGTATATTATCTTTTATATTACTTTCATAATAGGAAATATTCAAAGAATTGATCAAATCATCTATTTTTATATTATTAAATAAATCTTCAAAATCCCAAGTGAAAACATTATTAACCTTCTTACTTTTCATAAAAACAATCAAGTCATAACTATTTTTAAGAATGATAGAATTTTTAGTATGATCTAAAGCATTTTGAATAAGTAGTTGTAGTTTTTTATTATATGTTTTATAAGCAGAAGTTACTGTTCTAAATTTTACTGGATCTTTATGAAATTTAGGGAGCAAATTTCTTTTTTTAAGCAAATTTCTTGGACTTGGATATAGATATTGTGGATAATGAAATTATTACAACTATTTTTGATAAAAGAAATAATTTTAATTTTAATGTGATTAAATTGATTCATTGGAGCTCTAACATTAGTAAACTTATCCACAGAAATATCATTTTAAACTATCGTAAACGTAATAAAAGATTAATTTCTAATTATCATGACAAAATTAAAAATATTCAGGTTTTCTTTAATAGTGCTATTGAAAGTGATTATCCTATAGATTTTTTACATGGTTATATTATAAAAAAATATTTAAAACATTTGAAATATAAATGATTTTTAATTTTTCTTTTTCTATATTCCTTATTTTTCGATTATATTTAGCTATAATAACTTTATTTATTGTTTTAATTTTTTTAATTTAATATAGATGACGTTGTAATATATTTTTCCGATTGTTTCGTATTCTGGTTAGCTGTCTTGCTGGAGTTATTACGAAATACACGCTACTGTTTATGTAAATGTTTGATCATTTTTCTGCCTTATCCATTGAAGTTTTTGTCTTTTCCATATTATTTTATTCATTTTATTTTATCGATCTATTATTTAGCCATATATGTGCTTTTTTATTAAACTGTCTGCCTAGGGGGAGAGTTTGATCAATAAAAGCATACTTTAACCCCACACATATGCCTCAAGTCATATGGGGCATTTTTGACAGTTTAAATCATTTATTTTATGTTTTTGCAGTTAGTTTTACTTATGAATTGTTTCACATTAATTAATTTTCTCGTAAGTTTTTCTTTAGTTATTTTTGTTACTTATTTACAACTATATGACTGAAAACATATATTATAATTTCATATATTTTCTTATTGCATTTTAGTAGCTTTGCACTGAATGCAATGTGGGATCATAAATTTTTTTACCTTTTAAAACATGTTTGAACAATATATATATATATATATATATATATCCCCTTCATCAGGGGAGCTCCTCCATGTAGGGAAAGGAATATGAGACTTTTCTGACGAATCGCTGGTAATATTACCAAAAAACACGTTTCTAGAACCCCAACTTCTCACAGTTGGAAGCAAGACCCTATAGCCAACGAATTTTAATTAATACAAAGCATAGAAAGCAATTAAATTCTGAAATCAAGCACAAAATGTAATACATCAATATAAAATACAAGAATGTAAATAATACACGAATATATAAATACATACATGGACAAACTGGAATAGTCAGAATATGGAAAATTGAAAACCACCCCCTATTATAAACACAGAACCCGTTTCAAAAGTGCTGGTTAGTGGCCCTACTAGCTGAAACGGCTTCTGTGTTTATAATGGGGGGGTGGTTTTCAATTTTCCATATTCTGACTATTCCAGTTTGTCCATGTATGTATTTATATATTCTTGTATTATTTATATTCTTGTATTTTATATTGATGTATTATATTTTGTGCTTTGTATTAATTAAAATTCGTTTACTGTATGGTCTTTATTCCATCTCTGAGAAGTTGGGGGCTAGAAATGTGATTTTGGGTAATATTACCAGCGCTTCCTCAGAAATTTCTCATATTCCTTTCCCTACATGGGGGAGCTCCCCTGATGAAGTCCCTCGTGTGTTTTGGGATTAAATTTTCATCTGACCTTGATTATTTTGCTTATTTATTTTAGTTTTATATTTCCTTTTGATGCATTTGCGCACTGGTTTATAAAAACTTTGTTCTAGTTCTATTTATTTAATAATTCAACTTTAACTCCTCCTATATTTAAATTTTATCATATATATATACAAATTTAAAATGCTATATATTATAAAAATCCCTATATTAATTAGTCTGCAAAAATTCCAATTCATGAGATTATAGTCGTACAATGTTTTCCTTGTTATAGTGAGTTATTTCATGTATCAGTAGGTAGATGTGTAGTTTTTAAATTCATTTTATATCTTGTAGGGAATTTTAGGTTAATAAACATGGTAAAATTTACATAATATGTTTCCTTGCGTTAGGTTTCTGTCCGAATAAAATATGCGGCACATTTACATTACATAAATAAATATAATGCTTAGATCCTTACATAGAACTTTAATACAAGTTAAAAACTTCTAATATACACTAAATGCAAAGAGGATAGTTATCTATAATAATAAAAGATGTCTGTCTGTCTGTCTGTCTGTCTCTCTGTCTGAGCATCTATACGTTCAGCCCCTACTGAACGCAGAACTACAAAATTTGACATACGGGTGCTCAGAAGCCTGCCCGAGGGGATAGTCAAAACAGAATTTAAAAAATTTAATTAGTTGCGGAGATATTAATTAAAATGTAGACCTATGTCTTAATCAAAAAGCGATCTCAATGACTCAGAATTCCAAAAGGCAGACGATTTTCTAAGCGGTCTCGATCGAAAACAAAACACATACGAGACAACTGTCTGTGATGTCTGTGATGAAAACGGAAATGGTTGTAATCAATTAAGATATCATGTGTTTTATACTGGGGGGAAAAATTGCAATTTTCAATTTTTTTTCAAATTTTCGTTCACGTTACATTTGAATTAATATTCGGCCTAGACAGCATATTATAAAGCTACTGTTAAATTTTCATGAAAATATATGAATAATTAAAAAAATGACATATTTATTGGAAAAAGATTGTCTTCTTTTATTTTTTTGCAGTATTTGCAGTAGTCGAAATTTCGTAGTATGTAGTTTTAATGCCCGATAATTCGATTGTGAATATTTTTGAAAGAGTACGATTATTAGGGAGGGCTTGAGGAACAGGGAAAAAAGGCAAAAAGAAAAAAAAAAGAGTTGCAGCGTAGGCAAGGTATTTGGTTTTCTTTTAGTTCTTTTATATTATCGAAAGTATTATTCGAGATTTTACCCGATTTACACGTTTTAAGGTTTCCTTTTTAGGTTTTCTTTTGTATCTCAGCTACTAATTAAAATATTTTCATAAGTAATACATCATTTGAAAGCTTTGTTGATTTGGAATTGAACAATATATTACAGAAATTTCTACCGCCAGATGGCGCTGCTATATTTTAAAATTTCAATAGTTCAAATGAGCCGATTCAAATGATATCTTCAATAGTTCCAATGAGCGAGGAAGGTGTTGTAAGTTCTAAAACGGGGATAAGGCGCCGCAGGCGCCACCGAGCGGGACTTAGCTAAAGTTAGAAATTTGAAATATCAGCGCCGAAGGCGCTACCGCACGGGAGTTTACTGCGATTTAGATAAGCTATTTTCACGATATATCAATAAGCTGTTATTAGACCTGATACGGGAAAAAGGCGCCGCAGGCGCCACCGAGCGGGAATTTCGTAAAGTCGGATTTTTCAGGGATCACGAACCAGCTGGTCGCCGAAGGCGGCTAGTGCAAAATAAAATGCGCACAATATAATTTAAATTACATTAACATAACTGCTAACCATTCCGTATTTTGGATACCGTTATTTATTTAAAGAAATTTTATATAAGATTTTGTAGCAAATGTCATAATTAAAAACATAGATCAAACTCTTAATTAAAAAAAGAATCTAAATTATTATTTCCATATTCGAGTCAAATGTAACTGTTACCAAAAATGTAAAACAAAATCTTTAGACAAGTAGTTTAGAAATATAGACAGGAAAACTAACTCAGTTTATAATCACTAGTAAACAATATTGTAAATTGCAAAAACGATAACAAAATTGACACAAACCAAAGTGCAATTCCAACAACTTCCAGTTCTAGCCTTTAATGAATATTTTAGTATATCCGTATGAATCTTAAGGCTAAACTTACCATATTCTGTAGAAAATATGTTTACAACAGATCTCAATTTCCTTATGATTTCTGTAATTGCAAGTTATGCAGATATAATTTACAAAAATGTCTCTAAAAAAAAGTAATAATAAAAAATAAATAAAAAATAAATTGGCATACTTTTGGTGTGCCTGTACACGAACTATTTGTCATACCATTTTAAATAGAGTACTTGCATAGGCCATATTGAATTTGAATAACGTATTTCATTTCAATAGATTCTGGAAATATGTAGGAACGCTAGAGGCGGACAGACGGATAGACAGATAGATAGATGGGCAATCAGACAAATAGAATGACAGACAATTCAAATCATAACCACTCTTAAGCATCGCTATAAAGAATTGAAAACTATTAGTGCAAACGAAAATGTATTTGCAGCAATTTCCAACTATAGCCTTAATGTAGATGAATATTTTTGTGTGGCTCTGTAAATCCTGATACTAATCATTTCTAGATTCTCTATGAATAATAAATATCGATTTCTTTATTGTTTGTTAAAAGTAAAAGTATTTAAATGTGATTTTTAGAAATGACTCACATAGACTGTAATAATTTATTGCACACCCGTAATGTTTTGCAATGATATATGGTCTCCCTGTACACAAAGCAGGGTGGTATTTATCGTATTTTCAATAAGGAACATTTCGTTGTGAAATTAAATAACGTACATGAGATTCAAAAAATTCTGAGATTATTTAAGAGTTCGAGAGCTGACAGAAAGACGGAAAGACAGTCGAAATCAAAGGAAAATCATTCTTTAACATCATTATAAAGTGCTAAAAATGGTTCATGCAAACGAAAATGCAATTCCAGCAGTTTCCAATTGTAGCCATTAGTGTAATTGAATATTTTTGTGTGATTCTGTAAATAATAATTCTAATCATACTATATTCTGTAGAAAGCATTTGCTTGTGAATATAAATTATAAATGCTAATTTCATTATGATTTATGCAAAATAAATGTTAAAATGATTTTTATTGAAATACCTCTCATAGAACGCAACGCAAGTTTTTCGTTTATCCCAGTAGACAAACTAACGGCAAAATTTAATACATTTCCAATAGGAAACATCCCATAGTAGACTTAAATAACATATATCACTTTAAAGAATTAATGAATATTTACGGAAGTCAGATCGCGACAAACGGACAGACAGACAAACCGAAGTGATAATTCTTTTAACTTTGTTGGAACGTGTTAAAATTTTTTTTTTAGTTATCTTATGATTAATTAATAACCTGGTGTGTCATACATACGACTTTCTCTTATCCAGAAATTTAATACTATAAATACAGATTAGAGATTAAGGGATAAGATAATGAGTATTCTTTTGTAAACATATGTTAAAAC
The DNA here is from genome assembly GCA_963930645.1 of Salticus scenicus. Taxonomy (NCBI): domain Eukaryota; kingdom Metazoa; phylum Arthropoda; class Arachnida; order Araneae; family Salticidae; genus Salticus; species Salticus scenicus. Next base: position 352,858,317 of record OZ005652.1, read on the forward strand.
AATTCAAATTAATCTTCGGGACAGTTTTATTTGACAAATAATTCTGGGTGAGAGGGGCTGCTGCCCCACTCAACCCCCCCGTTTCATTTGTGTACATACATTTATATAGAATTCAAATCAGTTATTAAATTCAAAAGTTCATTTAAAATTATTCAGAAAACTTTCACACGCAATTTTCCTTGTAGCTTATCAAACTTGATCAAACTTTTCTAGTATCTAACGTATTAACTTCAAAATACAATATTTGGATCCTCTGAAATTATTTGTTTTAAATTACTCTAAGAGACACAGATAAAGATCAAATATTAAAAACTTGACTTCGGATTCAGGAAGCTTCAAAACGTGTAAATATACAAAAAGTGATGAATTTTTAGCTTAAAAAATACAGTTTTTACTGTATGGCAATGAAAAATTAATTTTAAATCCTGAGTAGCATTCTTCGATGTTGCAACATATTATAGTAAGGCAATTCCACTAGCAATAGAAAAATAATATTATGGCTTAAATATTGGCAGCCCTGTGCATCGTCTAAAGATTATGTACACACCACATGGTGCACATAAATATAATCTATTACCTAATATTTCGATAAACAAATGGAGCTTAACTCTTCCAGTGGCTGCCTTTTTCACGGGTCATGGTCTCTTTCCCTCTTACCTTGAGATATTTCATTGTCGACGTTCATTCCTGTGTCCTTGCGGCGATGAGGGAACTCCCCATCATTACTTCTTGGAATGCAGCTTAACTTCCTAATTTCACCTGAGAAATCCCTCTCCTCGATCAGTTAACTGGCTCGAAAACATTGTCACGCGTAATAGTTTAATTAATAAACTTAATAAAAATTACTCCTACCTAATGAACATAACAAACTTAACTGACTAGTACCAACTTTCTCTCTTCCTTTTTTTTCTTTCTGCTTGCTACAGGAATACTTAAGGTCATGTCTGGGAACTGATAGCCAATGTCTAAGCCCTCTCATCAAATGGACCTTCCTCAACCACACCCAAGTCAAGACTAAGGATTCACAACCATTGTTAAAACCCTATTTATAATTGGACTCTCCTCAGCCTCTAGAGTTTCTATCATTTATGAACTAATCGCTTTGTACTGTCTGTAATAATATAGTGAAATAGTGACGCAAGTCCCCATAACTTGTACAGACTCCCTAAAGACTTTCAACAGAACCTCCATTAGTACCCACTGTCACGAGAGGCATACGCCTCGCACGCCACATTACATTTTGGATTGCCGACTGTTCTAAACTTACTGTTCTAGGACAGCCGTACATGTTCTCTTCATCTTAACCGACGTTCCTTGTCGCGTGGGAGACACCTGTCTCTAGCGGCCCTTGTATTTTTATTTTTTATTTTATTTTATTTTATTTTATTTTATTTTTAATAAACGTTCCGGAGGAGGGGACACCAGCGCTCGACACCAATCTTCGAGTGGTGAGCGGCACCTCCTCCCTGTTAATCCTAGTCAATCCTATATTAACAACCTAAATATACACATCCATAAATTCCAAGTATGGTTGCACTACAATCTAGTTCTTTTGTTTAGCCCTGTAAACGAACAGTGAATGATTTCCATAACATATTCTATATGAAACATGTTTTTTCGCATATAAAAAATGTTTATTCATTTCATTTGGTTTAGTGCAGTCTATAGATGTTAAACTCTACTTACCTGCAATTTTCCCCATAGACGTAATGTATTTGAATTCTCTTGGGTGTCCCTGTACACGAACCATTTGCTTGGTCTCAACGAATAGTTTAGTGTAGCATTCCTATATGATATACACTAAACGACAAAAAAAAAAAAAAAAAAAAAAAAAAAAAAAAAAGCTCTTGGATATTTTCCTTTTCGCCTTCTACAACCGCCAATTTTATCGTTTAAAAAGCAAATTTTCGAACATATTTTATTATGTTGTCCTCCACATACACTTTAGCTTTGAGTCCAGTGTTAAAAACAAAATGCAATTGTCAGGAAAATTGTAATTTCAGAATTTATTTCAAAAATGGTAAAAATAAAGCAGTTAACGATGCCACAAATGTATTAAATTTTAATGAAAAAAAAAAAAAAATTAATAAGTGAGATGTCAAAATAATTAATTGTTAACGAAATATTGGTAAAAGGAAATTTTTTGCCGTTTGAACTGGAAATTTGGTTTTAGGCGGCCTTTTGGCTCATCCAAGCGAGATGACCGTAAGTTAAAAACCTATAGCTTATAAAATCGGTTTGTATTACATTTAGAACATAAAAGAGAGTCAGAAAAAATACTTAGCAGAATAATTTCTTTAAATACAGTACAGCAACTATTAAACAAAGCAGGTTTAAAAGACAGAAATTTGAAAAAAATCCATTCTTAGTGAAGAGAATTAGGAAAGAAAGACCTCAGATGGCTAAAAAAATTAAAAAATGATTAGTTAATTATTAGGATGAACTGGTTCTCTTTGATGAATCAAGTTTAACTTATTTCGAGCTAAAGAAAACAAACAGATCTGACAACGAAAATATGACCGACTTAATGAAAATTGCACTTTTAAAACAGTGACACATTCTCCTGATATGGAGGTGCATATCTTTTCAAACAGTCGGGCAAATTTTTATGCTCAAGAGATCAATTAACTCGAAATAAAACACAATCTTCATATAAGTGGTACCTGACCGACTATTTTGGAGGTATCGTGGACATTTCCGCAAACAGTATTTCAAGATGCTAATGCACCTTATTACACGGCGTATGGGAGATGTTTATTTACTTCAAATTGTCAAAATTTCCTATCCATTCCCATGAGAACCTATAATTCTGTAAGTAATCATACCTTTTTTCACTTTAAGTTGAATCCCACAAAGTATATAGTAGGAATTTCTTCTTTGCCAGACATGGAAATAGTCCTAATCGTGATCCGCTCGAAAATGTCTCGTCTATAAAAAGGCAGGGGAGAGGGGAGAGGATTCGAAATTTGCCGCCTATAACTCTGTCAGAACTATAAAAATGTATTTGTGATATTTAGCACACTGAAATTTCTGAGATTTATATTAAAACACTGTATAAAACTATGCCATTGCGCATTAAAGCAGTAATTCCATATAAAGATGGAATTAACCCAATGAAGGATACGTATTTTCATAAGAAAATGCTTAGATCTAACAAATAAATAGTTTTATTTCATATATTAAAATATAAATTGTTTATTTCATATAATAAATCATAATAGAATACAAACTGCATGGCTGTTGCATCATGTTCAAAATGAAAGTTTTATGCAGATTTTTAAAAAGTACTTCATAAAGTTCAATAAAGCGAATTATTATATCGAAAATATACATAGGTATTATTTCATCCCTTTGGTAATATGCAAACAAGACTGTTTTATTTGTTTCAAACATTAATTTTAAAGTTATTACAAGTAAAAAAGATATAAGTCATCTTTTCTGCAGTGCGGCTTTTTTTTTTTTTTCGCTTTGTGTACATTTATAAACCCAAGTTTGGACTTTCTGCTAATATTTGTTCGTTATTGAGATATGCTGATAAAAGACAGACACACAGACACACAGAGACCAACCGCTAAAAATATGACTTTTGGAATCAGGGGACCTCAAAACATGTAAATATAACAAAAACTCATTTTCGAAAATTTGATCCAAAAAGATTACTTTCTCTACCATATATATGGGAAAGAGACAGTAAAAAAACGGAAATTCACATGTAGAAATACTTTGTGAACTTATGTGAATATATATATAGGAACCTTAAAACCATTGTACAGTTTAATTCTGTTAAATAACTTGAGAAAAAAAAAAGGACTGCGGAAAATTATCACAACGTTTATGAAATCTTATTTTATTCAAATAATTGCAGTATTTCTTAGCAGCTTGATAAAGACAACTTTTTTTCCTGTATATTTGCATTACACATTTTATTAGAAAATCTAATAATGATAAGTTTCGGGGATACAACAGCTCTCTTACAAAGAAAATATATTTAAAAAAAAAAAAACTTTCAGAAAAGAAAAAAAAAAAAAAAAAAAAAAAAAAAAAGTACGATACAGAACCCAAAATAATCTGGTGTGGCACCTATTTTACTTTTCTTATACAGCATTTGTATACAAAAAATTTAATACAGTTTACGGTGTCAGATATGAGACTCTTGGGTTTGTTGCTGTATTCGAACAATATCTGAAATACCTTAAAAGAACTAGAACTTGTTTAAGAATAATTTTGTTTGACATTTATTTTTCTGTGAGAAGGAGACACCACTCCACTGAATACTAGTATGTGTTATACACATCATGCAGTGTACTTAAGTTTAGTACGTTAAGAATAATGCATGATATAATTTAAACTATATTTCAAATAATAAGAAGAAATCACACATTTTCGATGCATTACTATCAACATGCGATATTTTTCAAATTTTATTATGTAATCGCTATACTACACAAAACTTATTGATATATACTATTAAGATGCACAAAATATTTTTCCTGTAAGATAGTGTGTGATTAGCATTAAGGCTCCTATATATACGAGCTGGAGCATCAGGCATTTTGTTGCCTTAGGGTTGCCACGTGTACCCAGCGCGTTTCTCTGATAAACAAACGACAAACTTTTTTTTTTTTTTTTTAATCGTCTTACGTTACTTTAAAGTAACTTGTTTTATTATATTTCATAGTTTTAACTAAGTAAACTATGATATGGAAGTTTGTGTAGCGATAAACTGCTATTATCATTCAAGAAGTGAATATAAAGTGTTCGCAGACTGAGTATTTGAGTTTTGGCGACATTTTGTGAAAGAAACAGAAACCACCCTAACAACACATCTTACCCCAGTACATCCGTAGGATATCCTCAGAATAAAATGACATCTTGAGAATGTACTGTCAAAAAAATGTGTTTTTAGGAATATTATTGTTGTTTATTGCTCTTATCTTGACCGGAATAGCTTCAGATCAACATTTCTTAAAATCATTAGGGAAACGATGAGGACGCCAAACGGGAATGCTATCCTCTTCAGAGGCACAAAAATGGCGGTGACCTATTATTTTATTTAGGGGCTCTAATTAGCATGATTCATTAGTTCAAAGATTCCCACAACGTTTTTCTGATGCATTATGGAATGTAAAGGGAAACTGAATAAAGGAAAGATTTAGTGTTATGAGGATTCTTTTAGTACGTTATATGATGCGAATGCAAAGTATAGACGTTTAATACAGAAATACAGATAAAAAAAAAATGCTTTTAAAGTTTTTTTTAGCAATAAAGTTATAAATATACTTTTGGGAAAATCCTTGCTTGCACAGTTAAAAATCAGCAGACTATACAAAATCAGTCTATTATAATGTTTATTTAGATATAAAGGAAAAAAAAAATTGTTTTGGGAGGTTTTTTTTTTTTTTTTTTTTTTTTTTTTAGGTTCGGAAATAGAAGTTATATTCATAATATTTTTAATGACAACTATGCGATCAAAAAAATTTCTAAGTCCTGGTGAATTTTGGAACTAAAATTAAAATAATAAACATGTTATAGATATGTTACATGATATAAATTTTTTCTAAAGCTGATTTACTTACTAATTTAAATCTGCAGTACGTTTTTTTCTACAAGATAAGATTTTGTATGTATTGTCTGTCAGGGATACCGCAAAAGGAAAACTATCACGAAAATCACGAAATAAAGAATAACGTCAAATTGAGATTTGTAAAATATAGATGTCTTTATAGTTCTACAAATCAGAAAACTCAAACATGACAGATGTATCGAAGATATTATGGGTTGTAAAGAGAAAATTACATAGTTTGCATCCTGAATAGTTGCGAATTACCTAGAAAATTAGAAATGGGAGGCCAAAATTCGAGTTGAAATATAGTACACTACTTCATATCAACTGTTGGTTTGCAACAAGTTTTTGAAATGTCATCACCTGGAATAATATCTATATTCCATTTCGAAAAATTCAGATTCAAAAAAGGACGAAGATGGCGACCACTTGTGCATGAATATTATGATTTGCTGTGTTGATATATCAGGATACATTGATGTTGCCCGGATATTGTTGGATGTTAAACATGATCTGACAAATGTTAAATTCAAGCTCAGGTTTTCATCAAAAAATTATATCCGGTCTAATCCTGAACAGCAATTAAATATTTGAATTGAATGATTTGAATTTTAATTCATTACCTTAAAACTACTTATTCCTCTACGAAATTCCTGTATCGCATAATAAATGGAAATAATTCCTATTTATCAGTTAATGTTTTATTTCGGAAAAGTCACATATTAATAAAAATATATGCTTAATAAAAACATTTTGTGAAAATTTAGTCTTTCAATAATACGAATAGATAATATCTAAACTTCAAGTGTTTTTAAAATTGTTTGTATTAAAAGACAATATTTTGCATGTTTAAAATCAGTATGCTTAATATTATTAAAAACATTTATTAATAATTAAGATAAAAGAATATGCTTTCCAGACTTTTCTTATACTCCAAATTATTTTAAATGGCAAATAATAATAACATATATTAATAATTTCTAATCTTATGGCTTAAATTATGTTCCATAATAATTAGATTGTTTTTTGAAGAAGATTTTTAAAGGTTTGATTTAACACATTAAATTTATACAGCTAAAGAATGTTTGATAATAATCATATTTTTATAATAATTCATATTTTATTCCTATTAATTAAACTGTTAAACTTTTCAACTAAACGTATTACAAATATTTATATTTAATTAAAAGCAATATCGCTGTTTAAAAAGGTTCTCATAAAATTAACGAAATATTAATAACTATAAACAAAATTTTGCAATACTATAAATTTTCTTATTCTCTTAAATGGGAGTTTTAATTAGATGGAAATTAAATTCGTTTTTGCATAAAATTTTATATATTTGCGTAATTTTGCAATTAACTCCAATTTCCAACGCTATTAGTTTCACAAACAAAATGTTTTACAAAAGCTTTTCCATAAATTTTTAACTTATTTATAGTAACTCTTAGTTAATTAAAATAAATTTTCACGGAAGAAGAGATATTCGAGCTATTTTAATATCGATTTATCTTAAATAAATTGCAACTAATTTACCCATAAAATATGGCTTTTAAATGGGGTAGCAAGTTTTACAAATTTCCTATTAGAATTTATACGGTTACCACTAACATTTATTTTACTTAATATAGAATACTATTTGTGAACACAATTTAACACTTTTAACTTTAAACTATTTATGAACAGTTGTGTTCTTAAAATTTAGTCGTAGAAGTTTGTGAATAAGGATAACTATTTAAAAGATCTGCCATCAAAATGTTGTCGGTTTCAGATTTGTATTTCATTAGTTTCAAAGGAAAACAATAAACTATGTGATTTAAGATACAAATGGATACACTGTCTTTGAAATTTACAGTTGTGAGTAAATATTTTTTGAATAACGTAACGTTTCCCTTTTTTTAAAAATTATTATTAAGGAATTTCTTCAATGCTGAGGTTCCCTTTCAACCAAAAACAGCCTTTAGTTTTCGCCTCCCTGTTTCTTTGTCCTGAGCATTTTCCTCATCCATTTCATTCTCTGTCCTTTCCTCCCATACTTGTCTTTCCACCTTTTCCGTGGTCTTCTTCCCCTGTTTTTTTCTTTCAGGTTTCCAGTTCAGTAGAAGCTGTGGTATTCCATTCACATTCATCCGTTGTACAATTCCGTACCATTCCAGACTCTTCTTGTCTATTTTTGTTATGATATTCGTTTTAACACCCAACCTTGCTTTTATTTCAATAATGGTATTTTTAGCAAGTCTTGAAATTCTGGCCGATCGTTGCCAGATGTCTATTTCTGTACAGAGCAGTTTTTTTCTCTTGCAGACTTGATTGTCCATGTTTCTGCCCCATACAGCAGAACACTTTCTATCAGGGTGTTGAATATGGTTCTTTTTATTTGTTAAATAATATTTCTGCTCCATAGAATTGAGTTTAGTATTCCTATTATTTTCCTAGAGTCATATATTCTTTTTTCGATTTCCATCCCTTATGAACCATCTTTTTCCAGTATTAATCCCAGATATTTAAAAGTCGGTACATTCTTGATTTCAAATCCGACAATGACGATATCTTCTTCTGTCCCTGTTGTCATGTGTTCTGTTTTCTTATAGTTAATTTTCTGGCCCCTTCGTTGTATGCCTTTAATGTTTCTTCAGTTACATGCTTTAAATCTTCCTTGGTTTGAGTCATAATAACTTGAGTCCTAATAACATTTCCTTGAGTCATAATAACGAAAAACCATACAATGTACGCAGACAAAAATATAAAGGAGCAAAAATACACAAAAATTATTGAAATTGTGTCAAATATTTAGATGTGTCACATACTGAAAATAGCTCAAAATAAAAATAGTCAATTTTAAAATTCCCATATGCTTATAATTGAGTACAGTGGTATGCTTAAAATTTGGAATTAACTAATGTAAATCCTAGTATACCGAACATACATTCTCATTGATGTAATTTTCCACAAACCGGTATGAAACCGCCACGAAATATAGTTCGATAGATTTCAGGGAATAAATTTTTTGATTGAATTCTGTCTCTTTAACTTTGTAGAATGTTTATTAAAGAACTTATTTTAGTTTAACATATTTATAATAGAAGCAAATAAACAGCATAGACGAAATGATCAAGAATTTCTAGTTTATACTTTTTTACACGGTGAAACGATACATTATATTTTGAATCCTCTGTATTTCTAGAAAATCTCGTTTTGACTTTTTAGAGTTAATTCATTAAGTAGAATTATAGTTGCTAAAATTCGTCTCTTGTGTTAGCATTTATTTTCAGAGATTTTAAAATACGTTTGGCATCGATAATGTACAAAAATGCTGTAGAATTTTAATAGGGTGTATAGAATTCGCTAGCAGAGGGAACTAGAATTAGTAAGGATGACATTGAAATATTTTTAATGAGCCAGTTTTCTAGGTGTCAGTGCAGATTACTTTTTTCAGGGCATCGGAAAAAAAAAAAAAAACTTAAAATAAAGTAAATATACATACTTTAAAAAGAATTAAGAAGTATTTTAAATTAGTATAGACAATTCTAAAAATTGGAATTCTAAAAATTTTAATTCATAAATTATGGATTATATAATTCATATATATTAGATTAATAACACTGAAAGTATTGTATAATAAACACAAAATAACTTTTAATTCAATTGACAGACATAGTTGTAAATCAAGCTACATTGAATTAATATACAGGGTGAGTTTGACATAATCTGACAAGCGAAAGGAGCTGATAGAACAGCCCGTAGGGAGCATAAAACACAATAGAAAACCTGTCCTATCTGTAACGTTTCCGAGTTATGGTAGATAGAAGAAAAATCTGTTTTTTTACATCCCGTCTGAAAACCCCCAAATTTGTGAGCTTTCTGAAAGACTTACACGCAAAATAAGCACATATTTGGAAATAACAGAAAATATCCTATTGGGTTACACCGTTTACATCAAGATTCCTTAATTTGACGGCGAGCTACAAGGGCTAAAACATTGGCGAAATTTAAAATCGAATTGTCACCAAATTCTTTAACCGGCGTTTCTGCAAACACCGTTCCAGCTACAATCGGTCAAATTTACCAAAAACATCTCCATTCCACAAGCTTTAGAATGAGCCTACAATAAACAAAATCGGTGTTATAGTTCAGGAGAAATTTAGCCTTTTGTTTGAAATACATCACAGAAAATGGCGTTCGTCGAAATTCGGCAAACTAAACGATAGTGAGTAAATGGAACGTATGCAAACTCGTGACTATCTGCCTATGGACTCTTAGTGATATGCAGATGCATTCCAACCTTCCTGAGCGCGCATCCCATTCGCGGGTACAAAAGGCGAGTCAATATGTAACAGCTCGTCAACTTGTAAGCTTCTTTTACGTTTTATTGCTTTAGCATTTTCTGGACTTTGCCTGAGCTCGGCCGATTCTTTTCACGCTGCTCTCACATCTACTTGCTCTCTCTTAGTTCATTCTTAGTATGTTTTCCTACATTGGTACGAATTAACCAAGTTGGTTCTTATTCCGTAGCACATATTTTCTTCTACTTTTGTAAATTAATATTGAAATTTTATCCCTTTTCGTTTACTTTCTGAATTTTATTTTTAACTGAAATCATCATAGGGATCAAAATGTCATACTTTCCAACCTGTAAACAGATATGCCTAGTTTTACAAATGAAGAGTACGCGGATATGCATTTTGTGCATGGATTTTGCCATGGTAACCCTCGGAGGGCCGAAGAAGAGTACCGTCTACGTTATCCACATCGTCGTGCGCCCAACCGTGCTATATTTGCCGCAATTCATCGAAGGCTTAGGGAGAGTGGGTCGTTCAGTAGAGTGTACGAAATGTATACTGACCAAACGTCCCCATTTTCTGGGGACAAATGGGGACGCGCGTGTTTTGAAAAGCATTTTTCTAAGTTTAAAAAATTTTTAGAAACTAAATTATTAATCAATAACACTTTATTTTTAGTCCTTATTTATTAGGAATGAAAAAAAAAAAATTCCGTAATTTAATTATTGTAGCAATTTTTAATGCTTCTCTATAATAAAGGTACTTTCATCTGGTCAGCCTAATGAAAGGGGCCATGGTCGCCGCTCTTCCACCGTTGAGGAGTCCGTACTCGACCGAGTGGAGGAAAATAAAATATGAGTTCCCGCATACTTGCGAGAGAAGGTGGAATCTCCCAAAGTAAAGTGATGAATGTTTTGCACAAAAACCAGTATCATCCATACCACTTCTCACCGGTACATGAATTACGCCGCTCAGATTTCCATAAACCGGTAACATTCTACCGCTGGCTTTTAGAGCGAGATATTGAGGAACACCATTTCCTTAGAACGATACTGTGAACATATGAGTTACTTTTCTCTCAGGATGGCATGTTAAATTTACATAACTGGCATCATTACGCTCAACAAAATCCATTTGTAACACGAAACTCATCATTCCAGACGCGATTCAGCTTATTCCAGGATTACTTGATGTCATTATTGTACCCCAACGAGTGGAAATAATTTTTTAACAGGATGGGGCACCTGCACATTCTTCCAACGCCGTTCGGGACTTCTTGAATCAGCAGTATCCGCGATGAATTGGTCGCAATGGACCAATTCCTTGGCCACCTAGATCGCCAGATCTCACTCCATTGGACTTCTATGTTTGGGGTTTCCTGAAGCAAGAAGTTTACCACACAGAAGTTGCCAGTTTGCAAGATTTAAGCAGGCGGCTCGATGATGCAATAATAAAACTGAGGGATGAGCTTTCGCTAAGAGCTACTGTGGTTTCCGTTCGTAAGCGAGCAAGGGCATGTATCAGGTGTGGGGGTGACCAATTTCAGCAGCAGCACTAAATTTCACTTATCCTTTCGAATGCATATGTGCTTTAATCTTAAACGCGAGATACGCCATTTTTTTATTTTTATTTATTTATTTATTTATTTTTTTGCATATTCCTTTGTGAAAGACGTGATAAACGTCATATTTCTTTTGTTTCCACTCCATTGTGTTTTTAAACTTAATACAACTGCTACTTTTCTTGTTTGTCTTTAAAACTTTCTTTTTTGCATCTGACAAAACAGCGGGCTGAAGGCAGACATGAAATCAGGAACGACCATGGCACCCTCGAGTCTCCTTCTCGACAAACGTCGAGTTCAGTGATGAATGTATTTCAAACAAAAAAGCTAAATTTCTCCTGAACTAGAACACCGATATGGATTATTGTAGGCTCATTCTAAAGCTTGTGGAATGGAGAAGTGTTTGGTAAATTTGACCGATTGTAGCTTGAATGGTGTTTGCAGAATTGCCGGTTAAAGAATTTGGTGACAATTCGATTTTAAACTTCGCCAATGTTTTAGCGCTTGTAGCTCGCCGTCAAATTAAGGTTTCCTGATGTAAATGGTGTCACCCGATAGGATTTGTTCTGATCTTTCCAAATATGTACTTATTTTGTGTGTAAGTTTTTCAGAAAGCTCACAAATTTGGTTTTTTTCAGACGTGATTGACAAAAAACAGATTTTTCTTCTATTTACCATATTTCGGAAACGGTTAAAGATAGGACAGGGTTTCTATGGTGTTTTATGCTCCCCATGGGCTGTTCTATCACCACCTGTCGTTTGGCAGATTATGTCATACTCACCCTGTATATATATATCTCATAAAAAGCAATACTATTGTAATAGTCACCCGTCCAGCAAAAATTCTTACCTTTCTTAAGCAGCCAAAAAAAAAAAAAAAAAAAAATTGATATCAAATTTCGCCTCTGCTATTGAATCCCGGTCACTCAATGCCTGGCTTAATGAAGATCTGCCAATAACACTACATCTATCTTTCTAATAAATCCTAATCTTTTTCAACATTCTTTGTTATGTGTGTTAGTTATTTGGCTGCATTATAAAGTTGTAATTTAAAGTATTTTTTCGGCGGGGTGCGTCCCTTATGTAGAAGTTTTAATTAATAAAAAATTTAGTTAGTAAAGATTAAAATATTATTACGCTACCCGCCGTAAAAATACTTTAAATTATAACTTTATAATGCAGCCAAAAAACTAACAGAGATAATAAAGAATGTTGAAAGAGATTAGGATTTATTAGAAAAATAAATGGACTGTTATTGGCAGATCTTTATTAAACTAGGCATTGAGTACTTGGGATTCAATAGCGGAGGCGAAATTTGATATCAATCCTTTTTTTTTGTCTGCTTAAGAAAGGTAAGAGTTTTTGCTGTGCGGGGTGACTTTTACAATAGTATTGCTTTTTATGAGATATCACTTCTTTTTGCAGGTTATGTATGTGTTTTTATAAATATAATACGTAAGCATAAGAAAGGTAAGAGTTTTTGCTGGGCGGGGTGACTTTTACAATAGTATTGTTTTTTTATGAGATATCACTTCTTTTTGCAGGCTATGTATGTGCTTTTATAATGATAATACGTATGCATAATGAATATATTTGTGTAACAGATCAATAAAAATCGTGTGTGTTATGCATAGATGTAAATATAGTGTTACATATTTCTAAATAGTACTAGTTATTTTTATGTGATTTCTTTGTAAGAGGTTTAGTCACATTTTAAAATGTCAATTCTTCGCATTTCTAGCTTGTTTCCGCGTTAAAAAAGATCCTTCCCCGTTTTAAACACACTTTATCAAAGGAAGTAATGGACTTGACGATGAATTTAACGATTTTATCGTACCTTGACAACTATTTTGACGACCTTGGTGAAAAAACCTTTATTATCGATGGACCCATTGTCCAAGCTGTACCTCGATTATTACGGAAGTTACTGTAAAATTCAGGATTAATGGCACTCTATAAAAGGGGTCCCGTTCCGGCAACTGAGGTGAGTTTCTCGCAAAGACTTTACGGAATAGAAAGTTCTGCTGCACTAACAAGGAAACTCTTTGAAGTGATAATCGCCGATTTTCTTGAAAAAAATTCTGGCATAAGATTCAATTATGAATAGCATCTTCCCAAAATATTAGCTGCTGAGTCGCAATAGATAAGCTATAAAAAATTATTAAAAATGCAAGCTTGTCTGCAATCTTTCCAAAAAAGCGCCTCTTTGGCGACTGCATTCTTCGGAATTTCATTGCAATGAAGATTTAATAGATGTAGATGTTCTTCTTTCTATTTGATAGCCAAACGATCTCCATAAGCTGTCGAGCACTTGAGAATCCAGAATAGTTAACAAAAACCAGATAATTTACCAGATTGAGACTTACTTAGTCGAAATTCTAAATAATATTTAATATTTCAATTAAATAAGCTGTGTCAATAACAATTGCAAGAGCATTAACGCCAAGTTTTTAATAACGACATTAAAAAAATATATCATCAAGACTTTTATATAAATTTAAATAAAATAAAACATTATATATTAAAACACAAAACTGTTTTTTTTTTTAAACTAAAATGAAAGCATTTCGTATCCGAACACATTTTTTTCTTATAAGTCAGATCATTTTATTGAGCAGTACCAACCTTCGACGAACAAGCAACTCAACAGACTATGAATTGCGTGGATCCAGTATCTCATTACAGCTACGCAATAAGCAATTGGAGACGATTTATGATTCTACTCTAAATTTCGACCTGTTTGTTGATTGGGTTTAACATCGCACTAGTACTGCACTATGGGCAATTGGCGACGGTTTGCGATGAGCTTCTGAGGATGGTCTGGTGACATCTGCAGGTGATAAATGATTGCATTCTGCGTACAGTCGGTAACAAAAGTGTCCGAACACTAGCAAAAATTCCTATGCAAAAAAAGTACACTTCATACGGTTTTGTTAAATAAATCCTTATCGAATCATGTTATTACACTGACTAAGAATAGGAAACCTACTCAACCTCAAATATCTTAAATATTTTAATTTTCATTTATTTATTTGAGTATTAATTTCAATCAACTATTCAAATAATTAAATGTTCAATCAAATATTATAATTCATATTGGTCGCCAATTGCCCATTACACAGCACTAGTGCAACGTAAAACGTAGCCAACCAACCTATAAATCAGATTAGTTTTTAAATCGTCTGCAAATTTATATAAATGCACATGCCGAGAGCTTCAAACATTAATTTACTCCAGATTATATATAAGCTGGACATAAAACATAACGTCACTTTTTCTAAATAGAAATTTCTAGATTTCAGAAAATATCTTGAGTGTTGGTGGGCTTTAACGTCGTTCTATAGCTACGCAGTGGGAAATTAAGGACTGCCTTATATTCACACTTACAATTAGAGATGTTCCGGAGACATGACATCTTAATTTTTATCCTCCGCGGAGGAGATGGCTTCCTTGCTTTAGTAACCCCTATAGCGATAGAAAATACTACCCTCCTATAGTTAAGCTCTTTGGCATCATTTAAGGAAGGTTAATGTGATTTGGCGATGACTTTTTTCGTATTTGGCGTTCAAAACGTAAAGTTTAATAATTTTTTGCGGCTTTCCTGTTGCGATTCAGCAGTTAATTTTTTTACCAGTGAATTAAGTGCAACATAAACTATATTCTGTAATTTTTTGAAGGAAATCGGTGATTATCACTTGAAAACGTTTCCTTGTAAGTCTCTACCATTAAATTGCAGACTATTTCTGTACGTTATGACTATGGTATCATTTGTGCCGTGATTTTTATGTTGTCAGTTGTTATTTAAGCTGCGTTTTCTGGTGAAACTCAAGTTGATACTGGTTTTAACAGACCTGTAATCTTCCGAAATATTCTGCAAATATTTTTTTAAACCTCTGCAAGGTTCGTATTTCATTCACAGAAAATTCACGAGCCCCGAGTGCGCAACAGTATGATTGTCTAATGCGCATATATTATGTGAGTGTGTAATTCTTGGAACCCATGTTTATTAATATGTATTTATATGATGCGTGCGTTTCATATTGACATTCGAATGAATTTGCATTGTATGTATTCCTTTAAACTCTACTTAAAGCCACTTATTTCATTTTCAAATCTTGTAAATTCATACTTAAAAATCTGAATCGAATTCACTCGGCTTTCTGATCATTTATTAATTAATGAGGTTTAAAAAGGTTGAATCGGAAGAATAATTTAGTAAGTAACAGAATGTGAGAACTTTTTCATTATAAAACGGACATGCCATTTTGCACATTTGGCGATTGAAGCTCATAATGAGACCAAAACGGTAATTCAGTCTAAGGAATAAAGTATTTCAGATGCTTTTCGCTATTGTAATTCATAAACAATTGTAAAAATTTTGTCTTTAATACAGCCAAGATCGTAGCCAGATAAAAATTTTAGAGTAGGTTCAATATTTAGTACGTAATATTAAGTGTTTGAAATAAAATATAATCAAAAAAATTTTCGACAAATCTGCAAAATATTTCTGAGTATTTAAAGTAATCAAATACTCTTTCCTTAGCTACGACCTTGAGAAAAGCTAAATATTTCAAATTTAATTTGGCATTTTATCGCATGGGCCATGAAAGAGTTTTAATACTTCCGCGACCGCAAGTTGGCTAAATGTATTTAAGAAAATACCTTTTCACCTGTTCTGAACTATTCTGATAGATTTAAATGTCTAGCTAGTCGGGAAGTCAGTTAAATAAATTTTCTGTTCAATCATATAAAAGCTGACGAAGACAGTACGGACCTGAAACAGTTGACTAAAAGCATTAAAAATGTATTGCCACCGTGTTCTAAGCTATACTGTAAGTTTAAAAGGCCTAACTTGTCGGAAAGTTAGTTAAAAATCGATTGCAAGCTTTGTGCTGGTAACTCTGCCGAAGACAGCAGGAACCCAAAACAGTTGGATAAAAGTATTTTAAAAAATGCATTTTCACCATGTTCTGAACTATTCTGAAAGTTTCATATGTCTAGCTTGTCGGGACGTTAGTTAAATAATTTTTTTGTTGAATCATATATACGCTGCTGAATGCAGTAGGGACCTGAAACAGTTGACTAAAAGTGTTAAAAAATGTACTGTCACCGTGTTCTCAGCTATCCGGAAAGTTTCAAATGTCTAGCTTATCGAGAAGTTAGTTAAAATTCGATTGCAAGATTTGTACTGGAAAAACAAACAAACGAAGAAGAATCAAAGTTACTAACAACATGGTAAAAAAAAAAAAAAAAAAAAAAAAAAAAAAAAACTAAGTTCTACATCATTAAAATTATTAGTTGTGTGTCACCTCCAGCATACATATCAAATGCAGTGTTTAAACGCTATCGTATTTACTGATACACATACATGGATACCTCTTTATTATAAAAAATGAAAAATGAGTTCAGAAGACCTCAAAACTCATAAAAATGTCAAATTTGAATTTTTTCATGATAATATTTCTCGTATATAATATATGACCGGAATTTAATTTTATGTATTATTCCATCATCCGTAATTTTATAAAGTTAACGAATCGCTCTTTTATTTAATCCGCCACATTACTTTTGTTAAAAGTCTGTTTAGCGCGTCCTTTAAGCATTTATTTATTACGAAATCCAAGTTTATCAACTTTTTTTTTATTAATAAACATGTTGCTTGTAAAAATTTTTTTTTTAAAAAGCGTCTTTTAATTTATTTCAATCCATTTTTGAAAAAAAAAAAAAAAAGAAAGAAAGAAAGAAAGAAAAATATAAACACAATTTATTACTATTTAATGTTTTATTAAATGACAAAATTAAATTAATTGAAAACGAGCACTATCTCTTGACGAATTCCCCAAAGTTTTGTGTTAAATACCACAAAATTGAAAATAACTACCCTGTAAACTGACCAAAAATTTTTTTGATTGCACAAGGCACTAGTACAGGTCAGAAGGAATGTCCATGCAAATTTTCAGCTCATTAGCTGCAGAACTCTAGGCTCAGTCGCTGCCAATAATCGCTGTCTTAACAATAACTACTAGAAGAAGAAGGACAAATTTCGAGTTTTCAAAGTTATATAACTCAAGCTCTTTAATTCAGAACGACTTGCAAATTTGTATGTTTTGTCTTAAGGGTATGTTCAAGGTCTGTGCAAAAAATCATAGGTCGTGGGGATCAGGGAGCTGAGATACAGGTAGTCGAAATGTTCAAGATGCTATGTCGACATAATATACACTTGTAGTGTTTCACCATTGATTTTCCTACTTTGTAAATTTCATTTTTTTTTTTTTTTTTTTTTTTTTTTTTGGCTTGGTGGGGCGGAACGCTACCGCGTTTCTTGATATAATATATTAAAATACAAAAATTTTGTCGAAAAGACTTTGTTTTACACGAAAGCATTTAGATTTTTTTCTGTTATTTAAAACCCAATTAATTGTTGTACATTATTTATAATAAATTTCTTTGTGCTGATATTTCAGTTCACAATTTTAATACACTTTCTTAAATTATAGCCATATCATAGAGTGATTTATAACATTTTTATGTTATTTAAATAAACATTTGAAGCCTAATTAAATGTTTATTCGGAAAATAATTTACTGTAAAGTATCGTAACTTAAACTCTTTTAAACTATACTAATTCTAAAATATAATTATGTAAATATGCTTTGAAGTTTTGTCTACTTTAATGTACGATAGTTATTATACATAATTACCACTTTTTTATTAACTCACTTTCTTGTTTGTTTGCCCAGTACAAATCTTGCAATCGATTTTTAACTAACTTCCCGACTAGCTACACATTTGAAACTTTTAGAGCAGCTCAGAACATGATGACAATACATTCTTTTAATACTTTTATTCAATTAATAAATGTTTGAAAATTTCTTATAATTTCTCTCTTTATTACGCATTGGATCATTTTCTTTCAAGCTGATGGGATAATTCGTGAAAGTATTTTTAAAATGTATTTATTGATACACTGAATTGTCAAGTTTACACGATTCAACAGAAAATTAAAAAAAAACGTGGTATACAGAAGGTTCTTTTTATATTGTAATTATTTACTAAATACGGTAAAATATTATGATGTGCAATACGTTACAATAGAAATTTTCAATATTATGAAAGCTAACAAACGTTTCAAATCAAAACAAATAAAATCTTGAAACGAAATACATAAAACTCCTCTTTAAATAGATACATAACTAAATAAAAGCAGTCTTATTTACTTTGATTACATACTACTTTCTTACAGTTCTGTCAATCAGTATTGGTGGAAATCAAATAAAATCCTTAGCTGAACACAATGAAAGAACATTCCACAAAAGTTTCATAAAATAAACTAACATAACAGCAGTAGTACTCCATTCTCTCCTTTGAAATTTTTTTCATTTGTTTCCATTATAAGAAATGTTATACAGATGGCCTGGAATGAGGAAATCCTTTTAGTATATTTTATCTTATCCCATTATTAAACCTTACATTTTCCACTGTGTTTAAATTTTCTTAATGGTACTCTAAATATATGGAAAAAAGAAAAGATTTTTTTTTTCTTTTGTTGAAATCACTCTTTCATTTCATTGAAAAAAAAAAAAAAATGTTTATTATAACATGCATTTTTTTCCCCCTGAAAAAATAAAATAAAAATAAAAACTTTTTTTCTTTCATGTATATAAATGTTATTTTATTAAAAAAAGTCTATAGCAAATCGGGATTTTTTTAATTCGATTAAAGAATTGTATGACATTTACTTACGGTTTTTGTGTATACGCATTCATGATTTTATGCTCTGATGATATCCATATAAAATGTTTACACGAATGACAAAGACAAAATGGATGCCGTTAGAAAAATAAATTAAAGAATAATGGAAAAGAGTAACATGATTTAGATACCCTTTAAACTTTATTTTTATTGTTAGAAAAATATTGTTAAAAATGCTCTGAAAAACGTGATATCGTTAAATTAGAAAAAATCTGGTGTGAAACAACCACACGACTTCCATTACCCACTATTACACGTATTATATGCATTTTTGAAAGATAATGTGATCAGAAAGCATAAAAGTGACCTAAAGAGAAAATCGTTAGAGCCGTTTTTGGGATACCAACTTTTACAAAAAATCAATTATTGACAGGAAAACAATAATTACATACAAAAGGATATTTAAAAGTGAGTTAATAGGGCGAGTTTGAAAAAAAATCCGTACAACCGTTTTCAAAGGAACGCGCTTGCAAGACCTGAAATTGAGCTATTTTTACAGGACGCCT
Organism: Salticus scenicus; assembly: GCA_963930645.1. Lineage (NCBI taxonomy): Eukaryota > Metazoa > Arthropoda > Arachnida > Araneae > Salticidae > Salticus > Salticus scenicus. The sequence continues at coordinate 352,877,979 of OZ005652.1, forward strand.
ATCAATTTTTCTGAACTAACCAACTATATCATTTGAAAGGACATCTAATAGAGTGTTTATATAGAAAATTTGTAGAAAATCGTTAGAGCCGTTGTTGAGATACGGACTTACGGTCCCACTTCCGGTTTCGGATGTCCCACTTCCGGTTTTTCAATTTTCACCAAAATTTGGAAATTTCATCTGTACACCAGACGTATTTCAATTCTAAAGTTTTGTAGCTCTATCTTTATTAGTTTCTGAGCTAAAATAGCCAGAAGATTCTCCACATACACACACACACGCACACACACACGCACACATACACACTGACCAATTGCCAAAAACCACTTTTTTGGACTCAGGGGACCTTAAAACGCGTAAATCAGGTGAAAACCCGATATCGAATTTTCAGACCGAATACAATATTTCCATTACCTACGGTAGTAGGGTAATGGAAGTAAAAAGCATTCAACAATAATTATATCGCGAGTATATTCAGGTATGCGAAAAATATATTGTCAAAACAAAATGGAAACATTACTACATGCCTTTGGAAAATAGTAATTTAAAAATTGTTATATTAAAAATGAGTAATTCCTTAAACTAATTATTCAGATTTTTAAACGAAAAAAATTTATTATTATATAGAATAATAAAAGAAAAATTTTTATATCCTGTAATAAAAAAAAATGTATTATTAGAGTATATAAAAAATAATTATTATTATCATTAAGTATAAATTATTAATATCATTTTTGTTGTTGTTCTTATTAAATTTTATAATTTTTATTTGATAGATTAACGTACATACATACACACACACACACACACACACACACACACACACACACACACATATATATATATATATATATTGCCTTTTTTAACACTTTCCAACGAGGTTGAAAATGTTTATGACTTCGGTTTGTCCGGCTGCCTGTCCGCGCTCCCGTAAATATTTACGGAATTTCTTCAAACAGATATATGTTATTCAAGTACACTATAGGTTATTCTCTATTGAAAACGGAATGAACATCTTTACTGGTTCATGTACAGGGACACCCGAAAAATTTCCACAGCATTGTGTTCTATGAGAGGCATTTCTATGAACCATAGTTGAATACCGCTACTTTACACAAATCTTAAGGAAATTGAAATATGTTATTCAAGTCCACTATTGGATGTTTCTCATTGAAAATCTTATATCTTATATATATTATAAATGTGAATGTCCGTTTATTTGACTGAGTTTCACGCTAAAACTGCTCGATGAGTTTCGATAAAATTTGTTATGGAGATAGCTTATACCCTAACTTAGAAAGTTGGCTGCCTTTTATTCCGAAAAAAAACTTTTTTTTGTTATTTTTATGCATAAAATAGCAATTTTGTAAGCTAATAATAGCAAAAAATTAGCCATTTAAATTTTAAGCATAATTTAATTGTTGCCAAAATTAAATTTAATTATCCATAATTTAATTGTTGTCGATTTTATTTTTTTTTTCCAACAGGAAAATAAATACATTTATCTAAACGTGAACAATAAAAAATAAAATAAATAAATAAATTATGCATCTCACAAAAATTGACGTCATTTTAAATTTAAAATTTCTTTTACAAAGTGCTAATATAGTTTACGATGCTAATGTGTGTTGTACTAAAATCAGTTTTATTTATAGATCCTCTTGGGTGATTTTTTAAATTGTTGCGTTGAAGTACACCGAACATTTTTCGCCAAGAGGTTTAATTTAGCAACAGCGATTTTAATCTAGGTAGTTCAAGAAAAATATAAAAGAGGTTTAATTTAGCAACAACGATTTTAATCTAGGTAGTTCAAGAAAAATGTAAAATTAATAAAGTTGTGTAGCACGATAGTGTTTATTTATTTTTTATATACCATTCACTACGCTAATTTAACATACAAATAAATGAGCTGCTGTGTGTGACTGCACTTGCACGCTGTCGGGCAAAAATATTTGATTAATTCAAATTAATATTTAAATAACTAAATAAAGATATGTTTAATAGAAAGCATAGTCTTGGAGACAAACTTGGCGAGTGGGCGACCAAATTTGGTGAAAAATGATAGTTTAGGGTTCCCGATGTTTCGAAGCTCTCCGACACACGGGAACGTAGACCTTGAGCTTACCAAAGGATTTTCGATGGAGTCATCTCCAAGCCCCATCGCCAAAAGTTATAAGTAGGTGTGAGTTGATTTTTGCGAAAGAGTATGTAGTCACTGCGATCCAGAGTTATTCAGAGACCTATTCTGAGTCATTGCACTTTAGGGATTGAGCTCTAAGCAACTGGACATTTTTCGTGAGTGAGTGAAAATTTTTTGCTCTGGTGTAGTTGATGTTATTTGCTTTACTCCTGTGGAACAAGTGACTATTTTTTAGACTGTCCCAGAACATTCATCGAATAATGACTTATACTGTACGAGTAACAGCTTCAACTGTTCCCAGAATATTCGAAGAATTAACACCAGCTATTGGACTATTTTCGAAAATATTTGTTTTAATAATAGTTTTTTTGTACAGATTCGAGAAGTTCAAAAAATGTTTGATATTGCCAAGGAGGTCCCATACTAAAGCTGTGACGAAAATAGTCGCCAATCGAAATATATTCAGTTACAAAGAAATCATTTAAATATAGTGTCCAGCGAAGCGGGCAAAGCCTGCTAGTATATTATAAATGTGAATGTCCGTTTATTTGACTGAGTTTCACGCTAAAACTGCTCGATGGATTTCGATAAAATTTGTTATGGAGATAGCTTATACCCTAACTTAGAAAGTTGGCTGCCTTTTATTCCGAAAAAAAAACTTCTTTTTGTTATTTTTATGCATAAAATAGCATTTTTGTAAGCTAATAATAGCAAAAAATTAGCCATTTAAATTTTAACCATAATTCAATTGTTGCCAAAATTAAATTTAACTATCCATAATTTAATTGTTGTCGAGTTTATTTTTTTTTCCAACAGGAAAATAAATACATTTATCTAAACGTGAACAATAAAAAATAAAATAAATAAATTATGCATCTCACAAAAATTGACGTCATTTTAAATTAAAAATTTCTTTTACAAAGTGCTAATATAGTTTACGTTGCTAATGCGTGTTGTACTAAAATCAGTTTTATTTATAGATCCTCCTGGGTGATTTTTTAAATTGTTGCGTTGAAGTACACGGAACATTTTTCGCCAAGAGGTTTAATTTAGCAACAGCGATTTTAATCTAGGTAGTTCAAGAAAAGTGTAAAATTAATAAAGTTGTGTAGCACGATAATGTTTAGTTATTTATTTATTTTTTTATATACCATTCACTACGCTAATTTAACATACAAATAAATGAGCTGCTGTGTGTGACTGCACTTGCACGCTGTCGGGCAGAAATATTTGATTAATTCAAATTAATACTTAAATAACTAAATAAAGATATGTTTAATAGAAAGCATAGTCTTAGAGACAAACTTGGCGAGTGGGCGACCAAATTTGGTGAAAAATGATAGTTTAGGGTTCCCGATGTTTCGAAGCTCTCCGACACACGGGAACGTAGACCTTGAGCTTACCAAGGGATTCTCGATGGAGTCATCTCCAAGCCCCATCGCCAAAAGTTATAAGTAGGTGTGAGTTGATTTTTGCGAAAGAGTATGTAGTCACTGCGATCCAGAGTTATTCAGAGACCTATTCTGAGTCATTGCGCTTTAGGGATTGATCTCTAAGCAACTGGACATTTTTCATGAGTGAGTGAAAATTTTTGCTCTGGTGTAGTTGATGTTATTTGCTTTACTCCTGTGGAACAAGTGACTATTTTTTAGACTGTCCCAGAACATTCATCGAATAATGACTTATACTGTACGAGTAACAGCATGAACTGTTTCCAGAATATTCGAAGAATTAACACCAGCTATTGGACTATTTTCGAAAATATTTGTTTTAATAATAGTTTTTTTGTACAGATTCGAGAAGTTCAAAAAATGTTTGATATTGCCAAGGAGGTCCCATACTAAAGCTGTGACGAAATATTCGCCAATCAAAATATATTCAGTTACAAAGAAATCATTTAAATATAGTGTCCAGCGAAGCGGGCAAAGCCTGCTAGTAGAGTATATACCATCACTTGTTTGTATACAGGAATACTCGAAATTATTCCTAAGCACTGTGTTCTATGAGAGCTATTTCTATAAACCAAATTTGAAGGACTGTACTTTCCCAAATCTTAATAAAATTAAAATATATCATTCATATGCACAAAAGAATGCTTTCCATAGAATACAGTATGATTAGCATTAGATTTACAAGGCCACACAAAAATATTCATTTACATTAATGGTGTTATTAGAAATTGGCTTGAATTACATTTTAGTTTATATTAATATTTTTTGTCATTTTCTAAATGTTTATAACACTTTCCAATAAGATTTAAAAGTGTTAATGACTGCGGTTTGTCTGTCTGTTTATCCGCAGTTTAACTTACGTAATTATTCATGGAAAATTTTAAAACTGATATGTGAATTTCAAGTTTACTATCGATTGTTTCCTATTGAAAATGGTGTGAATATCTCTTCTGACTTGTGTACAGGGACACCCAAAATATTCCAAAGCATTGTGTTTTTATGAACTATATTTTAATTCCTTTAGTTTACCAAATTTCAATTAAATTGAAATATGTTGTTCAAGTTCACTATCGAATGTTTGCTATAGAAAATAGAGTAAATACCACTCCTGGTTTGTGTACAGAGTCACCCAAAAAATTCCAAAGCATTCGTCCTAAGAGAGGTATTTCTATAAACCAAATTTTAATAACTTTACTTCAAACAGATCTTAATAAAGTTGAAATATGTTATTCATATGCACAAAAGATTGCTTTCTACGGAATGCAGTATGATTAGCATTAGATTTACAGGGATTAACATTAGATTTACACAAACATATTCAGATACACCGAAGGCTTTTATTGCAAATTTCCTGAAACTCCATTTTCGTTTACATTTAACGATATAACATTTTTTAAGTGGAAATATGTTTTCAATTTATGTATCTATCTGTACGTCTGTCCATCGGTCTCTCTATCCATCTGCCCGCCCAGCATCCGTAAATATTTTCAACATTTTTGCAAAATTATATATATTATTCAAATTCACTATCGAATGTCCCCTATTTTAAATTACATTTATATGCCCTGTGCATCAAACTTGTGTACAGGAGCGAAAAAAAAAAAAAAAAAACATAACAAAGCATTTTAGGACAGACATTTTTCTAAATTATATTTAAAGAACTTTCTATTGTTAAAATCATAAAGAAATTGACATTGATTTTTAATATGCTAAATAATATTTTGCATAGTATATTATTTTGTTATCCTTCAGATTTACAGGTCTACACTAAAATATTCAGATACATTATGGACTACAATAAGAATATAAGGGCTACGTTTTCTTTAATGGTAAGCATTTTTAATACTTCCTAACAATGTTTAAGAATGATTAGGAATTTAATCTGTATGCTTTTCACAACTACTGTCTGTCCGTAGTGTGATTACGTAGGCAAAGAGTATCTAAAGTTATACAATACAACAATTAAGTACATTTAGAAAGTGTTAATAATCATTGAGTACCACATGATTTTGCATTCTTGTTTTTTTTTTTTTTTTTTTTTTTTTTTAAGTAATAAAAAAATAATAATAAAATTTATGCCTGAAGGAATCTTTATTCTTATTATTATTTCAAGTATTGAATGTACAAAGTTTCCTTTAAATTCATTTTGAAATGTTAAAAATTTTATTGGGATCAAATTTCTCTGTTTTACAGTGAGTAGCTAGAGTTTAAAAGGGATTGTGATCAATTTAGCGGGCCTTTTAGCGGGCTATTTAGATAAATAGCTCGCAAATACATTTGAATTTTCGCTCCATTATAAAGAGTGTATGAATTAACATCAAAGTTTATTCAGTAATAAATAAAAATTACGCAGTACCAAAATATTAAATATATACAGTTTATATTAACATGATTTTTAATGAAAGAAAATTTAGCTATTTTTATTTATTTTTATGCCTAAAATTTACAATAACAAAATAGTAATAATATTTTTTTTCACTATAGGAATAATGTAATCAGATTTTTATGTAGTAATAAATTAATTGTATATAGTACTAAACGTTATTTTGCACAAGGGGTTATCAATTTGCAGGTTAGGAAAAACAAGAATTATAATTATAATTAAACATAATTCGGCTATTTACTGATACCTTCAAATTAGAATCCGTTCTTACTACAGTATAAAACTACGTAAAAGAAAAATAATTAAGAGTTTCGTTCGATGTCAGGTTTTTTTTTTTTACTTCCTTATACAAAGTATAAGGAAGTATAGTAATCCCGATTTGCGAAATGGATTTTGCATTTCACATTGCTCGAAAACGAATGATCGCTGAATGTTGCCAATTTATACGTGTGACTGTCATGATGTCTAGTTGTACATCTGCAAGTGTCGTCTTAACACGAGCTCTCGTTTTAGAGATATAAGAGACTTTACACGATTTTTCGTGACGTCTGTATGTATGTGTGTGTGTGTGTGTGTGTGTGAGAGAGAGAGTATGTCGCATAACCCAAAAACGGTTGGACGTAGAAAGTTGCGAATTGGTACATATGTTTGTTATAACATCTAGTTGTGCACCTCCCATTTTGGACTTTGTATGATTTTCCGTTTTGGAGATATTTAGGAAAATTAGGTTCATAATGGCCAAAATGTATCAAAAAACGGTAATAACTCAAAAACGGATTGGACAAATCTTGCAATTTAACTAACTTCTCGACTAGCTAGAGATTTAAAACTTTCAGAAGAGTTCAGAATGCAACAACAATGCTTTTTTTTAATACTTTTAGTCAACTGTTTCTAATGCCTGCTGTCTTCAGCAGCGTTTATGTGATTCAACAGAAAATTTATTTAACTAACTTCTCGACTAGCTAGACATTTGGATCTTTCAGACTAGATCAGAACACGGTGAAAATGCATTTTGTTAATACTTTTAGCCAACTGTTTAGGGTCCCTGCTGTCTTCGGCAGCGTTACCAGTGCAAATATTGCAATCGATTTTTAACTAACTTCCCGACTAGCTAGACATTTAAAACTTCCGGAAAAACTTCCGGTGACAATGCATTTTTAAATATTTTTAGCCAATTGTTTTAGGTCACTGCTGACTTCGACAGCGTTTATATGGTTCAACAGAAAATTTATTTAACTAACTTCCCGACTAGCTAGACATTTGAAACTTTCAGAATAGCTCAGAATACGGTGAAACTGCATCTTTAAAAATTTTTTAGTCAATTTTTTCGGGTCCTTGCTGCCTTCGTCAGCGTTACCAGTACAAATCTTGCATCGGTTTTTAACTAACTTTCAGAAAAGCTCAGAACACGGTGATAATTCATTTTTTTAAATATTTTTAGCCAACTGTTTCGGGTCCAATGTCAATATTTTTTAACATTATGTATATTTCTAACAGTGTATAAGGAAGTCATGTGGTGCCCACATCAGATTTTTTTTTTCTTTTTAAGCTTGTTTATTTTTCTGAAGTAGTTCTTTATGCACATGTGTTCTGTCTGTCCAGATTGGTGGTTTCAATCAGTACTGTAATTCTGAATAGAACTGAATGTTTTACTTTTTTCATTGTTCGTTGCCTTTTAACATTTTTGGTTTGGGGATCACCTTCAAAGACCATACTTTACTTTCTTAATGTGCTTGAACGTCAAAGAACGGTGTGCATGTTTACCAACAGTTTAAATTTTAATGCATCAGTTATAATTTTAGAAATAAGGCGATATCCGCTCTCATTAAGTATTTTATTTTATTTATTTATTTATTTATTTATTAACATATTCTGGCACACTCTCCTTTTTGATGTTCTGGCAAAATAAGACGAAACCAACGATAAACTAATTTTGTATATGCTGTACTTTATGTATAGATGTGGATCCAAAATTAAAAATATTTCTTTACCAATTGGTAAGAGCACCAAATATCATCGAACACTATATTTCGTTTAACTCACACATTTTACGAGACTGCAGCAGACAAACAACTTTTCCTGTATGTTCTCCATTTTGAAAGAACTTCAACCTCTATGAAATTCTGCAAATCATCTATATACAGTAACGCGAGTTTGAGCTTCGTTCCCATACGTCAATTGTAGCAAACTCATAATTAAGACAATGTGTCAAGAAAGATACTCTCTAAAATTAAAGGAACAATATTAGTTAATTTTTCCAAATTTTATAAACAAAATTTTAATGGATTTAACAATGTTAACTATACACACATATATAGATTCACACATACACACTCTCTCTCTCTCGTTTGAGCTTCGTTCCCATGTGTCATTTGTAGATGCTGAAGCTTCTTCTTGATTTAATCGCACTTTAAAATCATTAAAAATCATAGCGATATAATACTCTTGTATCAACCCCCGTTTCACTTCATTCAAACTTTATTCTACGAAAACTAAATTGCAATTGTTTCTTTAAATTTTCATGCACAGCCATGAAAGTTAAAAATTTACATATTTAACGAATATTTATATTAGCAAATAGCACCTATCGTCTGCGACTCTCTCTCGTAAATTAATCTCTCCCCTAATTTATAAGGTCTGTTTTATGGCCGTGCATGAAAATTTAAATAAACAATTGCAATTTAGCTTTCGTAGAATAAAGTTTTAATGAAATAAAATGGGGGTTGATACAAGAGTATTATATCGCTATGATTTTCAATGATTTTAAAGTGCAATTAAATCAAGAAGAATCTTCAACATCTACAATTGACACATGGGAACGAAGCTCAAACGAGAGAGAGAGTGTGTATATGTGAATCTATATATGTGTGTATAGTTAACATTGCTAAAAAGTTACTATAAGATTATAATTAATCCATTAAAATTTTGCTTATAAAATTTGGAAAAATTAACTAATATTGTTCCTTTAATTTTGGAGAGTATCTTTCTTGATACATTGTCTTAATTATGAGTTTGCATCGGATATAAAAAAAATCCTCTACTCCACCATTATCTGAATACCTTAGGTAATGGAAGTATTGTATTTGGTAAGTAATGTCGATATTAACTTTTCTCCTGATTTCCACTTTTTAAGTTTTTCCAAATCCAAAAAGTTAATTTTTGGTAATTTGTTAGTGAGTATGTGTAATATATGAATGTATATACGTGTGTATGTGTGAAATATTCTGATTATCATGTCGCCAAAACTAATAACTATAAAACGAAGAAACTTCGAAATTAAGACACGTCTAGTGCACAGATGATTTTTCCAACTTTTGGTGCCAATTGAAAAATTGGAAGGTCTGTAGGTCCAAAGGTCTGTATTTCAAAACAGCTCGAATGATTTTCTTCAAAGTTGCTATAGAAACGATTTTAGATGTCCTTTCTTATGTATTAATTAGTTAGTTCAAGAAAATTGATAAGTGTCCTGTATAAATAGGTCAATTTTAGGTCTTGCAAGAGTAAATAAATTAAAATTTTTGTGTACCTTTCGACTAGTTCTTTATTTAAGAAACAGGTTAGAAGTTATATTGCTATTTAATAGTTAAATTAAAAAGAAAAGAAGTATTAAGAAAAGGGACGCAATATACTTCTCCGTTCATAAAAAGAAATATTTTGACTTCTAGCAATTTCGTAAGTGATTTGTTAACTTCTCTTTTCATACAGTCAACATTTCATTTTTATGGCAGAATACTGAAAAAGATACTCAATGAATTAGATAAAAAAAAAAAAAAAGGAACATGTTACATTGGTTTATACCTTCCTATTAAAGAATATTTTAAACATCAGTCGTATTGAAATTTATTCTTATACATTTTGTAAGAACGGGTTCTAATTGAAAGCGTCAGCAAGTAACGAAGTTAAAATTTTGTTCGTGTCTTTTTTAACATCCATAGAGATAAATCATAGTGCTTATTTAAAACGCGGAATTAGGAACTTTCGTAGGTATTTCTCACTCTTATTAGTACTTCCGAAAAATAAAAAATAAAAAAATAAAAAAATAAAAAAATAAATAAAATAAAATGATTTCAGGTATTTAAAGTAACACTTATATTTCTAACAATCGATGTCACAAAATGTCAAGAAATTATGCCTATACTGTCGTTTATACAAGAAATTAATATACGCTTTTGTGAAATTCATTCGATCACAAGAGCAAGGTTAAGTTAACAATTAAATTCTGTTAATAAATAAAATATATTTGTTCAGGGAAGAAGCTATATCTGATTTAGAAGGAATTAAAACATGGTATACATATAAAAATTTATTACCCTTTTCAATATTCAATAGACTAAAATATTGTTTCGTAAAAAAATTCGAATTTTTAGAAAATGCCTGTGTCTGTGTTGCAGAATTTTGTGGCAACGGTATCTCAAGAATCCCTGCTCATAATGTCATACAAATTGTATATATTTGCACCTTGGCATAAATTATTGCCTATCAACTTTTAGTGAAAATCGCCCAACAGGTGGCGTTGCCATTCCTTTCTAACCAAATTTTTAATATGGTAGTTTTTGATGAAATTTCGTATAAATACACACAATAATAATTATTTTTAACCAAGAATTATAGTCAACTATGGAAATATTTTATATATGTAGAGCATCACTCTCCACTCCTCGAGAAGGGAGTTCTGTCTAGAGGGGTACATTGTCACTATAGTTACTTCAAAAGAACTCATCAAGACTTTTAAAACGTATGACTGAAACTTCGATCTGTAATAATTTAAAATGAAGTTATCAATTTTCTTTTTCATAAAAGGAAGGGAACCCTCACAAAAAACCGCATATTTAAGATTTCATTTGTAGAGCATTGATCTGTAATAATTTAAAATAAAGTTATCAGTATTCTTTTTCATAAAAGGAAGGAAACCGTCACAAAAAACCGCATATTTAAGATGTCATTTGTAGAGCATTAAGTTAATCATCTCTCAATATTTAATGTTGTGTTTCTCTGGGCTGAAAATCGTCCACATTCATCATGGAAAATATAGAAAAGAATAGTTGTTAAATCCCCTCCATAGAGGCTGGAAATTGTGATGGCGTGTCTCCGGACTATCCTTGGGGGGGGGGGGGTCTCATACCGTCTCATATTATCCACTGCGCAATACTAGTGCAATGTTAAACCCAACCAACCAACCGTCATTGAAGACAATTTTAAGAAATAATAATTTCAAATAATTTTTGTATTGAGATAATTTTTATAGGAAAATATAGAAGAGTGGTTACCACAACATACTAGATTTTTTAGTGGTATTATTTTTTTCTTTCATGTTACTATATTTTAAAATTAGTTTTTAAAAATCCACGTACAAATGAAAGGATAGATAGAATAATAATATTTATAATAAATCATACCATGTTTATAATACTGGAAAGTATTGATATAAAATTAAAGTTCAAGTAAAAATAATTTTTAATCTGAAATATTGTCTAATAATAATATATTTCAGGTAAAAATGTCTAATGATCAAAGTTATAAAATATATTCATTTTCATGAATATTAAACTTTATTGGTCAGATGTACGTTTACTTAGCAATTAATTGTACAAAGAAAACAAAACTGTTATTATTGAATTAGTGCTTAACGATATACAATATTTTTTTTAACAATCTACAAAGTTTACTTGCTTGATTTTGAATAATCATATAATCTTTTAAATTTTAAAAAAGAAAAAGTAATCTAACAACTTACCAGGTGCTTGAAGCGTTTAGGTGAAATGCACAAGTACTGTAATTATATCAATTTGTTTAAAACTGTATAAACATCGAATAATGCATTTGATTTTATACACCCTTCAAAAATACTAATTACTGCTTTTACGACAATTTTGAAAGCATATCCGTTCTAACAGGATTTGATTAAATATACATAATCAGTAAAACTGCTCTTGCAGTATAATTATTTTTAATTACGCATTACTTTATAAGAAAATATAAGTTTAAAAAAACCATTCACTAATGTAGTATAACTTTGAAATAATTAATTATAGAAATAATTAACTAAGTAAAATGTCTTAAACATACATTATGCCTAAGTAAAAGGTATGATGAATTTGTTATAATCCATAATATATCTAAGTGTGCTATCTTTATTTCTAAATTTATTAAAAATGTGAATGAGGAATATTCACAAGATTTTTTTTTTAAGGAGAATAATAAATTTATGTAATATAGTTCAATAAACAAAATAATAATTTAAAATATGATTGAACTAGAAACTGTATAATATTCCCTTAATTATGTATTTGTGTAAGTAAATTATTGAAGAATATAAAAATGTAAGATACATAAAAGAACTTAAGTTAAATAATTCAAACCTTTCATCCCTAAATTAATATATATATATATATATATATATATATATATATATATGTGTGTGTGTGTGTGTGTGTGTGTAATTCATATAGTAATCATCTTTAGTTAGTGTACAAACAGCAAACATTAATATATATTTAGAGTTAGGGCGATATTTTTGAAATTTATGTTTATTTTAAAGTTATTTCCAAACAAGATTTAATAATAACTATCAATTTGACTTAATACTTTGGAAAAAAAAAACTTTTTTCGGTAAAAAATGGCAAGATGTATAGTGCCAAGCGTGTTAACATATAAATCATCCGGAATTTTTGGTTTTTGAGAAATGACTTTGTACTCATTGGTAGAGCCCCTGACTTAAGTTCAACTAAAGGAATTTAATTTAATCTACTCTTTTGATAACAGTTAAACAAAATTCTAGTTCCATCTCATTACAGAAGTGTACTTATTTGGTACTTAAGTATAAATGGTGGATTTTTTTAAATTCTTCTAATGATGTCATGATTTAGACATGCTCATTCTGGGACTTTATAATTCTTTGTTTAATAAATAGTTCTAAATTTTCAGGAACTAGTGTGTATGTAGTTTCTCTGGCTACTGCCTTGCTTTTAGTTCTCTCATTTTCCATTTCAATATTATCTTCGGTTCAAATAGCCCTGGTTTTAATTGTAATGTCGCACATACATTTGTTCAACATATTATGCCATTGTTCTAAACATATTAAAATTGGAAAATCTTAGCGCACTTATCAAAACATTTGATCGATAGAATACAGAAGAATTTTACTTAAATATTAGTTTACTTCTGAATAACCTCTCAGAAAAGCGAAAGCTTTCATGTGACAGATGCCAGAATCCTGATATTCAGTATTTAGTAAGGTGTATGGTTATCGACCACCGTGAAACAAAGAAGTTTCATATCTCCAAAGAGGTTTCTTAGGTGATGTTGCTTCAGTGATTTAACACTGGTGTCTCTCTCTAGACGTGTAAACATTCAGAATCACACATTAGGTAAAATCGGTTGTTATTTATAAAGAGAATTTGGCAGCATGTTTTCTTATCAACTTTTTGTGTTCCTGACACAGGAGAAACCGTTGTTCTATGATAACTAGGAAACAATACTACATCAATTTAGTTAATAGATATTAAATTCGTTTATTTAGTTAATTTTTAGTTTCACATGCCTTACCTTTTCTTTTTTTATATGCACAAACAGTAACCTCGTCACGATTGATTCTACACTTAATTAGACTTTTCACTTTCTTAATGATAAGAATTCAAATAAAACCATCACAGTGATTATGAGGTAGGTTCTCCGAGAAATTAGTAAAAACACATTTCACAATGGATTTCAGGATCGAATATAAATAGTAGGCCGTTAAATTAATGTATACTAGTTGATGCCTCATTATAAACTTCATTTGAAGAACATTCATAGACCATGGAGTTGTTACAAAGTTTCCAAAAATGCAAAGGTTTAGGGTGCGAGAGAGGGCATTTGACATAAGTATATTTAGTTCAGTGGATTAGGAGCGAAGGGTAGTGTGATGTCGATAATCACATATTCTAAAAAAAATATATTATCATATTAAAAATTAAATTAATCTAACGAACACATGTTTATGACCTCTAAATTGCAACTTAAATTCACATACAGTATGTTCTTTAAATTTTTACATTCTCCCTCTTCCCACATATGTACCTTTAGCTTATTGCAACTCTATCGAAAACTTTGATCATATATTATTCGTTCTTTAACGTTAATGCAGATCCACAATAGCTTGTTTTGACTTTTCCTAATTCGGTTTCTTTTCATCTTACAAAATAAAGGCAGTTTGCCGCCTTGTGTGCATTCTTTATCTCATAACATGGTGTGTTAATTTTGCTTAAAAGTTCCTGGTTCTCATGGCGATTTTTTTGGCTATTAGTGAGGACCGTTTGAATTATAATCATGTGGTAACCTTTTCAAAAATTGTATGTATTTATACGTCACATAATTACAACCATTTTTTCTCTACTTTTTTAATTTGGCGTCGACTAGAGCTCTAGCGAATTTAATCAAGAAATCGAAGCGTCACTTCATCATCATGATTTGACCAGTGAAGTCGTCGCTGTGGGCTCCCACTCCACTCCAAATTATTTTATTACCCCAATTATATCTACCATTTTATAATAATATGCTTATTTGGTCACCTATTGCTGTGTTCAATAAGTCAACAATTCATAAATAATAAATTCATCATTATATCTACAAAAATTGCCTGTATAATTGGATCTTTCCTGTGTTATTAGCGTTTCATATTGCAAGAATTATAAAGCTATTTTTCTAATTTCAAGTTCAATGATCGACGGCCATCTAAATAAACATTACATTTGGTGCCAAGCTACCAACAGGCGTTACTTAAAATTTTTATGGAGTGGGAGCCCCTTTAAACAAATGTTTGGGAGTACTTCATAATTTCAGAAGATCCTGTTAAACTAGTTCTTTGAATTTCTTTATGATTCCGGGAAGTGTATTTCAGAAGCTCCCACCGGTCGTAAAGCAGCCTTTGAGCGATGTTCGACGTGCTTGAATTTTCGGATTGATGAAAGAAAAAAATGTCAGGACTCGAAATGTACTATTATGGATTTATCAATTACAGTTCCTGTTATGTTTCATAAAAAGAAGATGATCCTAAAATTTTTATCTGAATTACTTTTTGTTGTGTCCCGGTGTTCAAAAAGCACAAGTGCTTCATTGCATTAGTAAATTGGGATAATTTTATATTTTACGAAATTCTCCGACATTTAACTTATCTGACATTTAACATATTTTCGAGGATTCCTCAAAACTCCTGTTTCGTAGTTAAAACACCTCAGAATATGGAAAGATTTTTAATGTGAAGAAAGAAACTCTTTTCATGGATAAACAACCACAAAAGCAAGCATTTCGAGTTGCTAATTTTTTTGCTTCTTCGATTTAACTTGAAACTAAACAGCCGATATGCATCGGAAACAATTCTTAATTTCGACTTCAAACCACAAATGTAATACTCCGATAAATAACTTTACATTTTACGGAATATGAATTTTAGTCCTTGTTTTTTTTTTTTTTTTTTTTGTTTTTTTGTTTTCTTAAAAAAAAAAGTGTATCCTAGTGCCAGTGATCAAGAAAACTATTTATGCTATTGATCATTCATCACAAGGATTTGATTTTCCTGCAAAAGAAAAGCATTCTTTTTATTGAATAATATGCAAACAATCTTGAAAAATGATTTCCGATATAATATATATGCCATCGCCTTCATTTTTCTGTTTGCGGTTACATCATTTTAATACGGAGGAGACTTTACTTTTTTCAGACGAAGAGCAAGTCTAGTAGAAATAAGTTTCACCCACTTCTCATACTTAATCAGACGCATATTTTTACCGCAGATGAAATCTCTGCTTGTGTAACTTTCGAAGTTACTTGTGGAACTTTTTATAAGTGCAGAAGTCCATTTTAAACCGTTTACCATATTTCATGAATAAAAGAATAAAAATACGCCAAAATATTAATAATAACAATAATGTCAAAAATATGTGTCAGCGGTTAATTTAAAAAGAGAATAATTTTCGAAATTTTTAATTTTTGGAAAAGAACAATATACATATGTATGTGTATTTCGAAAATAATATTTTTTTTTTCAGAGATACAACCAGAGATATTTCTACCAACACAGTGTAAGTAATTCAAAACTTATTTTTATATAACTTTTTCTTTTGAGTTGTTTACATTAATTTTTAAAATACTAAGCCCTAAGCCCTGTATTAAAAGAAGGAAAATATAATATGTGGCTGAATTCAGGGCCCATTTAACAGCTTTTGTTACTTCAATCATATGAAAAATATATTATTTTATTGTTTTGCAGCATATAGGTAAAAATGAGAAAAATAGTTTTTACATAAATTATAAAGTATAAAAATATCTCATATTTTATTTTTGTTATGTATATGTGTTTAATGTTTGTTACATTTTTATTACATCTTTGGTAATTTATGTGAGACAAGTATTTTTAATCAATTCATATAGCTTCATGAACAGCAATAAATAGTGATATATATCACATAAGTTTAAGTTGACAATGCATTATATAATTACGTGCTGAATTTTGATTACAATTTCACAGATGTTTTTTCCATAATATTACAAATCATACTGTTGCAAAAGAAAAAAAAAAAAATATATATATATCCATTTCTACATTTTTTTCAATTTTCTCATACAGTTTGCGTTGGAACGCTTCATGACAAATGCCAAAATTTTCAATATTCTAGAATTACATTATGAGTCACAAATTTTACAAATACTATGCAACTAATTGTACATTTTCTTTTCTTCTTGACTATTTCTTTAAGGAAAGACAGTTTTGATAAACACATTGAAACACACTTTGATTTTCATGTTGCAGAATATTTATCAAATAACTAAGTAATTGAAATGATTTGCATAATTATATATTCTGAAACCTCTAATATTCTTTCTCATAATTATCTTACGTATTTTGTACACATTGTTTTATTGTTGCTCAAAATAAATAAATAACACATATAATATATATATATATATATATCTTAAATATTTTTGCCAAAATGTTTGCAAATATCCTATGACTTTAAATTATTTTACTGTACAATTTTTTAACAATAATTCATTATCTTAATATTGTATTTTTTAATATTTTTGGTAATTTTATTTTGGTAATTTTGTGTATTTTAAAGCGCTGAAATTCACTTGTGGTTAATGTGTTGCGCGTGATTTTATCCTTTCATTTTGAATGCTGGCGCCAAATTTTTCTAATTTATGGGTGAAGACTTGCGTAACATTTCTTGCGTAATTTTAGAATCAACACCGACGTTTCTTTAAAAAAAAAATAATATATATTTATAAATATTAATAATGATCATAATAAAAAGGAAAATAAAATATATAAATTTTATTATATAAATAAATTGCCATGATAAAAATAATAATTTATTTTTAAACAGAGGAGATTTTTTTATGGATGGTTGATGGTTAATTTTCCGATTTATATTTCTGTCATATTTAAAAAAAAAAAAAAAAGAAAATGGAATAAAAATAAATTAATGTTCTTTTGGTAAAAATAAAAATTTTAATAAATTAATTAACGTTGAATGATTCTTAAAACCCATGTGGTAAGTATTTTTGCTATATTTCATGATTTTATTCATTTGTGCATTTTTTAAGTGGGAACCTTCATTATTGTTTAAGTGATTGGTGGAGCAGTTGAATGACAAATTTTTTCCAATAGATGCCTTTTACACTTATACACACACACACACATTCTACTCATTAAGCTATGTTTTAGTAAATGAATTCACGACTCATAAACCAGGCGTAGCCTCTGCTGAGTTCGCACATTTTCCTGACTTATTTAATGTGCGCGAAATTTTATTTCATGAATGGTTAGCAATTTATTTATCTAATTTTCAGCCTTTACAATTTAATTACAACACGCCTATATTTACTTCATTTTTGACAACGTGAACATACATAGCTTGCCTTGAAATTTGTTTATTAAAAATAATTATGAAAGACAACAATTAAAGAAAATTATTTATTAATGTATACTTTTGTCCATATTTTTTTCTAATTTTATTCTCCTCTTACAGATTTTTAAACTGTTGTTTACATTATTTATTTTTCATATTGAACAGTCATTATATTTCAGCTTCAAATTTTCCTTTCAATGTGTACATAAATGCAAAATTTTCTCTCTTTTTCATAATTTTATAGTGTTTTGTTTTTGTTTAAATTGTTTGGTAAATCATATAGAGACATTTTATGTTTTACTTATGCATTTTATGCAAATTAACTATTTTTTCACACATCATTTACATCAGTGTTTCTACACGCACACACACACACAAAATAAATCCAATTAAAAAAAAGGATAAAATAAGTAAAATAAGGGCGTATATCATTTGCTCAAGACTTCTACATATCACATAAATTTTAATTATGGGCTATTACTCAATTCTTCAGATTGAGATCCGTAATTAACTTAATAACACACACATACACACATATATGTACTGTTCCAACATATATATCAAATAATTTTACATTTTTCTTGTTGTTGTCTGTAATACTTTCAATATTATGCCATTAAAAAAAAATGTTATTTGCAAATTTTTGGTTAAAATCAATAAAATTATGTGTCTTATATTTCAAATTTATCACTCACACATATTTATATTACACATCCTTCTTATTTCATGTAAATGAGACTATGCATTATTGAGATGTAAACAAAATGTTATACTGTTATACATTTCAAAATTTACCCAATTAGTTCTGGGTACTCACACTTA
This sequence comes from Salticus scenicus, assembly GCA_963930645.1. Taxonomy (NCBI): domain Eukaryota; kingdom Metazoa; phylum Arthropoda; class Arachnida; order Araneae; family Salticidae; genus Salticus; species Salticus scenicus. The sequence continues at coordinate 352,896,663 of OZ005652.1, forward strand.
CACACATACACTCACAAACAAACAAAATAAATAAATGATAATTAAAAAAAAAAAAAAAATGGATATGTTCAAATAATAAATATAAATTCTCTTCACATGTATGCAGTCTTCGTCCAAGACAAAAAAAAAAAAAAAATAATAATAATAATAAAATAAAATAAAATAAAATAAATAAATATATATATAAAATAATAATAATAATAATAATTTTGAATACATTGATACACTTTTGGGTTTATCCCATCTGGGGAGGATGCTAAGTTTAAACGAGTTCGATTATTTACATTTCGACGCACGTAACATGCAACTCTCATATGTATTTATTTCTTACGATATTACAAATTTTATACATTACAAATTCAAATAATTTGAATATGTGATTTTTAACAATTCCCACTGCAAGGGGAATCTGAAATTAAATTTTTCTCACAAAATATTTTATTCATAACATACACATACCTTTGTTTAAATTACATCTTATTAAAATTTTATTTCGATTTTTAATCATCTAATTAATTTCATTGATTTTGTTACTTAGCAGTATTTCTAAGCAAAAAAAAAAAAAAAAGAATATGTAAATGTTTTGCTGCTTTTCCGGGTGGTCAACGGAACTTTGTTGTGCTTGCTGCATCATTGTATGCCATCTCAGGCGTGTCCAATCTTTGCATGTTCAACGATGCAGTTGGCATAACAACATTGCAATCATGTGCATATTCTAGTCATCATAATTGTATAAAGACATTTTTCACATATTTGTACAATGTAAATTTCAACAATAATAATAATTACAGACATTTATAAAAAAAAAAAAAAAAAAAAAAAAAAAATGAAATAATTTTGAATGCAAAGGGTTGCTAAAGGCTTATAAATTTTATGAATCACTGATATTTTTGCTTTTTAACTGTCTTTACACATTTTTAGACATTTTTTTTCTGTGCAATTTACTTTATTATTCACATATATTTTTGACTACAATGATAATAATAATCATAATTAATGGTAATAATGAAAATACTTTTCTGTGCAGTCGTTTGAAATTCAATATTTATAGGTGGAAAGCAAGGCTTCTCCACTATTTACACATTTACGCACACATTTTTGCAAACATCTTATATTCACGCAATTGAACATTTTTCATAGATTTATCTTTCAATTTTTGTGGGGAAATCTTTAATCAATCATAAAATAACTTGATTGAGTTGCCTTGTCTTGAAACTGTAAAAAATATTTGTTTTCAGACGTTTATATAAAAAAATAAAATAAATAAATAAATAAATAAATATAAAAATAAATTCTCTTACATATTTCCTCAAACATATTTTATACATATTTTTTTTTGTTTTTAATTAAAGGATGACCATGTGTAATTTTAATGATAACTTAATACACATTACGATTATATTTTCTGAAAATTAAAAGCTACAAAATCGCACATTTTAATTGTTCATAATTTTTAATTTAGGGTTTAGCTAAAAGATATCTCAGTGCAATGATTCTCTTGTGGCATTTATAGGTTTCATTAAGGTGCTTCTTCACACATTTACACACATTTCTCATGTTAACATTTTTATTACACTTAAAAAAAAAAAAAAAAAAAAAAAAAAAAAAAAATTACCTAAGCATTTTTGGTAAATATTTGATCAATCAAATTTGCTTGATTGATTTGCTTTAGCATGAAACTGTAGAAATATGCATCCTAGATTCTTGCACAGATGATTATCTTTGGTGCTTCTCTAATTATAACTACACGATATGTATTTTTTTTTTTTTTTTAAAAAGGCTATTATTTATTTTACACTTACACATTCACACTGCTTACATGAAACATTTTAATAAAAAAAAAAAAAAAAAAAAAAAACATACCAAATACATAAGTAAATAAATATAAATAAATAAATAAACAAAAGATTTTATTTATATGTCTACAGACAACAATATACATATTAATTTTACTATATTTCACTGAATTCTTTTTTGGATTCATTCAGCACATTAAAGTAATATCAATAGTGTATGTACATTTTGTGGCAACATCAGGGAAGCAAAATACTTCCTATATTTGTATTATTCATGTCAACTTTTGTTTTCTTTATAGATTAGAACTATTCCAAATATACATTTTGAAATACTGATTGCAATTTGACCTTGTTGCAAATGGATATTTTATTATTATGGTTACTATTTGGATCCAATTTTGAAAAAGTATTGATTTATATTACTTGATGTATAAAACTGCAGTATAAAAAATCTATAAGAGCAATAATATATATATATAGTTTAAGTGCTATATTTTTATTTATTATTTAGCAACCTATGTGCTCTTGTTGAAAAAATGTCATGACTTACTTTAAATAGTATTTGGTGCACCTTGTAAGCAAATGTCTTACAAAATTGAATTATTGACATGTCATTTAAATATATCTATCTCTTTTATCAGTTATAGCATACTACTTTCACTATTGTTGCTTATAAAATATTGTATTGTATTTGTAATTCTATAGGTGACCACACACATATATATTTAGTTTTACTCATGTTATTTTATATCATATATGCATATATTATTATTTTAATATGTTATGTGACTATATATTTTGTTTTATTGTACCGTTTATATATTCTTATATACATTGTTTGTTTAGAGAAAACATGGTTGAAGTTAATTTTTTTTCTCGTCAAGGGGGAGAAAATATGTGATGTCGATAATCACATATTCTAAAAAAAAATACATTATCATATTAAAAATTAAATTAATCTAACGAACACATGTTTATGACCTCTAAATTGCAACTTAAATTCACATACAGTATGTTCTTTAAATTTTTACATTCTCCCTCTTCCCACATATGTATCTTTAGCTTATTGCAACTCTATCGAAAACTTTGATCATATATTATTTGTTCTTTAACGTTAATGCAGATCCACAATAGCTTGTTTTGACTTTTCCTAATTCGGTTTCTTTTCATCTTACAAAATAAAGGCAGTTTGTCGCCTTGTGTGCATTCTTTATCTCATAACATGGTGTGTTAATTTTGCTTAAAAGTTCCTGGTTCTCATGGCGATTTTTTCGGCTATTAGTGAGGACCGTTTGAATTATAATCATGTGGTAACCTTTTCAAAAATTGTATGTATTTATACGTCATATAATTACAACCATTTTTTCTCTACTTTTTTAATTTGGCGTCGACTAGAGCTCTGGCGAATTTAATCAAGAAATCGAAGCGTCACTTCATCATCATGACTTGACCAGTGAAGTCGTAGTTGTGGGCTCCCACTTCACTCCAAATTATTGTATTATCCCAATTATATCTACCATTTTATAATAATATGCTTATTTGGTCACCTATAGCTGTGTTCCATAAGTCAACAATTCATAAATAATAAATTCATCATTATATCTACAAAAATTGCCTGTATAATTGGATCGTTCCTGTGTTATTAGCGTTTCATATCGCAAGAATTATAAAGGTATTTTTCTAATTTCAAGTTCAATGATCGACGGCCATCTAAATAAACATTACATCTGGATGTCGATAATCACAGGTAGTTCGCTTAATGACAGTCTCAAGGAGACTGGGTGAAATACGCCAAGAGTCAGAAAAAAAAATCTCCAATTTTAAAGCCAAATACATTCCTTTTTCTCGTTGCCGCATGTTTGAATAAATTAATATAAATATTTTGAATTGAGAGAATTTGTTATAAAAATTTATGCCGATCACTTAAGCCAACTTTTTGCCTCACAAACCGTCTGCGCAGGGGAGACGAAAAGACTAGGAATTATTACGACATCCTTTCATTAAGAGATATTAATCACCCTCTAATGATATTTCAACGAACAATTATTGCTCAATTTAGCTATAATAAGTAAACTTGCGTAACGTAAAAGAATGAATTGAATTTATGGATAAGCAGCGGTTAATAGATTAAAATTTTATTTTACTTTTTATTTTATTCATAAAAGGATTTAGCTTTGGTAAATTAAAAATTCTGAAAAACCGTTAATTTAATAAAAAATGCATTTAGAATACAAGAAATAAATTATTAATTTGAAAGAATACGTTTCGATTTTCGAAAAATTTATTTAATAGTTTAACTGATAAAATATTATTAAAATTAAGATATTTATTTATTGAGAGACAAATGTGATTAAATATAAAAGATAATTTAGGATTTCGTTAAGATATTTTAATAGAAATTTTATTTCTTGAAAATATAATATTTAATATTTATATTTATTTGAAAATGTAAATAAAACCAAAATATGTGAAGAAACTCCTTCACAGTGATACCAATTGCAATGACCGTTACCCATATTATACTGCAACTAACATTAGAAACTAAACATCAATAAAATCACTATACGACGCGTAAAACCTTTGACTGAATCGCCGTGTACACACAACCTGTGTATTATACATGTTTTCTATATTCTACTCAATACGGCATGTGCTATATATGGAATTGCCCAACCACACGAATTACTTGCCTGTTTCCAGATAGATCTCTCCGTCTAGTCGCTAGGCACTTAATATTTTTGTGCTTATTTATTCTTTTCCTTTTTAGTTTTCTTATGAATATATAATATACAAAATTTTACTAAATATAGAAGAATATTCCCCTTTTCGCTTGCAGTAATGTAAGTTCTAAGTAAAAAAAAAAAGTATCTGTCTGATTTTGAGAAAATATCAAAATAAATAGCTCCTGAATCGTGTAAGAATGATAACTTGATTCGCTGCTACTAGGCTATTTATTCTAGAAAAAAATCAAGAGAGGACATATTTAAAACACACGATAAAAATAGCATTAAATAACATGAATTTTAATATTATGACATAATGAATAAAAGCTTAAAAATATGTTAATAAGCACTTAGATAAATGTAATATAATTAAAATTATTTGGGGTTTTTTTAATAAAAATTTTTAACACTGAATTCAGGAATTAAATCAACAAATTAAATAAATAAAAGTAAAAGAAATGGACAATTATTAAAAATTTTACCTAAAATTCATTTAATTCTAGATTCTTGAAAAAATAATTGATTTCAATTTAAATATATTTAAGCAGTAAATTTTTAATTAAAAGTTTAAATATTTGCTTTAGAAAAAAAGTATTGAAAATAACGTAGAATTCTGAATTTAACAACTAAATGAGAAATTTTTTTCTTAAATAAACGTACTTTATCTATCCCCTTTAATTTAAATGTTAAATATTAACAATTTTATAGTGAATTAAAAATTTTAATGTAAGATTTTTTTTTTATATGTAACTATTATAATTAAAACAATTTTGAAAAATAAATTCAATTCGATTTCCTTAACGACTTTTAAAAATTCTGAATGAAGTATTTTTTTTATTATTTTTTTTTATTTTGTAGTATCCAAAAAGAAAATTATAATCTGCACCATTTTAATATTCTATCTTAAGCGATAAAGTAAGTTATTTATTGCTGTAACTGACTGTCATATATATATATCTTTACAAAGATTCAAATTAGACTTAACACATAAAAACTCACCGCATAATGTAGATACAAAAAATTATTTTTTTTTTTTTCTAAAATTTTCCTATGAAATTGACATATATATATACATATATTTTCCCCATTTTATAAAATTTTTTATGTATTAAAAGTTAGCACTCATGTAAAATTTCTTCTTAGCATATAATAATACCAGATAGTTTAAGGTAATGTCCAATTAACAACTATCTTATTATTTGCATACATATGTAATCTCACTCACACGCACACATAAATCGAAATGCTGAAAAATAGGTAAGTTGATTGAGTTTAACGTCGCACTAGTACTGCACAATGTATAATTGGTAAGCTGACCAAATGTTCCCATATTCTGGAGACAACCTTTATTTTAAAAGCATATTTCTAAGTTTTAAAGAAATTGTACAAAGAAAATTATTTATCATTGATATTTTATTTTTAGTTCTTATTCATTAAGAATGAAAAATAAATGAGAAATTGCATAATTGCAGCAATTTTTAACGCTTCTCTGTTATAAAGGTTCTCTGATTTGGTCAGCCTAGTATTAATTGGCGAAACTGAAAAGTAGGGAGACAAGCAAAATGTGAAGAAAACAAACGAGAAATATAGGTGATTCTAATTACACACTGTAAAATAAAATTGTTGAATCACGGTATTTGACCCTATAATTTTAGGGGAAATGACCCTTTTTGCTACCTAAACGGTCATAATCCGTAAATTAGTGTTTTGGAAGCATAATTAAGGAAATAACCGTGTAATTTTACGGGAAATGACCGTTTTGCTATGTAAACGGTCGTAGCCCGTAAATTTATGTTTCGAAAGTATAATTTTTTGAATTTTTACGAGAAAAAGCCGTTAATCTATGCAAATTGCTCTTATCATTCACCAAACCATTTTCTTATGAGAAAATCTTATCAAATGCTATCATTTGAATTACATCAAGCGGGAATTCCATTTTCTTCCATTTTCAAACTGAAACTATGATTGTTATTTATACTAATTGAATGTGTTTAATTATGCACGCATGACGCATAGAAACATCCATTGGTTTTAATAAGATATTGTTTTCTTAATGTAATTCAAAAAATTTTCATCTGACTAAAACTGAGTAATTGATATTGATGAAATTAATTAATTTTCTTTGTCTATTAACACGAAAACATTAAAAAAAAAAAAAAAAAAGCTAAAATGGTTTCTTGATTTGAAGCCAGATTTCTCATCTATCCACTAAACGCATTTTTTTTTTTATTTTAGTTTTTTTTTTTTTTTTTTTTTTTAAGCATACAGCATTCTAATTGCTCTTAACCCTTTAGTTAAACCTTAGAAAATGGAAAATTTTAATGTTGTTTCCACAATGCATTTTTTGCAATGTGCTAAAATAAAGTTTATTTCAATATGAAATGAATACATAATTAACCATTTGAAGGTAAGTCTTGTGAATATTATGTATGATCTTCACTGTTAAAAAACAAAGCTGTTTTATCTGAATATGACCATCAGATATGTACATTACATCATATATAGCAAGTTCTGCTCTCGAAATACTTCAGTCCTTCCTTCATTCAATGGATTTGTATTTTGGGAATAAGGCCGATTGACTGCTATACGTCCTAGGCCAGAGGGGGAGTGCCCTCCTTGGGGGTCTTTCTAAAGGGTACTAGCCCGTATTTATTCAAGTTTCGAAAAAAACCACGAAAACTCCGAACCACTAGGCCGACGAGGTGGGCTCCCTTCAATGGAATGCAGCTTTAAAAAAGAAAAAGAAAGAAAAAAACTCTTCTGTTATTCTTAAAAGTGCAAATACGCCTAACACTTCCAAAACACAGTTTGAAATCGGCCGTATAATGAAATCCTGTTTGGATGAATAAGAATTAGGCTCTAGTTATTTCTTCTTTGCACCCACTACTGAAACCATCAAGATCGAAAACTATGAAAAAAATCGTATTAATTGGAGATACAAATTCTCTGCATTTATGTAAAAGATTTATTATTATTATTCAAAGTTTATTCTGCGTCTCGGTTAATTTTCAGAGATCTCACATAGTTTTCAAAATTCTCATTTTGTTTTTGAAAAAGGGTGAGAAATTCTCACCCATTATTTACCTCTAATGAGAACCTTGAAATAAGACTACCTCTCTTTAGTGCTAGTGTTTACGAATAAAACAAGTCCTTCCGGCTTATTCGGAAGGGTAGGTTGATTTCTTTTTCCTTATCAAGTAGCTGTCATTTTGTTTCAAAATGGCGGCTACAAATCATTAATGCACTTGGTAGAAATATTCATGTAGGTTATGCACATATGGAGTTTTAAGCAAATCGGTTCATAAATACATTTTTATGTGAATTTAAAATTTTCAAGTGTCCGGCGCTTGGAAACAAAATGGTGGGTTAAGTTGACAAATATATGAAATGTATTTGTGAGATAAGTCTACTGTACACATATAGTTCGAATTAATTCAAAATCTCAAAAGTCATCGTGTTGAAAAATTAAGTGGTTGCCACTTCGATCAAAATGGCAGAGAAAGTTGCTCATCTAAAATATCGTTGCAAATTTGAATTTTTTTTTTTTTTTTTTTGTAGAAATTCTTTCAAAGAGGTTTAGTAAGTTGATAAATTGTTAGTTTTCTGCATTTCTAGTTTGTTTTAGCATTAAAATAGCCTAAATTTTCCTTAAAAACGCATTTAAAAGATCCAGTAACGCAGGTAATGGATTTGGTGCCAAATTTGGCGACTTTTCCCCTATGGCGACTTCTTTGGCGACTTTTGGCGAGAAAATACTTATTATCGATATACCAAAGATGGACGCAATAACGTGATTGGTTCGCGCGTTACGGGGATTTTTCTAGATTTTTGTTGTTTGAATGATGAATCCAATTTTCAACTTTGATTTGAATTGATTAAGTATTTCTAAAGTTACCGTGATAACAAATTTTCAAGTGGCCGCCAATTGGAAACTATACAGTGGAACAAGTTGCCTAGCAAACACATCCAAGATATTTGAAGCATAGGTTTACTGTCCAACTGTGGTTTAAATCAGTGCCATGTTTCAAAAGTTTCAAAAGTTTTTATTATGGCAATTTTTCAAGTGGCAGTCTAAGTGGCTGCGACTTGGACACAAAATGGCGAAACAACTTGCTTATCGAAATCATCCAGTATATTTGTATTATAAGTTCATTGTCCAGTTCTAGTTTAAATTAAATCAGTATTTCAAAAATTATCGTCATGAGAAATTTTCAGGTGGCACAACTTGTAAAAAAAAGTGGAGTGAGATGCCCAGCGAACATATCTGAGATATTTGAATCATAAATCCACTACCCAAATTTCATGCGAATTGATCCTGTATTACTAAAGTTACCATAATGACAAATTTTCAAGTGGCGGCCACTTGGAAATAAAATTGCTGATCAAGTCACCAAGTGAAATTATCCTAGATATTTGAACCATAAGTTCACTATCCAACTTTTATTTGAATCAGTTTAGTATTTTAAAAGTTATCGTGTGGCATATTTTGAAGTGGCAGTGTGATTTCAAGTGGCTGAAACTTAGAAACAAGATGTCCGGACAAGTTGCCCAGTGAAAACATTCAAGATAATTATATGATAATATCATTTATATGACAATATCACTGTCCAAATTTGGTTCGATTTGGAGTATTATTTCAGAAGTTATCGTGATTTTAAATTTTCAAGTGTCCCCGCTTAACTTAAGATATTTGCCACTTTTTCAATGAGATCCTTACATGGTCTGTATTTACATCACAATTCAAACAATTTCGGAATACGCTTTTTACAATTTAAATTTAAAATTTTCAAGTGGTCTGCACTTGAAAACAAAATGGCGGAGCAACTTGGTTAACAAACTCCTCTAATATATTTACAAGATAAGTTAAGACACTGTTTAAATTTGGTTCCATTTGGAGTATTATTTCGGAAGTTATCATGGTTTTAAATTTTCAAGTGGTGGCCTGGTTTCAAGTGGTCCCGCTTAACTTAAGATATCTACCACTTTATTAAAAATGACGGATAAATTTCATTAATAAACTACATTGAGACCCTTATGTGGTCTATATTTACATCAAATTTCAAACAAATTCGGAATACGCTTTTTACAATTTGAATTTGAATATTTCAAGTGGTCTCCACTTGAAAACAAAATTGCGGAGCAACTAGGTTAACAAATTCATCTAAGTTATTTATAAGATAAGTTAAGACACTGTCCAAATTTGGTTCGATTTGGAGTATTATTTCAGAAGTTATTGTGATTTTAAATTTTCAAGTTGTAGCGTGATTTCAAGTGGCCCCGCTTAACTTAAGATATCTACCACTTTACAAAATGACGGATAAATTTCATTAATAGTAATCATTGAGACCCTTATGTGGTCTATATTTACATCAAATTTCAAACAAATTCGGAATACGCTTTATAAAATTTGAATTTAAAATTTTCAAGTGGTCTCCACTTGAAAACAAAATGGCGGAGCAACTTGGTTAATAAACTCATCTAAGATATAAGATAAGTTAAGACATAATTTGGTTCGATTTGGAGTATTATTTCGGAAGTTATAGTGATTTTAAATTTTCAAGTGGTAGCCTGATTTCAAGTGGTCCCGCTTAACTTAAAATATCTGCCACTTTATTAAAAATGGCGGCTAAACTTCATTAATAAACTTCATTGAGGCCCTTATGTGGCCTATATTTACATCAAAATTCAAGCAAATCTTGCTTTAAATATGCTTTTTACAATGTCGGTTTGAAATTTTCAAGTGGCTGCCATTTGAAAACAAAAAGTCGGAGCAACTTGGTTAACGAACTCATCCAAGATGTTTATAAGATCAGTTCACTGTCCAAATTTGGTTCGGTTTCGAGTATTATTTCGGGAGTTATCGTGATGACAAAATTTTCATTATAGATAGATAGATATATATATATATAGATAAACGAAGTGATTGCAATAGGTCGATTTCTAAAGAAATCAACCTAAAAAGCCCACCAGCGGCCGAGTGATTCTGTACTCAAAGCTGGTAGACGTGAGGTGCCGGGCTCGATCACTGGTCGCGCTCGTCGGCCTAGCCTTTCGGAGTTTTCCGGGGTTTCCTCCGAAACTTGTGAAAATACGGGTTAGGACCCTTCAGAAAGACCCCTCAGAGGGCACTGCCCCTCAGGCCTAGGACCTACAGCAGTCAATCGGCCTTATTCCCAAACCCAATCCAGTCCGTTTACAAAAAAAAAAAAAAAAAAAAAAAAAAAGATTTCGAAAAGTAGTTAGATTTTCTTTTACAAAATTCAGTATCATAGTCTTTATAGGAAAAAAAAGAGCTTTTGTTTTTTCAATATGAGAATTGACTGACTTCTTGATTTTGTCAAAAATAGCAAATTTAGATTTTAAAATAGTCTTAAAATAAAATAATTTTTATGCATAATTTGAACATTAACAATTTAATAACTGTAAACAATTTCTGTAAAAATAAAGCACTTTTTTTTTTAACATAAATACAACATAGGTTGTAAATTTGTATAGCTGTAAAAATAATTGAAGATTTGTTACTTAACATTGTGCTGTAAATCGGTTTAAAAAATTTCCCAGAAGTCTTTTGGTGCGTATAAGAAGATTTATCAACTAGTCAGTTCTGATGTTGACTTTATCTGTTTTTGTAAAGAGGTACTTCTGTGATCCCAACGGCGCGGTTGGCAAAGCGCTGGATTCCGACACAGGTGATTGTGAGTTCGAATCTCGGGCTACCCATGACGGTTTTTCGCATGAAAATTAAAAAATTAGCTTTTGCGAGTAAAAAAATAAATAATTCTTTTAGTGTTATGGATTTCTTCCTGCACGCATGTGTAATAATTGCAAGAAACTTTTTTAAAACATTCGAGAAACTGAAGCTTTAAATTTTACGGTTAATGCTACTTTTTTTGCAGGTTGGTTGTATGATTCATCACAACGTAAAATTACTGGCGATACATCATTCATCGTCTAAATGTATTTTTACGGGCTTTGACTGGAATCTCTGCTGCCGGGCTTTGCCCGTAATTTTACTGCAGTATTTTTTACAGTGTATTTACTTGTATTGGTTAAAAAATGTCATATACATAGAGTTTTTAATGTGTACGCATATAATTTTAAAAGTCTATTGCATAAAATACGCTTAGTTATTAAATTTCTACACATTTTTTTTAAATTATTAAATAGATAGTTTAAAAAAAACTCTAGATTACACAAAATCATATATATATATATTTTTTTTAAGTAAAACTATTCTCACTATAAATATATTTGCAGTTTTTCCTTTGAAACTTAATCATTAATAAAATTTTATTTGCATTTTAAGCATTTATTAAGATAAACAACTTTTGTAGCAAAATACTTTTATATATATATATATATATATTTAAATTTATCAATAAAAAAAAATCTCTTTAATATTTTATTATATAATATTTTTTCTGTTTCTGCCTATTTCTACCATGTGACATTAAATAAAATCTTTAACGAATAAAATGAAAGACATTTTTAAAATCTTAGCTTTCACAGCAGTATGATTTTCGCATTAGTAAAATAATGCGCATTATAATTTTTTGTCCGATTTTTCTTTTAAAATGAATCAATAAAAATTTTCGTTTGCTACAAAAACATGTAGACGAAAAGAAACCATATACACAGCAAAATAGAAAAGAAATAGTTGTCTTTTTCATTATTGTCTTTTTTTATTTTCATTAACACTTTCAAACAATATTGAAAAGAGTTAATGATTTCTCTGTCTGTCCATCTGTCTGTCCGGCCGTCTGTTTGCCTGTTCATCTGTCCCGCTCTATCTCCCGTACATATTTATGGAATTTCTTGAAACTGATATATGATATTTAAGTTCACTATCGAATGTGTCCTATTTAAAATGGAGTGAATACCTTTAATGGTTTGTGTACAGAGACACCTGAAAGTATTCCAAAGCATTGTGTTCGATGAGAGATATTTCTAACCATGCTTTAATACCGTTACATAACACAAATCTTAATGAAATTTAAATATGTTATTCAAGTCCACAATCCAATATTCCCCATTGAAAATGGAGTAAATACTATCACTGGTTTGTATACAGGGACATCCGAAAGTATTCTAAAGCATTGTGTTCTACGAGAAGTATTCATATAAACCATATTTTAATAACGTTACTTTTCACAAATCTTAATGAAATTGAAATATATTATTCAAGTTTACGATCATATGATCCCCATCAAAAATGGAGTAAATTCCATCACTGGTTGTATACGAGGATACCCGAAAATATTCCAATTATTGCGTTCTATGAGAAGTATTTCTATAAACGAAATTTAAAAACTTTGCACAAATCTTAATAAAATTGAAATATATTATTCATATTTACAATAGAATGCTTTCTATACGATACGGCATGATTAGTATTAGATTTTACAGAGCCACACAAAAATTTTCAATTACGTGCATTATTGAAAATTTGCTGGAATTGCATTTTTATTTACATTAATCGTCGCTATCACTTTCTAAATATTTTTAACGCTTTCCAATAAGGTTGAAAAGTGTTAATGACTTCGGTTTGTCCGTAAGGTCTGTTCGTCTGTTGTCTGTTTGTCTATCCGCTCTCTAAATCCCGTAAAAATTCATGGAATATCTTGAAATTGATATATGATATTCAAGTTTACTATCGGATATTCCCTATTAAAAATAGTATAAACTTCTCTATTGGCTTGTGTACAAGGACATCCAAAAGTATTGCAAAGCATTGGGAAATATGAGAGATATTTCTATGAACTATATTTTAGTTATTTTATTTTGCACAAATTTCAATCAAATTGAAGTATGTTATTCAAGATCCCTATCGGATGTTTGCTGTAGAAAATGAAGTAAATACCACCACTGGTTTGTGTTCAGGGACACACGAAAATATTCCAAAGCATTCGTTCAATGAGATGTATTTCTACAAGCCAAATTTCAATAAATTTTATTTTCAACAAACTTTAATAAAAAGGAAAAATTTTATTCGTATGCACAAAAGAATGCTTTCTACAGAATGAAGTATGATTAGCATTGAATTTACAATTATTTTTATTATTTTTTATTTATATTATTTTATTTATATTATTTTATTTATTTTTATTTACAATTATTATTTTTACCCCAGAAATTATTCAGTTATATTGAGGCCTTTTGTTTTTGTTTTGGAAATTTTCTGGAATTTCATTTTCGTTTAAATTAAGCGATATAATACTTTTTAACATTTTTAAATTGGGAATACGATTTCCATTTATGTATCTATCTGTCTGACTGACCATCTGTTTATCTGTCCCTCTGTTCGCCCCCAGCATCAGTAAATATTTTCAGAACTTAAAAAAACTATATATATGTCTTTCAAATTCACTATGGAATGTTCACTATTTAAAAAAAAAACATTAATAGGTCCTGTAAAACTGGTTTTTGCACAAGATCACCCAAAAAATGCCAACGCGTGGCATTTTCGAACAAACATTGTTATAAATCACATTTAAAGATATTTCTGTTAAAATTTTAATATGCAAAAAAATATTATTTATAGAATATGATTTTCTTAAACTTCAGATTTTCAGGGCTACACTAAAATATTCAGATAGATTAGAGATTGAAATTAGAATATAAGGGCTCCTTTTTCTTTTTTGTTGAGCATTTTTAACACTTTCTAACACTTTCTTTCTTTTTACGTTTACATTAACTGTTTTTAACACTTTCTAATAATTTTTAAGTGTGAATATGACTTTAATTTGTTTATCTGACTGTCCTATTGTCTGTCTTTTTATTTGCTGTCTCCCACATCCAGCGTCCGTAAATATTTTCAGAATAAAAAAAAAAAATGATAGATATTCATAAAGTTTACTGAGTGTTCTCCATTTAAAAAGGCATTAATAGGTCCTGTACAATTAGTTTGTGTACAATGGGAAAAAAAGAAAGAAAATACAATTCATTGTGTTTTAAGACAGAAATTTTTAAAAATCACATTTAAATAAATTTCTACTGCAAAAATCATAAAGAAATTGACATGTGTTGTTAATATTCTAAAATAATATTTTGTATAGAATATGATATGATTAAACTTTAGATTTACAAGGATTCGCAAAAATATTCAGATACATTGTAATCTAATGGCTAGATTTTCTGTTGTGTGAAGTTTTTTAACACTTTCCAACAATGTCTAATGGTGGTTTTAAAGTTAATTAGGCATTCTGCATACTTTTCAGTCCCTCTGTCTGTCTGCTGTGTGATAACGTAGGCAAAGAATATTGAAAGTTATATGATACAACAAGTACTTGCAGTTTGAAATTGTTAATAACCCATGCGTACTACATGATTTTTCGTTCTTCTGGTATATGTCACAGATTGTACATTTCTATTTTGGTATATGGTTTCTATGCATAGCGTTCAATTTTTCAATTGAGTAAAACTTACTCAATTTTAAATATTACAGGAATGCGGTTTTTAACTTTCCAACAATGTTGAAATGTGTTAATGACTTTGGTTTGTCTGTCTTTCCGCGGTCTAACTCCCGTAAATATTCATAGAATTTCTTGAAACTGATATATGTTTTTCAAGTTCACTATCGCATGTTTTCTATCGAAAATAGAGTGAATATCTCCTGGTTTGTGTATACGGACACCCGAAAGTATTCCAAAGCATTGTGTTCTATAAGATATATTTCTAAAAACCATATTTTAATACCTTTATTTTACACAAATGTTAGTGAAATTAAAATACGTTATTTAAGTTCACTATCGGATGTTTTCTATAGAAAATGGAATAAATAAGAAAATGGAATAAATATCACCACTGGTTTGTGTACAGTGTCACCCAAAATTTATTCTAAAGCCTTGATATGTATGAGAGAGGTTTCTATAAACCCAATTTTAATAACTTTACAGAAAATATTGAAATTCGATTATGTTATTGATATGCACAAAAGAATGTTTCCTATAGAATGCAGTATGATTAGTATTAGATTGACAGGGCAAGACAAAAGTCAAAAGTATTCGGTTACATTCAAGGTTTTTATTCAGAATTTGCTGGAGTTGCATTTTCATTTACGTTAAGCGTTTTTAACACTTTCTAAGAATTTTTAAGTGTGAATATGTTTATATGTTTTCAGTTTGTCTATATGTCTGAATGTCCCTCAGTCTACCTGCTTTTTGCCCGCCCCCAGTGTCCTTAAATATTTTCAGATTTTTTTTTTCTTTTAATTATATATGTTATTCAAGCTCGCTATGGAGTGTTCTTTACTTAAAATGATATTAATGGGTCCTGTGCAACTTCTTTGTGTACAGGGACACCCAAAAGATGCCAATGCATTGCGTTTTATGGGAGACACTTTTATAAATCACATTTAAATCACATTTTCTTCTGTAAAAATCATTAAAAAATGATATTTATTGTTAATAAGTTAAAATAAGATTTTGTATAGAGTATGATATGTTTAACCTTCAGATTTACAAGATTACACTAAAATATTCAGATACATTAAGCACTGAAATTAGAATTTAAGGGATGTATTTTCTTTTGCGATAAACATTTTTAATACTTTCTAACAATGTTTAATAGTAAATAACATCAATTAATCTATATGTATGCCTTTCAGTGTTTTTGTCTGTCCGTTGCGTTATAATGTAGGCAAAGAATATTGAAAATATACTTTATAACAAGTATGTACAGTTGGAATGTGTTAATAATAAATGCGTACCACATGATTTTTCGTTCTTGTTTATTTATTTATTTATTTATTGTGTTTCTTTCATAATCTCAGAAATAAAATCTTTAATTGAACAAGATAAAATACAATTCCGCTAAATAGTTATAAAATAAAATGCCAAAACATACTTTTGTTTTCGTTTTTATTATTTGTCTGTTTCATTCCATTAAAGGATATGCTATGCAGCTGGAAGGTTGTAGAAAATTCTTTCAGTACATTTTATTTTATCTTAAGGTTCTAGCATTCTTTCGTAGCTGATTAAAAAATTTGTCAGTGATGCTTTAAAGGGAGAAAGAAAAAAAAATGTTATGTTCTATTTCACATACTTTATTTCTTTTTATTAATATATTTTATTTTTAAGTTGTAAGTGTGTATTTATTATGTATTTTCTTTTGTGGCTATGTAAACACACACCCGTATATCACACCCGTATATATATATATATATATAAATAATTTATTCTAGCTAAATTTTTAAAAAGACAAAAAATAAATCAATAACAAACGTATAAACTCCCGTTTAATTTAAATGACATTTATGTGATTGCAATATACATTAACAGCCGGAAAGGATAAAATATTTTCAACAGAATGCACATTAAAAACAGTATAAGGCTTAACCTTAATAGAAATTACAATCCATAATTATTTTTATATAACACACTACGAGGCTCTGCCCCTACATTATTATTCTTATTTTCATTTTTTCATTTGAACAACAACAACAAAAAAAAAAAAAAAAAAAAAAAAAAAAACCTCCTACAGCTTCAATTTTTAATTCTCTCTTACCTTCTTAAAATAACGAAGGATACAGTAAAATCTACTCTCCTCTTTATAAGAGTTTTAGGTGATGAATTTTGTTCTTGTAATAATTAGAAATATGAAACGCATCATAGAAATGTCTAATTCTGTAATATTATATATATATATATATCAATTCTAAATGACAAAGATTCTGTAATATTTATATATGAGTTTGAATTTGAATCTAAAATACTTTTTGTTCCAAAATATATCTGAAGTATTTTAAAGTATGTCTTTAAATAAAAAAAGATAAATGCACACTCAATTATGCAGACACGATATTATTTCATTGTTCAAAAGAAAAGAAACGACATCACCCTGTCAAACGCAATGCTTGAAATACGATCTGGCTATAACGAGTGAATACGGAGATTTTTTTAATTATCTGTATAAATTTTCATTCCACTACCGTATGCAATCAAGAAGATATAATGGTTCCTTAACCCGTTAGTAGTCGCTAGTTGGTCGATTTGCCGCCCATCCTTCCGTTTTTCCAGATTTTTTTATTCAATAGCCACCAAAAATTTTTAGAAGTGGCATTTGATATACATAAAATGCAAATAAAATCGAAGTTAAATCCATCGACGATAACGTCGATCACATCACTTCTTAAAATTATTGGTGACAGTTAAATAAAAAGTGAACAATTTGTAATAGGTGGCGCTGTCTATAGCAACTACTAACGGGTTAACAAAATTGTCACTTTTTTAGCTGTAACAAGCAAGGTATTAAACCCAGTGCAAAACGTTTTTTAGGAGACTTGGCATCCAATATTAGACCCAGCATACTGTAATCAGA
Organism: Salticus scenicus; assembly: GCA_963930645.1. Taxonomy (NCBI): domain Eukaryota; kingdom Metazoa; phylum Arthropoda; class Arachnida; order Araneae; family Salticidae; genus Salticus; species Salticus scenicus. The sequence goes on from OZ005652.1 coordinate 352,914,499, forward strand.
ATGAAAAATAATCTGGTGTGTCACTCACACGACTTTCTCTTACCCTGAAATTTAATATTATAAATACAGGTTGAAGATTAAAAGGTAAGATGACGAGTACTGTTATGTAAGCCTATCTTAAACAATTCAAATCAGTCTTCGGAAATATTTTATATGATAACTAGTTGTGTGTGAGGGGGGCTACTGCCTCCCTCAACCCCCCGTTTCATTAATGCACCTACATTTATACAGAATTTAATTCGGTTATTAAAAAACAATTCTGTTTTTAAAAAATAATTTATTAAAATTATTATTTAAAAAAATTATCTTTTATGATAATGCAGACGATTTCCATATTAGAGAAGTAGTATAGCACGAAATATCAAAAAAAGAAAAAAAAAAAGTCTATTTTATTCTCAATATATATATTAAAAAAAATATCGCAGATCGATGGTTTAACCTTTCGTTTTAAAGGATTGGCGAGCTCTTTTGAAAGATACCCATCATGGAAATTTACTCCCCTCGAGGGGAGACTTTCCCCCCCCCCAGGGGGGAAAGGCGAGGCTCCTACATACACAATTTTTTTTCCCAGTTGACTATCTCTATTACAAAAAATATATATTCGTTTTATTTGGTTTAGTGCAGTTTATAGATGTTAAACTCTACTTACCTGCCCAGTAGCGGAAAAAATGCAGCACGGCAGCGAGCGCTGCAGATTGTTTACAGCTCTGCAGATTAATATAACCTTTCAATAAGAAAGACCAGGTTTAAAAATTACATATAGAATTTACATTTATGTTTTTATATTATTGTACTTGTATATTTTCGATTTATTTTCGTTGAAGAGTCAAATTTTACATATTTTATGAATTGCTAATATTTCCTGTGCTACCAGACTTGGTCCAGTATTCTTAGATCGCAGACAAATTTTCTTTTGCTGCAGATTTATACAGAAGATTCTGCTACTGGGCTTACCTACAATTTCCATCATACACGTAATGTATTTCAATATTTTTGAGTGTCCCTGTACACGAACCATTTGCTTGATCTTAACGAAAAGTTTAGTGTAGCATCCTTATATGTTACGTATTTAGAATACCAAGTTTGAACTTTCTGCCATAATTTGTTTTTAGATATGCTGATAACAGACAGACGCACACACAGACATACACACAGACCATTTGCTAAAAACATGATTTTCGTATTCAGGGGACCTCAAAACATGTAAATATAACGAAAACTTGCGTTCGAAAATTTGACCCCTAAACAATACTTTCTCTACCTTATGGGTAAGAGAAAGTAAAAATATTAAATAGCTAATGAAATATGATAATTTTTACTAAATATTTTTTAACTGCGCATGTGCAATATTTAGCGAAATTTCATTTGCATAATTTAACAGCCAAATACATTGTGTTACTTATATAAAACTCCCAAACATGTATCGTGTAAACTTAAAAAGTTGTACGCGATAGAATGAACTTCATTTCAAATGTTCCCAAAAATAAGAAAATGATGAAGAGTTTTTCTCAATATTTATTTCCAATCATCGAAAACTTTATTACCATTCATTGAATCAAAATCGCCAAAAAGCACACTTTGTGTGCCCGCGGACCTCAGCAGTGTATTCCTTACTTGCAATATGGCCGTGTCCCTGTTGCCTGAGAAAAATAATGCCTTATCCTTAGATTCCAATTTGGAAATCGTAATTACTTTGAAAAATCCTATACATAGTATTTCCTATCACCTTAAGTCCTAGATTTTATTTGATTAACCCGATCGAAAAGTGATAGCAATTTCAATCATAAATCGATCTTTTTGAAAAAGATCTTTTTTATGATATATTTTATTTGTGTGTTTGCGTACCTATGTGGATTGTTTTCAAATCATCCAATGAATAATGAGCAAAATCGATTGAATTTCATAAGGGTTTGTTCTGTCTTACACATCACATAGTATTTTCGTTAAAAGACAGTACAAATTTCATTTTTTTATTCAAATTATATATATATTTTAGAAATAACCTATTTTTTTTTCTTTCTCTAAATATTTTAGCGTCATAAAGGTGAGGCTAAATATTAGACGAAAATGATAAATTTTTTTAAGAGTTTTAAAGAATCCATTGGACAACATTTTTGTTATATGTCAGGACGAATTTCGTAATTAATTTTCAAATTATATTTTTTTTGAGGGAGAAGTAGGTTTTTGTATTTTTTCAAAATTTTTAACGACAAAGGGGCGCAGTTAGTTATTAAACGAAATAATTGAATTTTTAGAGAGTTTTAGCAGATTTATTGTTAATATTTTGCGCACTTTATACAAAGTCACTTGCATAAAAAAAAAAAAATCCTCTTCATTACGTACAAAACAGTTATTTTTTTTCCCAAACATAAAAAAAAATATCGCATTTCATACATGCTGTTCACTTTCTGCATCATGCTTAATAAGTTGATAGTATGTTATTAGTACATATAGTTGTACGTCGACGATTTATTTCGTTAATATTATATATGTTATATATGTGCAAGTTTCTCAAAATCTAGTGACATTTTTTTAGGGTGGTAGCAAATATCTAGAGAACTGACAATTGCATATGAATCATAACCGTAAACGTTATCACCTATCAATAAGTGGTGCTGTTTATTTAGAGAGTTACTGGATAAATTCAGGATCTTCTCATTCGTAAGGTAGTTAGTATACCACTAGAAAAGCCCCGGTTCGGGAACGAACCGTATTCCGAATGCGGAAAAATTTCAAAATCAAACTCGAAATGTACAAAATTCGGCCTGATGCTGCCTGCGTGCCAATAGATCAAAGTTTGTTAACAAAACCATTTTTTAATTCATGAAATCAATGAAGGTAGTTAATCAACGAAGGCTTTTCTCTCTTCGCTGGTCACATTATTTAAGGGAAACTCTATTGCTTTACAAACAAAAATAAAATTTAAAGAAATCATGAAATTGCTTTAAAGCCCGTTTTCGAGCGACTCACTCATTCACAGATTCTCGGGTGTCTTTCCCTATTGCCTGTGACAATAGCTTACCAGTGGGCTTCCATTTGGGTGCTTATCAGATGACAGTTTCGAAACGAACGTTATCGAAAAAATTAAAGTAGAAATTTTATATTTGAATCCCAGTTACATCTGAACAACACTATACGTGGTGTACATAATATTTTTATTCACGTTATTTTCTATATTTATTTGATTTATTCCATTAACCATAAAATGACAACAATTTCACACCAAGTATAATATTACAATGTGCTATGTTCGGCTACGTCTACCATGCCAAAAACATACTATTTAAACAAAAGGGGGGAAAATCTAAAATTGAGGTATATATATATGTTTTTTATTTATTTACTCCATTTTCATCTTTTCATTTTTTCATGTACAGGAGCAAATTCAATATTTAATTTTTTTTTTTTTTTTTTTTTTTTTGCGTGAAAACATGTTTCATTCAACGAGATATATAAAGTAGAGTGTAACCCTTGAGAAGGTCCAAGATGATTCATGTGACATGCTCTCCTTGCAGCTGCATATTCGGCGGTTCACTTGGTAACAGCTTATTTTCAATAAATTTCTATGGCAACGGTTTGGAGATTGTTCAATGTTTTTGTTTATTTACGTAGTATAATATTCTTTTGTTCTAAATCATTTTGATTTTGATTTTACTTCTTTTTTATTTCGTGTAGTCGAAATTTAACCGCTTAAAAATTAAAATGCTTAAAAATAGTTGAAAAATTATTATTTGTTGTTAAATTTAGCTCTTTAAAAGTTTAAATTTTCTTTTATAAACATTTTAAAACTTTGTTGGGAAACGATGAAAAAAAAGGTATTTATTATTTATTAAAATGTGAAATATGTGTAAAATTATTTTAAAAGCAATTTATTTCGGTCATAGGACTGTCATATTACCTAATAATAATGATAATTTGTCGAACTGATACTCTTAAATGCCAAAATAGCGATAAAGGGCCAAACACAGCAACCTATTGGAGCATGTCACGTGATTCATCTTGAACCACGGAAAGCTAATCCTTCATCCATTGAATCAGCACTCTAATATATATATATCTCGTTGATTTCATTTTATGTTGAAAAATAATAATAATAATAATATTTTTTTTTGGCAACAATTAAAAATTTAAATCCATTTTTAAGGCTTTTAGCAGATTATTATTTTCACATTTTAATTAATTTTAAAAAATCTAATCGAAATTTCGTTACAAATAAGGTACCAAATGAAAGGGATATTTTTTCTAAATCCGTCGGTTTAATTAACTTTTCGATCGGACAATTAGATTTTTTTAAAATTAACTAAAGTATGAAAAGCTGGTGACAGTTTTTTAAATTAACTAAAGTATGAAAAGCAGGTGGCAACAACACACAGATAAACAGAAGAAAATCTCTCTTAGGCAATCAACTTCCGTTTAGCATCGGACAGACTGGAAGAAAACTCTCTTAGCCATTTATATAGAGAGAGATTACAAATTTGAAATATTGTTTTTATTCCTCCTTAAATATACATCTGTTTAATAACTTTAATGTTTATTATTAAAGTTATTGCTATTCTGGTAATTATGATGTCTTTCTGTGGAAGCAAACCTATAAATTCTCAGTTATGGGAGTCCTATCATCTTTTAGCGACTTTTTTGTCGATTTTACCAAGACATATCAGGTTATGTTCTTTCATGTTTTTGATGCATCAAAGTTTAAAAAGTTTTAGAAAGTTCCGCATCATTCCAGAAGGTTGAAATACGACGTTGCCATTATGTCACTGCCCAGTAAATCTATTTAAAGAACATTTGTAGATTCGTGGGGGTTCTCTTTTGATTAGAGTACGCATTTTAAGAAATCTGATATTGTTTTACTGTTTGTAATAGCGTGAAATATTAATATAAAGATATTTATGCTGTGTTTCACTCGTTTTTTTTTTTTTTTTTTAAATATGTGTCTCTTAGTGGATTTGGCTGATGTTGATGTTCAAGTATTTTTATAAACTTTTGATATTAAGTATTGTTAATCCTAATAGGCTGTTTAATTAACTATTTTTTGGCGTAAAACTATTAGCTCGGCATAAGTTGGTGTCAGTAATGGAGTTAAAAAACTGACGACGGTCCTTCGATTTAAAAGTACGGAGGAACTGAAAAAAAATCAGGAAGGCTTAAGTGCCTAGATGAAAGAATGCAATCCAGACAAGATAGTTTAGCACAGGAAATAAAAACTGTACAAAAGAATTCAATGTCCGTCCCAGGAAAAATTATATTTAATCAAGATGAAATATAAAAAATAGTTTCCATCTGTAAATAATGCCTTTGTATCTGTGAAATAAGAATAGTCAAAGCAATTTTGGTCACTTTTGCTCTAAGAAATCTTCTATAAATAAAGATATCTTACTGAAAAAAATATTGAACAATCACTAGACGTCTTATGCAATTATGGTTCATACTACCACCTGAATATTTTTTGTATATTTAATTCATGCTTACGTCACGTGTAAACGATAATAAAACAGATAGCTGAAAATATAAAAACCATGGTGAGAGCTTTAATTAATCATTTAAAAATATAAAATTAAAATAACACGTTAGACTTGATAAAAATATTGTTTGTGGTGAATAGTTCAGAACACCGGTTTACGCAAGAATTTAAATTTATGATTGAAATTGAGAGTAATACGTTACAACTTCATTTCACTTTTCATCTTGTGGATACAAAATATTGGTCTAAGAAGAGACATGAGGTTTTTGCGTGGGAAGAAAATATAATGACACCAAAGCTGCCATTTTTCATCGCCAAGCGCGCCAAATTTTGTCATCAAATAACTAATTTCGTCGCCACGTCAAAAATTTCGTTGTCTACTATCAAAATTTGCCGGCAAATCACAAATTTCATTGCTAAGTCACAGGTTTTGTCACAAAATAGTACCGGGTGATCCAAAAGTCAGGACAAACTTTAAAAATGAATAATTCGAAAACGAATCAAGATACAAAGATACGGTTTGCACCAAACGGATGAAAAAGAAACCGGGTTTTGTGTAGCAAAGGAAAGAAATTAGTTCTGTTGGCGACCAACAGATGGCGCTATAGTGTTTTATTTCACTAAAGGTGATTTACAAATAAAAAAAAAATGTTGACAACTTACAAGTCAGCTTAATTACAGTTAATTAGTACTACTACAGTAACTGTTCAATGTCCATCATTCAGAAGTACAGCTGTGAGATGATTCACCACATCGTTCACAGCATTTAGTAGCATTTCTTGCGTTATGGCAGACACATTTTGGCGGATGGCATCTTTCGGTGCTGCTAGTGATGCCGGTTGGTCGCGGTACTCTTTTGACTTCCAAGAATCCCCACAGCCAAAAGTCACAGGGTGTCAGATCGGGAGATCTTGGAGGCCATGCCTGATTAAAGTAGCGACTGAGAATGCGATATTTCGATGCATATAAGCTTCGACTACCATTACCTACTGTAGTTGTTCCTTTTTATATCGTTTGTTGCTTTGCATAATCCTACATCAGAAATACGACAGCGCCATCTGTTGATCGCCAACAGAACTATTTTTTATTTCTTTGCCGCACAAAACCCGGCTTCTTTTCCATCCGTTTGGTGCAAACCGTATCTTTGTATCTTGATTCGTTTTTGAATTATTCATTTTTAAAGTTTGTCCTGACTTTTGGATCACCCGGTATATCTTTATGGCCTCTGTTTGATGAATGGTTATGAGCTTGGGTTTTAAAAAGTTGAAACATTTACTGACAAATAAATCTACCCTAAAATTTTAAGTAGAATGAATAGTAGTAGTTGATAATAATTAAATTTCTTAAAAATAGAAGAGAGACGTAAATAATGCAATATGTGGGAACAAAGCCATTGGCTAAGTATGTGTTAACGCACATGTAATATTTCTTTATTTTTGTAACATTAACGTAAAGGACCTTTGCCTGTAAGCTTGCCGAAAAGGGATTTTTTTCATTTAGTTTTATCTTTAGTTTCTCCTTTAATATATTTCATTATTGAAAAATATGCAAAATTTTTTTCATAACAATCAGATACAGTTCATTTTTTTTTCTGTTTTTAATTTTTAAATTTCAGTCTCTTAAAAATAATGTGGTATTTTTACTAATATTGTATTATATACTCAGTAGAATGCATTGTGGATTCTTCTCGTCTAGTTATTTTGCATTAAAAAGAAATTAGCCTAAAGTATATTGTCTTTCTCACGTTATTTGTGGTTTCATAATTAAAGATTGTAGTTCCTATCGTATATTGTACTTTTTAGTTCCCCATCATACTTTAGGTATGGGGAACTTAGGTAATCGTGAAAATTTTCGACCTCGGTTTTTTTACTTTTTTACACGTTTTCAGGTGTGAGGAATCCGAAAATGACAAAATTTGTATGGTGTCTGTCTGTAGGGTGTCTGTTACTGGGTCAGTCTGTTAGTGTGTTATTCCGTTAGTTTGTTAGTGTGTTTACACGATATCTCACAAACAAATGATCGCAGAGAGGTAAGACCAGTTTTAAAATATTACTTTCGATACTGGCAAGAACCCTATTTATTTGACCAATTCGAATTAAAAAAAATTGTAAGTTATTTAAAATTTACGATTTTCTTAACATGGGAGAATAGGGCAAAATCTCACTTGCATTAAATGAAGAATTTTTGCTATAAAAATGTCAGACCAGTTTTAAAATGTCAGTTTTGATGCCGGAATGAACATTAGTTATAAACATGCTACTTTAAAAATTTCGCAAGTTATTGGATATTTACGAATTTCTTAACATGGCAGAATAGGACAAAATTTCACATAAAAGTCAGTTTTGAGGTATATTTTCATCGTAAAAATGTCAGACTACTTTCGAAATATTATTTAGCATACTGGCAGGAATTGACTATGAATTTTCCAATATAAAAATTTCGTAAGTTATTAGGATTTTACGAATTTCTTATCATAACAGAATAGGGCAAAATTTTACACAAACGTCAATCTTGAGGGATATTTTCAACATAAAGATGTCAGAGCATTTTTGAAATATTATTTAGGATACTGACATGAATACCATACAGTATGAATTTTCCAATTTAAAAAATTCGTAAGTTATTTGGAATTTACGATTTACTTAAAATGGCACAATATTGCAAAATCGAGCATAAACGTTCATTTTGAGGATCATAAATATATCAGACAATTTCAAAATAACATTTATGATACTTGTATAAACATGATTGACTACAAATATTCTAATAGGAAAATTTCGTAAGTTATTCGAAATTTAAGATTTTACCAACATAGCAAAATGGGGCGATATTTCATATTAATATGCATTTTTGGGAAAGTTGCATTGAAAATAGTAGCATGAAAATAAACCAATAAAATAAATTAGTAGATTAGAATAAGATAAATATATCGAACTAAATTGTGGGTAGCCTATTAGGCGAGGATTTCGTTCTCTCACTGTGTCAATTTTTGGTCAAATTCATTTCTCTTAACATGAATATACGTCCTGTACAAGAAATTTATAAGAACATACGTATGATGGGGAACTGAGCAGAGTCCACCTATGCCAACTAGTTTTTTTTTTTTTTTTTTTTTTTTTTTTCTAACTCTTTATTCATACATTTATTTTTGATAATGCTTATTTATGATTATCAATTTTTCTGTAACAGCCTTTAATATTTCTGGTATTTTGTTTCAAATAATAGTCTTTTAAAACAAATATAAAAACTGGAGTTTTATTTTTGTGCTCCAAATAATTTATTTATTCGCATGGTTCATCTTTTATGTGCACCATTAGAAAACTATATACAAATTATTTAAGCAAGGCTGTTTCTGCGTAGTCATATACATTATGAAAATGGGAGTTTCCCAGGTAAATAAACACAGAAGAAACATTCAACATCTTGCACGCTAATGGAAAAAAAATGAAATAACAGAGACGAGAGGTGTATCGATAGCATTTAGAATACTGTCACCAACGCATATAAAACGAAAAAAGAAAGTGTAATAATATATATCCTATAGAGTAGGTGCTCCAGTGATTGGCATGCTCCAGTAATTCACATCTATCCCGAAAAAATTAATAAATAAGAAAAATAATAAAATCATATATTTTACATTTAAGAATTTTAACACTTTATGTCATACACTGAAGCATAGGGTGCTAATAACTGGTAAAATGAATAACTAGCAGTGTCAAACACTGTAACATAGAGTGCTAATTGCTGATAAAATGAAAAGCTGACAGTGTCACTGGAACATTGAGTGGGTGTCAAATAAAAATTCATAAAAAAATAATTCTTATCAAATGTATATATTTTAACATATATGTGGTACTGAATGTCTTTCATACCATATGTACTAACTTAAGATTTCTAAAAATATTTTCTGATGACTAGAACATTAAAAACATCAGAGATTGCTCTAAAAGTTTCAATCATTGGTGAACTTACCCTATTTAGGAGGGCTTTCATTTCACTTCATTATGCACTACGCTAAATGCTACCAAAACAGCTGAGTGCTGTTTCATTTTACCTTTGGCGTTTATGATGTTGAAAATTTTCCTGTGTTTTGACGCATACATTATTTTTTTTTCTCTCGTAATACTTCTAGCACGTATAGTACTAAATATAATTGGGAAATCTAAACGTATAACTTCCATAAAAAACATTACTTGAAATATTGCGAATATTTTACAACTAAAAAAATTAAAAAATGTACTGTAATAAACTTTTTTCCCAAATTGCCAACAACATATAAAAAGAGAAAATGAGCAATTAGAAGCGTTAACTTTTTATTTCAAAACTTTAAATACTTCAGCTACGAGAAATTATTCACTTTGAATTTATACAAATTTTCTTAATGATGTTCTTATCAGAAATGTTATAATTATAAGAGAATGTTAAGTTTTCTTTAAAAAGGAAATACTGACAACATACAATTACTTCCAAATATTTCGAAAAATAGTGTAAACGATTTTACTCCTTTATTTATAAACTTTAAAATAATTAAGTATATTTCGGAAAAAATGTCTGAATGTATGCATCATTACAATAATGACATGATGAGTTTAAAGATTTTAATGATCAATCTCAATTATTTTGTAGTTTTTTAAAGAAATATGTAAGAAAGGTAAATTTTATTTTAAATCTGGTTAAAGTTCAGTGAAGATGATTTAAGTAATATTATTTTTGATGTATTAAAATCCATTAATTCATTTGCCAAATTGAAGGATATAACATAATATATACAGAGTAAATATATATGAATGCATTAATTAAAAGTATCTATATAGATAACAAGAAACAGCCGTTAATTTATAACATTGTTAAAAGATAAGCATTTATTTTCTATTACTTATTCTTCATAACATTTAGAAAGGTACTAGGAAAAATTGTTCCCCATAAAAAGTTCCCTGGGGAAAACGTCCCTCGGAAAAATTATTCCTGGAAAAAACGTCCCTAGAAATAAATTCAGAAATTTTCGAAATTTTCCACATTTATATTGTATGCCAAATAACTGACGAAATTTATTTATTATTGAAAATTAAATATGAAATTATATATAAGGTAAAATTAGGAGAGTTTGTGCACACTTCAACAGAACAATAAAAAAAAAAATCCAAATATTAATTTTTTACTAAGCTATTGGTGCATAATTTTGAATTAATTCTTCTTCTATGCGTTTCCATTACTATTTTGTTGCTCTGTTACACTTTAAAACAACAGCTGGAATAAAACCAAGAGAGCTATTTAGTGCAGTCTCTCCTTTTAGGATAGGTGTGACTACGCACATGGGTAGCAGAGACTGCGCTTAATTATAACTAGAATTGCATTGTTAATAAATATAATTGAACTTAAAGACATTATTGTGAGGTATTTGTAAACAAATATTTTAGTATTTGGAGTGGATATTTCAATTGAATTATAAAAAAAATTAGAAATTTAAAAAGAAAGTTAAACAGATTTACACACACACGCGCACACACACACACACACACACACACACACACACACACACACACACACACACACATATATATATATATATATATGTATGTATAAATATTAAAGACCAGATAAAGATTGTGAAATAAAATTAAGTTACTAGATAACACGTTTAACTTAAAATTAGTACATTTCCTTTTCAGCGCGACCGTGTGTGCAATGCATTTCCAAGCACCCCTCCCCCCCCTCTAAAAGTAATAGGGTAGCGCACCGTGTTTGCAATCATATATGGCTAGTCTCGACAATTTTCTAACCCAGAATCTGCCCACCGTTAATATTTTTATTTATTTTTTTCTGTTTTTTTTTTTTTTTTTTTTTTTGTTTTTTTTTTTATTATTATTATTATCATTATTATTCAATATCTTTCGCACAAAAATATTCAAACACAAAACCTAAATTTTACTTGGTTTGAAATCTTCTCGTTTCAAATTTTAAAATAATTTCGGATATTTATTTTATTTTAACGTAATTTAAAGACGATTACTGTCTTTAAAGAGAAATTTGATTAGGATGAAAATTTTTGTTTGCATTTAGTTGTATTGCTTCTATTAAAGCAGCTGACATAGCTGCACAAAATTTGAGCATCATGCTTGAAAGTATTGCAATACTAAACAGATACCCAATTACTTTTGAATACTTTGTGATAAATTTCACATAGGCTAATATTAGCATTCGAGAAGTAAATCGAATCAAAGGTGTGGCTTTTATTGATCATGCCACTTCTGAATAATGTTCAATTTCCGATTCTGGTGACAGTCTCCATAAAGATGTGCTGTCTTGAATCCGGTCATTTGTCGAAATTATTTTCTAGTACAGTTCCACACATTCACTAAACTCATCGTCATTGTTTTGTCATTACCAATAAGCTGAGAAATCTCTATTAGTAGAGATTATTTAAAAAAATCAATGCACAGTCTCGCCTAAATAAAAAGCGCAAACTCTCTTATTTTGGTTGTAGCGATTGCGAAGTCTTTTATTAAATAATTATTCGCTTTTAGATAAAATCGTGGTGCTCGTACCGTTAGTCTAGGTTAATAACTTATGACAAATTGTTTAAATTAAAAATATTTTCTACTATTACCTTGGTGTTGAAATTTCTCGGAAGAGTTGTGAAATTGAACCTTTATTTTTGAAAACGAGACAAAATAACCATGCTTTTTCTTAGTCTTTTGAAGCAATCAACATGCACATTGAAGTCGGAACTTCACTATTCATGCTGTACAAACATCTCAAATCGCAATTCACCCGCTTTATTCTTTCCCACCGATCCCCTATGTGCGCGATCTCTCGTATTGTATGATCTCTCATAGCTTTACCATATATACGCATATATATATATATATATATATATATATATTATATTATATTATATTATATTATATTATATATATATATATATATATATATATATGTATGTATGTATGTATATATTAATTTTAAAATAAATGATAAAAATTATCAATTTGCATAAAATTGGCGATAAGCTAAGACTTTTATCACCGAATAAATATGATAATTAAAAATACATTTTAGTTCGTGAATTAAAATTTAGAAGTAGGGTGTGTAAATTTTATTAACAAATACAATATATGTTTTAAATATTTTATTTTGTTTTATTATTATTAGTAGTAGTATTGTTTTACGTTTACAGGACTTGGATTTTTCGTGTGCATCTCTCTCTCCTTTATTATAATGATTTTTTCAACGTAAAAAACGATCGGTTGTAAAAGATCACAGAAAGTAGACTCACCAAGTTTACGAAATAGAAGAATATATAACAAAAACAATGAATTTAATGATTTTACTTTATTAATAATATATATAGATATATAATCGTTATTTATTTTTTTTATATAAAGTGAACGATATCAGATTATATCAGAATATATCATTAATTGATAGAGGATTTTCTCTTATATTCTAATCATTATTTTCAATATAGAACATTCTAAGATAAATTTGTTATTATTCGATTAGTATGTTTGGAGGTGTTCAAAAAGAATATTAACGTGAAGTTAATGTACTATCCATTATATTACATTTTTTGAATTGTTAACTATTTTAAATCATTTTGTTATTAATATCAAGTCACATAATAAAATAATATGTAACAAAAACAACGAATTTAACGATTTTTCTTTATATAGAGAGAAATAAAAAAAATTGTTAGTTTTTTTATTAAAGGGAATGGCACCAGATAATATTAGGGTTTATCGTCGATTGATAAAGGATTTTTCTTTATATTCTAATCGTTATTTTCAATTTAGTACATTCCAGAATAAATTTGCTATTATTCGATTAGTATGTTTGGAGGTGTTGAAAACTAATATTAATGTGAAGCTAATACAACATCCATTATATTATCTTTTTTTATTTATCAAATATTTTAAATCATTTTGCTATTTCTACCAAGTTTTGATTATGCTTATTTTAAATAAATAAAATATTTTTCTATGCTGGTATACTATTGATAAAAATATCCAATTTAACTGAAATGCTAATTATTTATATTTTTTTAAAAAATATAATAGATAATGCAATGTTTGATACAGTTACGTATAATATCATAGACATTTTTTCAGAGAAAAGGTGACTGGATAAAGGATAAATATTTCGTTCTATATAAAATCGTTTATAAATGCTCACAAATAATGTATGCAAATAATTTAGTAAGTAATGAATTTATTTCCGGAAAAATTGTTTAATAATAAAGAAATCTTATGTCAAAAAAAAGAAAAACGTAACATGCGGGTGATTAAGTCAAGAAACAGAAATGACAAATTTCCCTTTATTATAGTATTTCTATTTTTTTCTGTGTGATTACCATTATAAATACATTAAGCGGTGATTGCAAAACTCAAGATTCTCATATGACTAATTTGTGTAATTAATCATTCTAAAAATTAGTATACGAAAGCAATTTAAAAGGGGAAAAAAACTTGTTTTGTAAATGTTCTCGTTAAATGCTTAAAGTATTTATTTTATTTTTCTCTATTTGATAATTTGGTCTACTAATCAAAATTAATGAATAATCTCATGAAACTATAGTAGGTTGTGTAGGTAAAAATGTCCTTTTTAAAATTTCTTTTTGTGTGTGCATTAATTTACTATTTTTATATTATATTTAGTGGACTTAATAAATTACATCATTTTATGTGGCAATTATTGTATAATTAACCGAGTAGAGATTGCTATTTTTTATCTCACTTCTCATGAACTAATAAAATTTTACCCAATATTTTACTTCATACTTTTCAGATTTTCACTGAATAATTACAGTTCCTACGAAATTTTTCTATTAATAAATGCTATTACATTGATATAGATTATATCAATATGCTAGCATGTGAAAGCGCAAATACAAACTGGTAATGCATCGCACTCATTACTAAGCTCTATTATTATAGCCTTTAATTAATGTAATTTTTCGACGCCAGCTTTTGATTTAATTAGCAGAATTATTACTGGAAGATTATTAAAAAACACCATAGAACTAGTGTTTAAATCTAATAATTTCAAAACTTCGAATAAGCGATTGCTTCCATTTTTTGGTGTTTAATCAAAGTTTTATACTTATTACAGAAAAACACTAGACACTAGAAGAAGGACATATGTTTCGCCCTAGAAAAATCACGAAAAAAAAAAAAAATAATAATAAAACAAATCCCAGGTAATACATCACGATGTGTCTCACAGCGCTTAAAAATCAATAAAATAAATGAAAAAATATATATATATTTAGTGAGAATATTTGCTGTTTTCCGTGAAATCACATCATAAACAAAGATATAGATTTCAAAAGAATTAATTAGTCATAATAACATTATTTAAACTATAGGTTATGCGCATAATTTTACTGTCTAAGAGTAATAAACATTTAATTCGAAACCACATAATTTACATCTAGGTTTTTAACTTCAAATCGTGTTCACAGTAACATCAAAACATAATGCAAATGGACAGGAGAATAATTATTTAAGGCAGATTACCTCGGGTCAGCACATGACTGTTTCGCACTTTAAACGCTATTCCATTTCACATAGTAATGTGTGATACGTAGTCATTACAAATTAATCAATAATCGTTTTCGTTTAACTTGCTGCATACAGTTAAAAACAGGAGCATGGGGAACTGTAAAAATTTCATATACTTTTATAGCAAAAAGCACTGGAAACGTTTGTGACAGATGTTCTCGCTGAAATTTACAGCATATTTATAAATATTTCGTTCTTAAAATTTATGACACTATAGTAAATTTTCTAAGACTCAAAAAAAAAAAAAAAAAAAAAAAAAAGTTGTTCTTGCAGTTGGAATCGACCACATGTCATCTTCACGAGATTTCAAATGATTGCGCAATGATCTTACTTATGTTAAATCAGTTATTAGTAATTTTATTTGAAAACATTTAAACTAATATATATATATCTATGCACTAACTAAGAAATTCTTAATTTCATACAATTACTTTCATTAAAAAAAAGTTCACAAGTGAAAATTACATTGACTTTTACTGATTTCTTTTTAATTAAAAATTAAGATATTTCTGAAAATCAAAGGCTTTTCTTATAAATCAAAGGCTATCTACTAATCCTACGATGCAAATAATCTATACAAAGAATGATTTGTATTTAATATGCCAGTTAATAAATATCACAATCCATACATGAAATAATAGTCCGGGTTTCTCATGTTTTTTTTCTATTTATTTTCATGACAAAGGAGAGAATAAATTGCCTGTGATTTTTCTTATGAGGAAAATACACGTTCTCGGTTGCAAGCTAATTAGTTCTGCGACTGTTAACAAACAATACAATTTAGCTAAAAGTACGGTTTTTCTTTTCTCATTCTCATTCTCTCGAATCAATCTTTTCTCCGCATTATACTTATTGTCATTCTTTTATTTATGTTATGATAATTATGTCAAGTAAAAGATTGTCTTGTATTTGATATTTAAAATCAACCAGATTAAAAAAGTAATGACATTTTACTTTACACATTTGTTTTTGGCAATAAAGGAATGTTTAATATTTAAAATAAATATCACAAATTATTAAAAGTCACTGTTTACACTTTCAGTTTTTTTTCTTTAGTTTTCTTTTAGCATTTTTTAATTGATGCAAACAATTTAGATTTCATTTTCTTTTAATATAGAGGAAAATGAAATTGTAATTGTAAACGGGAAAAGAAATTGCAAATAATATGTTTATTATTTCAATATTTGTTTCAAGTGTAAATATTTGAATTTCCGTAAAAAATCGGTAGTTCAAGATATGATGCAGCGTATTTAAATAACACTAAAATAAACAAAATATTTTTTTTCCTTAAGTAAAGTAATTCATAATGCCTCACCATAAAAAAAAAAAAAATAATAATAATAAATATATGTTCAATTAAAATTTATCAAAAAATACATACAGAACTTTACATAATGATTAAAGTATTATTACTTTTTTTTTTTATTCTGATGAAAATATTATGTCATTCCAATTTTTTCAAATATTCGCAAAGTTATTTCATATTCAAAATTTGTGAAGAAAAATGTCAAAATATTGAATGCGAGAAGAAAAAAAAAATAAATAAATAAAATTAAATTAAAAATTAACTCGCAATTTCGTTTAATGCGTATCTAAAAGATTTTAATATATATATTATAAAAAAATTAAAAATTAGACATTAAAAATGTTATAAACGTTATTATTATTTTATACTAGCAGGCTACGCCGCTTCGCTGGTCACTATTTTTAAAGGAATCACAATAATTAATGAATTTTCAAAATTGCATTAAATTTTTTATCATGTTGTTAAAAAGAGAAAAAAAAAAAAATTCTGATCGGGAAAAATGACGCACCGGGTACCCACTGCTTTCGGCAGTGTAGACCCGTACACTGCGCGCCCGTATCCCTTCACCATCCTTATGACTACTCAAAATTCCATATTAATACTCATTAACTATCATTCTTAAGAAAAGGAATTAAAAAAATATATCATTTATCATCGGGTAAAAACTCACACCGGTACCTCACTGCCTTAGGCAGCGCAGATCCATGCGCGCAGCGCGCGCACGTGTGAGGATATACGTGCGATGTGCACGTATATTCCTTCTCAACTCAAACTTTTATTATTAAGAAAACAAAATTAAAAAAAAAAAAAAAATTATCATCGGTTAAAAACTCGTACCGGATCCCAAACGCATGCGAGCACGTGCTACGGTAAAGTGCGCCGCGCGCACATATTCTGAAATCAAACTTTTATTTTTAAGAAAAGAAAATTTTAAAAAACATTTCTCATCAGGTAAAAAGTCGCACCGGTCCCGACTGCCTTCGGCAGCTCAGTCTCGTACTCGCTGCGAGCCTATTCCTTCCCCACTCTTCCAGCCCCTCCTAATTAACCTACGTATACCAATTTTGAACGGTCTAACTCAATTAGCTGAGATGCAAAAGAAAACCTAATCAGGACACCTTAAAATTGTAAATCAGGTGAAATCTCGAATTCCACTTTCGATAATATAAAAGAACTTTATAATTATAATTTGAAATATTGAAATTTAAAAATAATACAGCGCCATCTGGCGGTAGAAATTTCTGTACTCTATTGTTCCATTCCAGATCAACAAACTTTCAAATGGTGTATTACTTATGAAGTTATTTTAATTAGTAGCTGAGATACAAAAGATAACCGATTCAGGAAACCTCAAAACGTGTAAATCAGGGGAAATCTCGAATCCCACTTTCGATAATATAAAAGTACTCTAAAATATCCCGACTGCCTTCGGCAGCGCAGTCTCGTACCCTCTGCGAGCCTATTCCTTCCCCACTCTTCCAGCCCCTCCTAATTAATCTACATATACCAATTTTGAACGGTCTAACTCAATTAGCTGAGATGCAAAAGAAAACCTATTCAGGACACCTTAAAATTGTAAATCAGGTGGAATCTCGAATTCCACTTTCGATAATATAAAAGAACTTTAAAATATCTTTCGAATGATGTATTAAAAATAATTTAATCATAATTAGAATTTCAAATATTGAAATTTTAAAATATTACAACGCCACCTGGCGGTAGAAATTTCTGTAATCTACTGTTCCATTCCAGATCAACAAACTTTCAAATGGTGTATTACTTATGAAATTATTTTAATTAGTAGCTGAGATACAAAAGATAACCGATTCAGGAAACCTCAAAACGTGTAAATCAGGGGAAATCTCAAATCCCACTTTCGATAATATAAAAGTACTCTAAAATATCCCGACTGCCTTCGGCAGCGCAGTCTCGTACTCGCTGCGCGCGCCTATTCCTTCCCCACTCTTCCAGCCCCTCCTAATTAACCTACATATACCAATTTTGAACGATCTAACTCAATTAGCTGAGATGCAAAAGAAAACCTAATCAGGAAACCTTAAAATTGTAAATCAGGTGAAATCTCGAATTCCACTTTCGATAATATAAAAGAACTTTAAAATATCTTTCGAATGATGTATTAAAAATAATTTAATCATAATTAGAATTTGAAATATTGAAATTTTAAAATATTACATCGCCATCTGGCGGTAGAAATTTCTGTAATCTACTGTTTGAATCCAAATCAACAAAGCTTTCAAATGATGTATTACTTATGAAATTATTTTAATTTGTAGCTGAGATACAAAAGAAAACCGATTCAGGAGACCTCAAAACTTGTAAATCAGGTGAAATTTCGAATCCCACTTTCGATAGTATAAAAGTACTTTAAAATATCTTTCGAATGATGTATTAAAAATAATTTAATTACCATCAGAATTCGAAATATTTAAATTTAAAAATATTATAGCGCCATCTGGCGGTAGAAAATTCTGTAATCTACTGTTCAATTCTAAATTTTCGAAGTAATTCATTTGTAAAAACATCTATTATAAGAAAAGAGCATGTATTTACTATGCAGACGAATAATATATCTGTAACATGGAAATGGTTCCTCATATATATATATATATATATAGATATATAATCACGAAATACCACTCATTTATTTATTCAAATTTCAGCCTAAATCACTGAAGCTTAAAACGTACCGTTTGAACAGTAAGTTTTCTTCATGATGTAGTAAGGAAATGTATACTACGAAACGATTACTATGAACCGATATATCGAAATTTAACCCTGAAGTTGTCCATAGGAGAAGTCGAAGATTTTAACCTTTTCACCTTATCTATGCAGTGGTTTACAATAGAAGTTTGAAATATACTAAAATGTCTCCTCTTAAGGCTTAATTAAGGAAAAGATGAAAGTATTTCTAAAATTAATGCTGAAGGGCTAAAAGATGGCGTCAAATAGTTTTACCCACTCATGGAAAGTCACAGTGGTTTTCAATAAAACTTAGTAAAATGCCCTTTCTTAGGTCAAAATGAGGGTAGAAGGTGAGATCTTCAGAAGTTTAAACATTAATGCTGTGAAAGTGTGTGTTTAAGCGTGTCTAACATTTCTTACCATTATATTCACTCGGGGAAAATCGCAGTGGTTTACTGCAGAAGCTCGAAATTTAGAAATATTTCACCTCTTACGCCCTAATTAAGGTAAAATAAGAGAATCAACCGAAATATAGCACTTAAGGTGGTAAGAGGAGATGTCTAGCATTTCTAATCGTTTTTCACTCGTGGAAAATCGCAGCGGTTTCCAATAGAGTTTTTCAACGGATTTGAACAATGCTTGTTTTTCATCGGAACTGAAAATGAATAATCTCTTGCCACCAGGTCAAGTTAATTAGCTTTGTTTTCAGTGATTTTTTTTTTTTTTTCCCGGACGAAGAACGGTAAGAATTAGTTGTAATATAATTTCGATTTCAGAATAATATTCCATATTACTTATTCAGTGGCTAATAAATATAAGCCACATACAATAATATCAAAGCTTATCAGTTTTCTTTATTAAAATGCATTTTTCCTGTTGAATGGCTCCTGAGAGGTGACGTCATTTTTAAAGATGATAGTACATCATATTGCATGTCTTTTGAATGTGACATCATTCTATGTTATAAAAGTATTTTCATTTTAATTACATTCAGACACTAAAATATTTTAACGTAATCAAAGCAAAATTTTAAAATCGCATGCATGAAATTTTGACGAAATCACAATTTTAGAACGTTTTTTAATCATTTCCTTAAATTTTAATTTAATTTTTAGAAAGCTCTTCTAATGGAGAATATATACATTAGATATAACCTATATATTGAATTTTAAGTTTCTCTCTCTCTCTCTCTATATATATATATATATATAGCTACAATATTACTGTAGAAATCATACAAAAATATGCTTATCAACAGAGTTTTTGTTTTACACCTCCCATTGCGCATGTGGTAGCTATTTCAAACACTCACAGTACTACAACCCATGGTCATAAGCAATAACTGTGTCAAGACTGTTTCAAAACAAGTCATTGGTTAGGGAGATGATGTAAGACATACCCACAAACATTGACGCTTTTCTATAATAGAATTTTCAACATTAAGGAAAAAAAATATAAAACATATGATTATGTTTACATTACACATAAAAATTTAATTCAAATATATTTTTTAATAATTTTCTTATTTTCTAATTATTTTTTAATATTGTTTCCTTTTATTTATCGATTTTTACTTTCTTAATTGAATAATTATAAATTACGATACTTTTGCATACTCGGGGATCGTGAATTATCCATTATTTAATAGCAGGTTTTTCAGAGGCTTAAAAGTTTATTTATAGAATATTTAAGAAGATTACAGGTCTGTCAAGCAAGTATGATCTTTAGAATCACCAGAAAACACAACTGACTTCATTAAAAATCACAGCTTAAACTGTATCTAAGCATAATACTCACAACACAAGCTGTATTCAATATCAGATGTTCGGTAAAACGCAGAGCTCATAACACCTGTAACCAGTCTGCCTTCGACTGATACTCTATGAAAGGAATGCGATTTATTTGTAATCTCTAATTTCGAGAACTTTCCAGATATTACGAAAAATATTCGATTTAGAGCGTCGATAATCGATATATTGATAATTAGAATTTTCTCGCTAAAATCGCAAAAGAACGATAACTTTCACTAAATTCATCGTCAAAGCAATTATCACCCCTGGTGAAGATTTTTAAAGGATTTTCTTATAAAATTGAGCTATTTTAATGACAAAACAAGTTTGAAATGTAGAAAATTAACATTTTTGAACTTTATTAAGCTTCTTTATAACACACTACTTAAAAATAACAACTATTATAACACTGCTCCTCTCCCGAGGGCTGCACATTCCAGGAAGCACAACCGGTGATCAGGAGGTAAAAACTAAACAAACTATATAATTAGATTATACAAGAAATAAATTGCATGCAAATTGAAATGACAATACCGTAATCCAAAATAAAGTAATTAAACAACAGTCATTTGCAAAAGTTTATGACCAGTAGCCGATTTTCAGTATTTTAACCCATTCCATCATTTGCGCAGATTATTGCGTCATCTCATGTGCTGACTGCATCATACGCATTCTACTGGTATAAATAAAGGTGCCCGGTACGTTTATCGCCGGTTGTTTATTGGATTTTGTCGTAGACAGTGCTGCTGTGTAATTATTGTAATGAGTAAAAAACTTTCACTTACTGTTGCAAAAAGGTCAATAATATTGACCCTGCGTAAAATTGGATTTTCTGAACGTCAAATAAGTTCCAGAGTAAATGTGAGAAAGGCAGCTGTGCATCAAGCTATTAGTCAATTTAAAATTTCGGGAAAAATTGTAGACCATAAGAGTTGTTTCTTTTTCATACTTGGAGTAAGTCAAGGTTTTCTTGCAGGTTTACGGAATAATAAACCAAAATCTTTGGCTAAATATCTTGAAACAGTACTCAAACTGACTTTGGTGCCTTTTGCAGCCAGCGAATGTCTGATCGTATTGCAGGACGTTCATGCATCTCGTACGACCATACTGCTTATCACATGATCATCACGTGCAATCGTTTTTCTAGGGCGACCGTTTCTCTTAAGGTCCACAAATTTTCCCGAAATTTAAAAAATACTAATAGCTTGATGCACAGTGTCTTGTTCACACTTACTCTAGAACTTATTTGGCGTTCAGAAAATCCAATTTTATGCAGGTTCAATACCTTTTACCTCTTTGTAACAGTAGGTGGAGGTTTTTTTACCCATTGCAATCATTACACAACAGCATTGTCTACGGCAAAAATCCAATAAACAACTGGCGATAAATTTGCCGGTCACCTTTATTTATAGCAGTAGAATGCGCCTGGTGCAAGTAGCACATGAGAGGATGCAATATTCTGTGCAAATGATGCATTGTGTTAAAATACTGAAAATCGGCTTCTAGTCTTAAACTTTTGCAAATGACTGTATTTACACAACTTACACATTTATATATCCTGAATTATTGAACTGTGGCATTGTTGGATTTGTAATTCAGCTGAAATATTTTATCTCTTTTGCTGATTGCAATATGGAGTACATACAGCTGAAACGAACGATCTGCAGGCATTCTGTTCTTTGTTTGTGTATATTTTCTATGACATGGGGGTGTCAGCGTCATCTATTGACTGTTTATTTGTATATATTTATTTTATTTTATTTTATTTTTCATGTCACAATAGAAATGCCGTCACTTAGTGTTAGTTAATTTAATTAGCACTCACTTTTTAATGCAAATGAAAAATTATAAATGGTATTTATGCTTTTTTTATATCGAATTCATAGTTTGAAAGTCACAATAGATGCAATAAAATAAAAATATGTATATTAAACATCACTATCGTGTCTAATGGATCCTGTTAGTCTCCATACGATTTTGAATTGTATATAGACTTAATGTAAATTAAGTATTTACAAATGACTTAAAACAATGATAACAGATGAACAACATTGAATAAAAATTTTACAATCATATGCAACTCTGTCAAAAACAGATTTAAGTGATAATTTAAACAAATGTTTATTGAAAAACAAAATAAATAAATAAAGTAAAATTACTTAATCCAAAATATTATTTTGCCTTTTGCTTTCAACAAACTAATTAAAAAAGAAATATATGTATCTCCATGCCCGTGGTTTTATAGGGGAACGGTTGGGAACAAAAATTGTCGGGTAAAACGGAATACCGTTATATTTCACCTGTACGTAGTTGCAACCTATCAAAAGTACATTAGACAACTTCACATGGACTCATGTATCAACCATGTATCAACCATGTATCATGCATGAACATGTATGGGGTCATGTAATGGTAGTTCACCTTTGTGTCAGAGAGAAGAACAGTTTTTGTGTCATAATTTTTTTTCGGTCTATCAAGATTCAGACTTTTTTGGAGGTAAGTATTATATATATATATATATATATATATATATATATATATATATATATATAGTAATCTACTTACGAAGCAGTAAAATGAGTGAAAATCTATTGTCACTTCCGGTTGGGAAGTAGAGTTAGTCTGATTCCCATAAACTTACTTCTACCAACATGTGGTTCAGGTTGATTTATTCTCGAAGATGGCGATTCGTGTAATGTGGAATACTAACTGTTCCATATTATTTCCAATTTTTTTTTAATTTGAACGTTGATAGTTTTTCAGTATTATTTATTTTCAATAATAATTTCAAAATAGAATGTATATATTGCATTTATTTACGATTTTTTGTAAAAATATTACCCTATTTTTTATTATTCTTTAGGGAAATGGGTATTCCATATTCATTCTCAAGGTCGAAATAACCCAGTCGGTATAGCGCCAGGCTCGTACAGTTGGCAGCAAAAGTATTCAATCACTAGCAATAATCACTGTCTAAAAAAGTGCACTTAATACTGCTTTGTTAAATTAACCCTTGTCGAATCATGATCTTAGTCAGTCTAAGAACATGATTCGACAAGGATTTATTTATCAAAACAGTATTAATTGCACTTTTCTTTGATATCGGAATAATTGGCTATTGGTCGGATAAATTTGCTGCCAACTGCAATTGGAAGATTGCAGGTTCGCTGCTTGAGCCCACTAGTGCGACGTAAAACCCATCCATTCATTCATCCATCCATATTCGCTTTCATAACTACTCCATATTACAAGATTTTTTTTTTTTTATTAAAAAATTTGAATGTACACTGTACTTTTTGTAACATAAAGACATCAAAACACATTAACAACACTGAAAGTTTGTAGTAGGCGAATCCACAATGATCCATAATATTTCCATTTATTATGGTGATTTCAAGTAGAAATGGCATTTCATATTCACCTACTTTTCTCTCTATATATATTTGCTATTAAAAAAAAATGGTTAATGCAATGAATACAGAACATTCTACGCAATTTGTAATGCAGAAATTTTTCTCTTTATATAGATAATCTATGATTGAGTAAGGGAGGCATACTATTGTAACAATCACAGCTATCGTAGATCACAAGTCGGATCGTACACTCCTCAGAAAAAGTATCTGTGCACTAGGAATAATCCCCGTCTTAAAAAAGTACACTTAATACTGCTTTGTTAAATAAATTACTTGTTGAGTCATTATTCGACAAGGATTTATTTAACGGGTTACCTATTTATTATATATTAAGTGTAATGAAGTGTAAGGCAGTATTAAGTGTAATTTTTTTCAGACAGGGATTATTGCTAGTGCTCGGATACTTTTACTGCGGAGTGTACGATCCGACTTGTGATCTACGATAGCTGCGATTGATTGTTACAATAGATGCCTACCTGAATTTGATAAATAATATTCAAGCTTTTAAATCATTCGAGATTTTGAACGGTGAATTACGGTAAAGGAAGTATAATTTGTCAAAAATTATGCAGAATGAATAGTTATATAATTTAAAATAAATCTGGCAACTTATTTAAAAGTTAGTTGAATAAAATTCTTAAAGTAATTGGTATGTACAGGCGGCAGCAAAATTATTGGAGCGCTAGCAGTAATTCCTATGGTAAAAAGTATTCTTAATACTGTTTTGTTAAATAAATCCTTGTAGAATCATGTTCTTTGTCTAAGAACATGAATCGACAAGGATTTATTTAACAAAACAGTATTCTATTAAGTATATTTTATTATATAGGAATTATTGCTAGCGTTCGAATAATTTTGCTGCCGACTGTATGCTTTTGATCAAAATTAGAAATTAAATATATGAAATGTAAGGAAAAAAAATTGGGACAATTTTATATCAAGATGCCTTTAATTTAATAGTACATTTTGTTAATATTATATAAATAAAATGGTAACTTTTAACATTTAGATCTCTTCGACTAAAAACGGTTGCTTAAAATTTTAAAATTTAAGCATGAAAAAGGAATGAAATTTCTTCAAAAGTCAGAATTTTTTTAAACATACAAATGTTAAAAATCTAAACAGTTCTAGTAAAAATAAAGCATAAATGTAATAAAAAGATGTATTATTAGTTTTTGACTGTAAATATGACTTTTAATTAAGTTATTTAGTATAGCAAAAAGTAAAGATATAAAAATTTTATTTTGAAATATATGTATATATATATGTATATATATATATATATATATCTTTTAATAAATTTCAATTTTTTATGAAATTAAAAAAAGAAACGAATTATAAAATTCCAAATAATTATCTAAAAACAATTTAACATATTAAAAAAAATAATATTTACTTATAATAATAAAAATAAATAAAACGAAGGTTAAAAGTTCTATTTTAAAAATTCATAGATTTTTAATAATATTTTTTTTTTATTACCTCATTAATTTAATTCATTATAGCTAAATAACTAAGATGTAATTAGATTTTATTTTTTATTGAAAACATTTAGAAATATTCATCTAATTAACCAAGTGTTTAGTTTAATTTCGTATCAGATTAAAGATTTTTCCTAAGGTAATTAACTTGATTTATTTCTTGAATTTAAACTACTGTAGAAAACTTTTAGGGCAAATACGAATTAATGATATAAAGCATTTTTTTTTTTTTTTTTCTAAAATGACTAAATGGCTAAAGATATTTCAATTTAATCCAATGATTGTCTTTCAAACAAAGAAATAGAAAAAAATGTTATAATTCAGTTTATGGATTGGGATTAATTCATATAATTAAATTTAATGGGTTGTATACTTTTACTTTATGATTTTTTTTTAATCTGTATTACCTTATTTAGTCACAGAATATAGAAAAAAGTTTTCAATTAACAACATATATATCAATTATGTATAATGACGTTTTGGCATAATTCGATTTTGACCTGTTTTTGTTAAGTTGATATTATATATAAACTTTTGAAAAATGTTAGACAAAAAGGGCAATAATTAGGTTTTTAAATATATGAACGTTTTATAATTAGTTACAGTGTACTTAAATAATAATAATAACAATAATAATAATTTTGTGTTTCGTTGTCTTGGTCTAATTTACCCATACAGTGTACGTTAAGAGATACAGTAAACTCCTGATTATCCGCGAGCAGATTATGCGCGCTGCGGATTATCCACGAGAGCTGAAGAAAGGTTGGATCAATAAAAATATTTTCACAAGTATCAAAAATAAATGATTAACAAAATAAATGAAATAGAAATAAAATAAATAAAATAAAATAAAAACAATAAATAAATATATTGTTTCTGTCTATTTTATGCAAAATATTGTACAAACGGTTTATTTTAGTGCTTAAATTAGCTTAAAGATTGTACCTTAGCATCATCATAAGTACTCTTTTGTTGTTTATTGTTTTTACATCCGCATTATAAAAACAATATTGCCTTTTATGCATTATTCAGTACATAAAACACAAATATTTTTACTATATTGTGATTATTTTCACTGTTGTAATATATTTTATATACAATAGAAGAAACGTTTTGAGTTGGAGTTTATTTTATCTCATTTGCCTTTCTATTTTCATCCTTTTTACAGTTTATCCTCGATTTGCACTATGAACTAAACACCGGTCACTCAATTCTGCGGGTAATCTGGAGTATAATGTATGCAAATCTAATTTCCAGATAGTGAAAACCTTTGTAAATCTTTTAGAATTCTTAAACTGTCTCATCTCGTTATAGAGTTGCGAACTTTTCCGTACACCTCTGCGAGCATTTCACAATATTTGCAAAAATGTATAATAACAATTTGCAGCTAAATATTAACATTAAACACTTATATTGCGCTTTTGGTTGGTAGAACTTTGTCGGTTTTTGTAGTTACTCAAAAACGTTTATAATTTATGATTTAATTTTAAACGAAAAAAGTAAAGCTAGGGATTAAATTCAAAATAATAAAAAGTAGGGAAAATTTCTTTGGAAGGAAAACGTTATATGAACTGCTTTATGATTAAGAAAAGTTTTGACATTTAAAACGAAAACATTAAATTTTGGTTAATATAGGGTGGCCTGAAAAACGTAATAGAAGTAAGCGATCGCTGTGGAAAAAGACAACATGCAATAACATGAAACCAATTTTATTGAATAAAGATATGAATGACATTTAATATACAAAATACTCGAAATCTTTACCACCCCCGACTAAAGCCGGTTCCGAAACTCTGTTATAACGCGTTTGAGTGATCGGAATCAAGTGCACCAATCTCACTTCTGATGGCCGATTTCAGGTCCTCCAGTGAATCAGGGAGATTCCTATAGATGCTGTCCTTGATGTAACCACATAAGAAGAAGTCGCATGGATTTAGATCCAGACTGTATGAAGGGTCACCCTATCCCGTGTCCCGTGAACTTCTCTGCATACAATGCAGTCAAATACTCACCAAACATCGTTTCAAGACACGTGAAGACATCAGCAGTTCTATGGGGATGAGTCCCATGCTGCATGAACCAGAACTGGCGTATCATGTTGAGACGGTCCGCTTCAAAGCCAAAGTGACGCTCTAGCAACTCTCGATACTTCACTCTTGTGACCATACCGTCAATGAATATCAGACCAATTATTTGCTTCGACGATATGGCTCATCACACCGTCACCCTTTGTGGATGCAGTGTCGAAACGACACTGAGATTAGGATTTTCCGTACTCCAATGGTGTTAGTTTTGTACGTAATCATTCACATAATCATTTTATTTTTTCTCGTATTCATTCAACTGAAATACGCCTCATCACGGAACCAGATCTTATGTTCACTGATGGAACCATTTTCAAGTTCCTCAGTCATGTGGTTTGCGAAATCTCTCTGAAGCACAGTGCCCCCCCCCCTCTTTTAAAGGCTGGCACATTTGGATCTTTTATGGACGCAACCCCATTGCTTTCGTGAGACTTTGTAATGATGTTTTGAATATGCTTAATTGTTGGGCCGACTGTCGAGTGGAAGTGGTTGGCTGATCCTCAAAGAATGTGCTTACACGTACCCTGTTGTCACCAGTAACAACTGTTGATTTTCGTCCTGACGCCTTGCTTCTTGCATCCCAAACACTCCCGATAGATTCAAATCGGTCTATCAACCTGTAAACAATGAAAATCAGTGAGAGAGGAACATCAGCTATCTGATGGCTTCAAAATTACTGCAAATTACGAGTGCTATAACTTACCATGCGAGTACCACTTCACTAGGTGTCCTTTTCTTTCCGAACTCAGAACGACATGCCCGTCGAATGGTAACATTACTTCGGTTATTCTCATGAAAATTTCTTACGATAAAAAAATCGTTCTTCTAAGGTCAGTGATTCCATACTGCTTATTCTTAATTTCCGTAATAAAGCATTCACCTAAAATGTCAATATATGTGCTATTACAATACTGATGTGTTACATCAATACATATGAAATCAGGAATCAGGAAATCAGAAATCAATCCCTTTCATTCCCAATTTTTTCCCTCCATAAAACAATAAATCTTATATTTAGTCATAAATTTATTTCTAAGGTAATGTATGTGAATATTATTTTTAATGTGAGTAATAGCAGATTACGAATTAATATCTCTAACAAAGCAACTGAGAGGTGTTTATTTATGTTTAAAATAACCACTGATGCTATTAAAAATCATGACTTATCAATAAAAAAAATATATAAAAATTTTGGAAGAAATACATATTGTAATTAATTAAAATACAAATTATAAACATTAAAAAATAAAATAAAAAATATTTCAGTTAATTTACTTAACCCTTTATATCCCAAATTAACTTATTTTTGGAAAAATAATTTGAAATTTCTTTGCTGCATGAGAAACATATTACATTTAGCTTAAACCAGGGCCCGAAATTTCAACTCAGATTACACTCACCGACAAAAAAGTTTTACTCGCCACAAAATAGGATTGTTAATTTTTTTCCTTTTTTACACATTTTGGGTTTTGGTTTTTTCCTAACTATTTCAAAAGGCTTTTACAAATAAGTCTAAAATTACATATATTAAAAGTGTGTCGTATATCATCATGTTTCAGAATCATCTATAATTAAAAATCATTATAATGTATTTGAGGTTTGAAAAAGATTAAAATATCTAATAGCATAAATGCAAAGAGTGATTAAAGAAAAAAGAAGAAAAAATTGCTCTGTCAAACAATATCCCGTGAAAATCTTTGTATTATGAAAGATGAAGCTCCCTTTATTTTCCTTTTATTTATTTAACTTTTTATTAAAATGTCTTTTTCGTGAATTTTATTTTTGCAATCAGACGGAATGTCAATGTGTATAACTTGTTCATTGTTGTCATTTGAAATAGACCTTTCGGAATACCTTTTTCGATAAAATCGTTGCTTACAAATCATTACAAGTGCAGATCACTGGCATTTCAGTAAAAACCTGAAAATATGAACTGTTTTTTTTTTCATTATTCAACAAAATATACATAGGCAGTATCTTTAAAAGAGCTCTGGCTCATTTTTATGTGACAATATCGCATAGCCAAACTTTCGCATATCTCCTCTCTTGGATAGTGGACGATGAGCAAAGAGACTCTTTGCTCGTCTATTGGCACTCTGCTTGGAGAGGTGGGAGAAACGAAACTGCCGAAGACATCAAAACTTTTATGTATGCATTAAGCATTTTTCCTTTTACAGGTTGGGGTGATCTAGGGCAGCGCAAACGCAGACTCGGCTCTCCGAGAATCTAACTAATCTGGTGTGTCACTCACACGAATTTCTCTTACCCTGAAATTTAATACTATAAATACAGATTGGAGATTAAGACGTAAGATAACGAGTACTGTTATGTAAACCTATGTTAAACAATTCAAATAAGGCTTCGGGAGAGTTTTATATGATAATTATTTCTGTGTGAGGGGGTTACCGCCCCCTCAACCCCCGGTTTCATTAATGCACCTACGGTTATATAGAACATTCGGTTATGAAAAAATAATTCTGTTTTTAAAATTATTTTTATTAAAATTATTATTTAAAAAAGTTATCTTTTATGATAATGCAGACGATTTCCATATTAGAGAATTAGTATAACACTAAGTACCCCAAAAAAAGTTGAATTTATTCTCAATATTACATTAAAGAAAAAAAAAAAATATTTTTGTTTATGTTAAAAAAAAAAAAAAATCGATAACTTTATTTTAAATTATCGCAGATCGTTGGTCAACAGTTCTTTTTAAAGGTATTGGCGAGCTCTTTTGAAAGATACATGAAAATTTACTCTCTTCGAGGGGGGGGGGGGACTTCCCCCCCCCCAGGGGGGAGGCGAGGCTCGTACATACACAATTTTTTTTCCCAGTTGACTATCTCTATTACAAAAAAATATATATTCGTTTCATTTTGTTTATTGCAGTCTATAGATGTTTAACTCTACTTACCTGCAATTTCCCCCATAGACGTAATGTATTTGAATAATTTTGAGTGTCCCTGTACACAAACCACTTGCTTCATCTCAACGAAAAGCTTACTGTAGCATTCCTATATGAGAAACATTTAGAATACCAAGTTTGGAATTTCTGCTACTATTTGTTCTTGAGATATGCTGATAACAGACACACAGACCACTCGCTAAAAACATTATTTTCGTATTCAGGGGACCTAAGAACTTGTAAATATAACAAAAACTCACGTTCGAAAATATTACCCCCCCCCCCCCCCCCCCCCCCCCGAAAAAAAAAAAAAAAAAAAAAAAAAACTTTCTCGACCATATGGGTAAGAAAAAGTAAAAAGAGAGGTTAAATATGAGGTTATAAGATGGCAATATTTTGCCATCTTTAAATCTCTAAAAAGAATGTTTTCTGTCACCGTATCGTGTAAGAATTCTATCTATAACTAGACGAAATTTTTACTCGCCACAGTAAAAATTCCACTCACCAATGGCGAGCTGGCGAGTGGAAATTTCGCGCCCTGGCTTAAACTATAGCTTAACTATAGGGAAAGCTTAAACTATAGGGACTTTGAAGTTCCAATGAAATCCCGTAGTAAATTTAGGCTATATTGAGGAATTTTTTTGATGGCACTTTAAAGTTCCGGTGGGATACAAAGGGTTAAAATGTTTTCCATCATGTTTCTTAGACCACACTGTAGAAGAAAGTTAAAAGACGATAATATTACTTTTGATTCTATTGAATTCTGTAGAAGAAAAAATAACGTTCAATTTTCCCTTATGTCCTGCTATTGGTTCAAGATAAAGTGTTATCGTGTTTTTCTTTATTAAATATTCTATCTTATATTTTGTTTGGGCCATACAGGTAAGTACGGTAAGTGTACGGTAAGTGTAACAAAAGTGGTTACAGCTGTAACACAGTAAAAGTGACACTTTCCTATTAATGAAATAGGAAATTATTTTCCTGCTAATTCGCAAGAAGTATGTTTAATAAGTATAAAAATTGCCGAAATACGGAATTATTTCATCACTAATCGATGATATTTGTGTTTTTCTTTCAAACGTATTTGCAAAAAACATGATTAATTTGCTTTCTAGTTTTAAAATACGGGATTATATCTCTACTATTTATCAAAATTTATGCTTAACAAATTAAATAATTGACCAACTTGGTGATTTTTCGTTGCTAATAAAAAAAAAATTTGCAATTCTTACAAACAATTCCACAAAGCATGCGACAATTTTGCCTATTACTTAAATACGAAATTATTTCACCCTTCATTGCCAAAATTTACGTTCAATCACAACTAATTTACTAAAATAGGCCATTGTTTTGCTGTCAATCAATAAAATTCGCGCTTATTTTCAACTTTTGAACTTTTTGGGGGTGATTAAGTATCGGTAGCGACTTTTATAGCTTTAAATGATAAATGTGCACTTTCACAGAAAACCTTCAAAATATTGAATTTTTTAAAAATTAAAAAATCTGGTGAGAGAATCCCTATTCCGTAGCTTTTCATATCATTCTATAGTTTTGTATCGCTCCTGTACAAACTACGCCGATTTCGTACTTGTTTGGAGTTATGAAACATTGTCGTCACTTCTGGCGACTAAAGTTTAATTATTTTGGTAGCCATTTTCAATGTAATGGTCACCCGTTGGTGACTGGTGACTTTCTTTTGACGCTAATCGAGAGCTTTACTATATACATAATGGAGACTGGACTAGCTGACCCATATTTTTGCTTTTGGTTACCTATTTTTTCTGCAATACTTAGATAAATTCTGGTGAATACCTCAGAAAGTCTATCTCTTTGGTTTCAAAATCGTAGGATCGATCAATAAAATTCTAGTTTATATGATTCCCAAAACACTTTTTCAAGATCTTGTAACTATCAAAACTAACCCCGCATAACGTGATATGGATAGACATACTTAGGCAGAACACAGCAGATTTCAAGGAAAAACATTTTATTTTAGCAAAACCTTTTATTATAATAATATTTCGCTAAACATTTTTGCTTAAATAAATAAATAATTAATTAATGCATCAAGAAAAATAAATCCTGCTTACCTGTAGATCTAGCTACCTGCAGTTTTTCAATTAGATCTAATTTAATGAAATAACTCAATACTTGAAATCAATCATGAATATAAGAGTTCTGACCTCATTCATTTAAACAGTCGGGTTCAATTTTAAAGAAATTTACTTTAATCGTACAAAATTGAATCGTCCTTCCCTGTCTATCTCTATTTTATTCCCATTTTTGTGAATGGTGGAAAAACATTTCTCATCGCCATGCGTTTAGTAAATCTTCCTTAAGTACAGGTTGGCTTGGTATTTTACTAAATTAAAGTTGTTTATTTTATGATCAGGAGACCTTTGATTCTATTGAGAATTTCACTGTTGGTCGTTTTGCGTGTGTGTGTGTTCTTTCGAAATCTTTTTGTGGTTCTCTGGGATTTACCAGAATTCTTAAATGAATACCCTCACCATTATCTTGTCAGGAGACTGGGGCTATAAAATCTTTGGCTTTGAAAGTTTTTTCAGCTTTTGAACTCTTATTAAGGAACATCTAGTTGTGCCATAGTTATGTTATAGCTATGCAAACTGAGCCATTACCTAATTGTAGCAACTAGCTCCATAGTGATATCTGACATAAGATGAATTTCTAAAGAATAGATGCAAAATACTTTGATATGTGTATGGAACCAGAGTTAACTTCCCTTTGAAAAACCGCCATAAGCAGCACCTTAATTTGATTTACAAATTCCACAGACAAATAATAATAATAATGATAATAATAATAATAATAATAATAATTAATTAAAAAGATGTACGCTGAAAAACGATGTTAACCAGTCAGAAAAATGATGATTAGAGATTTTTCCTTCATGCCGCTTCCAAGCTGATTGAATTTAAGATGGATTGTGCACTTGTACTTACAATCACCACTGATAAAATAACAGCAATCTACCTCCATTGTGGCAGGAAATAGGAAATGAGTGCAAGCTAGCCCTATATGCAATCTGTTCCCGGTCTCTCCACCATATTTGGTCATACATGTCATGTTGAGAAAGAATAAGATTCCAAATTATGAAAGCAATTTTTGTTTGGAAAATTTGTAAAAGAAAACAATTTATATAGTAAAGTATAGAGTGCGGCGCAAAAGTTTATGCACAAGCTACATTTTTTGATAAAATGAAAAATATATACCGGAATGCTACGAAAATTTTACTGTATGTAAATAATTGGATTACAAATTCATATTTCGAATTCGAAAACAATTATCTGAAAATAAAATAAAAAATTATATAAAAATCAAAATGCGGAAGTTGCACTCGGGAGGAAAACACTTTTTTAAAAACTGTAATCGATAAACTCAATCTTGAGAATCCGAAAAATCCAATTAAAATCTTAAAATTAATTCAAATTAACTTTTAATTAACGTTTTAAAATCGCTGAAAACCAAAACAAAACCACGTGATTTGAAAACGCTCTCTGAGATAGGGTTGACGTCACAGTTCACGAAGTGCGAATGTTTACACTCTTTTATGTATTGCTTTTTTTTTTTTTTTTTTCGCTCTGTTCTAATCTGTATTTTATGTTTTATTTTTTTTAAGTTTTTACCTTTTGTAAGAAATGAACCTTAATAACTGTACTATAATCTTATATATATATTTTTTTCTATATTTAATTGTATAATGTTGATTTTGGATTTGTAAAAGAGCAATCGGATAATCTGCCGAAAATAGATCGTCTTTTCATATTCTCATTTTTGAGAAAACATCTCGATTTTATTGGCGCAGAAATAAAAAGAGCTAAAGCTAAAATATATAGATTTATTCTGTATTTATATTTAGAAAATTATAAACGTCTTCATAATAGAATTTTAGTATTGTATTAATATAGTAGTAGTATTTTTTTTACATTTCTCTAATTTTTTAAACGCTTGTATGTGAGAATTTTTCTTTTTTCATAATGTATACTTAAAGATTTAATTATAGTTAAAATATTCATTAAAATTTTACAGTGCATAAAAATATGTTTTACTGATTTACTTATATTATTATTTATTATTAATATTTTGTTTTTGACCAGAATTGTTTAATTATGTTATCTTACAAAATATATATTATTATTTTAAGGAACAGCCATTAATTATTCATGACTATATTATGAGTTCAGTAGTATTTAATATTTACTTCATGTTTTTTCAAATGAAAAAATGTTATTTTCAAAATGCATTATTTATTTATATTTTATTTTATTTTATTTTATTGAAAACAGGAAGTTTACTTTCCATAATTTTTTCAGTAGTTTTTTAAATATATATATATATATATATATATATATATATAGATAGATAGATTTCAATTTTAACCATTTATTTTTCTATTTAATTTTCTTAAATTTATTCTTTTATTTCATTTGAATCATATTGTTCTACGTCGTTTACATTAGCAACGGCTGTTACACAATTATTTATTTATTTAATTAATTCATTTGAAAAGGAAAATATAATTAAATGTTTTTATCAGGAAAATGTTAATATCGGAGAAAGGTTACTCTTATTAAAATTTGAGTTTAATAAAATCTTATTTATTTATTATTTATTTAATTAATTTTAAAAAGGAAAAATATTTTGTTATTTATTTATTTATTGTATTGATCGAAATCAAATAGTAATATAGCAGACAGAGCGAGTGCAATAAAGTACATGGTGCCTAAACTAAAATACATTTAATAGATGCTGAGATACAGCTATCCTTAAAATCTTAGTTCTTGAATAATATCAGCTTTTGCCGTCTGATAAGTATCCAAATTGAAGTGCAAAGGAAAGACGTTGCTGTGGAACCAGAACCCAACCCAAGAAACCAGACCCAAAAGATCAGGGTACACTTGAGGGAAAGAGGCTGCCGTAGGCAGCAGATACCCAAAATGGTGTTGAGAGCAATTTCAATGAATTTATTTTTTAATTATCTATTTATTTAGTTAGTTTTTGTTTATAGAATGATATAAAAAATAAGGATTTTTTTTTTTTTTTTTTTGAAAATTTATTTAAATTTGGCGACCAGTGAAGCAGGCGAAGACCGTCAGTTATAGTATATACAAGGGTTGATCCAAGTTTATTTCGGGGGCCCGTTTTTGAGAAAAACAAAATAATTTTGTGAAAATTTATTATTATTATTATTATTATTATTATTATTATTATTATTTTTTTTTTTTTTTTTGATAAAAAGAATTATCACACGAAACCTTTTACTTTAGTAGTTACTCTATCTAATGTTCTTTATCAAGTTAACAGCATATTATTGAACCAAGTATAGACACTTATTAAAAATAATATTGTTAACGTGGAAATTTTTTTTATAAAATCAGCATCTTTTTAAAAATAAATCTTGTGAAAGGGCTGTTGTTATCAATCTGAATTTTGTGAAGGGACCCATTTTATGGATTTGAATTTTGTGAAGGGGCCCATTTTAGAGATTTGAATTTTGTGAAGGGGTAGCAAATGGGTCCCAATTTTTACCTGGATCGATCCCTGAAATATTCTAAACATATTTGGATTTTACATTAAAGCTTTATTGATAAATGAATTTAATATATATATATATATATATATTGTGTTTGATTGCTGAAATTTACTGCAAATTTTTAATTAATTATTTAATACCATTCATACTTATATCTAGATCAAGTATAACGTATAAGGTATTATTACATTTAACATATAGTTCATATGTTTATTTTATTTTATTTTATTTTATTTTAAAGCACTTTGTTTTTCTATTGCTAATAATAATTATTATTATTGTTGATATTTTCCATTTCTATTAATCTTTTCTTTCTATTTTCCCCCCAAAAAAAAAAAAAAAAAAAAAAAAAGAGTAATTACATTATAAAAATAACTAAGCACGTTTCTAAATTCTGAAAATAATAATTAATAATAATAATAATTTTGTAACGAGACCTTTTTATTTATTTATTTATTTAGAATGATAAGCACATATAATTTTCCTTAAATACTTTTCAATTTCTCAAATTGCGTCACTATAATGTCTTTAATTATTCACAATCTTCAACTCCTATTTTAATAGAAATACTGTTAAGTTATATAATATTGAAATGTACTAAAAAAGTTATTTCTAGCTTAATACTATATCTTCTGTTGCAGACTCTGACAAGGTTGCCTGAAGTATAAATATTTATTATTATTATTGTTGTTTATTGATTTTTTTAATCTCAATTTTGTACACATTCGAAGGGGAAATATATATATATACAGATGGCATCTCATAATTATAAATGTAATCTAATTTAAATTAATTCAGCATATACTATTCTAGATTATTTAAGCAATAAAAATATACATGTTATTCTGTTAAATATTATTACCCAATCTCAATATTTTATTTCTGTACTCAGCCTAGAATAATAATAATAAATCTATAAAACATAATAAAATGAAACAAAACAAGTATTTAAAAGGTACATCTAGTAAAGAAATTCTTTAAGAACATTCTACTGATCAACTATTATTTCGATTATATTTTAATTTGAATTAATAACAGCAGGCGAGTAAAAAAAAATCCCATTGAAACTTGATGTCATTTATAGAATGAAGTGATGTCTAATGAGTTCAAATTGTTTTAAGATATTTTTTTTTCATTAGAGAAAGTATACAAAATTTTGCTGAATGCGCGAATTTTCTATACAATACTATAGGGAGAAATTCAGCGAGCAGTTCATTTCGTGAATAGTGACGTCATGATAGGTTTCATCACGTGACGCAGCGTTTTCGGGCCAACATGAAAACTACATCTTTTAAAGTTAATTTATTAAAGCATCCGGTTTTCAAATATGCATAAAAATGGTATCAAAATGTTTGTATTTTCATGCTCTATCATTTACAAGTTAAAATGAAAAATGTGCAATTTCCCCATTATGATGCCGCAAAAGTTTATGCACAAAACAAAAATATTTACATTTCACAAAGCCCAAATGTCTATTGGCGGTTACTACTATGGTGATATAGCACTTTGGTGTTTCCATTGCACCTGATGAGATCGTATACGTGATTTTTCACTGACAACGATAGTTTTTGGAAGGTTTTGGGATCAAATCTGCACCAGGCTTCTCCGATCGCCGATTTGAGCTCTTGCATTGAATAATGCTGTTTCCCATTCTTGTAGACTTTACTTGAGAGTTTTCCCCAGATGTTCGCTATCGGATTGAGATCTGTGCTCAGTGCTGGCCAATTCATCACACTGATATTTTGAGATCCAAGTCATTTTTTTGCACAACGAAAAGTGTGTATCAACGCATTGTCCTGCTGAAAGATCCAGTTGGGACCACCAAGAAGTTCAGCAAACGGCAACAAATGCTCACTTAGAGTTTCCCGATACTTTGAATTTTATCTGCGATTTATGAAGCGAAGAAACGTTTGTCTATTGTAGCAAAAAGCTCTCCATTAAATAAGGAAGCCTCCAGTTTGTTGTCTGCTGAACATGTTCTTCGGATTTTTCCTCAAGTCACGCCAATAGAATGAAAATCCGTCTGGACCATTCAAATTCCATTTTTTTTTTTTCCATCAGAGAAAATAACACTAATTCCTTCGTCATGGTAATACATGTGCAGTTTTGATTGTTTGTGACACTATTTCAGAAAAGGTAAATGAGCTAATTTTTCTTTTTTTATGAATCCTGATTCAGTTATTCGTCTGCATATGGTGTTACGTGCTATGTTTGATCCAAGTCAATTTTTATCTGATTAAGAGACAAATTATCCGCAAGAGTCATTCATATAATTTTTCTACCCTCACGAAATGTGGTTTCCTCAATCTTCCTCAGCGATACGCAATTTTGAATTGTTTTCCACGTTGC
This sequence comes from Salticus scenicus, assembly GCA_963930645.1. Lineage (NCBI taxonomy): Eukaryota > Metazoa > Arthropoda > Arachnida > Araneae > Salticidae > Salticus > Salticus scenicus. The sequence continues at coordinate 352,953,108 of OZ005652.1, forward strand.
AAAGTACTATAAATATCCCGTATGGATCAATTTAAAATAAGTAACATTTGCAAAACGGTTTTACTTTCCGCTTTTATCTTACACACTTTTGAAACTTCTTCAGGCGAAAACTGCAGCGATTTCGGCGTTTTTATTACTTTTACAGTGGTGAATCTTCTCTCGTATACTTTATAGTCAAAGGGATAAGACCCACCTATCCTCCGCCAATCGCGTTTAAAGAGATATTTGCATAAAACCTCATTTGTGCTTAAACTTTTGTGACATCACACTTTTGATTATTTAAAAAATATATTTTTTTCCTTTCAATTAATTCTTTCTGAATTCAAAACATGAATTTGTAATTCAGTTGTCTGAATACAGTAAAACTTTCAAAGAATTCCAGTTTTTATATATTTTTTATTTTATTAAAAAATATAGCTTGTGCGTAAACTTTTGTGCCGCCCTGTATTATCGTACAAAAATTTGGACTTTTTAACAAACATACTCTCCTGGAGAAAATTATAAGACCTACAAATTTGAATCTTGCTTAAATAATAATATAAATAAGCTTAACTTTACCTTAATAAAATAAATATGATTGTTCATAAAAATATTTCTAAATTTAATATGATTTGTATATAAAATAGAACAAATAATACAAGTCTGCATCTGAAATTTTAATTTGATAACTTTGGTTGACCTTTATATTTTTTGGTGGGTTAAAACCGAAACATGATCCAGTTTTTATGTATGACATATATATTTTTATTAATTCAGGTTGTTTACAGACACCATTTCTTCAGACTCTTCCAGCAACACAATTATATGGTAACTTTTAAAGTATGTTTCAATGAATAATTATAATTAATAAAATTGATGCAATTTACTTTTATAATTTATAAAATATATAAATTACATTTAGAGAAGTGAAGAAATTACTAAAAATAATAAGACTATTCCACTGAAGTACATCATGAATATTAACTATGCCATACATATATCTATATATATATTTCTTTAATTTAAAAAATATTTATTAAATGATTATTAAAAAAATTCAGATATTTTGAAAATTTAAGGCAATTAATTTCCCTTTAGAAAAGTAATTATATTTACGTTTATAATGAACCATTATTAATTATTTTTCTAATTAAAAACTAATTAATTATTTATTTAAATTAGCATTTGTTTATGGTTCGTTTATTATTTTCTTACATTTCTTTCTTTCTTTTTTTTTTTTTTTTTTGAACAATTACAATTAACATTCAAATAACCTTTTGTAAAATATTTTAATGTTATTCTACTTATTCAGTAATCAAATTTTAAAACAATTAATATTTGATAACATAGATTTGATTTTCATCGGGAAAGAAACTTTAGAAAAAATGATCCATATGCTACTTACAAGTTTAATATTTCTAAAAATAGTTTAATAAGCGTTAAAAACAAAACCCTTCACAAAATGGCGTTTTTTGTGCGATTAGATAATAGAATTATAATAAAAATGAAAATCGATTTATTTTAATAGTTAACTTTTTAAAAATACCACTTATCAGGAAGAGCAATATTTGACTTTCAACTCTTTTTTTTTTTTTTTTTTTTAAGATTTTCGCATCGTAATATATTTACATTACATTTTTCATAAATCTAATGCATTTTATTTAAATATTAATGTAATAATATACAAAAATATAAATTGTTCTTAAACTAAATATAATTCTTACTTTAGATTTTTAGGTATGAGTTAAATAAAGAACATTTCTTTAATCTTAGGTTACTTTAAATTTCATTTTAAGGTTAATATTTAACTAATTATCTTTCTTTTCTTCTTACACTATTGTTTCTTACAGGGGGGAAAGAAATCAAACAGCCAAAATTAAAATGGAGATATTTACGATCTATTTTCTATGTGTACACTTGTAAGAGCCGTTTTTGAGATAGCAACTTTTTCCAAAACTTGGCATACTTAATTATTGACCGGAAAACAATAATTACATACAAAGGTATGTAAGCAATAAAAGGGATACATAAAAGGGTGTTATAAAAGAAGATATATATAAAAGGGAGTTAATTTGGCGAATTTGAAAAAACTCTTCCGTACAGTCCTTTTTAAAGGAACGCACTTGCGAAACCTAAAATTGAGCTATTTATACAGGGCACCAATCAATTTTCCTGAACTAACCAACTGTATCATTCGAAAGGATATCTAATAGTGTGTTTATATAACAAATTTTAAGAAAATAGTTAGAGCCGTTTTTGAGATACGGACTTACGGTCCCACTTCTGGTTTCCAATGTCCCACTTCCGGTTTTCCAATTTTCACCAAAATTTGGAAAATTCATCTGTACAACAGACCTGTCTCAATTCTTATGTTTCGTAGTTCTATCTTTAGTAGTTTCGTAGATACGATAGCCAGAAGATTCCGCACATACATACATACACACACTGTAAACGTAAATGTCTTAAATTCAGTTTAAAAAGTGTCTTAAATCGATGGTCATTTTTTAAGCGAAAAAAAAATGACTTACTTTTTAAGACACCTTTTTGCATCAGAAATTAAGGTATTGCAAGTGTCTTAAAACGCCGCCATGTTTTAGGCTTAAAAACACCGCCATGTTAGGCTTAAAAATACTACCGTTTTTAAGGCTTTCTAATAAATATATAAATAAATAAATATGGTGTGCGATTATGTTTTTCTGTTAAAAATATATTTTACAATTATTTAGAGCATTAATGAAATATTTATATAAAGAAAGAAAAAAAAAAGTCCCAGTTTCCGGCGTTGGGATTCGACCTCGCACTGTTTAAGGAAACCGAAACCTCGAGGCAAGCATCTTCGGAGTGAAGCATTTACCAATCACGCTACCGTCGAATACAACAATACGTGTTTTTATGATATAATATACTGCAGAATTCGTGAAATTAATCGCGGTGTTATGTTTTATTTCAAAATTTTTGCCATAAAACTATTGATAATATGGTATCTTAAACTTAATAAATATTATCTTAAATTTCATATTTAGAGGACCAGAATTTTTTAATAATGCATAACAAGTTTCATCCCTCGACGGTAACGATTTCTTTCCTTAAAGTGATATTTAAATAAAAACGAACTGTAATCATGAATACAGGAAAATTTGTAGTTTTACATTTAGATGTAGGTGAATTTGTGAAAGAAAAAAGTTTTTAAATGAATAATAATAAGAAGACAGAAAGAAAAAAAAATACCTAAATTATTCATGATTGTTCACTTATAAATTCGCTTTCTTCTCTACAAATTACTTGCTACATCCGTCTTCACACTTTTTCTTTTAATATAAGAAAGTTTTAAAGACAAAGATTTTTTTTTTTTGAACAAAATGAGCTTTGTGTCTAAGTATGCTGTTTATGAGTTGTGTTAAAGATAATAGCATGCAAATATCATTCACATCCCTAGAGTATTATTCCATAAAAATATAATTTCATAAAGCTACCATAATTTAAGTAGTTTAACTGCTTATTATATAAAATAATAATATATTTATTGAATGTGGAAAGAAGTAGGATAAGCATATTTTCTTTAAGTAGATTCCATATGAAAAAATTTCTAAGTAATGCAAATGTCTGAATTTCTAAAGTGTCTGAAAATTCAAACGCGTTTTACTGTCTGAAAATTCGCGTATTTACGTGTTTCAGACATTTTTGTGTCTGAATTGATATTTCAGACATATTTCTGTCTTAAATTAAAATATCTATAACGTCTATGGTACATTTTAAGACATTTGCGTGTCTTAAATGCCCTTTCAGTTGTTTTTATCTCTTACTTAAGACCCTTTCATTTGCAGTGCACACACTGATCAACTGCCAAAAACTACTTTTTTGGGCCTAGGTGTAAATCAAGTGAAAAAAATTTATTTCGGAGTATTAAATTCGTTTTTCACGCATGTCTATGCATGTAAATAAATATGGGTCGATCAGACCCATTCAGGTAAAATGTTACTTTTTTTACAGTACCAAAAAAAAAAAAAAAAGAAAAGAATGATAAATCTGAAAACGTTACATATGTGAATACATAATTTTGAGGAATACATGAAGTTTTAAAGATCAGAATTAAAATCTTTGTGAGATATCACTAAATTATTTTTGGTCGAATGGGGGGGGGGGGCGAATAAATGGGTCGAATCGACCCATACAGGGTATAAAGGTTAAACAATGTAAAGTATAAAATTTGTAAACTTAAAAAAGAAAAGAAAGCAAGCAACAGCTTTGGAACAAATATATCAGACTCTCACGTTTGGAATTAAATGAGCCAGAATCGAACTGAACGTCAATAACTGCAACTTAGCGTCTTGGCAATCACCAAGCGCTAACTTGCCAAAATGAGGCAGTGGATAGCGTTCCTCTGTTATTTATCCATAATGCTTTGTTATTTATCCATCCGCTCTAACTTGCCGCACAACCACTTCGCAGTATTGGCGCTGATATCGTTGGCCGAAAATTTAACGGTACATTGAGCCGCTTCATATGTACTTGTCTTAGCCTATATATAAGTATGTATATATATTGCAAGACATAACATTACTAAAATTGTGAGGTAATAGCAATGCTAGCGTAATGCTACAAATGAAATTCGCATTTTACGAGGAACACATGAATGTGAAGAATTTAGGATTCGGCTGATCAATAGAGTTAGTTCCTGGGTTGAACGAAATTGTAATATGTTAATTTTATAAAGTATTTTGGAAAGAAACTGTATAAAAGGAGAAGAAAGATTGCTTTAGAGAGTTAGTTGGAAAGAGAGTTAGTTGGTTAATGAGTTGGAGGGGAGTTAGTAGAGGGTTAGTTGGAAGTAGAGTAAAAGAAGTTAGTTGGAAGGAGAGTAAAAGAAGTTAGTAGGAAGCTAGCTGTTAGTGGCTAGAGGATATAGTACGGAGGTTAGCGGCTAGAAGTTAGTCAGAAGTAAGTCGAGTAGATAGTGGTGTCAGGGAATCCTCCCGCTATCGAAAAGTTACAGAGCCGCGAGGGTTAATGAAGTTAAATGTAGTAGTTAAAATTATTTGTGGTTGATTAAGTAAAATTAAAAGTATTTAAGAAGGCTGCCCAACTAAGTTTACAAGTTATTAAATATAATTAAAGTCCAACGCCCACCTTTTTATTTAAGCTCAAATAAAAGCTCATTTATTTTATAAATTTGACTCTGTCATTTCTTCATTACTTCATTATATAAGTAAGTTAATCTTTAAGATTAAGAAATCTGGCGACGACATTTAGGTCGTCACACTGGCGCCCAAATCCCCCCCCCCGAGCAAGTATTTTTTGATGGCACCACTAGCGTGCTTCAATTTTTTGAGGAACTTGAATATTTTTTCCATTTTTATGAAATCAGTATTGAAAAAAATATTATTGGTTAGCATATTCCTTAAAAGGAGAACCGAGGCAGTGGCATAAATTAATCGCCTGCCATTCACTTGGGCCAAATCCAACCTATGACGAGTTAAAAAGTAAAGTGATAAGTCTTTTTGCCACTCGGTATGACAGACTAAGATTGGAACATGACCGTTCCCTCCCCCCTCACGAGCTTCAGTGGGAAGCAGTAATAAAGCCAGTAGAAAAACCGCAAGAAGTTATTAATTCGCAGGAAGAAGCTCGATTAATTTAGATCAACCTAAAACTGACAAAACAAACTTTATTTCTAGTGGCAAAAGTCAAACACCAGTTGTCGCCAACGAGCAAACTTCGCTTGCAAACAGCGATACAGACGAATCTAAGTCTGCTTTTCAACCTTTGGCAACGGATAAAAAATCCGATAAAATATTTAGTATAGCGACGGCGGCTGAAAAGGAAAATACGATTGAATCTAATTGTGTAAATGAATCTCTTGTTTTAAATGAAACGAATGTTCAGCTAGATTCTACTGTTCAAGCCTCATATATCCCTCATTTTCATTAAAATGCTGAACCGGTTCAAGCCGAAATATCAAATGTAACTGAAGCTCGGATAACAGAAATTGAAAGTAATACAATTAAAATAACTGCGGCCGCTGAAACCGTTAAACGGACCAACAGTGACAAATCAATAAATGTTGCGGATAACTTTTCTTGTGATTTAAATTCATCGCCTGATAATTTAAGTTCCAAAACAGTCAAGTCGATGGACTCTTTTATTTTCACAGAAACTGTGGTAAAAGAAAGTGAAAGTGTAAAATCAGTAAATGACGTGGTTAATCTTGGTAACCCTCCTTTAGATAACAGTCTTAAGTTTATACAGCCGACAGAGTCAATTATTTCTAAGGAGAAATTGCACGTAAATGGTCAAAATGACCCGCTGACTAAAGTAAACGAAAAAGATGTTATTTTAAAGAAGGTAATTTCAAACGTGCATTTCACCTCTTGTGAAGTCTCTAGAAACTCCAGCAGCCCTGCATTCAAAAGCACGGAGCGACAGCAGTCTTCTGTTGTAACTACGAACAGTGACAAAGTGCCGCATTCGAAACCCCCTCAACATAGCGACCAGATTCCGAGTTTACAACCTCCTCCGAACAGTGAAAAGGCTCCGGGTGCAACACCCCCTCCGGAGAGTGACCAGGCACAAAGCTCTAAACCCCCGTAACACAGTGACAAGGTACCGGGCTCGAGTCCCTCCCAGAAAAGTGCCTCTCCGATGCCGCACTCCGCTCTAAAAGCCACCAGCGCTGAAAGTTCAACAGCAACTCCACAAGACAGTCTCACACGCATCTCTAATTTTGCTGATATCAAGGAATCAATCTGTCAGGTGCTATGGTTAATTATTTTTTCCATTGTAAAGTATATATCTAGTAGAGCAGTTATAAAATCTAGGACATGTATTAAAGCCATTTGGACTTTCAACCATGAGCTAAAAGCCATGAACTTTTTAAAATTTCACAAATCTAAATTTAAACTTGAAGCATGAACTTTCAACTACGGAAATTTCATGTACTGTTTACTCGTCATAAATTTTTCTGTATATAATATATGCATAGTATGTACGTTAATGTTTTTTTTAATTCCTAACCAACACCGGCAGTTTTTGGTAAAAAAAACCTTTTTGAACATTTGTATATAAATTTTCCCCTCTATCGTTTTTTTCCATGACCTATATGTATATACTCTAATGCTTTTCTATTTCCTAGCCAACAACGGCAGTTTTGAAAAAACTTTTTCAACAATTTGTATATATTCATTATCTATATTTCTCTAAATGTCTTATAAATTGTATAAAATGAAATTTTATAAGTGTATAAACATTTTTTTCTATAGTTTTGTAAATGATCTATATGAATGTACGTTAATTTTTCTTCTCCTCAGCCATCAACTGCAGTTTTGAAAAAACTTTTTGAAATATTTTGTATCCTTATCTATGTTTTTCTAAATTTCGTAAATTGTATAAAATGAATATTTCTTATGGTACACTTTTCTATTTTTCACTAAAAGTTTAATTAATGTATGTATATATTAATATGGGGTTAAAAGAGAATTTTTTAAGCTATTTTGCATGTAAATTCGCGTTTAACAATTAACCTTAATACACTAACTATTTAGGTTTTTTTCCGTATGCAAATAGCTACGTGAAAATATTGCTTATCTATAAAAGTATGTCATTTATCTATATACAAATGTAGTTCACGTCTATTTTTGATTTATACGTTAAAAAGAGTTTTAATTTTAGAAATTCTGATGTCCAGCCGTTCATCTCAAAAACCCAATCTGCAGATTTCTTCAATTGTTACTTTTGATGCTAAAGGAGGAATTTTTGGAACTGTGCTAGCGTTTTTCTTTTCTGAAGTCAAAGGTGCTTTTTTGGATGCATGCCAACAGCGGATCTCTTTCAAGATCAATCTGATAGTGGACAACTGAAAAATTTTTTTTTGCACTCTCAAGCTGTTTTCTGGGTCAAGACTGACCTTCAGATGGATGAAGAAATAGCAAATTTTTTTTGTTGGTCAATAAAAATGATTTTCTAAATGTACAAGGTGCTCAAGTCAAGACCTTAATGTTAGAAGTTAAATTGAAGAATGATCGCATTTTTGTGTTTAAGCTATCACTTTTGTACTAAATTTATTTTTAAATTAATGAAATTTTTCTCCTTTCCATGTAAGGAAAGTTGATTTGTCATCCCCGCTGTAAAAACGTTGGACTTATAGTTAAATAAGTTTCGTGCATAGAGTTTTCTGCCGTAAAACACCTCAGATAGAGCTTAAAAAAGTATTTTTATCATAAATCTTTCCTGAGGGGGCAGTTTTTAAGCTCGGCACTCTTAATTTTTTTCACTATTAGATTTTTAAAAAGCAAATAGTTCTTGTTGGGCAGTTTAATTTAAGTTCCCCCCCCTCTTTTTTTTTCTTATGCAGTTTAATTTTAGCAGTAAGTAACTGCGGCTATTTTTCACTTAGCATAGCATTGTTTTACTTTAAAATTTTCACGGGTAAAAACCCGTTGGGAATTTTTTTTTCTTTTGGGGAGGAACTGTGAGGTAATAGCAATGCTAGCGTAATGCTACAAATGAAATTCGCACTTTACGAGGAACACATGAATGTGAAGAATTTAGCATTCGGCTCATCAACAGATTTAGTTCCTGGGTTGAACGAAATTGTAATATGTTAATTTTATAAAATATTTTGGAAAGAAACTGTATAAAAGGAGAAGGAAGATTGCTTTAGAGAGTTAGTTGGAAAGAGAGTTAGTTGGTTAGTGAGTTGGAGGGGAGTTAGTAGAGGGTTAGTTGGAAGGAGAGTAAAAGAAGTTAGTTGGAAGGGAGTGAGTTAGTTGGAAGGAGAGTAAAATAAGTTAGTAGAAAGCTAGTTGTTAGTGGCTAGAGGATATAGTAGGGAGGTTAGCGGCTAGAAGTTAGTCGGAAGTAAGTCGAGTAGATAGTGGTGTCAGGGAATCCTCCCGCTATCGAAAAGTTACAGAGCCGCGAGGGTTAATGAAGTTAAATGTAGTAGTTAAAATTATTTGTGGTTGATTAAGTAAAATTAAAAGTATTTAAGAAGGCTGCCCAACTAAGTTTACAAGTTATTAAATATAATTAAAGTCCAACGCCCACCTTTTTAGTTAAGCTCAAATAAAAGCTCATTTATTTTATAAATTTGACTCTGTCATTTCTTCATTAATTAATTAAGTAGTTAAGGTCCAGCTTCAATTTTAAGTTAAAGGATGGCGAGGACATTGAGGTCGTCACAAAATTAACTTCGCCGACTTTGAGACTATAGAACTCAATGTATAAATTATCCCAATTCGTATTTCTGTAAAAAAGACCATAAAATCTAGACTTATGAAAATCTCAATAGTTATTGGAATATGACATATTCGGATTTAGTTCATGTTTCATTTCATGTATGTAGCGTTTAGAAATTAACATAGTTTAAACAATTTAAGACTATATGCTTTTAAAAATTCTCCAATAAATTCCTTATATATTTTAATTTCGAAAAGTAACAAAAGTTTAAAAATGCTTTTAATTTTTTTTTTAATCACACACACACACACATAAAAAAAAGAGTAGGAAATAAATAAATGATATAAAATCAATTAACAAACTTTACTATATTTACTATACTGCCGCAATTATATGTTAAATTTTTAACCGAGATCAAAAAGGAAAAGTTTTAATTCCAACTCTTTTATTTATTTATTTTTCTTTGTTTGTTAGCTCATAACGTCTGAACGGATGCTACGATTTTGATACTTTTAGTTTTGCTGTAAATTTCTTGGTCTGAAATAAGTCCATTGTAATAGCTTTTACGATGTAACGTAAATACAGCGTGTCCACAAAAATCTGCCTCATCACTTTTATCTGCTGAACTGCTGCAGCTGTAATCATAAAAGTGGCATGTAGGTATAGTAAAGTGGCCATGCGCTACGATATTTAAATGCTTACAGCAACACCTGGTGGAAAACAACGGAGTTTGAGTTCCTATTTCAAAAGAGGTTCAAGAGGAAAAAGCGAACTACAAAGTTGTAGAGCACCATGGATTCAGTACGGAAAGACAGTTTGTAGACATTAATGATAAAAATAGAACGCTTAAAACGTGTATTTGTACGTTCGGAGTTTCCCACACTATGGACACTTTAACTACGTTATACACGTTGTGGCATAGCGAGTGACACGTATGCTATGTAGCTCAAAGTACGATCGCTTTTAGCGGTCACATTGGCCATTTTAAACCAATTATATATTTATACTATATATATAAGTACATATAAAGAGTGAATTTTCAGTTGAAACCATATGTTTTTTTAGTTGTGTGTTATCATATAACTTCGTAAGAGATGCTCCGATTTTAATTATTTTACATTATTTTAAAGATCTTCGTCTGAAATTGATCGCATTATGATTTGATTATCATGTAATGTAAGTCCTGATATTTATTATGATAATATAAGCCCTGTAATTTATTACAGGGATTATATTATCGCTTACAGCCCCATCTAGGGTGAAAATAGCGGAATCAGCGTTTTTACCTCGAAAACAGTACAAGGTAGAGAAAAAAAAAGTAAATTGTAAAGTTGTAAAGCATCATCTATTTAGTACAAAAAGACATTTTGTACTACAAATATGAATGTTGAAACAGAACGTTTAAATGTGCATTTGTTTGTTCGCAGTTTTCTGCACTGTAACGTGCCGAAACGATTTTAGAAAGCAAAAAAAAACTTTTATTGTGAAGTTTAAACTTCTATCTGTCAGCTGTCAGCTATAATGTTTATTTGAATCCTTGTTTGAACTAAATGCTGCGCATATTCCAGCATAGCAGTTGACACGTATACTCTGTAAAATTCGATCAGAATCCAGATGTGCATTGTAGGCGAGGTTATCGTTATATCGTTTCTATGTCTGTATTAAATTATGAAAAGTATACGTTGTAATATTTTCTCTAGAACCTTATTTGGTAGCCTTATATGAATAACCGAGAGTCATCGATTCTTTTCAAGCTACTTCTTTTTTGAACTTTTATGTTTCATATACAGGGTGGTTATAATCAAATTCCCCCTATAAACAGCATCCTACAGCGCAAACCGATGAACGGAATGCAACGAAATTTGGTACTTATATACACGAGATACGTTCACAGAATTAAAAGAAAAAGAAAAAAGAAAAAGTTTACAAATGTCCACCAGAGGGCGCCTTTCCCAGTAAAACATTAAATTTAACACAATAAATGAACAAAATGGATTACAGAAACAATATTAACATTTATTGACTAGTTTCTGATCACCTTGTCATCGAAACATATTAAGTAAAGGTAAGGAAAAAGTAACAGTACGCTGTTTGAGAAAAAAAAAACTGTTTTGCATAAAGCTCCCTCTTCTTTGCAAGCATGCAAATCTCGACATTTTTCCCTAGAACTGACAGCTTTTCCCGGTTTTACAATTTATTGCTCATAATTCTAGTTTTGGATTGTTAATATTGTTTCTGTATTCCGTTTTGGTCGTTTATTGTGTTAATTTAATGTTTGTTTCCGGGAAAGGCGCCCTCTGGTGGACATTTTGGAACTTTTTTTCCCTCGAAATTCCGTGCGCGTATCTCGTGTATAGGCTATATACACAATTTCGCTGCATTCCTTTCACTTGTTTGCGCTGTAGTATGCTGTTTATAGGGGAAGTTTGTGAGGTCTAGCAAAGTGCTACGATTAAAATTCGCACTTTGCGAGTAAAACATGAATGCGAAGAATTTAGGATTCAGTAGAGTAATAGAGATAGTTCTCATCCTAAAATGAAATTGTAATCTGCGATATGTTAATTTTATAAAGTATTTTGGAAAGTGAATAGTATAAAAGTAGAGGGAAGATTGCTTTTGGGAGTTAGTTGGAAGGAGAGTAAGGGTATGAGTTAGTTGGAAGGAAGGTAAGAGAGTGAGTTGGAGGGAAATTAGTTGAAGGTTAGCTGGAAGTAAGTAAAGGGAAGTTGGTTGTTAGCGGCTATAGCCGGAAAGAGTAATACGAGTAGATAGCGGCGTCAGGGAATCCTCCCGTTATCGAAAAGTTACTGAGCCGCGAGGGTGAATGAAGTTAAATGTTGTAGTTAAATTTATTGTTGATTAGTTTAGTGAAGTACAAGTAATTAAGAAGGCTGCCCATTGAAATTTATAAAGATATTATATACAATTAAAGTCCAACGCCCGCCTTTTTCTATTAAGCTCAAATAAAAAGCTCAAGTTATTTTTATATATCTGACTTTGTGTTATTTCATAACTTTATTAAATAAAATAAGTTTACAGCATTCAAGTTAAAGTAAATGAGCATGGCGATAAGAAGTTATTCTCTACACTGGCGCCCAAATTCGCTCCAATACACCCCCCCCCCCCGAGCAAATATTTTTTGACGGCACTAATAGTGTGCTGAAATTTTTTGAGCAGCTTGAATATTTTGTTAACTTTTATAACTTTGATCGATCCAAAAAATATGCTTGGTTAGCATATTCCTTGGAAGGAGAACCAAGACAGTGGCAGAGATTAATAGCCTCCCATTCACTTGGCCCAAATACAACTTATCAGGATCTAAAAAGCAGAGTAATCGACCTCTTTGCCACTCGGGATGATAGATTACGATTAGAGCATGACCGTCCCCCCCCCCCTCACCAACGTCAGTGGGAAGCAATAGTAAACCCAGTGGAAAAACCGCAAGAAGTTATTAAGTCGCAGAAAGCAAGCTCAATTAATTTAGATCAACCTAAAACTGGCAATGAAAACGTTAATCCTTGTGACAAAAGTCAAATACAAGTTAAACCAAATGAAAAAACTTCGCTTGCAAACAGCGATACAGACCAATTTACGTCTGTTATTCAGAATTTAGCTACGGATGAAAAATCCGATAACATATCTAGCGTAGCGACGGCGGTCGAATACGAAAATACAAATTGAATCTACAGTCGGCTGCAAAATTATTCGAGCACTAGCAATAATCCTTGCGAAAAAAAAGTACACTTAATACAGCTTTGTTAAATAAATCCTTGCCGATTCATGTTCTTAATCAGTCTAAGAACATGATTCGACAAGGATTAACTTAGCAAAACAGTCTTAAGTGTACTTTTTAAATATAGGAATTATTGGGTAGTGCTCGAATAATTTTGCAGCCGACTGTAAATGGATAAATCAATCCCTTGCTTTAGATGAAACGAAGGTTCAGCTAAATTCTACTGTTCAAGCCTCACATATCCCTCATTCGCATTTAAGTGCTGAACCGGTTCAAGCCGATATATCAAATGTAACTGATGCTCGGGTAACAAAAATTGAAATTAATACAACTAAAATAACTGCTGCCGCTGAAACCGTTAAACGGGCCGACAGTGACAAATTAATAAATGTTGCGGCTAACTTTTCTAGTGATTTAAATTCATCTCCTGATAAATTAAGTTCCAAAACAGTCAAGTCGACGGACTCTTTTATTCTCACAGAAACTGTGGTAAAACACAGTGAAAAGTTTATCCACTGTGCTTCTAAAGATCTCGTAACTAATTTTGAAGAAAATCTAATAGTTAATGTAAATGAAAGCAGTACAGTTCAAAATGCAGCGTTAGGTAACTCTAGTTCGGCACATCCAGTGCATAAATTCAATGATAAAGTCGTAAATCCAAAGAAAAAGTCAGATAATTCGGTCGCTTGTTTAAATGAGATGCCGCCTAAAGTAAAACAAAAAGTTGCTCTTTCCACTAGCGAAGTGAAAGGTTTGAAAGCTTGTAAGCCCTCCAGGACCTCGATCTCAACGAGTAGAGAGCGAGCGAAACCTTTTCAAGGAACTGTAGACAGTGACAAGGTACCGGGCTCGAGTCCAACCCAGAAAAGTGCCTCTCCGATGCCGAACTCCGCTCTACAAGCTACCAGCGCTGAAAGTTCAACAGCAACTCCACAGGATAGTCTGACATGCACCTCTGATTTTGCTGATATCAAGGAATCAATCTGTCAGGTGCTATGGTTCTATATTTTTTTCATTGTAAAGTGCATTTCTATCATAACAGTTATGAAGTCTACGACATGTAGGACTTTCTTCTGGACTTTCAACCATGAGCTCCAAGCCATGAACTTTTTAAAATTTAAAAATGCAAAATTTAAACTTATAGCATGAACTTTCAACTCTCGAAATTTCATGTACTGTTTACATGCCATGATTTTTTTCTGTATATAATATATGCATGTATGTACGTCAATGTTTTTTTTTATTACTAGCCAACACCGGCGGCATTTGGTAAAAGACCTTTTTGAGCATTTGTATATAAATTCCCCCCCCCCTTTCGTTTTTTGAATGATCTATATATCTGTACTTAAATGTTTTCTGTTTTAGCCATCACCTGCAGTAATTAGTACGATAAATTTTCTTACCTTTTTGTATATAAACTTCTTCTCTAGTTTTTTATATACTTTGATGTTTTTCTATTTCCTAGCCAACAACGCCAGTTTTGAAAAAATCTTTTTTCAACATTTGTATATATTCATTATCTATATTTCTCTAAATGTCTTCTAAATAGTATAAAATGAAATTTTATAAGTGTATAAACATTCTTCTCTATAGTTTTGTAAATGTAATGTAAGTATGTATGTACGTGAATCTTTTTTCTTTCTCAGCGATCAACTGCAGTTTTGAAAAATTTTGTATCCTTATCTATGTTTTTCTAAATGTCGTAAATTGTATAAAATGAATATTTCTTATTTTTAAACTCTTGCATTTTCACTAAGAGTTCTATGTATGTATATTAATATGGGGTTAAAAGAATTTTTTTAAGCTATTTTGCATGTAAATTCGCGTTTAACAATTAACCTTAATACACTAACAATTTAGTTTTTTCCGTATGCAAATAGCTAGCTGGAATATTGCTTATCTATAAAATTATGTCCTTTATCTCTATACAAGTATAGTTCACGTCTTTTTTTTAAATTTATACTGTAAAATGAGTTTTTATATTGTAGAAGTTCTCTGATGATTCAAACCCGAAGTATACAGACGGTAAATCTGAAACTTTAGGCTGATTTCTACAAATGTTCCTTTTGCAATGACGACTGTTAATTTTTGGACGTTTGCCAAAGACCTGGGATCTCTGAAATCGAAAAAAGTTCTTGGAAACGTGCCAGCAGTGGATTGACTCTGGAGATAAAACTAATAGAAAACTGGAAATCCTTTTTTTTTGAGGAACACCTGAAATAGACTTTCTTTTTTTTTTTTTTTTTTTGCTATCATTTTGCACAAGTTAAATTGAACAATGATCGCACTTTCTGTTTAAGCGATCCCTTTTTGTACTACATTTTTTTTTGGTAAATTAATGAAATTTTTCTCCTTTCCATGTAAGGATTCCCCGCCGTAAATACGTTGGACTTTAAATAAGTTAAGTAAGTTTAGTGCATGGAGTTTCTGCCGTAAAGCACCTCAGATGGAGCTTAAAAAAAGTATTTTTATCATAAATCTTTCCTGAGTAGGCAGTTTTTAGCTCGGCACTCTTAAAATTCATTTTTTCACTATTAGATTTAAAGCAAATTGTTATTCTTGGGCAGTCTAGTTTAAATTTAAGTTTCCCCCCTCTTTTTTTTTCTAAAGTCTTATACTGTTTAATTTTAGCAGTAAGTAACTGCGGCTATTTTTCAATTAACATAGCATTGTTTTAAATTAACTTTCACGGGTAAAAACCCGTTGGGGTATTTACGGAAAAAATTTTCTTTTGGGGAGGAACTGTGAGGTCTAGCAAAGTGCTACAATTAAAATTCGCACTTTGCGGGTAAAACATGAATGCGAAGAATTTAGGATTCAGTAGAGTAATAGAGTTAGTTCTCATCCTAAAATGAAATTGTAATCTGCAATATGTTAATTTTATAAAGTATTTTGGAAAGTAAATAGTATAAAAGTAGAGGGAAGATTGCTTTTGGGAGTCAGTTGGAAGGAGAGTAAGGGTATGAGTTAGTTGGGAGGAAGGTAAGAGAGTGAGTTGGAGGGAAATTAGTTGAAGGTTAGCTGGCAGTAAGTAAGTGGGAAGTTGGTTGTTAGCAGCTATAGCCGGAAAGAGTAATACGAGTAGATAGCGGCGTCAGGGAATCCTCCCGTTATCGAAAAGTTACTGAGCCGCGAGGGTGAATGAAGTTAAATGTTGTAGTTAAATTTATTGGTGATTAGTTAAGTGAAGTACAAGTAATTAAGAAGTCTGCCCATTGAAATTTATAAAGATATTATATACAATTAAAGTCCAACGCCCGCCTTTTTCGATTAAGCTCAAATAAAAAGCTCAAGTTATTTTTATATATCTGACTTTGTGTTATTTCATAACTTTATTAAGTAAAATAAGTTTACAGCATTCAAGTTAAAGTAAATGAGCATGGCGATAAGAAATTATTCTCTACACGTTTAATTATAACCAATCTGTATTTATTCATATTGGATACTTTTATGCTACAGTCGGTAACAAAAGTGTCCGAACACTAGCAAAAATTCCTATGTAAAAAAAGTACACTTCGTACGGTTTTATTAAATAAATCCCTGATAAATCCTATTCTTAGTCAGTGTAAGAACATGATTCGATAAGGATTTACTTAACAAAACCGTATGAAGTGTACTTTTTTTACATAGAAATTTTTGCAAGTGTTCGGACACTTTTGTTACCGACTGTACGTGCCTAACATGATTTTTGGTTACGAATGCAGCGCATGCGTTCTTTACATTTCTAAAACCTTTTTAATTTAATGTATATGGAATGAATTGGTAGGCTGTTTTCTCATATCGCAAAAAGGCAAGAAGACACAAATTAAAAATGCAGTATTTGCGAAAAATCAACTTAAAAATAAGGCATTGAATTGAATTAAATTTAAACAATTGTCTCTAGAGTAGATAATGTACGAGATGGAGATAAAACTTTTCTGTGCGCATTGTGGCACTTCATATATTTTCAGTATATAAACTCTAAATAACCATTTTTTGAGTTGTGTTACTTTTCTCGCGGGTGTCGATATGTGACTCCGCTGTCGATCGACTTTTCATGTTCCGCATTTTCACTGAAAGAAAAAACATTTTGTAAAAAAAAAAAAAAAAGAACCGACCCCAAGAAGCAACTATTATTCAAACAACTAAAGTAAAATAAAATTGTAAATTGCGTTTGAATGCATGAAATAATTACCTTCGCGAAACAACATAAGTACTTCAATTAATAATAGCTTTTGAAGTCGGCGCATAATTAAATAAAAATTGGTAGTTTTACTGAAATCAAAAATCAAACTCTATTCAAAATATACATCACATATTGGCATCTGTAAAACACAGCCGAAAACTACTCTGATTCGAATAAACAATTAAGGTTTTGTAAGCTGTAACAGCTTGCGGAGTCGCAAAGACGACTTTGAATCTGTCGTTCTTGGCGAAGAAAAAATATCCAAATTAATCTGGCGAACACATTTAATTCCTTTCAAATATCACGGTTGTTAAGATATGTTAAGAGAAAAATCAAGAATATGAAACAATATTTCGTACAATATATATTACGAAAGTATACATCTCCTGCGTATATTTTTGTATTACGATTTCATCACCAAATCCAAACATCGCCAAAAACAACCAATGCCAAAGCTATACCAATTTTGTAAAGAAAAATCCAGTAACTTAGTAGAAATATAAAGACCAAATTGCAAAGGATATTCACTGTTTTATGTAAAAGTTACTAATGGACCAATTGTATACATCGGTAAAATAATAATAACAACAACAACAACAACAAAAAAAAAAAAAAAAAAAAAAAAAAACTATGAAGATGGATCACTGGAGACAACAGCGTATGTATCTATCGGTATAAAAAGAAATCTGTAAAAGGATAATAAAATTTTATTTCATTCTGAGCCAACTTCAAAAGTTATGATTAAATGTAGCGTTTATGTTGTTTGGCGGAGAAAATTATTTCATACTTTCAAGTGCAATTTGCAATTTTATTTTATTATTAGTTGTTTGAATAATAGTTGCTTTTTGGAATCGGTTGCATTTTTTTTACAAAAAGATTTTATTGTATATCAAGATATTACCTAAAAATATTGAACTTCTCAAATTAACAAAAGTAAAAAAGTAAAACTCACGTACTAAAAAAAGAGCGAAACAGAAATATAACAATATAGTTACTATTGCTTTTACTATAAAACTAACCAAAATTAATAAAAATTGAAAGTTTTATATGTATCATTAGACAGTTCTATAAAAAAAGTAGTCCTAAATGCAATTACAGCATATTCTTCAAATTACAAAAATAACTTTGATACTTTAAAATAGAATCTCATTAAAAACGCCTTTAAGTCAAAGCTTTTAAGCTTTTCTATACAAATTAACTATATATTTTTTTTCCTATTTGTAAAATCATAGCTTAGTACATGTGCGACTTAAAACCCACTAAATCACTCACTCACCCTATTTATAATACAAATAAGATATTTATTTAATGAAAAAGAAAAAAGTAAAACAATTTAAAGTTTTGGTTTTAAAAGCAAATGAATACTTTTATTTTAATGATAAAAAAACTATCAATTTTAGCTTTGTAATATTCATTAAACAATTGCTCTTTGAACTCAAGAATACTGAAATATTCATATATTCTTTTAAATATTTTAAATTTTAAAAGAACTATAAGAAATAAATTACAGTCAATATAAAATTGCAAGAAGTAATTTAAATTTCATTTAAAAATCTTCGATTATTTATATCTATAAATAAATAAATTTGACTATGATTCGTTCGAAGATACGTTATTCTAAAATACTTTTTAATTTTAAATAAAATGAATGCGAATGATTTGGCATTTATTTAAAGACAATATTAAGCTTCATATTATCCATTAATTTGGATATTGAAATAAATAGTTATAAAAATTATAGTTTTCATGAATAGAAAAATCTAATGAAGGGCTATGTCAAAGACATCACAAAGAAAATATTAAAAGAAAAGGATAAAAAAGTTAAATTCATTCATCAATCCGTATAAAACCAAAAGCGATTTTTTCAAGCATGTATGCAGCAGTGTGGATGCAGTTATAAATTGTAAGACTTTTGCACATAACTGATTCACGCAAATAGTTCTGATCAAATAAATATAAATACCGTGCCGATTATTCGTGTACAAGTGACCTAAAAATAAATTCGGACACATTACAGCCTAAGAATATACAATTTAAGTGCATTTAAATATCCTTATCACTGCATTCAACCTCATGAATTTTACTTACATTGATTAGATGCTTAAAATAATACTTACTGTAAAGTTCCTAACATTAAAAAATCTTCATTATATGTTCCCTATATAATCTCGATGCTTTTAGAGGTTACACGTTATGACTATTGTGTACGTAATATAGTTAATATTTCACCTATTTTATTAAAAATTAAAATAAAAAATAAATTAAATAAATAAACAAACAAAGAACAACAACGGCAACAAAAATGTTCAACGGCAGTTGAGCGAGCATCCGTCGCCATCCCGCATGGTTATTTTTTATCTACATTAAATAAATCAATTAATTAATCCTTAATTAATCTTTTGTCTGCAAATTTCTCATAATTAAAAAAAAATTGCAATATCTTCATGTTTTACACATAGTGAAAGCAAAAAATGACTTCAGAAAATATTCTGTGTGTGTGTGTGTTTGACATTTTTGACTGGGTATCACATGAGAAGAGCTGGACGAAACTGAAGGATTCTCGGCAGGAATTCAGGTCTGTACCTAACTAAAAATTGTGTATATTAACTTTTATGAAAATTTCTCCCTTTTCTGCCCTGGAGAACAGAAGGAAAAAACATATTTGTAAGATAACTTGACTCCAAATTACTTCACGGTGAAGATATTGCATATGTAAAAACTAGACTTAAAAAAAAATCTGTGATTTTGCACTATTTTTAATGAAGGAGAAGAAGAAAATCAAATTTCGGAAGTAACTTTCACAAATTCTGTATTTTGGATTAGAGATCTATCAACAAATGGCACAAAGATGTTGAAAATAGCATCTTCTTTAGGATATTTTCAAAGCACATTTTTCAGTGATTTTCGATCTTTGGGGGAGAATTGGGCAAATTATCTTATAAGATCGCTTTTTGATGAGTGTAAAAGGTTATGCGTATCCAACATCTAGTAAAAAGAGGTTTTGCGAATCCTCCCCCCCCCTTCCCAAGAATAATAACGCGGCAATTAGGGGGTGGGACCACATTTTCTAACATAACTTTACTCACAGTTATCGTCGGAAAGCGATATTTCTTTCATGTGTCCGTTGGTTATGCATGTGTAACACGTATTTTAAAAGAATTTAGCGAAATTACCAGCTCTTATTGGATAAAAAACACAATTTCAAGCTTAGATCAGCTTTAAATCACCTTAAAATAACGCATTTTGATGTGTGGGTGTTGATTAAGTGTACAGAATACGCACTTCTGTGGGATTTTGCGAAAATTTTAACTTACGCGTGAGGAATGGAAGAACACATACGGGTAACGCACTGCCGAAAGCAGTGGGGATCCAAACTCCTCGTGTTGCGAGCGAGAAAATGCATCTGAAATTTTAACTTAGGTTTCGGCGGATTTCTCAGAATTTTTTTTCTTTTTCTTTTTTTCTCTTTTAATTTTTATTACTCATGATGCGGAATTTCGAAAATTCATTTAAATACAAATTTTTCTCTGTAAATTTCCCAGAGTAAAAAAAAAAAAAAAAAAAAAAAAAAAATTGCGATATCTTCAAATTTCGCATCTTGAAAGCCAAGCAGGACTTCAGAAAATTTTCTTTGTGCGTGCATGTTTGTCTCTGTGTGTGGGTCATTGTGTATGTTTCTCTGTATCGCTATTTTTGGCCAGGCATCACGTGAGAACGGCTAGTTTTAATTCAATGGATCTTGTAAGAAATTTAGTCCTGTACCTATCTTAATATTGTATCCGTCTATCTTTACGAAATTCTCCCTCATTTCCTCTTGGGAGGAGGTGGAGGAGGTATACGGTTTTAAACTTAATTCCTCTCCAAATTACTTCACGGTTAATAAATTGCACATGAGGAGACTAAACTTGAGTACATAAATACTAATTTCTGTGATTTTTGAATTTTAGATTTTTAAGAGCGGGGGAAGGAAAAACAATTTTCAGAGGGGCGAAATTCCACAATTTTCGGATTTTTGAGTAGGTTTGTACCAATAATTGTACTAAGATATTTCAAAGAGCCGTGGATTTTCTTTAGGATATTTCCGAAAACCAATTTTTGGTTTATTATGATTTTCGAATTCTTTGGGTGGGGGAGGGTCGCTACATAGGGATAAATTTGAAACTACCCTTTAGGGCTAAATTTGTCCTGGGATATCTATGGGAGCTGCCATCGCAAATTTTTGTGCATGGATTATTTATATGCATCCAACACATACAGTAACGCGAATTTTAAGAAATCTACCCCACCCCATTACTCCCTAGAATTAGCAAAAAAAAGTTTTAGGTATAACATGGCTCCGAGTTATTTCACAGTGAATTGAGCATAGGAAGACTAGACGTGAGTACAAAATAATAATAACAACAACAATAATAATAATAATAATAAAATAAATAATATAAAATTCTTTATTTTTATTTTTAATGTGGGAGGGGGGATAGTTTGAGTAGATCTCTACTAAAAATGGTACAAAGATGTTGAAAACAGTCATGCGTCTTCCTGAGGGTATTTTCAAAAATCCATTTTTGTGTCTTTGTGATTTTTGCTATATATATATTTGGGGGGGGGGGTTACGAGGCGACAAATATAGATATCTTCTTTTAGCGATACATTTGTCCTGGGAAATCTATGGCTCAAACAACACACTTATCCACAATAAATCTTCAGGAAACTTCTAGGATGTCCTTTCATCTTGAAGACATCCTGGTATAAGATGTAGGATTAGGGGGAGTTTCAGTCACGAATTTTGATGCATAAATTGTTCATATGTATCCAACACTTATTGTAACGCGATTTTACGAAATTCCGCCCCTTTGCAACTTTGAGGTCGGGGGCAATAAACACGCTTCAAAGCGTAACCTTGCGCCGAATTATCTCAATAAGAATATTTTTTATGTGAGAATTGTTTATTTTCACCTATCATGCAATATAAATGGATTTTGTGAAATCCCTCCCCCTTTTAAAGTGTGTGTGTGTGTGTGTGTTTGATGGGTATGTGCTCATTAATTGTACGCAATATGCACTTTGATAGGATTTCAAGAATAGTCTAACTTACCCGCGAGAAAGAGGGTGCAAAATTCGGGTGACTTACTGCTAAAGGCAGTGGTGACCGAGACTCCTCATGTTGCGAGCAGGAAAAGCACTACCGACCGCAGCAGGACGTTTAACTTAGTTTTCGACTGATTTCATAATAATAATAATTATTATTATATTTTAGTTTTTAACTTTTTGAGATTTTTAATAATTATATGGAATTTTAAGAATTCATTTAAATACAGTGTCTAGTAAAACGTGCAAAGCTTGCCAAAAAATAAATAATAAACATTAACTGCTTACTAGCGAGTGATAATAATGATATGTTAAGATTCTCTATATTTCATGTATCTCATTTGTAATCTCATATATTTCTTGATTTTGAGCAAATTTAATAATTTCGTTTAAAGAAAAAATAGATGAAGTTTACAATGTAAAATTGGTAGGTACACACAAGATTAGATGATTACCTTATTACTGTATAATGTAGAATATGGGATACCAACATTCTCTTCCTAATTTTTATAGCTTTTATTCCTTTAGCAGTTTCTTAAGCTAATCATGTGTTCAGGTAAAAGATTGAAGGTTATGATCAAGACCAATCCACCAAAATTAATTGATTTCATTTTAATATTCTATGTATTTATATTAGTATTAATTTTTTTACTTGATGTTTAACCTTATTTGTTAGTAAAAGTATGTAAAAAAATGTTTACTACGCCTTACACAGCTAATTAACTAAAAATTATCTTTATCAGAAATAACTTTGCTACTTTAATATTTTATTTGCAGTTTTTTGGCTACAGTTTTATTATTGGTGAAAAGCATGCTTAAATATTTCTGCCCAAAACAGATATAGCCTACTTTTACGTATATACATACAAATGAAATTTTCAGGAATCCAATACATTCTTCTTTTATATACATATAAGAGGAATACATTGGATTTGTGAAAATTTTTGACTTCCAGTTTTCTATGGAATTACATGTTTGAAATATCTTGAAAAAAATAACTCTACCATTTCTTTTTTTCTTCTTATTTTTTACCTCGCTATATGTAAGCTTCGTTTTATATGTCTTTACATGTATATAAAGTTTCTCTTACCGGAAAACATTTTAGGTTCCTTTTACTTCTTTAGGTCCCTTTTCTGTCTTATGATCACATTATCTCCAAATAATGCGTATAATACGTGTAATAGTGAGTAATGGAAGTCGTGTGGATTTTTCACACCAGATTTGTTTTTTGAAATATTCTGTTTTAATAGTCTTTTTTCCTTTCTTTTAATACTTTTATAGAAACATAAAAAGTAGAAAAAGTTGCATAAATCGTTCATTTCTTTTTGAAGTATATTAATTTACTTATTAGAATCTATAGAATCTATACTATCGTAACCCTCATTTACTCAAATCTCAATTTTTGAAATATTGCTTATGTTTGAAGCATTTGTATTGGCACTCGTTGTTTTAATGAATAATTTTTGAAATTATATAAAGTGTTTAAATCGATAAGATTCTAAAAGAAATTTATAAAATATTCGAATATATTCCGCTTACCATTAAAAAAATTGCAATTTTAGAATACACCTAAAGGCAATATATAGAAGACAGTTAAAAAATATTCCTCTCAGAGTAAACAACGTTTGACCTCACTAGAAACCGCAAAAAATAATTTAATTTAGGCAGACAAGTTTCTCTACCTAGTAAATTTAAGGAAAAAAAAAGACTATATATATATATATATATATATATATATATATATTTCTTACATTAATAAGCAAAGCAGTCATGTTCATTAGACCCTATATGGATGGTTTATTCTGGAACTCACGTTAATATGGTTTAGGATCCCCTTCAAATGTCAACTAAGGAGGACATTACAGCAAGGCCGTTGACTCTCGAGTAACTAGTTGGCTTTTAACCTTAAAAAAACAGTACCAGTATATCATATCATGTATATATACAAGTATATCGCTTATTAATATACTGTAATATACGTGTTTAAATTAAACTGAAAATGTATAGTTTATGTCGATGAATATTTTAATTTATAAGTATTAAATGATGTAAAGTTCTTGATATTTGAATATATATACTGATTTAACGTATTTTAGTTATTTGATTTTAGAAAGAACGGATAACTTAATAATAGTTTAATGAAATATGTGCAAATGTAAAAGTCATTTGATAAAAATAATTATTCTTAAAACGTAATAAATAATTTTAATCAAAAATATTTTTCTAAGAAACTTACTCCGAATCACATGTTTTAAAATTTAGAAGTGCTTTTAAACCAATTTAAAACATGAAAACAGTTACTCTATCAAATTTAAAACAATTTTACAACAGAATCTAAATGTCATTTATGAAATTATGCTGTAGGATATTTTCTAAATTTTAAATATAATTCAATTACTAACAATAATTTGTGTAATACCCTTTGGTTAAAATAAATATTTGAAACGATAATTAACATTTAAAGTTTCTAACTGTTAGTAACTGTTTAATATTTCGAAATTTCCTATAACTTATATTTGAAAGACAGATTTATGAAAGTGTAATGATTAAAGAGTCACCAAATATAAATAACTGTTCTTCCTTAATAATTTGTGATAAAGGGAAAGAAGTTACAAATATGATTTTTAACTCAATAAATATTTATATAATTTCTAATTATATTATATTACAGTATTTATTTGTAACAATTTATCTACTTACTATAAAAGACATTTGTGACATATGCTGTATGATATTTTCTAAAATGTAAATGAAGCTTTTTTTTGGCAATAATATTTAATACTTTGGTGTTAAAGGTAAATCGTTAACATGAAAAAAATATTTTATAGGGTCAGACTGCTCATAAATGTATGATATTTTCCAGTCTGCTGTCAGATTTATTTTAAAGAGAACGTTTTTAAAGTTTCCCAAGTAGCAGAGAAACGTTCTGTGAACGTCTAATAACGGTAACAATCGTTCAAACACCGTGTTTCGTATCAAAAGGACGTTCTATAATAGTAGACGTTCTATAATTAGACGTTCAAAAATAGTATTATTTAGAACGTTTTGAAAAGGTTTGCTTTGTAACATCTATAAAACGTACAATTCTAGTACTATGAAAAACGTTCAAGTGCATCACCGTCGTAACACGTTCTGTCTCAGTGTAATTATAACGAATTTAATAAAATGCCTTGTTTTTTAATTTTTGTTGCCTTATCTTCAGTTTTACGTTTTGTTGACATGGCATGATAGAATAATTGCTGAAAAGTAATATTGATGAGATAGGGAATAAAATACAAAATATTAAACTTTAATTATTGCAAATTATTAATTAATAATAATAATAATATTGTATAATAATGATAATTTTATTAATTAATGCTAATTATTATTAATTATTATTTAATTATTGGTTCAGTTTGGATACGTATCGGCTGACAAATGGCGCTAGTATTCTTCAAGTTAATTTTATTAACAGGAAGGCAATGGCTCAACTTCTATTATTTATAAATGTTCTAAACTTGGTAATTGGTATTGATATTATGTAAATCTTTGCCGATTCAGTGTGGGTGTATATCGAATGACAGGTAGCGCTGCTACGTTTCCGCTTATGAGAAGGTTTTATCTCAGCTTTTATAATTCCGTATATTTACTAAACCTTGTATGTAAGACATATATTATGACAAAATTATGATGTTACAATTTGGGTATATAATATCCGCTGACAGATGGCGCTGCTAGTACTTTCTGCGAGTTTCCAAATAGATATATATCTCAGCATTTTTTAGTGAAAATTCCACAAAAATACATATATAAAAATGTAATTTGTATAAAGCTCAGTTGATTAATTGTTTTCTGATTAAAATATTAAATTTTAAAATATTATGGACGCTGTATCTTACTAATTAATGAGCTTAGTTTAACTAAACTTGCTGATTACATTCGCTCAATAGGTGGCGCTATCATCCCATTTCATTTTCATAATTTTTGATATGGCAGAATAGGACAAAATTTCGTATACATAAGAGAGAATTATTTTAACTTTTCATGTGAAATAATATATTTGTAATAGTCAGCCAGAAAAAATAAATAAATAATATATATATATATATATATGTAATGGAAATTTGTGCAGAGCATCGCTCTCCATTGATTAAAATTTTCAGTATGGATATTTTACAACAGAAAGTCATTCATATCTTTAAAAAGAATTGTTTAACCCTAAATGTGTGGTAATTTAAAACAAAGTTATTTTTCTTTTTACATTTTTAATTTATAAACACATTTCCTAGAATATCTTCTGCATATCATAAAGTTGACTTTCTTTGGATACTTCTGTTATACTTCCTTCGGATAAAAATCCTCAGCATTCGTTATAGAAGATAATTTTGATAAATAATAATTTTAATAAATAGTATGTACTGCACAGATTTGTATAGAAAAACATAGTAGAAAGTTTTGTGATGGCCCCAACATACTAATTTTAAGAAAAATTAAACTTAAAATAGCATGATTTATTATTATTATTATTATTATTAAGAGACGGATGTTAATGAAGAAATTGTACTTTGCTTAGTCAGCAGTTTATCCCTTCACGTGAGTTAATAATCTGGCCATCTGCTAGTTATTCCAAAATTAAATCATTTTCGCATATTTATTGCGACTTGGCTTTTTTTCTGCTATCCTTATTTCTTTTCTGCACTGCTTTTCCTTATTTCTCTTTTATTTCTAATTAAATTTTCTCTGTTCTAAAAATTGACAGTACTTACATGATTAAAGAGTAACTTTTATTTTCCTTTCTTATTTATTTCTTTATTTATCTGGAGAACGGATAACTGAAATAGGAGTTCTCATGTTTGCTAAATGACATTCAAGAAAAGTGTTGCTATAAAATGTACTGTACGAAACATAAGCATACATTGTTCACATGCACACAAAGCATGTTTTACATAAAATATATTTTATTATTAGCTTACGATTTATAGGGAGAAGTTAAAATATTCAGATACATTAAATGGTATAAGTGGAAATTGATTGAAACATATTTTCAATTGTGTTGAACGTTTTTAAGTTTCCAACAAAATTAAAAAACATTTAAGACTTAAGCTTGTTAATCTACCTTCTTTTTTTCTGCTCTCTAATATCAGAAAATTATTGCAGAATGCTTTAAATTTGATACACATTACACAGTTTTACTGCGGCGCATTCTTTCTTCAATATTACTTCTTTAAAGCATATATTAATATTTTTACACAGCACATCATAACATAATTAACATTACATCTTTCGTATGCAAAGAAATGATTCGTGTAGATTATTATTAATATTAATGATTGTTTTAAATGGACCTACAAACACTTTCAGATTAAATGTGGAATGTAAGTCGAAATTGCTCATTGGAAATATTGCATAATTGTTGCATAATATGATTTTTTCTCCCTTTACTTTTCTTATTACAGTATATGGTATGCAGGAAACTTTTACCGATATACCGGTCTATTAAAAAAAATAACATATTTTAAACTTTCCTTTTCGAACTAAAGCTAGACAGACAGCTTTTGTGAGATTGAAAAAGGCATGCGATGTTTCAGCTACGATCAAATTTTTATATTTTTCTTTATAATAAACGTCAATTATTTTGTAAAATATTATTACATAGGCACACAATAGCACATAATAAAAAAAAAAAAAACTGAATAAAAACTTGGAGTTTTTTATTTCTCATAAAAATAATATCTATAACAAAAATAAACTCCTATTTCAACAATAATACAAAAATGACAAGTTTTTCGGAATATTGAATTTTAAAAAAACGAAAAAATCGCCAAACCGCAAAATTCTCATCGGGTTTGCCAGTTGATGTATCCTCAGACCCGGACTTCAAGGTCCAAGGTACTTTCTCCTTCTACATATTCATCGTGTACCGTGTTTAAAAGAGTTCCTAACATTTGGATACAAATCTGTTTTTGTATAATCCATACAGATAAGTTTATTTCACATATTTTCATGTCTAAGATTTGTACAATTTTGCCTATATGTTGCATTGAAATTTAAGAAAATTAAGTAAATTAAAATTTCTCGAAAACCATATAAATTTAAAGAAAATTAAATTTGAAAATTTTAATATTTTAAATATTTTACGCTAACTACTTTTCAATGTTTTCCCTTTAGATTTTATGTTGCTACAATTTAATGTTAGATAGATTTGAGTTTATGTTTAGATTTTATTGTAACACTGTAGCATGTAAAAACAGGTGGGAAATTAGCAGGTAGATTTTTAAAGATTTTATTATTGAAATTTTTTTATTTAATTTATATTTTAAGAAATTTGTATTGTTATATTTCAGTGCATGTGTATGTAAAATTTATAAATTTTAAATCAATGTTTTCAATAACATTTTACATACGCATGTTATGAAATGTAAAGATATTAAGTATTTGAAAACGTCATAGAACCTTTTTATATTAAAAAAAATAATAATAATATTTTATTGAAATTATTTAAAATACTTCTCTTAGATATTTTTATTTCTTCCATCGATCGTACATTAATATAGTTTAACAATAGAATATATAACATATCTGGTTATTAATTTGTTTTCATTGATAAATTAAAGTTTTAAAAATATATTTGTATTTAAATGCCAAAGTTTGCAATAAGGTTCAGTATTTACACATAAAAATATTTTTGCAATTTTTAACTTAACAACGAATTCTCAAATTAATGACCCAAATACGGTTAGTTTCTATTCTTAAAATATGATAAAGTAAAAGGAAAGGAAAAAATAATAATTAGTCAGCAGTAAGCATTTAACACTTAAAAAAAAATTCAAAAATTTGAGTTAAATATTTTTTTAATTATAGTTTTCCAGAAAGCTGAAAATACTTGATCTTGTTATATTTCAATGCATGTATGTAAAATTTTACAATATTAAGTCAAATATTCACACACACGAACAAAAAATCACAAGAGAGGGAGAAAAAAAAGGGATAAAAGAAAAGTAAAGAAAAGAAAAAAGAAAAAAGAAAAAAGAAAAAAGAAAAAAAACGATAAAAGAAAAAAGAAAAAAAAGGATAAAAGAAAAGTAAAGAAAATAAAAACAAACAATATATATATATATATATATATATATATATAATGCAATTTTAGAATGTTCAAAGAACGTTTTTTAGAGCGTTGTGAGAACGTATATATAATACGTTCTCAGAACGTTTCATTGGAACCAATAGGGAAAGTTACACGTTTACAGAACGTTTTCTGTACTGTATTATTCGACATCTTCAAGATGGACAGATAGACGTCTATAATACGTACAAGCTAAACGTCCTTTGAACGTGTCTGCAGAACTATTTTTGATCGTTCAGAGAACGTTTCGGTGCTACTTGGGTTAATGCTTGAAAAATCACCAAATACCAATAAGATCTCTTGTAACAAAAGTAACAATGGTTATCTACATTCCTTTCTAAGATATGGCGATATTCGTTATTCTGGTAATTCAGTTTAAAAGATATTGAACCGATTGCAGAATTCTGGTAAATTATAAAAGAGCTATTTAGCCAATTAGAATGTTTTTTTCGTTTTTGACTTGCTGTTGAGTCAGTTGTAGTTGATGTTTGAAATGTACTGCCAGTATGTAGCTGTGTGCGAAAGTGCCTTAAGTTTAAATTGTATATATGTAAATATTTTTTTTATAATAATTAATAAATATGTTTGAAAAACAAAGATCTGTGGATTACTATTATACTCTTTAATTATAATTTGAGATGGTGGGAGAGATATAATACACAAGTATTATAAAAAAGCTGTTACAAATACTATACATATGTGTATGTGTTATTTTTAGCAAATTTCCCATTTTGAACGCATGCGAAATCAAAAGGTTATTAAAATTTTCTATATATGATTTAAATAACAAACATTTAACGGTAACAAAAGCTTTCTTTTTATTCTTTCATTCAAAAAAAAAATACTTAAATATAATTTAAATTAATATTGTTTCAAAAATAGTTTTAGATGTTTTGGGCAAATTGTTGGGATTTAAAAAAAATAGAATTACTAAATTATGTATAATATAATTCATGCATACTTGATTACTGGAAATGAACGTATTTAACAAGCGCAATAAATGCAATTTGTTTATTAAAATGATATGTATATAATTTAATTTGTCGTAAATTAAACTTCGTCAAGACTATATTTATAGTATATTAATTAAAATATATTGAAAAACACTTTAAATACGCATTAAATTTATTAAAATCGTTTACAAAACATTTCACTACAACGTAATGGCATCATCAGGTAATTTACACAAAAACAGATGAGACAACATCTTATATATACCATGAATTTTGTTACGGTTACAGTATAAGGATGACTAGAAATAAAATATGATGAATCCATTTGTTACATTAATTAAAATATATTGAAAAACACTTTAAATACGCATTAAAATTTATTAAAATCGTTTACAAAACATTTCACTACAACGTAATGGCATCATCAGGTAATTTACACAAAAACAGATGAGACAACATCTTATATATACCATGAATTTTGTTACGGTTACAGTATAAGGATGACTAGAAATAAAATATGATGAATCCATTTGTTACTTGAACACGTAAAGATTGGTTGAGAGCAAAGAAGGGAGCAGCAGAACTACAATCTGTAGGCTCAGTAGGAGCGACATTTTCAGGAACAATGCCTTATATTGAACATAAAAATTACGTAGTTACATGAATTCAGGAAATAAGTTTGTGTTCTGGGATGCTCACACCAGGGCAATATGCCACAAATACTTGTAGAAGAAACTTAATTTTAAAAAGAAGACAGAAAATTTCCAATAACCATCCTAGAACTCAACCTTATTTCCTGAATTCATGTAACTATGTAATTTTTATGTTCAGTATAAGACATCGTTCCTGACAAAGTTGCTCCTACTAAAGCCTACAGAATGTAGTCCTGCTGCTCATTTATTTTTTCTCAACCAATCATTATATGATGAAGTAACAAATGGATTCATCATATTTTATTTAAGTTATCCTTATACTGTAACCGTATCAAAATTTCTGGTATATGTAAGATGCTGTCTCATCTGTTTTTGTGTAAATTACCTGATGCTGCCATGATGGCGACAAGCTTTGTACACGGTTTTAATCAATTTTAATACATGTTTAAAGTGTTTTTTAATTACTATGTTAACACGTGTGATTAGGACCGATTCTAAACTTTTAGAAGATTTAGATTTTAATTATGTTTAAATGTATTAACCCTTTTGTCTACTGACGGTACTGTAATGGGCCATTACATTAAAAAATGTACAAAATCAATTTTTTTGGAAGAATTGTGAAGTGTGTTTAAAATTATAGAACGTATGTACCTCACATAAATCCTATAAAATAGAATTGAACGCTACACGTGGTCAATTTTTGTTATAGAAAGGATTTTATAGAGTTCTGTCGCTGTTTTAGCTTGCTGTATTTCACGACCTTCATTTGTGTTACAACCACTTTATTATACCACTTCAATAATCCACTATCAAACTTGGAAAAAAAAATAAGCATAAAAAGTAAATACTTTTTTAACAATTTTTTAAAGATCCTAATATCTTTTTAAAGCTCTATGTACCAATGATACACTAAAGAATTATCTTACTTAAATCCTCATTAATTACTAAGATTAGGTGATAGGCATAATTTTTATTGCATGTATCTTTAAAAATCATTGTTAAGTAAACTAAAAATTTATCTTTCAAATATGTTTTTTTCCTGTTTTATAAGAAAATAAAAAAATGGTTAAATTCTAAATATTTTATGGATAAGACTGAGATGCACACAAATAGTTTTTTTTTTTTTTTTTTTTTTTTTTTTTTTTAAGTTTTATAAAAACCTTGCTGATTGTTGTATATTATTGAAAAGAGCTTTTTTGTGCTAATGTTTTGTTTCTTATTTTTATAGGAATATTTTTATTCTATATTCAATAGAAGTATTGGATTCATAAAAAAAGAAAAATAATAATAATCTACGAATTTCCGTAGAATTACACATTTTGAGAGGTCCAGAACACGATTTGATCACATTTAGAAAATACCTGTCCGTCCATCTGTCTTTCTGTCTGTGTGTGTGTGTGACTACAATTTTGTGGCGACAGCATCTTAAGAACTGCTTCACAGAATATATATAAATTTATATGTAGATCCACAATGATGTAAATTAGTGCTTGTGAACGTTTGGTACTAATCGCCTGTTAGGCAAAACTGTTATATAATGATTTCCCCAATTCCCTGGCAGGCTATATCTCAAGAACAACATGATTGCATGTAAATTTATATGTATGTAAAGCTAGGAGAGATTGCGAACATAGTGGATCGGCAGAAAGGAGTACAATGGGCGCTGTGAAATAGAGAAGTGCCCACTTAAATATGCAAGTTCATTGCTTGAACAGTCTAAGATTAAGCGTGGTTATTTTGTCTCGTTTTCAAAAATGTTTCCTTAAATTTTCAAAACACTTTCTAGGAATTTTTATAGAATGGTAGTATTACAATTTTTTTTTTAAATTAAACGATTTCCCATGGATTCGTTTATAAATTTTACTTTTGTCAGGTGGTTGTATGAAAGTTGCATTATTTATAACAACGAGGGCAACGATTACAGACAACGACAGATTAGGTCAATAAACAAGAAATCATTCAAACTGAAAAGGAACCTTATTAATTTTAAGCTAAACATATTATCTAGTAACTTAATGTTACTTTTTGTTATCTAGTCTTTTTTTTTTTCTTTAAACTGCTTTTTTAAATAAAAATTTTTAATCCTTTTTATTTTATTTTATCTTTCCATTTGCTGTTTTTCGTACTTATTAAATTGAAATATCTATATGTAATAAAAAATATTTTCTAAAAAAAAACTTATACCAACGCCATTTAAGTACAATTATCATTGTTAACATTTTAATTATACTTAAAATTAAGCGCAATCTTTGCTACACATTTGCACAATCTCTCGTACCCTATAAGAAGAGATTGCGCAAAATAGTTCTCTTGGTTTTAGTACAGCTGTTGCATTAAATCATAGCATAACAACAAAATAGTCATGGAAATGCGTGGAAGAAAGAATACTTCAAAGCTATACACCAACAGTTTATCAAAAAATTGAAATTTAGATTTTTGATAACGTTTTGTTGAATTGTGTGCGTGAACTTTTATGTAGTTTAGTTTCTATCAACGTTTGGTGCCAACCGCTCTGCAGGTGGCGCTGCTATACAAAGAGTTCTGAAATTTGGTGCCCGTATCGTTAGTTTGGGTTAGTAGCTTATAAGAAATCTTATTTAAAAAAATTTTGTATTACTATCATTCATTAGAAATGCAAAGAAATAATAATGAAAATTTAAAAATTTGCTTTTGAAAACGAGAAAAATTAATTGCTTATTACCTTAGACACTTGAAGTAATGCATATTCAAATCGGTACCCACTTAAACCTGTTTTACAACTTCCTAGACACGCAGTGCACGCATTAAATTCCACCATCCGATCTTTTATTTTCGGAATCTTTTTTACAGCGTCTTATGTCCTAGCTTTAACTTACATTTAAAAATCATTTTACGTTTATTTTAGAAAAGGACTTACTCTTCTACTCAATATTGTAAATAATTTTAAAATATGTATTTTCCTTCAAGTTCTAAATATGTGACTAATTTAATATACTCATTTGTTATAAATATGTATATTATTAAATATGATAAAATAATATAATTTGCATTAAAACCGCATATCCTTTTTTCTATATAGTTAACTATAGTCTACGTTTTTGTAAATGTGCATAATTTGTTATATAAAGTCTTAGCAATGAAATATATATATATATATATATATATATTCAGTTAAATGTATACATCAATAAATAAAAACAGGAGTATTTACTTTGATTACATACTACTTTCTTACAATTCTGTCAATTTGTACTGCAGCTAGATCAAAACAAATTTTTATTTGAACAAAGTGAAAGAACATTTCACAATTTTTTTTTTTAAAGTAATATAACAAAACAGCAGTAGTACTCTATTCTCTTCTTTGACTTTATTTTTTTCATTGTAAGAAATGTTATACATATGGACGGGAAAAAGGAAATCCTTTTAGTAAATTTTACCTTATCCCATTATTAAATCTTACATTTTTAAACTTAGTTTAAATTTTCTTAATGGTACTTCAAACAGAGGTAAGAGAAGAAATTATTTTTTTCCCTTTGTCTCATGCATTCTTTTATTTTATTTCTAATTTTTTTTTTGTTTAAAGTTAAATGTATATTTTTTAATCTGGAAAACAAATCATATTAAAAGCTCATTTTATAGATTAATTTTTTTTATAAACAAAGTCCATGATGAAATGTTTTTTCTTTAAATTTGATTTAGAAATACTGTCACGTTTACATAACATTCATGATGTATTCTACTGATGTCCAGGGAAAATGTTTGCAGAAATGACAAAGAGAAAACGAATGATGATAGAAAATAAAAACAGATTAAAAAAAAAGTATCAAAAACAATAAAAATATTCTAATACCTTTAAAATGTATTGTTTATATTAGTTAAGACAATACTGTTGCACATGCTAAACAATTTTTTATATCTATAACTTTCATAGAGATATTTTTCAATATTAATACCAAAAGTATAATCAGTGAACGTTATTATTATTATATATATATATATATTAAGTTTTACATATATTTGGCAAGATTAATAGAATAATAATTTATTATAAATGAGTGATTTTTAAAACTAATTTTTCAGGATTTTTCAAGAAAATACATTTTTGATAATAAAAAAAAAAAAATAATTTTTTATATATATATTATACATTTAATATTATAGAACAATATATATATAATCACAGTTGTTTTTTCATAAAGTTTAATTAAAATGGATTTTGGAAATTAATACAATTTTATTGTGGTCATAATTTTTCTATATTGCAGCAACCAACAGCAGATTAACAAATAATGTGACCAGATTGTAAAAAGATATACTTTACCTTCAAATATATTTAAATTTTCGCTCCAACAAAAGAGAGTGTTAGCAAAATTTAGAAATTTATTATTAACAAATAAGTTTTATTTAAATATAAACTTTAATACTGAGAGTATAAAATTCAATTTACTATAGTTTTAATTAAAATATATATAATATATATATATATATATATATATATATATATAATCCTAAAAAAAAAAAAATCTCTCAACTTGAGTATAAATGCAAAATATCAGTGCTTTGTGTAGTAATAAATCAGTTTTATATAGTACCGAAATTGAATTGTCAAAGGCTTTCCTTTTAAATTTAATATGATTTAATTTATCTCGTTTTAATCTTTTTTTTTTTTTTTTTTGTATGAGAATCCTAAATATACATTTAAACATTCCCTCTAGTTTACGGAGTGTGTGGCGAATTTTTAGAACATTATCACCAAACTAATTTTAAACAACTATAGTGTACTGTACACTGTAAAATAAATAAATGAATAATAAAAAGTCTAAGGGAAAAATGGCATAACAAATCATTTTTTTTATTAGTAGAATAGAGGCGAGTTTCTATGTTGATCGTATGATCCTGACAAGAAATTGTAAAGGAGACTCTAGACGCTCAAGAAGAAAGCTGGAAAAAAACAAATACATAGTAAAAAGCCATTAAAAATAGAACGAGCAATGAACGAGGGTGAACCTCTTAAATTATGTCTCCACCAGTGGCTAGAGGTTCTGGTGTCGAAACTGGAAGATGGGAAGTGTAGTTTTCGATTCCAGGTGGCGATCGCCGATCTAACAGTTCCGTGTTTTCCATGGTTTTCTCAGAAACATGCTTAAATATAGGCTAGGACCCCTTAGAAAGACTCCCATGGAGGGCATTCCCCTTAGTCCCATGTGTTTATTGTAGAAAATCGGCCTTAACTAGGACAGCAATACCAATATTTTAAATTATGTCTTTAATAAAGACACCTCTGCATCGTTTATTTATTTATTTATTTATTTTTATTTATTTATTACATACATACATACATATATATATATATA
Source organism: Salticus scenicus (assembly GCA_963930645.1). Classification (NCBI taxonomy): domain Eukaryota; kingdom Metazoa; phylum Arthropoda; class Arachnida; order Araneae; family Salticidae; genus Salticus; species Salticus scenicus. Next base: position 352,989,288 of record OZ005652.1, read on the forward strand.
TATATATATATATATATATATATATATATATATTTAGTTGGTTTTAATTCCTGAGAAAAATCCACATCACTATCAGCATTTGTAATTTAGAATTACGAAAAAAAAAAAAAAATATTTTTATTGCAATATCATTTTAACAGAAAGAAAATGGCTAAAACGTTTTATCATACTGAATGAGTTACACAACAAATATTTTTTAAACCATCTATTATGTTCCTATTTTACGTACAATAGATTAGTATTGTTTTTTAAACTGTATATAGAAGATATCTTATTGAAATAAAAATGTTTTCAGGAAAACGACATAAATTTCTACCTAGCAAAGTCACACGCACACACACACCTAAAAAAAAAAGTTATTGTTCTATAATAATTAAATTATGCTTTGGACCAAGTAAAAGAAAAAACAATAGCCAAGTTAAACTAGTGGATCTGCAGATCAAGAGCCTCAACATCCTATTTGCATCAGACATTATTCAATAGGTCATTTTTATTTATTCCTTATTATATAATAGTATAAATTGATTCGATCGACTTATTACCATAATCAGATACATTCCGGAGAGGGGCTGCCGACCCCCTCAAACCCTGCTGTATCTCCCTTTGTATACCTATTTGTATATCATATAAAGTGTTACGGAATTGTAAATAATTGCATTTATTTTTGTATAAATTCTTTCAAAGAGGCTAATTCTGTGCATTTCTAGTTTCTAGTGCATTTTTAGCGCTTAAAGAGCCTAATTTCCCTTTAAAAACGCATTAAAAGCTCCAATAAAGGAAGAAATGGATTTGGCGCCAAATTTGGCGACTGTTTCCCTCCTTGGCGATTTTTTTGGCGACCTTGGCGAGTAAATCCTTATTAGGGATATACCAAATATGGAAGCTCTAATCTCATTGGCTGATGAGAAACGAGAATTTACTAGAACAGTCTGTGTTCGGTAGAATAGTATAAAAGGAGCATTTTTTTAGCCAAGGCGGCCAAGCTCAGAACTGTGTCAGTTTCATCAAATTCTTGCTTTGCTTTGAGCCTCTTTGAATGAGACTTGCTTTATGTGTTATTGATAAACAGTTTGTACTGTTGTTTTCCTGTTAACGGCTGTTGTTTAAGCTATGTTTACTGATTAATTGAAGCTGATCCGCGATTATAATGAAATGCTCGCCATCTGGTGGGCTAAAGTGAAATTACAATTAACATGCTTTAATTCGGCTTCCACCAAGCCGCCATTGCATACCGATGTTTAGTTTCACATATATTTATTGAATAAAAATGAATAAATATGGTAAAAAAGATAACACATACTGTTGTGTGCTCCACTGTAACTCCAAAGGACCAAGAAATCCAGAATTAAGCTTCTATTTATTTCCAAATGACAAATTTAAAATTTCAGTTGCTTGAGCTAATGGAAGTAAAGAATTAATCAGATGATTTGAAACTAATATTTGTTCAGCTTCAGTTAAAAATCTACTTCCAATCAAAATTCGAATAAACTGAAATATTTTTTTCCAAAAGCAATCAATTTTCCATGATGCAATGGCGGAGAAATTATAGTACGAATATTAAGTAGAATAACAAAAAAGAACAATAATAAATACATGTGGCTTTAATATTTACTAACAACAAAAACTGAAAAAGCGCCATATATCGATCATTACAAACGCGGATACTTGGTTTATAGACCTATATTTTTCTGGAACTTTCTGTAAATGTATCACTGAATTTTTGCAAGTTTCGCCTTTCACTCTCGGACAACTTACGAATCCCCAAGTACGCAACAATATGTATTCTTAATAAACGACGGTCTTGTATCATTTCCCTGAAATTCATAAATACCAAATTTCATAACTATAAAATTTCATACAAAAAAAATTACATAGCGTATCGGAAATATTTTGCATAACCTTTAAACTAATTATCAATTCTATGTCCACAATTTTCAACAGGAAAACATGCTCTTAAAATGCTAATAAAATTTCATTATATTTGATGGGGTGTAACCATGTTAAAATACACTTTTAAGAAATACCGACTATAGATCGTAATAGTATGAAATTCCTTTATGTATCCCAGAAAAGTAGCCACAGTCATTATAAACGCCAATAATAAGAATAAACCTAATTAATTATAACTCATACATTTTTCAAATTAATTTGACATCATTTGGATGATTACAGTACATACTCGTAATTATTTTGTGCGGTCCCATCAATTATTTAATCTATACATAACCATTTTTAGGAGTAAACATGATTTTAAGCATCTTTATAATGTATGTTAACTTTATTAAGTGCGCGATTAAATTGTCCATAGGCTCTAATGTTACGAAATTCTTTCGTGTGTCTTTGTAAACGAAACATAAACATTGTATACACCAGTAAAAACTATTCAGCTTAATTTGCGTTTAAAATTAATAATTGTTCCAAATTTTACATCGTTTGGATGACTATGTGACATTGTCAGAACAATTTTGTAAGGTCCTATACATTAATTAGAAAGCTTAAGAGCACATATTTTTTTCAAACAACATAAGTTTAAGCATCTTACTCACGTACGCTAGTTTCATTTTCTTCATTGCAAAGTAATGATATTAAAATGCGTTCAAACGAAATTCGCTCCATACGCCGTAATGTTAAGAATTTTGACGTGTCCTTGTACATTGTTTATAAAAAATATAGCAATAAAAATTATACTACTTATATGCAAAGCTGGAACGTGTGCGCCAATTTGCATAAAAAAAAGAAAAATATTTGAAAATCATTATATTTATTAAGAAATAATCTGTATACTATAATATTTAAAATATATAATGTTTACTTCAAAACTATTAAATTAATATTCAAATTAATAAACTTATAAAAAAGAAAAAGAAAAAAGGAACTTTTCAACCTGAAAATGAAAGACAAAAGTGAAAGCACAATAATATGATATCAGAATAAAATGTAAGATCAATGTTCATATAAATTTATATCTATAATTAGTACATGCTCATACTAATATATTAAGCTACTATTCTTTTAATGCATTATTTGTCATTGGGCAATCCCAAAAAACTATATTTTTTTGGTTCATTTATAATTGATCTTTTTTTTTTTTTTTTGTATCCAGGACAAAACTTTCACGAGGTTATATGTATGATAAATATTATTTTTTAGCTTTAAAGATTCATGGAAATCCATGAAGTATTTCTTTAGATTTTCGGTAAAAATATCTACATTTAAAATAGTGCATTTACTTATGTTGCTGACAGCACTAAGTTAGACTGTTGCTCAGTGGCACAGCGGAATAGTTTTTTCTTTCTGTGAAATGCTTTCAGTCGGAGAGATTATATTTGATCGTATGTTTTCTTACTTCAGTTGCTACAGTCCAAATACTCGCTGGTGGGTGCTTCCAGTTACTGTCTTTATTCCAATTTCGTATTTAGAAAAGAATGGTAACTGAAATGTGAGTGTTATTTGTGCAATAACGAATGAAAATGGAAACATAAATAATTCGCAAAGTAAAAATAATATAATTTTAATAATATTTAATGCCAATAGCATAAAATGTACAAAATGTAATTCAAGCCATAAGTGACAGCTAGCAATTTGTAATCAGTAAGATGTTTTTCAGCATCGTGAACATGTTTTGACATATAATTAAACTTTAATATATATGTCTGAACAAAATTTCTATACCTTTTAAAAATCTATTTCATGATATATTATTGTTTATTAAACCTGTATATTTCCATAACATTTTGAACGGGTAATTTTTTAAATCTTAACTTAACAAAAGTAATGTGATTCGCAATAAAAAAATTATTCTAAATATAATTTTATGTCCGGTTTTTCCATTAAAACGAAAGAGTAAAACAATTTCTTTTGTCCAAAAACCCAGAAAAAGAAACAATATTTGTTGCATTATATTTATAAAAATTCTCTAAAATTTTCAATAAGAACAAAAGCGATCTTCCTATTGTATGCTATGTTTTGTTGTTCTGTCAATCTGAACTTTTTGACATCAAATAAAATCTCTAATCGAACAATATATAAGACAATCCCGTAAAACTTTTATAAAATAAATTGCCAAAACATACTTTTGTTCTCGTTTTTATTACTTGTCTGTTTCCATTAAATAAAATGTTATACAGCTGGCAGGCTGTAGAAAATTCTTTTCATATGTATTATTTTACCTTACTACCTTCTTAGTTTTCTTTCGGCTGATTTTAAATTTTCTTAGTGGTGTTTCAAATAGAGGAAAGGAAAAAAAAACTTTTAGGGTTATTTCTCACATGCTTTCTTTGATTTCATTGTCATACATTTTCTTAAAATGTGTATAAAAACTACTAATTTTATTTGTATCAGTCACACACGTACACTTTTTTATATAGAAATTATTCAGTGGTAGAATTTTGAAAGTTGTAAGACTATTGACAAACATTTGAATTTAAAATCTTAAGTTTTATTTATACAGTTATAAAATATATTGGCAGTATAAAATTATAAATATATCTTTAAAATATTAAACATTTAAATGTGTATTAGAATAATTAGAAGATTAGAAAAAAAATTATGAATATATATGTATATATATATATATATTTAACTGCTGCTTTTCTTTTTTTTCTTTTTCTAATTTATTTATTTTTTATTTTACGTTAAAAATACAGGGTGTTTATAAAGTCCCGGACCCATTTTGATGTTTAATAACTCATAAAATAATAAAGATAGATTAAAATTAATAACATAAATGGTTAGATAGACTCAAAAAGTTTCATGACCCTTGTAAATGAACTTCCATGTGTGCCCCCCTTCGTCGCACGGAGAATATCAAGTCGATAGTCAATTTCACGCCAGGTAGCGGCAAGCATGTCGGCATCCACAGAGGCTATTGCGGTTGTAATTCTGACTTTTAGGAAATTATTCGCATGCCGCTCGAATAAAACATCACATACAAAAGTACCACATAGAACAAACACATGAAAAGTAAACATAACATTGCAATAGTTGCCAAAAACAAAAGAGAGAAAAATGCAATTAATAAGCAGACGATATTTAGAAAAGTACAGATATTTAGACTGGAAAATGAAATTATCTGAAGTTAACCACACGCGCAGCCGATATTTATTCAAACCTGAAAAGAAAATATATGAGTTGTTCCATCAATAAATGTCATAAGTTTGTTTATATCTTCATTATTTTATGAGTTATTAAACATCAAAATGGGTACGGGACTTTATAAACACCCGGTTTTATCTCTTATTTTCTATTGCTTTAAATAAATTTAATTTGTATATATTTAATGTATTTTTGCGAATATAATTTTTTTAGAAACATCTAGTAAATGAGAATTTTACAATGATTATCAGCGCAGCAAAAAGTTTTGATAAATTTAGAAGGATTTACAAAGATTTGGATACAATAAATTTTAGAGAAATTAAAATATATATACTATATTGATAAAAGGAAAGTAAAATCTTGAAGCGAAATTGTAGAACATTATATAAAACTTCAGCATTATGTAGTAAGTATTCAAACATAGTAAGCGTTTTCTTTCACACATTAATTAATATTATTGACTAATTTGGAAATCACATTCATATGTAATCAATTTCACATATAAGAATTAATATTAAAGTTATAAGAGTTGAGATAAATGTACGAATAGTAAGTATAAATGTATAACAGAATGCATATAAGTGTAATTAATATCTTGCAAAATCACGCTAATGGCTTGAAATTTCGTACACATGTTCATGAGTCCGACGGAATCAGCTGTATAGTTTTGGGTGTGTATTCCATTTGTAATTCGTGTACAGGGACACGCCAAAGTTTTTTCTTATCATTACGGCCTATCGGAAGAATTTTTATATACCGCGATAGCCACCGCAATTATCAAGTTATTGACATGCAATTTTTGCCGAAACGTCCGTGGAGGCCCTCTATTAAGACTCAAAAAGATTATTGTTTCCGTCTGTTTGGCGACAATGGACACAGAAACCACGCTATTGACTTCAAATTTGGTACACATATTCGTGAGCTCCACGGAATCAGCTGTATAGTTTTGGGTGTGTATTCCATTTGTAGTCTGTGCACAGGGACACGCAAAAGTTTTCCTTATCATTACAGCCTACGGGGAGAATTTTTTATGTACCGTGATAGCGGCTTAAAAAATCACGCTATTGACTTGCAATTTGGTACACCTATTCATGAGCCTAACGGAATTAGCTGTATAGTTTTAGGTGTTTATTACATATGTAGTTCGTGTACAGGGTACACCAAAGTTTTTCTTATCATTAAGGCTTATGGGCAGACTTTGTATGTACCGCGATAGCCACCGAAAAAAGTCAAGCTATTGACATGCAATTTTTGCCGAAACGTCAGTTGAGACTCAAAAAGATTTTGGGTTCCGTCTGTATGTCTGTCTGTCTTTCTCGCGATAGCAGCCTCCTCTGTTGAGACTAAAAAAAAATATGGGTTCATCTGACTGTCTGTAGCACGATCAAAAATCACGCTATTGACTTGAAATTTAGTACACATGTTCATGAGCCTCACGGATTCAGCTGTGTAGTTTTGGGTGTGTAACCCTTTGCATTTCGTGTACAGGGATACGCCAAAATTTTTCTTATCATTACGGGAAGAGTTTGGGAAGAATTTTTATGTACCTATGGGAAGAATTTTTATGTACCGCGATAGCCACCGCAAAAATCAAGCTATTGACTTGCACATTGGTACACATATTTATGAGGCACACGGAATTTTAGCTGTATAGTTTTGGGTGTGTATTTCATTTTCAGTTCGTGTACAAGGACACACAATTTTTTTCTTATCATTATGACCTATGCGCATACTTTGTATGTACCGCAATAGCGGCAGCAAAATATTCTCCGATTGGCTTGCACATTGGCATATGCATTCAGGCTCTGTATAGAAATAGCTATAAAAAATTTATGTCTATTATTTTTTATGGATTGTGCACAGAGAAACGTCAAAATTCTTATCATTACAGCATATGGGGTAAATTTCGTTTAAACACATTTTGACATCATTACTTTGCTATCAACAAAATGAAATTAGGGTACGTTACTGAGATGCTTAAACTTATGTTTTCTTCAGAATATATGTGCTATTACGCTTCTTAATTGATGTACAGGACCATACAAAAGTGTTCTGACAATGTAACATAATAAGCCAAATTATGTCAAATTTCGAACAATTATTCGTAAAAAACGTAGAATACGCTGAATAGTTTTTACTTGTGTATACAATGTTTATGGATCGTTTACGAAGACAAACAAAATAATTTCATGACATTAGAGCTTATGATTTTTTTTAAGCGCATTTTATTGCGTTTATGCTGCATTCAACATAATGGAATTAACATGAAGATGCTTAAAATTATGTTTATAAAAAGGATATGTATAAATTAAATAATTTATTTACTGGTCCCCACAGAAGAATTCCGATAACATACTATAATCATCCAAATGATATCAAATTAGATTGAAATATAAATGGTTATAATTAATTAAATAAATGTATTCTTTCTAGTGTATATAAATACTGTGGCTCTTTTTTCTGGGATACGTAAAAGAATTTCCTACTATTACGGTCTATATTCGGTATTTCTTAAAAGCGCACTTTAACCTGCTTACAGTTCGTCAAATATAATGAAATTTTATTAAAATTTTAAAAGAATGTTTCTCAGTGGAGAAGTATGGGCATAGAATTATAATTCATAGAATTCATAGAATTATAATTTATTACAGAATATAATTCCAAAATGTTATGTAATCCTTTTTTCATGAAATTTGGTACAAGTATTTATGAATTACAGGGAATTAATACAAGATGATCAGTTATTAGGAATACATATGTATATACAGATAGTTATGGAAAGAGAGATACAGCGGGGTGGGGGGGCGTGGGTGAAGAGGGCGGAAGCCCCCCTCAGAAAAGTTTCTGTTTATGTAGCAAATCAATCGAATCTTCGCATAAAGCTTTCAAAGGTGAAGACGACATCTGCCACGATTAGCAAGGTGACTGCAAAGCTTAAGTGACTCAGTTTTGCATTTAGTCATTTTAGAAAATCGTCTGTGAAACCAGATGCAGTTGAATAAACATGAATACATATTTTGTAATTTGTTCCAATAAACAAAGTTATTATTCTCTAGTTCATGTTTTAATCTCGTAATAAAAACTGATTAATCTGAATAATCTGAATAATCTGCAATAAATGATATGCTGAAAGTTAAAATCTTGCGTTTCAAATTGTCATTTCTAATAGGGGAGTTGGTTTAGGTAATAATCTGTTTCTTATGAACTTATTTGTACACCTACCAGCAAGTGGTTGAAGTTGATTTATTCACCAAGAGGGTGATTCGGGTATATGGAATACCAATACTAATGTAATAATATTCCATAACTGTAATAATAGTATTTTGTGTAAAATTCGTAAAATTTGAATGTTGATACATTTTTTTTTTCAATACTGTGTACGTTTCATAATATTTTATAAATAAAATGTCCCTATTTTAATTATTTATGATTTCCTGTAAAATTACTACCCTATTTCATATTATTCTTTAAGAAAATAAGTATTCCAAATTTCACTTCATAACTATTCCCTATTACCTGTTTAGTCCGTATAATCCGAAAATGGCATTTTTTGTTTTCCTGAATGAAAAAAGCTGCTTGTAAACTCTATTTTTTATAACATTCAACCATGAAAACACATTAACAACACTTGAAAGTTTGCTTCAGTCGAAGTCCCAGTGATCCAAATTGCTTCTATTGCTTATGGTGAGTTAAAGTATAATAGTATTCTATATTCAACCATTTTCCTATCTATACATAAGATTGATTTAATGTTTAGAAGCTTTGTCTATAAATATAAATATATATATATATATTAATATGTATTTAGCTTTCTAAAAACGTACTTTACAAGCTAAATGATTTAGTTTAAAATCTAGACTGTAAACTACATTATTTAAATTATTCTCTACTATTTAAAATTGTAAAAATTCTGTAAAAATTGTCAGAAATCTGTTTATAGGTAAAATAAAAAGTTTAAAAAGAAAATATCATTTTCAGATTATTACTTACAAAAAATTTATTCTAACTGTGCCACTCACTAAATTGAAAAAAAAAAAATATATATAACATTTCACATTTCATTTATAAATATCGAAAAAAAAATCATTTAAATTTGTGAATTAGTGTCCATATCCAAAATAATATTAACACTCCCACCCGACCTCTGTCCTCACTACTGTTGCGTAACAGTGAGCTCTACGAGCGTAAACTTTCTACTTTCTTATACAGAGTTTAAGGAATCATAGTAATCCCGATTTTTGAAATAGATTATATATCTCGCGTAGCTCAAAAACGAATGATTGTAAAATGCTGCAAATTTATATGTGAAATTGGCATGATGGGTAGTTGTGCACCTGCAACTTTGGTTTTAATATGAGCTCCCGTTTCACAGATATTAACGACTTTACAAGAATTTTCGTGTCGTCTATATGTAAGTATGTGTGTGTGTGTGTATCTAGCATAACTCGAAAACGGTTTGATGTAGAACGTTGCAAATTGGTATGTAGATTTGTTATAACATCTAATTTGTACCTCTATTTTTGGACTTATTTTGGAGATATTTCGGAAAATTATATTCATAAAGACCAAAAATACAAAGGTTTTGGCCATTTTGTATGACCTACCACCATACTACAGATTTCAAAAGAATCTAATGATTGAGTCAGTACCCATACAGCACAGAATGTTTCAGTTACGTTGCAAAAAGCTTACAATCTTTCAAAAACGTAACACGTTTTAGTATGCTCTCTGATACCTTTCTGAAACATTCGCCCTTTTTGATTTTCTATCTGTTAAGTGATTGTAACGTTTCTGTTACGTATCTGATTTTTTGTTACGATCGCGGACATTTCTACGTTTTTGAAACTAATCGGAAAGTAATCTGAACAGTTTTAAACGTTTCAGAAGGTTTCATAATGTTTCAATGTTATATGATTGTTACGTTTCTGGAATATTTTGTGCTGTTAGGGTAATGACATTATTATGAAAGTTGAAGACATTTTTGCATGCAGAAAGTTTTTTCTTAAAGATATAGCAGGTTCTTGTCGACGAATGCATTTATTTAATGAATATTAGCCTATTGGTAGAGCCCAAAATGTTATTTTTGTAAAAGTTGTCGATAGTTTAGCTTGTAAAAATTCATTCTTTAAGACAAAAGTAGGTTCTAGTGGACGAATGCATTTCATTTAATAAATACTCAACCCGTAGATAGAGAATGTAATGATAATGATAAAAAAAAGTTGTCGACATGTTAGTGTGCAGAAAGTAATTCTCAAAGACACAAGAAAGTACTTTATTTAATGAATATTCAGCTCTTAGATAGAGCCCGTAATGATATTGTTATGAAAGTTAAAGACTTTTTTGTGTGCAGAAAATAATTCTTAAAGACATAAGCCAGTTCTAGTCAACAAATGCACTTCATTTAAGGAATATTCAGCCCATAGACACTGTTGATTAAATTATAACTTGACTCATGCATAAAGAATTGACCTGCATCAAAAACATTTTACTCAAACGAAACTGAGTTTTAGCATGCATAATATTAAGAAAAGCTAACTCACCTCTCTCCTGCATTTCCTCTGATCGCTTGAAAAAACATTTAGGAGATACAAGTCAATAAAGATGAAATCCGATTACTTTCTATAGTTGCTTTTAATCTGAGATTTTCTTTCAGAATTTTATGAATGAAAACAGAATCTTTCACAAACGTTAGCACAGGTTTAAACATTCAGAATACGTATAAAGGCATTTTTTTATGCCTTGAATGAGTTATAAAGAATAAACAGAAGAATACTTATTGTTTTAATAATATAACAATTAATGGATTACTTGGCTGTACGAATGCAGCCTGAATATTAGAATGTCAATTCAAGAATAAAGTTACTTCAGTTTTTTGAATAGTTCAGAGAGAAAAACAGAATCAATAATAAAAAAAAAGAAAAAGAATGAGTTTTTTTTCTCTTTCTGGTCACATGACTGTCTACTTCTCAGCGGCTGGCGCCTTTACCGCTTCCCATGAATCAACAGGCTGGGCGGGGCGGGAAGGCACCGGAGCAGGAGTCGAAATACTTGGAAAAGGGATCACCTGCGATACCGGTCGAATAAGAGTTCCAGCAGAAGAGGTCTTGAGTTGGAGGACCCTGGCGATTCCATCAGGTCCGTGAATCAACTTGATGATTCGTGCTAGCTCCCAATGGAGTGGAGGTGATACTTTATTTTTCAGGATGACGAGTTCCCCTGGAGAAAAGTTGTGACGGTAGGTGTTGGTTCTTTTGGATCTATGCAGCAATGTTGGCAGGTATTGTGCTTTCCACCTCTTCCAAAACGTTTCCTTCATCTGCAATAAGAGCTTATACCTAGAAGAAAGACTAAGAGAATTGTTTGTTAATGGCAATTCTGGCAATTCTAATAATGCAGTTCCAATCAAGAAATGTCCTGGTGTTAAAGCTGCGATATCATTAGGAGCATTGGACAATGGTGATAGAGGCCGCGAATTTATAACAGCCTCTATTTGACAGAGAAGAGTGGACAGTTCCTCAAAATTTAAAATTGCGCCTTGTGTGATTTTTACCAAATGATGTTTGGCTAATTTTATCGACGCTTCCCAGAGTCCCCCAAAATTTGGAGCATACGGGGGAATAAAGTGCCAGGTTATTTGGTGTTGGGAAGCAAAATTTTGTAATTTTTCTTCTTTGAATAAAGAAAATAGCTGTTTTAGGTAAGAATGGGCTCCGACAAAATTTCTGCCATTGTCCGAAAATATGTCAGAGGGGTATCCACGCCTACCTATGAAGCGTTTCAAGGCTGCGAGAAAGGCTTCTGTAGACAGATTTGAAACACATTCAAGATGCACTGCCTTTGTAGCCATACAGATGAAAAGGGCAATATATGATTTAAGGGTTGTCGCTTTTCGTTTATGTTGACATTTTGTCATTACTGGTCCCGCGAAATCGACACCAACCTTCGAAAAAGGACGAATGGGTGTGATTCTTTCTGAGGGTAGATCCCCCATCTTTGGAATTATTGGCTTAGCTGACAGTCGAAAACAGAGTATACACTGTCTTAATACTGATTTTACGGTGGAGCGTCCGTGGGGAATCCAAAATTTGTTTCTAAGGAGTGAAAGTACTAAATTGGGACCAGCATGGGAGCTTAAGTTATGATAATATGTTATTATCAAGGAAGTAACGTGATTTGCTTTGGGAAGTAATATGGGGTGTTTTTCTTGAAATCGTAAGGATGGGTGGTTCCGCAGGCGTCCTCCAACACGAAGAATGCCTGCTTCATCCAGAAAAGGATCAAGACAGAATAGATGGTGTGAAGGTTTTAAAAGTTTGCCTTTCCTTAGTAAGGCAATTTCATCACTAAATTCTGCATTTTGAATAATTTTTACAAGCCACATTTCCGCTTGATTTAGCTCTATGGCCTTTAAAGGACCACTTTCCTTTGATTTGGTTTTAATTTTATTGATAAATCTCAAAACATAAGCTAGAATTCTTAAAAGTTTTAGATAGTTAGAGTATTTTGTGATATGTGATATGAAAGTGTTCTTAGAAAGTGTAGGCTTAGAACTTGAATCTGTCGAATGTTGATGAGTTTGTTTCTGAACGGAAACTGAATGTAATGTGCACATTGGTGGTAGCTCAAAACTATGGAACCATTTTGGCCCTTCCCACCACTCAGTTCTAGCTTTCAACTTAGCCGGGGACAATCCTCGTGTGGCACAATCGGCCGGGTTTTCTTTTCCTGGGATATGTCTCCAAAATTCTAATTGAGTAAGAGCTCTGATTTTGGTAGCTCTATGGGCCACGAAACTATTTCCTTTGTTTGAAGGGTTATTTATCCAGTTCAATACAATAGAAGAGTCAGTATACCAGTATGTCGAATGAGTAAATTTAAGGGATTTTTGAATATTGCAAATTAACTCAGCTACGAGTACAGCCCCACACAATTCTAATTTCGGTAAAGTGAGTACTTTTATGGGTGCGACTCTAGTTTTAGCAGCAATTAGATATACCTGAATCGTGTTTGTTATGATCTTTAAATATGCGACTGCCGCATACGCCCTCGGAGAGGCATCACAAAAGCCATGCAGTTCAACTGTACAATCTTTAGTATTTGAACCTACATAGCGTGGAATGGACATAGATTTAAACTCATTAATTTCATTATAAAAAGTTTTCCATTCTTGCAAAATATCTGGAGGTATAGGCTCATCCCATGTTGATTGCAACTTCCACAATTTTTGTAGAATGAGTTTTAAGGTTATTGTAGATGGCGAAATAATTCCGAGGGGATCATAAATTTGCGCAATTACGGATAGCAACTGTCTTTTCGTATTAATTTGTTGATCAGCTAAGGTTCTAACTTGAAGAGTATCTTCATTTAAATCCCAGAACATTCCTAGTACTCTTTGATTTATTTTTTCTTTATCCTCAAAAAAATGAATGACCGAATTAGCCTTATCTTCCTCTGGAATATCAGAGAGCGCTTCTGGATGGCTACAAGCCCATTTCCTAAGTTTAAACCCTCCAGCTTGCATTAGAGCCTGCAGCTCCATTATTCTATCTTTTGCTAATTGAAGGGATTGTGCCCCTGACAATAAGTCGTCGATGTAAAAATTCTCCTTGGCAATTTCTGCTGCCAATGGAAAATTTTGTCCCTCATCCTCACATAATTGCTTAAGGGTGCGTAACGCTAAATAGGGTGCACAAGCTGTTCCGTAGGTGACAGTATTCAATTCGTAAAAGGATAATTGGTCATTGGGAGATTCTCTCCAAACAATTCTTTGGTAGATTCTATGTTTCCTTTCAATTAAGATTTGCCGATACATTTTAGCTATGTCTGCACTGAACGCTACAGGGTTGGCTCGAAATTTTACTAAATTGTCAAAAATATTTGACTGTAGTTTAGGACCAATATATAAAATGTCATTTAAAGATTTGTTATTTGTTGTTTTAAACGAGGCGTCAAATACTACACGTAATTTTGTTGTTTCAGAGTTTTCATTTACCACCGCATGATGCGGTAAATAATAATGTGGCGTTTCATTAATTTCAGCTGGATTTAATTTTGTCATATGACCTAAATTTATATATTCGTTCATGAAATTCGAATACTCCCTCTTTAATTGTGGGTCCTTTTTAATTTTATTTTCAATGGAAAGAAATCTTGAAATAGCACCTGACTTACTGTCACCTAGTGCCTTATCTGGCTTAAACGGTAGATGAACGACATATCTTCCCTGACTATTTCTTTTAGTTGTGGTTAAATAAATATTTTCCACAGGATCATTTTCTATCTTTTTTGATTCTACATTTGGAATTGATTCTGTATCAAAAAATTGTTTTAATGTGTTATTGATATCATCCTCCACAGTGGTATGACATATTAGACTGATATTTGTACATTGAAAGCTATCAACACGACCTGAAAGGAGGTAACCCAATTTTGTTGGACATGCTGTAGGAGTTCCAGCTGGCCCTTGAATGGGACTGCCATTGCAGATTGAGGCGACTATTTCTGCCCCAAGAAGAATATCGATTGGACCACTGATATAATAATTTGGATCCGCTAGTTGCAATCCTTTTATGTGTGGCCAATCATGTTGCGGTAGTTGGAAATTAGGGAGAGGTGAGGTAACCCTATCAACTATAAAAGCACTGACTGAAAATGACTCCGACGAAAAATGCGGAGTGAAGCTAAATTCTGTTTCGTTTAGAGCAGTCTCTGCTAAAACGCAATTAATCCCTATTATACTATGCGACGTGCTCCGTAAGGGCAAATTTAGTCGCTTAGCACATTCCTTAGTAATTAATGAATTTTGACTAGCATTATCTATCAAAGCTTTACAATGCATAAATTTGCCGTTATTTGATTTAACCTTAATTAGTGCTGTAGATAACAAAACATTACTAGAATAAAACTGAGCACTATTTGAAACAGATAAATCTGGCGATACATGATTCGCCCTTTCAGAATTTGAATTTCTACCATACACATGTAATAGTGTATGATGATTTTCAGCGCAATTTTTACAATTGATGTTTATTCTACAATTCTCCAGCCTATGATTTTGGCGTAAGCAATTTTGACATAACTTATTTAACTCAACAAATTTCCATCTTTCTTTAATCGGTTTTGAATTAAATGTCGGACATTTAAACAGCGCATGACGCTCATTACAAAGAATGCACGTATTTTCCTTTTTCACAATTGTACTCAATACGTTGTTTGATTTCTTCGAATTAGTGAATTTTACGTCTTGTTTACATTTTATCTCTTCAACACCGCGCGCTTCGCGCTCAACGAATTTCCTAAAAAGATCAAGATCAGGCAATTTATCACTGTCCAACATTAATTCCCATCTCTGTTTTAACGATTCATCCAATTTCCCCATCATGAATTTTATTATAATTAAGTCGCTTAACGCATTAGAATCTAAACCCAAAGTTTTTAAGTTTCTGACGGCTTCGTTACAAGTATCTAATAACTCAAGTAAAGTTTTAGCATTGTTTGCTTTTACAATTTTCATAGAAAATATTTTGTTAATTTGACTCAATGCCAATTGTCTCTTATTTTCATATCTTTCATTTAATATTTCCCAACATTGATCTAAATTTTCCTCTTTTAGAGCGAATCCTCGAATTAATTTAGCTGCGTTTCCGCGCACTGAAGAATGTAAATATTGCAATTTTTCAATTTTGGATAATTGATTATTTTGTAGAATTGTCGAATTAAAAATTTCTTTAAAAGAAATCCAATTTTCGGTTTCACCAAAAAATTTTGGAAGATCAAATTTAGGTAATTTAATAAGAGACGATTTACCATTTTTCTCATCTTTATTTTCCGCGTGAGTATCTGAATCGCACGCATTTACTTCTGTTTTGTCCTCTAACTCCACCAGTAAATCAAAAACCACTCCTTTATATCTCAAATACATATCCATATAATCCTCATTCTCTTTAGCGGATAAATTTTTAAATATTTCCGCGATTTCATGATCATACGATTGAACTTTGGTTTTTAATAATTTAACCTTAGATTGTTCATCTTTACTACACCCCTTTACTCTATCTCTAAAACTATCGATTTCCTTACATAAATTTTCAAATAATAAAACTTGCTTAGATAATTTCGGCATTTTAGAATATATAAGTTTAAATACACATAACTATAGGCCTTCGAATTACAGAACAAACATTCAAGAACAAAAATAATTTTAAGAATAAATGATTACGAATAAGAATAAGAATATCAAATACATATTAAATATATATAGTTTTTTTTTTTTCTTATATATATATATAAATCATCGATAGCCTCCGGCTCGACGGACCAAAAACATGTTGATTAAATTATAACTTGACTCATGCATAAAGAATTGACCTGCATCAAAAACATTTTACTCAAACGAAACTGAGTTTTAGCATGCATAATATTAAGAAAAGCTAACTCACCTCTCTCCTGCATTTCCTCTGATCGCTTGAAAAAACATTTAGGAGATACAAGTCAATAAAGATGAAATCCGATTACTTTCTATAGTTGCTTTTAATCTGAGATTTTCTTTCAGAATTTTATGAATGAAAACAGAATCTTTCACAAACGTTAGCACAGGTTTAAACATTCAGAATACGTATAAAGGCATTTTTTTATGCCTTGAATGAGTTATAAAGAATAAACAGAAGAATACTTATTGTTTTAATAATATAACAATTAATGGATTACTTGGCTGTACGAATGCAGCCTGAATATTAGAATGTCAATTCAAGAATAAAGTTACTTCAGTTTTTTGAATAGTTCAGAGAGAAAAACAGAATCAATAATAAAAAAAAAGAAAAAGAATGAGTTTTTTTTCTCTTTCTGGTCACATGACTGTCTACTTCTCAGCGGCTGGCGCCTTTACCGCTTCCCATGAATCAACAGACACTACAGAGCATAAATTTCGCTAAATCAGGACCAACAAAATATTTCGAAATTTGAATGGAATCTGATTTCATTGAGAATATTGTCAGTGGTTTATGGAATTTTCAAGGTAGTTCTGCGTGAGAAACCAAGGCATAATGACAAAATTTTCAGAGCTAGAGTCCTATTGAAGTTAGAGTTTCCAAATTTTGAGAATCCCTCATTACCATTTTTCTCCGCATTTAAATGCCTAATTTGACGGTAACTCAACGTCCATCTTTATGGAAATGAAAAAAATGGTCATCTGTTTCCACATTTACTGCAATACTGTATACAGGGACCGATTTACTCACTTGGAGGCCTAGGGCACTCATGCTCAACGAACCCCTTTTTTAAGTACTTTAATATTACAACAAACAAAACAAACCGTTTATTTCCGATTCAGACGTCTAAAAATTCACTTCACTTTTCATTTTGTTGGTAAGGGTAAGGCTAAGCAAGATCTGTCGCATGTCTATCGGATAGACGTACGTTTCTTTTTCATTTTCGGAAAAATATTTTTATGATTTTATGATTTTTCGTTGGAGATAAGCATTGGTTTTCATCAAATGCAGGTACTCCGAAGCACATCATTGACTTGACTTGACGTAGATGACGTGTATATATGCATTGCGGCGCGTGCATCGGATTTAGTTAGCTTTAGTAAAAGTTTGGAATGCAAGTATCGGTAGTATGCAGTTGTATTTGCGTTTAGCAAAAGTATTGCAATTTTTTCCGCTGAGTTGATAGTGTCCTTGAAAGATCATCTCGCCGATTTATAAAACAGCGTAGTGATTCCTCCATCCACTGACGAAAAACAAAAAACATCGAGCATTATAGCAAAATTTGGAAATTTATCATTTTAACTATTTTTTAAAATGTAAGATGGAATTTCTTGGGGGCCCCTTCACTGTGAGGGCCCAGGGCACGTGCCCCGAATGCCCTGCCTTAAATCAGGCACTGACTGTATAGAACATAACATGTAAAGATATAGGCAAGTTCTAGTCTACACTGAACTGAAGTCTAGACTGAAACCTTCCTGTTTATATATGAATCGGTTACCTCTCACAAAATGTCAATGTTTGCATAAAAATATTTAGATTCCTATGGTTGTATAAGGAAGCCATGTGGTGTCCACATCAGATTTTTTTTTTAATCCCTTTAAGTGAATGTAATGGTAAATCAAAAATGATAAATTAACAAAATCGTCTATTTTTATATCTACCCACGTTATTAAAGCTTAGCAGGGTCCTAAAATACATGCACAGCTTTGTACATGGAGAAATGTTTATGCGATTTTTCGTTTCAAAATGAATGAATGAAAGAAAAGAAAAATAAATAAGCATTTATTTTTTATTGCTATTAGCATGGTATACTAACTGTTTTGGAATCTATAATGACTTAAATTTTTTTTAAAGCAAATTTAAGTTAAATTTATGATAAAATTTTGCTTTAAATTAATTTTCTTTCGTAAAAGTAATGTTTTATGTAAACAGAAGAATTCGATTTGTGAATGGCGGTAATTATTGCGGTATTTAACGAGGACGAGAAAAAAAAACTGCCTAATAGTCAAGTACCGGTACTTTCACAGCATTAACCTATTCATTTTTAGATAAATAATTTTTTTCAAATCACAGTTTTTTTTTTTTTTTTTTTTTTTTTTTTTTTTTTTGGTTGTTGTTAATTATCCTTCTTTTATTATTTTAACCACTCCTCGAAACGAAGGGTAAAAGTTTATTTTCTTTATTTGTGGCGTTAATTTCGAAACTTACTTTGGGCTTTAAGAAGTTTTTAATTCATATATTTTAAAGAAGTTTGACTAGTTTGATTTAAATGTAAATTTAAAACTTGTGAGGACAAAAATAGATTTCTGGAAACACAGACACACACACACACATATATGTATACATATACATAATGCAAGTGAAAATAGTTTTAATAGAAAGCAAGACAAAACATTTGCCATGTCCAAATTAAAATTTTTATTTTTATTAGATATTTTTTCATATTTAAATAAATAATAAATATACATTATTTTTTTAAAATAGAATTGTTTTAATAAAAACCTTATTTGTAAATCAACTATAATATCAAATAGGTTTTAACTATTTTATTTTATTTATTTATTTATTTATTCATTTTAATACTTCTCTATGACTCAAATGCTTTAATATTGTATCAATTTCTTAAAGAAAAAAAAGTTTATATATATATATATATATATATATATATATATATATTGTTTAACATTAATATAGAAATTCGCAAAGTAACTAGATTACTTTTTTAAAAATAGTATGGTGACCTTTATTTTATCATTACAAAATATTTTACCCACTTACTTTTTTCTTAACACAAACTTAGGAAATCGTAAGTTAATTAGATTACTTTTTCTTTTTAAATATCATTTTTACGTGTATTTTAACATTATAAAACTTGTACATTATTTTCATTTATAAATCAAAATATATCTCCTGATCCTTCCACGTCAATAATCTGTATATATAAAATGGTTTGTAGTTAAAATGCCCCTTAATAAGTATGATGATCCAAACATAAAAGTTTAAGTCCAGTTTCTCATTTATTTTCATGACGATGAAGAGAATGAATTGTCAGTGATTTATCTCATAAGTAAAATACACGTTCTGAGTGGCAGAAACATTAATTCTGTGACCGTTAACAAACAATACAATTTAGATATATGTACGGTTTCTTTCTTCATTCCTAGGTTATCGTACCAATCTTTTTTTTTTAATTATTTTATTTTTTTTTTTTCAGAGCAATATCTTATTGTCATTGATTTATTAATCTTATGTTAATTATGCTATGACTAAAATACTTTTGTATTTCCTATTTAAACTGCAACGGCGTTAAATTTATTATAATGTTTTATTTTAAAATAAAACAATATATATATATATATATATATATATATATATATATATATATATCATATAGCAAATACACATTGCAATTTTGTAAAATTTCACTTTTATTATTATTTTGTTTTAAATTTTGATTTTTAAGCAAAATAAAATTGAAAAATTACTAATGGCTATTTTCGTGTTTATACAATACTTATTTCCATTATTAACATTTGAATTTCTATTTAATGTCGATATTTGAATCTATGACAACAGCGTATTTAAACATAAAAAAAAGAAGAAAGAATGTTTTATTTTAAACATTAAATATAAAAAAAAAAGTATTCATCAGAAACTTATTAAGAAATACTAAAATAACTTCTTTAAATAATTATTTATGTAGTTTTAAAAAATACGGATTAAACTGACAAAATAATTTTAATTGAATGAAAAAAAGAAAGATTTGAAAAAAAAAAAAAATGTTATTTTATAAACAACGAGAAATATAAATACTTCAAAACGATGATTTTTATCACATTTCATTACAATTTTCAGTAATATATTCGAATTTATTTCATGTAAAAATTATATATATACATAATCTGGTGTATCACTCACACGATTGTTTATTACCCGCGTTTCAATACTATAAAAATTGATTGCATATTGAGCCTTAAAATGAACAGCGTAAGATTATAAAGCGTGCTTTTAAAATAATCTAAAATAGATTTTGGAACAGTTTCCTTTGACATGTAATTCTTTAACATGTGATTCAACCCCCGTTTAGTATTATAATGCATACAAATAAAAAAATAAATAAATAAATAAATAAATAAATAAAAAATAAAAAAAAACCTCAAGGCTGTTATTAATTTGCCTTCAAACTTTCAAACCTTGATGAAATTTTAAGTGGCAACCTAACACGAACTTCATTCCTGATTTTCCTGCAGTTATTTGTTTTTAAAATACACTGATAACAGATACGCATACACTTCAACAGATAAAAATTGGACTTTTGTAATCAGGACAACTCCAAACGTGATATCAAACAAAAAACTGAGTAAAAAACATAATTTCAAGAAATACTTTGTTTACATAATGGTTATGAAGAATTAATTTTCCTTCCTGAGCAGTGTTCGTCGATCTAGTGAAATGTAGCAAAGCACTTCAATCAATTATAATCAATACAAAAGAACTTTTAGCTTAATTTTGTGTAGCTTTCTATATTGTCTATAATCAATATACACTATAAACATTATTCTATTTAAATATAATTTTACTTTAAAAAAAAGGAAAAAAAAATCTACAGTCGGTAACAAAAGTGTCCGAACACTAGCAAAAATTCTTATGTAAAAAAAGTATACCTTATACGGTTTTGTTAAATAAATCCTTATCGAATCCTGTTTTTAATCAGTGTAAGAACATGATTCTGTAAGGATTTATTTAACAAAATCGTATGAAGTGTACTTTTTTTACTTAGGAATTTTTGCTAGTGTTCGGACACTTTTGTTACAGACTGTAACACATAAGGAATTACAATTCTAGCAATTTCTGACATAGCCCTTAATATATCCCTGTAAACGATTGATGATTGATTTCCATACTACAATCTACACAAAACCTGCTTTTATGGATATAAAAAATATATTATAATATATTATATAAAATATAGTGTTTATTTCGTTTCATTTAACTCAGCTTCTAAGATGTTACGGTGTATTTACCACAAATTTCAACATATGT
Source organism: Salticus scenicus (assembly GCA_963930645.1). NCBI lineage: Eukaryota > Metazoa > Arthropoda > Arachnida > Araneae > Salticidae > Salticus > Salticus scenicus. Next base: position 353,010,911 of record OZ005652.1, read on the forward strand.
ATAATGCATTTGAATTCTCTTGGACGTCTCTGTACATGAACCATTTGCTTGATCTCAATGAAAAGTTTATAGTGGAGCATTAACATACGATAAACATTTAGAATACCACGTTTGGACTTTTTGTAATAATTTGTTCCTGAGATAAACCTTAAACACACAGGCACACAACAACAACACACACACAGACTGACACATACACAGACACACAAACCAACGGCTAAAAACATGTTTTCCGGTTCAAGGGACATCAAGAAGAGTAAATATAGCAAAAATTCAATTTAGAAATTTCGATCCCAAAACAATACTTTTTCTACCATACGAGAATGTAAAATAATGTAGTGTGTCACTTACACAACTTCTCTTACCCTGAAATTGAATACAATAAACACAGATTTTCGATTAAGTTGTAAGATAACGAGCAAATCAAATTGAGCTTCGGGACAGTTTTATTTGACAACCAATTTTATGTGAGTACTGCCCCCCTCAACGCCCCGTTTCATTTTGGGCCCACATTTACATAGAATTCACATATGTTAGTAAATTCAAAAGTTCTTTTAAAATTATTCAGAAAACTTTCACACGCAACATTTCTTGAAACTTATAGATTTTGAACAAATTTTTCTTGTAACAAACGCATTAACAAACCTTATACAACATTTTTGTTAAATGTAATACAACATTTTGATCGGCTGAAGTTATTTGTTTTTTATTTACTCTAACAGACACAAATATGAAACGTTATAAACTTGACTTCGGTATTCAGGAAGCCTCAACACGTGTATGAGGAATTAATTTCAATTCCTGAGCAGCTTTCATGGACTTGGTAAAATATTTGGTAAAGCACTTCCACTAACTAACAAAGAAAAAGAAGTTTATGGCTAAAATTTTAGTTTAAATAATTAGCTTAAATATCTTTTAGGAATATAAAAAATATGTACTTGTTTCATTTGGTTTAGTTCAGTCTATAGATGTTAAACTCTACTTACCTGCAATTTTCCACATACACGAAATGTATTTGAAATCTATTGGGTGTTCCTGTACATGAATCATTTGCTTGTTCTGTACGAAAAATCAGTGCAACATTCCTGTATAATGCACATTTAGAAGACCAAGTTTGGATTTTGTGCTATGATTTGTTTTTGATAAATGCTGATAACAGAGAAACAAACACACCAACCGCTAAAAATATGATTATTTTTTTTTTATTTAGGGGACCTAAAAACGCGTAAATATAACAAAAATTTAATTTCGAAAATTTGACCCAAAAACAATACTTTCTCTACCTTATGGGTAAGAGAGAGCAAAAATCGCCAATTAATGGATTAAAAAAGATAAAAGCTATATTTGAATGAATTTAAAATTTGGTCAAATTGCATATTTTAATACGTTCAATAATTTGTTATTAAAAAACAATATTTATGACAAATACATTTCTCTTAATACATAGAAATTGTTTTTTTATTTTAATATGTATTTATTTAAATTAACCCCATTTCTAATGAATAATAATCTATTGTGTCAGTCACACAGCATTCTCTTACCTTGAAATTTAATACTATAAATACGGATTGGAGATTAAAGGTTACGATAACGAGCACTGTTATGCAAACAATGTTAAAACAATTCAAATTATGTTTCGGAACACTTTATTTGACAAGTAAATCTGTGTTAGGGGGCCACAACCCACCTCAATCAGTTTCCTTACTGTACCTACATTTACATAAATTGAAATCTCTTATTAAATTCAAAAGTTCATTTAAAATTACTCAGACAACTTTCACGCAACATTCCATGGAACTTATCAAACTTGATCAAACTTTTCTAGTTACAAACATATTAACTTGAAAACACAACATTTTGATTGCCTGAAATTATTTGTTTTTAATTTACTCTAATAGATACAGATAAATATCAAATGTTAAAAAGTTGACTTATGTATTCAGGAACCCTGGAAACAGGAAAATATACAAAAATCCAAGCAATGAATATTTAGCTTTAGAAAATACATTATTTACCATATGACTATAAAGAATTAATTTTAATTCCTAAGTAGCTCTCCTGGATATGGTAAAATATTACAGCAAAGCACTCGCACTATCAATAAAAAAAAAAGAATGTTATAGCTTAATTTTTGGCAGCCTTGTATATCTTCTGAAAGTTATGTACACACCACATGGTAGACATAAATATAATCCTATATTAATAACACACGGCACAACCTGAAGTACGCATTCATCAATTTTCAAGTATTGTCGCATTATAATCTAGTTCGTTTTTGTACTCCTGTAAATAAACAGCGAATGATTTCTATACTATATTCTACATGAAACGTGCTTTTAGGTATATAAAGTATATATGTCCCTTTCACTTGGTTTAGTGCAATCTATAAAGGTTAAACTCTGATTACCTGCAGTTTCCCCAGAGACGTAATGTATTTGAACTCTCTTGGGTGTCCCTGTACACGAAACATTTGCTTGATCTCAACGAAAAGCTTAGTGTAGATTCCTTATATCATACACATTTAGAATACTAAGTTTGGACTTTTTCTAGAATTTGTTTTTCAGATATGCTGATAACAGACAGACACACAGACACATACACAGACACACAGACATACAGACAGACACACAGACACACACACATACACTCAGACGAACCGCTAAAGACATGATTTTTTGATTCAGGGGACTTCGAAACGTTTAAATATCACAAAAACGCAATTTCGAAAACTTGACCCAAAATATTACTTTCTCTTTCTCATGGGTTAAAGAAAGTAATATTTAAAAAAAATGTGAAGTACTTAATAGCAATTCTTTTACAGAGATTTCCTCCCAAATGTTGCATGCATTTATTTGTGTAACAAATTTATAATATATATATATATATTTGATTTGCTTCAGCTTTAATTTGAAGGCATTTATTTAGGTAAAACGAAATTCATTTCAATTAACTGAAATTGTCTACTTATTTTTAAAAAATTGGATTTATTACTATATTCGGTCTACATAAAAAGAAAGTATGAGTTTTATAAAATTTTTAGATTTTCTGTTTCTAATGAATTTACAAAATTTAAGATTTTTGGAACGTAACTGGGACATTTTTATAAAATATTTGATTTTTTTTTTTTGAGTGGACTCTATTTAACCAAACTTGATAAGCAGTTTATTTCCGGCTTTAATTGTTGCTAATTAGCTTCTGGGTTAAAACACACAAAAGGTGGCGGTGCCAAGCTGCGAATTCCTCTCATTACAGGGAAAACTAAACATCTAGAGTATACGAAAATTAATTTGAGAAATATATATTATGTTTCTGCTGATTCAATTTGTGTGTTAACGGCCAACATGTGGCGCTGCTTTATTACAATTTTTTTCAGTTTCGAGGAAGAGTATATCTATGTTTCTACAGTGTATAGATAGATATACAAACGTTTCATGCGAGAGTCATATTAGATAAAACTATGCTGATTCCCTTTGAATGCATATTGGACGGCAGTTGGCGTTGATATTTCACATTATTTTCCGTTTAAGTAAAAGTTATATCTTAGCTTCTTTCCTATATAAATGTACCGAACTCTGTGTGTGATATACATTATGAAAAAAATATGTTAACTGAATTTTAGAGAATATAGGCTGAAAAGTGGAGATGGTATTACATTCTGCGGTTTCTCAGATGACTATAACTCAATATCTATTGCTGAAAATTGCATAAGTAAATGATAATTGCGAGAAGACATATTTTTTTTTTACGTGTTAATCGGTAGATAGCGCTGTTATGTAAAATGATACAGAAGAAAATACTGGGTTCTTAAAAATTTTTGAAATCCAGTTTTCTATAAATTTACATGTTTTGAGGTGTCCTAAACATGATTTGTTCATTTTTTGAAAATGACTGTATGTCTTTGTGATATATTAGCAAATTGTTGTATCTCGCAAACCAATAGCCAGAATTGATATTTCGTTAAACCTTGACTTAAATTGGTGATATTTAGCTTTGAAACTGTATCCTGCATTAGGTGGCGTTGCTACGGTGTGGTTTGTTCCATTAAATTGAAAGATATATCTCAACTTCTGTAACGTATAAACACATCAAAATTGGTATACAAGATGAATATTATGTAAAACTGATATGTTTTATCTTGGGTGAAATTTACCCGACACGTGAGGCTGCTGCTTTGTAATTCCTATTACGAGAAGGTAATATCTCAGTTCCTATGATATATAAATGCATAAGACTTGATATGTAATATGGTTAATATGTAGAGTCATGCTGATTCAGATTAGGTGAAAATCAGACGAAAAATTGATTTGCTATGCTGCAATTAATTTCAACTTCTATTGTATAAATTTAAGCAAATTCGCTATGTATTTGATTTATTTAGCTATTGATTTTTATGATAGAGTCTAAGAACATTGTTTACAAGCACATTTTCAATTTCTGTATTTATCATTTACATGTGTACTTTAAAAAATGGTCGGATACTGGCGATAGTAATAGTAATTATTGTAGGTAAACTTTCTGTAGTGATACGGCATTACTAGATAAAGCGTTCAAGACGTTTTATCTACAAGTGGTACGATAATAATAATAATAATTATAATAATTATAACAATAATAAAGTCTCTGAAGAAACTAAAATGAGTTTTATTTTCTTCCCCGTGAATCAAAACCAATGTTTAAAGTCATTTCGGTTCTGTAGATATTTAATAAAAATTATATTATTTGTTGTTTAAAGAATTTGGAGTGGAATATTTTAGAAACGCCTGCCTCACTTTTTCACATAGCATATGTTTTCTGCAGCTTTTATCCCACCAAGAATTTTTAATGTTTCATAGTCTGAAATCATGACTGTTGTACAATAATTGAAAATTAGATATTAGGACAAATATATTTTTATATTAAATTTAAAAGGAGTACTTCCAAAATATGAAAAAAAGTGCGTCTAAGTAACTCTGATTTCCAAATGCAAAAATGTATCTCAAATTTCCAAACATTAAAAGCATGATCCAAAATCTTTTTTTTTCTTTAAAAGAATGTATTTTAATACAGTTATGTACAAATAGAAATGTATCGAATTTCGATCCACAAGTGGCATGTTCAGCATTTAGCAAGAGTTATTTACCCCGTAACCATTTACTCTATTATCGAATATTGCATAAAATATGAACTAGTGAATCATTATTAATTGTAATATAAGAAGAATAATTAGTGTTTCCTGTATTTTGCTGACACGGAATTTTCTTTCTCCCTTATTTCATATTCAAGCTTCTCTTTTGATATATTTAGGGATTAGTCCTGTAACGAACGGATCGGAAAGGAGAGGGCAATTTTTCATTTTCTACCAATTTCAACAAGACGAAATAAGAAGAGTTATCTGATTGGTTCAGTTTCTTATTTCCATTCGTGTAAAAGTGTTTAATATCCAACTTTTTTTTTTTTTTTTTTTTTTTTTTTTTTTTTTTTTAAATACGATTTGCTGTCCACTCTCATAATGCCTGTCAACCCGATTTTCAGTGAAGAAGATTTCGCACCTTTTAATGAAACATTGCAGAACAATAAAATTTTTGTTAAAAAATATTGGCATGTGGTTAATAATGCCAATTCGTATTTATATAAAAAAAGTTTACTTCCATATACCCTCAATCGATTTTTGTTTTAAATTTATATTTAAGTCCACCCCTCCCCCTTTTTTTATGATAATTAAGAAAGTTGTTTATATCTTTGGAATAAAAAATGTACTTGATGTAGCATTATTTAATGAAATATTAATGAAATATTACAAGTGATAGGCATGAGAAAAGTATTTCACATATTTTTTAATTGCAATAGACACCTATGCTTTAAAAAAAATAATGAATGTTTATAAATCACAAGAAAACTTTTAGAAAAACAAAGAAAATGCGTGTTGCTGTTGCTGAGTGCACCAACCGATTAATATTGATATACGAGGGTCCTAGGCCTGGGGGAAGTGTCCTCCATAAGGTTCTTTCTAAGGAGTCCTAGCCCGTAATCCAGTGAGTTTCGGAGAAAACAACGGAAAATTCCGTATTGAGCCCAACATCTGTTGTCTACTATCTTTGAGAGTAGAATCTATCGTCATTAACAAAAGAATAAAAAAACGAGTCTGAATGAAACATTGAACGGACTTTGGAAAATAGTACAAGAGGAACGGGATAAAATTGGCATGACAAAGCTAAAAGAAATTTATTTTAATAAAAAAAATCGAACTAAACCTATTGCAAAAAACCATGGATATCAGATAGAAGCGCAAATTGACGTGAACCACTTTCTGTATTTAGACGGGAAATTTATTTAGTTAAAAAAAAAAAGAAAAAAAAACTGCATGTTTAAAGTCTTTTCATATTAAAAGAAAATGTATTAAAATGAATGAATGCATTAACTTGTAGTAAAGAAAGCGAATTTGTAACTGAATGATCTTGAAAAAAATATGCATAACCGCAATTTTTTTTCGATTTAAAAACTGTTTTCCTCCATATGCTGGTCCACGTGCACCCATTTGTAAGACAACAAAGATTTTAGTATTCATGTTCATAGTTAGTTTTCTTTTTAATATCAAATTAAGGAAAGAAATCGTCATCCAAATATCGAAGATTGTAATTTTTGCATATTTGTTACGCATTTTACAAAGTTCAAAAATCTCTGTTTATAAATTTAAAATAACCATATTAATTAACCTTTAGATAAAAAAAAAAAAAAAAAAAAAAAAAAAAACAGATTAAAACATAAAACTCCGATATGTTTCATGATTACTGAAATACATAATATCATACAAACAGGCTTTGCCATGTGCCGTAGGAGCACGGTGGATAAGACACTGTGATTCGATAATTTTGGTAGGAGGTTCGATTCCACGATCAGATGATAGATTTTTCCTAGTTATTGATATTTTATTTATGTCCCATAAAATTCTGATATCTATTTTTGGCAGATAAACAGAATCACATGCCACCTTTTCTTATTTATTACAAAGCTTTATAAATGGTGGTGTGTTTAGACATTTGCACTGACTTAATTTCAGTTACAAAAAGGTGTCTTAATCACTAAGAGATTTCTTTCGCTTAGAATATGACCATCCGTTTAACTCACCTTTTAAACTGAATTTAACACGTTTGCTTTTACATTCTGGTAATTCTTTACTTATGTAAATACAGAATACTCTTGATTTTTATTCTAAAATATTGTTTGATATTTCAAACTAATCAGAAATATTCTATGCTATAGATAAATAGAAAAAGATAAGAATATGTAAATGTTTTAAATGATTAAAAAACAAAATACAAAGAATTACATAAAATTTTGTAGACACCCATGCAGCAGAAAAATATCAGCAACTGTTACATAATAGTGTTCGGAATTTTATTACAAAATAAACTTTCATATGCATTCTCAGAAATGGATACTCAAACTTCACGAAATTTTCTTTAATTTTCATGAAACCGTTTCCAGGGTAATATTCCGAGCGAATATTTTGTCAAATTGAGAAAATTACTTTCGTATCTTGTTTGAACATACGAATTTCGTCAAAAGTAAAGATACATTTTTTCATCCCAGTTTCGTGATACAGAATAAAATACAAATTATAGAATTATAAAATTACCTGCAAGTTCGTTGCTTTAGACATTAAATCCTAATTATATTTACTGAAAATATAAATAAAACAGAGCACACAAATAAAATTCATTTGGACATTTATTTGACAGCTTTGAGACTTATAGTTACAATGACTTATGTCTCAATTGATCCATATTTTTACAGAAATTCACAGAAACAATCACACACAATATTTTGCAGACATAGGACATCACAAACATCCATGCCCATACCGTGATTCGAAATCCAGACTTGGGAATGGAGAAGGCAGCTCTCTACCGACCGAACCACAAGGCCGTCAAATAAAAGTCATTGTAACGTAAAGCCGAAACAACACAAGAAAAAAAAAATATGGCGGTAATGAAAGCTAGCCCATGATATTGTGAGTAAACAGTTTCGTCAAATATTTGAGAGTTCACGTTTCCTTAAAAATCGCATAATCGCTTGACGAAATGGTTGTCAAAAACAACGAAATTAAGCCCGAGGATGTCTGAATACTCAAAATTGAGTATATTATTTCTGAGAGTGTGCTTAAATTTGAAATGATGAGGTTAGGAAATATTTTAAAAGGAAATATAAAAATTATGTAGAATATATATTTACCTTCTTATCTAAGATTTGTTCAGAGTATATAACTTGAATTCAACTTATAATTCATATAATATTAACATAATTGACGATTGTGCCTGAATTTCTACAACGCAACGTAATCATACGTATGGAATTAGAACATTTTTCTGTTAGAGAATATATTTAACATAATATAGAAGTTAGTTCGACAGTTTACAAAAGAACATAATTGAATGCGATTTTCGATTACGTAAAATATAGTACATTTCAAATAATAATAATAATAATAATAATAAATAAATAATAAATAAATAAATAAATAAATAAATAAATAAATAAATAAATTCAATTTTATAAAGTAGTCTACTTAAAATATTTTAGTTTTATAATATTTGTTATCTATCTATCTATCTATCTATCTATATCTATATATATATATATGTGTGTGTGTGTGTGTGTGTAGTAGGTTATTCGAAATTAGTTCAATTGCTGAATGAAATGATTAAAGGTTTTACAGGAAATAAATTCACTAAAATTTTCAAATTTTCCAAAGTATAGTTTGAAAAAAAGTGTTAAATACATATATATATATATATAAATGATAGACATCGTAATAAAATTTAAACTTAAAATTTAGCAATTAATAGATACTAAACAATACCAACACACCAAAATTAGAACTCATTGCAACATTTAGGTAAGACTGGCACAAAAATGTTGAAATACAGATTAACAACCAATAAGTGACAAAAAAAATTTAAATTATTTACGCCGACATGAATAATCTATATATATATAAATGAATGATTGTCTGTATGTGCTTTATAAAATCGTAAATGGCTTGACCGATTTCGATCATTCTTTTTTTGTTTTTTTTCCTTATAGGTCAGGGATGGTTTAGGAAAAAAAAATTGAAAAAATCTTTAAAATTAATTAAAATATGAAAATAATAAACTTATTGACTTATATTGACTTAATATAAGCCATTTAAATTTTTAATTGTTGCCAAAAAAAGTTTACGAGATGTATTTATTTATTATTTTCAGCATAAAATGAAATATGCTTTCACGCGAAAAGTAAGAAATTACTAAATGTTAAATTGGTCGATGAGAAAATGACACTTTATAATTTTAAAATGAAATAGTAATATTACAAATCTAACATATTTCTTCTGAATTTTATATCACAGCATTTTTTTATATACCTCAACTTCATAATTTTTTTTTTTTTTTTTTTTTTTTTTTTTTTTAAGTATGGCGGATGAAACACGCTTGGCATAAACGTTAATTCAGCAATATATTAAAGGTATTTTCTTACTCATAATTCTTGCAATTTTTTATAATTTTGATGGTGAAGTGGATCGGACATTTTTCGCCACGGAAAAGATAGAAAGAAATACGCAAGCTAAGTGATGACGTCACTGGCCGTTCGTGGATGCAAGAAAAATATTTCCTATGTTAAACGTCCATTGGATTTTTTGTAAAAAATTATTAAAAATCAAGCAAAAATATTTCCCGATTTTAATCCCCGTATTTAGGTGTAGATATGTATTAGTTATCATGTCCATGCATTAGATTAAGTTATTTTTGTTGTAAAATTGACAAAATTTGAATTTTTAATTTCAAAACTCTAGAAAAAAAAAATGCCAAACTTCCATATTCGATTGAAAACAAAAAACATTTCATTTCAAAGGATGATATTTACACAATATCCAACTAATATACTGATTAAAAGGGAAATGATAAATATTCAATCATAATTTGAAGTCAAATTTGTTTTCAAATGTCTAAATAAAGTATCTAATATAAGATACTAATATGTTGTAGCGGAATAGATTTGATATCGGTCATCCTTGGTAGAAAAATAAAATATCGCCAAATTATTTGGCGAACATAATTTAATTCCTTTCAAAAATCATGGTTATTTTAACAACTTATTTTAAGACAGGAATGAATAATATGAAACAATATTTCGTACCATGCATAATACGAATATATACATCTGGCATGTATATTTTCGTATTACGTTTTTGATCACCAAATACAATAAGCGCCAAGAACGACAGAGTTTTAAAATTTAAAATTAAAATTTTGTCAATTTGACAGCAAAATAACTCAATCTAACACATGCACATGATAACTAATACATATATGTACCCAAATATGGGGATTAAAATCGAGAAATAATTTTCTTCGATTTTTAATCATTTTTTACAAAAAATCCAATGGGCGATTAACATAGGAAATCATTTTCTTGCATCCACGGACGGTCAGTGACGTCACACTTCGCTTGCGTATAGGAACAATAATTGCATAAATTATATTTTGGTCTAAAACGGCAACAAAAATTTAAAAGTCGCCAAGGGCATTAACGCTGTACCATGATCAAGTTTACATATTAATTTATTTATTTTTCTATATACCATTTACTATTAACTAAGCATGATGTATATATAACCACAAAATAATAATAATTGTCTCATGCGATAGAAGTAGCCGATCATAGCATATTTTAATATTATATTTGGCTTGAAATTGCTGTCATTCTATGGTTGATCGATTAAATCAAATAAATATAGAGAATAACTTGAAAGCAAATATTATGTACATCACGTATAATGTTGCTCATATATAACTAGGATTCAAATATAAAGGGCTACTTCAAAATTTTCGATACTGTCCGTATCGAAATTGTCATATATGATAAGCCCCTAAATGGAAGCCCACGGGTAAGTCATTGTCGTAGGCTATAGGGACAGGTATCGCGGAATGCGAGGACGAACAAGGCGCTGCCGAAGGTAGCGGGAACCCAAAGCGAACTTTTGAGCGATTTCAGTATTATTTTTTTCCCTTTTTTTCATAAAACTGTATAGAAAAGAGTTTCCTTTAAATATAGTGACCAGCGAAGCGGGCAAAGCCTGCTTGTAATAATAATAAAAGGACCATTAAACTTAATGACGGAGAAAGTAAATAAAAGACACAGAAACAATAATTGGATAAAAATGCTTAAAGTTTGAAGTATAAACTCTTCAGAGGGCATGTACTTCATAAAGCTGTGAAAGCTGAATCGATTTCGTAAAACAATATAGCTAATCATAGCAATTTATATTGTTTCAGCCCCAATCGAGGCAGCAAAACCATTTTGAATGATAAATTAAAAAGATTATTATATCAATAGAGAAAATTAGAAAAAAGCAGAGTAGCTACATGTAAGAAATTTACACAAACTGGAGAATAGGAAGATGCCAACAATGTAATGAAATTAAAATTAAAAACCTTGCAAACAACGATTAATCGATAAAGAATTAACATCTGAGCATTTTAATTAAATTCACTGAGTAATTATTTATTGAGGTAGTTACATTTTAAGTTAGTTAAATTTTAATTTAGTTTATATATATATATATGTGTCTAATTTAAATTATGATTTTTTTTTCCTATTACACGCATTTAACAGAGTATTTGGAATTAGTTTAGCAATATTATTAAAAATAATAATAATAATAAATTTATAATTTTTTGCCATTCAATAATTTTAAAATAAGTATTATTAAAAGATCATTCTTCTATAAAAACAGTCTATTTAAAATGTATAAATTAAACATAATAATGTTTACAAACATTTCTAACATTCACAAATAATTTTTCTGTTAATAAATAAATAAATAAATAAATAAATAAATAATAATAATAATAATAATAATAATAATAATAGTAATATATATATATACTTTTTAATATTTTCAAACTTTCAAAAATCGATGGTAAAACTATCTTAGGTTAAATTTTTCTTTAGCATCTCTCAGATTTTACGAATTATACATAAAAAACAAAATATTTAGTCCCTTTTTTTCTACTTCATTCTAAATAAAATTTTCCCTCAAGATCAATTTAAATACTGAAAAAATAAATGTTGATTTTTCTATGTGCCTCAGTATAGAGTACAGTGATTTATAAAAGCAATTTTTCTTTCACATTTTTGAAAATTACTACAAAATCAGCTGTCAATTTAGTGCAGTATTTTTTAAAGTTTTAAAATTCTAAGTTTTAAAAAGTTTCGTAAAATATAGTACATTTTACAAATATTTGAAAACAAATTCTGTGAAAATTTAAAAGAAAAATAATTTTCTTCTTTGAAAGCTCTTTGCTATATTATTTACAAAAACGTTTGCGGCCTTTAATTTAAACCCTTGCTTTTTGTAACACAATTAAAAAGAAATAAGTTTGTAATTTTCATTTCAAATAACGACACATAAAATATTTCATAGATATTTACTTATAACAAGTTATAATTTGTTTGATGTTAGATTGAAAATACCTACAAAAACGATTATATATATTATTTAATTTATGTTAAAAATTCCTTTTAATTTGCACATTTGTTTTGATATATTCACTCAGGTAAAAGGGTTTTTTAAAAGTACTCATAAAGAAAATGCATAAAGGAATGTAAATAGGTCTAGTTCAAATATAAATAAGAATTATTTTAAAATATTTTGCCGAATATTTTTGGCTTTTAAAATGTATAACTTACACAATGTGAATAATTATAATACATGAACAATTATAATTGATGAATAATTATAATTGATGATACTTTAGAAATGAAAGTACATTCCAAACATATTACATAAAATATATTTAAAGTAAAACGATGTATTTAATGTAATCAACCTGCGTTAAAATTGTATGTAAAAATTATTAATGAATAAGCATTTTATGGATGAAACGTAGATTCACAAAAAGGCACAAATTTCTTTTTCTTTAATGAAATTCATATAAATTATTGTAGATTAACTAAAGTGTTTTTTTCTGTATTGATATTTAGGTTGTACTTTTTATTAAGATTATTAGTTCCCCATTATACTTATAGGTATGGGGAACTTATGTAATCGTGAAAATTTTCGACCTCGGTTTTTTGACTTTTCTACACGTTTTCAGGTGTGACGAATCCGAAAATGACAAAATTTGTATGGTGCCTGTCTGTAGGGTGTCTGTTAGTCCGTTAGTCCGTTAGTTTGTTAGTCTGTGTACACGATATCTCAAGAACAAATTGTCGCAGAGAGGTCAGATCAGTTTTAAAATATTACTTTCGACACTGGCACCCTATTCATTTGCAACATTTGATTTTAAAAACTTCGTAAGTTATTAGAAATTTACGATTTCCTTAACATGGGAGAATAGGACAAAAATTCATTTAAACGTGCATTAAATGTAAACTTTTTACTCTAAAAATGTTAGACCAGTTTTAAAATATCCGTTTTGATGTCGGAATGAACATCAGTAACTATAAATATGCTACTTTGAAATTTTCGCAAGTTATTGGAAATTTACGAATTTCTTAACATGGCAGTATAAGGCAAAATTTCACATAAATGTCAATTTTGAGCGATATTTTCATCGTAAAGATGTCAGACTACTTTTGAAATATTATTTAGGATACTGGCATGAATATTAATGACTATGAATTTTCAAATCTAAAAATTGCGTAAGTTATTGGAAATTTACGAATTTCTTAACATGGGAGAATGGGACAAAAATTCACTTAAACGTGCATTAAATGGAAACTTTTTACTCTAAAAATGTCAGACCACTTTTAAAATATCCGTTTTGATGCCGAAATGAACATCAGTAACTATAAATATGCTACTTTGAAAATTTCGCAAGTTATTGGAAATTTATGAATTTCTTAACGTGGCAGTATAGGGCAAAACTTCACATAAACGTCAATTTTTATCGATATTTTCATCGCAAGGATGTCAGACAACTTTTGAAATATTATTTAGGACACTGGCATGAATATTAATAACTATGAATTTTTAAATATAAAAATTTCGTAAGTTATTGGAAATTTACGAATTTCTTAACATGGCAGAATAGAGCAAATTTTAACATAAACGTCAATTTTGAGGGATATTTTCATCGTAAAGATCTCAAACCACTTTCGAAATATTATTTAGGATACTGGCATGAATATCATAGACTATGATTTTTCCAATTTAAAAAATTCGTAAGTTATTTGGAATTTACGATTTACTTAACATGCCAGAATAAGGCAAAATTGAGCATAAACTTCCATTTTGAGGATCATAAATACATTAGACAGCTTCAAAATTACATTTATGATATTTTGTTGAACATGATTGAATACAAATATTCTAGTAGGAAAATTTCGTAAATTATTCGTAATTTACGATTTTATCAACATAGCGAAATTGTAATTTTTTCATATAAATATGAATTTTGAGGATTATTGCATTGGAAATGAAAACATTGGCATGAAATATAAACAACGAAATTTACCCTGATAAAATAAATTAATAGATTAGAATACGATAAATATATCGAAGTGAACGATGGATAGCCTATTAGGAGGGGATTTCTTTCTGTCCCTGTATCAAGCTTCGGTCAAATTGATTTTTTTAACATGATTATAATATGTCTCGCACTAGAAATTTATGAGACTATAAATTATTTTAAATTTAATAATTTAATAATTTAATATTAAATTATTAAATAAATTTAATAATTTAATATTAAATAATTTAAATCTCATAAATTTAATAATTTAATATTAAATTTATGAGACTAAAATATGGTGGGGAACTGAGCAGAGTCCACCTATGCCAACTAGTTTTTTTTATATCTACAACTTTGAGAGTTTCATAAAGTCTTCCCGTTATTTAAAAAAAAATATTTAAAGGATACTTTAATATTTAATTTAAAAAATACCTGATTCTTAATAAACGTTGACAAATTTTACGGACAAGGCTACTTATGATTCAACTTACTATATTGTTTCTCCAACTGGATATATTTATTTATTTATTTATTTATAGGAATTTGTTAAATAGTTGTTACTTAAAAATTTCATTTAATTGTTCATGTTCCAGCCACAAATATTCAAATATGAGGTGATCTCATTTATTAATAAATTGGTTGTTATACATCCTTTTAAAATACCAATTTTGATATAATTTTTTGAGAAAGAAATATTTATAGAAATAAAGAAAAGTTTACAATCTTTGGAGCACAAACGAAAAAATTGATGTTGCAATTATTTGGAATAGTAGCGATTTTGAGCGCAGTTAAAGTACAGAACATTCGTAGATTGATATTTACTTTTCCAGTCTGTCAAGTTAAATACAAACAATAGTAAATAGGCTGTATTTACTTTATTTTCTATAGTAACCATCCAATAATGAACTTGAATAACATATTTCAATTTCATAAAGATTTGTGTAAAGTAACGGTATTAAGATGTGGTTTATCGAAATACCTCTCCTAGAATACCTATCGAAATACCTCTCGTAGAGGTATTTATTCACTCCAATATCAATAAAGAGCATTCAATACTGAACTTTCATAACATATATCTGTTTGAAGAAATTCCGTGAATGTTTACGAGAGTTACAGAACGGACAGACAGACAAACTTAAGTCAATAACACTTTTCAACCTTATTGCTAAGTGTTTGAAAGAAAAAAAAGAATAATACTATGTGTTAGTGAATATAATTTTGATGCTAACCTTTTGGACGGGCATGCATAAAAATGTAGAACATGCTGGAGGAATATGAAAAGAACTGCTAATTTTTAATAATTATAAATGAAAAATATTTACACTTTTGATACAGATTGTAAAACAGTTTACACACTTTAAACATTTTTTAAAAAGCATTTCTTAAAAAAAAAAAATAAATAAAAAGCACAAAACCTGTTTATTAAAAACTAAATCAATATTTCTAGGACAAGTCATAAATACAAAAGAAAGCATTTGTATTTCTTAATTTTTATTTAATATATTTCGTTTAAAAATAGAAATTTTCGATTTTAGCACTTTAAAGCGATATATATAAATATATATATATATTACAAAGATTATGTTTATTAGATTTCTAGAGTGTTTGCCTATATTGCAGAGGGGACAGTTATTTTAAAATCTCTGTAAATAAAACCGAATACAAGAGGCGGGTTTCAGCAACTATAATATTGGTTTATGACCCAATTATAAAAAATCAAACGACAATTTCTTTCAATACAAAAGCTTCAAAATATTGTTTCACCATCTAGAAATGTGTTACCTAGAAATTCTTGATCATTTCATCTATTCTGTTTATTGGTGTGCCTTATGCATATAGCTCAGAAATCTATATTTTTAGTTTAGGGATTTAGAAAATGACCACTTTATGATGTTTTTTGAAGGAATTTTAAATAGCCTGTTTTATAAATGCCTAATTTAAAATATATTACTTTTCTGTTATACAAAATTAACAGTGTATTCGAAATTAGATTAGAAATATTATAAAAAATTACAACAGCAAAGGGAATCATTGAAATTTTCAATTTTATTTTGTATAATGAATTTTAAAAGAATCTCCTTATATTATTAAAATCTGTGCGCATCTGTCTGTCTGTCTCTTTTTCTGTCTGTCTGTTTTTCTGTCTGTCTGTCTGTCTGTCTGTCTGTGAGAAATGCCTTGTGACCGCTAAAGCTCCGGCGCTAATGGTCGCAGCGCCTCGAAACCGGTGTCGACAGACGCAGAATTTCTTCATATCAACATCGCGATAATTCGCTAAGCGCAGCGACCCCAATTAGCAGAGATATTAATTAAAACGTCGAACCATATCTACCGAAAAATGACCCAGAATTCATGATTAGATGCTTAAAAAGTGACATTTTTACGGAAAAAGTGGAAAATAAATTAGAAATATCAGTCGTATCGTTACAAATAAGATACCATTGGAAAGGGCTTTTTTTTCTTAATCCGATGGTTTAAACGGCTTATCGATCGGACAAATAGATTTTTCAAAATTAACTAAAGTATGAAAAAAAGGTGGCAACAAATCACAAGAGTTTTATTAATTTCCTTCTAGACGTATTTCGGTTACCATGGCGCCGGGCGAAAAAATAAATAGATTTTACTTCCTGCTTTACTGATTTTGTACTGGAAATAAAAATTGCAAATTTCAAAATGCTTCAATTTTCTTCAAAATTATTTCAAACACGCTACACGCTTTTAACATCACAAGACGAAGTTGCAGTTAAAATTTTACCGGGTTTCCAGAATAAATAAAAAATGTACAATTTAATTGCAAATTAAATTTTATTCTAATACGCGTATTTCAAATTCTAACTATGATTAAATTATTTTTAATACAACATTCGAAAGATATTTTAAAGTACTTTTATATTATCGAAAGTAGGATTCAAGATTTCGCTTCATTTACACGTTTTGAGTTCTCCTGAATCGGTTTTCTTTTGTATCTCAGCTACTAATTAAAATAATTTCACAAGTAATACATCATTAGATAGCTTTGTTGATTTGGAATCGAATAGTAGATTACAGAAATTTGTACCGCCAGATGGCGCTGTAATATTTTCAAATTTCAATATTTCAATTTCTAATTATGATTAAATTATTTTTAATACATCATTCGAAAGATATTTTAAAGTTTTTTTTTATATTCTCGAAAGTTTTCACCAGATTTACACGTTTTGAGGTGTTCTGATTAGGTTTTTTTTTGCATCTCAGCTAATTCAGTTAGACCGTTCAAAATTGGTATATGTAGGTTAATTAGGAAGGGCTGAAAGGGTGGGGAAGGTATAGGCGTGCACCGCGCGCACGGGACAGCGCTGCTGAAGGCAGTGGGGACCCGGTCCGACTTTTTAACCGATGAGAAATGATTTTTTTTTTTCATTTTCTTTTCTTAAGAATAAAAATTTGATTTGAGAAAGAATATGTGCGCGCGTATACCTTCACACGTGCGCGGGCAGCGCGCATGGGTCTGCGCTGCCGAACGCAGTGGGGACACGGTGTGAGTTTTTACCCGATCAGAAATGATTTTTTTTAGGAGGCACGAAGGATCAGGGAAGGAATACGCGCGCAGCGCGTGTATTCCTTAACTTGAGCGCGCGCAACGCGTACGGGACTGCGCTACCGTAGGCAGTGAGGACCCGATCCGACTTTGTACCCGATGAGAAATGATTTTTTTTAATTTCTTTTCTTAAGAATAAAAATTTGATTTGAGAAGGAATATGTGCGCGCAGCGCACGTATACTCTCACATGTGCTCGCGCAGCGCGCATGTGTCTGCGCTGCCGAAGGCAGTGGGGACCCGGTGTGAGTTTTTACCCGATCAGAATTTTTTTTTTTTTTGAGGAGGGGGGCACGAAGGGTCAGGGAAGGAATAGGCGCGCGCAGCGCGCACGGGGCAGCGCTGGAGAAGGCAGTGGGGGCCCGGGCGGACTTTTTACCCAATCAGAAATGATTTTTTTTTTTTTTTATTTCTTTTCTTGACACTAAAAGTTACTGTTAGTGATTCATTAATTTCAGTGATTCATTTGAAAATACTGACCCGCTAGCGGGCGAAGCTCGCTAGTTGTAATATAAAAATCAATATTCTAATAAAACTGTCTAATTAAAATATATAAATTAAAACACGTAAATGTTTAGAAAACATTTTAAACATAGAGTAACCGCTTTTCTTTTAAAATAAATAGCGATGCATTTTTATGAATATTTTAAAACGATTTCTGAACTCTCAAAAATTGTGTGTAAAACTATATTAACTTTTCTTCAGCTTCTCTGAGATTTTGGAAAGCATATGCCTTAACAAATTTTAATTTATCTTCTGGAAAATATTGATTTTTCTTATGCATCTCAGTATAAAATCATTCAATTATAAAAGCGATTTTTCTTTCAAAATTTTAAAATTTGCTTGAAAATCAGTTGTCAGCAATGCGTAGTACTTTCAAATGTTTTAAAATTTTAAGTTTTAAATAGATTTTTAAAATATAGTATATTTTGTAGTTTAGAAATTATGACGTGAATTGAAATTCATTAAAACATTTCAATTTTTCAAAAAGAAAAATTTTGACTCCTTCCACATTTCTTAAAATAATAATAATAATAATAATAAATAAATAAATAAATAAATAAATAAATAAAGCAGAGAAAAATAACTGACGGACGTCCATTTAAAAATTATTAAGATGTTTAAGTTTTTGAAATAAAAATTTTAAGTTATGTTCAAGAATTTAATTAAAAATACACAATTTTCTGTTTAACTAATGCTTTGAATTATCATTAAAAAAAAAAAAAAATACTTGCGCATTCCTTATTTAGACATTTTCTTTCTTTCTTTTCTTTTACAAAACATTTGAAAGCAAAGTGTGTGAGAATTAAAAAAAAAAAAAAAAGGCCTGTGTTAAATGTTCTTTGATGTTCTAATTCACAGAAAATTGCGCTCTTCAGTTAACCCTTTCGCTACCACTGGGACTTATATGTCCCAAGCTTAAATTAAAATATAATATGAAATTTTTTTTCTGAATGTTTTCTGTTCTTGTTTTTTAGACCTGTAACTACCATGAATAGGTGGATAGAAATGTCAGTTGAAAAAATTCACTGTCTATTAAATGGACCACTTCAGATAAATTATTTAATACTTATTTTATTTTTCTCAGAAAAAAAATATATTGGTAGTGAAAGGGTTAAAACCCTTGTATTTTGTAGCATAATTA
Source organism: Salticus scenicus (assembly GCA_963930645.1). Lineage (NCBI taxonomy): Eukaryota > Metazoa > Arthropoda > Arachnida > Araneae > Salticidae > Salticus > Salticus scenicus. The sequence goes on from OZ005652.1 coordinate 353,030,609, forward strand.
AAAATAAATAAGTTTGTAATTTTCATTTCAAATAATGACACATAAAATCTTTCGTAAAAATTTATTTAGAACAAATTACAATTTGATTGTTATTCCTTTAAAAATTCATACAAAAACTATTATAAAAATACATGTTAAAAATTGCTCTTAATTTACACGTTTAAATTCATATATTCACTCAATTATAGAGTTTTTTTTTTTAAATAAATATATTCTAAAAATGATAAAGTAATTTTCTATTTCTACTGCAAAAGAAAAAATTGTTTTTAGTTGTACCGTTGACTAAAAATTTAATGCGCAAGTAACTGGAAAGGAAATTTTGAAACATATTATATATATTTGCTTTTGTTGCTGCATTTTGCTGTTATAAAAAACGTTTCATGCTACTTTTAATTTAAAAATCGAATAGAAATGGTGATAATATAGCATATAGTTATATGAACAAATACATAAAAACTGTTGTATATAGTTATAGCTTTTTTATAATTTAATTCTATTGGATAAAAAATGTATTTAAAATTTATAAATATATAAGAAAATTAAATAATAAATAAAAAAACTTAATAATATAATAAATTTCTCGCAAATTATCTAAAATGTATTGGGATTGTATAGTAATAAGGATAATATTAATAAGACGTTTCTTGGAAGAAAATTGGTCTAGATTTTAAAATGCACCTTCTAATACTTTATCCTACATTTTAATTCGGGTTGTCTGAAATGATAAAGGCTCTTGACACAATTTTGAATTAATTTTAATTCATATATTTCTTAAAATATCTTTCTTCTTGATTCACTCAAAATTATTTAATCTTTTATCCACACTAAATATACCAGAATAAATGACCAGATATTGGTTTAGCTAATAATATTAATTTATTAAATTAAATGCATTGTAAGTCTTTCTTTCGTTCTTTCTTTTATTTTTATCAAAATTCCTTTCGAATAATTAAACAGATTAAAATTGCCTCGTTATCAAATATCTGCCGCACTTTAAAATACTGTAAGTGTTATTATACGTATAACAACACTCTATGTGTATTAATTCTCGAAAAAATTAAATTTCAACAAAAAAATTCTGAGGTAATGACAGATACACAATGATCAGTTTCTAAAAAAAAAACATTTTTTTTTTTTTTTTACTCATGAGACATTAAAACTTGTAAGTCAAATAAAAACTGTATCAAGTGATATCGAAAGATTTTACTGAATACATTATTTCCCTTACCTACGATAGTCTGCAATGGAAGAATAATAAACTTATTCCTATTTTTTTTCCTCTACTTTTATACTACTTTTTTACTTTACGGTTTATGTAGATTAATGTACTTTATGTAATCAATCTACATTAGAATTGCATTTATCTGTTATTAAATTACAAGTGTTTTATAGATGCGACAGGTTCCATTCTACGATCTCCAAATACGAAGAATCTAGCAACGTTGCAAACTTTTATAATTTCTTCTACGGCACTGTTAATTCCGCCTATTTTTCCTATTACTTGATTTCAGAGAAACATTTTCCTGATTTTTATCGTAGTTATATATATTGGAGAATATTATTTTATAAATAAAGTAGTGTGAAGTAAAGGTGAGACTAAAAAAGCTCCGGAATATATAGATAAACGTTGGTAACTCTGATATAAAATCTGAAGCGTCATTTTATTGAATGCGTAACTTAAAGATATGCTTTCTTTTAAACAACTTGACAAATTTATCTTCCACTATATCATAATTAGCTCAACTTTCGTCTTTTCTTTTACTAGAATTTATTTTAATTTTAATTTTAATAATGCACACTATTCTAAAAAACTGCCTGTATAATATCTTCCAACAAGTTCTTATTATCGGAAATTATCAGCCGAAAGGTTTTCCTGTTTTAAGTAACTTGTCAAAAAATACGCATTTGAAAGAAGCTAAAAAAATAGAAGTATATGACTTTCGTACAACGTTTGAAAATCAAGTTTATTCATTTCCATTAATCAAAAATAGGTCTACTTAATCAGAAAATTCTAAAGTAGTTTTAAACGCATAAATATTTTTTGACACATTTAATACTGTACTTTCCTTAAACATTTTAAAACATTTAACTTTTAAAGATAACATAAAATTCTGTAAATTTGCTTCTTAGACCAAATAAAATCTTAATTTTAAAAGGAAATACATAAAATTTCTTTAAATAAATATATACATCAATAAGTAAAAGAAGGAGTATTTACTTTGATTACATAGTATTTTCTTACAGTTCTGTCAATCTGTATTGAAGATATATATCTAATAAAATCTCTGGTCGAATACAGTGACAGAACGTTTCAAGAAGGCTTCATAAAATAAAATAACAAAATATCAGTAGAAAAAACTATTCTCTTTTTTAAAGGTTTTTTTTTTTTTTTTTTCATCTGTTTCCATTATAAGAAATGTTGTACAGATGGCCTGGAATAGGGAAATCTTTTTAGTATAATTTATCTTATCCCATTATTAAATCTTACATTTCCCCACTGATTTTAAATTTTCTTAATGGTACTTCAAACAGAGGGAATAAAAAAAAAAATATTTTCTTTCTTTGTGGTATGTATTTTTATTTTTATTTTTATTTTCATTTCTACATTTTATCATTATTTTTTAAATTTATATGTATATTTTTTGATAGAGAAAACAAATCATATAAAAAGATTTTTTTACGAAGTCTTTTTTAAATAAAGTTATATTAAAGTGGATATTTTTAAAATTTGATTAACAGGTACCATTCTGTTTATAACATTCATGATAATTATTGATCAAGGAAAATATTTACATGAATGCAAAAGTCAAAACGAATGACAATAAAAAAGGAAGTTAGAATAAAAATTTACGAAAAAAAAAAAATTATAAAATATGATTGAGATGGCTGTTGAAAAATGCTAGTGGAAGAATTGCCTCTAAACACGGAACACTTTCTTTTATCCTCATGCTTATAATACTAAAAGGGAATGATGTGAAATAATTATTTAGTTTAAAATGTTTTTTAAACTGAACATTTAATAATACAGTATCTTTCAGAAAATAATGCTTAAAGATCAAAGTTTATTAAGTGTATTTTTTTTTTTTATATATAACACTTTATTAATTGGAATAAAATTTCCTTGAATAAAATAAAAATTATATAAATAAAACCTAGCTGTCATTATGAAGGCTTGATATCAGTTTAAAATACTTTAAATAGCAATGTATTTTAATTTTGTTTTGATTAATGTTGATTTATGTCTGAAATTCTTTGAAAAGAAGACATTTTACAAGTATATAAAGCAATAAGATGATATTTACAAGCATTATATTTATGTGAATTTATTTGTAACAATTTAAACATTGAAATATAAATACGATTAAGATGCAAATTTACACTTTCAAATACTCTTCAAAAAATATTAATAACTACTTTGAGGACAGCCCTGAAAAAATATTCGTTCTAATGGGTTTTGATTAAATAAAATTTTCCAGCAAAAATATTCCTTCTGCATCATAATTTTTAATTATGCGTTATTTTTAATGAAATTATATGTTTAGAAACTTATTCCTTACTGAAGTATAACTTTTAAGTAATGAATTATAAAAATAGTTTAATGAGTAATAAATATATTAAATTACTAAGTAAAATGTATGATGAATTAATTATGCTCTACAAAATATCTGAGTATGTTGTATTAAACTTATTAAAAAAATGGGAATGGGAAATACAAGATTTTTTAAAAGAATTTATCAAGTAGATTTCAATAATTAATATTATTGTTTAAAATAACTTATAACTGGAAACTATGAAATATTTTCTTTAATCATATATGAATAAATAAATTGTACTAAAGTATTTAAAAATGTGGTAACATAAAATAAATTACGTTAAACAAATCGAACGACTAGATTTAAAACAAAATGGTTTGAGTATTTTAAGGACATAAAAGGTAAACTTGTAAATAATTATTATTTTTGGAATTATAAATTTTTTTCTAAAATTCATGTAGAGTATCAATAAATTATATTACTTATCTTAATGGCAGCCCCTTTAAATAATTTATAATGTATTTTTTATAATTGTAGAATTCAATAGCTTAATCTTTCAGAATATTAATTAGGGTAATTTAAGTAGTAATTTACGTTCATTAATCTGTAAACATCAGTATTTTACTGGAATTCAATAAATTTCCTGCCGATTGTGTAGTGGTGTAATATTTCAATGTCAGTATCTTTTAAAGAACTCATAGATACGTTTATATAAAGTGATTGACCCCAAACCCCTGACAATTATATGAAAAGATATACATTTATTTTCAATAAAAATATCTGAGAAGAAACCGCATTTTCTAAGATGTCTATTGTATGGCATAAATAATGTAAAGATATGAAGCGTCACACAATCTATTTCGGTTTCAAATGCTTGAAATCGCGCTTAGTTTTCTATGGAGTGGTGGTTTGAAAGAGATAAGGTTACCAGTCGAATCTAATTTTACCAGACTATGGTCTTGGAGAAATTGTAAGGTTGTCCATGGAAGAGTTGTATTACAGTCGGCAGCAAAATTATTGAGTCACACATCTATATTTTACATAATATTTTTTTAGCTTGATCGCTATTTTTTATCACCAACTTACTTTTTTATAAACAGTATAAAGAGTAATCACGATTAGCCAAACAATTACTTAATAAAACAGTATTAGGTGCACATTTTGAAATACGAATTATCGCTAGCGCTTCGATAAATTTGCTGCCGTGTATAATGTAAGAGAACGATGGCAGTCGATTTAGTTCAGTTTGGTGTTTGGTTCCAGCGGGAACAGAGGAAGTGTTAAAGGAGGTTGCGAAGTTTTAAGTGTTCAGTTAGATATCAGTAATTTTCGGAAGCGGGGGAGCCATCCCCTCCATGGAGGATCAAAATTGTGATGGCATATCTCCGGACCATATTTATGGATGCGTACTAGACCGACGCCATTTACCCACTATGGTGTACTAATGAGACGTTAAACCTAAACAACCACCAGCTAAACGTGTTTTTCGGATATATATTTTAAGTAAAATAAACTGAATTGTTTCCTCCATATACATTTTAAAAAGTAATTTTCTACAATTAGGAAAGTTTATTTTGGATCGTGTGTTTGGACTAGGCTATGGAATCGTAATTTTTAGATCTGGTAAAGTCTCTGAAATTTTATCGTTTAAAAGTGTGTTTATTTTTTTTCTTCATGACAAATTGAAATTGAGATTATCAACTTCACTGTAAATTGTGTAAGAAATTCATTTTATAAATTATTTAATATTACATTGCGTTTCAAGTTTAGTTAAGTAGATTTCCATGTGAAAGTCCAACCGTGTTTGTGTGTGTTATTAAGTATTTGTAGAATACAGTTGGCAGCAAAATTCTTCAAGCACACGTCTACACACATTTTTTTAGTTTCCTCGCTACGTTTAAACATCAACTTACTTTTTTATAAACAGTATAAGACTAAAATCGTGACTCGACAAATATTTACTTAACAAAACAGTATTAGGTGCCCACATTTTAAGTAAGAATTATTGCTAGTGCTTTAACAATTTTGCTGCCTACTGTATGTATCTCTAGAAAAATACACGCATCTGTGTAATAAGTTAACATTGTCAATATATATATATATATTAGATTTTCGCATATATCGCACAATAAATAGCACTTTTATTCTGCAAGTTTGGTTTTTAAAGAAAAAAAAATTATCTTGGTTTTTAAATGCACCGAACTTACAATGTGACATTTTTATTGTGATAAACTATTCTGATTCAATTTCGGGATATATTGACGTTTTTTATTTCTTGATGAGCTTGTTAGCTATATCTCAACTTCTGTGAAGTGGAATTACGCTAAACTTGAAATAAAATATTCTTATCCTAAAACAACTATGTCAGTTAAATTTATACGTCCATCAATCAACATAATACCTGTCTGTGCTAAGATAAAATGTTTCATGATTTAGCTATTTACTATCTTTTATAATCAACATGAAAGATCATAAGATCTTATCTGTTTGTTATCTTTCATGGTCAAAATACACTGTTAACAATTTCAGTTCAAGCTTTAACCACTGGGTGGAGTAAAGTTACAAGCAATAGCACAATATGGTTCAATCTTACTTTCAAGTTTTCTACTTCTTGCGATTAAATTTAAGTTACATCAAATCTTGGAGCTACCATAAAACATTTACAAGGGAAGTATGAATCATTATAATTCCTATTGAAACCAAACACTTATACGTCCATCAATCAACACAATACCTGTTAGTGCTAAGCTACAATTTTTCATGATTAATCTATTTACTATCTTTCATGATCAACATGAAAGATCATGAAAGATCATGATCTTTCATGATCTTCTCTATTTATTATCTTTCATGGTCAAAATACACTGTTAAAAATTTCAGTTCAAACTTCAACCACTATGTGGAGTAAAGTTACAAGCAATACCACAATATGGTTCAATCTTACTTTCAAGTTTTCTACTTCTTGTGATTAAATTATGTTACACCAAATCTTGGAGCTACCACACATACACTCAGAAGGGAAGTATGAATCATTATAATTCCTATTGAAACCAAACCATGCTTAAATTACAGACCATGGTCGAAAACATGGGGTAAAGGGTAATTTTTGTGCAACAACTCCCGTGGACCAAGATAAGAACCTAAGAAATTTAATCCTTTTTATCAAAATCAACAAAACAGAATTAGCGGGCATGAAAACGTTGCACGGTGCCAGAGTGTTTGACTTGAGACAAGAAAGTCTTCAGTTCAATCACTGTCCCCGTCAAATTTTGATTTTTTTTCTTTCTTAATTTAAAACATAATACTAATATTTGGTTCTGAACAAAATTACCAAATCAAGGTAAAAGGTTAAACCATCGGATGGTTGCAGCTATTTCGGTACCAAGTTTTGGTTGAAACTAACACAAAATGTTTAACAGTATACATCTAATGGATTCTATAGCATAACATTAAACAGATAAAATACATATTATTAAAAAAAAAATAACTTTTGTTAATTCCTCTGTTACTCACTTTACGCGACTTTCCAGATAGTTATTCCCCAGCATTTATTAGTTAAAATTCAATGAAAATGTTTATGTAAAATTCTTAGAGTGGGAAATATTGTTGATATTTTTTCAAAACAGTTTAAATGTTGCGTTTGCAGTGTCGGTTACTGGCACTGTTATATGTTGTGATACTGAAGTTAATTTACGATGGCCACACCACGCAAGTTTAATTTTAACATATATTTTACGCTCCAATGTGTAGAGGTTCTTGTAGTAAAAGCTAATCCACAGAAGGCAACAGGTCAGAATCCAGGTCACGCTAATCGGCCTATCATTTTGCGGTTTTCAATAATTTCTCCAAAATTATTGAGAATATTGCCTGATGCCTTCCGAAAACTAACTAGAGAAGGAATTCCTCCCAGGCCTATGTCCTATGTGCAAACAATCAGACTTAATTCCTACACTATATGTTTTACAAAAACACAACAAAAGTGGAAGTTTTACTTCAATAAAAACTCTTATAAAAATCCAATATAAACTACGATTTGCTACTTAACAGCGATGTTTTAAGAAGAATGGCATAACAAATTAATAAATATGTGTATAAGGCTATACTTTAAAAAAAAATATCCGTATTATATTTTTACTTTTTAAAGAATGATTTACATAACAAACAAAGCAAAGAAAATGTCAATTTGTTTAACACTTATTACATAAAGAGAGATGCATTATCGAGATACAATTTAGTTTAAGAAATTTATAAAATTCTCAAAATTGTAACATACGTCTCGTTACTGACTCTTATGACCCATACAGCACATAATGTTTCAGTTATGTTGCAAAAAGCTTACAATATTTCAAAAACGTAGCACATTTAAGTATGCTCTCTGACACCTTTCTGAAACATTCGTCCTTTTTGATTTTTTATCTGTTAAGTGATTGTAGCGTTTCTGTTACATATCTGATTTTTTGTTACGATCGCGGACATTTCTACGTTTTTTAAACTAATCGGAAAGCAATCTGAACGTTTTTAAACGTTTCTGAAATGTTTATAATGTTTCAATGTTATATAATTGTTACGTTTCTGGAACATTTTGTGATGTTAGGGGAGTGGCCAGCGTCCCCCTACGGCACCCGAGTTCAAGAGAATCATGTGACACGGCATCTTGCCCATTTCGGCATCTTACCCCAACATACCAGGTTTTTAATTTATCTGTAACTCATTTATTAATTGGTGTGAAGCTACCACCTGACTTCCATTACCACTGTTACACGTATTATATGGATTTTTGGGAGATAATGTGATCAGGAAACAAAAAAGTGACCTAAAGAAGTAGAAACCTAAAATTATACTTATAAGAGAAACTTTATACACGTATAACGACATATAAAGGGAAGCTTCCATATAGCGAGGTAAAAAAGAAGAGAAAAAAAAATGGTAGAATTATTTTTTTTAAACACAAATTTTCGAGATCTGAAAATAACCTACCTAAACAGGACGACTGTTAATTTTCCTCTTATAACCACGCTATACATGAGAAAGGAATAGATTTATATAATAGTTTTCAAGAAAATCTTTAGAGCCGTTTTTGAGATACCAACTTTTACTTTATATTTAAAAGTGAGTTAATTTGGCAAGTTTGAAAAAAATCCGTACTACCGTTTTTAAAGGAACGCATTCGCGATACATGAAATTGAGCTATTTATACAGGAATCCTATCAATTTTCCTGAACTAACCAACTATATCATTCGAAAGGACATCTAATATAGTGTTTATATAGCAACTTTGAAGAAAATCGTTAGAGGCGTTTTTGAGATAAGGACAGCCGGTTTCCGATGTCTCACTTCTGGTTTTTTAACTTTCACCAAAATATGGATAATTCATCTGTACACCAGACATGCCTCAATTCTGAAGTTTTGTAGTTCTATCTTTATTAGTTTCGGAGGTATGATAGCCAGAATATTCCATACATACATACACACACACATACACACACACACACACTGACCAATCGCCAAAAACCACTTTTTTGAACTCAGGGGACCTTAAAAAGTGTAAATCAGGTGAAATCTCGATATCGAATTTCTGGACCAAATACTTTAATTTCTTTACCTACGGTACTAGAGTAATGGAAATGAAAATGCAACGTATATATATATATATATATATATATATATATTTAACTTTAAAATATTTAGTTTTCGTAGACACCTATGAAAAATATATGTCTTTCAACAAGCAGTATTAAAAAAAAAAAAAAAAAAAAAAAAAAAAGAACAGAAATTTATTTACTTAAAAATGTACTACTATTAAAATAATGTATTTATGCCTTGATAAAGTTTAGAATTCTGAATAACGTTATAAGTTACTCTCCTGCAATAATATTTTTTTCAGCAAAACTCTGTTTAAAATGGACATTAAAATAAACAAATACAGTAGAAAACAATGCATTTTTTATGATGTGATTCATAAATATTTAAATAGAAAAACATTATTGATTGATTACATTACTTTATAAACATATTAAATAAATGCATAACTGTAAGCAAATAAATCATTGAAAAGTAAACGTAATCAATGTTCGATTATTTTTACATAACTGTCTGCTGTAAATAAATGCGTAACATCACAAGTTCTGTTAATGCCAACAATTTTTGCCCCATGATGTTTTTCATGATAGTTGTTTAAGAATTATATATTCATTAGAGCTTTAAATATTTAAAGATATCTCAAACAAACTATTAAATTATTTACTAGTATCTACATTTTCATGTTATAACTATATTTTAGAAGTGAATAAGTCATTAAAAATTAAAGCAGGCACTTATCTTGTCGATAAATATTTTTTTAATATCGTACTTTCATAGCAAAAACAAAAATTAATACGTTTAAAATTATTTTTTCCAAAATGAAAACAATAAATAAAAAAAAAAAAAGTTATTGGATTAAAATTATACGAAAGTTCGTTTATTATATTATCTATAAATATAAATAAATAATTTTAACAATATCCTTATTGATGGTAATTTTACACTATATTACGAATACGTCATTTTACTGTTTAGAGATAAATTAAAATTGTATTTTTATATATTATACAGTACTTTTACAAGTACATAAAGTACTCTGCAGTTTAAACTCCCAATACTTTCGTTCTTTGAAAAAGTATTTTAACATGAAATAAATTTAAGTTTATAGAACATTTCTGCAAAGTTTTGAAATAACTTTCGTAGTCAGTCATACATTAATTATCGTTTATGAACTTATATTTCAACGGAATGAGTTATATGAATTTATATGTTTTTGTACCTCTTTATTATTGTTTTGACATAAATGCATTAAACAGTTATTAAATAATGATATTTGAATTATGTATTTGAAAAATATTTTTTTGACATACGCATGGAATATTTTATTTTTGGTATTATTTTGGAATTATAATATTTTTATATGAAAAAAAAAAAAAAAAAAAAAAAGTATAAGTAAAAATAATTCTAATGAGATGTTTATTCTCATAATAGACTATTTTGTGTTTACAGTTATAGAAATAAACTACTTTTATTATAGAGAATTTTTTTTCATTATTATTATTACGAAAAGTCATTGCATTTCATTTTTGTTGTACATCTTTTATATTATTATTCAGATGCAATTAGTATACTTTTAGATGCAATTAGTATACTTTGATAGATACAATTAGTATACCTTGTATTTCGTATGCATATTTTTGTAGCAATAAAACATTTCGTCAATATCGATATTTATTTATATAAATAGAATGTCTCAAAATACAGCTACAAACTTTCAAAGAAGTTAAATAACATCTGGAGGAACGATAATTGCAGATTAATTCATAATCAGAAACATCACCTTAAGTCAATAGGCGGTGCTTTTCATTAGTGATGAGCTAGAAAGAAAATTCAGTATTTCTTATTTTGTGTGGTAGTCAGTATGCAAAGAACATACAACTGTATATGAACGCTGGAAAGCATGCACTGAGGCTGTTATTCACCATTAACTTCAACTCCCGGTTGAACATGAAAATTTGAAAAGCGTATAAAGGCAGGGTACAAATTTTCAGAAAATTTTGCCGTGATGTTGCTGCCATCTAGCGGTATAGTTATTTTCAGACTTTTTAGGTGAAAGAAACCAATCAAAGATTATATGAAATCGACGCTAGATGGCAAAAACAGCATGCCAAATTTTGATGGAAAGCTGTACACTATACCTTTAGATGCTTTTCAAGTTTTTGCGTTGAACCGAGAGTTGAAGTTAATGGTGAATACGGCCATCAGTGTATAGAATAGCTGAGTGCAAAGGATGTGTCGCCTTACTAAATCATGACTAACTATAACCAGAGAAAGACCAATTGCACTCCAGTTTAATTGCACATGTGCTTTAAAATTTTTACGAATTTGGGTCATATTGTGGTAGCAAGTGTGCCACGAGTGATGCGTACTCCCATTATTTTAAATAATCTTATGTAGACACCATATGATTCAGTTATACAGCCATTGGAATATACATATTGTAACGAAAACATTGACAGTTTTGTGTGATATGATTGTTTCATAAATAAACTGTCATATTCCAATCCATAAATATTCTGAAAACAAGCCAAAAAAACTATTACTCCAAACACAAAAATCACGATAATAGGATTAAATACAAAACATAAAATAAATATCGCTTGTTCTGGAATAACATTTTTCAAATCATTAAAGAATCCTTCATTAGTAGCACATTTTAGAATTTAACAGAATTCACTCATGTATAGATAGTCTACTTTTGTTCTCTTTGGCGAAAAATAATGGGCAAAAACGATACATTATTATAAAAAAAAAAAAAAAAAAAAAAAAAAAAAACTTCAAATTGAGAAACAGTGTACTAATTCTAGCTATCGTGAAATATTTTCCATTAAATTTGGTCGTTCATATCGCTAAGTTTCCAAATTTTTCGGAAACACTGATTTTGGTCTTGACGTCGAATTTGGGGACTTGACGACCAAATTTGGTGAAAATTTCTGGTTTAGAGATGCTTAAGTTTGGAAACTCTAACTTCAATAAGAACACAGTTCTGAATTTTTCCGGAAAGCTTCATTGGTTGGCGCAGAACTAAATTCTTCGAAAGTAATTAAAACACTATAAAAAAATGAGTCATTATTGATGATTGTAGACTAGAACTTGCCTATTTCTTTATGTGCTGCTTTCTATAATGTATTACATTAAAAGCGGAAACACATTGCATGTTTTTAAGTTCCACGAATTTGGCCGTTTACTTAGAGTCAAATTAAGCAATTTGACAAAAAGTTCTAGTATAGGATTTCCAAAGTTTCGAATATCTAACTTCAAAAAAGGAGTTGAGTGTTGGAATTTGCCGAAATAATTCATTGGTTTCTAGCACAGAACTACCTCGAAAATCCTATGAACCACTGACAAGACTCTCAGTGAATTGAAATTCATTCTATTCAGACGTCGAACTGTGCAACTGCTCATTGTTCCTGAATTAACAAAATTCCTGCTGAGTATAGTATTTAACCATGTTTACTTGACTTCTGGTGTACGAATGACTGTTTAATTGGATTTTTAACTGGACTGTTTAACTGGAAATTATATTTGCTGTAGATGTTATTTGCTTTCCTAAATGTTTGTCTTTACATATTTTAAACCACATATGTATATATTGTTAATGAAAGTCAACGTACGTAGAAATTTATTTGTTTCATATAATAATTACATCCGAGTATTTTTTACAAAATTCCTAACTTTCCATGGTATATTTAAAACATTCTTTATGATATAGTCGATTTAATAGGCGTTATTTGTAGAGTATGTCTTACTTATTTAAAATTTCACTATATAATTCTCAGGATTTTAATTTCTATTTCTATATTTGCAGTTACTGGGCTACTACACATACTTAGTTCGACTTACTACTTACACATACTAAGTTCTTAAAAACATTCCAAAACTGGTCTGTTGTTGCCACCACAAGACGTTCTTCTATAATTTTACACAAATTCAACCAATATAAATTTTTTGTTAAATTACTATTTCTCAAAATTATTTTCGATGATAAATGTAGACGATTTTTATCTGGCAGTATTATATCACTAAATGCCAAAAGAAAGTCACTTTTGTGCCACTATCACAAAAAATGCGATTTTTTTAATGTTAAAAAAAAAAAAATCGATAAATTTGATTTTATTATCAGAGATCTATGGTCCAACCATTCGTTTTAAAGGTACAATGAGAAAAAAAAATATACCACTTTCATCTAGAACGAATAAGTAATCATTTTCTAAATCCCTAAACTAGAAATATAGATTTCCGAGCTATGCGTATAAGGCACGCCAATAAGTTGAATAAACGAAATGATCGAAAATTTCTAGTCTATACATTTCTAGATGGTGAAAGAATATTCTGAATATTCTGAACCCTTTGTATTGCAATAAATTCTCATTTTATTGTCTAGAATTGGGTCATATACCAAGACTATAGTTGCTAAAACAAGCCTCTTGTATTCCCATTTATATGCTGAGATTTTTAAATAGATTTGACCTCTATAATACAAACGTTCTAGAATTCTAATAGCGGATTCTTGAACTCGCATTCAAAGCAGACTAGAATTTATAAGGATGACATGGAAATATTTTTACAAGATCCACAATCTAGATTCTAGATACCAGATACAGAATTTGTTTCTCAGTGTCTTGACGAGATCTTTCGAAAGATACCCTTAGTGAAAATTTACAAACCGGGAGGATACTCCTCCCCGGGTGAAGCGATTCTCTCACATACACAAACTCCCCCACCCCCTAGTTTATTACTACTAATATCAATAATTCATATTAATTTAACAACCACACATTAAAAATAACTCTCATTATGTACATTTACACCAAATTTGGTCCTGCACTGCCATGTTAAAAAGTTTGAAAAAAATTGGATCACAGCGTGACCTGTTGAACCATTCATCCCCAAACCTCATCAGCATCTGTTTATGCCAGAGTTCAACCAAATACCATGTTTAGTTACATTTCATTCATTGGTTCGTTAGATACAAGCGTCCACAAAACTTGTGATACGCACACACAGACACACAAACAGAAAGACATATTCTAGAAACTGTCTAATCGTGTTCAGAACATCCCGAAACGTGTAAATCTATCGAAAAATGGAATTCGAAAATTTTCAAGAATCTAATACTTTTTCTATATATGTCTATAGAATAAAGTAATAAAAGAAAAATAAATTCGTTTCTAGAAATTATATTTTTCAGAAGATAAAACAATTATTTTTCACCAAGTTCAAATGTAGAGTTCTTTTCTGTTTGTTAAAAAAAATGATAAAAAAATGTTTTCAAAAATGATAATTTCTTTCTAAAATTTCACGTTAAGTTTTTGCTTATAATTCTGTTATTCACTTTACTATATTTGTATTCATAATCATGAAATATTCTATGGCAACATTCTTTAGAGCCAATGTTTTTTTTAGCTATCAGGAAAACTTAGATGATTAAAATGATACAAACTGTTAAAGGGTCTTTTCAAAAATTTCTAATTCTAGTTTTCGAAATAAAATTATCAAATATTGGCATCCACTGTAATATGCTTGGATGGTTTAACGGACTTTTGGACAACGGAATATGTAGACTCCGGTGTAACTATTGCTATTCAAAATACAGAGCAATCAAAACTGGCCTGCCGCAAGGTGCAGTCTCGTTACATTCTTTTGACATCTATATTAATGACCTGGTTAGTGAGTTGAAAACAATTGATGGCATACGATGTCTGCAATATGCTGATGATTTAGTCATTTGGACTACATCCCCAAGAACAAAGCTGAAAAGACTGTTGAAAGGCTTTGTTAGTAATTGTAAAATGGACTGAATTGAACAATGTGAAAGTCAACCTCGACAAGACATTCGTGGAGTCTTTCTCAATAACGCATCAACCTTTCCACCCGCAACTCTTCTACAAGAATCTTCAGATTCCATCGACTGATAATTTCAAATACCTGGGTGTAATTTTCGACAGAAAAAATTCAAGGATATCTCATATGGAGGGCAAAATCCGCGTCCTGCTGTGAAGAGACTCAGACTCTTAAAAATACTAGCAGGCTCCAAATGGGGTTGTTCAAGAGCCACTTTAAATCACACATACAAAACGTATATCTTATCCAACCTTGCTTACTTTTGCGAACCGCTGATTACAGGACCAGAGGAAGTTCTCCATTCATTTGAGGTTTTCAAAACCAGGCTTTGAAATTAGTTGCCGGGGCAGTGAAGACAACACCAATGATGCTCAGCACGGATAAAAAGCCATTCAAGATAATTATTCAAGACAGAACCCTTCTCCTTTGGGAGAGAATACTTAGAATCGGTGGGTATCTGGCTCCGTGGAACTTAGATTCCCTAGTCTGTGAGAGAAACCTGAACACACAAAATGGCTTTCTTTAAGGAGTTGCTGATATTATATCCAAACTAGAGTTAAATTACGAAGCTGAACAATTCTATCTCCTCTCAACCCTAAGTTTGTTAAAAGATTTTCTATCCGCTTTGTACTAACCAAGGATGCCTCTAAAGCGAAGACTTAAGATATAGTTTTAGGAACACTCGTTCTCGAAACAATGGAAACCCTCTACCCTAAGGAGGAACGGTTAAAAATATATACTGACGGTGTCAGAATGAGTGGTTGCGATAACGCCGGGGCAGGTGTTTACTGTGAACTTTTTTGCCTTTATATTCCCACCGGCACTGAAAGTACAACTTCCGATGGTAAGATCACGACTATTTACCAGGCCCTGTTGCAACTTGAAACACGTCTAGACTTTTTGTGTTATTATCAGATTAAAAGGCCGCACTTTAAGCAATTGACTTACCCAGCCACTCCCGAACACTAACCATTGATAATTGCTTACATTTCCTCAACTGGCTTGCCAGTTATAACAAGATAGTAGTCCTCCAGTTGATTCTAGCCCACTGTGGAATTCAAGGAAACGAAGAGGCCGAGAATTTGGCTAAAAAAGGAGCGTCTGTCCTTCAGAGAATTAATCCCAAACTCCCTTTTAACAATATAAAATGTCTAACAAATAACATCTACAAAGAATCTTTTTTGCGAAGTACTCAAGAATTTCAACAATAATAAACCAAGCCTTAATCAGATTCTTAATGTCCCTTAATGGCCTAGATTGAGATCTGTCGCAATGTTTCGTCTGATGTCTGGTCATGATTGCCTGCGTAAACTTCTATGTCATATCAACGTGGTTCCTGACTCTTTTTGCACCCTTTGTGATCGGATATCAATATAGGACCGCTACTGAATAGCTTGCTTTCATTTATCGATTTATTTTCATCTCTTTTGATTCAATTGTCTTTTAATGTGCCATTGGAAAAAAAAAGTTTTCTTATATAATTATTCAACTATCGACAAAGGTTGTGAGGCATAACAGAATTTTCGTAAGATATTCGTAAATCGGCAGTTGCTTAAAAGTGTGTTTGGATTAGAAATATTAACTCTGATTTAAATGAGTACTCTAGAAAGAATAGCCAGGAATTATGAATTTTTAGGAAAACTTTGGATTTTGTGGAATTTTACAATTATTTCCTTTTGAATAAGTTTGCTGGAAATTAGGTTACGCATAAATGTATGTTTATTGTCCAGTATATAAACAGCATTTTAAAATCGTACTCAAAGATCAATTCGATATATAAGTTGGAATTCAAGTAACAACGGCTGAAGTACTAGGGATTATAAGCTATTTCGACTCCAATTACGTCGTCGTCAAGTCTGTCGGTAATATGAAACCCTTTATTGTTTTATATTTAAGTGAAAATAAAGGTCAATGTTTTTTAATACGCTGGTAAAAGTAATCTCATCCTCTCTCCCATTTAAAAGCTGTTAAAGCTGTTGACATTTTTTTTTTTTTTTTTTTTTAAGTTTAAAATATTATTTCCGCTTCATTAATTGAATACACCGTAGGAATGATAAATACTAAAGAGATCGTACAAGACTATTCTTTATAAGTTGCGAAGGTCAGTAGGTACTATTATGTTAATATATTACCAGTTTACATCAAAATATATTATATTTTTTCAGGTTTTCGTAAACATTCTCATTTATTTATTTATTAATTAGTTCTTTCATTTTTTTTACACTGTACGGAATCACCTTTTAAAACTAATCAAGCACAATTTATTACTATTTATATTTTTCATTTCTAAATTTCAGTTGCTAAATTTTATATAATATTTTTACTCATATTCTAACATTACAATCAGTCTAATGCAATGTGGTTCCTCCTCCTATGGTTATTTTGGATTAAAAATTTGGAAACTTGAAGGGGTAAATGACACAAACATTGTGTGAATTGAAGAACAAAAAAATTGTGAAGAACATCTTCGTCGAACGCATTCCCGACAAAACGATGGAATATAAGTATTCGAAATGCCAATTAAACATGGCGAAATTAAACATAGAAAATTTGAAGAACTTGCTTTAAAAAAGTAAAAATTTTTAGTGAAGCTTATTTCAAAGCTACACCTTAGTAACACAAACACCATAAATAAGTTTAAAATAAAAAATGTTTATTTTAAAAGATGAATTTCCGAAAATCAGGCTTCTTAGATTTTCTAAAACATCAGAGAAGGCATATACAGCAATAATAGATTTAAGAAACATCAAATGGATTAAAATAGACTTGAAACTTACTGTTCTGGTAGTCTAGAACTGCATTCTTGGAAGCTCATAGCGTTCCTCGAATGGATCTGTGCGTAGCTGTGTTATTATCGTAACTTGTGTACAAACTGATAAATAGTCAAACTTCAAAACTTCTTCACACACCCTAAAATTAAAGAAAATACTACCAGTTTCGAGAGGACGTGATTTTTCATCTCCAGGTTCAAAATACCTTGGAAGCAAAATCAAAACTATTTCTTGATTTTACTTCCAAGACAGTAACGCAAATATTCAGAAATTGCTGACAATATTAAATCACACAGCCATTTTGAATTCGCGTTCGTTGACGCTTCTCTTTTTATTGTCAGATGTTAATTATCTTAAAGAAATAACACCAACTTATTTTTTAATAAGACGGCAACTAACTGCAATTGTTAAACCAGAAATTATTAATATGAATGAGAGTAGACTTTCTAGGTAGCATAAAATTATCAAGTGAATTCAATTAATAGGAAATTACTTTAAAAATTAATATCTAAATTCGCCCTAACAAAGATCTAAGTAGAAATTTAAATTATCTAATTTAAAAATTGGAACATCAGTTTCACTGAAGAAAATTCCAATAATCCATTGGATATAAAGTTACAAACGTTTTACTTTGTCCAGACGGAAAAATTGCAGTTGTAGAGATGAAGACATTGAAAAAGGTTGTAAAGTGATGAATTGCACAAAAAATCTTTATTACCGGATGAAATTAATCAATCAAGAATGCCTTAAAAAAATGTGTGTGTTGTAAAATAAATATATTGAATTGTTTGAAAATTTAATTAGTATATCCCTTTATTTGTGTTATGTAAACTTATATTTGGTTTCTATTTTTTGAAGAAATTATAATAATCGTAGTTCAAACGTTCATCACGTATGTAATATTGCATAAAATTGAAGTTATATCTTGGCTGTCGAAGGAAATGTTCAGAAAAACTTTATTGTTTATGGCAACTTTCTATTGTTCGTTGCCATATTTGGTAATAAATATGATTGTAACCCTAAACGGGCTTAATTGTGTTAAAACTCTCAAGAGGAGAGCATTGTATCGCTAACGTATTTTTCAATTCAATAATAATAAAAAAAATAGTGTACGATCCTTTAGATAATTATTGCGTTAATTATTAAGCTTAATCCGACACAGTGGTTGCCTACGTTTCTGAAAGTCTATATAGTAGTTATAGTATAATTTATATATAGTATATAGTGTATTATTATATAGTTTAATATTAACGCTAATTTCCCAAATAACAAACATTTTCAAATAATGTAAGTTTATTTTGTTTCCGCACAAATATATATATATGTACATTATGAATATTACTTAAAATAGTAACAATATTTCAAAACTGCGTGCAAAAACATACGCTAGTATATTTTTTAATTGAATAAGTAGTTAATAGAAATACCTTCCGTTTTAGTAAAAGTTTTCTTAAATTACTAACAATATACATATAATGAGAAGATGTACCATTAAAAGCTTTAACTTCTGTTTTTACTTTATCATTTTTAAAACTTCAATAACGAGACTTTGAATTTATACTAATTTCGCTGTATTTGTTCATAAAAGAAGATGTTATAATTAAAAGAGAATGTAAAGTTTTCTTTAAAAATGAAACATTGACAGCATGTAATTACTTCAAAGTATTCAGAAAAATAGCATTAACGATTTTACTAATTTATCTAAAAGCTTCCGTATAATTAGGAATATTTCTGAAAAATCTTTTAAAATATGCATTATTAAAATAATGACATGATAAATTTAAATACTTTAATGATCAATCTAATTGTTTTATGGCACTTTAAAGAAATATACAAAGAAAAAAAAATATTATGTTTTTATTTTAAATCTGATTTATTTAAAAATATAGCGTAAATAATCGAAGTTATGTTCTTTTTTATGTAATATTTAAATTTCTGGCAACATTTGTCAAAATTAAAGATATAATATAACATTCACCGAGTAAATATATTTGCGTGTATTATTTTAAAATATCGATATAATGTATAATAAACAGTTCTACTTTACATCTTTTATTTAATAATAATAATAATAATAATAATAATAATAATAATAATAATAATAATAATAAATAAATAAATAATAAAAAAGCATTTGTTATCTACTATTTCTTCTTCATTATATATTTTTTTCATTTGAAATATTGAATAAACATATTTTATGGTTAAAATTAGCATTTTAGAAAGATAATAGAGTTGCTTTTGTAATAATATGTTTTTTTTTTTTTTTTTTTTTTTTTAATTGCGGATAATTAATATTTCGTGTTCGAAGATACAAATAATATCGATAATGCAAATTGCTACAAACGTATGTGTTGCCTGCACTAATATTTTGAAATTTAGTTTAATTTATTAAGCAAATGGGGATTATAATGGTCTCGTATATTATATAGAAAAATTTTATTTGTATGACTTTTCTATGCATATTAAGTTATAATTATGTTATTATAATGTATTTATATAACGATGAGATTATGTTTAAAACTTGTTTATATTATTATATTATTTTTTTTATTATTTTTTTCGTATCCGTTAATGGACAATAGTATCAGTATGATTAAAGGACTGTTACAAAAATATTTACTCTATTGCATTATCTCGTGTTTTAATAATTTAGATAAAGTTACATCCAAAACTGATTTTATGTTTCATTAGCTTAGTTAAATGTTCATTTATAGATTATAGGATTTCTTAAATGAAACATTTAACAAGGTTTAAAACTAATTAAAAGAACATATCATAAATTCAAAAATGTGTATCTTTTTCCCGCATCATTGACAAATAAAATATTACACAATTTTTAACGAAAATCTTCAGTTAAACAACATTCCATTTCTGTTCAATTTTTTTCTTTTAAAATTCTCTAATTAGTCTACACCACAGTAGTCTCAATAATATAAACTTCGAAAATTGGCTAATTCAATTAGCAAAGGTATGGCGTTTCTTTCACTTAAAGATATTTTTCTGTTTACGCATTGCGATTTTTTCCGTTTTTAAAATTACAAAGGAAAGTATAAGAGAGTTTATATTTATAAAGAAAAGGAAAAAGTAGTTAATAGGAATCACAGAATTTCAAAATTTATGAGGTCTGTTTCCCAATTACTGTTTAGGATATTACACAATATATTTCAAATAAAGAGTTATTTTTTTTGTGTTGCTTTTGGCATAAGTCTTATTCAAATAATAACAATTTAAAATTTGAAAATTTTATTGCATTTGCAAATATTATACGTAATTCTGTGTGAAATACCAGCTTAAATACAAACTTTACTAATTTTCTAAATCTTATCTTATTTTAATTTTATTACCGAATACATTTATCAATTAAAATGTTGAGTTAAAATCTAAAAGTTGGACGCGTAAACTTTTTCACATTTTGCATCAGACATATTACATATACGAATACATACATATATAGATGTATTATACATTCCATTCTTTTAACGATAACAGGGATATTATATTTGAATTTTTCGTTTCCATCTTTTTCGTATTTATTTATTTTTCAAATCATCAATGGTAAAAGACCGTAAATATTAGAGTCGCCAAGGTTGAAAAGCTAAAAGATAAAGAACAAAATCTGTAAGTTTAACAACCATAACTTTTTTTTTTTTTTTTTTTTTACGAAACGAAATGAAAAATCTTTTACTTATTTTAAATGATGTAAACGACTAACACAGTCATTTATTCGTGTATGATTTTAGTTTACAATCCCTGTGTTACTTTCCCATTAGTACATATCCGAATAAATGTGTCAATATTAATGATTAACAAATTATTGGTATTTTACACTCATTATTTTTTGGTACATTAATTCAATGATTAAAAAATAAAATATCATAAATGTAAATAAAACATGTGGGTGATTAAGTCAAGAAATAGAAATGACAAATTTCACATTATTTTAGCATCTCTATTTTTCAGTAAGTCACAAGCTAAGCAGTTATGGCAAAATGAACGTGTCTTATATGAATAATACGAGTAATTATTCACTCTATAAATGTATCTTAGACAGCAACTGAAATTTAAAGAACATGACATACTTTAAAATTTTTCTCATTAAACATTTTAAGACTTTTTTTTTTAATGTAATCCTTCAGTCTGTTAATAAAAAATAATGTTTAAACTGAATAAAACGTAGTAGATTTTGTGATTTAAATTTAAATTTTATTACTTTAATTCGTGGGTATAACAGATTTAAAAACAGATAAAGTGATATTTTAAATTTTTCATTTGCATTAATTTAAAAAAAATAATAATAGTTTTTTTTTTTTTTTTTTTTTGATTAATGTAATTAGTTAGTTAGTAAACAGATATTTATACAAATGCTATGCAATTACTGAACGGAAAGAAGAAAACCATGATCTATTTATGGTGTATGTACAAATAAATCCGGATGCAAAATATGAAATTCCGTTAAACGTGGATAAAGCTCTATATGAATTGAAAGATCAAAGAGTATCCTTAGAAGTAAGTCTAAAATGCTTACTTTCTAAGTTAAATATAAATAATGATAATGACAATTGAAATGATAAGAAATAAAACTAAATTACATGGCAGATATTCTAAACTTCTAGAAATTACTTTGCCTATATTTGACGAGAAAACTGAAGAATATTCAACATTTATAGTACAATTTAAAAATACAATCGGACAAAATGTTAACCTAAACAATGATGAAAAGTAATTTTAGTTAAATAATTCGTTATCTGGAGAAATGGAAGTAGCTGAATCCACGAAGAAAGTATTCCAATATATGTTATTCGAGCTCAACAAAAGCTACAAAAACAAAACAACGGTAGCAGATTCATTTTGCCAGTCAACTGTAAAGTTAGAAGGACAAAAGTATGGGTTACCGAAAGGTTTAAAAGCACTACTGGTATTTCTAATTAATATTTAATAGCATTAAAATTTCTTATCTCAGTAGTATTTGTCTGATGAACTATCGGACACTTTTCGCTGGCTGCAAGTATCGGACACTCGTCTCTGGTTACAGTGTTTCCATTCACTGCATCCACAGTGTGGCTGGCAAGTTTCCAGAAACAGAGCGTGGGTCTGAGAAAAGTGAAAGTTTTTCTCTGTGAGAATCTAATGAAACCTTGCGATGAATACACACACACACACACACACACACACACACACACACACACACAGTCTCGCGTAAGGTGGAAACCGAGGACTCGGTGCGCAAACCGCCAAACCGAGGACCTATTTTGACTGTCGAAATAATTTAACAAATTTAATATTTTTTCGAAATTATGTATAGAAATTGAATTTATATTGCAATGGGAACGTCCATATTAAGACAGTTTGATTATTTAGCGTATGTATTTTTACCGGTAACCGAGGACCTAGAAAACTGTACGTCAAACCGAGGACCTGCAAATAAAGTTTTTAATATTGCAAAAAATAGTTGCAGTTATAAGCTTATTGAAATAATTTTACTGTGTTTTATTGAAAAATTAAATCTACAAGTGGAATATTCTTCGGTTACTTATTTCAAATATTTTATATGTATTTTAAATAATTATCAATTAATTTAGTATGCAAAATATTTCGTAATATTCATCCTTAAATTATGATCGTACAGTGATTAACAAAACAATTCATTGTTGATAGTACAAAAGATAAATTTCTTTAATAATTAAATATTTTAAATTATGCTGTTTTAAAGACATTTGAATATATTTATCTCAATAAATGTAAAGTTTTTACAGAATAAAAATTTATTGTAAATTTCCAAAATAGGAAATAAAATATTTTAATGAATCTTGGATGAAAAAGAGCACATTTTTAAAAAGATTTTCCAGGTTTGTATAATTTTTAACGGTGCAGCATACAAGTCTTTCCTTACTTTTAATTCATTTTTTTAATTAATAAGGTAATATTTTATTGCGTTCATATAATTTAAAAGCTATATTCAATAAACTATTTTTTATTATTTTAAGAATAATTGATAATTAAGACATAATAAAATAGATAATTAAAACATAATAATAATTGATAATAAACACATTTATAATTGTCTTAATTTCTGTCGGGTTTTTTTTCCTTTAATTGTTAAATTTCTATAGAAAATTTAATATGTAAATTAGTATTTTATAACACACCTTTAAATTAAAATATCAAAGATAAATTTTAAATATGTAGTTTGATTACTGAATTATGGCAAATAAAAATTCTTTTCGTATTTGTGTAAAAATACACTCAAAATCAGGTATGTTAAAAAGTCCTCGAAGACAGTATATTAAAATGTCCTCGTTTGCATGTACGTTAACATGTCCTCGAAGGTAGGTGTGTTCACATGTCCTCGTTTGCATGTAGGTTAACATGTCCTCGAAAGCAGGTGTGTAAAAATGTCCCCGTTCGCATGTGTTTAAAATGTCCTCGAATGCATGTGTGTTAAAAGTCCTCGTTTGCATGTGGGTTAACATGTCCTCGAAAGCAGGTGTGTAAAAATGTCCTCGGAGGCCTGTGTGTTTAATGTCCTCGAAGGCAGGTGTGTTTCAAAATCCTCGAAGGCAGGTGTGTTACAAAGTCCTCGAAGGCAGGTGTGTTAAAATGTCCTCGTTTGCATGTGTGTTAAACGTCCTCAAAAGCAGGTGTGTTATAAGGTCCTCGAAGGCAGGTGTGTTAAAATGTCCACGAAAGCAGGTGTGTTAAAAAGTACTCGTTCGCATGTGTTTAAAATGTTCTTAAATTCAGGTGTGATAAAAATTCCTTATTTACAGGGGCGTTACATTATTGTCAGATATAGTTGCGTAAAAAAATATTCCGTTGTCCGATTTGTTGAAGGCTATTCATGCAATGAAATTTATTTTATTTTATATTGATATGTTTGTATGTGATAAGAAACACATGAAAACTTCCTAATTGAAAATATTCGTTCTATTATTTTATTAGATTATACAACTGAAAATATAATATTTTCTCAATTTTAGCTCTTATAAAATAAATGTTTATTAAAATATACCAGCTCTTCCTAATTTAAAATATTAGTTCTAAGTAAACTATTAGTCATAAATTTTTGTGGCTTACTCAAATATTTTTTGTTCACTTTTTTATAATTATATTTATATTATTTATTTTTTAATTCGTATGTTATCTCTTTGTAACCCTTTCTATAGAAATGTGTGCGCTTTGGAGCTCTAAACAATAAAAAGGTTTACTTACATTTTTATTTTGATTCATTGAAAAGTTATACACTTTTCGTTTTTCGTTTTATATATATATTTCTGAAATATATCTTTATCGTTTTCTTCATACCTGGGAACGTATAACCCCTCGGGGTGAAATATTTTGATATGGATACCTATCAAAAAAACTCGTCAGTAACTTTGATGTGAATAATTAAATCACATATCTATGATAATGTGAAATAAATTTATAGAATTTTCTTGTTAAAAAAAAAAAAAAAATAAAACTAGCATGCTATGGGTACTAAAAAAATTCTTCTATATTTGTTTTTAATATATATTTACCCAGTATATGTCAGTTAGAAAAATTATTATTTTTCAAAATAATTTTTCATGTTCGTATGATTTGCTCTCCACTCCATAGCCTTAGGCATACACATATATACGCACGTGTGTGTGTGTGTGTGTTATTCTTATTCTTATTCACTTATCCTCATACAAAAATAACACCATAATAAAATTATTTTAATAAAATAATAAAAATATATACAGTGAAGCACCGTTTATACATCTTCCAAGATACTAACGTAAAAGGATTTATAAATGAAAAGACTTATAATCGAAATTTTAATATTTGATTACTATTTAACAATTTAATGACACTTAAACAAAATTTATGTGAAAATACTAATTAATAATGTTTCATAATTTAGTAAATGTATATCTAACTTTTTTAAAGACAAAATTAATTTAAAAAAAAAGAGTTATTTTAAGTGAGAAAAATACTATTAATGCATGACTGGGTGCTAATTACATATATCATATAATGAGTATTAAATTACATATCTTAAGATTTATTTTAACCGATTTTGAATATTAATTATATATATTGCGTATCTTTAATAATGAGCATAGGATTTCTGTCCGTACAAATAGTTATTTAATAACATTAAAAATCTTTACTATACGTCTGATTTGCTGCTTGTCCATGAATATAAAACATTCTACTGTGAATTCAGTTGACTTTTTGATCATTATTCTTCGATCTTTCCTGTGTCCTCCATTTAAGATGCTTTCTAGGAAAAAAAACTGACTTATTTAGAATGAAAAATAATGACAGGTCGAGAAATTTTGCGAATTTTAGTAAAGTGCAAAAGACGTATAACTGATATTAGCGGCGTATAAATAAAGAAATTTTGTATTAAAATGAATAAGAATGAATCGGAGCTTCACTAAAGGGACATATAAACGATATTTTACTGTATATATATATATATATATATATATATATATATATATATATTTAACAAACCATAAAATTTATTAAATTAAAATTAACGTAAATACGTTATGGAATGTGTAATGTGTGGTGAATTATTAGTGTTTTGCCATTGTCTCATACAATTGCCTATAAAATACTTTTTATAGATTCCTATTGAAATATGAATTGTTAAAATCATGGATCCATTAAAAATAAATTAAGCAAAGAATACATGCAATAGTTAACCAGTTACTTTGTTGGCATATGTGTGTATCTGTGTTTATCTATTTGTCAGTCTATACTTCGTTCTTATTCTTTTCATTTTAATCAAATAAAATGTATATATATTGTTTTACTCTGATACTGTTATTAGCATCTTAATTTCACCCTTTAAGTGTTTGGTCCCCAAACAGCTCAAGTTTATACCATAGACCAGTAAATATAAGACTTGATTAAATTTTGGTTTATTGATTCATGTCCATACAAAGTTATATATAGACCTTTATTTTATTTATTTTTTTTTTTTCAGTTTGAATTTATTATCCTTTATATTATTTTTTATGTAATTAATATTATATTTTTTAAAGCTAAATTTTCTTTTCTATTGAA
Source organism: Salticus scenicus (assembly GCA_963930645.1). Taxonomy (NCBI): domain Eukaryota; kingdom Metazoa; phylum Arthropoda; class Arachnida; order Araneae; family Salticidae; genus Salticus; species Salticus scenicus. The sequence goes on from OZ005652.1 coordinate 353,057,382, forward strand.
TGTAATTGACGGAAGTTCTCTGATACATTTTAATTATGTCGACTGACACGTTTCAGGAAGTAAAATCCATTTTTATTATCCACACTGTAAGCAAAATATTAATATTAATAATGACCATCTTCTGTCAGGTACGATTCCGGCTTAGACCGCTTCAAAACAGAGACTTTTGGTAGCCATTTTTCCCCTTAGAAATGCTTTGTATTTTTATTTTTATTTTTATTTTTATTTTTTAATCTGCATAAATGTTGCATCATTAGAAAGATCTTTCAAAACTGAACATTTTTTGTGCTTGCACTTTCCCCTTAATCTCAATATGTAAAAAGATTTCAACGAAAGTTTATAACTACCATTGCAATTCCAAAATACCCATGGAGGATAAAATTAAAATGTAATATAAAATTCAATCATAAAAATTATGGGCTAATAGTTATTACATCATTTTCTTGCAATCATGATAATGTACTTATCTGATATACAAACAGTTGATTGTGACGTCATATTTATCAAATCAGTTAAAGTAAGTAAGGTTTCAAATAAGGTACCTAAGGTTACTTCGTTACAAATGTGGTACCTTTCATTTGGTACCTTATTTGTAACGAAGTTTTGATTACATATTTTAGAATTAATTAAAATATGAAAATAATTTCAAAATTGGACATTTAAATTTATGATTGTTGCCAAAAAAATTTACCAGTTATTGATATATATCTTTATATATATATTTCTTTTGTGCGTGTGTATGTCACTGAACTCCTCCTAAACGGCTGGACCGAGGATTTCAGTTGGATTCGAGAATGGTTTAGATTTCCAATTCAGTCCAATTTAAATTGTTTATTTAATTGATTTATCACTTATAAATTGTTATTGATTTTGGATTGTTTCACATTGGATCCGGCAGACTGCGCTACGATCGTAGTATCGAATATTCAATAATACGCAAGCGAAGTGATGACGTCACTGGCCGTCCGTGGATGCAAGAAAAATATTTCCTATGTTAATCGCCCATTGGATTTTGCTGTAAAATTGATAAAATTTGAATTTTTAATCTCAAAACTCTGTCATCCTTGGCGGAAAAAAAATATCGGCATATCATCTGGCGAACATATTTAACTTCTTTCAAAAATAATTGTTATTTTAACAACTTATATTAAAAGAGTAATGAATAATATGAAACAATTTCGTACAATACATATTACGAAAATATACATCTGGCATGTATATTTTCGTATTACGTTTTTGATCGCCAAATACAAAAAGCGCCAAGGAAGACAGAGTTTTGAAATTTATTTTTATTTTTATTTTTTTTTCAATTTGAGAGCAAAATAACTCAATCTAACACATGCATACGATAACTAATACATATCTATACCCAAATACGGGGATTAAAATCGAGAAATAATTTTCCTCGATTTTTAATATTTTTTTATAAAAAATCCAATGGGAGATTAACATAGGAAATCTTTTTCTTGCATCCACTAACGGTCAGTGACGTCACAATTTGCTTGCGTATATTCTATTGTAATTCCAGTTTGTCCCGACAGTTGGTGCTGAGATCAAATTCAAGAAAATATTTTGTAACTTCGTGTTATTATTGTTATACAAAAAATTGTGTCCTAATTGAAATATTACATCAAGATGTAATTAGTGTTTGAAGAGTTTTGAAGTGCGCATAAAAAACTATACATTTTGCAAATTTAGTGCGGAATTGGAGCAGAGCCTGATTATGGCCTGTTGGGGCCCAAGGCCCAAGACGATTTTGGTGCCCCCCTCTCTCCAACAAAATAAAGCAAATTTCTCGAAAGAAATATTTTATTTCTGCAGGAAATTTGAATGGTGGTAACAAAGTTAAAGCTTCGCCTTCATAAGAAATTAGTTTTAACTTTTTTTTGCAAAGAGATCTCAAATCATTATGATTATTTTTTAAGTAATATCACTCTTCTATAACTGTTGGAATTCACTTGCATAGAATTGCAATTATTTATTATTTTTTTTAAAAGAAAATCTTTGCCAAAAGTAGCATTTTAATTTTTAAAAATTATTTTGGTGCCCTTAGATAGAGGGGCCCTAGGCCAAGGCCTAGTGGGCCTGTGCGATAATCAGGCCCTGAATTGGAGTGAGTATTTTATATAATTTTCTATCAAATTTACACGCGCATTGATTAACAACCACCCTAACCTGCAAATTTATTTGTGTAGCTAATTTATTATATTTTATTTAGTTATTTTTGAATGGAACACCTTTAGTATCGGATCCCTTTGGCAAAATTTGAAATTTGGCACCGAAGTAGCTCGGACGCTTCTCGCAAGATCTTTAGTTCCACAATTGAGATAACCATTTCAATTTATCGCAAAAATGGCTTAAAATATTTAAAGTCACTAATGGGGTCCCATACTTTTGTGCGTGTGTATTTCACTGATATTTTATTTTATTTTATTTTATTTTTATTATTATTATTATTATTTTTTTTGTATGGAAAATTTGGCACCAATGTAGCTCGGACGCTTTTCGCCAAGATCTTTATTTCCACAATTGAGATAGCCATTTCAATTCATCGCAAAAATGGCTAAAAATATTTAAAGTCACCAATGGGGTGCCATACTTTTGTGCATGTGTATGTCACTGATATATATATATATATTTTTTTTTTTTTTTTTTTTGTATAGAACACGTTTAGTATCGGATCACATTGGCAAAATTTTAAATTTGACACCGAAGTAGCTCGAACGCTTCTCGCCAAGATCTTTAGTTCCGCAATTGAGATAGCCATTTCAATTCATCGCAAAAATGGCTTAAAATATTTAAAGTCACCAAAGGGGTCCCATACTTTTGTGCGTGTGTATGTCACTGAACTCCTCCTAAACGGCTGGACCGATTTTAATGAATTTTTTTGTGTGTCTTCAGGTGGATTTGAGAATGGTTTAGATTTACAATTCAGTCCAATTTAAATTGTTTATTTAATTGTTAATTATGTCTTTTACGTTATAATCGGAATTCACAGTCACCGTTCACAGCGCTCCATACCTGTTTCACTTATATACCACATCCTTACACACTTACAATAAGTTAGTTATTTTTTTCTATCAAAATATTCTCTAGAAATAATTTATATGGCAAAACAACGTTTGCTGGGTCAGCTAGTATATATATATATATTTTTTTTTTTTTTTTTTTTTTTTTTTTTGGAGGGGGGGGGGATAAGATGAAATAATGTTTTCACGCGAAAAATTTAAAATTAGAAAATATTGAATTTGCCCATGCATATAAAAATAATTATTAAAACGAGTCGAAGAAGGAAGCAAAATAAGTAAGTTATATTACGGTAAATACGATAGATAATATGATACGTTATATTAGACTTATCGTCCTCTGTTAGTAGGTATTTTCGTTAAAAGATCGTTCGGAGCAACTTGCACATTAGTCCCGTCAGGTACAACTTGCATATTAGTCCCGTCAGGTGCAACTTGCGCATTAGTCCGCTTTAAACATAGTGTCCAGCAAAGCAGGCAAAGCATTCGTTGATTCACTACCTTAATTGATTTCACGTTCCGTCATTTTTGACGGGGTTATATACTAGTATATATATATATATATATATATATATATATATATATATTTCTTTTTTTTTCTTTAAGTTCTATTTAGAGTTCTGGTTATTTATGTTGTATTATGTTTTGAGGTTCCCTGAATACAAATATCTAATTTTAAGTGGTTGATCTGTGATGTAAATCCAACATCTGCATCACTTAAAATAAATTAGCTTCAGAAAATTGAAATTTTGAATTTTGAAATTTCCTTCAGGTTACCACTTGAAATTTTTAATCAAGATTAGCATGTTTGTAGGGGAAAAAAAATTATTTATTTAAGAAAATAAATAAATAAATAAATACATAAATACATAAAGCAATGTATATGATAAGAAATCAGTATAATATGATATGCAATATAATAAGCAGTCGGTAAAAATAATGACTACTTTTATTCTTAATAAGCAGTACTTTTTCTTTACGAATTGAGTAAGTAACGTAGTAAGTAGTGTTGTTGGAAGTGTAGTAAGGCACCTATTACTGCTTTTTCCCTTTTCATTATTTTTTCTTTAATTCTTTCAAAACTGTTTTCATTTAAGCCAGTCGCTTATTAATTGATTAAAAAATTTGCAATCAAACACTAATTATTATATTCATCACCATTTACAGGGGTTGAACTCCTAGCCTCTTTTTCAGGATAATTTCATAAGTGAGATGTTTTTCGCTTTTTCGGTCACCGCACATCTCAGGCAGAAATCTAACTTTATTTTTACAGTAATTTGTCGTGATTAACTAGGATAGAAAGTATTGTAAAAAAAATAGTGGTAACAATAAAGGAGGTAACTTCTCAAATTAGGAATGTATCCTGAAACAAATAAAAATAATGCGGAGAGTATGACCCCACGCTTAACACTAGGTTTTAGGTGCGTTTTATAGCAATCAGTTATTTATTTATTTAATTTAATTTATTTTATTTATTTATTTATTTATTTTTAAAAACTTTTACTCTTACTTAATACATATATACATTGAAACTGTGATGAAGTTCAAAGAAGTAAAATTCCTTTTATGATTCCGATATTATAGTCATTAAAAGGTTTCATTTTCTTTTGGTTGGGAGGAAGGGGTTTTAAGAAATATTCATTTTTGAGGCATTACTATTAAAACACTTCATTAAACTGGGTTCTCTTTTCTTTTCTTTCCTTCATTTCTATTTTTTCCGCCAAAAACACAATTTCTGTTTTCTCAACAACTTTTTTTTTTTCTTTTGATGATTTAATAAATTAAACCCTTTTAGTAGGCGATTATATAAAAAAGTTTAAATAATTGAGAAAAGATATTTTTACTTCTGATATTCACAAAGAAAATAAATATATAAACTGATTAAGCATAAATTATGCCTTAAAAAATTTTCTGCTAACGAGGAATTAAAAAGACTTATATTTTAAAAATGTTTAGCATCTTGAATACGATGTAAATTTAATCAAAAAGAAAAGAAAAAGAAAAGAAAAAGAAATTATACGTTTTAAATTTATAAACAGTGTTTTTTTCTATAAAAAGAAAAAATGTTTTGCCAAGCAGAAGCACTGTAAAAAAACCTAAATAAAGTAATAACTTCGTAAGTCAGAATTTTTTTTTATTTATTTATTTATTATTATTATTATTATTATTATTATTATTATTATTATTATTATTTTTACAATCTAATAATATTATTAATGATAGGATAATAACCGTCAAAATAAATTCTGTTCTATTTTTTCCCCCTTAGAATCGTAAGATTTAAAAAGTCATTAATTCAAAAAAAGTAAAAGAAAATCTTATATAAATTCAACTAAGCCAACCGTTAAATAAAATGTTTTTATTAATAACTAGCTGGCTTTGCCCGCTTCTCTGGTCATTATATTGAAACGGATTCTAAAAACACAATAATAATAATAATAATAATCACTGAAATCAGTCAAAATCTAAGTTAAAGTTCTCGCTACCTTTCGTAGCGGTTTTCCCACTCGCCACACTTCACAAAATCCTTTTATAGTGCATGTCGCATACATATACTTAACCGACACATTAAAAAATCGAGATTCTGAGATTATTTGAAGTAGATTTATGCTTTAAAAAGTGTTTTTCAGCCATCCTCTCCCGTCTTTAAAGGAAAGAAGGAGGAGAAAAATTTGCAAAATCTCTTTATATTATAAGATAAATATAACTTACCCAAACATAAAAAATCTTCTTCCTAAGATAATTTACTGCTGACTTACGCATGAATTAATATCCCCCCCCCAACTCCCTAGAACTCCCTAGGGGCGGTAGGGTGGAATTCCCAAAATCACATTGTAGTATGTGTTAAATACGCATAAGCACTCCACACATCAAAAATTGCCATTCTAAGATAATTTGGAACACAGTTACGCATGTAAACTTGTTTTTTAACCCTCCAACCCTCAACGGGGGCGACAGTACGGAATTTCAAATAATCCCTTTGTAGTTTGTGTGTGTTGAGTATGCATAACCTATCAACATATCAAAAATCGTTTTCCTGAGATAATTTGGAACAAAGTTACTCTTTAAAACGCGTTTTTGCCCCTACCCTCACCCTTAAAGGGGGAAAGGAGAAATTTCACAAAATTCCCTTTATAGTGCGTGTTGGGAACGCATAACCATCCCGCACATAAAAAATCGCCTAAGATAGTTCGGAGCAGAGTTGGGCATGGAAACATAATTCCCTCTACACACACACACACCCTCAAGGGGGATAATGTAGAATTTTAAAAAATGCCTTTGTAGTGCGTTTCTTGAGTACGCACAAGCAATCGACATATGAAAAAATCGCTATTCTGAGATAATTTGGACCAGAGTTACTCTAAAAAGTGTTTATTTCGCCCTCCCCCGCCCTCGAAAGGGGAGGTGGTAATTTCGTAAAATCACTTTATACTGCGTGTTGGAAACGCATAAACAACCCACACATAAAAAATAATCTTGCCGAGATAATTTGAAGCAAAGTTATGCTTATAAACGGGTTTATTGTCTCCCTCACCCCCAAGGGGGGAAAGGTGGGGACTTTCGCAAAATCCCGTTACAATGGGTGTTGGACACACGTAAAATAGCCACACACTAAAATTCGTGACCTCAGCTAGTACAGATTTTCCTGGACGAATTTAGCGCTAAAAGGGGGGTTTTATAGATTTTTCTTCTTCTTTTTTTTTTTTTTTTTTTTTTTTTTTAACAGGGATACAGCAAAAAATTCTTTATCATTATGGCCTATGAGCTGAAATCATTTGCATCTAAATGCGTTTTTCGATTGAGCTAAAAATTTATTTACGTACTGTAGGTCACCATCGCTTGAACCATAAAGATTCTGGTGAATGTATCATTTATAGATTTTTTTTTCTTTTACAGGGACACAATGAAATATTTTTATCATTATGCCTATGGGTATAAATTATTTAAAGCGCGATGGTGTCTAAACGCATTTTTTGAATGAACTTAACATTCATACATACGTTACAGGTCGCTGTTGCATAAACCATAAAGATTTTTTGTGAATCTAATTTATAGTTTTTAGAACCATTTATAATTTTTTTTTTTTTTTCAGGCTCGTAAAGAAAAATATATTATTATTATGGCTCTTGAGATCAAATTATTTAAAATGCGAGAGCGTCTAAATGCCTTATCCGAGCAATGTGAAAGTTTATGTGCATGCCATAGGTAATCATTGCACGAACTTTATTGATTTTGGTGAGTCTAGTATTTACAGATTTTTACAGGGACACAACAAAAATTTATCATTATGATCTATGGGCTCAAATTATTCGAAGGGCTATTATGATTTTCTATTTGACTTATTTAACGATTTCTCTTACTTTATACAACCGTTAATTACTTAATGTTCGGATTGGATTGGTTTGGATATGGGAATAAGGCCGATTGACTGCGGTAGGTCCTAGGCCTGAGGGGTAGTGCCCTCCGTGGGGTTCTTTCTAAGGGTTTCTAACCCGTATTTACGCAAGTTTCGGAGAAAGCCACGGAAAACTCGGAACGGCTAGGCCGACGAACGCGACCTGGGATCGAACCCTGCACCTCATGTCTGTCTACCAGCTTTGAGCGTAGAACCACTCGGCCGCTGTTGGCTATTTAATGTTCGAAAAGTCGAATGGAGTCGCACTAGAATTTTTTTTTTTTTCTTTCAGGAATGAAAACTATTAGTTTCAATCTACGGATTTTTACAATACCAGTTTTACGATTGTTGGACATTTATCGAAATCGAAAATTTATCGAAAATATGATTGAATAATTTGAAAGCGATGTTATCATTTGAAAAAAAGAAAAAAAAAAAAAAAAAAAAAAAAAACTAATAGTCCTCCGTACTAAACTAAATTCTGCTTTTGCCAGACTTTCATCTTTTTTTTTTTTTTTTTTTTTTAAAGATAAAGAAAAGAAAAGAAAATTAATAATAATTAGTTTTGAAACTGAAAGTATCGAAAAAAGTTTTCTTTAATAATTTTGAATTAAGAAATAAAAAGCGCGCGTGGAAAATGATATAAAAAATAAAACAAGATAAATGAATCTGAGTTTGAGTTGGCAATTTTTTAATATTATATTTAAAAAATAAATAATGAAAAATATTAGGTGTGCCGAAGAATGGCGTTGCTTTTTGAATTTGACAAAATTGACCACGGAAAAGTTTTCTGGACAACATTTAAATAAGCTTTATTTATTTTCTTCTTCTTGGTGCCTTTTAGACTTTCAAAACAAGATTTGGATGTCATGATACGAAAAATGTTGTCATTAATTTTTTTTTTCCAATTCAGTTCAAAGAAAAAGTCTTTATTTATTTATTTGTTAATTATTTGCAGATTCAGATTCATTTAATACTTCACTTCTTAAAATCTGTGTAAATTCTTTGAAGTTTTTTTGGCAATACGAAATAATGTCATTTTGAAGTTATTTGTCATTTTTGAAATATTGTCATTTTATAAACCAATTATTATTATTTTCTTTAAAAAAAAAAAAAAAAAAAAAAAAAAAAACTATTGGTAGTAAAATTTGGTATCATAGCTCATGACCGCCAGACTTTTACCGATATAGAAGTCGGGACTTAGAAAAATGCAGCTTATGGTATTGAAAGATCTCCCTGTAAGAAATCCTGTGAACCTGGAACAAGCAAGAATGTATGGCGTACTTCCTTTATTGAATAGCTGTCACCTCACCTTCACCCTTCCCCTTTTTCTTCAAGAAATGTCTTAAAAGTTTTCCTGTCAGGTTTTGCAAAAAAGGTGCAATCTCTGTTTATACATTTTTCTTTTATGTTCGGGACGGTAAGCAACATTCCGTTTAAGTGTCAAAAAAGTTAGCGGTACTATTTTACATACAAAGATAGCGACAAGCAAAAGATGTTAAAGTATAAAACTATTTATTTTATTTTGCCACCCAAGACGTTTTCCCGCCGTTCTAGATCCAGAAAAAAAGAGTGCTGGTCTAAAATTTTGAATTTCGTAAAACGCATCTTCTAAAAACTTACTTCTCAAATAAGAAAGAAAAGAAATTTAAATGTTAAAGTGATAATATATGATTCTTCGTTTAATTTTATGTATAATATTTCCAGAATTTTTATTCATTTATTTACATAAAAAATAAATAAATAAAAAATAAATAAATAATAATAATAATAATAATAATTTATTCCTTTATTATTATCGTTGTCGTTGTTGTTATTATTAGTTTGAATCGATGCTATTAGCCGAATTAATAGCCGTAACTTGCCTTCACTTGCCTTTGTTTTGAACAATATATAGCAGAAATCTAGTCTTCTAAGGAACTGCACAAACGATTTTGATAAGAAATTATAGTTAACTGGAACTTATTTTTACTTACCTCGAGGAAAATTAGCTGTGACTTCGGTCACCCAGACTTTATATATATATATATACTAGCAGGCAACGCCCGCTTCGCTGGTCCCTATTTTTAAATGAATCACTATAATGAATTCTCAAAATTGCATTAATTTTTATCACGTGAAAAAAAAAGAGAAACAAAATCTGATTAGGAAAAATGTCGCACCGGGTTCTCACTGCCTTCGGAAAAAATTCCCAATCTAACTCTTATTTCTATTATTTTTCCCCTTCGCCCCCCCTCCCGTCTATCCCAATAATTTTACAAATTCGAAAATATCCGCAATCGATTTGTAAGTATCAAAAACCTCTAAGAACCAGTTTTGAACGATCTATCTCTATTTTTATTTTTTTGCCCCACCACTCCCCCCTTCCCGCCCCTCCCAATAATTTTAAAATTTCGAAAATATCCGCAATCGATTTGTAGGTATCGAAAACCTCGATGTACTGATTTTGAATGATCTAACTCTATTTTATTTTTTTTTCCCCTCCGCCCCCTCCCTTCCCGGCCCTCCTAAAAACTTTACACTTTCGAAAATATCCCCATTCGACTTGCCGGCCTCTAAAACCTATCTGTACCAATTTTGAACGGCCTAACTGTATTTCTATTAGTTTTTGCCCCGTATCCCCCCCTTCCCGCCCCTCCTAATAATTTTACATATTCGAAAATATCCGCAATCGATTTGTAAGTATCGAAAACCTCTATATACCAATTTTGAACGATCTAACTCCATTTTTGTTTTTTTGCCCCCCCCCTCTCCCTCCCCCTTCACGCCCCTCCTAATAACTTAACACTTTCGAAAATATCCCCATTCGACTTGCAGGCCTTTAAAACCTATCTGTACCAATTTTGAACGGCCTAACTGTATTTCTATTTGTTTTTGCCCATAGCCCCCCCCCTTACCGCCCCACCATCCTTCCCGCCCCTCCTAATAATTTTTAAAATTCGAAAATATCCGCAATCGATTTGTAAGTATCGATAACCTCTATATACCAATTTTGAACGATAACACTATTTTTATTTTTTTGCCCCCCCTCTCTCCTCCTCCCTTCACGCCCCTCCTAATAACTTAACACTTTTTAAAATATCTCCATTCGACTTGCAGGCCTTTAAAACCTGTCTGTACCAATTTTGAACGGCCTAACTGTATTTCCATTTGTTTTTGCCCCATAGCCCCCCCCCCTTGTTGCCCCACCTGGGGGCTGAATTTCTAAAATTCCAGAAATTGGTTTTTAGATATTTTTATTAGCTATATTTTCGAGCAAAAATTTCACGTGTATCTATTTTTTTGTTTGAGATATATAGGATTATGAAAAATCACGTTTTACGCATGTGAAATCACGTTTTGCCCCCCCCCCCCCCGTTCCCTTGGGGACCGAATTTTGAAAATTCCAGAAATTGGTTTTTAGACATTTGTGTTAGCTATATTTCAAAGCAAAAATTTTACGGATATCTGTTTTTTTGTTTGAGATTATGTAGGATTATGCAAAATCACGTTTTGCCCCCCCCCCCGCCATCTTGGGGACCGAATTTTGAAAATTCCAGAAATTGGTTTTTAGACATTTGTTTTAGCTATATTTTAGAGCAAAAATTTCACGTGTATCTATTTTTTTGTTTGAGATATATAGGATTATGCAAAATCACGTTTTACGCATGTGAAATCACGTTTTGCCCCCCCCCCCGTCCCCCTTGGGGACCGAATTTTGAAATTTCCAGAAATTGGTTTTTAGACATTTGTGTTAGCTATATTTTAAAGCAAAAATTTTACGGATATCTGTTTTTTTGTTTGAGATATATAGGATTATGCGAAATCACGTTTTACGCGTGTGAAATCACGTTTTGCCCCCCCCCGCCCCCCTTGGGGACCGAATTTTGAGAATTCCAGAAATCGATTTTTTGACATTTGTGTTAGCTATATTTTAAAGCAAAAAATTTACGGATATCTGTTTTTTTGTTTGAGATATGAAGGATTTTGTGAAATCACGTTTTGCCCCCCCCCCTCCCCCCCTTTGGGGGCGAATTTTGTAAAATCGCTTCTTAGTGGATGCCTACGTCATAGAACGAACATTGTCACAAAATTTCATGCTTCTAGGTCCAGGGGTTTGGTCTGGGCGTTGATAGATCACCCCCTCAGGAAGTCTTCTTTTATATATATAGATATGAGCTTGTATTAAGATTTAATATTAGAGGATATTTTAAATTACTTTCAAATTCTTAATACGTAATACAAATAGCAAGTTCTATTTAAAATAAGGCAGTTAAACACTCTCCTATTCTTTATTATTATTTTTTTCTTTTTTCCCCAATTGATTATCCTTTGTCTCCTACGACCTTACGAAAGGAGAAATATGAACAAATGAAAATACAATTGCTTTAGTACTTTGAGATTCTTAATTCATAACAGCTAGAACGTGTTCTTAAGGGACTTGGCATATTTCACGTCACTACCGAAATAGGTTTTCTATAAAATCATACATTTCCATTTCATATTTATAAACTGAATTAAGTTAGGTTTGTTCTGCAAAATTACAGGCGACAACTCTTATGGTTTTTGCCAGACTTTCTATCGATTTTTAATCTTTAAATTGAATTTTATCACTTTGCATTTTTTCATAAATTCGAGAACTTTAAAATGCTTAAACTTCTACAGATATTTAAGAAAAGACTTAAGAAATGGCTTAATACTTTTTTAGTGTCTTTAATAAAAACTACTTAAAAAGAATCAGATATATTAGAGGATTTTGAAATTTATTAATTTGTTTTAAAGAAAAAATAAAAAATCTGGAGTGACTCCACTCGACTTTCCGAACATTGAGTAACTAACAGTTTTGTAGATAAAATAAAGAAAGAGGAGTTGCTAAACAAACAAAAAAGAGAAAACCTTAACAGAGTGTTTGAGTATTTTTCTCCATATATCACACGAGGTTTTATTTAACGCTACTGAACTTTGAGCCCTTAGATCATAAGGATAAAGAATTTTTCGTTGTGTCCCTGTAAAAATCTATAAATGCTAGATTCACCAAAATGCTTATAGTTAGTGCAACAGTGATTTATAATATTCATACAAATTTTCAGCTCAATTGAATAAGGCGTTTAGATGCTATCGCTGGTCTCATAGGCCATAAAGATAAAGAATTTTTCTTTGTGTCCCTGTAAAAAACTGTAAGTGCTAGATTCACCAAAATCTATACAGTTGGTTCAAATGTGACCTATAACATGTGTACAAATTCTTCGCTGAGATTAATAAAGCGTTTAGACGCTATCACACTTTTAAAAATTTGGCAAAGAATTTTTCTTTGTGTCCCTGTAAAAAAACTATAAGTGCTAGATTCTCCAAAATGTATACAGATTGAGTATCTGTGACCTATAATATGTGTATAAAGTTTTTGCTCAATTGAATAAGGCGTTTAGATGCTATCGCACTTTTAAGATTTTGGTCCCTTGGCCATAATGATAAAGAATTTTTCTTTGTGTCCCTGTAAAAAAACTATAAGTGCTAGATTCACCAAAATCTATAGGGTTCTTACTATGGTGACTTACAATATACGTACCAACTTTCAGCTTATTCGAACAAAGCGTTTAGACGCTAGCGTGTTCACTCACAGACATACACACATACATACACACATACATACACACATACATACACACACACATACATACATCATCGTAAAAATAGTGAAAACGGACTCGTTGGACCTCGAAACGTATAGAAACATCAAAATCTCGAATTTGGATTTTTGACATGATTACAATACTTTCCTCACTATAGTGTTCGGAAAGTAAAAAGTTGCATGTTTAGATTTAAAAAAAAATGCTTTTTGTTAAACTTTTTTTTAAAATATTTATTCTTTTAGAGGTATTGCAAAATCCGTTCCTAATTCTTTTAAGTACTTTCTATTAAACATCCGAAAAAAAAAAAATAAGTCATTTCTTTAATACCAGTAGAAAGTTTAGCAATTTGAAGGTCACCAATTCATGAAAAAATTCAAACTGAGAAAATGCGATTTAAAAATTACAAATCTGTAAAGAATACATTAAAAACCAAAAGAATTGTTGGCTGAATTAATATTTTATTAAACAAATCTAATCTAGTTCAGTTTGTAATTTTTAAAAGGAACATATTATATGAAACCTATTTCAGTCGTGCATCAAAGGTTTCAAGTTTCCTTGCTGAATTCTAATAAATTACATTCTTAATCAAATTTATATCATGCAACATATCATTTGTAAAATCAGGTTATAATACAGAGTAAAAAAAAAAAAAATCGATTTTTTATAATTAATTCATTTTTATTTATTATTAATATTATTATTAAATCTTTAATTTCTTAATAGATGAAAGGCAAGAAAGAGCTATTTTATTTGTAAATATTATTATTATTATTATTATTATTATTATTATTACACTAGGGACTCTGCCCCCTGCTCGCTCCACTTACCAACCCCCTAGGAAGGCTTCGCCTCCACCCGACTAGCTTCACTTAACCTCTGTAGCGCTCCCGTCATTCGCTTCTTACTTTTCACTGAATAGGAAAATGAATACTGCATAAAACAAGAAAAAGCAATATATATATATATGGAAATAACCGTATTGAATGTCAAATTAAAATACTTAATATTTAATACCACTTTTTTTTTTTTTTTTTTTTTTTTTTTTTTTTATGAAATGATATGCTAAAAATCAGTTTTTTTTTTTTTTTTTTTTTTTTTTTTTCAGAAGAGAAAGAAATTTATAATATCTAGACCATTTTGTATTACAGATATAGTATATGAACACTTTGGCAACGTTTAAGTTTTTACCACTATTTGGAGATGAATTTTTTTGGTAGAATTCCTTATTTTAAAAAAAAAAAAAAAAAAAAAAAAAAAAAAAAAAACTTTTAAGGAAATTACAATAACCTTTAAAAAAATTTCAACCTATTTTTTCTAATGCCCGTACTTCTTACTATTGATTTTTTAAAAACAAATTTATGGCAGTACATAATACTCTCTGTATATTTTTATTGTATTGCTAGATAATAATTTTAAACATTCGAAAATAACGAAAAGTTTATTATTTTTACTATTTTAATTTGGGAAAACCTCCTGCAGCTTCAATTATTAATTCTCTTCCGTGGTTTTCCATTTTGCCGGCGGGGCCGCTGTAGCCCAGTCGGTAGAGCGCCGGCCTCGTAATTGGAAGATTGAAGGTTCGGTACTTGAGCCGGTCAAAGACCGTCGTGTACACTAATGGTGTCTGGTGCACGTAAAATCTGTCGTGGCCGCAATGTCCTCCATGTTCCCATCAAAAATTATACCTCAAGGGGTCACCAAAGCGGGAGTGCCATCCCTTCCGTGGAAGATCAAAATTGTGATGGAATGTGTCCGAACCACCTCTAGGGGTGTGTCCGAGACCGTCGCCAATTGCCTATCTGCTCAGCGGGTCCCGGACAAAATCCCCCCTGACAAAATCCCCGCCGGACAAAAGCTCCAACGGACAAAAGCTCCAACGGACAAAAGCTCCAACGGACTATTGCCCCACGGAACAAAATCCCCACTAACGCTCCAATATACCTGGGGGGGGGGCTAAGGGGGGGCCACAGTGAGTATAGGAAAGAAAAATATTTTTTAAAGATTTTAATGAAACTTTGTTTAATTATGATTAGAGTTTTAAGAAATCTATACTGATAGTTACATATATCTGAAAGGGAGGGGTTTACGATTAAAAAATGTAGTTTTTAAAGCAAATTTCAACAAATTACGGAGGGCTTGAGGGACATACGAGTTTTTTTCTTTCTTTTTTTTCTTTTTTTTTTTTTTACAAATTTCAATGAAATGTTTTTTTTAATTATCACTCACTGCAGTTTGTATATTATGTTAAGTATAGCTGTACAAAGTAGGTAATATTTTAAAATATAGTATATATGATTCATTTAGTTCATATAAATGTGGTTTCAAAAACTATCAATAATTATAAAATAATACTTTTTTTCACCTAATAATAGTATAAAAATTTCACTTTTCAAAATTTTTTCTTATATTTTCTTTTATGGTCTTGCAAAGGTTTTGGAAAAATTTGGGCTCATGTAAAACTTGTTTAAATCTCTCTACTCGTCATAAGCCGTGGTGGCCTCTGTTGCTTCTTATTATTATTTCAGTTTCATTTACACAGGGTGTTTCAAAAGTCTGGAAATATCAAAATACATTGAAAGGAAAACAGTTTCGCTAAACACATTGATTTCAAAAGTTTCGTCCATTCAAATGATCTACCAGACACGGTATTATAGGCCCAAGCAAAACACTAATTCAATTTTTCAGATGAAAATTTTTTACAAATTTTTTTAAGCTTTATTTAATTATTCTTTAGAATTTTAAAAAATATAATGAGAATTACATATATCTGAATGAAACATGTTTTATTTTTATTTTTATTTATTTATTTTTTTTGTGGGGGGGGAGGGGGAGGGGGAGGGGTGTGTAGGGACAAAGGGGGAAAAATAGAGTTTTTATATATAATTTCTACGGATTATAAAAAATAGAAAAGTTTTTTTTTTAATTTAATTTTTTTTTTTTTTTTTTTATTTTAGTGAAATTTTCTTTAATTATCATTCACTCTAATATGCATTTATATTAAATATAAGTGTAGTTATGTTCATATCTACTTTTTTCTTTGCTGGTCTTGAAAAGGATTTCGGAAAGGTTTGGCGCCCAACAAAGTGGTTTGATCTGCTCCACCCATCTTAAGCCATGGCGGCCTCTGCTCTTTCTTGTTATTTTTGCTTTATTTGTTTGGATTTTGCCCTTGTTTCACATAGTTTTCCTTGCTTTTTATTCATATGTATATATATATATATATATATTATTATTATTATTATTATTATTATTATTATTATTATTATTATTTTCAGAGTTACATGCATATTTATGTGGGGAGGCTAGAGGGCAGACTGAAAAGAAAAGTGTTTTTATAGAAAACTTCTACAGATAACCATGTAACTTTGTATAGATAACACTTACACTTTAAAGAAAGATAGTGAAGGTTGAAAAAGAGCTAAAATTTAGACATCATTACTACTCGTTATATGTGTGGATTAATGTATATGGATGCTTTTAATTTCTGTCAAGATAGTTTGTGTGTATATATATACAATATACAATATTACGTGAAAGATTATAGACAAAAAATTTAAAAAAATAATAATAATGATTATTATTAAAAACATCTTTATTTATTAAAAGTGAAAATTTTAAATGTTTAAATTAGTTTGTTTAATAGAACTATTTGAGCTTTCAGTTGGAAAATCTATTTAAAAAAAAAATAATCTATTTTCTTTTTTTCTATGAATGATTAAAAATAAAATAAATAAATAAATAAATTAACTAAAAACTTTAGAAAATTAATTTAACTAATATATATCTATGTCTATATAGTATATATTTATAATAAATTAGTCGAGATTATTTGGTAGTATTGTTTCGGGTTTTAATACTAATAAAAAAAAATAAAATAAAATAAAATAAACCTGTTTTAAAATACTTTTAATAATAAAAGATTATATATATATATGAATGATTATAAAGAAAACCTAGTTATAAAAATATTTAATGAAGTATTCTAAGTAAAAAAAAAACAAATTTACTAATTAAAAATAAATGTTTTAAGATTTAAATTAAGTGAGATTGCTTAATACTATTGTTTGGACTTCTAGTTAAAAAGTGTATTTAAGTTGCCGAACGGTTCTCGATGCTAGTAGATTGGAAATGTCGAGTTCGATCCCAAGTAGCTTTCGTCGACCAAGTTGTTGAGAGTTTCCCATAGTTTTCTTCGAAACTTTAGGAAGTATAGGCTCTTTAGGGCTTCACCCCCCCCCCCCCATTCCCACCAGGAGAGCTTTTCACGCAGATGTAGGGCACTCACGTTTTCAACGGCCTTTAACACTACCACAATCACCACGAAGATATATTTTAATATAAAATGTTTTTTTTTCTATAAATAATTACACACACACACACACACACACACACACATATATATATATATAATTTATAGCAATATATATTAATTAAAAATTAATTTAATTATTAAAAATATATTTTTTTAATAATTCAATTAGTTGAGATTGCTTAATACTATTGTTTGGTGGTTTAAATAAAAATACTATAGTATTTCAAAATGTTCTTAAATATAAAAAGATTTTTTTACTATCGACGATCATAGAAATAAGGATCTAATTAAAATTATTTAATTTAAAAGGTCTAATTGAAAAACTAATTTAACTACTAATATTAAAAATGTGCATTTGAATAAAAAAAAAAAAAAAAAAAAAAAAAAAAAAAGAGAGAGAGAGAGAGAGAGAGAGAGATTGCTGGAATATTAATGCTTGGGATTTTAACTGTGAAGCTTATTGTAAAATATTTTTAATAAAAAACATTCGATTTGTACACCCCCCAAAGCCCTTAAATACCCATTTTGAACGGTCTAACTCAATTTCTATTTTTTTTGCCCCTTCGCCTCCCCCCTTTTCCGGTCTTCCTCATAATTTTAGACTTTCGAAAATATTGTCATTCTGTTTGTAGGTTCCGAAAACCTATATGCACTAATTTTTAAACAGTCTAACGCTATTTTTACTTTTTTGCCTCTTTGCGCTGCTTTTAATCATTTTACACTTTCAAAAATATCCTCATTTGATTTGTAGACTCCCAAAACCCTTATATACCTATTTTGAACGATCTAACTAAATTTCTATTTTTTACCCCCTTCGCCCCCCCCCCTCCCCTCCCTACTTTCCGATCTTCCTAATAATTTTAGACTTTCGAAAATATCCTCATTCTATTTGTAGGCCCCCAAAACCTGCATGTGTCAATTTTAAACGATCTAACGGTAATTTAATTTTTTTGGTCCTTTCGCCCTCCCCCTCTTTCCGAGTCGACTAATAATTTTGCACTTTCGAAAATAACCTCATTTAATTTGTAGACCCCAAAAACATAGTAAAATTAGGAATAACAGAAGATTAAATGTCACCGAAATCCACATTAACCAAAAATAATTAATTTATAAGTAAATTAATAATAACCCGTGAAGAATTTAGTACAGATAAGAAAACAATTAACAGTTAATAACTTGAATAAAATATGAAGTATCACACCAAGTTTCTAGTGAGAAAAGAAACAGATTTATTGAATGATTTATTTTATCGCGATTTTAATTAATTTTGAAATGTTAATTTTATCCAAAATATCATACATAGGGCCTTTGTCCGGGCTAAGTGGGTCTTTTGTCCGCGGGGATTATGTCGGGGCCATCGCGAGGATGCTCCCTGCTCCTGACCGGTTTTTACTGCCGATGACGTCAACAATGTGATCTGACTTGAAAGAAGGAAGCTTCCTTTTGCCTTTGCGTTTGCTTGTCTTATGTTGTTTTTGATTAAAGTTTTGATAAAAGTTTTTTGTGAATTTTTAACACAGTTTTGATTGGGAGAGAATTATGGGAAAGAAGTGTTGTGCTCCTCAGTGCAGATCAAATTATGATACTGAAAAAGAGTATATTACTGTTTTTAAATGAAAGCTAAAAAAAAAAAAAAAAAAAAAAAAACACCTAAAAATTTTAAGTGTGATAAGTTTGCACTCAGAAAAACACGGTGATTTTACGTTAAAAGATTTTAGATATAATCTGCCTAA
This sequence comes from Salticus scenicus, assembly GCA_963930645.1. Taxonomy (NCBI): domain Eukaryota; kingdom Metazoa; phylum Arthropoda; class Arachnida; order Araneae; family Salticidae; genus Salticus; species Salticus scenicus. The sequence goes on from OZ005652.1 coordinate 353,076,458, forward strand.
TGAAAATAAAGATGTAGGAGTTTCAGAAAATTTTTAGGATGTTTTCAACAGTACAGATGATATTGAAATCACATATAAAGTTATGTCAGTTTTAATATTTATTGCAGGGTATATTGCATTTAAAGTATCAAACAAACTGAATTGCAAAGAATGTATTTCAACAATAGTGAAAGATAAGAATTTAGATGTAGATTGTTCTCCTGGTGTTTATGAATATTTATTTTTATGTAGGCTTAAATGGCCACAAGCCATATTAATTTTCATGATTGTAAATTGTTTTCAAATTTTTAATAAGTTAATAAGCAGCAAACATGAAAATAATTTTTTAATGTTTTCCGAGCCCAAAAAACTAATTATGTAATTAACCATTGAAAAACCAGAAATATTAGGAATAGATTTTTCGAATAGATATGCATTTGTGGAAATGACTTGTACTATATTATTAAGTAATGCTTATCTGGAATAACAAATATTTTGTTGAATAACTATACCAAAATTAAAAATGACAGTAAATATTTTAGTGGTACAAAAAGGAATTGTCAGTATTAACTAATACATGGATTCTTATGCAGAACATTGATTCTATTCATCAATTATTTAATATTATTTTTAAGTATTATTTATTTTTTCGATTGTATTATATATTGTACTGTATGTTGTATTATATATTTTCTATTTATTTATATGCATAGAAGTATTGTAACTAGGAACTAACTCCTCGCCTAGTCCTATGGGACAAAAAGAGGGCATGGGCAGGGCTAAAGGGGCAGGTCATTTGGTCTAAATAAATAAAATAGCGCTAAAAGAATAAGTGTTTTAACTTGACCTATTTTATCTGAACTAAATCTTCCTTAGGATCTTAATAAAATAAAATAACAATAACAGTAACAATAAGAATATTATTTGCTTTAAGTTTTAAGATATTTTTTAAATTTAAAATTGCAGCATTCTTAACCGAAGCATTGAAACATGTGTCAAAGTAAAATGAAAATGCGTGAAATTTCAAAATTTTATTCAAATATCAAAAGTCAAATAATTTTTATTTATTTATTTATTTATTTATTCATTTCTTGCATCTATAAAAATCTCAATCCATCCTGTTAAAAATGCTATCAATATGAATGTTTCAACTCATTTTCTGGAAAATAGCAATAGTTAATGTATGTTTTATCTCTCAGCATTAAATATACACATCAAGAGTCACATTTACTAAGAAATTTAAATTCGTTTACTCTGTACGTAAGTTTCTTAACTTATGGAGAAAATGATATAAAAATTGTCATTTAACAATTATATATATATGAGACCTCTCTTCATTGTTTTGTAATATACCAACAAATTGTAAGCGAAATTTGTCTCTGCATACATAAAGTCACTTTTTTTTCCTCCATAATTTTTATTTTAAATTTCTTATGAAAGCATTATACAATTTTTTCTGTCTCATTTTCCTAAAACTTCTAACATTTACCGGTTTGTCTGTAAGTATGCAAGTCAGAAACCTATTTACCCACATCGTATGCTTTGCACTCCTAAACCAGTTTTTCTAACAATACTTTCAGCCGAATACTTGTCTTTTGTGAGTCGAGTGCAGAAATTGTATCTGTTTCCTTCTGATTTACTTCGAAAACGAGCGAATTTATTCTTTGTTTATATACAGTAGAACTTGGATAATTCGAAGTTGAAGGGACCTGAGAAAAATTCGAATTACATATACAGGCATGAGAGTGCAGAAAATTAAAAAAGAGGAAACACGCGTGTTCATAAAATTAATTTCAAATGAAAAATAACGCGTGTGGGGAAAACTGTACAAATGTGTTCATAAAATTTATTTCAAATGAAAAAATAATGCTCACAGGAAAAAACTATACAAAATATTTTAAAAGTGACAAATTAAACTAAAAGAATAACACATCAGCACAATAAAACATGTATTTAAAAAAAAAAAAAAAAAAAAAAAAAATCATTAGCTAGCAATCAAAATGGACAAAAAAAATTACATGAGTGAGAAATATTGAATAATTCTGTACTTTTATATGCTATAGAATATGATAAAGCATGTTTTAAATGAATATTGACATTTACATTTTGGATGGAAAAATATTGAGAATCTAAAGTTTTTCGTGGAGCGTTTGAACACTGATCGTTATTGGAGTTTGATTTTAACAAAATAGAAAATCGCGAAATTAACGAAAATCACAAAAAAAGCGGAAAATCGTGGATCCGCGGAAAATTCTCATCCCTGCATATACTATTTCATACTTGCCAACATACTAATTAAAATTCCGTAGTATTGTTAGCCCAGCCTTCTTTTTCACAGCAGTAACCTTTTCAGAGTATTTTTCTTCTTATTTAATCGCAATTGCATTCGCAAAATATTACTTTAAAAATTTACTGGTGTGTAAAAAAGGGCGGGACTAACAACACTACAAAATATTAATTAGGATATTGGCAAGCATGCTATTTTGTCAAAAAGAAGAGATAAATTAAAAAATTTAAAACTCTACGATCAAAGATTTATCATATAAACTTTATATCGAAGAAAACTACTACATCCACCCCCACCCCCACCCCCACCCCTACCCCCTCCCATTAAATCAATATTTTTTACGAGCTTAATTATTCAACACTTTAAAAAAAAAAAATAGTCACATATTTTTTATTGCTTCTTCAAGTACAATCTTTGTATCATAGCATATGATTTGAACCTATCAGTTGATATAAAAATAGAATCTTCTACATCAGACATGACTTTCAAGTCAAAAAACCCTCGACGTTCATGTATATGCACCATATCTTCTGATGCACTACGTAGGGGCTTTTCTTGTATTTCCTTATCCTTATTTTGAAAGACTATTAAAATAAATAATGTATTCTAGCTGAAAAAATCTTGGGAAAAATTTTACTATAACATTTTAAAGTTAATCGTATGAAAAATTCGAATTATCCAAATAGAATTCGAATTATACACGATTTTTTTACATTATTTTAATACAAAATTCAAGGGACCGAGTAAAAAACTCGAATTATCCAGAATTTCGAATTAAACAAGTTCGAATTATTCAAGTTTCACTGTATATATATATATATATATATATATATATATATATATATATATATATATATATATATATATATATATTTCGAAAATAAAATAAAATAAAATAAAATAAAACAAAATAAAAATAATGATATTTTTAAAATATGGAAAAATCTCCTGGTTCAACATCTGTATGTTATTATTATTATTATTTTTTAATACTAAACCAGTTTTCCATAGCAACTCATTCAGTCAAATACATTTCTATTCTGCAAAATTATACTTATTAGAATTTTCTTCCATGCGTACACGAATAATTCAAATGTTTTTTTTTCCACAGTCAAAACAAAGAATTATATATTTTTGTGAAAAATGAATCAATTTAGACTTTAACAATCATTATGTAACATTAAAAATACTAGATAACTATTTTTAATAAAAAATCTTCTTACATTTATAATAAAAAATCTTCTTACATTTATAGGGAAAATAAAAACCTATTTTTCAATAAAAATATTTTATAAATAAATGGATAGTAGTAATTATATCATTGTGAATTAAATTATTTGTTTCAGTTAATAATTTATGGTCCGAATACTTTAGCCATTTGTGAATAGAGAGCAAAGAAGAAGAAAAAATATATCTGAAGACAATATTTAAATCAGATTTTTTTTTTTTTTTTTTTTCAAAATATTTATGTATTATTATTACTTTTCTTTATTTATTTTTCTTTATTTTCTTTCTCTCTTTCTTTCTTCCTTCTTCTTTTTTTCTTAAGGTAAAATTAAGTATAATACTCAATGTGTAGTAGTATAGATCTACAAAAGATTGTAAGTAACCAATTTTTAGAGTGAATTCATTTCCAAAAAAAGAAAAAATATATAACATCAATCGGAAAAAAAGTCCCCAAATCATGGCTAAATTTACAGGTTTTAGTAACCTAATTAACGCCAAGTGAGTAAAAAGGTCTTCATAGCATCTATAACGCTATCAGGTTAGCTATTCCCCGAGTATACTGCGACGTAAAAAACCCAACCAACCAACCAACCATTTTGCCGGCGAGGATTTAAAATTGCCCAGAATGATATAACCGATGCAAGAAGAGTAATTGTTCCAAAACACATCGAAGAATAATAAGAAAAAGATTAGAGACACGAACGTCTACTTATTTTATTTTACTTATTTTATATTTTTAAGAATTATTTTTCTGAAGTTTTGCTTAAAGCTTGCTTTTAAAAGTGTTGTCCCACAAAAAATATATAAATTTTTTATCAGATCCATAATAACGTATTTAAATAAACTTTAAATTTGAAAAAAAAAAAAAAAAAAAAAAAGAGAGAGAGAGAGAGAGAGAGAAAAGAAAGAAAAAATCTAAGCTACAAATTTATTTTTAATCCATAAATGTATTGTTGTCGCCAGTAAATTTTGCTTGGCAAGATTTGCGCCGGCGAAATGAAAAGTACCTTCTCTCTTATCTACTTCTTAAATTAGAAAAGAATAAAATCCACTTGATTCATTATAAGAATTGTAGGTGATGAACTTTTTTCTTGTCATAATTAGAAATATGAAAAGTATCAAGGAAATGTCTAATTCCGTAACGTTAAAAAAATTATCAATGATAAATAAGAAGATTTTTTTCATTTATAATTGAGTTTGAATTTAAATCTAAATATTTTTACATTCAAAAATATATCCGAGGTATTTTAAAATATGTTTTTAAATAGAAAAGATAAAAACACTTTAATGGCAAAAAGAAACTCGGCCAGTTGTACAGACACAACATCATTTCCTTATTCACAAAAAAAAAAAAAAAAAAAAAAAAAAAGAACACATTAAATAAATAAATAAATAAAAAATAAAATAAAATAAACATAAGTTGCCAGTAATAAAATTAATTTTGTAAAAGTAGGAGGGAAAAAAAAGCGTTTATTTATTTTTTTTTTTACACCAGTGATAACATTTTAATTTTCCCGCGAAAAATGATGCCATGACAGAAAAATAACTTCATAAGAGAACCTTTTTCTTTAATGGCAAATAGAGAACCTTTATAAAACCGATATTTTTCATTAGTAACTTCGTTAATTAAAATGATTGAAATTTTTAAGTAGCTGAAATGCCTTCCTCGAAGTAGTCGGAATACACTGATATATCTCATGACGCGGAGAACCCTGCCTTTCGCGAGAAGTTGCTGGCACAAACAAAAAGAATTGACGCCAGCGACAGAAACTTTTTTTTTTTTTTTTTTTTTTTTTTTAAATATATAGAGAAAAATAAATTTTATTGTGCAAGTAAATAAATTAATTTTAATGTTTGTAATTTTTTACTCCATAAGACTTTATAATAAATCGTATTTTTAAAATAAAACACGTTTTATAAAATATGTATCAATCAATATGAATATTTTTAGTTCCTTTCGTTCTATAAGTATGGGGAAGGCAGGTATGCGTGAAGTTGTGTGGGGGGGGGAGGGGGGGGGGTTCGTAAAGACTTCGCACCAGTTTTAAAATATATCTTATAACACTGGCAATATTTCTATTTCATTTCCTCATTCTGATTTGAAAATTTCGTGGGGTATTTAAAACTAATGACTTTCATAACATGGGTAAATAAGAAAAAAATTCACTAACCGGAAAAAATGGTAAAGAAGAAAATGATAACGGAAAATTGATAAACGGAAAAAAAATGGTGAAGGAGAAATATGGTAAGCGAATACTATAATAATGAAACTTTTGGCGTGTTTCAAACTTACTTAATGTTTAAATTAATCATGATATGTGATACAACAAAAATGGACTTTTGAATGAAAGAGAAAAATAATTCATGTTAATATTTACTGTTAAATTATTGCTTTTTTAATCGATTTTCAGGAAAGACTTTAGAAGCGTATGTTTTCCATACAAGTAAATTGACGTTTTAAATATATATATATATATATATATATATATATATTATAATTAAATGTTTCAGAAGTTAAAACTTTACATTTATTTATCATAAAAATTTTCTAAAATATGTTTATATTTTACTAATTTATTATGAATTTATTTACTTTTTCAAAAATGAGAAAAAAATCTACATTATTATTAATATTATTTATTTATTTATTAGAAAAAAATAGCAAAAACTGTTTTAAGCTATATTTTTCAACTATATCTACTCATAATTGTGTCACTGTATTGAAAGTGGTTTTATAATATTTAAAACTTGTACAATAATTTAATGTGCATATTTATAAGTTTGACTATTGCAGGCAAGTACTTTAAAACAAAGAAGTGTATCAAGATCCTTTTAATTCGATATCATTTTTAATTCTCAATATGCTAAACAAAACTGAAGTAAAAAGCATCCTCTAAAAGAAAGCGATATATATATATATATATATATATATATATATATATATATATATATATATATATATAATAATTTAATTAAAATTTTTGGACGGGTTAAACCAAACTTAAACTTTCAAATGGTTCTGATACGCCTATAAAATATTAAAAGCACCCATATAAAGCACCCATGCTTCGCACCTTACGTGGGCGATTAGTGTGCTGAAGCATCAAGAGATTTTGTTTGTTATTTGTTTGAGATTTATTTGTTATTCGTGGGTGCGAAGCACCGACAACAAAATTTCTCATGAGAGGATATTTTTATATCACTTTGTATTGATCGCAATAAAATTTGATATAATTATTATTTACTAACTGTGACAAAACATGATTATTATATATAACTGAGGGAGAAAACGGGAAAAGAAAATGATATAAAAACCACCCTTTTCGTTGCAAACTCCTCGCTCAACAGATACATTTAGTTTTTACTATACTAGTTATTTTATTACTAATTGAGAATTTTATTACCTTTTGCGAAATCGAATATATATATATATATATATATATAAACATCTCTTTCTCTTCCTCTACTTTCCTCCAGGATATCTAATCATTGCTATATTTCCTATCTAATTAGTAAGTAACAATTGAAAAAGTTTAATTGAAACTGGTGAAAAAATTATATAGATTTTTTTTTTCTTTATCTTTTCTGTCAGCTCTCTCCCCGCCTGTAAATGTGTTATCTAAATATATGTTATGTAAAAAAATAATTATTTAAAAAAGAAGAAAAAAAAAACACTAAAACAGTTTGTGCTTTAAAACGAAAGGATAAGAATCAATATAAGTTTGCATTGAAAAATTAGTTTTAGTTAAAAACAATTCTTTGGGTTTTGGTGTTTGGGATCTTTGAACGCTTGAGTCTAGGCCTGGGTGGGATGCCCGCCGTAAGCGTTTTTCGAATGCAACCTAGCTCGCATCTATGCCAGTTTAAGAGAACGCTCAGCGGCTAGGACGATGGGTGCGACCTGTGTTCGAGCCCGGCTACGGCCGACTACCAGCTTAGGTTATTTTTTATTTTCTTTCTTTTTAGGAAAATAATAGTTTCATAATGAATTAGAGTGTATTGTTATAATTAATGAAAAATATAATTTTATTTTCTTATAAATGCATTGTCTATCAATATTTTTATTCGTTTGATTAAGAATGTGTTGTTTTTCAGCTACATTAAAATTACAACAAATATATTTATCTCTCTCTCTCTCTCTCTCTCTCTCTCTCTCTATATATATATATATATATATATATATATATATATATATATATATATATATGTATATATATATATTTATTTATTTATTTATTTATTTAACTAAAATCAAAAGCTGAAGCAAAAAAAAAAATAATAATAATAATAAATAAATAAATAAATAAATAAATAAATAAATACATAATTTTCTACTAAACGTAAATCTAAGGGAATATCTTTAAAATCTAAGTCAGAAAATAAATAAATTATAAACGAATAAATTACGTTTCGAAGTTCTAATTGCATAATGAAATGAAAGGTATATTTTCTAAGCACATTCAAACGGATGAAATAATTCATTCAAAAAGTTTGTTATGAATATTATAAAATAATACAAAATTACTTTAAAGATCATAATTCAATTAGCTACTGAAATCTATCTATCTCTCTCTATATATATATTAATAATAATCCATCCATCATAATGATCAAACATGATGAAAGCAAAATTTTATAACAGTAACTTCTGTGAGCATTAAAAAGTAATTACTTATACAAGGAAGGCATGATACAACGCAAAAACATTGAAAAATTTAATAATTGTAGAAATGTAGTTTTATCCTCCCACTAGTGTCTTTTTAAGATATGGAAAAATATGAGGAACAGGCAATAAAAATTTTAACATATACAAAAGAAAAAAAAAAAAGAAAGAAAGAAAGAAATCTAAAACAAAGCGACTGGGGAGACAAGCTGTCCAGAAATAATTGAGTAGAAAATAGGTATTGTCCACTTGTATTCACACGATAAGAACGGCTTTACAAATCGTTCGATCAAAGAGGTTAGATCTTGTAACGTGTTTGTCATTCTGTAAACGGTCCATGAAGAAACAGCTTTCAACCATACCATCTGCAACCACCTGAAGTTGAAATGAAGTAAGAAAAAGAGAACGAAAATAAAAGATTTATTAGTTTTTTGAATCCAGATCAAAATTATTTAAATAAACTTGAATGAAGATGTACCTCACTTTTATTTTGTTTATTTTCAAAATGTAATTAATTTTTATAATTTGCCTCAGCAATCGGTTATAGCCTTCTTGTGGTGTCGTCATCTTGTTTGCTTTTCCTAAAATCGAATGTTGGGGTCTATTAATAGAGAATTTCGCGACAGAATAGAAATACTTGGTATATTACTGTATACAGTTAAGAAACTGCAATCATTACATGAAACGAAAAAAATAAATAAATTACATTTCACGTAATTCTTATTTCACCCACTACAGAGTTCGGCTAGCAGCATGTCGAATTAGGAGGTTCAAGGTTACGTAACCTCACACATCTTCATCAGAAAAAAAAAAAAAAAAAAAAATCAAATTTTGTCAATTTTACAACAAAAACATTAAATCATTAAATTCATTTTTTTACTTATTTTTATTTCATGTTATTTCACTCGCACTTTTTATTTCCTAATTCAAAATTATTAAAAAACAAAAAAAAAACTTTTTCGATATTGCTTGTAACGATATTGATTATTATTAATTTTATTTTCTTTTTCTTTCAATAAAAATAAAAAGATTTTGATGAAATTCTGGCAAAAGCAGAATTTAGTTTAGGACGGAGGACTATTAGTTTCCCCCCCCCCCCCAATTATAACATCGCTTTCAAATTATTCAATTATATTTTCGATAATTTTTAGATTTCGATACATGTCCAACTATCAAAAAATGATTTCGACAAATGTCCAACTATCGAAAACGACAACGCAAAACCCTCAGTCCTAAAAAAAAAAGAATGAAAGAAAAATACCAAGGGGCTGTCCATAAATGATGTCACGCTTTTTTTCAGAATTTTGGACCCCCTCCCCCCCTTGTCACATACATAAATAATTACTTGAAGTTCAGAAACAAAATATTAGACTAGAGATCATATTTCAAATTTTATTTTTAAATGCTGACTATGTATCTTAATGACATCTGTAAATATAACCATAATAATGATACGTGTAGTTATTTTGTATGAACTAAGAGTAAGTTAATCTTTGATAATTTCAAAATAACTTCAAAATTTCATCTGCTGAATATAAATGTTTGAATTTTAACTGAAATATGTGATGTCACACTTTTTGTTACCCCCCCCCCCTCCCCTCCCTTGTCACAAACTGTCACAATTTCACGAACCCCCTCCCCCCCTCCAAGCGTGACATCATTTATGGACGGCCCCCAATTTTGTTTCTTTGATTTCTTTTAAATATGATTTATATTGTATTTTATTAAAACATGATTTTTACTTTCCAAATGTATAAATTGTAAGGAAATTATTGAGTCATAATCAAATTTGACTTGGAAATCTTAATGTACTTATAAGGAACTGGTGACTGGTGTACTGTACATATTTAAACATAAAAACTTCTTCACACTCCACAAAATAAAGGGAAGCACAACTGGTTTCAAAAGAGCGTTCTTTATCTTCAGATGCTATACGCATGCCACTTTAGAGGCGAAAGCAAATCTAAAACACAGGGAAAATTTAACGGCGCGTGGGAGCAATACGAAAACTGACATTTTTAAAACTCTGGATGTATTAAACAAAGGTATGATTGAGAATAAAGATATTATTTTAATTAAAAACATAATTTTAATTAAAAACATAATTTCAGCTCTAAAAAATAAAGCAATAAAATGGTTTAAGTGCAAAATGGATATCTATATAGAAATCTATTCCTTCAAATGTGATCTTTTTAGAGATATAGTTATTTATTTATTTAAATATAAAATTAAAGTTTCAGATTTAACGGAAATAAAGTTATCAAAAGAAATACCTATCGAAAACTTAGTCTTGAATTATAAAGATAAAATATTTAAATATATTATAATTAAAAAATATATATAGGTAAATAGTAAGGTATTTTTCCACTTAAAAATTCTTGTAATATCACAATTGCTTATACTTATAATATAAATTAAAAAAAAAAAAAAAAAAAAAAAAAAAAAACAATTTGCAATTATAATAAATATAGTAAAAATATAGACCTTATTGAAGATAAAGATTATTATTACAATCAAGATTTCTATAAAGAATTAAGGATTCCTATAATGAACATATCATTGCAGGTAATCTAGATATAATAGAAAATACTAAGATAAGAAATCTTATGAATTCAGGTGCTAATTTCAGGTTAAATTTCAATTATACCATTAGAAAAATCATGTATTTTATTAAAAAGGTTTAAATATTTTTATTCTAAAACTCCCTTACAAGTATAGTTGGCCCATAGAAGTTTTTAAATTATAAAAAAAGAAAATTTTGGAATATTTTGAAAACGATTTAATATTTTATAGGAGTTACTTTGGAAGGAAAATTCATGAAGATCACAATATAGACTTAAAAGAAAATATTGAAAATTTAAAGAAAAAAAAAATATTATTGCCACCGTTCAAAAAGCTGGAAATATTTTTTCCATTTTTTGTAATTTATATATATATATATATATATATAATATTAGTTACAATAGAATATTCTGGTAATTGCTCTTACAAAAAATTAAATGATTCCCCCTCAATTATAAGAAAAGGAATCTTGGCTTTGATAAAAATTTAATATAAATAGAAGCAGTTTTAATTTTTCATACCTTTATTTAACGTTAAATTTCATAAAAATTCCATTAAATTTCGTTACGTTTCTTGCGGCAATTTTAGTTATAATTACAAGGCCAGTAAAAAACTTTTTTATTTGCTCAATAACATTTTGAATACTTTAGAATCAGACGATAATTGCCATATCATTAAAAATAATTACCCAATATTAAAATATTTTAAAGAAAACTCAGAAGATATATTTACAATTAATACATATGGTTTTGAAAACCTTTTTGGTAGTATCCCATATTACTTACTTCTGGAAATTTTTGAAAAAATCTACGAGGAATTTTGTCATGTAAAAGCCTGCGAAAAAGTTTACTGGATTAACCTTATTAAATTTTGTATCTTCGAAAATGTTTTATTTAATGGTGTAGATTTTTTTTTTTTTTTTTTTTTTTACAAATTTACGGTATCCCGATGAGAACCAGTTACTCAAGGGCCGTCGCTAACTTTTTTTTTTTTTTTTTTTTTTTTTTGGTTCATGTTTGAGAGAAAATTTAAGAATATTAAGTTTTATAGATATATTGATGACGCAATAGCAATAAAAATAATGGCTATAAACTGTGAAAATTTTGCGAAAATTGCAGCTGAAATCTATCTCTCCGACCTTATCTTAAACCGTACTGACTATGACGACAAAATTCCTTTCTTGGATTTGAAAATTAAAAAAAATAGGTAAAAACTGGTTTATGATAAAAAGCAAGATTTTAACTTTAAAATTTGTAATTTAACGAATTGTTTCTCCTGTATCAGTCATAGAGTTTTTAAAAAATATTATGGTTACCCAAATTAACATAATTAAAATGATTTGCAATAACCATTTAGACCTGAATTTGGCTCTGGAAAATCTCAACTACTCAATAAACATTTCTGTCTTTTTGATTACAATCTTGCTTAAGATTTATTATCCATTTCTGGCGATATTTAAGAACTGGTAAGTGGTCCTACCAGCCGAAGCGGGCTATCTTTTTTTTATGTAGGGGAGGGGGGGGGGTCAATTTTCCTCATTCTACTGACTATTTAAGTTTGTTCTTGTATTTATTTATATTCTTGTATTATTTATATTTTTGTATTTTATATTAATGTATTTACTTTTATTCGTTATTTATTCGTTATTTATTCTTTATTTGTTTTTTTATGCTTTGTATTAATTAAATTCGTTTGCTGTACGGTCTTGCTTCCATCTGTGAGAAGTTGGGGGCCTAGAAACGTGTTTTTTGGCTAAATAGCCAACGTTTCGCCAGAAACTTCTCATATTTCATTCCATACATGGGGGAGCTCCCATGAAGAAGACCTTGATGCGTTTGGGATTAGTTTTCATTTATACTTGGTTATTTTGCTTATTTATTATAGTTTTTATATTTCCGTTAGCTGTATTTGCAGTTGGGTTTATAAATTCTCTGTTCTAGTTCTATATTTAAAAATTCAAGTTTTATTTCATCTAATTTTTAAGATTTATCATATATATATATAATAAAGGGTGAGACACAGTTATCGTTAAAATCGTAGTTCTTGAATAATAGTAGATCCATCTATTATTGATAAATGCCCAAATTAAAGTAAGTGCCCACAGTAAATGTGTCTGCAGAAAGACATCCTGCAGGCAGTGGGCACCTAGTCCTGAAGCAGTGCGTACATGAAAACTGCTGCCGTAGGCATCGGTACCCGAAGCTGGATTTAGAATGATTTTTATGTAATATATTCCTGATTTTATTTATAAAGTGATACAAAAAATAGTATTTTTATTCTTTTGAAAATTCATTTCAAAATAGTGACCAGTGAAGCGGGCGTAGCGAGCTAGCAAATAAATATTTTCACAACAGTCAAATAAAATGAAATTTCCTGGCAAAAAACGTAGTAGTTGGACAAACTAAAAATATCACACTTCTTTTTTTAGATTCGTTAGCTGTTAATCGACACAAATATCACATTTTTTTTTTCTAAATATGTTTCAGCAACCTTGCTATGAATATTCATTACTATACAAATAATTAATCAAAGTAAAAAGTCATTAGTCAAATCACTTTTAGAAATATGTATGAATATGCTCTTTAAAAACTTCAATTTGCTCAATTATTTTTTATTCGTTGTTGTAAACAAAATGAAATAATCTTAAAATTAACTTTTTTTTTTCTTTCTAACAATAATTGATATAGTTTAAAAATTCATTCGAATTGCTGAACTAATTGTGTTGCTATAAATAACATGAAAAAATCTAAAAATAACTTTTAAAATATTGATAATATTCTATAAATTAATTAGAAAGTTAGTGCCTGTTTTTTTTTTTTTTTTTTTTTTTTTTTTCGAAAATCATACTCGTCGTTTCCCCTTGCTTTTTTCTGAAATTCGTTTTAATATGAGCTAGGACAGGACACCTTTGAAATAGTTCAAGAAAGACAGTCCATGCTATAATACCTGTTGGACACAGTTGGCCATAATTGTTAAAACACTACTATCTACATTTTGTCGGACATCTATTAAAAAAAAAAAAAAAAAAAAAAAAAAAACTTATTTTTTTCACTGTCGACCAATTATTTGTTTTCAATGTATTTTAAAATAATTCTACTTTATTCAAGGTTTTCTGTCATAAAATATTGACAGTGCTTTTCAGCTACATGAAAGTTATAATCTTCTCGTTCTAATAATTTTGTCCTTTAATGATTTTAATTTAAATGAAAAAGGCTGAAATCTTCATAGAAAATGCTTTAAAATTATTGAAAGCTAGACAACAAAATCTAAAGCTTACGTTATCAAGATCTGAATTAATTCAATTTGCAAAGAAATTGTCCTTTATCGAATGATTCAGCTTTTCTGTATTTGTGATAAAAAACAATTTTTGTTCATTTGATGTAGTTATTCATATAAAATTTAATATTTTTATTATCTTTTGATTTACATATTAAACAAGAACGAAAAATCATGCGGTACACATTGATTAATAACACTTTCCAAATGCACGTAATTATAGTTTCGTATAATTTTCAAACCTCTTTGCCTACGTAATCATAAAAACGACAAACAGAGGCTCTGAAAGGCTTACAGGTAGACTAACTGAATTCCTAATCATTCTTAAACATTGTTAGAAAGTGTTAAAAGGGCTTAACACAAAAGGAAACGTGGCCCTTATATTCAAATTGCAGCACTTTATACATGCGAATATTTTAGTACAGCCCTGTAAATCTGAAAGTTAACAAAATCATTTTCTATACAAAATGTTATTTTAGCATATTAATAACAATTTTCAATTTTTTTTTATGATTTTTACAATAAAAAGTTCTTTAAATGTAATTTATAAAAATATCTATCCTAAAATGCAATGCATTGATTTTTTTTTTTTTTTTTTTTTTTTGGTATCCTTATACACAAAGCATTTGTACAGGACCTGTTAATGCCATTAAAATTAGGAAACATTCTACAGTAAATTTGAATAACATGTATAATTTTGTAAAAATTCTGATATTATTTGCGAACGCTGGCGTCGAGCAGACGTAAAGATAGAGAGATAAACAGTCGGACCAGATAAATACACAAATTGAAATCATAACCGCATTTAAAAAATGATAGAAAGTGTTAAATCGCTTAATGCAAACGAAAATGCAATTTCAGTAAATTTCCAATAAAAGTCTTCAATGTAAATGAATATGTTTGCATGGCTCTGTAAATCTACATTCTGTAGAAAGCATTCTTTTGTGCATATGAATAATATATTTTAATTTTATTAAGATTTGCGCAAGGTAAAGTTCTTCAACATACTACATTCTGTAGAAAGCATTCTTTTGTGCATATGAATAATATATTTTAATTTTAATAAGATTTGTGCAAGGTAAAGTTCTTCAAATTTGATTATAAAAATACCTCTCATAGAACGAATGCTTAGGAATACTTTTGGGTGTCCCTGTATATAAACTTTTGATGATATTTACTCCCTTTCCAATGGGAAACATCCGATAGTGAACTTGAATAATATGTTTCAATTTCATTAAGGTTTGTGTAAAGTAACGGTATTAAAATATGGTTCTTAAAAGTACCTCCCATAGGACACAATTGCTTTGGAATACTTTCGGGTGTCCCTGTACATAAATCAGTAATGGAAAGTAAAATATAATTCACTTCATTTTCAATAGGGAACATCAGATAGTGAACTTGTATGACATATATTAGTTTCAAGAAATTTCAAGAATATTTACGAGAGTCAGAGACAGACAGACGGACAGACAGACAAACAAACCGAAGCTATTATCACTTTTCAACCTTGTTGGACAGTGTTAAAAAGAAAGTAAACACACACTCTTATCTATCTCTCTCTCTCTCTCTATATATATATATATATAATAGATATCGTAATAAGATTAAATCATAAAATTCAGCTATTAATAGAACTAAGACAATAACAGCACACTAAAATATAGAACTGAATTTAACACAGAGGAAAGAATTACACAAAAAGTTGCAATGTAGATTAAGAACCAATGAGTTAGGATAGTAACTTAAAATACTTACGCCTACCAGAATGATAATAAAAATGACCATTAAGCTTATGAGAGTGAAAACGATTAATAAATAATAAATCACAGAAATATTTGGATGTAAATGCTTAAACGTAGAAACATACCTATCAAGGGGTGCATGCTTCATAAAGCTTAAAGAGCCGCAACGATTTCGTACAACGATATTGCTAATCATAGCAATTAATATCGTTTCACACCCCGATCGATGCAGCAAAACCAAAAAGAATTAGAAATAATTGAAATATTAAATTAAAACAAAGATTAAAAAAAGATTAAATTTAATCTTAATGGAAACCAAAGTGAACACATGAATGAAGCAAAGCAACCACATGTATAACAATTAACTCTAACAGGAGAAAAGGATGATGCCAAAACTTAAATTGAAGTAAAATAAAATCTCGACAGATATCGATTAATCGAAGAAACTTCAGAGCATTTTCATTAAAGATAAATTACACAGAGTTAAAATTAAATGATAATGTTAAAATAGATTTTATATCTAATTAATTTTAAAACTAGTAGAGTTGAATTAAATCGTACCATATTCATTACTAATATATCATTAAAGTTAAAGACAGAAGAATAAAATCATAAGACAGAGTGCAAGCGCCATCTATCGGTGAGCTATAATAACATTAAGTCAGTAAAATTATTTCAGGAGAAGAATCCAATGCAATAAGGGAAATTAAGATGTAGTGACTGAAAGATTAAGGTAATTAGAAGTATTGACTGCAAGATTAAGATAATTTTTAGCGCCATTTAAGTAATTAGAAGAATTGAACTTTTGTGATTAACCCAAAACTAAATAATCTTGAAATCATAGTATTAAATGTTAAGTTTTAATCAGACACAATTACAAGCAATAATGCCAAAGAGTACACATATAAGGATAAGCATTATAGGGCAGTCATTAATAATTAAAATTATAATTTAAAAGATTTTTTTTTTTTTCCAAATAATATAAGATCTTATTTTTGTTATGCATATAGATTGATTGTTCAAACTTAACAATGGAAGCCTCAAGTAGCCAGATGTACAAAATTAAATTTAAGGATAAAAGATTTCAAAATACATAGTATCAACCAGAAATATAAGCATGTAACTATGAGTAATCCCCCCCACACTTTTTTTTTTAATTAATTTTATTCAGCAACAAACCCACCCAACCAACCAGCCAAACAACACCACCCTACCTCCTTAATCAAACATCTGCCCACCCATCCACCAGTTTTTTTTTTTTTTTAATTAAACCTTAGTAGTTTTTTTTTTTTTTTTTGTGTTAGACAAAGACCCTTTATGATAAACAAGTGAATAAATAAATTTTTTAGGATAACCCATTTTTATAGCAACATTAATTATGTGAGAGATATTTTTGTTTTTAAACCTAACAGAACAAAGATTATGTATACGAAAGAGGTGATTGAGTAGGATATTTCTGTAAACAGAGATATGAAGACAAGAAGTAAAGTGAGTAAATAAATTTACTTTGAAACTGAAATCTTGTCTTTTGTCATACAGATCAGTATAAATTTGACTACCATCAAGTTTGATTTTTAAATCCAAGAAATTTATACAGTTATTGTTGAGAAGATTATGAGTTAAGGTAAGGTGAGAAGGATATTCAAATTTAAATAAATTAGGGGGAAAATTATTGACATAAAAAATTATAATGTCATCAATGTATCGGTAAAAATAGACATTTTTAATACATAATCCCTGTTCATAATGGTAAAGGTATAAGTCAGCTAACATACTCGAGCTGCATCCTCCTTGTGGAATACCGACCTTTTGAATATAGATCTTATTACAGTGTAGAATGTAATTGTTATGAATAATAAAATTTAAAAGTGTCTTAAATGATGCTGCCGAAAAGCATTTTGGTAAAGAGATTTGTCTTTTAAATTTTTCAAAAAGGTTAAAGATGATATGATGAAGATCCGTTAAATTAATATTATTAAACAGGTCAGCAAAATCATAAGTCATGATATCAGTCACATTATTCATAGATAAGACACTGGCTTTAAGTTGATAACTATTTTTAAGGCAAAAGAAGTTTTTTGATCTACTGATTAAGTCATAGATTTGTTTGAGAATATCAAGGAGAATTTTGTTAGCGTTATTGTTGTAAGTATTACACCCTACAGTGACAGTTCTAAATTTAATAGGATTTTTGTGAAATTTAGGGATAAGTACAATATAAGGATATTTAAAATTATTATATGGTAGCTTTAGCAATTGATAAAAGCAGTGAATTTTGCGGTTATTGATTTTAAGATCATGATTTGTAAGATGAAAGTTAGTACTATTAGATATAGATGAACTGAGTAAAGAAAGATAATAATGTTTACATATTATAGCATAATTATTAGGAGATTTATCTACATAAGTAATAACAAAGTTTTGTTGCAATTCTTTGATAGACTTAAAGAGATTTGATTTATTGTAATGTGTGAGATTTGATTTTTGTTGAATTAATTCATCTTTAAGTTTTGAAATCACTAAAAATTTCCATTGATTGAAATATTCAATAGGTTTATTATAAGAGATGGAGAGTTTATAAATAAACAAATCAATATCATATGAAAACTGTTGTATAATCTGTGAAATATTAGTTTTTGAAGGGAGTCGATATTTAGTACCATATTCCATAAATTTCTTTAAATTAGAGTCATTAATAATATTAAGATCACCAGTGATAATATGTGCATGATCTCTGTCAACATATTTTACATAAGAGGGATGAGCACAACTACAAGTCACATGAGAAGATAAATTAGACTTAGAGACTGAATTATAGTTAAAAAGCAGACGACCAAGCGTAATAGGATATTTAAAGGTACGAGAAATATGAATGTCTTTAATTGGAAACATGCATGTTTTATCATTAAGAATGGATGATATATTAATGCTATTAAATATTTGATTAGAATAATTTAGAATAAGCTGTGAATTAGATTGGATTTTGTGAGGTTTTTTAGAGATATTTAAATTGAAGAGTTTTATTCTGTATAATATTAAATCATAGAAAATATCAGAAAAATGTTGATTATAGGATAGGTTTTTAAATACACTTAAGTAAATGGACAAATACTTTTTTTTGATAGCAAATATAAACTTTCTAATATAAATCCAATCATAATGGTTAAGATAATTTGACTGTAAGGCTAGAATATTCTTAATAATGAGATTTTTTGATATTAAACCATTAGCAGATTTATTTGATTGTTTACCTCTTTTTGAACGAGAAGTTTTCTGGTTGACACTATGATTAAGAACAGAGTATACAGGGGAGTAATCATGAAGGGGATTAATGTTAGTATAAACCTTAACAACCCTATTGAAATATTCATGATTCAGACCATATGGATAAATTGTATTAAAGTATTTCATGTAGTGAGATTCATAGAAAAGGCGCTCACTTTTATTTTTTTGAATTCGAAGAATTTCAATAGTACATGAGCAGAAATTATGTAAATTAAAATGTCTTAGCTCAATAGTTGATTTATTGTTAAGGACAGGTGATGATAACTTTTTGGAGTCTGAGCGATGTTGATTAATTCTAAGATGTAAAGGGGTGGAAGTTTCACCTACATACTGCATTTTACACATACCACAGCTTAATTTGTATATTACATTATAAACCTGACAGAAAGGAACCAATTTTAAATCATTATAAATTTGGGACTGTAAAGCATTAGGGCAAGTTTTGCAACGAGAAGAATCACACTTTCTGAATTTAAGATTGGAAGGAGGAGAGTATAGGTAGCTTGATATCGATCCAGGAATATCCCTATCAATATTCCTGTACCGGGCACAATACTGAGGATGACCAAAGCATTTCTTGCCAGGCACTACTAATTTACTGAGAACATTCATAATAAAGGAGTGGTTTTATAGATAATAAGAAAATCAATTGTAATTTGCAAGTATACATTAAAACTATCATTTAGAATATCAATAAATAAAAATTTTAATTTGCAAGAATACATTATAAATATCATTTAGAATATCAATAAATAAAAAAAAAAAAAATTTCTTGAATAAGTAACGAGATATCAAAATTGAAAATTTAAATTTAAAATTAAAATTGATAAATATATATATATATATATATATATATATATATATTTTTTTTTTTTTTTTTTTTTAATAATAAATAGTTATATAATAAAATAGAAAATTAAAGTGTCTGGAATATTAATCTTTAATCATGGTCATCAACCTATACATATCCACCAACATATTGAAAATCACAAATTGAATATTAACCTTTCTAGATTATAATAAGCATACATTAATAAAAATTAACCATTCATTTAATCTGGGATAATTACATAATAAAATATACACAATATTTACAAAAAGTTCCAATCCAAAGTATAATTCAACCCGAAGCATTATGATTATAAACCCCACAATCAAATTCATAGGACTAAAATTGAATAAGTTGACGATAGAAAAACTATAATGGACAAAGTGAATAATAAATGCTCATGATATCAAAATTCATCCACATGTAACTTTAGAAAATTATGCTTAAACACTTTTAATTTTAATAATAAAAGTCAAAACTTATTGAAAAACATACAAACTACTAAAGGAATATCCCAATTTGAACTTAAATAAAACAGTTCCACATAAAAGAGCCATTAAATGCATAGATCCACAAACAGCAAAATCAAGGTATGATTAACAATTGAAATGATACAACTCAGATAAAGCGCCATTGCAGCTATAATCAAAGTGCATGTAAACTTTTTAAATTACTGATGGTAAGCCAGATTGGCAAACATATGTATATATATAATAATATATACATTAAATCATAAACAAGATTTTAAATAAATGAAAAAACTGTTTATATTAAACAAAATACATTTAAATTAAATGCGCATAAGCAGCAGATGGAATTTAAATGCAAAGATAAATAATAGATATCGTAATAAGATTAAATCATAAAATTCAGCTATTAATAGAACTAAGACAATAACAGCACACTAAAATATAGAACTGAATTTAACACAGAGGAAAGAATTACACAAAAAGTTGCAATGTAGATTAAGAACCAATGAGTTAGGATAGTAACTTAAAATACTTACGCCTACCAGAATGATAATAAAAATGACCATTAAGCTTATGAGAGTGAAAACGATTAATAAATAATAAATCACAGAAATATTTGGATGTAAATGCTTAAACGTAGAAACATACCTATCAAGGGGTGCATGCTTCATAAAGCTTAAAGAGCCGCAACGATTTCGTACAACGATATTGCTAATCATAGCAATTAATATCGTTTCACACCCCGATCGATGCAGCAAAACCAAAAAGAATTAGAAATAATTGAAATATTAAATTAAAACAAAGATTAAAAAAAGATTAAATTTAATCTTAATGGAAACCAAAGTGAACACATGAATGAAGCAAAGCAACTACATGTATAACAATTAACTCTAACAGGAGAAAAGGATGATGCCAAAACTTAAATTGAAGTAAAATAAAATCTCGACAGATATCGATTAATCGAAGAAACTTCAGAGCATTTTCATTAAAGATAAATTACACAGAGTTAAAATTAAATGATAATGTTAAAATAGATTTTATATCTAATTAATTTTAAAACTAGTAGAGTTGAATTAAATCGTACCATATTCATTACTAATATATCATTAAAGTTAAAGACAGAAGAATAAAATCATAAGACAGAGTGCAAGCGCCATCTATCGGTGAGCTATAATAACATTAAGTCAGTAAAATTATTTCAGGAGAAGAATCCAATGCAATAAGGGAAATTAAGATGTAGTGACTGAAAGATTAAGGTAATTAGAAGTATTGACTGCAAGATTAAGATAATTTTTAGCGCCATTTAAGTAATTAGAAGAATTGAACTTTTGTGATTAACCCAAAACTAAATAATCTTGAAATCATAGTATTAAATGTTAAGTTTTAATCAGACACAATTACAAGCAATAATGCCAAAGAGTACACATATAAGGATAAGCATTATAGGGCAGTCATTAATAATTAAAATTATAATTTAAAAGATTTTTTTTTTTTTTTTTTTCCCAAATAATATAAGATCTTATTTTTGTTATGCATATAGATTGATTGTTCAAACTTAACAATGGAAGCCTCAAGTAGCCAGATGTACAAAATTAAATTTAAGGATATATATATTAGTATTAGTATTAGTTGTTAATTAGTTGAATGTATAAATGAACAATCAAATATGTATATTAATTTCTAATTATCAAATTTTGTCACCTAGAAAATTGTTACATTTATTTATAAAACTTTTGTTCTCCCATTTACTCTCAGTTTTTAGTACTCCTTTTAATTACCGTTTTTTTCCAGAGCAGAAAGCGATTTAATAATAATTTTCATGCAACGTATAAAACGATGCTGGAGTGCACCTTATCAAAAAATTTTTCGAATTTGAATATATTCTTTTGTTCTATTAAATCCATTGATTTTTCCTTAAATTTTTGCATTCATTTCGATCATCTGAGCCGCTTAGCAACGGCTCTTACACGATTTTTTTATAAATTTATTTGGTTAATTCCGTTGGAAGGGAAATCTTTTATATTATTTCTTTATTTTTTGTATTTATCAGAAAATAAAATGGTCATATAGAAGAAAAGATTAAAATTTAAATAATATTTTTTATGTTTTTCTTTCTTTCTTTTCTTTTCTTTTCTTTTCTTTTCTTTTTTTTGTTTTTGTTTTTTTAGATTTTTTTTTAAACATTTTTGCGTAGTGTGTTTGAAAATGTTTATTTATTTATTGTAATGTTCGAAACTATATGATAATAGTATAGAAAAAGAGCGAGTTGAAATTGAGCTTAATTTAAGTGCTGAGAAAGAACCATGAAGAACCTATGCAGCGCGGGCCGCTGGCAGCGTGTACCTGTACATTAAACATAATTCAGAAATCTTCCATTTTTTTTTTTTTTTTTTTTTTTTTTTTTTTAAAGTTATTTTATTTACCGAGTGGTACTAAAATTATAACAATAATAGTAAGCATGATGATTCAATGTTTTTGAGATTCATTTAGGTATAGCGGTCAGCGCAGCGGGTGTATCTTGCTGGTAATGAATACAACAAAATTGATTTTTTATCCATACTTTCTTCTCCAAATTCTCCAAATAAAATTTATAATGTCTTATTCCTAAAAACACTGAAATTTCAGCAAATAGAATGATCACACAAAACGTACTAGGAGAAATACATGAATAAATTAAATTTAGAAATTGCAAAGTAAATAAATATGAAATTATTAGTCTAATAAAAATAATACAAATACGAAATTGGATGAATAAACTAAAGAATTCGCAATTAAAATAAATTAATTAATCTTGCGTAATTTTTTAAAAAAACGAAATGCAAATTTCATCAAACCAATTACAATAATCTATAATAATAAGAATAATAATAAGCTTTAACAAAACTGAATTAGGATATGAAAATATTAATTTGATAAATAAATAAATAAAATAAAATAATTATGTAAACACTAATTCAAAATAATAATAAGGAAAATGTAATAGCTTAATTTTTGCACCGCCCGAAAAGTCTGGGACCCATTCTGGCCCCAAAACGCCTGAGATGGTTCATCGCATCCCCCCTTTTCAATCTTTTATGTTAGCGATGGTCATTTTCCCGGGGTTAGTTGTCAGGGCAAATGACAAGTGGGCGGGTTAACTTTATGGTGACAAGAAAGGTATAAGGAAGAGGGTTTCCTTGTCCCAAAGCTATTGAAGTGAGAAACAAAATTTTTATTCCCAGTTTGTTCGCTGAGATAATCCTGTATTCTCTTATTCCTTTCTATTTGTTTATAGCTTTTCGACGTAAAAAAATATTAACACAAGACGAAATTAATGCGATTTTATTTGCATCTTTTGATGATGAAATTAAGAAATCGAATGATAGCAGTGATAGTGATGAAAAATTCAGATTAAATAGAACCTTCTGTGTTATTTACAAACGCTGAAACTGTTTCTAATTCCGATTTGGATCTAGACGAAAATAATGGTAATATTCTAATTCCCTTTACCTGGACTTCCGACATAAAGGACTTTAATATTCAGAAGAAATTTTCCGGATATCCAGGCGCAGTACATAGTTTGAATCCACGAGCAGAACCTCTAGATTATTTTAATTAAAAAAAAAAAAAAAAGAAGAAGAAGAAGAAAGAAAGAAAAGAAAGAAAAGAAAAGAAAAGAAGAAAAGTAAAGTAAAAAGAGTGTTTGCAAGAAAATACAAGTTGAAAAAATAAAAAAAACTACCACACAACAATTCTTTTGGGCTGAAAAATAGCAATATCGCTTCTTCAGGCAGAAATTAGATGTAAGTGCTGCTTTGATATTGCGCTTGTGAATAGCATTTTCTTTTGATGAAAGGTTGTGCTATTATTCCGAATCGAAACAATTGCAACAAATATTTAATAAATCTGTATGGTGTTTGCTTACTTCTTCTTCTTCTTCTTTTTTTTTTTTTTTTTTAATTTATCATTTATTACTTTTGCAATCAAAATTCTTATAAGGTTTTCAATTGCACTTATCAGATTTACTTAACTCTGACAAAATGAGTAATTAAAAATAATATATTAACAGTTCAAAATTAATATATTAACAGTTCAGGAAAATACCCTTTTATACGGAATATGAAAAGAATATAGATAATACTTATTCAATAAAAATAAGAACAGCATGCTTGTGAAAAACAGGACAGTATGTCTAGCTAAAGAATCTAAAAATATGCTTCGTCACCCGAAAAATATCTTCATTATCATTTTATCACTTCAAGAAGTCGAAAAACTAAACAAATCATGAAAAATGATGCGTTAAGTGTCAACATGCACCCGTACCTAATAAGTATTGTTCAACCCTCTCTCATAAAAAAATTTGGTGCACTAATACACACCAGAAGCTCAAATATAGCTATCTGTACATGGGAAAAGTTGCAGCATCATTACGCTGCTAAAGGTGGATATGCGTTAAAATTGAATCAGGTTATATATATATATATATATATATATATTTCTGACTAGCTATCTTAAGGAGACTTGGCACCACCGATGGTTTAATACAAAAACTTATATTTCCATTTGATACTTGTAAATTGAACTATATTAGGTTTGATCAATAAAATATGTATTAGGCAACATTTCATATTGTTTTTGGTCCTTTTTTTTAAGGATTTGAAGTCCTAAAATTGCGTTTAATCGGTTTGCATCTTTTCCATGAATTCATAATCCTCAAAATGCTAACACTTCTACAGATATCTAAGAAAATACTTAATATTTTTGGCAGTGTGTTATAAGACCTACTTAAAATAATTAGGGATGGATTTTGTAATACCTTAAATATATATATATATATAACTTAAAAATAAAATATAACAAAAATCATATTTATTTTGAATATTATTACATACATACATACACACACATTTTAATTTATTTTTCCCTTAAAAAAAATCATAAATTTCAGAGTGCATCCAAAACGCTTTTAATTAGATTCTAATAAACATCCGAAAAATAATAAGCATTTTCTTAATTAACTGTAAAAAGTTTAACGTGCTGGAGATCAGGAATTCATGAAAAAATGCAAACTGAGAAAGCGCAATTTAAAGAATTCAAATCTGTGAAAATGTATCAAAAACCATAAGAAATGTTGCCTGAATATATATTTTATTGAATATATATTAGGGTGGTTCGAAAAAAACGATTTTTTTATTTCGGAATCGCGTTACCTCTCAAAAGTTGTAGTTTAATATCCTCAATTGGGGAAAAATAAAAAAAAAATTCTAAGTTGGCATCTTCAGTTCGCGCACGAGGCTTAAAATTTGAAAAAATATGTTAAAAATTGAAATTTTCAAAAATAACAAAATGAGTTTTTTTTTTAATTTTTTTATAATGCAACAGCCATAAATTGTCAGTATATAGCGTAGTTTGAACCTAAAAAATTTTTTTATAGTTTTTACATAGTATCTTTAGTTCGCGCATACGTCTTAAATTGGGCTAAAATCGCCCAAAATTTGAAATTTACGTGTTTAATATACAATAATACATACGTGACATATTTACGTTTCAAAAGTATTTTAAAATTGTAAATTTGTTGAATATAACCTTTTATCACAGTATTATACGTACAAGTATAGTTACACACACATTTATATGTATATAATAACATTGCATATCATAGCTAATTACAAAATGGTTTATAGATTTTACCTATTTTTTGTGTCTTTAAGATTCCTCAGATGTGTTGGCAATGTTTTAAATTGAGATTTACAGTCAAATGATGACATAGTTGACCTTGAGAGCAAAACTGTCTTTATGAAACGAATCCTGTACAAGATTCTGTTACGAGCTTTACAATTCTTTCGACTCTTTGCGTGTGGCAAGGAAATTTAATTACCTCGAACTCTGGGAGAACATTAGTATTAATAAGTTCTTGTAGGCTGTGCGCTGACACATTGCTCATTATTGGAGGTGGTGTTAGTTTGCACTTGGACCAATCAATAAGTTCAATGTAATTTGAAGCTGCAAAATTTATGGTCGGTGGTTAAAATGTTCACACCGATTTCCCTTTTGGTTCTTGTTTTCTTGCTTTTAGCAATCTTCGAAAAGCTAGCTGTCTTACGTGCACTCTCTCATCTAGTACCATTGTAATTAAAAGATTTTCGGGATGACAAAAATACGCATTCCTCTAAATGACAGGATGAATTATTTTACGTACCCTGTCGGGCAGCTGTCTTGTCTTCTGTACTAATTTAAACACGTGAACTGCTCCAAACTTTACAGAGGGATGCATTTTAGTTCCAAACCATACTGGAGCGTATATCTTCATAATATAGCTGACCAGCAGTTTAATATCGTCAGAAGGTTTTACTTCAGAAATATATAGTCTTCAGATCCTATTTGCACAAGTTAACCACCTAGAGTTACTAAGAGAACCAGGATCTTTCACAGCGAGATCTGGCGCAAATTTTCGGTCTTGACTGCTCGATAAAATTTAAGTAAATACTGTTGGTCCTTGCTTAAGTCAGTTTTGGTCACATTTATCTCCTCACTATTAATCGTTTCAAAATTAGCTACAGGGAGTTTTTCACAGTCAGTCAACTTCTTGACAACGTGTGGGTCCTGTAGTATCACCATGTACACTTTCAAAATGTCTCAACGGAAATTATTTGAAATGTAATGAACATATAAGCCATTGTAAAGGACGACCAAGTTTAAGCTCAAGGTTGCGAATAACACCGTTTTTCCACCCTGTGTTGGTCGCTGTTTTGTCACATCCAACTGCAACAAGCTTAACATAACCAAAGTTATTGTTTTCTAAATAGCAAAAGGTACTATTAGCTATTTCACTTCCAGTGGCCCTTGGAGGTGTTAAATGTCCGAGATACTTTTCTCCAGGCTCTAAATGACTTTCTTAATGTGTAGAACTTATTATAGTAATCCTTTATCAATTTAACAATACGTTCATGACTGACCGTTGGTATAGAAGCTTTACAGTACAGTCCTTCTATTTGAGCAGCAATGCAATCTGAAATCTTTGAAAAAGATTCGTTTTTTACAGATTTTGTTGTTTCTTCTAAACAAGCTAACAAAACATCTGCACATGTGGGTAAAACACTTTGACCTAACGCTTTTGATGCACCGAAAAACGGACGAACACTTAAGCGTTTAGAAGTTTTCGGAGGTCTCATTATTTATTATTTGGAGAAAGGAGAACAATATAACAAAACTTGAGCATAAAAATCTCCAATAACTTTACAAATTAATCTACTCAAAGCAAAACACGCTGCACTTTGTGATTCACTTACAGTTACAAATTAAAGATGCTACTTGCTTAGCGGCTACTAACTGACTGACAAAGGGAGAGCAAAGCCTTTAAACTATCTACTAGAATGTGTCTACTGTCTAGACAAGTCGGCGGTGGAATAAGAATGCGACTGCGCGGCGCCAACTTAGCGCTTGCCGGTCAATCACTGTTCGTGTTCAGTTTTTGACATATTTTTCAAATTTTAAGCCTCATGCGCGAATAGAATATATCATCTAAAAGTTATAATTTTTTTTTAAGTTGAAATTATGCTATATACTAACATTTTATGGCTGTTGCATTATAAAAAATTACAAAAAAACTAATTTTATTATTTTTTGAAAATTTTAATTTTTAACATATTTTTTCAAACTTTCAGCCGCATGCGCGAACTGAAGATGTCAACTTAAATTTTTTTTTTTTTTTTTTCCCCAATTGAGGATACCAAACTACAACTTTTGAGAGGTAACGCGATTCTGAAATAAAAAAATCGATTTTTTCGAACCACCCTAATATATATAATATCGTTCAATTTATAAATATTTAATGAAAATATAAGCTTTTATAAGAAACCTTTAGTGATGCCAAATCCCCTTAAATATTAAGTTGGTTAACTGAACCTAGACCCACATGTGATACTAATGAAATGAGTAGTTTAAGAAATCACCCTCATATTCATACTGGTGAAAAGGGAAAAAAGCGATGGGTGTATTTAAAAAAAAAAAAAAAAAAATCTTCCTAAAAAGTCATTTACGCAGTTATATCCTCGACAAAATACGACAATAATAATTATTATAGGAATAATTGTAATATTTGTGATATTAAAAATAGAATTACTGCAAAATACAGAAAAATTAATATCAGTACTGTAATGTAAATTTTCCTTGTGTTTTTCTTACTCCAACGTTTCACAAAAACTCTTTAAAATTTCGAACAGTAACCAGTGGTTATAATACTTATGTAAATAAGGCAGGTAAAATTTTACAAAATATAACTGATAGTTTAGCTAATAGCTCCATTATTAAAAGTAGCTATGATATTATGAAAAAACTCAAATATAATAATGTTAAAATTTAATCAGTATATACTTATGATTTTCAGTATTTATTCAATAGTATAGGCAAGGCACGAAATTTCCGCTCGCCAACTCGCCATTGCCGAGTGAAATTTTTACTGTAGCGAGTAAAAATTTGGTCTAGTTATAGATACAATTCTTACACGATACGGTAACAGAAAACATTTTTTTATAGATTTAAATATGGCAAAATCTTGCCATCTTATAACCTCATATTTAACCTCTCCTTTTTAGATTCTCGGAGACCCGAGTCTGTGTGTGCGCTGTGCGAGATCGCGCCAGCTTGGAAAAGGAAAAATGCTTAGTGCATACATAAAAGTTTTGATATCATAGGCAGTTTTGTTTCTTACTCTGTTATTTCTCCAAGCAGAGTGAGAATAGACGAGTGGAAAGCCTCTTTGTCCGTCGCCCACTATCCGAGAAAAGAGATACGCGAAAGTTTGCCTATGCGATATTGTCACTTGAAAATGAGCCCGAGCCCTTTCAAAAATACTGCCTATGTTTATTTTGTTGTATAATGATTTTAAAAAAATAAATAAATAAAAATAAAAAACTGTTCATATTTTCTAGTTTTTTACTGAAACGTCAATGATTTGCGCTTGTAATGATTTATAAGCAACGATTTTATCGAAAAAGTTATTGCGAAATGTTTATTTCAAATGACAACAATGAACAAGTTATAAACATCGACATTCTGTCTAATTACAAAAATAAAATGGACGAAAAAGACATTTCTAATATAAAACGTTAAGTAAATAAATAGATAAATAAGAAAAGAAAGCTTAATCTTTCATAATAAAAATATTTTTACAGAATATTGTTTGACAAATAATTCTTTTTCTTCTTTTTTTCTTTAATGACTCTATGCATATATGTTATTAGATACTTTATCTTTTTCAAATCTCATTATAATGATTTTTAATTATAGCTGAGTATGAAACATGATGATATACGACACACTTTTAATATATTTAATTTTAGACATATTTGTAAAAACATTTCAAATAGTTAGGAAAAATAAAAAACCTAAACTGCGTATAAATGGAAAAATATGATAAGCCTATTTCGTGGCGAGTAAAACTTTTTTTGGCGAGTGCAATATGAATTGAAATTTCGAGCCCTGTTATAGATATTAAAGATTTGGATACAGTTTTGAATTGGATTTATGAAGAATATGAACTTGCTAATGTGATTGATAAAAATAAATATGAAAATTAAAAAAAAAAATTAAACCCACATGTGATCGTATCACACGTGGGTCTAGACTGAACAACCGATGTTGAGTATAACAGTTGTCAAACATCTAGAAACGTTCTTTATGAGTCACATTTAATAGTGTGAAATTTTAATATTTAATAAAAAAAATTAATAATGTAAAGAAATTGTTATATCTTATACATTTGTATAAAAATTGTGACCTGAAGCGGAAGAGGGGACTAGTAAAAAAAATTAAGGAAACGTCAAAATGTTTTGGATCAACCTATAAAATGCAATGCTTTAAATGCGTTTTAAATGTAGCATGTGATTATGAAGATTTTACTCATCTTTATAAATTTTTATGAGATTATCATATATTAATAGAAATATAACTTTCTTTGTTATGAAAAAAAAAAAAAAAATCGACTTTTTATTACCATGTTTACTTGGTTTCTTTTTTGTTTGTTTGTTTGCCCAGTGCAAATCTTGCAATCGATTTTTAACTAATTTCCCGACTAGCTAGACATTTGAAACTTTTAAAATAGCTCAGAACATGATGACAATGCATTTTTAAAATACTTTTAGCCAGTTTAAATGATTCAACAATCATATAACTTTCCGACTAGATAGACATTTAAAACTTTCAGTATATTTAAGAACACGGTGACAATGCTTTTTTTTTTTTTTTTTTTTTTTTTTTTAATACCTCAAGCCGATTGTTTTATGAATATGAATTAAAATTTTGTATTTCGTTCAAACATTTTAAAGAACTCTTATTTTACTTAAAATTAATAAAATACTTTAACTTGAATCATGAGGTGGTTTTCTTTTATAGGCAAATTATTATTATGATTATTTTTTATTTTATATAAATATTTTTGAAACAAATCATTTACTTTTTTTACCTACATTAATATAAACTTAATATTAAAATTTAAGGTATGTAAAACATTTTTTTTTTTCAACATTTCCACTATACTTTAATAAAGATCCTAATGCAGTTTTAGAAACAGATTTGTATGAAATACATTCTTGTGTGAGAGGGGTGTTAGCCCCCTCTCAAATCTGAACGAACATAATTCCGAATTCGGGAAAAATCTCAAACTCGAAATGTACAAAACTCGGCCTGATGCTGCCTGCGTGCCAATAGATCAAAGTTTGTTAACGAAACCATTTTTTAATTCATGAACTCAATGAAGGTAGTGAATCAACGAAGGTTTTCCTCGCTTCACTGGTCACTATATTTAAAGGAAATTCTTTTCTATATCGCTTTACAAACAAAAATGAAATTTAAAGAAATCATGAAATTGCTTTAAAGCCCACTTTGGTTCCCCGCTGCCTTTGACAGCGACCCGCTCATTCGCAGTCTCTCGGGTATCTGTCCCTATTGCCGGTGACAATAGCTTACCAGTAGGCTTCCGCTTGAGTGCATATCAGATGACAGTTTCGAAACGGACAGTATCGAAAAAATTGAAGTAGCCATTTTATGTTTGAATCCCAGTTACATATGAACAACACTATATGTGGTGTACGTAATATTCTCTTTCACGTTATTTTGTATATTTATTTGATTTATTCGATCAACCATAAAATGACAACAATTTCACACCATATACTCGTATATTATTACAATGTGCTGCTATGATCAGCTACGTCTATCGCATGAGATAATTAATTTTTGTGGTTATAATAGTAGTTGAGTTAGTTAATAGTAGTTGGTATATAGAAAAAGAAATAATGAAATATGTAAACCTGATCCTGGTACAGCCTTAATGTAGCTCCCCTTCGCGACTTTTAAATTTTTATCGTCACTTTAGACAAAAATACATAATTTATGTTATTATTATTATTATTTTCTTTTCTTTTCGTTTTCTTTCTTTTCTGTTTTTCAATATTTTATAATTTATTTATATTTTTTATGCGTTACTTGCCTTAAAGTGGCTATTACGAAAGCGGAGTCCTTGTCGAAAAATGTCCGATCTATTTCAGTATTAAAATTTAAAAAATTACCCAGGATTATCAAGTAAAGCTCGTTAATGCTAATGATTATCAAGTAAAGCTCTATAATAAATTTAAGTAAAGCTCTTTAATGTAATGCTGAATTAGCTTTCATGCCAAGCGCGATTCATCCGTGCCAAAAACATACTATTTAAACAAAAGGAGGAAAAAAAAATCTAAAATTGAGGTATATTATTTTATTATTATTATTATTATTATTATTATTATTATTATTTACTCGATTTTCATATTTTTATTTTTTTTATGTGCGGGAGCAAATTTAATATTATTATCATTATTTATTTATTTATTTATTTATTTATTTATTATTATTATTATTATTATTTTCACATTTAAATTAATTTTAAAAAATCTAATCAAAATTTCATTACAAATAAGGTACCAAATGAAAGGGACCTTTTTTTCTGAATCCGTCAACTTATCGATCGGACAATTAGATTTTTTTAAATTAACTTAAGTATGAAAATCTGGTGGCAACTTGCGTCAACACACAGACAAACAGACTAAAAAATCTCTTAACCATTTATATATATATATAGATTGGTGCTACATCCGTTAAACATTCACGAGTCTCATTAATTCTTATAGAAAATTTAAATTTCGTATTATTAAGAGAATTTTTATCCACATAGCTTATTGAAGCATATTTGACTAATTAAAAAAAAAAAAAAAGAAAAGAAAAGAAAAGAAAAAGAAAGAAAAAAGAAAGAAAATCTGTATTTTTATAAATTTTGCAGAGAGAGACTGTGTGTGAGAGAGAGGGGGGGGGGAGAGAAAAGGAAACAAAGTAGTAGAAAAAAAAGAGAGAGAGAGAGAGAGAGAGAGAAATGACATTGTAATCCGGAAGAACAAACAAACAAATAAAATAAAATTTAAGCAAAAAATCTTTTTTTAAAGTTAGAAGCTTTTTATTGTGAAGCCCTAAAAAGCATAAAATAAAAAATTTTCTGGCAAAGACATGCTACAAAGAAATGAAAGTTTCAACACTAAGAAAATTTTAGAGAAAAATATAGGTACTTTCCTTTTGCAAGAGATGAAAATTTTTTAATGTTCAATATATTTTAAAAAGCTTTAAAGACCAATATTCTTAGTTATTAATTTTTCTATAATCATTCGTTAAGCCAGACATTTCAAATGTCTCGAAAGCTTTTAAAAATATTTTGAACATAAAAAAAAATTCATCTCTTGCAAAAGGAAAGTACCTATATTTTTCTCTAAATTTTTTTTAGTGTTGAAACTTTCATTTCTTTGTAGCATGTCTTTGCCAGAATAAATTTTATTTTATGCGTTTTAGGGCTTCACAATAAAAAGCTTCTAACTTTAAAAAATGATTTTTTACTTAAATTTTATTTTGTGATTTTTTAGTTACCAAAAAGAAAAAAGCTACTTAAAAAACTAATTAAAATTTCTTAGGATATTTTGTAGACAACGGAAGATTTTCTTTTATCAATTAACATTTTTTTTTCGATTATTTATCTGCAAAAAAAGTACTATATCGTCTTTCTAGGATCGAATCCGGGACCATCGCGTTATCAGCATGACGTTCTAACCAAAAGTCTAACAACTGTCAAGAAAAAGTCATAAAACATTCTAGAAAAATCTAAAAAATACTTATACAAAATGAATATTGTTCTCGAATGCTTTTTAAAATATTTGGAATATTTAAAATTTTTCATGTTTTGCAAAAGTGAAATATGTATATTTTTCCTTAAAAATTTCTTGTAGTTGAAACTTTTATGATTTTATAGCATGTCTCTTCAAGAATAAATTTTTATTTTAGGCTTTTTAGAGCTCCACAATAATAAAAAACTTTCAGTGTTATTTTTATTTATTTATTTTTATTTTTATTTTTACTGACATTTTTGTTTTGTGCGTTTAGTAACTCAAAAGAAAAAAAAAAAAAAAGCTTCTTTAAAAATACTATCGAAATTCCTTAGGAACCTGTGTAGACAATGAAAGATTTTCTTTTTTCAATTGACATCGTTTCTTTTAATTATCGGCAAAAAAGTAACACGTCGGCTTACGAGGATCAAGCCCACGAGCATCGCATTATCACCATGACGCTCTAACTAAATGTGCTAACGAGCGGAGACGTCTTCTTTTTCAGAATGACACAAAAACACGATGATAAAAATCCACTTTCAATAAAAAGTTTCTAAAAGAATAATATATATATATATCTTTTTATTTTGTGCCTTTTAGACAATGAAAAATTTCCTTTTAGCGATTGACACATTTTCTATTAATTATCTGTAAAATTTAACGCATCGATCTTTCGGGGATGGAACTCAGCACCATCGCATTAGCAACTTGACGCTCTAACAAACTGCGCCAACAAGCGTCAATAAGGACTGCTGATATATATATATTTTTTTTTTTAAGTTGAGTTGCCTTATTTATTAGCGTGACATGAAGACGCGATAGCGAAATCCAATTTCCATAAAATGCTTCTCAAAAATTATATTTATTCATTTTTATTTAAATTTTTATTTTGTGATTTTTAGTAACTAGATAAAAAGCTATTTTAAAAACTCTTCAAAAATTATTAGGATACTGTGTACACAACGAAATATTTCCGTTTATCAACTGGCACCATTTCTATTAATTATTTAAAAAATTAACGTGACACTCTAACCAAATAAGCCATTAAGAGATAGAGATACAATGAAATGCTTACTTACTTTTTCTTTTATTTTTCTTTTTTTTTTTTAAGTGGAAGTGTCTTAATTTTTAGCGTGACAGAAAACGCGATGACAATTCAACTTCATGTAATCAGTTAAAATGGGTGAAAATATCTTACCTGAAAAATGGAGATTTAACACTTTCAGGTCTAAACTATTTCCACCTGCTGGACTGAGTTTTTTTTTTTTTTTTTTTTTTTTTTTTTTTTTATACTTTCTTTTACTAATTGACACATTTTCTAAAATATCTCGAAAAATTACCATATCGACCTTTCGAGGATTGAACTCATAGCCAACCGTTATCAACATGACGCTCTAACTAACGGAGCTAACGAGGAATGCAATGCGTTGCTTATATTTACTTTAAAGGGGAGGCACCTTGTTTTTTGGCGTGTCACGAAGACACGATGAGAAATTCCAATTTCAATAAATAGCTTCTAAAAAATTTATTTATTTACTTATTTTCACTTACATTTTTATTTTGTGCTTTTTGTAATTAGATAAAAAGCCGTTTAAAAAAAACTCTTGAAAAATTATAAGGATGCTGTGTACACAACGAAATATTTTCTTTTATCAATTGACACTTTTTCTATTAATTATTTGCAAAAAAGTAACACGTCGGCCTGGACTCAATAAATGTTGCAAATAATATCAACATATTATACAAATTTTGAGTATCAAATTTTGGTTTTCTGCTATTGTTATCATTGTTATTACTTAATTATACTGATAATAGATTTATACATACCGTTACAAACTGTTAAAAATCGATATTCAGATTCGGTAGACCTTAAAATGTCTAATCATAGGAAAAATTAATTTTCGGTAATTTGATCCAAAATTATTTCTCTACGAAATGTAGGTAAAAGGAAGTAAAATATAATAAGGGACAACTGGGAGGGGATAGGGGAGGGCAGGAAAATAGATTTTAACCTTGATTAAATATTTGATTGAGAATAATCAAAAATAGTTACTTTCAGATTATTATTTATTTATTTATTTATTTATTGGAACTCAGTTTCTGTTGATATGTTATACTTAGCTTGAATCTAAAAATAATTTATTTAATTAGTAATAGTGAAAATACATCTGCTGTAAATTAAAAAACTAATAAATAAGGTCCTTTTACACTGGTTCCCCGTGAAAAAAGATAATAATTAATTTAATAAAAAAATTATAAGTTAAAAAAAATTATATACCATGTTTTTAAATTTTTTTGTGAAACATTAATGTAATAGACGAGGATAAAAAAAATAATTTATAAGCAATATTTATGCACATGGACACAGTTCAGTGAACTAATAATTGTAGTGAAAAAAAAAAAAAGTTGGTTTTAAAAATAAAATATTACTCCTTTTAGAACAACGTATATTAGCATTATACATAAGCACTTATCAATGTGTATGAAATTTTTAAAGTGACAAATTTTCAACTTTCACGTTTTAATTAAATGTGAAAATTTAATTAAATGTATTTATTTTTATGTCAAAACAAAATGAACTGGTATTTTTTTTTTTTTTTTTTTTTTTTTTTTTTTTTTTTTGCCAACATTTAAATTACAGCTAATACTTCAATGGCTATTTTTATTGCTATTAGTAGCTTATTATTTTCATATTTTAATTAATTAAAAGAAAACTATTCGAAAATTCGAAAATCTGACTTCGAAGTATAGTGTTGTCATCGGGTTCTGAGCTACTGTGAAAGTTTCAAATGTCTAGCTAGTAGGGAAGTTAGTTAAAAATAGCTTCCAAGATTTGTACCGAACAAACTAACAAACAAACCAGAATCGAAGTTAATAAAGGTAAATTAATGTAAAATTCCGCAAATAAATGCATTAAAAAGGAGAGAGAAAAAAAAAAATCTAGTACAAATCCATTAGTAGCTTAAACCCGGACAGTGAAAGACAACTTTAAAGGTACTTTTTACTTGCACACTTATTTATTTATTTTTATTTTATTTTATTTATTTATATGATTTAATTAATTAATTAATTAATTATTTTTTTATTTATTTAATATATTATTTTTTTATTTTTTAGGAAATGTTTATGCAAATGATGTTATTATATTTAAAATATATATATGAAAATAAGCATTAAAATTTTTGGCATTTTTTGACTTCAAACCTGGAATAAAATTAGCCGGTTGGGAGTTAAACTGCGCACCTTCTATCTTTCTTTCTTTCTTTCTTTTTTTTTTTTGAATGCGGTCTTATATACAAAAATCGGAGATAACTAAATTATTAATATTACCAAATATTTTTAAAGGATAATATATACATATATATATATGGTTAAAATTCCTCTGTGCATTAAAATTTAACAAAAATGTTTTGAATTATAATATTTAAAATTTAGTTTTTCTAATGTTTAATTTATGCTTTCTGTAATATCTTTTAACATCTTTTAAAATCTTATGGTAATGATATAAAAATTGCTCTTAGAAGTTTCAGAGTAATTATCTCAATTTTAACTGTCTAAAAGTTATACGAATTTTAAAATCAATATTTAAATAATAATATTAATTTTAATTTAACGTATCAAATATTTTAGCTTTCTCCTTCAAATCATTTATTTAATTATGTTAAAGAAATCAGAACACCAGCTT
Source organism: Salticus scenicus (assembly GCA_963930645.1). Lineage (NCBI taxonomy): Eukaryota > Metazoa > Arthropoda > Arachnida > Araneae > Salticidae > Salticus > Salticus scenicus. The sequence goes on from OZ005652.1 coordinate 353,113,620, forward strand.
AAAGCGACAGGTACACTTGCGATTTATTTTTTAATCACTCTTTCTCTTTTTACTGCGCTCAAAGCTGGTAGACGTGAGGTGCCGGGTTCGATCCCAGGTCGCGCTCGTCCGCCTAGCCGTTCTGAGATTTCCGTGGTTTTCTCCGAAATTTGCATAAATACAAGATAGGGTCCCTTAGAAAGACCCCCCACGGAGGGCACACACCCTCAGGCCTGGGATCCAAGAACAGCAAGTCGGCCTTAATTCCCAACCTAATTCTTTTTCTTTGTATTCTACCCCACCTCCTTTCACTTTTCGAAATGACAACTCTTCACAGGTCTTATACATTTGAATGAATAGTAAACATGTAAATTTACCATAAAGCAGAAAGCGATGTCCTGACGCCAACCTTCAAAGGATATGCGGTTTTCAATGTAGTTATCGATATTGAATCGACATTTTCTAGCTGACTAGGGATGTTGGAAATGTCAGACTAAACGGAGTTTTAGAGTTTTTCTTTCATAGCCTAGAATCAGTCATACAATCACTAGATTATTTAACTGTGTGTAACATCCTAAATATCAGGCTAATTTACTCATATATATGCTTTTAAAGCATATATATGAGAAGTGGATAAGTTTTTTTGTTTTTGTTTAAATAAGATTATTTTAAATCACTGAATAAAAGCAATTTTGCTTCAAAGCCTAATATATAGAATATTCAACCTGAAACAATTCTAAAAAAAATGGATGCTCTGGAAGGAAATTTCACTTGGAAAATACATTTCCTTAGGCTTCTTACAATGAAATTAAGATAAAGTGCTTTGTCAAGTAAGCAAAGATGCAGCGCTAACAGGGGCGCAAAGCAACTGAGCTTTTTAAAATCCACGGTAGTGAAGTGCCAATTCGATCCCAGCTCGCGCTTATATGTAGTTTTCCGTGGTTTTCTCCGAAAATCGAATAAATATGGGCAAGGACCACTTAAAAAGACCCCCGTTTTTACTTTCGAGACAATTCCATGTATCTGAAAAGAAGGAAGGACGCCGCAGACGCCACGGAGCGGAAACACGCTAAGATTAGAATGTTAAAGTGTCGTTTACAGGATAAGCGAACATGCTATTGATAGTAACTGTCTGAAACGGAAAAAATTTACATAGACGCCACCAATTGAGAATTTATGCTATGGTCAGATTTTTTAAAGGTCGTAAATACGGTCAAAATTTTGAAGGATAGTTTATAAACAGACAAACAGGCTGTTGTATTTGTCTGAAAAGGGAAGAAGGCGTTTAAGATCACACCGAGCGGAAATTTGCAAAGTCAGACTTTTTAATGCAAAATTTTTTGCTTGTCGACCAATCAGCTGGTCGCCAAAAGCGGCTCGCGATACACAAATCTTAGCATTTTTGATACATTACGCTAATGAACAAAATTATGAACCACTTTAAAATGAACTTTAAGGCGCAAAACTGCACATAAAGAAAGAAAAAGAAAAAACCTTTACGTGCCACCATATTTTTCAAAATATTGGGGGAGGGAATACCACTTCCCCCACTCAAGCTATACCCTTGAGCAGAGCAGCCACAGCATTTTTTTAAGTCGGCGCCCCTGCTGGTAAATAAAGATTTTTTCGACAAATCAGCCTTTCAGGAAATTTTAAACATATGCGAACAAGAACATTTTGATCAATTTGCTTTCGAGGGTAATCAACACACCTGCTTTCGTGGACATTTAACACACACGCAATCGAGGACAATTTAACACACCTGCATTCGAGGACATTTAACACACCTGCTTTCGAGGACATTTAACACACATGCAAATGAGGACATTTTAACACACCTGCCTTCGAGGACATTTTAACACACCTGCTTTCGAGGACATTTAACACACATGCAAACGAGGACATTTTAACACACCTGCCTTCGAGGACATTTGAACACACCTGCCTTCGAGGACATTTGAACACACCTGCCTTCGAGGACATGTTAACTCACATGCCAACGAGGACGTTTTAACACAGATGCAAACGAGGACCTTTTAACACACCTGCCTTCGAGGACCTTTTAACACACCCGCCTTCGAGGACTTTTAGCACATCCGTCTTCGAGGACATTTTAGTACACCTGCTTTCGAGGACATTTTAATAAACGCGCCTTCGAAGACAATTTAACATACTTGCCATCGTGGACATAGTCACAAACATGCAAATAAAGACTTTTTGTACGTATTAGTTCCGAAACATTTTGAAATAATTGCCTTAATTGGGAATTTAAATTACATATTTTAAAAATTATCTTGACTATTTTAACATAAAGATGTGCAATTGGATGTTAAATTAAATATATGTTTTAATGTTTTAAAAATTATGCAATTATTACATAAAATATTTTACAAAATATTTGATATTTCATAACTTGCATATTTCATTTAGCCAACGTTTTGTGTAGATATTTATTAATTAAAAAAAATGCTTTATAAATGTAAAATTGAAAAAAAAAAAAAAAATCAATATCATCGTTTATTAATTCAATGTATGCTTATACATACGAGAACTAAGACCTACCATTTACAGTGAATTCATTATGAAAATCTATTTTCAAAAATGAGACTCTAAATTTTCCCCAACAGCAATAAGGAAAGAAATTGTGTGATATAAATATTTTTATTCATATGTTGATTCTAGAAAATAAAAATAAATAGTTTACATAATAAAGTTTTACGAAAATAAAGCTACGAAATAAAGTTTTATCTGATTTAAAAAAAAAAAAAAATAAAAAAAAATAAACGCAAAGAAAAAAAAAAATATATATATTGTATTTTAACGTAACAAACAATTTTAAAGAAAAGTTTAAAACCAAACGTGACAAAGATTAAGAATAATTATTTCTCTTCCAATTTTAAAAATTTACAAATAAGTAATTGGTATTTTTTATTATAAATATCATCAATAATGAGACAGTAAGTAATTTTAAAACATTAAATGAACACAGTCAGTAAATGTTATAGGACACAAATCACAATAATTATTTCAGGAAAAAAAATTTTCATTATTCAGAAATCAATTATCTTTTACCAGAAAGTATGCATATAAGTTCATTAATAAAAATTAAAAGAAAAAGAAAAGAAAAAGATAAAAAAGAAAATAATATAGATACATAAGATAAAGAATACTTTTCAGAAAATAAAAGAAGAGGAATGGATTTACACACTCATATGTATTCACATCGTGTAACCGAGGACAACACTCCGTATGCATTTGCATCCGCAAACCGAGGACTTCTTACACACTTCTGTGACAGAAGTGTGTAAACTACACACACTTAAAAATGAAAAAACCGTAAACTGAGGACATATTTTAAAAAAGCAAAAAAACCATTTCTTAGTATAAATTTAGGTCCTAGAAACGAAATCCGACAGGATTTCAAACCGAGGACGTCCTCGTTTTGAACGACGTCCTCGGTTAGAAGGTGTGTAAACAAGAGCATGTCCTCGGTTTCCACCTTATACGAGAACACACACACACACACACACACACATACACACACACATACACACAATATGAGTCGCTTTCTAATTTAAATTTAGTTTTGAATGAATAAATGGAAAGATGACAAGGAATTTTTTTTTTTACGTTTTTATTTTATATCGATATTGTGCGAAATATAGTTAAATAAGTCTAGAGATTTTTTTTGTTGTTGTTGTTGACTTTTGCGATGTTTTTTGAATTAAAACATCCTTCTACCTGTCTAATTGTAGGACCGACTCAAGTTGGTAAATCATTTCTTGTTCGTCAAATGATTCGACAGAATATTTATGGTTCTAAAATTAAACGAGTAAAATGGTGCTATTTATATCCACCTAAATGGATGCATGAAGAACCTGATATAGAATTTGTATCTGGTTTACCTAAGACATTTGAAACTGATGATCTCATAATATTAGATGATCATATGCATCGATTAAATGAAAAAAGCGCAGAGATTTTTACAGTTGTTTCTCATCAGTGTAACATCAGTGTCATTTTATTATTGCAAAATTTGTTTCCGCGAGTTTCAGTAATGCGAGATAATAGTTTAAATTCTCATTATATTATTTTATTTAAAAATTCTAGAGATGTGGCTCAGTTTCATTATTTTGAACGTCAGGTATGTCTGGAAAATACCAAATATTTTCTCGATGCTTATATAAGAGCAACAAAAAACCAATTTTCATATTTAGTTGTGGACTTGCATCCTCAGACAAAAGAAGAATACCGTTTACACGGAAACCTTTTTCCTACAGACGAAGGGATTTACTGGTTATGTTTACCAAAATGAAAAAAAAAAAATCATTACTTTCTACATATGTTGGCGAGAGCTCCGGCACTACGAAAACGAGCTCTTTTGCGCACAGCGAGTAATTCTCAAGTATCTGCATTGTGTGAAAATTGTTTGAACATTTTGGCGGGACATCTCCCGGTAAATATAAAAAGGCTGAAAAAATATAAGGATACTATACGAAAACTTTCCAAACGATCGATAAGTTTTCGTAAGAAAAAGGCTCTTTTAGTGAATCAGTCTGGTGGATTCTTACCTGTTCTCGCTCCTGCAATACTATCAGCTTTAGCAGGTTTAGTTGGCAGAGTATTTGGTGATAAAATTATAAAAAAATAGAACTATTATTTTTATTATTTTTTCGAATTATGGCAAGAAGAGTGGCACTTATCCCAGAAGAATTGATTTCTTCACACCAGTATCAAAATCCTGAATTAAGGCTGGAAGATGAAATTATAGCGTTATTAGATCGTAAAAAAAATTCCTGATGATATGAAAGGAAAGCTTTTAGGACAACTAATCATGCGATATCAAAAAACTGTTCACGCCCCTCCAGAACCAATACCTGTGACTGTTCAAAATAATCAAATTTCTGAAAATGATAAACAGGAGCAAACTGTTAAAAATTCTGATGAAATTTTTGAAAGTTCGGACAAATATGATAACATAATGAAGGACATAATGATATCAACTCCCACCAGGTTCAAAAAATTTGTACCGATGGTTGTCGAAAAATTGAAAACGAGAAATTATTTTTGGAATTCTGAAGGAGAAATGACACAGGGAAATAAATCTGTAAAAGGTTCAAGCGTGATTGATTTTTTTACTTATTTGTTTCAAAATAGTAAATCTCTAGTAGAACCGAACCATTTTGATTTGTTTTTAAAAGCAATGTCGGAAATAAATATACCGAGAACATGGATTGCTAATAAGTCTGCTTTATCCAAATTACAAGGGAAAATCCCTTATATAAAGTCCGACGAGGATGATTTTCTCTCGGAAAGTATTTCAAGTCCATATAACAAAGACGAAGTTTTTTCGAGTGTTAAACGTGATTAAAAACTCAGGAAAAGCAGAAGTTATTCTTTGTTTCCAACAAAATCAACTGATTTAAAGGAATGGAGGCGATCGAGAAGCCATTCTCCGATGAAGAAGTGGCTAGAGTATGAGAAAAATACTATTATGACATAAAAAATCCAGCTTCCTTTGGCAGCATCTTAAAACTTTCAAAAGCGACTGGTTTACCAGCAGAAAAAATTAAAGCATGGTTAATGACTCAAGATACTTATACTTTACATAAACCAACCATGTATAAGTTTAAACGTCGAAAAGTTTTGACGTATGGTATAGGGGAACTCATAGAATGTGATTTAGAGGACATGTCAAAATTGTCGAGATATAACAAAGGAATGAAGTATTTGCTGACTGCGATAGATGTTTTTGCTAAATATGCATACGCCATTCCGTTTAAAAATAAAACTTCTGATACTGTTGTCAAAGCCTTAAAAAAACTATTATTTCAATTAAAACAACCGCCGCATCTAATTCATTCAAATCGAGGAAAAGAGTTCTACAACAGTAAGGTACAAGCATTATTTAAAAAATACAAAAAAAGGCATTAATCTTCTCAAAGTGAACACAAAGCTTCAGTCGTTGAACGTTTTAATCGAACTTTAAAATCAAAATTATATCGTATATTTACCTACAGAAATTCATATAAATACATCGATATTTTAGATTCTGTTTTAAAAAGCTATAATTCCACGAAACACAGCAGTACAGGACTGGCTCCCGCCGAAGTCACACCAGAATTGGAACCTTTTGTTTTTCAAAAGTTATATGGTTATAATAAAGAAAAAGACTTTAAATTTAACATCAACGATCAAGTTAGAATATCGAAGCTGAAAAAAATATTACAAAAAGGTTATCTACCAAACTGGACCGAAGAAATTTTTATCATTCACGAGCGGTATCCTACAAACCCTCCTACATATTTGTTAAAAGACCTAAAGGAGGAAATTTTAAAAGGTAGATTTTATGAGGAAGAAATTTAGAAAGTGATAAAAGATTCAAATGACTATTGGAGAATAGAAAAATTTTTAAAAACGAGAGGAAAGGGAAAAAATAAAGAGTATTTTGTTAAATGGTCCGGGCATGACAATCGTTTTAATTCGTGGGTGAAATCATCATGGATCAAATCCTAGACGAATTTTATGTAACTCTTCCGAGCAACTCTAGCATGGATTATTTTCCAGAGAATACACCGTCTTCCTATCGCACAAAGTTATTTTCTCCAATTGCATTATCTGGTGAATGGGAAGTAGCACTCACTGAGGTATTTATGCCTAGAAGTTGGTTCAACGTGGGACATCATAATAATAGTTATTCGGTTTCATTAGTAAAAGAGGAAATGTTGCCTACTGATGTGATGAAATATACCATAGAATTACTGGATAAAGTGGGAGAAAATATAGTAGAATTTTGGACAATCATTAATAAAGAAATTGAGAAAAAAATAAATACTGAATCATCATCTGTAAAGTTTATAGTACAGGATAATGGTTCCGCATTACGCATTGAAATAAATGAAGGATATGAATTAATGATTGAAAGAGATTCCGGCTCAAAACTATTATACATGTTACATTTACCGAATGAAAATACTGTTATTAACACTTCGAACGTTTATAAATTTAGACTATCTCAACAAAGTTTAACTTCGAATAGTTTTACTATAATTAATAAAAATCCCCAGAGTATAAATAATCACATGTTAATATTTAACCGCATAAAACCGAGAAAATTCAAGGATGACAATGAAGATGTTTTCAAAATTTTAAATGCTAATATTGAACTTTTTGGATTGCAAGATTACTTAATTTTCGATTATCGACCCACTAAAAATGAAGTGGAAATCAAAATATCAGAAAATGCTGTACTACATTTTTCAAAAGGAAAATCCGATTCTCTAATGCAAAAGTTACACATGAAGGAAAGTTATTCATTGAGTGGTTCACTTAAATACAAGGTGAATCCTTTACTTCCAATAGTACCTGGAGAACACATTCAATTAGAAATTAAAGAGTATTACATGACAAAAAATGTTGTGAGTTATACAGAAAATTTGACAATTAATGTGGGAATGTATAAAACAACAAAAAGATTATTTGAAGAATTTAAATATGTAAAATTGGAACAGCAACCCGATTTAAAAGTTCGATTGGAGGTGCCAAAAAAACCATGAAATTTCTTTTAGCAAAGGATTAGCAGACATGTTAGGTTTTATCAGCACTGGAACATTCAAAAATGGAAGTTACACGAGTAATTATGCACTGGAGATTGACGGTGGTATTACGGAAATATTTTTATATACAGATATCATTGTTTCACATTATGTAGGAGACACTGCTTCACCACTTTTACGTGCAATACCTACTGTCAATGAGAAACAAGATCAAATTGTGAATCATTATGACGCTCCTTTATATTTTCCACTTCTTAAAAATTCATAATTATAAAAATGTGAACATTAATTATGATGAATATAAACAGGGTTACACTTTATATGCTATTGACCTCACGCCAGATCTTGCAGCTAATTAAAGCCATATTAGCGTCACCAAAACTGGAAATATCGCATTAGATATTAAGTTTGCATCGGCTCTAGCCGAAACTGTTACACTTGTTGCTTATACAGAGTACCAAAATACGATCGAAATAGATAAATTCGAACTGTTTTAACTGATTATTAACAATTAAAGATTAAAAAAGTATATGCATACCATAAGCCTTTGTCGCTTAGCTTGTAGCGATCGACATTTAAAAAAAGAATTATGTGGAGTGTTTTCTTCTGATACTCTACCGAAGAAAAAGGGACGTTTCAACGCATTTATTGTGATCTTAGATTCAAAGTTTTTGCCTGGGTGTCATTGGATTTCTATATATTTTTCTGAAAAGACCGCTCACTATTTTGACAGTTATGGTTTACCCCCAAGAAACAGACATATGATACGTTTTATGAAAAAAAAACAGCAGCGCAATTAGATACAATAATTGCTGTTTCCAAGACGATCTATCCACCACGTGTGGGTTTTTCTGTCTTTATTTTCTCTATCAAAGTGTGAGAAAAAAAGATTTAAAAAATTTACATCCTCGAAACAGGAAGTACAATGAAATTTTTATTAAAAATTTCGTCAAAACAAAATTTTATTTGTCGCCGTGTTGTCACGCGTTTCATTTAAAGAAGCAGACTTGCCCTGCTTTAATTAATATGAAATCCAGTTGAGTAATTCAATAGACGAATCACATCGGCTTAATATGGAACGTTATGGGTTTTTCCTGTCTGATTCTGAGCACGAAAACGGACCTTTTACCTATCTTCACGGTATGCTTTTTGAACAAGTACACCAGTGTCTCCGAAAAGCTAGAGATTTGAAAACTTTTGATGAAAAAAAAGTTTATTTTAAGATATTGAACAATTCAGAAATTATAAAATATATTCATATAAAGAAAACAAACAAAAAGTTTGGTTATTTATTTTTATTGTCTAATAATTTAGGCGATATGTTATTTACGCATTCATTCTCACCCAAACTTTATGACGATATTTTAGATTGTGTGCTGGACGGAAAATCTTACCACGAGCAAACTGATGAAATTAATGACGAACAGTTAAAAAACATCAAAATTGGATACTTTATTGTTTTAGCAGATGACGAAATTGTATATGAGCTGCATACATTTTCTTGAAAATGGATTTGTTTGTTTCTTTAGTGGAATGTTGTACTTTTATTTTTATTAAATAATTGTCATTTATAAAAATATTTTTTATGTGTAAGAGTAAAACATAAAAATAAATAAATGTATTTTTACTCACTTTTTTCCTGTATTTCTTCTTCTGCTTCTTTTATTCTCTATTGTTTATTTTCTATACTTCACATTAGTAACTCGGTTGTAGAGCTTTTTGTTTTTGCCTGTCTTAATCTTTCCAACAGTTAACTTCTGAGACAGGAAAATGATATAATTTTACATTTCTCCTAATCTCAGAAAAACTATTGGCCTGTTCGGCCCTTCTTTATTTTACATACAAAGAAAAAAGGTTACAATATATATGAAACATACAAAAGCAGATATAAAATAACATTTTGCATATATAAAAAATCATAAAAATTCACAAAAGTTCATGATTGCTACATTAATAATATCAAAAATATTTATACAAAAAGCACACGAACGCGTTGATTTTTTATAAACATTATATCAAAAATCATTCACATGATTAAAACATTATGAATAATAATAATAATAATAATGATAATAATAATAATAATTTGCACAAAAAGCAGTGTTAGATATTTATACTCAATATACATTATAGATAAAGAAAAAAAAAACTTTTTACACTAAATTGGAAACATTGATAATTTCGCTTATCATAAATTTGCTCATAAATCCTGATCCATAACGACGTATACACCATATAAATTCATCATCATCATCATCTACTGGATAGTGGTATGGGCAATTATGAGCCGATGGACCTAACATATCTTCACACACATCACAATCGGCTATTTGGAAAAGTGGTACTTGTTTACAATATTGACACCACATAGATAAAATATTTTCTCTTATCTTTGATATATCAAAGATGTATTGATGATGATATTCTCTAAAAATTCTACATTGATCTGGGTTAGAATAATGGGGTAAAACAAGTATGTGCAATTTAAAACATTTAGTACACAAATGTACAGGGACGTCTCACGCTGCCATCATCAACTATAAAATTGATTTTAATGAAATGTGTTATAAAATATGTATAGTTCTTCAAACGTTCTTCACTCAGTGATTTTACCCAAACAACAAATTGTTTTGAATAAGTTTTGTTATATTTTAGATGTTCTGGTAATCTTTCAACATTCTCTTGGAGAAAGTCATCCTCAAAATGAAAAGGAGGTAAGTTGACAAAAGTTGATCCTAGTCTTACTAATTCATTGAATAAATCTTTTGGTAAACACAAATTTGTGTTATCTATTTGATTCAAACAAAAATGATTTGACACAATCGATCGCATTGCAATGTATTTGAGTTTTTCAGGAAAAAACCCCATTTGCAAACAATTACTCATTTTAAAACAATGTTTATGAATAACTAAAAAAAGAAAGTCTAGTCTCTGTTAAATAAATAAATAAATAAATGTCAGGGAAAAAACTTGATCCCTTCTTTTACTTCTTTTATTTTTTTTTTTCGCTGTTCCTCGTTTTTCCTCTTCGCATGTGTTCAATAAATGTCCATAGGATCTAGAATGAATTGAATTATTTAATAAAAAACTTTTAAAAGAAAGAAAGATTTAAATTAAGAAACTTTTTTTTTTATTTAAACCGAATAAAAAATTATATTCTTTAATCCAATATAATTCTATTCTTTTACTTTTTATTGTTCCTCATTTTCCTCTTCGTAGGTGTTCAAAAAATGACCATAAGATCTTGAATCAATTGAATTATTTAATAAAAAATTTTTGTCATAAAATGAGGACTAATTTTATTTTGAAAAATTGTAAAAATTGTGTGATTCTTAGAAAGGATTGAACATTGCTTATGACGAGTAAAAGTGTCATTTTTTAGAACATTTTTATATGCATCAAGGGTTAAATTTCTTTTTTTTATGCCTTTAGCTTTCATTTTTACACTATCCCCATAAGCCATTGAATAAAGTTTACATTTTAACCCAACAAATTCTTTTAGGTAAACAATATTCATTTTTTAATTTACCAAGTTTTCCTTTATTTTTTGAATCAAACATATGATGATTTTCGTCGTAGTTAGTTAAATCTAAAATTTCATGAAAACACATTTTAAGATCATTGTATACATTTTCACATTTAACATTTAAAAAAAAAAACTATCTGTATCCATGTACAATAATGTACAATTTTCATTATAAAAATTTTTAAAGTAATCATAATACAAAAAATACATTTTAAGTTTTGAAAGTTCTAAAACAGTAAAACCCACGTATATGGGTTTATCTACAAATTCGTTTTTCTACATTTAAACAAAGTTAGAAAATCATTGACAATTTCAAAATATTCCAAACTTGGGCTTGCCAAATATTTTTTACACTGTTCTACATTAAAAGCTGCACGCAAGTTTATTCTCTTCCTGATATTCATACACGTTTTACCGTAAAAACTATTGTTCATTTTCTTAAAAATTTTTTTTCGAATTCATTTGTTACCTCTTTCCTTTTTTCATTATTGAAAGTTATATACTGTCTAAGCCAAGGTTTCTGTGAAAAAGCTAAAATTTTATGGATTTTTGTTATTTTCAAACCGTGTTCTACATAAAACTTTAGACTTAAATAATGGCAAATATAGTTTTTTTTTTCGAAAAAAATTTGGTGTCAACTTCTTACAAGGAAGGACATGTTTCAAATTTAGCGAATCACATAATTTTTTAGCATGCGGAGACAACATGTCATATGTGATATTCAAGTGTTCAAGAGCCATTGGTAAGTCGTCATGAATATTATGCAATTCTCTTGGATAATCCAAATCAACTTCCAGGAAATATCCCACCGGTGAATTAGGTGTTGTTTCCAAAATATTAAAACTTTCAATTTCTGATATCGTGAGCCATCTAAAGTGACCGTAGGGCAAATTTTGGAACATGACAAATCCGTAAAGATTATTGGCGTCAAGCGCTATAATGTAACTATTTTCCATGTGAGGATTATAAGTTTCAGGAATGTATGGATCATTGGCGATTGCATGCCTTTTCCCCAGAAAACAAATACCGCCTCTCATTTGACTTTCAATCCATATGTAATCATTCACGTCTTTAAATAATTGAAGTTCTATTTTAGTTAATTTTAAACCTGCATTCCATGTTAAATCTGCACTTGTGACAAAATGTACCGGATCAAGTTTATAATAATTCATGGCGGTACGTCGAAAGGAAGGAAACACTTCAGCTAACAAAACAACATCACAATTTTGGTAAATTTCTAAATAATCAGAAAATTTTTTGCATCCAAAAGTTTTATATGCAGCACAAGCTTGCTCATACTCTTGATCGGATATATCACTCTCAGTAAGGCGATTGTAAAACGCACTTTTTGGTGGTAACCCTACTTCATCTAAAATACGAAGTGAATCAAAATAGGAATATGGGAATATCCCTTTCCCCAATAACATTTTTCTATTTTTTTCATTTTGAAAAAAACTGATTAAATATTTTAAAAGCATGATTTGATTTTATTAAATTTTCAACAACGATTCTAGGGAGGCATCTAAAAACTGAAACATCATAATTATCGTTGCTAATCTTTGATCGTTGCTAATCTCTCCTCTTCGGCAAAGGATATGTGGGACGAATATCACAGATTCAAGATTTCGAAAAAAAAAAAAAATAGAATTTACAATTTATATTATTTAGTATTTATTTACATATGCTAAACTCTCACAGAATGTCGCTTTCGATAGTGAATTTCCGATGTAAAAATCTATAGAAATATATAGAAAGCGTACAATATTACGTTTAGCTTAAATTAAAGAATAACTCCTTAAATAAAACTCAGTATGTGTAATAAATTTCAATGTACAAGGATAAGGAAACGTATCGAAACACCGAAAAGTTCCGAGGAAAACTTAAATGAAAAATGCTTTCTAAATCGATGTCTATTATGGAATGATTTTTATCACTATATAAATACGACCAATTCCTAAATTTAAGTGTTAAAGAAAGAATTAAAAGAGTCAATTCTGAGAAGTCATGTAAGAATTATTTAAAATTCCATTCCCTGCTTTGTTCTACGTACACATGTAAAATAATATGCATTCAACATCACAACTATTTTCTGCATTTAAGCGTGCCAGAAATGACTTTGCTAATCTCTCCTCTTCGGCAAACGAAATGGGGGAATGAATATCATAGATTCAAGATTTTGAATAAACTAACGTTTACAATTTATATTATATAGTATTTATTTACAAATTTGAAACTCTCAAAGAATGTCGTTTTCGATAGTGAATTTCCGATGCAAAAATACATAGAAATATATCGAAAGCATACAATATCACCTTCCGTTTAAATTAAAGAATAACTCCTTAAATAGAACTCAATATTTATAGTAAATTTCAATAAACAAAGATGAGGAAACGTATGAAAACACAAAGAAACAATTGCAGATATTTTGTGACTAATATTATGAAGAATAAGTCTTTGAATAGAAAACTGATTGCAGCATTCATTCCTATGTTACTAATTTATTTTATCAATGTTAGAGGCCGGTAGCATGCACGCATTTGTTTGATAAAATTGATAGCAAATGCTCAATAATATTAAAATACGTCTATTGTGGTGATCGGATTGGATATCGCAATTCAACTTTCGCGCTCAAAATTGAATCTACGATGATGCAAGTTACGCGAATTCAACGCTTTTTAAACGGCATCGTCAGTAATGAACAAACTTTCTATATGTGAATTCATGGACTGGATCATGATATGGACGCGATTAGATTTAATGATCACTTCGACGTTGGCAGCACTGTAAAGCTAAATTAATAATCGATCACATTAAATACTACGCTACGCCTGCCCAAGCAGTGCACCTCTAAATGTAATCTTTATAGTTTTGCTTTTAAACAGTCTCTACCATTAGCTTGACACTACTTTCACTAGAGAGATACTGTCCCAAATCATAAAAACACTATGGAGCCGTTTTCACCTAAATGACTATCGATGAAAAACAAAATATCGTAAAAGACAAACTAAAACATTTACAATGTTAAGCATTAGGTATATTTTGTACAAGATATTTTTAAAAATATTTTTATTTAATAATTTTTTTTTCAATATGCTATTTAAAATGTTTACGGAAAATGACATTGCACATACTTTTCAATATTAAAAAGAGTAAGAATTCTGTAAAATGAAAATTATATCTGTTTATAGGGAAAATAAAATTTTTGAAATTAAACAGTTATTTTAAAAGATTATTATGCCAACTATGCCTACTCACTAACAAATCCCTTTGATATTATTTCATATATATATATATATATATATATATATATATTAATAGATCTCAAAAAGGAAAATTTATTGAAATCAGTCAATTAGTTTTAGAAAAATTAATTTGGTCACTATGGGCGGCTTTGCCTCCCACTGCTCATTGAGGTGGATTTTAAGGTCACGTGCAATTTTATATTTAAACATTTAAATTTGTGACCGGTTGAAATTAAACCTACCAAACTCTTCCATTTTATAAACCAACCCACAATATTGGAGCTCTACAGATTTTGACAAACAATAATTATCTTTAAAATATTAATCATTGAGATATATATATACATTAATATTAAGAGAAATGAAAAGATAAACATTTTGTTTTCATTGATATGAAAATGGAATAGTTTAATTTCTGTAAAGTTTTAATGCTATAATGAAGACTCAAGTCCAAGCATAATATATATATATATATATATATATATATATATATATATATTGATATAAAAATTTTGTGTTTAAGAATTTTAAAGCGATAATCACGTCTATTTTATCTAAGGTATGTCTATGTTTAACTTTTAATTTTTTTTTTTTAAATACTATGTAAATAAGAATAATTCTTATATATATATATATATATATATATATATATATAAAAGAGCGTGGAAATTTTTTGATTTTACTAATATGACCCTTGTTATTAAAGATTACGTAATTTTAAAACTATTAGGAAGTTTTGAATTCATACTTTTTAAAATAATTAGACTAACCTAATTTAAATGGCTATTTCGTATTTCCAAGGTTATTGGCATATATTGAGTCTAATTAAACATAACGCGAACTGAATTTTAGACATTTCAGAGCAAAAATTAATTTCTGGAGCAGAAAATTACGCATCGTCGTAAATAACGCTAGTGATAATTCTTTTATTAAAAGAAAGAGACACACAGAGAGAAAAAGACAATATACATTTTAAATTTTAAATTTTATTATTATTATTATTATTATCATTATTATTGTTCAGGTCGAAAATACAATAGTATTTTTGATTTTAACAAATAATTATCTATGTATAAATATATAATAAATATGTAAATTTATTAAACAATAGAAAAAAAATAATAAGTTTAATTATAATTGAAATATAAAGCAAAATACATTTTCATTAATTTAAAATTTGTATTTTCACACCGAATCCAATTTTTTAATTTATTAACACTGGTAATTTTGTTTTAAAAACATTTAACAATTTTGTTCAAACACAAACTCAGAAAAACAAATACAGCCAGCATCGTGATATATATTTTAATGTTAGAGTTTATTATTATTATTATTATTTATATTTTAAATTAAACGCTATCCACGAATACTTTGATGCAAATAACAAAATGTAGAATGTGGTTAATATTCTACTTTATAAAAATGCTAAGAATAGTTTGAGTGCCTCATGCATTTTCTATTTATTTTCTTGACTAAGAAGAAAATAAATCACCTGTGATTTATCTCAAAAGGAAAACACCCGTTCTCAGTGGCAGGATAATTAATTCTGTGACCGTTAACAAACAATACAATTTAGCTAAAAGTACAGTTTTCTTCACTGATTCTTATGCTCTGGTATAAATCTTTTTTCCGGATTATATATTATTGTCATTGTTTTTTCTTATGTTATGTTAATTATGTGATGATTAATATGCTTTTGTATTTGACATAAAAAAAAAAAAAAAAAAAAAAAAAAAAAAACCGAGGCTAATTGTAGTGATTTTTTTTCTTTTTATAAAAATTATATATATATATGTGTGTGTGTGTGTGCGTATGTATATATATTGCAAAGTATTAAAAATATCCTTTAAATATTTACCTTTATCTATCTATGTACCTATCTATTTATCTATCTATTTATCTACCTATTTATATAAATATATAAACATTCGTTTTCCGTCTATCTATCTATATATTATACATTAGTTTTGTGTCAGCTCTGTTTAAGTAATGAAAACCGTTATTAATATTTATTTATTTATTTATTTTACATATAAGCGTTACTTGAAAATTCTTATGATATGTTTATTGTTTTTCGTCGTGTATATTTATATATTTTATAAAATGTCGCCAGTTCAAATTGTGATAATTTTCACTAGCGTAATTAAACAACATTGAAATAAACAGAATTGGGAACATTTAATTTTAAATAATGAACATGTAAATGTTTGGCATGAAAAACATATTACGTCACTGAAGTTTATAGAGAAATACGTAAATAAACTAAAGCAATTATTAATGCTGCTCCAAAATTGACGAATAAATTAATATACTATATATTTTTTTATTGAAGGAAAAATAACAAAGTAAAAATTAAAATTGTTATTATAGAAACAAAGTGATAAATATTTCCGCGGACGTAGAAATATATTATATTATATTATATTTATTTATTTATTTAAATATATTCAAATTCATTTCATATGCAAAATTTTGAGATGTAAAACGTCAAAGTATGAATTAAAAAGAATGCATGCCGTATTTAAAAAACTAAATAAAATAAACTAGTGGATCTGCAGATCAGGAGCCTCAACGTCCTATTTGCATCACGCATTATTCAACAGATCATTTTTATTTATTCCTTATTATATAACACGTATATATTGATTCAATTGACCTCCTACATAAACAGAAACATTTCTGAGTGGGCTGCCGCCCCCCTCAACCCCGCAGTATCTATTTTTCTATAACTATCTATATACATATGTATATGCAATCCTAATAACTGATAGCCTTGTATTAATTCTCTAGAATATCATAAATACTTGTACCAAATTTTATGCAAAATGATATTATAACATATCGGAGTTATTTTATGCAACCCTGTAAATTACTTACTAATTTTATGCTCACACTTTCCACAGAAAAACATGCTTTTAAAATTCTAATAAAATTCGATTTTATTTAATGGTGTGTAACTATGCAACCCGGAAAAGGAGCCACAGCTATTATAAACGCCGGTAATAAGAATGCATCGAATTAATTATAACCCATTAAATTTTCAAACTAATTTCACATCATTTGAATGATTACAGTGCGTCATCGGAATTCTTTTGTATGGTCCCATAAATTATTTAGTCTATATATACCTTTTATTAAGAGTAAATATTCTTTTAAGCATCTTTATAATGTATATTAATTTCATTATGTTCAATGAAACATAACCGCATTAAAGCGCGCTTAAATAAAAAAAATTGTCCATAGACTCTAACGTTACGAAATTCTTTTGTGTGCCTCTGCAAACGAACCATAAACTTTCTATACACCAATAAAATCTATTCAGCTTATTAACTTATTCATGAATAATTGTTCGAAATTTGACATAATTTGGATGATTACGGGACATTGTCAAAACACATCTGTAAGGTCCTGTATATTAATTAGAAAGCCTAAGAGCGCATATTTTTTGCAAAAAACATAAGTTAAGCATATCGATAATGTACGCTAAATTCACTTTGTTGATTGCAAAATAATGATGTTAAAATGCGTTTAAATGAAATCCACCCCATATGCCGTAATGATAAGTATTTTGGCGTGTCCCTGTAACCAATTCATAAACAATATAGACATAAAAAGTATTCAGCTATTTCTATACAGAGCCTGAACGTGTGTGCAATCGGAGGAATTTTGCGGCCGCTATTGTGGTACATATAAATTCTTCCTGTAGGCCGTAAAGAAAAATTCTGGCGTGTCCCTGTACACGAAATACAAATGGAATGCACACTTAGCTGATGCCGTTTTGATTATGAATATGTGTACCAAATTGCAAGTAAATAGCGTGATTTTTGCGGCCACTATCGCGGTACATAGAAATTCTTCCCGTTGGCCGTAATGACAAGAAAATTTTTGGCATGTCTCTGTACATGAACTACAAATGGAATACTGACTCAAAACTATACAGCTAATCCCATAGGGCTCACGAACATGTGTACCAATTGCGTACACTATCACACGACAGAGAGACAGACAAACAAACAAAGACACAGACGGAACCCAAAATCTTTTTGAGTCCTCAACAGGGAGGCCTCCACTGTCGTTTCGGCAATTAATAAAATTTCAGTATATTGCATATTTAAAATGTTTAATTCTGTTTTATTAAAAATAGTATTCTTTACAATAATTATTCCTCTAGTATAAGAAAACTGTTACTTTAGTTTCGTTAAATATTTGTAGATTGGTAGCAATAACAATTTTGATTAATAGTATATTTATAAAAGGTGAAGTGTTTCAAGATAACATTTTACAGAAGATTTAAAAAAAAAATAAATAAATAAGCTTTCTCATTGATTGTTTTCATTTAATTAGCTAATAAGTACATTAATATGCTTGATACAAATTCTTAAATGTTTTTAAAATAAGTTATATTATTATTATTATTATTATTATTATTTTTACGATTAAATACATGTCTTCTCATAAATATTTAAGAAACGTATTAGTTTTGAATTATATTTAAACTTTTTTTTTACTACATATATATATATATATATATATACATTAAAGGATTATAAAAGCATATATTTTGCATAAACTGGGTATTAGTAGGCGATCCTTATTTTTTCTAACAGATGCTGTTGGTCCTTCGAGTTTCCAGTTCAAAACGAAAGTGAGCATTTTCTACCAATCAAAACGGTTGTTTATACGTTTACAACTAGTAGCAGACGCAACAAAACTCCTATGAACTAACTGAATAATTGATTGGTTTGTTAAAATATAAATTAATAAATAAATAAAATAAAATCACTGTAATTTTAATTTTTATGTTATTTATGTTTATAATTATGCAAGTTTTTTTTCCTTAAAGTAAATTCAACTTTTAACTTCATTTAATCGCCATGTCATTGCATTATCAGATATATTATACTAATATAATATTATATCTCATATAATATATATATATAAATAATGTATGAATGAATTTTTACGTACCAAAAATGTGTGGATTATATTTGTTATTCTTTCTGCCTTTAGGTTTTTTTTTTTTTGTATGACTTATAACATTAAATAGTATAAGCAAATCATATTATTTTTGTGTATCACATTCATACACCAATATGTATGCGTTAGTCTTCATTAATTCCTGAAAACTACTCAAAATAATGAAAAAATATGTATGCTCATAAACAGTTAAAGGGCAGTTCTCAAAAGGTGGGCACAAAACAGACACCATAACTTTAATGTTTAATAATAAATATGAATGTAATTCTCACTAACTTAACTTTTTTTTTTTCACTGGAATTCTAATTCTGTTCAAAGATAATAATTGATACAGTTTATTGTAAAAGATTTGTTTAAATATCTAAAACTTGTTTATTTTGTAATAGAAGAGTGAATTTTGGACATCCAAAATATTAACTTATTCAAGATGTTGTACCAGAAAAAGTTATAACTTATTTTTAGGTGATTATAACAGAAAGTAATAAGTAGGCATAGGAAGTGATAATTGTTTGATAATTTTTTCATCAGAAAGTAATACAGCTTTGATGATTTTTCGGAAAAAAAAAAAAAAAAAAAAAAAAAAAAAAACGGACATTTACAGAAGGAAATATTTTGTATTTTGTTATGTCCAAAAGTAACGATCTAAACAATAATTTTTTAACACAAACTATATTAAGTCTAAGTAATCTAAACACTCTTATCTTTTTTTAAAATAATTTCTTAAGTGTTTTGGTTCTAAATATATGTGTGTTTTTGTAAAATTTCTTTTCAACAAAAACATTTTTCTAAAATAAAAAACTGCAATATCCGAATAATATGAAATGGCAATCATTTTTTATTTCCGTAAATATATTAAATAACAATGACCTGATATCTGATGATTTGATATCTTAAAATATATAAAGACATTTAGTGTTTTTTTTTCTAAATAATCAGTTGTATTCTTTAAATAAAGCATATTTAATGTATTAGATATAGTTAACGTTTAATGTTACCACATTTTGATATTTGCTCTAAAGCGATAAATGCTATGCAGAATTTTCCTAGTTTGGACAATATAACATCGAGTAAAGAGTAACAATAATTAAAATCGGCAATGCAATATTTACAGAAAGAATAGGATATTCAAATCAAAAAAAAAAAATGTTTTGTTGACAGATTTAAAGATTTTCAATGCAACCCGTGAAAGTAATACATATAATATTTTGGAAAAAGTAAAACAACATAACTGAATAATTGTCAAGAACAAGATTCAACTTAAAATCATTATGAAAACTGGACAAATCTGGAAAAAGGTGTTTCAGTTTAGGATGTTTCAAAAATAATTTCTAATCGTCATTATATCATGCTGCTAACTTGTACATTTTGTTTTTCCACCAGAAATATTTAATAGTTATTTTTCAATGCGTTTTTGTAGGTATTTGTGTGTTTTAAAAAAGCTGAAAATTTTTACACACAAATGTGATGTAGAAAACCATACAAATTTGCACTTATCCTATAATAATTCCATTTTATAAAATAAGATAAATGGTTTAATCATTTGAAACTTAATTTAAATTCTCTTTCAAACAATTTAACTTACCTCTAGACGACACGTTTTAAGCGTGGCCTTCTTATTTGAACATATTCATCACAGTTAATTGCAGAGGACATACAATTATGTCTATTAATCATTCGATAAAATATATAACCTCCTCTATTGAAATATTTTACAGAAACACGTTTAATTTCCTTCCATATATCATTAGACTGTAGCGTTATGGACAAATGACCAGTACGTTAGCCTGAGAAATTTAAATGAAGGGAAATTTGTATACTCATTAAGAGAAAACGGTATTATTTTCTAATAGCTTTCTAAAAAAAATTATAGATTGAGATATTTCATATATATTTTATTAAAATTTCTATATCAATATATTTCCTGGCTTGATTTAAAATTATATATATATGTATATTGTTAGTAAAGTATTTGTCCATCTTTAATTAGTTATTTATATACTACTAGGATTGGTTGAACCTTTAAAATTACGTACATATTCATGCATAATATAAATTAAGGCTATTATATATGGTTTAACATTTTAAAAGTAGTGAAATAGGTAAAGATTGAATTAAAAGATTTCAAACTCTGACTTATTTAATACATATATAATTATAAATTAACACATACTTCAATATTTTAAAACCTTATACTTAATTATTATATTTTGATATCGGTTTTCTTTAAAAGTTTTACTAAAAAACTTCTTATGGCACAAAATATATAATTATTATTTTTTAATTATTCATTTACTATAAAGATAACATTAGAGAGAAAAAAAAAATCAATAAATTGGGAAATACATTAATTATTTTGTGCAACACGAATCAAGGCCAATTATAATACATTCTATAAAATGACAATAAAATTTTATAAAATTTTTAATTTTTTGTTTTATTATAAATATTAAAAAATTAATGCATACAACTTTTAATTTTATATAGAAATTAAGATTTCTTCTACTGAGAAAATGTCGTCATCTGAAGCCAAAATTTTGTCTTTTTAATTATAAGTAGCTGCTGTCCTCTGTCGCGTGGGATTTTCAATACGGCAGCAATTGTATTTTTTATTTTATTTTATTTTTTTAATGCAATAAACAACGGGGGAGGCTTAACCTCTAGAAACGGGCTCTTTTAAAATTTCACATTGTAATTTGACATTTGTTGTCAGAGCCCCTATTTGGAGGTTAAAATCGCTCAAAACTGCTTCATAGTGTGAGCGGTCTTCTTCCGCCTTTCAATTTTTGAATAATTTTGAATCATTATGATTTTAATTAAATTATAAGTCTGTCTTTCTATCAGCCTACCGATACTGTGTGTGTTCACATAAGCGAAGTACATAGAATGTTAAACTGTAAAACAATTACGTAAAGTTGGAAGTTGTTATTGATCTATGTTAACCACATCATTTTTCTTTCTTTTTTCGTAATATCTAAGCTATATAGCGTAACAATATGACGTAGTAACTCCTTAGCATAAATGTTTCAGATGGTCACTTAGCGTACAGTTGGCAGCAAAATTATTCGATAGATAGCAATAATTCCTATATATAAAAAAAGTACACTTAACACTGTTTTGTTAAATAAATACTTGTTGAATTCTTAGTCAAACTAAAAAAAGGTTTCGAAAAGGATTTATTTAACAAAACAGTATTAAGTGTACTTTTTTTACATAGGAATTATTTCTAGCGCTCGAATAATGTTCCTGCCGACTATATTTAGAAAAATAACTAAAAATATTATAAAAAAAAAAATGGAATTTTTAATAAATTTTATTTTGTTGCAAAGTGTTGTAAACGTTTACCACAAAAGCAAATGCAATGTTCAAATATATGTCCCTTAATTCATCAGAATTTTTATGTGGCCCTGTAAATCTTAATATTAATCATAGTATTTTCTATTAAAACTTTTTTTTTTTTTTTGTGAGTGTATATGAACGGAATATTTCAATTCCATTATAAACTGTGAAAAAGTTACTCAAATATGGTTTATAGAATTACCTCTCATAGAACGCAATGCCTTAAAAATGTTTCAGTTGTCTCTGTGGACAAATCATTGGTTGTATTTACTTCACGTTCAATAAGTAACATACCATAGTGACTTGAATGAGTTTCAAATCACTTCATGGAAATTTATGGGATTTCAGCGAGTTATGAACGACCATGCGGAATGGAGTATATCCTGCATTGTGACAGAAAACAGAAAAATAGCAATATCAGCAGGTTGTAGCTGATCTTAACAAAGAACCATTTCAAATAATCCTTAAACACTCTTTGCGCCTTACAACGATTTGTAGAGACTATTGAAGCGGAAAGTCAGAGCAAAAAGTCCAGGATGGTCATAATAATTTGGTCACCCTGTATATTAGAAAATTTTTTAAGCATTTTTCGATATAGATTAGACTTAAACGAATATTTCCAGTTTTAAATTTATATTTAACACGTACATGTATAATGTGAAGTATTTACATGTATGTATTTACGTCTTTGTAATTTTACACATTTCTAACCCTTTGGTAACGCATTCTGAATGAGTACCTTGGAAAAACTTGTAAGGTCACTTAAATAGCCAGTTAAATTAGAATTTATGCAAATTTGTCGGATTGAAAAGCACCAAGTTGAAAAAAGTAGGCAAATGACTTGTTAACTATAATACGCTTTAATTAAAATCTAATTTAAATTTATTGAACTACTTACAATATTAGATATTAATCTTATTTGCTGATGGAAAAAATTATAATGTCGTCGAATTTTTTGGAGGGATATGCAAATTTTCTGCAGTCGAAAAAAGGACGAAATATAAAAGGCAACCTAACAACTCATTTAGGGTTACTTTATTCTTTCTCAGTGCTATTGACAACGATGCCGAGTCCGAAGAAATTGTCGAATGTAGAACGCTAAAAAATCTTTGGAATGAAAGGGAGTAGAATGAGTGATGCAGCTATTTCCAGATCTATCGGTAGGTTTAACATGGTAGTCAATATATATATCTATATCTATATATATATATATATATATATATATGTCTGTGTGTGTGTGTATACTAATCCTTCAAATTATGGTAAATGCAAGCGTGCAGAAAGACCAAAAGAACTTTTAAGGCGCCAAAAATCGACTGTTTTTCGATGCGCGTACGACAAAAATTTTTCTTCTTCTGAAATAGTTCATGATTTAAACCCAATATGTTCCAGCCGAACTCTCTGCAATGTTTTAAATTTGTAACAGGACAGTTCGTAAAATTACAACCCCACCCTTGACAAAGAATCAAAAATGAGCTCGCTTATAATTAGCTAAAAATATGTTTCGCTCGGAGATAAATGGAAAGATGTAGTTATTTGGAATTAGAAAAAAATCAATTTTGATGGGCCAGACGGCTTTAAAAAATGTTAGCATGATATTAAATAAAAAAATAAACAAATAAATAAATAAAATAAAACCGTGTTTTCCCAAGCGGAAATATGGAGGTGGGTCAGGAATGTTACGGGCAGCGTTTACTGCTAATGACACGTTACCAATTGTGGTAATTAATACCAAAATGAATGCAAAAAAGTATCAAGACATGCTGGGAGATACTTTGCTTCCTAATGCTCCATACGTTACATCAGGAGATTTTGACATTTGAGCAGAAAAATTGCAGCATCCATGTTGCTCATACAAGAAAAGCCCGGTTTCAATCAAATGAGGTTCGTATGCTTGATTGACCATCTCGTAGTCCGGATTTGATCCAGATAGAAAATATTTGGTGAATACTTGCGCAATCTGTTGATAAGAACATGCAAAAGTATCGAGGGAAAGGCAAGCTATCAATTCGATAAGGAATGTTTGAAAAAAAAAAAAAAAAAAAAAAAGTGATGAATTTGTAGGATATTGACTTTATAATTTCCTTCACAACTCTTCAACCTTTTATTTATTTCCAAAATGAAATGCCATCAGATTTCGAAATTGTCATTTAATGCTTTTATTATATTTTATGCATGTTCATGGACTATGTTTATGTTTTCTAATATGTTTTCTAAGAAAGAGTGATATTAAAATTTTCCTGTTTAATTAATTTTATACTTATTTTTATTAATGTATTTTGCTACCTTAAAAATTTTCCCTTGCCTAAACATAGGTTTTCCTTTAGATTTATTAGTAATTGCACAATAGTAATTGATTTTTTTAATCATTATTATTATTATTATTATCTAATTCTGAGCATTTTTAGTTGGACTTATAATTGAAAAAATAGTAAAATAAAAATAAATCTTGACTATTGTTAAAAAATTACTTAACCGTGTATAATAGTTTAAAATTAAAGAATGATAGACCTTTCAAGTTAATTATAGTCCTACGTCAGTAACGTTCGCAGTAAGAATTCAAAGTAGGATTATATATTGGTTGTGTCGCACATGCTCCTTGAGTGGATGAAGGGGAAGTCTCTGTAAACCATTCTTTTACAAAGGTAAAAATGATTATTCGAAAGACCAGTAGTAATAATTTTAATTTGATTAAGATCAGTTTATGATCAGTTTCATTATAATGCTGAACAATTTTATAGTTGACATCAGAAATTTTAAAAACATGCCAGTGCTCCGAATTAGCAACATAACTTAGACGAGCTGTTTCCTTGATGTAATTAGAATTATAATATTTACAAGGAATACTATATACGGCAACATCTTTGAATAAGAGAGGTTGTAAATTTATAATTAAAAAGACTAGTATGTTGTGGCCACCACGAGACTTTCTTCTATATTTTCCTATACAAATTCACTCAGTAACAATAATTACAAAAAAAAAAAAAAAAAAAAAAGTGGGACTTTTGACAAAATTTTGGGTAAAATGTGAAAATTATTCTAAGTTTGTCAAAACACGGAAACCGTGGAAATTTGACAAAATTGGGGGGGAAATGCAAAAATTAGTTTAAGTTTGTTAGAACACGGAAACCCTGGGAGTTTGATAGAATTAAGGGGAGAGAAAAAAAAAAAAAAAAAAAAAAAAAAAAGTGGGACTTCGACAAAATTTTGGGTAAAATGTGAAATTTTGTTAAAGTTTGTTAGAACACGGAAACCGTGGGAGTTTGATAGAATTAAGGGGAGAGAGAAAAAAAAAGTGGGACTTCGACAAAATTTTGGGTAAAATGTGAAAATTTGTTAAAGTTTGTCAAAACACGGAAACCGTGGGGCTTTGACAAAATTAGGGGAAAAATGCAAAAATATGTTAAAGTTTGTCAAGACACGGAAACCGTGGGAGTTTGATAAAATTAAGGGGAGGAAAAGAAAAAAAAAAGATTTTTTTTCTAAGTATTTTTTCGTAAAAAGTAAAAAAAATCGATAACTTTGTTTTAAATTATCACAGATTTATAGTTCAACCATTCGTTTTAAAGGTACTGCCGAGACCTTTCGAATGATACCCATCTTGAAAGTTTTTGCCCCTGTTAAAAATTTAGAAAAAGCGGGATGGCAACGCAACCTGTAAGACGATTTTTACCAAAAGTTCATGGGCACTAATTTATGTCAAGGTACAACTACATACCAATTCCTATGAAATTCTGTGCAGTAGTTCCAGAGATACAGTTGCCACAAAATTTTGTCTCACACACACACACACACACACACAGACAGACAGACATTTTCTAAAAATGGTAAAATCGTGTTCTACAGCTCTCAAAATGTGTAAATCCATCAAAAACCCGAAATCGGAAATTTTTACGAATCCAATACTTTCTTCTATTGAAGATAGAAGAAAGTAAAAATTACGAATTTGAACTGGGTGAGCTGTTTTCCCAATATTAATTTTAATTTTTAAATAAATATTTATATATTTTTTTCGATTTTCTTTTTAATTTTAAACCTATACCCACCTCCCATCTTAAGCTGGTGTCAAATGTTTATGGATTATGGATTATGGCTATCATATATCATGGTGTCATACTATTCCTTGTAAATACTGAAAATCTAATTACAACGGGGGAAGCCTCGTCCAATTAATTTTGTGATTTTGGAGCAGAGACATTCTTTTAAGAATTCTGATATCAAGTCTAAAATTGTTCAACACGCTATTGAAACTTACCATAAACTAAATTTTGCTCAATTTAAAGTTATTACTACTGGTTAGTTATAACATATTGCAGTGATATTGAGATTATGGATATATGAGATGATCTAATTTCATTTTACACATATTTAATGAGGGAGATAAAGAAATTACAATTAACACACATTCAAAAAAACCTCCAAAATATACCATATCCAAAGAAAAACGTTTGATAACAAATAAAACACATATTATTCTACGCTGATTGGAGTATGCCTCATGGAACCATTGACGTGCGATTACAGATGTTTTCTGCAGAGGAGCGAGCCTATTGTACCAAAATTTAAGGAAATACTTCCGGCCTAGATTGATATAAATTGACAGAAAGAAGTGCTAAAGTCCAATGTGTGTCGGAGTAAAATCGATTGTAAAGTATTTCGATCATTTGGATGGGAGTTTGCATGACATTCCGAAAGAAACCATCGAAAATTACAAGGAGATAAATCTAAATGTCAAACCTTGAAAAAAAAAGGTATATTTTCCTTAGGGATTGAATACCCGGAGTGAATTTTAAATTCCTTGAAAGCTGCATATCGTTGATGTTTGCTAGTTTGCATCTGAGGAACTTTTACCTCTATACGTCTGTTACTGGCCATTGAGTTTGTGGACGTCGTGGACTGATGAAGGACCACCAGGAATGTATTGTAGACGGTCAAAATCTGGTTGGTTTGATGGTTTCGACTTTGAAGAGTGGCTCGACGAAGTCGTTGTTCATTGGGACTGACGTCGAAGTGGATTAAAATGTATTATCTGTGACAACGTTAAGCAGTCATGGTATCTTTAAAGAATGGTAATAAGATTAGAGTACCTTTATAATTTAAAAGCGTTAATAATTAAATTCCCTAATGAGAAATATGTTTTTATATTCTTTACAAATTGGGATTAAATTTCTAATAGTTATGATGAATAATATTCCTGTGGAAATTTTTAGAACTTTTTTAGAACGGTTTAAAAAACAGTCTGCCCTCTAGAAAAGAGGACATCTAGTCAGCATATTTATAAGTATTTGAACGCTATACTAAAGAAAATATTATGTTTGTTTTGTCCCTTCAAATGCGACCCATTTTTGTCAGCCTCTTGATTTATTTGTTTTCGACTCTTTAAAAAGAGTGTGAAGGCAGCTATTTAATGAATTTAAACTAAAAAAAAAAAAAAAAAAAAAAAAATCTATTTTTTAGAAAAGTCAAAATTTCTAAGGATGCTCGTGAGTCTTTATCCAGCTCTTACAGAAGAATTCCAAGCCAACTTAATGGCTATGTTAAAGAAGTATGGGATTTAACCGAAAACGGGGATTCCAGTTGCAGCATATGAGGATGCGTCTCAAAGTGAAAGGAATAAGTTGTAAATATATTAAGATTTTAAATAGACGAGGTGATCTCATTTTATTTTACACATATTTAATAAGGAACATAAATAAATTACAATTAACGCAAAGCCCGTTTACATTTTAAAGACTGATACTGTTTTAATATGAATACTTTGTAGGGGATTATGGAGCTCATACATTAGTTGATACATATACCTGTTTCTTGTGACGTAATTACACCAAATGACAACATACTAACACACCGGGGACCTTCCGTGGAGGATCAAAATTGTGATGGCATGTCTCAGGACCATCCATTGGGGTACGTCCCAGACCGTCACCGATCACCCACTGCGCAGTACTAGTGAGATATTAAACCCAACCAACCAACCCAACATTCAGAGTGAACCGTTGCAGAACCAACACCCTGGTCTTTCCAATTATCATTCTCGTATTTTTATGAAAGAATGGTTTAAAAAGCTCCAACCCCGCTCAGCGAGTCATGCGCGATTGCGTTTTAATATGTATCCCTACTCTGAATTTTTACTGTACATGGTTCGACTTTGCATTTGATATGTTTGGCACAGAAGGAAAGTTATAATTAACACAAAACCTCTTTCATTCTTTTATGTTTTATCTTTTACAGATGCTTGTGTAAATTTTAATAAATTATCTCCTTTTTTATTTTATTTTTTATTAATAAAGTGGACGTTATATTATATTATAGGGGACGTTATATTATTTTAATTTTATTAAGTATTTAAATGTTATATAAAGACATATTTATTTTAATTTTCAGATGTATGAAATATTTTTTTTTTTTCTACTTTCTAAAAATGTCTTCATAAAAGCAATGTGAATATTTTCACTAAAATATAAATAAAAAATACAAACCTTTAAAATTGCGTAGAAAAGCCAAAAAAGCAGCTTATGTATTCCATGAATTTCTCAAGCAATAAGACGAAGCTACTTTTTCGATGAAAATATTTTATACTACCAAACTTTACTTGTTTAAAATTTATTTAAGCTTTGAAAGCAATAGGAGAATAAAAAGTTCAATACACAGTATTTACTTTTTAAGGCAGAAAATTATTTTTCAGTATTTTGTGTTTAAAGAATTACACACGCATATTCAGAAAAAAAAAAAAAAAAAAAAGTTGAAATTAAATCCTACCTTATCCTCCCATTCATAATTGCAAGAATTTTTAATTAAATTTCTTTAAATTCTAAAATATATTTACTACATACATTAAAAAAGGAATTAGAGGCTTAAAATTAGCAACGACTTAATCAACAAAATTGAAGAAGATAATTTTTCTCTTGCTATGACACATTATTTTTAAATGAAAAATTAATTACTTTTTATAATAAAAGCTTAACTCTTTATTCTTGTAACTTAATTTATATTTTTTAAATTTAAAAATGTCGTTGATTATATGATAGTTATTAAGTCTGATATTTGATATAGGTAGAGTGTTTAAATAAAGTCTAAAAATTAAGTAATTACAAGATAAAAAGAATATTATGAACATAATGTTTTAAATTTTTTGTTGAATCATATAAACTTGGAAATTCCATGAATTAATAAATATTTTAAAATTTTTATGAGGAATTATCCCATCAACTTGAAAGAAAATGATCAAATCCGTAATAAAGAGAGCAATTACAAGACATTTTCAAACATTTATCAATTGCATAAGAGTATTAAAAAGATGCATTGTGATCGTGTTCTGTGCTATTCTAAAAGTTTCATATGTCTATCTAGTCGGGATATGATAGCTTTAGAACTATATTAGCACTTCATCAATGCGTATAAAATTTTTAAAGTGATAATAACGTTAATTTTTATGAGATGCACAATTTAATTTTTTAGAATTTTTTATTATTCACGTTTAAATAAATGTACTTATTTTCCTGTTGAAAATAAACGAACTTATAATTTTTTTTTGGCAACAATTAAATTATAAATAAAAACATGGTTGAAAAACGTTGGTTTTAAAAATAAAATATTAATAATTTTAGAACATTATATATTAGCATTATGAACTACATTAGCACTTTATCAATGTGTAGAAAATTTTTAAAGTTATAATGACGTCAGGTTTTGTGAAATGCTTAATTAAACTGTTTAAATTTTTTTAATGTTCACGTTTAATTAAATGCATTTATTCTTATTTCGAAAAAAAAATGAAATCGTATATATATATATACATATATTTTGGCAACAATTAATTTATAGCTCATATTTAAATGGCTAATATTAAAGCTATTAGGAAGTTAATATTTTCATATTTTAATTATTTAAAAGAAAACTATTCAAAATTTCCAAAACTGGACTTTGAGGTATTGCGTTGTTATCTTGTTCTGAGCTATTCTAAAAGTTTCAAATATCTATCTAGTTGAGAAATTAGTTAAAAGTCGATTGCAGGATTTATACCGGACAAACAAATAAACATACATACAAACAAACAAGAAAATGAGTTAATAAAAATATTGTAAAATAGTGAGTGAATAGCATTTTTGGTTGCTCAAATGGAACGTTTTTATATTAATTACCCTGTATCAAGTTCTGTTAAATGTTAAAAATACATGTAGTAAATCAGGGTTACTTTGCCTTGGACTGCTGTGGGTGTCTGCGGAATGTCCTGGTATGTACACTATGATTTGTATCTAGTAAATTTTATGATCTACGAGCAGAAATTTCTCAGAAAACCATAGTTTTGTGTATTAAACTGCATTTTTTATGTATATTTTAAAATATTAATTACCTTTACTTCTTCAACAGAATGTATCCAGGTGTGCTGATATTTTAATGCTACGGTTACTTAGATCCTCGACTGGTTTGGGTCTAAGTAAACCACCTTAGATACTCATATTTTTTATATCTACTATAAAAAAAAAAAAAAAAAAAAAAAAAAAAAAAAAACCCTCTATTTTATACTTTAATAAGATTTTTGTATTTTTTAATTTATGCAAAATTGACATAATACTAAGTTGTGTAAGTTTTTACAGTTTTAATTCATACTACGTTAAGTTTGCCTAAAAGTACAAATACAAAAAAATATTTCTAATAAACAATTGGAACAAAGCCTAAATTTCACAATATTTGGTGAAATGTCCCAAAGGGGAGCATTTCTATAAAATAACGAACTCAAAGATAAAACATAAATTCACATTTGCTATGATTATCAATTTTGGTAATCGAAAATGTTTTACTGAATAAGAAGAAGTTGCAGGCACTTCGATGAGATTTGCGTGTATGGTATTCCAGTAGACGAGCTTTATATTAGATTAATTGTAAAATCCCATCAAAAGCTTCAAGGAAATATTTGAAAAAAAAATCTTTAAGGAAGAGTTCACATTAAATCATCTTTGAATAGACATTTCCAGTTATCGTTAGTGCGACTTGCTTGAAAAAAAAAAGTTAAAGCTTCTATTGGCGGAAACGATCATATTAAGTATATGGATAATTTAAGTCACGGAATTGAATGTGTTCCTCAACAAATATTTATAATTGAGATGAAACGACTAGGCCTGACAATCTGAGGAAAAAAAAAAGTTTAATGCTCCTAGAGGTTGTAAATATACAAAGAGGATAATAAAACTAACAAAAAGCATATAACTCCTATTTTGTGTGATTGCTACTAGTAATTTGGTTCTTTCCTTATAAATTATAAAGAAAATCACATATGGGCCACAAGGAGAAGATACAGACCACTAGATGTCAGATGCAATAAGTTTAAAAATAGGTGGATTGACCTGAAAATATTCAAGGTTGTTCAGTTCTCACTTTCTGCCCATAAACAAGAAACAATAAGGAACAAAGCTCATTTTTGCTGCTTAACCTACTATTAAAATAATCTGATGTTGACAAAAAAACAAAATCTACCACTGCCAAAGGATCACGTTCTATTATTACTAAAGACAGTGTTGTAAAAGCTGAAGCCGACAATGGCCAGTAATTTAGAGTTAGGATACAGAAAAGCCAGAATATATCCCTTAGATCGAAAAAAAAATAATAATAATCGTTCCTGTGTCAGGATAAATAAACACAAAACTTTATTTAGCAATAGATTTTTTCACTGTACATCTTAAAAGAAAGGTGTATGATTTTGCAAACACTCGGCTCACTGAAAAGAGAAAATTTCAATTCCCTAATGGAAAAAGCATTTATGCTGTATGCGTTGATGATTCAAGAGGATAAAATGCCAAAACAATCAAAGAAGAAGACGATAGTAGCAAAGAAACCACAATTTCAAGAAGCACACACACACACACACACAAAAAAAAAAAAAAAAAAAAAAAAAGAAAGAAAAGTAAAAGAAAAAGAAAAAGAAAGAAAGAAATAAAGAAAGAAAGTCGATATTGAGGAAAAATAAAATAAAAAGATTTGGATTATTTCAGCCTCCTATCATTTGGAGAAAGGCAATTCAGTTTTTAAAACATTGGTGTTAAACCCTGTGACCTAAGGAAACTTGATTTGCCATAATCTAAATCAATTTGAATAAACTAAAATGAGTAATAAAAAAGAGAGGTGGAAAAATAGGAATATGAGTGAAAGCAACATTATGATTATATTATGGGAGAAAAATGTTATTTCTCTAAACTAAAGAAAGAGTGACAAAAGAGACACTGTAGTTAATATTATGCAACACATTTAAAAATGGCTGGAAATAATCCGAAGAAACTACATTAATGTAATAACTACATTTCTGTACATAACTACATTTCTGTAAATAGAAGAATAATAATTAAAAAATATATATATATATTAACTGTCTATAAACTCTCGGGAGCGGTTTAAATCAATGTTTAAAAAACTTGCGTTTCTGTTAGATAAAACACTTTTTAAACGCATATGTTCCCAGAGAACTCACAACGTTGTAGCGCAGAAAATAAGTCTAAACTGTTGGAAATCTATTAAATTATTAAATGCACATTGAAAAAAAGTTTTCGTTTCGAAATATCATGAACTTTAGTATTCAAAAATTATCAACCCTAAAATTCTTAAAAAACAAATATATATATATATATATATAATTATTTTCTTTTTCTCTTTGATTTTGATCTTCTTGTAAAGTTCAGCGACATTAACAATTTATTAAAAATGGCGTCTCTTGCGAAAGTCAATGATTTATATTTCCAAGTCGTCGTTAAATACAAATGTTTTATGATACAGTTAGTAAGACATTATATTATATACTTACGGTGTGCATTATGCCAACTGGATTTGACATCGTTTTCTCTTGCTGTGATTCTAATAAAAAAAAAAAAAAAAAAATGTATTTTGCATTTAATTTCAAGAAATTAAATGAATAAAGTTATCATTACTGTTGAATAACATCGATAAAAGGTCTTTCTTTTATTTTCATTTTTGTTGTTGTTGTTGTTGTATTTTAATAATGCCGGTATGTAAGAAAAAACTGCATAGGATATTTTTTACTATTTCATACAGAATTTTACTCTTTGAACAAAAAAAAAAAAGCTTCATCACGTCTTTATTTATTTTATTTTATTTGTTTA
Organism: Salticus scenicus; assembly: GCA_963930645.1. Lineage (NCBI taxonomy): Eukaryota > Metazoa > Arthropoda > Arachnida > Araneae > Salticidae > Salticus > Salticus scenicus. Next base: position 353,147,344 of record OZ005652.1, read on the forward strand.
TTAATCTTGGGAATCTTACAATTTTAGTTCATTATAATTTTTTTAATTTACGCGAAATCATGAAAACTTGTCTCACATTGTTGTGATTAAAATAATCTGGTGTGTCACTCACACGACTTTTTCTTACCCTGAAATTTAATACAATAAATACAGGTTGCAGATTAATAGGTAAGATAACGAGTACTGTTATGTAAACCTATGTTAAACAATTCATATTAGGCTTCTGAAGAGTTTTATATGATAATTAGTTCTGTGTGAGGGGGGCTACCGCCCCCCTCAACCCCCCGTTTCATTAATGCACCTACATTTATATAGTACTTAATTCGGTTATTAAAAAATAAGTCTGTTTTTAAAAAATAATTTATTAAAATTATTATTTAAAAAAAAAATCTTTCATGATAATGCATTCGATTTCCATATTAGAGAAGTAGTATAACACCAAATATCCAAAAAAAAAAAAAGTCCATTTTATTCTCAAAAAAAAAAAAAAAGAAGTACGATTTCTTTCTGTTTTTTTTTTTTTTTTTTTTTTTTTAGTAAAAAAAATCGATAACTTTGTTTTAAATTATCGCAGATCGATGGTTCAACCATTCGTTTTAAAGGTATTGGGGAGCTCTATTGAAAGATACCCATCCTGAAAATTTACTCCCCTCGAGGGGGGACTTCCCCCCCAGGGGTGAGGCGAGGCTCCTACATACACAAAAAAAATTTTCCCAGTTAACTATCTGTATTACAAAATATATATATTCTTTTCATTTGGTTTAGTGCAGTCTATAGACGTTAAACTCTACTTTCCTGCAATTTCCCCCATAGACGTAATGTATTAGAATTCTCTTGATTGTCCCTGTACACAAACCATTAGCTTGATCTTAACGAAAAGCTTACTGTAGCATCCCTATATGATACACATTTAGAATACCAAGTTTGAACTTTCTGCCATAATTTGTTTTTGAGATATGCTGATAACAGACAGACACACAGACAGACACACAGACAGACACACTGACACACAGACAGACACACAGACAGACACACTGAAACACAGACAGACACACAGACAGACACACTGACACACAGACATACACATAGACCATTTGCTAAAAACATGATTTTCGTATTCAGCGGACCTCAAAACGTGTAAATATAACAAAATCTCGCGTTCGAAAATTTGACACAAAAACAATACTTTCTCTACCTTATGGGTAAGAGAAAGTAATTCTATAGGTTTAATTGCTTAAATTTATAATCTGATGCTTACGTCACGTGCAAACGATAATAAACTAGTTGGCATAGGTGGACTCTGCTCAGTTCCTCATCATATTTATGCTCTCATAAATTTCTCAAAATTCATATTTATATGAATAATTTACAATTTCGCTATGTTGATAAAATCGTAAATTGCGAATAATTTACGAAATTTTCTTATTAGAATATTTGTATTCAATCATGTTCAAACATATATTAAAAACGTAATTTTGAAGTTTTCTAACGTATTTATGATCCCCAAATGGAAGTTTATGCTCAATTTTGCCTTATTCTGACATGTTAAGTAAATCGTCAATTCCAAATAACTTACAATTTTTTTAAATTGGAAAAATCATAGTCTATGATATTCATGCCAGTATCCTAAAATATTTCGAAAGTGGTTTGACATCTTTACGATGAAAATATCCCTCAAGATTGACGTTTATGTGAAATTTTGCTCTATTCTGCCATGTTAAGAAATTCGTAAATTTCCAATAACTTACGAAATTTTTACATTGGATAATTCATAGTCATTAATGTTCATGACAGTGTCCTAAATAATATTTCAAAAGTAGTCTGACATCTTTACGATGAAAATATCTGTCAAAATTGACGTTTATGTGAAATTTTTCCTTTTACTGCCATGTTAAGAAATTCGTAAATTTCCAATATCTCGCGAAATTTTCAAAGTAGCATATTTATAGTTAATGATGTTCATTCCAGCATCAAAACTGATATTTTAAAACTGGTCTGAAATTTTTACAGTAAAAAGTTTTCATTTAATGCACGTTTAAGTGAATTTTTGTCCTATTCTCCCACGTTAAAAAAATCGTAAATTTCTAATAACTTACGAAGTTTTTAAATTCGAATGTTGCAAATGAATAGGGTTCTTGACAGTGTCGAAAGTATTATTTTAAAACTGATCTGACCTCACTGTGACAATTTGTTCTTGAGATATCGTGTACACAGACTAACAAACTAACGGACTAACGGACTAACACTAACCCAGTAACACACTAACACACTAACAGACACCCTACAGTCAGACACCATACAAACTTTGTCATTTTCGGAGATTCCTCAAACGTGTAAAAAAGTGAAAAATCTGAGGTCAAAAATTTTTACCATTACCTAAGTTCCCCATACCTATGGTATGATGGGGAACTAAAAAGATAACTGAAAATATAAAAACATTGGTAACAGCTTTAATTAATGATTTAAAAATATAAAATTAAAATAATACGTTAGTTTTGGTAAAAATATCGTTTGTGGTGAATAGTTTAGAACACAGATTTACGCAAGAATTTAAAATTTACGACTGAAATTGAGAGTAATACGTTACAGTTTCCTTTAACTTTTTATCTTGCGGAAACATAATATCTGTGAAGAGATATGAAAAGAGATAAGAAAAGATCTGTGAAGAGATATAGTTTTTGCGTGGGAAGAAAATATAATGACGTAAAAGCTGCCATTTTTCATCGGAAAGCTCGCCAAATTTTCTCATCAAATAACGAATTTCATTGCTAAGTCGCAAGTTTTGTCACCAAATTGTATACCTTCATAACTTCTACTTGTTGAATGATTATGAACTTGGATTTTAAAAAAAAAATGAATCATTTACTGATCAATAAATCTAGCCTAAAATTTTAAGTAGAATGAATCGTAGTAGTTGATAATTAAATTCCTTGAAAACAGAATAAGCGACGTAAATAATGCAATGTGTGGAAACAAAGCCATTGACTAAGTATGTGTTACTGCATATGTAATATTTCTTTACTTTTGTAACATTAACGTAAAGGAATCTACCTTTGCATTTAAGCTTGCCGAAAAGGTTTTTTTTTTATTTTCAATCTATACGTATTAAAGTAATAAATATGAGAAGAAATATGTGCAGTTTATTATAATAAAACTAGAGATTTTTTTTTGAAGACAAATTATATGTATAAAAAAAATAAAAATAAAAAGCAATAAATAGAAATAAATAGTAAATAAATACGTGGTGGACAGAAATAAAGGTTATTTTTGTTTTAAGAATCCCTGAAAACAAAATGGCTATGTATATATTTTTTTTTCATGCAGATGAAAAAAAAAAAAAAAAATGCTGATCTCTTTATTCAATTAACATATTTATATTTTTTTAATGCATGTGCAGCTAATTTTTTGCAAATTTACTGATTAAGAAAATTAGGCTGTTTGTGACTCCGCATTTCTTTAAAAAGGCAATGCAGCATATCATTTTTTAAACACATTCTTATATTTTTTATTCTTTAAGCTGATAAAAATTTTGATATTGTAATGAAATAATGTGCTAAATACTGTTTAAACTAATATATATTTTTAAAAATCGTGTCTTAATATGACAAAAAAACATTGTACAAGATATGTGTCAAACACAGAAAAAATGTCTAGCTTATAAAATAATTAAAAAAAAAAAAATGTATATAAAATATATTCTACCAATATTTAAGTAATTACTTAAAAACTTAATATTATTTTAAAATTTTCGACATAATTGCATTTGTTTATAAAGATATATTTCTTCTTTGAAAACAAATCTCAAAGAAACAGCAAATATATACAGATAGGAGACAAAAAGAAAAAAAGAAAATAAATTATCGTTCGTCGATGTTATATCCAATGAATCTACAGTATCTACAATATTAAATTACAGATGTTTGTAACGAGAAAGCATATACATTTCTGAGGAACGCGCGAACAGAAATACTTTCATCTGTAAGAAAATGTTTTGTGGCATTTTGAAAATACTGTTTTCTAAATTCGTATTGATGTCAGGCATTTTTTTTCTTTTGTCACAACACGCTATGTCTATTTAAGTAGTTATTAAAATCATTCTGAGCAAAATCTGTGCATCAGACTCATATATTTTAGTTTATTGACGTATTATGTCAATAAACTACATAAAATATTCCACAATCAAATGCTGTACGTTCTCTACAAAATTGACATTCAAAACAATGTTGAAATATTTTTGTTTACTTGCATTAAATATGATTTCAATATTAACGGAATTAAATCAATTTCAATGTAAGTATTATTTCCATATTGTAATGAAATCCTGTTTACATCAAGTAATTCTTACTTCTATAGATACCCTCCAAAGAGGATCAAAATTATGAGTGCATTTATCTGTTTTACAATCCCAGATTGCTACGAATAGTTCATTGAGTAGCTAAATAGAGACATTAAACCTACTCCAACGCAATCTCTAATTTCTATTGAAAATATTTTGATGATAAAAAGAATTTCCTAAGCACCATGTATTGCATAAATCTTTCTATAATTTTAGTATGATTACATACATATATTGAATGTATTATATGAATTTTTTTATGGATACACATAATAATAAAAAATAAAGACTGTAAAAATCCATCACTTTTTTTTTACTACTGTAAAAATATAAATTATATATATATATATAAGTAAAAGGAAAAATTCTGTCTTTGACAGAATTTAATTTAGTACGACAGGACTAATTTATATAAATCTTGTAACTATCTTTTTTTCGTTATTAGTTACACAGTCTAATAACAAGCTTGAAATTTCGCAAATGGAAAGCGCAAATCGAATGGTTATTATGTGAGAAATGTCGAGTTGGTTATCAGCCAGGGTGGCTCAGCGGAAGAGCATTCACACGTTAAGGAGAGGGCCCGGTTTCTGGTATTTTACACATAGTTTGTATAAAAAAGTTAATATTATACTCCAAAACACTTAAAATGAATTTTCACGGTTGATGATTTTATCAATAAAATTTCCAAATATTTCAAGATAGTTTAAGAAATTAAATGGTAAAATTGGATATTGGCAGGCAACCTGGCACACTGGAAGTGTGACAACGCAAAATCGCTGTCTGAAAGAAATAGTCCCTATCGTAATAAAAGTCGTTAGCTTAAAATAAATGTTGTAAATAAATAGTATGTTTCATATGATATGCAACGTCGAATTTTTTATATTTATATAGATATTCTAGAGTGATTAAATTTGATATAATATAGACTCTTGACAAAAATTCGATATTGTGAACGGTGAAATATGAGAAAAGTATAATGAGAAGTAATAATTTCAATTTAATTGTTCATTTAAGGGAAAAAAAATTGTCAAGCTACTAAAAAGTTAGTTAGAGTAGAAAACTTTAAGAAATAGGCATATACAATTTTTAACAAAATTAAAATTTTAAAATATAATACTTAATGAAAATCTTTTAATTACTTTCAAAATTATTTTTTTAAATAAAAGTTCAATTCGCTATATTTATGTAATCAAAATGCTACTTTTAACATTCAGACCTTTGTTAGAAATCACTTAATAAAATTTCGATTTTTAAAGCAGTAAAAATGCTTAAAACTGCTCTTAAATTTATGATTAATGTAAACTTATAGATATTTAAAAATGATTCCTAAAATAAAAGTGATTAAAAAAAAATTAGAGATAAAATTTGAAATTTAATTTAATTTTCAGTTATTTTCTTTGTTATTTTACGTATGGTAAGACGAGGAACATCCGCAAATTTTACATTTAAAAATATAAAATTATGCTGACACTCTTTGTAAACTTAATTTAATTTAGTACAGCAGGCCTTATTTTAATCTACTTTTTCACATAAAGTCATGTAGTAAGAGTTTTCGTTCCCTAGCATCGGTTACTGTATTCATTTTTTAAAATTACTTTGGTATACCTTTAGCATAGAAGCCCTTTGTTGATTTTTATATTTTTGTTGTGTCATTTTAAAGATGAATTAAAATGGGTATCGCAATTGCGATTTTCATTGGCGAGAAACGGCCGAGCTATTTCTGGGGCATATTTCAAATTTTGAATATTTGCTGGTTATACCCAGGGGATATAGCTAACAAGAAACAATTATCCATACATACACAGAAGAAACAGCCAATAAACATTCGGAAGCGATAATCAATACATATTCACAAGATATCGTCAACAAACATTAAGAAATCATCATTAATATATATGCGCTTGCGTCACTTGAGACTCTGCCGAGTCTCTTGATCCGGAAGATATCGGCAATAATTATGCAGCAGCCAACATCAGTACTTATATATCCCACAAATATTCAGAAGCAGTCATCAGTATTTATTTAGAAGATATTGTGGTCAAATATTCAAAAGTCATTCAATTTATGAATGGTGATGATCTCACATATAGAAATCAGGAATCGGATTTTATATGAATCACTGATTGCAGAAAGACACATGTTCATTTTTTAATGAAAATGAGTTAATGCCACCAGTGTGGTCATAACACTTCGATGTATATTTTCAGTAAAAAGGAAACGCATCCTTCAGCTCTGTGCGGGAGAAAAAAATTATCCGAAAAATAGTTTTGGGCAGAGAAGAGTCTTGTCCTGGACATGACTACTTTCTGTTTTCAATGAAATGTAAAGAAATGTCAATGGAGTTTTTCTAAGGTCATTCTCTCTGGCTGATGGAACTTTTTTCTATCCAAAGAAGACGCCCCAGAAGTTCAACAACAGATCACCAACGTAATCCGAAAGTTAAATTGATAATATATCATATTCTTGTTTAGAAACAATGCCTGTGGCGAGAAGGAGTGCAGTGAAAGTAACGATGCGCGGAACTGAACTTTTTTAGACGGCGCTGAGCAGATGTTTGATTAGTCGCTCGCTCACGAGATTCGGAAAAGTGCGATGCACCTTTGAACAATAAAAACAAGAACTATTCAAAATAATAATCTTATTCGCACTAAGTCAGTTTATAATACTTACATATCTTAAATAAATCTTGAAACCAATAAATTCTATTCTTCAAAGATGGAATCTCCTTTCGAATTATTTGTGTGAGCCATTATCGTTTACTCTTCCCGGGATGCTGGTAGTGGGTGAGTAGATTTAAACTTATTCTCATTTACTTTAATGCATGTTATACTGATTTCATAATCGAGTTAAATTTGCATCTAAAACATAATCGTAAGGAAATCTTATTGTCAGATATTCTAGGTTTAATATAAATTCAATCGAAATTCTTACAAATGAAATTTAGTCGTATATTCTTCTTTTGGCTTCATAGCCAGCCTGCAAGTATGAAGAGTAGATTTTTTGAATGTGCATAGCATCAGAAGGAAAAAATGTGAGTTAATTGCAGACATACTAACAAAAGGTGAATTATTAAAGAATTTAAGAGATATGTCCCATAGTGTAAATGCTATGACTTTCAAGCTTGTGCTTTGATTTATGAGCATATTCAGTCCTTCCCTTTAAAATTGTTGCAATATTCACGAAGGTTCACAACGTACATAGTGTCAAACCTCACAGAAAAATAATGCATGATTTTTTTTTTCTTAAATATATCCACATCTTCAAGGGAAGGTGAATTATTACTTCTACTGGGACTACTTCCGTAAGAATTTTTCATTGGGCTTCACTATACATTCGTAGGATACGTGTGCTAAGTGTGAAGATCTAAATAATAAAATTAAGCTTCCATCATTAGTTGAAACTGCAAAACGGGTTGCTGTGGTCGAATTAATTATACACAAAAGAAGAAGCCAAAAGTTTTACAACTCTCTTAAAGAAATTGTTGCTCCTTCACAAATATAGGGCAGTAAAGTTTTAAGACTGTGTTTTGATTTGAATTTTCCTAAAATAATCATTCAGGATCTTTATTGCTACCGAAAGCTCCTGCCAACAACTTTAATATTCATAACTCACGTGACGATACCATGACATGTTACGTTTATCATGAGGAAGTTGCAAGAAAATATCCTGATGATGTAATATCATTTGCATAAACTTTAAAATTTCACCCTTCCGAATTTGAGAAAAATCTATCTTTTTTGTAACAACTACGAGGAGCAGTATATATCCACGCATTCATTCAGACCATAATGGCATTGATGAAATTCAAGATTTTAAAGAAAATAAATGTTTTTTTTTTTTTTTTTTTTCATTGAGAGGTCACTCATACCTACCTTGCGACCGAAAATTTGGATTAATCAAGATATTTTTAAATATATATATATATATATATATATATATATTGATAGGATAAATACTCCCAACGAATACATTAATATAGTGGCAAATGCTTCAAACGTAGCTGGCAAATTCAGAGTGATCATAGTCAATTCTTTAATGGATCTCGACTATCAGCACTAGTTTCCCACTTGCTGCATCAATAATACCACATAACTTTAATCAAGAAGCTTGCCCATCAAAGGCAGGAAAAAAAATTTGATTTCTTATAATTATTTTGAATGTTCTTACAAAAATCCTGGTACTATTGTAACGTCTGAGTTTGTTGGTGGATTCATCCTCACTTATTTTTGTTTGAGAAAGCATAATAATTCTCATCTTCTCAAAATGCTGTCCATGAAATTATAACTGCAGAAAAATACTATAAATATCAATAAAATCTTAAATGTCTAAAACAGTTCCCTCCAGAAGGGAAATTACGCGCCTTTTGGATGGTACTTTATGAAGCGCCATGCGCATTAAGAATTCTACGAACTACTGTAACTAAGTGTAATATAGTGTTTCTTATGTTTCTTATATTTATGTCATCTTGTTTAAAGTAGTACATAGATTTTCAATAAAGATATTAGAAGTAAATTAATGATTTTTAAGAATTACTGGAACACCTGATAAAAAAATAAATGTTAAGTTGGTATTGTTGAATTTTTATTAAAATGTGATATTTGAGATAGGGATAGCAATAAAAATGCTGTGGATTTTTTTTTTCTTTTTTCAGAATTTAAAACTTATGAAAAATTTGTAAAAAACAGTTTTTTGTGTCTCCTGTAAAATTAGATTTTTGTGACATGTGTCGTTTATGAAATCAGTGATTCATGTACAATCAAGGATAAATTTCTCACTTAGTTGGTTTTGAAAAAGGTAAAAGTTTTTACAGATTCGACATAATACTTTAAGATAGTTTAAAAAATTAAATGGTAAAGTTGGATATTGGCAAGTTCAAGGTGTAATACAATAAATGGCGACAAAGCAAAATCACTGTCTGAAAGAAATTATCCTGCCATACTAATAAGCCATGGTGCATCTTTAATGTTTATTATATGATTTTTATGTTTTTAGTCTTTTTATGTTTTTATTTACATTTTCCAATTATTCTATTTTATATTTTCAACTACCTTATCTTAGAAAACTATCTCAGAATCTTATCTTGGTTTAGAATTTATACTATAAAACTGTAACTAATGTAGAAATCTGTTCATTCTGATAATTGTTCATCCAACTAGTTAAAAATTGATTTTGGAATATGTAAAACTTTTTACAAATTGAGCATACTATTAAAAAAAAAATATTTATTATTATTATTAAAATTTATTTATTGATTTTTTCTTTGGTATAACTTTAGCTTTGAAGCCCCTTTTGTGGTTTTTAAATTTTTGTAGTCATTTTGGCGATGAATTAAAATGACTATCGCAGCTGCATAAGTAATTGCCTTGGCGAGAAACGTCCGAGCTAATTCATTGTCGAATTTCGAATTTCCCAAAGGTATTCCATACTGAAATACTGAAGCAGTTCTATTTCTTAACACGATTTTTCTCAATTTTATTTAAATAAAAAAAAAAAAAAAAAAGTTTGCAAATCCTTTTTTTTTTTTTTTTTCACTTATTCATATATATGGTTACACGTTTTGAGGCCCCTGAATAATAATAATAATAATAATAATAATAATAATAATAATAATAAAACATTCTCTGGTCTGTGTGTCTCGCTGTGTGTCTGTGGTTGTGTCTGACTCTTACCTATATATGACAAAAACAAATAATAGCAGAAAGTCCAAACTTGGTATTCTAAATGTGTATCATATAGAGCTGCCACACTCAACTTTTCGTTGAGATCAAGCAAATGGTTCGTGCACAGGGACATCCAAGATTATTCAAATACATTATGTCTATGAGTAAATTTCTGGTAAGTACAGTGTAACATCTATAGGCGTACTTAAACAAAACGGAATGAATACAATTTATTTTTTGACTAAAAGCATATTTTTTGTAGAATATTTTACGGAAGTCATTCATCATTTATTTACAGGGCTACCCATAGTATTTGTATATATTGCGGCTATACTTGAAAGTTGCTGGGATTGTAATTCCTTTTGTGTTAGAGGTTATTCAAGTAAGACTAAATTTAAGTACACAATGTTATTTATAGTTCAAATTGATAATAGACAATATATAAGGCTAACCAAAATAAAGCTAAACTTTATTTTCTATTGAATATAGATAGTGGAAATGCTTTGCTATTTTTCAGTATGACGACGAATACTGCTAAGTCCATTTTTTAGCGGTCGGTTTCTATGCTTATCTGTTATCAGCATAACTTAGCAAATTGCAGCAGGAAATTCAAATTTATTTATTTTTTTTTTTTATTTGAAGTCCATATTAGGTTGCCACATAAAAATTTGATCAAGATTAGCAAGTTTGAATACAAATTAATAACAACTTTGATTTTTTTTTTTTTTTTTAAATAATTGTATGCACTATAAATGAACGTGGATTTAGGGGGCGATACCTTCCCCCCCCACACACACACATAGAATTACATGTCAAATAAAAGTGTTATTGAACCTATTTTAGATACCTAAGTCCATTAAACTTCATTATCTTACGCAATTAAGATTTAATATACAGTCGGTAACAAAAGTGTCCGAACACTAGCAAAAATTCCTATGTAAAAAAAGTGCACTTCATACGGTTTTGTTAAATAAATCCTCGTCGAATCCTGTTCTTAGTCAGTGTAAGAACATAATTCGATAAGGATTTATTTAACAAAACCGTATAAAGTGTACTTTTTTTACATAGGAATTTTTGCCAGTGTTAGGACATTTTTGTTACCGACTGTACAATGTATCTTTATAATATTGTTATGCAGATAAAAGAAAGTCGTGCGAGTGACACACCAGATTATTATTTAATTATTTTATTTTTATTTACTTATTTTTATTTATTTATTTATTTATTTTTGACATAAAAAGAATTATATTCACTTATTTATTTATTTTTAACGCACACACACATCTATTTATTTTCCTGTTTTAAATACTTTTAAAGTTAAAATGGGGTTTTTAATTAATAATTTTGATCAATTATCCGATTGATTGAAAAAATAAAGAAAGAAAAAAGGCAGTATTACCTACATTTTGTCTATATTAATAAGTGTCCCAATTTTTGATAAAAACTAGTAATCACGACATATACAACGATAAATTTTCTGCTTTATATATTTTACATAAAAACAAAAATACTTTGCACGTTCATTCAAAGTGGGATGTAAAAAGAGGCTAAATTGGAAATTTGCGATCTGAAGGAGATAGCACGGCCCTGTTGTACTATATATATATATATTTATTTATATATTTAATTTATTCAATTTTTATTAAATTCAACTCAATTTTAATTTTAATTTATTTTGTTTTAGAAAAATAAATTTCAATTTCAAAATTATCAAACAATTTAACATATTAAAAATAATAATAATAATAATTCTTACTTATAACAACACTGTTATTTAAATGCAGAGAAAGAAAGTTCAGTAATAATTTTTTTAGATTTTTAATTAAGGAATTTTATTGCATTATTAACCTTATTCTTTATTACTAAATTCCTAAGAGGAAATTAAAGCTTATTTTTAATTCAAACCTTTTTAAAATATTCATCTAATTAACCAAGTATTAAGTTTAATTAGGTTTCAGAGTAAAGATTTTTGCTAAAGCATTTAATTTATTTCTTGGCGTTAAACAATTACGGAATACGTTTAGATGAATACCAACTAATGATAGAAAGAACTGATTTTTATTTTTTAGTTTTTGTGATTTTTGCTAAATTAGATAAATGGCTTAAGAGATTTCAATTCATTTCAGAAATTGACAACAAAACCAGAAAATAGCAAATTTTATTACAATTCTGTTAATAGTTTCCGAATAATCTATGTAATTAAATTTAACAGGTTATTACTTACTAATATTGTTCATCATGTATTTCCATTTTTCACAGATTATTTATGAAATTCTGATTGTATAAAATAAATAAATAAATAATTATTTTTTTTTTAAATATACTTAACAAATAATTGCAAAATAATTATTGTCTCATTTCTATAGCTGGATGAACTTTACTTTTATGAAATGTTAATAAACATAATTTTTACTATTTGTTCTCGATTTGAAGCTTGATGCACGCTATTCTACATGCCTCGGGTTTTAACTGATATATATTTTTTTCCAAATAAAGACGATAGGAATAAATGATTACTTAGATTCTTACTGTTGAATTTTCTTAGCAACAGTTATAACTGCTCTTCGAAGAGAAAAAAAAAAAAAAATCCGCTGCTACATTAGTTATGGATTTTTTTTCTTTTGGCCGCACGTAGTGAATCAAAGGTACTTTTAGCTTTTGCAGGTATCTCTTAAAATGTCTTTCTGTTCTTTTTTCACACTGCATTTGGGGGTCTACCTGAGGATAGCCTCAATGCTTTTTAGGTTAATTGTTCTTTCTAGTTTTACTGCTATTTTTTCTGTTTATATGTAGTGTTATTCAATTTTTATTTAGATATACATGTCTTATATTTGCTGCATTTTATTGTGAAGTAAAATGTAAATTCTGTTTAAATTTTGCATATTAATATTTGGTTTTATAACCTTTTCCGTCCTCTTTCACTTCCTTTCTTTGGTTGGCAGGTCATTTCCTCAGTTTTTGTGGTGGGTGGGCTCGCCTAAATCATTCTTTTCACTAGCTTTTCCTTGGAATTAGAATTCGTGCTACAGTAGTTATAGATTTTTTGCTTTTGGAGGGATGTAGAGGTCTAGAGGTCAAAGATACTTTTAGTTTTTGCTAGCATCTCTTGAAAGGTCTTGCTGTTCTTTTCCATCCTGAAATTGAGAGGTCTCCCTGACAATAAGAAAAAAGGTTTTTTAGTTAAATATTTTTATGAAATATCCATATCAATATTTTTCAATCAATACTATAATCAATATTTTTCTTGTTTTCTTGTTGATTTTTCTATTAAATGTACTATTTAATATGTACATATACTACCTGCCAATTATTTGGATACTTACGAATTTAGACATCTTGTGAAATAACTAGAAAAAATCTGTACGGATCATATATGTATTTTGTATATATATATCAGTGGTCGCTCGTGCACCAAAAATAGGTGAAGAGACACACTGTATTTTACACTGTATTCATTTATAGAATATAAATTTACATTTAAATAAGTATTTTTAGTGAATTTTAGTTACGATCATGCTTAATCTTTGAAATGCGTTTTGGCTGTATCATGTGATGATGAGGATTCTTCTAATTGCATGTATAAATTTGTAAGAGGCTACCATACGTATTCATGGAGATATAATGGTTTCTTTAAAAAATTGCAAACTAAATTGTCACTTTCTTTTATTATAACGCATTGAGTATTAGACCGGATGCAAAGCCATATTTAGGAAACTTGATATATTACTTTTGATACAGCATACTGCAGTCAGAATGCAAAAATGTTAAATATCTAACAAAATAGGAGCATAATTATTAAATACTTTTTAATTATGCATGCTTCAAAAAATGCATAATTTAATATGTTAAAGTAACATATTCAGCTACTTATATGAAAGCCCCAAACAAATATCGTGTAATTTCAAAAATTTATGAGAGATAAAACAAACAAAATTTCAGTTTCTCTTAAAAAAAAAAAAAAAAAAAAAAAAAAAAAAAAATGAATATATATTTACAATTTACGAATATTCCATTACCATTGGGCATTGATTCAATGAAAGTGAAAATGTGAAACAAACCTCTTATAGTTTATTATAGTTTTTATTTTCAAAGGAAGTGAAATATGCTCACTTTATAACTCATAACTTTTTGAATTTTCACAATATTTGATTAATGAATACTTCTAAATATCTCAATATTTATGGCTAAATAAATTATGCAAATGAAATTTATTAAAAGTTTGCGCATGCGTAGTTAAAAATTATTCAGTAAAAATGCTGGTATTTCGTAAGATATTTAACATTTTTGCATGCTTATTGCAGTATGCTGTCTAATGTAGTATGCTAAGTTTCCTAAAAGTGTCTTTGTACTAGGTCTATTACTTTACGCGTTATAATTAAAAAATGGCAATTTCTTTTGTAGTTTTTTTTAAGTGTTATATCTCCATGCATTTATGTGATAACCAAATAGAAATTTATGTAGATATTTAGAAATATCCTGATAATCATAAGCTACAGCCAAAACTCCTATTAAGAAATTCTTTTTACAGGGCGATACAAAAAATTTTGACTATTTTAATTTTTTATTGGTCCTCTTTTTCTCTTCAGTACAAAACTTTTACTGGAATATATAAGGTGTAACATGTTCTTTATACTCCGAAATACTCAAAATGCTTCCTAAAGATCATTTCTAGATATTTGACAAAACGTCTAAATTCAAAAATGTCCAAATACATTTCGGTAGATAGTATATATTTATTTAAAGTTCATAAATTCTAACGATAAATCCATATGTTTTCATTCAAAAATAAGTTAAATTTTTATATTTTAAGAAATACAAAGTTTCTTTTTGAAAAAAAAAAAAAATATTTATCATAAAAGAGAAAAACATATACACTGGTTTCTGTATTTTTATGATAGTTAATTAGCATATTTTAACGAACATAGTTTTATGAATAGTAAATGTGATGCGAAGCCCCATTTATATTATCTAAATTGATTTTAAGGGTGTTTTTATCGGCATCTTTTATGGCTAACTGGTTTATAGAGCATTAGACATACGTTGTACCTTATTATGATATAACATATGGCTTAATTTAATGGTAATTTAGCTCTTAAGCGCAATGGGAAGAAAAAAAAAGCAATTTTAAGTAAATTATTTTCCAGATTAACTTCAATCTAGATATTTTTCATAATAACTAAAAATTATAAATGTATATACAATACTCTGTAATTGCGATATTTACTTTTCTTCGTTTTTAATAATCCATAGCTTTCAGTCCTTTCAATTTTTTAACACTACTATTTTAGAATAGTTATATTTCTATTATTTGACTATAAAATTTCCCTTTTCAAACAAAGCAAAAACTTTATGAGGAAATAATAATGTAAAAAATGTAGAAAGCGCTGGCAGCTATGATATTTTAAAACCAAAAAAGAAAAGAGAAAGAGTAAGGGTATAAAGTTATTAATTTAATTTCTACCTTTATTTAAATAATTAATTAAAATTAGTATTTCATTTTTCTTATTAATGAAAAGTTGATAAATTTCCTACCTATTCAGCAAAATCCCTCTAACTAATACTTTTAAGGGAAGATGTACTTTAGTCGGTATATTAACATTAAGGCAAATTTCTGTTTGTCGCATATATATGCTTAAAGTTATTGTATGGCTAACCAATTTTAACTAATCATATATATTTTAATTTTTGATACATTATCTGCTTCATTATCTGTTTTATTCATACATTTCGTCTGTATTAAAACGAAAAGAAATCTTAAAATAAGGAATGAGGAAATAATTTAAACTCCAAATAGTTTTATTTAAACAAAAAACGTAAAGTTTGATTTTTTTCTTATATTTTTAGTACATAATTATTTTAAACATAAGTTTTGAATTTTACATTCACAAGAACCAATTTCATTTTGAATTTAAAAAATCCCTTTTCGGCAAGCTTAAAGGAAAAGTTAGATTCCTTCACGTTAATGCTACAAAAGTAAAGAAATATCACACATGCATTAACACATACTTTGATAATGACTTTGTTACCATACATTGTATTATTTACGTCACTATACTGTTTTCAAGAAATTTAATTATCTAATGCGAAAGGGTTTTATTCATTCGACTTAAAATTTTAGGCTAGATTTATTGGTCAGAAAATGTTTCATTTTTTTTTTTTTTTTTTTTTTTAATAGCAAGCTCATAATCATTAAACAAATAGAAGTCATAAAGATATACAATCCCAAAAATTGTGAATGCGGGGGAGGCTATTGGGCTACAGCCCCCTTTCCATCCAAGCTAAATCACAATTATAAATTTTATGTAAAATCCATATAACTTTTGGTTCAATATCTGTCTTTTAAAGAAAAAATAATAGAAACGTTAAAATGCACCTGTGACCTTACTATGGTCAAGCACTGGTGAACCTGGCGTTGCTATGGTCAAGTCAAATACAGTTCAATTGCAACGGTTTTTAGATAGTTATTTCATTGTAATTTTTATTGAATTATTGAAAGTTTTGTATTGTGTTTTTCAAATTCTTTTTATCAAATGAGTAAACATTGTAAATTGAAGCTGTTTTGGTTCACATAATCTGGAACATTAGTTAACATTGAACCATTTGTGAACCACTGAACTTCAATGTTAATTGTTACGAATTTAGTAAATTGAATGACTTGGCGAGATTTTGGTGACAAAACGTGTGACTTAGCTATGAAATTTGTGATTTGGCGGCAAAATTTGATATTTGACGACGAAATTTTTGACTTGGCGTCGAAATTCGTTATTTGACGACAAAATTTGGTGAGCTTGGCGATGGAGACTGGCAGCTTTGGCGTCATTATATTTTCTTCCCACGCGAAAACCTCATATCTCTTCACAGACCAATATATCTTGCTTCTACAAGATAAAAAGTCAAAGGAAACTTTAACGTATTACTCTCAATTTCAATCGTAAATTTAAAATTCCTGCCAAAACCGGCATTCTAAGCTATTCACCACAAGCGATATTTATATTAAGAATAACGTATTATTTAAATTTTATATTTTAAATGATTAATTAAAGCGGTTAACATGTTTTTTATATTTTCAGTGATCATTTTATTATCGTTTCCACGTGACGTAATCATCAGATTATTAAGCAACCAAAGCTATAGAAAATGTCGGCTTCATCACAATTGACGAAAAATCACTTTTTAACTTGTATCGTTTCAGCATTTGAAGCTATCGAAAAAGTTTAAATACAAAAATTGTTCTTTAGGGAAAGGCGGTAATTCGTCTTATTTGAAGTTTTCCCCTATTGTCAATTTTAAAGAAATTATGGGCAAATGAATGTTTCATCTCCCACCATTTCCACCCCCTTTGAGCTAGATACCCCATCTAAGAACTCGACCGAGATTTTTACTGCTCTAACAACATCTACCAAGCTGGTAAAACTTAACTAAAAATTACTCCAGATATCTTGTTCACAACTTAACATGAGAAAAAGCGTTATATACATACATATATATATATATATATATATTATCGTGTCATGAGGACCATTGCTATAGGTAGATTTCCTATAAGGAATCTACCTAAAAAGAAAATGAATTTTCAAAGTACAGTTTTGGTGGAGCCTGACAATATTCCTTTGAAGCTGCATTTAAATTAGCTATACATTTTTTAACTAAGCATTAATTTTTAAACTGTAAATCTATCTGTCTCTCTTTCTCTCTCTCTCTCTCTCTCTCTCTCTCTATATATATATATATATATGTACATGTATATATATGTATATATATATATATATATATATATATATATATATATATATATATATATATATATATATATATATATATATATATACATATATATATATACTATTAGATTAATTGTAGTAAATTATAAAAAAAAAAATCATTACCATTTTTTTTCCCTCTTCTACTCTCAGAGTTTTTTAGAAGTTCGTAAAGAGTTGCCTATATATATTATTCTAGTATACGTTTAAACAAAAAAATCATACAAATACGAGAAATATTAAAAAATAATCTAACATTAATGCCGAAAAGATTGCTTTTAATTAGTAAATTTTAAGGGACAAAGAGTATCATATTAAAAAAAAAAAAAAAAAAAAAAAAAAAAGTAGGTTTTGTAATTATTGTTGCAAAAGAACATGATACAAAAATAACATGATACATAAAAAAAAATTTATTTCATCAATGTGTATCCCCCTAAAACACAATGCATTGTCTATTTTAGGGAGTCTCTGTGCATAAACCAATTGTACTATTAATACCAATTTCAATAGGAAACATTACATAGGGAACGTAAATATTTACAGATGCTGGAGGCGGGCAGACAGACGGATATATAGATGGACGGGCAATCAGATAGTCAGAATAGCTACTCCAAATAATATTTTCACACTTAATCATTGTTAGAATATGTTAAAATGCTTCATAAAATTTAAAGTGCATTTCCAGTGGTGTCTATTTATAGCTCTATGTATATCCAAAAAATTTTTGTGCGGCTTTGTAAATCTCAAAGCTAATTGCAATATATACTATGGAAAGCATTCTTTTGTGCATATGAAAAACATATTTCTATTTCATTAATTTTTGTGCAAAGTAAAGTCATTAAAATATAATTTATAGAAATACCTCACATACAATGCAGTGCTATATTTAATTACATATTTTTAATTTATTTTATATCAATTATATTTGCAGTAATATTTTTGGGTGTTACTTTACACACGCTAGTGTGGGTATTTACTTCAATTTCAATAATTTACATCCAAATGTGAATTTGAATATCATAATTCAATCTCATTAAGCTTTCTGCAATGTAAAGGTATTAAAATGCAGTTTATTGAAAGACTCTCATAGAACGTAATACTTTGGAACAATTTCGGGTGTACCTGTACATAAACCAGTAAAGATATTCACTCCATTTTCCATAGGGAACATGTATAAATATATATTAGGTTCAAGGAATTCCATTAAAATTTTCGATAGTTGGAGCGCAGACAGACAGACAGACGGACAGAAGTCATAAATACTTTTCAACTTTGTCGTAATGTGTTAAAAAGAGAATTTTGCATTAAAAAATAGAAATTTTGTAGTATTTTTACTTTTTTTCTTTTTCTTTATTTTTTCTTTTTGACATTGTAAAAATTGAAAGACAAAGAACTTTATTGAAAATATATTATCAAATATTGAAAAAAAAATTACGTTAATATAATATTATGTTTCGCTTATTCTACTATATATAAATGGTAAATTATGAAATCATTAGCAAAATACCTAATTTACATAATTTTGATTTCCTTATTATCGATTTAGTATTTTTCTTTTTTTAATGAACTGAAATAATTTCGTAAAAACACATAAAATTATTTATCATTATAAATTTATTATTTGTTCGTATCTTATGAGCAATATATATATATATTCTCTCTAACGTTATTAATTTTCTTATAAATGTTAGCGATAACATAATTATTTGAGTCAGAAAAATATGTTAATTTGATTATTATAAAACTTAAGCCATTTTTGTAATAATCTCCCAGAAAACTAGTTTTATAACATTTGCAATCACAGTTAATTAATTTTTTATTGTAGATTAAAAAAAAAAAAAAAAAAAAGTTTAGTCATTTAATTTAAATTTGCATTGGGTATAGTTCGTTTAATTTTCTTAAAGATGTTCTTTTCTATAGCTGTTAATATTACGTAATATTAGTTTATTTTCTTAAAAATTTTCTACTTACTCACTAATCAAATATCAAAACAGTTAATTATTTAACAGCTTGCATCTTCATTTTTAACTACAAGAAAATTTCATATTATGCATTAGAAAAAAACAATTTATATGGTAATTATAAGTTTAATTTTTTTTTAGAATATCTTACGAAGCGTTGAAAACGCATTCTGAAAAATAATTTTTATATAATTAGATAGTAAATTAATAATTAAAATGAACGTCAGTTTATTTTAACAATAGATATTTTTACAATATTAATTATTACAAAAGGTAATATTTGATTTATTAATCATCATACTTTTTCTTTTTAATATATACTATTTCTTTTTAATGTATTTAATCTTTATAATATAATTAATATTTCTTTTTTATATAAATTCTTATTAATATAATATAATAATCTGTAAAAATAAAATAATTTATTTAAATATTAATGTAATTATTAAAGTATATATGAAAGGGAGAATTATAGCTCTGTTTTCTATGATCATAGTTTAATAACATTGCAAATGTGTATTAACATTGCCAATCTTATCTTGACTTATTTATAATATACCAAAGAATTTGTTGGAGCAATAAAACCAAGCAGTTCCGGTCTTCGCTGTTTTCTAAGCACAGCTAACCATTTTTTTAAATAAAAACTAATGTCATTTTGCTTTCTTTCTTTTTTTAAAAACTTTTTATTATGATTAAAAACACATACGCACACATTTATGTATATATACAGGGTCATTTTATAATTAAAGTCCCTGTTTCAAACCGCTCTAACTTTAAAATACCGGTCAGACAGACTTGATATTTTACCAGAACAATCGGTAGGTAGTGCAATTTCTTTCGTGAAGGAAAAAAAAAATAATAATAATTTAAAAAATGGGGTATATCAACCGTAAATAGTGTGTTTCATGAAACTCTAATTTTTCTCTTGCCACTATCACTGTTTTCGCTGTAAACGCGTATTCTTTTCTTTTCGCTAATAAATTCGTCGTACACACATGTAGTCTATTATTTTTGGCTAACAACATTCCTGTATTTAAAAAGTTCATTTAGGCATTTCTAATAACTTTATCATGACATAGAAATCTATCGGCATATTTTAGAACTCTTTTTTATCTCCGCCAAACAGAATTTCATTCCCTGGAAAAAAATCAAGTAATTCTGACCAGTGGTTTTAAGCTTAGAGCCTTTTGAAATCGCAACTTGAATTATAATCACCTTGTATATCACTATTTTGGATAACCAATTGCATGAATATGATCAATAAGTAATCTTTATTTACAATGCACTTCTTAAACAAAGTATTGACACCTTTGCTTTTTCTTTGATGGTATTTCAGAACATGTTTGCGCCGTGAAACTTTTATTTTAATTAAGATTCAAAATATACTTACCTCTACCAATTTTTGTTCTTGAGTTTAAATTATTAAAAAGGTTAATTTTATTTTATGTTTATTTTTAATTTAATTTTATTTTATCATAGGTGAATTTTGTACTAATTGTTTCATTTTTTTTAATTTATTACTACATTATTATTATTATTATCATTATTTATGGAGAGTGAGAACAAGGGCAACTGCGTGTAAACAAATACATGTAAAGTACTTGTAACTTACATACTTGTAACTTATTACATGAAGTTTAGAATTTATGAAGGGAGTATATATTGCTCCTTTAATATGCTGGTACAGAAAAAAGTACGTTGCTGTTACACCTCCCCCTTTTAATAAGTAAATAAATAAATAAATAATAATAATAATAATAAAACATTATTTTAAATAATAGTTTAATTTTTTTAGCATCAGGGGTATTTGCGTTCCGAATTTTTTATTTCCCACCAGTAATTACGAAATGTATTTTTGGCTATATTTAATTACTAAACATTGCTAGAAAACTAGTACAAATATTACTATTAAAAATTACTGGTAGGAAATAAAATAAAATGTCCGGAACGCAAACAGCCCTGTAAGATAAAATTACATGGACTATTTTTCTCATGTGTTTCATTTCTCTCTCTCTCTCCTTTCTCTCTCTCTCTCTCTCTCTCTCTCTCTCTCTCTCTATATATATATATATATATATATATAATACTCTTTTTTATTACAGCCGTAATTTTACTTCTATTATCATTTGTATCTTTTAGTTAATCTTAAAATTAATATAATTCACATGTGTAATAAATATCATAATACAGTTCCATATACAATTTAAAATATATAGAATATTTTCAAAATACCTAGGACTCAAAACATATATATTCCTTATATATATATATATTCTATATATTTTGCTATTGTTTATAATGCCGCATCATGTAATCCAAAAGGTGAAACTAAGACGAAAGTGGTGTGCCTTCCGAGCTTGAAGAGACCGCAAGTGTGGAAGCAAAACTAGACAAACTGCCCAAATATAACAGCACCATCGAACAGGAATTTTAAGTATTGATTTAGAGGATAGCCGAGTAATCCATGATTCAGTATCCTTAGGGGTATAATTTTAATAAGAGCTAGGACAACTTTGCGACCACGAGACCACGACACATTTAAGGTGCACAAGCCGCTATTAGAATATAGAACTGTCTTCAACCGGATCGAAAATGAATGTCGCAAACTTGAAATTTCAAGTTCTAAACAACTAGGCAATTGCGGCCAATATATAACTTAATAATTTAATTAAATCACTCTCACCAATTAGCTAAAATTTTTTTAATTTCTGTTTCAAGTTCAACCTTTAAGTTTTAATCAATTTTCATATGCTGTCCCTTAATGACCTTATATATTTTTTTAATTTACGATATATAAAAAAAAAAATGTGATATGTTATAGAGATTTTATTTTAATTAAAATAATACGTATGTAATAAAAAAAAAAATATGCAGTTAAAAAAATATATATGTATATCTGCATAACTCTACAAAATTTTCCAAACATAAGTTGTTAGTAGGCGTTTAAACAAATTTGAACAATTAAAATTTAAAACTCTTAAAAGTTTAAAATTCGTATCGAATTCACGTATTAACCTAGTGAGTATATATAAAAATCACTTTAAAAAACGTATAAAAATTTGTTAAAAATTGTTCACAAAGCTTTTCGTTACAACTTTGTAGCATCTTCAGGTAATTTTTTACACAAGAAAAGAGTAGACAGTATTATATATAACAAAGTAGCTTGATACGGTTATAGTAAAAAAATAGTAGAGTGTACAAAACATGATGAGTCCATTAGTTGTATGAATTCAGGAAACAAGGTTGAGTTCCAGCAGGGTCACACTTGGGATACATGTCCAAATCCTATAGAAAATACATACTCTTGAAAAACGAGACTACAGTTTTGCGATAATACCTTGCAAGGTAGTTACAAGAATAATTTGAATAACTGAATGTTTCAGTACTAAAGCAAAATGGAAAAAATTAAAACTTTTTTTTTTCGGCATTTTGACCCGAAGTTCGTTTATACATATACAAGGTGGCTACTAAGTATCCGGAAAATTTTGAGGAGCTTGTATGGACTGCCTACTTCATTATAACCACTTTTTTGCTGTTGTAATGCTTTTATTTTTAAATATTATTTATTAAAATAATTTGCATTTACTCAACGGGCAGTTTTGAGCGATCAGGGAAAGCAAAATCTATTAGATAAATGAAAAAGTTTCGTGATTTTAGTTCCCCATCATACTATAGGTATGGGGAACTTAGGTAATCGTGAAAATGTTCGACCTCGGTTTTTTGACTTTTTTATACATTTTCAGGTGTGAGGAATCCGAAAACGACAAAATTTGTACGGTGTCTGTCTGTAGGGTGTCTGTTAGTGTGTTAGTCCGTTAATTTGTTAGTCTGTTTACAAGATATCTCACGAACAAATAATAGAAGAGAGGTCAGATCAGTTTTAAAATATTACTTTCGACACTGGCAAGAACCCTATTAATTGGAATATTCGAATTAAAATTTTTCGTAAGTTATTAGAAATTTACGATTTTCTTAACATGGGAGAATAGGACAAAAATTCACTTAAGCGTGCATTAAATGGAACCTTTTTACTGTAAAAATGTCAGACCAGTTTTCAAATATCAGTTTTGATGCCGGAATGAACATCCGTAACTATAAATATGCTACTTTGAAAATTTCAGCATGAATATTAATGGGCATGAATATTAATGACAATGAATTTTCCAATATGAAAATTTGGTAAGTTATTGGAAATTTACGAATTTCTTAACATGGAATTATAGGGCAAAATTTAACATAAACGTCAATTTTGAGGGATATTTTCATCGTAAAGATGTCAGACTACTTTTGAAATATTATTTAGGAAACTGGCTTGAATATTAATGACAATGAATTTTCCAATATGAAAATTTCGTAAGTTATTGGAAATTTAAGAATTTCTTAACATGGCAGATTAGAGTTAAATTTCACATAAACGTCAATCTTGAGGGATATTTTCATCGTAAAGATATCAAACCACTTTCGAAATACTATTTAGGATACTGGCATGAATATCATAGACTACGATTCTTCCAATGTAAAAAATTGATAAGTTATTTGGAATTTACGATTTACATAACATGTCAGAATAAGGCAAATTTGAGCATAAACTTACATTTTGAGGATCTTAAAACATTAGACAACTTCAAAATTACATTTATGATATTTGTTTGAACAGGATTGAATGCAAATATTCTAATAGGAAAATTTCGTAAATTATTCGTAATTTACGATTTTATCACCATAGCGAAATTGTAAATTTTTCATATAAATATGAATTTTGAAGATTATTGCATTGGAAATAGTAGCATGAAAACTAAAGAACGTAATCGACCCTGATAAAATAAATTAATAGATTAGAATAAGATAAATATATCGAAGTGAACGTTGGATAGGCTATTAGGTGGGGATTTCATTCTGTCACTGTATCAAGCTTTGGTCAAATTCATTTCTTTTAACACGATTATAATATGTCTCGCACTAGAAATTTATGAGAACTTATGTATGATGGGGAACTGAGCAGAGTCCACCTATGCGAACTAGTTTTCAAAGCGCGGCGCCTCTAATATATTTTGAGATCCGACGAGACTTTTGGGTCTAAACTTTTGGGTCTAGATCTCAAGAATACCAGAAATCGATTAGAAGCAACAAGGCCTTTGTTTCTAAAAAAGTTTGATTGTTTGGGCTGAGATTAGCAACATTGGGAAGACACAACTGGTTTTTATCGAAGAAAACTTAAAAATTAATGGAAAAGTTTATCAAAAAGAGGTTTTAGAGAAAGTTGTACTTCCATGGAAGCAAAATCACATGGCTACGATCTTTCACCAAGTTTGTGCTCTGGTCCATGGAGTCAAATCAACGTTTGTTTTAATCGATCTCAAACTGAAAAGGTATCTGACGAAATATCTGTGTTCTTCTAACAGCTGTTATTTGTTTCCAATGGATTTTTCAGTGTGTGGTTTCTTAGAAGAGCATTTGAGAATACAGAAAATCATATATCTGATATACTCAAGAATTCTCTGAGCAAAATATGGGATAGTTAAGATCCAAACTACTTGCGGCGTGCCGTCACCTAGCAAGAGGCGTACCCAGCTTGCATCAAAGCCGATGACAGCCATTTCGAAAACTCATAGTAAACAAATAACAGTTAGACATTATTTTTTGCAATAGAAGCTTTAAATTTGTTTGCCATTTCACTAATTTTCTATTATCAAATACTTTTTCCATATACTTAATAGAAACATTGTATATTACAGAATTATTATCTATATATACATATATATTACAGTTGTTCATCCTTAGTTGGTTGGTTGGGAGTTTACGTCGCACTAGAGCAGCGCAGTGTGTTCATCCTTGTAAAATAAAAAAAAATCAAAATTGGTAAATACGCAGTTATCAATTGCGATTATTTCACAGCAATATACCTTATACTTGTATTATATTCATTCTCTTTTAAATGGTTTAATGATACTCAGATAAATAGCTTCTATAGTATGGCTGTACCAGATTTCTGATCTAAAACTTATTCTTGTTACTGACCCGATACAGCATATTTCAAATCTTAACTCTTCTTACATTCTTAAATTTTCTAATAAAATATTTATTCTTCTAAATAATAAAATATGGATGGGTCTCACCTGAAAACTTCTAATCCAAGGGTCCGTGCGTGGATGGGGCAACTATCATCCATTAAAGAAACTAGACTCGATGAATGTAGCACTTCTTAGATGAAAACAGAATTTTTAATGCTTTGTTAGCATACATGTAAAAACGAAAACAGAACAAAAACTATCTACAGTATTTACAATTAAATATCTTTCTTAATTAAATATTTTTTTGTCTTTCTTAACATTAAAGTCTTTAATTGTCATTAGTTCTTAAATATTTATTCTAATTCTTAAAAGTTTCAATAGTTCTGTTTTAGGACCGGGGCGTCTGTAAACAAGACGATCTTAGCATAGCCCCTTCTCTATTCAAGGTCCTGTTGTGTTCTGCTTCTGATTCTAAAAAGCACCTTTCTCGAAAAAGAGGCGCCCGTCTGTCTGGAAAGGCATTTGTTCTGGAAGCAGAAGAATGAACGGGAGATTCCCGACATATAGAATGTCATGGGCATATTCTCGTATGATTCCTTATAAATAACTATGAACAATACTCAAATATGTAAACAAACTTGACATTGAGCAGAAATATAAATCTTTATAGAACGCTGAAAACGCGTGAAAAATATTATCTCCAAATTGCATTTTCGAAATCATTAAGCGTACTGTCCGTAGTGCAATACGACTGATTTCTGCACTGATGATGGTACGGCTACCGAAACTGCAGTTTGCTGTTAATATTTTTTCACATTGGAGTTTTTAACACTGTGTAAATATTTATAATACCCAAATAATTTTTCATGATTTTACATTAGTAATGCAATCGAATATATATTAGTATTTTATGTTATTAACAATTTTAAAATACTGAAACAAATATGAGTTAATTTGAGTCTATCCACCGCAGTGTATTCAAATTCCACTTTGTCTTCCTATACAAATATCATAGACTCAATTATTCTGCAAATCTGTATAGTTATTGGACGCTGACTTAAATGTTGCTGACTCAAGTTTTCTTAATTGAATGCAGAATTTAGAATCGATCGCAGTTCAAATACTAATTTGAGTCTATAGACCATATTGATAAATAGGGCTTCTGTAACGATAAATATATCGATATGTGAATCTAACGTTATCTAATGATAAGTCTATCGATATATTACAGTCGGTAACAAAAGTCTCCGAACACTAGCGAAAATTCCTATATAAAAAATGTACACTTAATACAGTTTTGTTACATAAATCCTTGTCGAATCCTGTTTTTAGACTGACTAAGAACAGGATTCGATAAGGATTTATTTAACAAAACTGTATTAAGTGTACTTTTTTACATAGGCATTTTTGCTAGTGTTCGGAGACTTTTGTTACCGACTGTACCTACAAATACAGAAATATTTGTAGGTAAAAATCCTATTTTTATGAAAATATAAAATGTGTGTAGGATGGTCATGATTAAATATTTTGCATATTTAAGGTCAAATAAATAAAAAGTTCAGATGCTGTCGTATTTATCCACACACATAAACACACATATCAACCGAAACATATAAACATACGCACACATGAGTCCAGGACACTTTGAAATTGCTGTGTGTCGAATATTTTGGTGGTTACAGTAATTACCTTACATAGTTTATGTTCGGAAAATAATAAAATTATAAAAGAGTTTTAAAAATATTTTCTAATTGTGATGAAATATCAATTACCAAATTTTACTATATTCAAAAATTATCTGAGATTAATTTTTTAACATTTTGTCTTTTAAGTACTTAAGAAATTGGTAAATTGTAAAATTTATAAAATTTAAAAGTATAAAAAATTTACATTCTAAATTGAAAGCATATCGTAGACATAACAAATATGCAGTAACATATTAATTTTTAAATTTATTTTAAAACTACAATATTTTTTTTTCAAAGTTTTATAAGAATCTTCAGAGATTAACTCATAATAAATAACACAAAATGCAATTACAGTATATATTTAAAATTACAAAATAGCTTTGATTATCTTATAAGGAATTTCATTAAAAAACCTTTTAAGCTTTTCGATACAATGTAATTATACTTTATTTCTATTTATAATATAAGTAAAATATTTATTTAACAAAAGATCCCATTAAGAATTTTAATATCAATAAAACAAGGGAATTCTCTTATTTCATCTTAAAATAACTACAATTTTTAGTTTCACAATATTTACTTAAACACTGTTCATTGAATTACAGAAAATTTGAAATGTATATTTCCTTTGACATAATTAAAAATTTTCAAAGAACCGTAATGCATAAGCTGCATCTAATAAAAAATGCTACAAAATATTTTTAATTTGTTTTATAAGTTTCTATCATTTGAATGTATAAATTAAAAAGCTTAAACATGTTTCATTCATAAAAACATTATTTTGCTTTAAATATTCTTTGATTTAAAATCAAATAAATGCGAATGTTTCACCATTTTTTTAAAGACATTATTAAGTTTTATGCTGCTTGTTTATTTGGACTTTAAATTAAATCAATGCAAAAAAAAAAAAAAAAAAAAAAAAAAAGAAATTATTGATCGTCATTAAATAATTATGAATGGAAAAGTAATGGGAAAGTTATATGTATCGGAACTAACATAAAATGAAGAATTTTTAAAGAGGTGAAATTTAATGAGTTTTAAAAATGACGTTTCTGTCTAAATATCCAATCAACATCAGATCGTAGTTTACAGTGTTTGTCATTTTCCATTCGACTATACTGCCATTCAGCGATATATAGCATAGCTACTGTTATTGAACTAATATTTGATCTATAGTGTGACGGTTTGCTGCGTAAGAACATATTCCTATGCAAATTATCTATACCTCATAGAAATTGCTTTCATCGGGATAAGTGAGTACGGTTGTAGACCAGGTACCGTAAGAATATAAGGAAAAGATGGTTATGTCAATGAGTGAATAAACGTACAGTTCAACGAGGGCTACCTAGTTTTGAAACAAGCACATCCCATTTACTATCAGTGAAACATTTTAGACGCTGGAATGTGGCGCAAATTCTTTTTGGAATATTTGTTTGTATAATATCGGCATCCTTTTGATTATTTGTAAGTTTAATTCTGCGGTTAGTACAAAATATAAACACGTTTCAATTTCATTTACACGTGACGTAGTATAAATTTGAACTGTATTTTATTTTTGCAATGACTCCTTAAAATTTAACCGGGTGTAAACAATATTGAATCTTCCAAATTAAAGGGGATGATAAAATATATATGTATGGGAACTTGAATTATCTGAGACTGAAATATATATATATAAATAACGAAAAAATCTTTTAAGTTCCTGTTGCATAACTATGCAAAGTTAACACATATTTAAAAAAAAAGTGAGAGAGAAAAGAGACACCATTTAAGGTGATTCCATTTACATGAGAAGGTCTGAATTTACAGCAAGTTACTATCATTGAAATATTCTAAAAATTAAAAATAAAATTCTCACCTATCTCCCAACCAGCAATTTCCGATACAACCCATCTTTCAACATTGAATGGCTACATTATTATGTCCAGCTTACAGTTTTATGAAAATAAATTTTTATGTTTCAGTATTGCCATTAAAGGGCTCGTTTAGTCGGAAGACATAAAAGTAACTTTTAAAGAACGTCATGTACGTGAATTATTTGGGAATTCTTAGAAATAACTGGGTTTGACGGATTTTAATGTGTTTTGGCTGCATGGACTTGAATGCATGCGGATCATATTAAGGTTTACAAAATAAGTCGTGTTTGTGAACAAATTAAGGCAGTTGTACTTAAATGTGTATCAAGACAAAACTGTCAAGCAAAAGACTAGGTCAAAAGGGACAATCTGTGGCCATCACATAATGGGGTATTATCGAGCAAAACAGAGAATCTCACGAATTGTTAATTAAAACGAGGCAGAAACAGTGCATAAATCTGATATAGATCTCAGCTAAAAATAGTCTCAAAGTACCTTGAATCACACTGTAAAGCCGTACCATGCTTCATATGGGCTATAGAATAAGAAACCCAGTTCGACCATTGTTGCAACCAGCAGCAAATAAGAAAGATTCAAATTCTACAGATCACATACGTGCTAGAATTAGATGATGGATTATTTGAACAAAAATAGAGACAGATGAAATCAATTTTACAAAGGCGAGTTATCGTTGTGCAGGGCGTAACGTCACGAAAATGGAATCATAAATTCAATGATATAATACTTCAAATAGTTTAGAGCAATGTGGTATGATGGTTTGAGGAACGTAATCTTAAAGTGCCTGAGTCCTTATTTCGTGTGCACGTAGGTCTTAATAAAACATAATACGTGTACGTCTTATACTAATGTTTTTTCAAATTGCATCTGAGAGAAAGAATTCGTTTCAGAAACATGGCGAATATTTTATTTTTTTTCCATTGGTTCAGATTCCATAAAGACTTATCAACATCCCCATGTCAATGTATATATATATATGTAAGCAAAATAACCAAGATCAAATGAAAATTAATCCCAAAACACATGAGGGGCTTCATCAGGGGAGGTCCTCCATGTAGGGAATGAAATATGAGAAGCTTCTGACGAAACGTTGGCTTTTTAGCAAAACAAAAACACGTTTCTAGCTCCCAACTTCTCACAGGGGGAAGCAAGACCATACAGAAAACGAATTTAATTAATACAAAACATAAAAAGCAATTAAATTTATTAATAAAGTACAAAAGTAAATACATCAAAGTAAAATACAAGAATATAAATAAATACACACATGGACATTTTGGCTAAAAAGCCAACGTTTTGTCAGAAACTTCTCATATTTCATTCCCTACATGAGGGAGCTCCCCTGATGAAGGCACTCATGTGTTTTGGGATTAATTTTCATTTAACCTTGGTTATTTTGCTTTTGGCTAAAAAGCCAATCTTTCGCCAGAAACTTCTCATATGCCATTCCCTACATGTGGGAAATTCCCTGATGAAGGCACTCATGTGTTATGGGATTAATTTTTATTTAACCCCTATTATTTGCTTATTTATTATATTTTTATATTACCTTTCGTTGCATTTGCGCATTTGTTTATAAATACTCTGTTCTAATTCTATATTTAAAAATTCAAATTTTATTCCATCTTATATTTAAAATTTACCTTATATATTTCTATATATATAATATATATATATATATATATATATATATATATATAAACATATTAAATACCGGTTAATGATAATGTTCAAAGAAAACGTAAGATTTTTGGGATTGCAATTC
Organism: Salticus scenicus; assembly: GCA_963930645.1. Classification (NCBI taxonomy): domain Eukaryota; kingdom Metazoa; phylum Arthropoda; class Arachnida; order Araneae; family Salticidae; genus Salticus; species Salticus scenicus. Next base: position 353,178,399 of record OZ005652.1, read on the forward strand.
AATTTTAAACTGAAGAATTCCCTTAAATCTAAAATTTTATCAAAATCATTGAAATAGTTTCTAAGAAAAACCACGTGCCTGCCATATTTTGCCACGTGTGAAATGAGGGTTAAAAGTTAATGTTAATTTTCAGGACAATGAGGATAAATAACATGAATTTCTTATTGCAAAAAAACAATTAATGTTTATTTTAAAATCGTTAAGACAATTTCCTAGAAAACAAAGTTTCTGCCGTAGTTTTGCAATTGGTGGTGTGAGAGTTAACTGAAAAGATTGGTTTTCTTGAAGATGAGAAAAATTCAATTTGAAATGCCATCTAAAATAACTTCAAACCTTAAATACTTAAACGATCAATTAAAAAAAAAAAAAAAAAAAAAAAAAAAGATTCAGCCATACTTTGCCACGATCGAGTGAGGGCTAACACAGCAGCAAACGCTGATTTTCCTAGACATGGAGATATATCAGGTGGCTTTCTCATTAAAATAAATAAATAAATACATAAAATAAAATAAAATAAAATAATAATAAGAATTTTATCTCTTTATTAAAATCGTAAAACCACGTTTCTTCCATATTCTGATGGTTAAGAGTGAGCCCTAATTTTCGTAAAGTATAGGATGAGTCAGATGAGTTTGTCGTCTCAAAGTAGACTTATAAAAGTTTTCGTCAAAATCATTTGAATCATTCACACAAAATCTCGGCGTAAACGTGATTTTTTTTTTTTTTTCATTTTTTAAAGGTTAACAATAAACGCTAATTTTCCTGATTATAACCGATAACTTCCCTGAGTTGGAATAAGATGAGATTATCATCTCAAGAAATCCTTTACCTATTTTTTACCAAAATCTCTAGATTCATTTATGAGAAAAACCATACTTTTGTCATATTTTATTGAAAGCACAGTGTGTGTTAACAGTTAATACTAATTTTCTTAAGATAAGGATAAGTCAAATGAATTTGTTTTCTCAAAAATTATTTAACCGTATTTTTTTTTTCGAAATATTGTCATATCCATTTTCTAGTAAGCCCGAATTTCGCCATATTTATTAACTGGCCGGAAGCTTATGGGCTAGCAGCGAATGAGTATTTTTTTTTCAATGAGAATACACCCAATCGTTTTTCATACCATACAACTTTTAACCCCATACTTTCCTCAAAGTCATTTATATATTTCCGACGAAGCGCAATTTCTAGTATATTTTGTAACAGAAGGATAAAGGCTTAAAGGAGAACAAGATTTCTTAATATGAAAATGAATCTAATCGGTTTTTCACTTCAAAACACTCTTAACCACAATCTTCATAAGAATCATCATGTTTATTTCCGAGTAAATTCAAAAGCTATCATATTTTGACCCGGCAGATAAAGAGTTAACTGAGAACGCAAAATTTCTTAAAAATGAGGATAAATGTAATTAATTTTTCATCTTAAACAACTCTTAATCCAGAATGCTCATCAAATCCGTTATATCTATTTCCAATGAAACTCAATTTCTGCCATATTTTGTAACCAACATTTTAAGGGTTAACAGTGGACCGCATATTTCATGAAGATGAGGATATGTCTAATTAAACATTTATTACAAAACACATTTAATCTCAAACATTCATTAAACAATTATATCCACTTTCGAGAAAACTCAATTTCTGTAATATTTTACAAACGGCAATCAAAGAGTTAGCACTCAAAGCGAAGTTTCCTGAATATAAGGATCATTGTGTTTTTTCACCCAAACTACCCTTAAACCCAAACTTCCATGAAAATCCTTGAATCCTGCACCAAGTAATCCGAATTTTTGCGATATTTTGCAATCAGCAAATAATGGTTTAACATCGAATTTGAATTTTCCTGAATATGAAGATAAGTCCAACTGACTTAGCAATTCAAAAAACACTTAATCCTCAAACTTTCATCAAAATAGTTATATCCATTTCAGAGTAAACACAATTTCTGCCACATGGTGCAATCCGCGAATAAAGGGTAAACATCTAATTCATATTTTCTTGAAAATGACGATACGTCTAACCTATATAGACCTCCGAAAAAACTTCACCCAAAACTTTCATCAAAATTGCTAGAGCCGTTTCCGAGTTCCTAAGACATACATATATATATTATATATACATATATATTATATATATATATATATATATATATATATATATATATATGTGTGTGTGTGTGTGTGTTGTGTATATGTATATATACCATTCGTCATTAAAGGATTCATATACAGTTTTGCATAAATTTATCAGATTGATTACATATATTACATTAATTGATTTATTATCGAAAGGGAAAAACAAATTAATGTTTTTCTTTTCTTTCTTCCTTTTCCTCTTCTTCCTCTTTTTTTTTTTTTTTTTTTTTTTAATCAGAAATAAAATTTTAGGAATTTTAAAGACTGTTATACTTTCCAAAAGCTTTTTTTTATTCAAAAATCTTTATTTTATTTTATTTATCCTTTTTCTCAATCGAAAATATACAATTTATTTCTATTTTCAGGCAATTTTAGCTGAAGCAAATGAGTGACAAAATTTTATGCTACTTTAGAATATGCATAATTAATTTTTATTAAGGGTAATTGTTTTATTTATGTAGCATATAATAAACCTTATTCACAAACAGATTTTAGTGAATTTTTAGTTAACGTACTTGCTTATTAAAAAATCAAATCTTTCAAAAACTGTAACGTAAATCCAGCGTATTTGCATGTTTGAATGAAAGATATTTTGGCATTGCATTCTTACTGCTCTAATGTGGCTACAGTGGAGGATCAAAATTGTGATGGCATGTTTCCGGATCACCTCTAGGGGTGTGTCCCAGATCATCACCAATTGCCCATCTGTGCAGCACTAGTGCGACGTAAAACCCAACCATCGATCTAATGTAGCTACAGTTGAAAAAAAAGAACTCTTTAAATTATGTTGTGTTTCTTAAAATGAGACAGATATATTTTAAGTAAAATATAAGTATGAAATTATTTCATATATACATAAACATGAAATCAAATTAACAGTTATAGAATTTTGGCAAATAAATAATTGTAAAATTGATTTAGTATTCAGTAAATGTTGCACTAAGAAAAGTTAATTTCTACGCTTATATATATATATATACAGATATATATAATTGCAGAGTCAAATCCTTTATTAGATGTATGGAGATATTTTTTATTCCTAAAACTTTTCGAACTTAGGTTTTCATATTTTTATGGTTTTTTTCGCATTAGGAATCCTGAAGTCCCAAAATACGCAAGGATTTATTTGTACCTTAATTAGTTTTGTAGTTAATAAGTAAATTTGTTTAATTTTCTAGACATAAATAAATAAATAATATATATGTCGAGTGTTTGAAAATATGTCGAGTCAAATTCAAAATATTATTTATGATACTCGCAAGAACACTATTGAATATCAACATTTTACCATTAAAAATTTGTAAGTTATTCAAAATAATGCAATATTGCACATACATCTGAATTACGAGCATTATCACATGGAGAGCAACATGAAAATACAAAAAAATTGAAAAAAATATCTACCACCATCACAATTACGCAGAAGATAAAGAAAGTGTAATGAATTGGGGGGGGGGGGAGTTATCCTGAGGGATCGGGTATTTTAGTTTCCCACTGCGTATGGTGATTAAATGAATTCATTATTCTTATCATGAGTGTAGTATGACTACTAATATAAATCAGCAATATGTATTTATAGAATTCAAATGCAGAGTAAGAGAGAATTGTGTGAGTTCCACAGAAGACTATTTAGTTTTTTTTCTTTAAATTTTGTTCCAATTATGTTAAATTGTAATCATTTATAACTTAATTAGCTTGTTCCTTTTTCAGATAATCGGTGATTTAGAAATGAGGAAATTCGGTACATAAGGTTCTGATAGGAAATCATAATATATATATATATATATTAAGAGTGTTACTTCTTCTTAATCTAAATATTAAAATAATATCAATTAGCACTATTTTGGTGTCATAAAAATAGACTATCTCTCTCTTTTTTTTCTCTCTCTCTCTTTTTAACACTATTAGAACTTTTATTTATGAATTGTGCATAATTACACGAATCTTACACAAGTTTCGTGCATTTACAGTTAAACACATCTTAAAAACTCATTTCAAAAATTAAATAAATAGTTCACATTAAAAATTGTTATAAGGGAAACAATAATAAAATTACATAACTTTTATCTTTATTTATTCTATATTATACAAATTATATTGACAGTTTTCCCCTCTCAGTTTAATTTATGCTTTATAATTATATTTTTAGTTAGATGTAGTTGCCCACACGCAAGCAACATGTCACGGAATTGTAGTAATTTTTTTTGCATTCATCCTGTCACAAACTGGGACCAGATACAGTTAATGACTAATCTCTGATATTTATTGAGCGAACAAAAGAACGCTATATGGTAATAATAATTGCATATAATTGTTTTCATACAGCTTTAGAAAAGTTAAGTATAACGATTTTTTAGATCATTGAGGGAAATTATACATCTGTCTGAAGCAGGGAAAAATCGAAATTTTAACAGTTTTAAAATATGTCATTCATTTGATGTTTAAAAGAAGATTTACCGAATACATTTATTTAAGTGTGCTCAAAACGCAGCATAGCTTTTGGAAAAATGAAAAATACACATAATAAAAAAAATATTGTAGCAAAAATTAACAAGGAAAGTTCTTCTTTCGACAGCACAAAAGTAATGCGTAAGCTTTTAAAATGCTTTTGTTTAGATTTTGATGAAGATTTACGTCAACATTCTTTTATAGTGAAAATGTGTATGTATACTTATCCCATATATTCACATGTAGGTCTTATTGCAATATTTGCAATATTTTCCGTTCATATGATAGATTCCATGAAAAATGCAAAAACTAATATAACGTATGTTTTAATCTGCATTTTTTCACTTACTTTGTGGCGTGCATTACACAGTAAAAAGAAGGCATTAAGGCAAATTTTTGAAAGTTTACGGAAAGCAAATCAAGAATCAAATAAACCAAAGCCTGCTTTTATAAAAATGTTTGTCATACTAAATTTCTCATCAATAATTTTGAGTGCATCTTTTCACGTAGTTGGACTAAAAGAAACGAATTACTTTTGTCAAATGTTTTCTTATCATATGTGGACACAATGCAAAGATGGTTTTCTTAATAAACTGTACATTTTCGTTACTGCTTTTGTAATTCATTTTATGGCTACTACATTCGTTAACATAATAGCATTTTTATATTGCATTCTCTGCTTCCAGTGTTCGTTATTAATTCGTCAATACAGAAATTCTGTAAAGAAATTCGTGTACTCGAAACAATATTATGAGCTAGAACCTCAGATGGCCCAGGAATACTTCTACATTCTAAATATCGTAGAGAGGATAGAATATGTGTTTTCCTTGCCATCACTTTTACTTTTAATGGTTTGTTTTATGCAAGCATTTGTATCTTTGGCTAGATTTATAGTAAATCCTATGAGAGAAATTTCGTTGTTTTTTCTGATGGAACATGTATGTTTGCATATTCCAACAGGTATATTTACATTTCTAATTCCTGCTTACGCTGCTAAATTGACTAAGGAAATGGAAGAAAACAAGTTATTCTTCAAAAAAATTTATGACAGTATAATGATATATCCCGAAAAAAATGTCAGAAACAATAATCTCGTCGTCTTGGAGACATTGAAATCCAGGTTGCCTATTACACTAACAGCTTGGAATATGATTGATTTTGAGGGATCCACTATACCAGCTATATTAGGAAATTTTCTCATTTATGGATTGTTAGTTTTAAATTTAAATTTTTAAAATTCCGTTTATATTCATTCAATACATATAAACAGTTTGCATATGAAGATGTTTACAAAGTTATATTTTTTAGATTATCATAAATATATTGGGAAGAAACAAAAACTTGTAAAAATTTTCATTCCAAAAATCAAAACTCTGAGATGAATAAATTTCATATACTTTCCAATAAAATATTTAATAAAATATTGTAAAATAATAATAATAATAATAATATTTGTAGAAATCAAAACTCTTCAAAAATATTTAAGCAGGTTTGCAGTCTACGTAAATACATACGCTACTTAATTATGAAAAACCACTTTATAAAAAATGTTTTTAAATCATTGATATTTAAAAAAAATATACAATGAAAATTTTTAATTGTAAATATGTTTTAGATAATTCATATATTATTTTTAAATTTAAATTGCGCTAAAATACATCTTTGAACCATTGTATTTCACATAAATGGAACTATATATTCAAACTTTTTTATTGGAGAAACATATTTTTATATTTGATTGGATAATTTTCATAGTAATAAATAATGATATTTTAAAATCGTGTCTTTAAAGATTAAATACACGATGAGATTACGTGATGAGATTAAATATATATATATATATCAATAATAAAGTTCCATTAATCTTACAAAAAGAAAATGTACGATATTTTCAAATGTTAAAAATAATACATTGGAATACTTAATTCTTCTATTTCGTTGGAATGTGCTTTCGAAATTTGCTATAATTAATGTAATGCTATAATAATAGTATGATGTTCTTAATAATGTCTGAATAAATATTTAATTTGATAGGTAGAATTTGTTTATTTCATCGTTCATTTGCTTTAATAAATTATTTTGCTTTATTTAATTATAAATATATTTTTAAAATGGAACTAATTTTCTATAAAACGCTAACACTGGCAATGTTCGAGAAATTTTTATTATTATTTTATTATTATTATTATTATTATTTTTTTTTGCATGAAATTTTAATTGGTAAGATTAATTTTTCACTTACACATAATCAAATACATATTTGTTTATATTGAAAATGTTGAGGTAGCTTTTTTTTTACATAAAAAAGTACATATCAAAAACTTCTTAAAAAAAAAAAAAAAAAAAAAAATACTTATTGTGCAAACCTTAATACTGCCTCGTTTATTGCAGTTGTTCAGAGAAAAATATAAGAATTCTTACCTTACATAAGAAATATTTACTCGTAAGTATTTTATAAACTATGATAATCTACTGATATACTATTGAATGTAACTGCAGAATATTGTACTATGTATTGAAAGTAAAAAATAAAATAAAATAAAAAATGAAATATATGGTTTTAGTCTCAATGTCCCTATATTATAAACAGACGCATCCGAAATTGACCAACAAAACAAGTAACAATTTCTTAATCTTTCTTTACATATATATATATATATATACATATATATATATGTGTGTGTGTGTGTATGCATGTATATGTATGTATAAATAATTCATTTTTTGTATAAAACATATTCATTCTGTATAATTTCTTCTATAAAATAGTATAAAAATCAAGCTGTTTTTTTTTTTTTTTTTTTTTTTTTTTTTTTTTTTGTGTGTGTGTTTATATTAACTATCAACATTATTTCATTTTTTTTTAATATAAATATAATATTAAATTATTATACACTTTTATATACACTATTTATTTTTAAATTGCACTTGGTATAAAATTGTTTACTAAAAATTAATGCGTTTTGGATTTATTTTAATATAAAATAGGTGATTTATTATTAATAAAAATAATAAAATAACACGGAATTCAGTTATTTGGATGACTGGAAGTTAAATATTACAATTAAACTTTATACCTGTAATATATGATTTAGAAACTCACTACCTTTAAAATTCAGTTTACGGTCGAAAGCATAAAACGCATTTCAATATATTTTCACTACGTATTACATGCCTATATTTTTATTTAAACGCTGCATTTTTCTAAAAGGGATATACTTTTTTAGGAGAAAAATATTAAAATGTTTGCTAATAGTTTGGTATTTCTTTCTAGTTTGTGCTATATTTAAACCATTTTTGGCTGCCAGGTGATTGTTTACTAGGGGCTTACGAGTAGTGAGTTTTTTTTTTTTTTTAATATGGTGAGAGTCCTAACCTCACGCAAAAAACCCAAACTGGAGGACCGGGTCTTTTCGTCTGGCACCTACACTTCGCCCTGTCTGGCTTGAGTGACCCTGCCAGTAGGTACGCTACCGCCGGCATATCTCTTCGGGCCATTGGTGCACTCAAGTTCCACTGCCACGGCAAGGCAGAAACACCATCTCTAATGAGCAATCTAAAAACTGAATAAACTATGTGAAACTTATAACATGAAGATATCAATCAAACTAAAACGATGGCTTTTAAAGGCAAATAGCCTATAAGAACTAAAAACGTCTTGGATAATAAAATAATAGAACAAGTCTCAGACTTTAAGTATTTGGGATGTGATACTTCATATAACAAAAATAAATACTTAGAAAATAAACTGCATAAATTCCAACATAATAGAGGAGATTTGAACTGCATCCTAAGAAATAAGAGACGTAGAGAAACTCAGTTAAAATTCTACAATGTAATGTCAACACCGACACTGATATACGGATCAGAGACGAGGACAGTTAACACCAAAGAACGATCCGGGATACAAGCTTCGGAAATGAAGTTTTTGAGATCTGTAAAGAAATTTACAAGAATGGACCAACTAACTAATGATTCCGACTTAAAAATATACAACATCAACCAAGAAATAATAGAATATCAAGATAAATGGAAAGACCACGTGGAGCGAATGAGCAAACACCGACTACCAAAAAAGCTCATGAATTGCAAACCTAGAGGTTACCGAGACCGGGGCCGACCTATGATCCGGTTGATTGATCAATGGGACAGGAACAGGATGATAGCCTAATCCATGCTGTAGATGATGATGATGATGATGATGATGCTATATTTAATCACATTTAATTAGTTCACAAGAGTTAATTTTTTAAAAATTTAAGGATGTTGACTACAGTTTTAATAAATCAACTTTTTTTTGCTCCAAATCAATAAGGAAAATGCAATTTTTATTTTCATTTTATTTTTTACAGTAAGTTTACGGTTCTTTCTGATTTAGCCAATTGCACTTTTTTTTTTTTTTTTTTACAAATAATGTTACACTTACATTGCATATACATGTATATGTACGTGTTAATGTGTCATCATAACCTTTTAATTTTGTTAAATATAATTTAATAACTAATTATTATTCCTTTATTTGCCATGAATTATCAGTTAATAATTTCAGTTAAGTTTTGTTGTAAAATAAAGGAAGAAAATTGTAACACATAACTTATCCTTTTAACGACCATTTTCTACTAAAGTAAGATGAATATATATTTGATTTATAAAAATATATTGTTTAATTAATTTCCATTAATGTAGAAAAGTATTATTTCGTAAAAAAAAATATATATATATATATATTTCCTTAAAATAGTTAAAATATTTCAGATTTACTATTATTATTTATTTTTTAATATATAAATTTTCTGACCAATGAACTAAAAATTAAAAGTACTTCTGCATGTAAAAGAAGGAGACACATATTCACACACACACACAATATATATATATATATATATATATACATATATATAGACGAATGATTTTATTTATTTATTTTTAAGCACTTTACTTTTCTTTCAGTTAAGAGTAAAGTCCCTAATCTTCAAAGAAAGAAAGTTTTAACATGAAATGTATATCACGTGATTTTAAATTGAGGAACTTATAATATCATATTACAATTATTTGAAAATAACGTAACTTTATTCAAATTTTATTTTTCCGACTGAGTGAAAATAATGCCTGGACTGGGAGTCGAACCCCGGATCTTTGACTTACAAGGTCAAAGCTCTACCAATTGAGCTATCCAGACCGACAACCGGTCGACATTACTCACTCAGACAACCTTTAGGCAGAAACATCTGGTCTATCATTTAGATAGCTCAACAGAAATAAGCCGCAGATAAAGGAAAACACCATTAAACAATGGGAGAAAGATATACAATTTTTATTAAAATCACACAATCCACTGTGGAAGAAAATCATATTTATTCAGGGTTCGATTCGGAAAATCATATTTATTCAAGATCCGGGGTTCGACTCCCGGTCCAAGTATTATTTTCACTCAGTCGGAAAAATAAAATTTGAATAAATATGATTTTCTTCCACAGTGGATTGTGTGATTTTAATAAAAATTTTAACGTAACTTTACACTACATTTCATTTTTCTGATACGCAGATGAAACCTCAAACCTTTGTGGGTTGATGCTGTTATTATGAGGGGAAAAAATAAGAATAAAAATTGTGTTCTTTTGAATCAGTAACTTTTGTGAATTTCCATGTGCAGTTTCTTCTAAATGTAATGTTACTTTCATTAGCATTATGATTCTGATATTTTTACTTTCCAAATATACACTATGTAAGGAATGTATTTTAAACATTAAAAAAAAAAAAAATAAAAAAAAATCAACTACTAAATTTTGTTGTATCTATATGTTTTAAGGTTTCCTTAGTTCATTTTTGCAATTTTTACTCTGGCGAATGTATGTGTATATCTGTGAGTGTATGTGTAATAGTGAACTCGATAAAGTCTAAACAATTTATGCAAATCCGCTGAAAGTTAGAAAGTATAAATGAACATTCGACGAAGTTGACAAATTTCGAAAAGTGTACGAATTGATATTCTTTTACAGGCACATAAAAGCTATAGGAGATAACCATAAAGGTCCATAAGCCATAATGATAAAGAAAAATAATCTGGTGTGTCACTCACACGACTTTCTCTTACACTGAAATTTAATACTATAAATACAGGTTGGAGATTAAGAGGTAAGATAACAATGTTATGTAAACCTATGTTTAACAATTCAAATTAGGCTTCGGAAGAGTTTTATATGATAATTAATTCTGTTGTGGGGGGGGGGGGATGGGGCTACCGCCCTCCTCAACCCCGCGTTTCGTTAATGCACCTAGATTTATATAAAATTTAATTCTGTTTTTAAAAAATAATTTATTAAAATTATTATTTAAAAAAAATATCTTTTATGATAATGCAGACGATTTCCATATTAGAGAAGTAGTATAATACTAAATATCCCAAAAAAGTCCATTTTATTCTCAATATGAAGAAAAAAAAAAAAAACAGTCGCACTTCGGGAGTGCCGACAGAAGTGAAAACGTGAACAATTACGTGTGTATTTCTTGAATCGTCAGGAAATTTTTTATTGTGTAGGAAATACTTTTAAATAAAGTTTTTTTTATTCATTAATATAAACTACCACCACAAAAATTATATTACAATTTTATTTAATGCGCTAACTGCAATAGAGACAGTGTCCGAAGATGAAAGAAGTCGTGTAGAGCCGCACCAGATTGTAAAAACGTGAGAAAAATGGCGGCTTTGGCCTTTCTCACGGTTTGTGAGGTCTAACTGGAATAGAGACAGTGTCCAGAGATGAGAGAAGTCGTGTAGAGCCGCACCATATTTTAAAAACGTGAGAAAAATGGCGGTTTTGGTCTTTCTCATGGTTCTGTGAAGTCTAACTGCAACGTTTCCAGCTGCAATCTTTAAGAGACCGTGTCCGGAGATGAGTGAAGTCGTGTAGAACCGCACCCGATTGTAAAAACGTGAGAAAAATTGCGGCTTTGGCCTTTCTCATGGTTTTGTGAGGTCTAACTGCAACGTTTCCGGCTGCAATCTTTAAGAGACAGTGTTCGTAGATGAGAGAAGTCGTGTAAAGCCGCACCAGATTGTAAAAACGTGAGAAATAGGGCAGCTTTGGGCTTTCTCACGGTTTTGTGAGGTCTAACTGCAATAGAGACAGTGTCCGGAGAAGAGAGAAGTCGTGTAGAGCCGCACCATATTTTAAAAACGTGAGAAAAATGGCGGTTTTGGTCTTTCTCATGGTTCTGTGAAGTCTAACTGCAACGTTTCCGGCTGCAATCTTTAAGAGACAGTGTCTGGAGATGAGTGAAATCGTGTAGAGCCGCACCCGATTGTAAAAACGTGAGAAAAATGGCGGTTTTGGTCTTTCTCATGGTTCTGTGAAGTCTAACTGCAACGTTTCCGGCTGCAATCTTTAAGAGACAGTGTCTGGAGATGAGTGAAATCGTGTAGAGCCGCACCCGATTGTAAAAACGTGAGAAAAATGGCGGCTTTGGCCTTTCTCAATGTTTTCAGAGGTCTAACTTCAATAGAGACAGTATCCGGAGATGAGAGAAGTCGTGTGGAGCCGCACCAGATTGTAAAAACGTGAGAAAAATTGCGGCTTTGGCCTTTCTCACGGTTTTGTGAGGTCTAACTGCAACGTTTCCTGCTGCAATCTTTAAGAGACAGTGTCCGGAAATGAGAGAAGTCGTGTAGAGCCACACCAGATTGTAAAAACGTGAGAAAAACGGCAGCTTTGGGCTTTCTCACTGTTTTGTGAGGTCTAACTGCAATAGAGACAGTGCCCGGAGATGAGAGAAGTCGTGCAGAGCCAAACCAGATCTTAAAACAATATACAGTATATAATTATTAACACTTCACATTAGCAAATTAATTGTATGGTACATTATTTGTATCATACAAGGATGGAAAGCGTTTGCTGTCGATGACGCGAATTCAATGATTTTTGTTCACCCAAAAGTTTTCACTTCAAAGGGAAAGAGTTAGCTGACGATGGCGGGAGTTCAATGATTTTTGCTTACCCAAAAGTGCTCAACGCGCCTAAAGAAGTTTTCACTTCAAAAAATACGATTTTTTTTTCAAAGTTTTTTTTCGTTAAAAGTAAAAAAAAAAAAAAAAAAACGATAAACTTGTTTTAAATTATCGCAGATCGATGGTTCAACCATTCGTTTTAAAGGTATTAGCGAGATCTTTTGAAAGATACCCATCATGAAAATTTACTCCCCTCGAGAGGGGATTTCCCCCCCAGGGGGGAGGCGAGGCTCCTACATACACAAAAAAATTTTCCCAGTTAACTATCTCTATTACAAAAAATATATATTCGTTTCATTTGGTTTAGTGCAATCTGTAGACGTTAAACTCTACTTACCTGTAATTTTCCCCATATGCGTAGTGTATTAAATTTCTCTTGATTGTCCCTGTACACGAACCATTTGCTTGATCTTAACGAAAAGCTTACTGTAGCATCCCTATATGATACACATTTAGAATACCAAGTTTGAACTTTCTGCCATAATTTGTTTTTGAGATATGCTGATAACAGACAGACGCACATACAGACACACAGACACACACACACAGACACACAGACACACACACAGACACACACACACACAGACATATACACAGACCATTTGCTAAAAACATGATTTTCTTATTCAGGGGACCTCAAAACGTGTAAATATAACAAAATCTCGCGTTCGAAAATTTGACCCCAAAACAATACTTTCTCTACCTTATGGGTAAGAGAAAGTAATTAGCGATTATTATCGCCTCTGGATTCTGGAAATTATTTATAATGTGGTTGTGTTTGAAAGCATTTCGATTGTGCTGAAAGTTAACAAATAAGTTATAGACATACAAACCTAATACATACATACCTCATACAAACTTTCTTAATTTTTATTAGTAAACACGATACATTTTTTTTCTACAGTGACACAAAGAAAATTGTTTTGTCAATATGAGCTAAGGATTCAAGTTATTAATAGTGCAATAGCGTTTAAACGCCTTATGCAATGCATTAAAGGAATTGGCGGGTATATAATTAGTCATCATATTGCAGTTTCTGTAGAATATAATGAGTAAAGGACTTTTTTTTTTTTTTTTTTTTTTTTTACGGTAACACACATAAAATTTCTTTATTATTATGGGCAAGGAACTCGAATAATTTTAAAAGTAATAGCATCTAAGCTCCTTCTACGATTGAGTTAAAAATTGTAGATATGTTACGTGTCACCTTCGGAAGATTTATATATTTTTTTATGCTTTCGGGGCCTATAGCTCTATTATTGGGACATAAAATTAAATTCTTTACCATTTTAAGTAATATAATCAAATTACTTGGTATGTTCTAGTGTCTAAACTCTACAATCGATTGAGACATAAATTGGTAATCACGTTATAGATAATCACCGTGTGAGCAGTATAGATTCAAATGTATGTAGGATTTATAGCTTTTTCCACTGTTATAGAAACTACAACTTTTATACTTTGCGATCGATGAGCTCAAAGTATTCCAAGTTCGTTTTAGTAATATAAGAAGTTAAAAACATAAAAGAAATTGGATAAATATTTGATATTGTGATCTTACCACTTATATGCTTTTAGAGTGACGCACAAAACAATTTAGACACATTACGACCTATTAAACGACATTAAAATATGAAAACAAATATTCTACACTGTTAAGAATTCCCATTTTATATATTTAATGACTTATTTCATTTGATTCATTAACCACTTACTTTTATTTCAGATATTTTATATTGTATTTCTCAAGTGATCCTTAATTATTTCTTTCACTCCAGAGAGAAAACGTAATCATAGAAATACGGAATTTAAAAAGGCAAATAATTTCAAAGTATTTTTCAAAGTATTTTTACTGAATATCTGTTACAATTAAATGCAATATCCAATAAAAATTATTATATGAATTATACATCGCTAGGGATTTTTACAGATTAATTTCTTTTCTTTTCTTTTTCTTTTTTTCTAATTTATAATTTTAAACTAAATTTCAGATGCAAAACAATGGTTTGCAAACTTTCTCCATTTAGGGATCATTTAAAAGCCTACAAATAAGTTGTATATATATAGGCTATACCAATGCATATACCAATATAATACACCAATATCTGAGAAATATGTAAGAAGAGTTACGTTAAATACAAACACTCATTCTCAGGTGAATATGCCAACAGGTGGAAAATTTCTTCTTTTTCAGGCATAATTGTAGTGAGAATATAAATTACTAATAGACTTTATCCATTTTATGTTATAAATCCCCTTACATATGACCACAACAGGGGGAAATACAACATCACAATGTTTGTATTTGTATTGTCCAGGAAAATATTTATATTCTATAGGCTGGCTGGGTTTTATGTCGCACTAGTGGACAATTTGTATTCTATAGGAAAACGTTTGTATCTATGTGAAAATTCTTCAGTAAATGGAGAATCTGAAATCACATGTTAAGTATAATTTAGCATCAAACTAAAGAAACAGATACTGCCGATTCACACAATAGTAAGAAAAATTCTAATTTAATTCCTGATTTTTTTTCTCTCCATAACTGTTGTTCTTTTCCGGACTAGGTTTGTTTAATAGAACGCTTCTTAAAAAAAAAAAAAAAAAAAAAAACATTTTATTCGAATATATTTATTCATAAACATGTTTTATACATATAAGAAACACTTTAAAATCCATTAAAATGAATCTGCATCTACGAAACAGGAATAGATGCCTGTTTTATTTCAGAAAATATTGCTCTTAATTTATGCGAATTTGCAAAATAATAATAAGTTGATAACAAAAAGAGAGATAGGTATATCGGTTCTGAAATGATGAAGTACAGGAACTCTGGACACATTTTAATGGAATACCAAATGACGCATTAAGAAATCTTTTAAGATGGACTAGCGTTCCTTGGTAAAAATTATATCCCCTATTAAAAATGCTAAATGATTATTATTACAAAGTCATTAAATATTAGAAGGTTTTTGTAGGATATTTGTACAAAGGGCATTCCCTAAAAACTGAGAGTTATTTTTTACGTAGAGGCAACACCGCGAAACTACACTGCAAATAAAGGTGTCTTAAAGTAAGACAAAAAAAAAGTCTGAAAATACATTTCAGACACGTAAATGTCTTAATATGAAGTGAAGACATAATAGATATAATAATTTAAGACCATTTTGTGTCTTATAAACTGGTGGGGCAAAAGTGTCTTAAAGTAAGACATTTAAAATAAATCATTTCACATTTCATCGTTAATTATTAGTAGTGGCGCCATCTATCAATGAAAATCAAAATCATCTTCGTCTTACTCGTTTTTTTTCATATCAAGATACTATTTTAAAACAATGATGATTACTTTTAAGAATTTTTTAACTTAGCAGCGGATTTTTTTTTTTTTTTTTTTTAATTGAAATTATAATGCAAATATCAAAAAATTAAGTCTCTCCGTCTCTCTCTCTTTTTTTTTTTTTTTTTTTTTTTTTGTTAATAAATAAATAAAATTTTTAATAAGTATTTTTATTTGTGAGATTTTTCCGAAAATCATGTCAAGTGAGAAAGGCTAACTACTCTGATTTTACTTATAGTTTGAGATTTTTAAAATAATAAAATAAATTACAAAAATCGCGTTATTTAAAACTTTTATTTGTGAAATTTAAATAAGCTTATTAGAAAAGTTTTATATTAAACATAACAAATATGCATAAATGGTAAATGTCGTTATCTTATTTGCGTGGAATTATGCTTGAAATACTTAATAAAAAACATTTTTCAGAGCAAAAATAATTTGGTTACAAAATAAATAAATATGTAAATAAATAATGTTACTTTTTATTTAAAGCTCGTTCATTTAATTGAATGAAAAATCAGTAAGATGAACTTGTAGCGAAGAATAACTTAATGCTTAAGAAAAACTTGTAGCTAAGAAAGTGAATTTCAAACTAATCTTACGCAATTTGTAAATAGCTGCTTTTTTTTAATCTTTTTCGATTTAAAACTCTTTTTTTTAACATTTTTACTTGTACCTGGAAGTAAAACAAAACTTTTCTGGTTTTTTCATAATCATATACATTTATTTTTTTTCTTTCAAATAGCAGTTTATAACAAGAAATCGTTTTCAAAACATCACAGTCTGAGGTTTTGATATATTATTCGTTTATATTTTACGAAATTCTAAACTTCTACTCATAAAATTTAATAGAATTAATATATAATGAGCTTTAGATTTAATCTCGATAGTTTTAAGAAAAAAATACTGAATATATTCTAACACTATAATTTATTTCGCGAATATTAAAGTGTATATTATCCAACTTTCTGTGTGACGTCGTGGCGTGATTGGCAAGTGCGCTCCTCTGTGGTACCCAAGATAGTGAGTTCAACTCCAGGGGCTGGTAATGTTTTTTTTTTTTAAATATATATATATAATTATTATATTTTATTAGTGCTCTAGATAATTCTAAAATATATTTTAAACAGAAAAGCAGAATCATACGCCACCTTTATTTATTTATTTATTTATAAAAAAGGCTTTAAAAATGGCAGATTTTTTAAGCCTAACATGGAGGTGTTTTTAAACCTAAAAAAGATGGCGGTGTTTTAAGACATTTTTAGTATCTTAATTTCAGATGCAGAAAGTTGTCTTAAAAAGTAAGACATATTTTTTTCGCTTAAAAAATGACCATCCGTTTAAGACACTTTATTAACTGAATTTAAGACGTTTTCATTTACAGTGTAAAAAATGGAATTGCAGGCGATTTTTTCAAACTCTTAACTGTACGTTTATACAAAATTCTAAACGAAGCAAACGATTTTATTTTCCTCTTTCCGTGTATGTTTAAAGAACTGCTTTATTTGCCCTACAGAAATGGAGATGAGTGATTCAGAGTTAAAAAACGAAATGCGTTGTGCCATAAAATTTTGCTACCGTTTGGGCAAAACAGCTCGAGAAACAGTTAAGTTAATGAAAGAAGCTTACAAAGACAAATGTTTTGGTGAGTCTACGATTTTTAGATGGCATGGTGGTTTCAAGAAAGGCCGTTTGTCTGCAGAACTGGCTCCTAGGCCTGGGCGACCAAAAAGTGTTGTGAATGATCTAAATGTTATCACTGTGTGGGTAATCCTTCAAGAAAATCGGCTAATGACATTTGAGGAGATAGTGGCATCAAGAAACATTTCGAAAACGTCGATATTTCGCATTCTACGCAACAGTTTACAGCTTCGCAATGTTTGTTCCAGATTTGTCCCTCATCACCTTACTAAAGAACAAATGAAAACAAGAATTCACCAGTGTTGTGAATGGAAACAGATGCTTCAAAATGATCCAAATCTCCTAAAGACTGTAATAATAGGTGATGATACTTGGGTGCATCATTATGATCCCCTTACCAAGTCCGCAACAAGTGTATGGAAACATACTGATTCTCCTCCTCCGAAAAAAATCAGACAAACAAAATCTGCTGGAAAGGTCATGATTATTATTTTCTTTGATCATAAAGGTGTAATCTATCAGCATGCTGTACCTCCAAAAACTACTGTGAATGGTGAATATTATGTTTCATTCATGAAATTTTTGCGACAATACATATCGAGAAAGCGTCATGAACTGGTAGGGAATTGGACATTACATCACGATAATGCTCGCCCGCATGTCGCTACTTCTGTTCAGCAAATCTTATTAAATGCAATATTAAAATCATGCCACATCCCCCTTACAATCCAGATCTCGCACCATGCGATTTCTGGCTGTTTCCGACGTTGAGGGAGAAGCTCCGTGGCAGAAAATTTAATACAGATTCTGAAGTTATTTCAGCAGTGGAGGTTTCTTTGAAGCAGCTTCCAGAAAAGGGCTTCTATTTGTTCTGAAAAGTGGGTTGAACGATGGGACCGTTGCATATAATCTGACGCAAGGTATTTTGAAAAAGAATGATGTATTTTTTGCTCTAAATATATTTCTTGATTTTTTATGATTTTACTCTCAGTTTTTATGGAATGCCCTTTGTATATTAGAGAATGGTTCTTTTCCCTTGAAGTTTCAACTTGCATAATATAATGGAAAATTGGTTTCATCTGCCTGCATAATGCTAGCCTATTATAATATATTTTATTTATAAATAACTTCGAATTTATTATAGCCTCTGTGTGACATTTTCGAATATTCATCCTTTTTTTGTGAAAAATCCTTACGTGATAGGAAGAAAAAACAAGCATTTCTGAATTCAGAGTATGAAAACACAGTAGAGACTAAAACATAAATTGAAAAGTATGATTTTGCAGTACTGAGTTACTTGCAGCGATACCAATAAATATTAATTTTAGATTATTTATATTTCAATATAAATTTTTTAAATAAATAATCACATGAATTTTTTAGATGTTATATAAAATGGTTTATTAAATTATTTCATAAGTTTTTCTATGAAATAATTGTGTTATTCAGCTATTTTTAATGCATAATATGTGATATGAACTTATACTGTGCCCAATATATATTTAACATCTTTCAGAACTGTTATTCTTACCCAACGAACTCTAGATGAGAGAAACCCATCATCTGCGTATGCTGTTCAAATTTGTCTGTTGCGCAACCAATGCACCTGTACTGTTTTCGTCATACAATGTACGTGCTCAGTTACGATGTAGTTATTCATCAGGGCGGAGTTCTTGTGTTTTGCTCCGCAATTTATTTCTTTTTCACCTTTAACTTTCAAGCCATTATCAATAACACTGCTCGGCATGAAAATTGCTTCTTACACCATTTCAGCATATTCTTATGTACAATTACCTCCATGAATCCGAATATGACGTCCATTTTGCCCTACCACTCACAGTTTTTTAGGAACAGTCCCCCATTTTTATCATTTTTCGGTGATTTTATGGCTATAAATTTGATTTTTAGGAGGGGGGAAGTATTATTTTAACCGTTAAATATCTTCTGAAGGGCTACAAAGATGGGAAATTCTAAAACATGGACATTTGCGACAAGGAAAAAAAATTGGGGAGGATTTGCCACTGAAATTATGTATTGCATATCTTATATTATTTTTAATCTGTTATCATTATTATTTTTTATACTTTATACTTTTTATTTTTAGGGGTTAAATTAATTCTTTTTCACTCTTCAAAACAAATTTATACTCATAAAATTATTGAAAAGGGAAAACAAAATGAGAGGTAGGATAGTGTTTTTAGAAAACGGTGGGTGCTAGGCAAAAATGAGAATCATGTTCGGATTCAGGAGGTCAGTTTACATAAGAATCAGCAAAAAGGGTATCAGAACTCGAAAAAAAGTTTATTTTTGTTGATTTGATTTGATTTTTTAATTTTTTCAGAGCTGTGTAATTAAAACCCATAAAATAAGCATCTGGTAAATTTATTTATTGATGAAAACGCCTTTGTTTTTACATAGATAATTCAAATTTATATTCTAGAGGATTGCCGATTCATAATTCTAAACAAGAACATAACAACTATAATTAATTCCAGATTTCTGAACGGATGCTCGAATGATGAATTACCAGTTAGAAGATTTGTTCTCTTTGATTAACCTGTAAGAAATTAGTTCTATTGATTTAATAAAAAAAATATTTATTCATTACATGACGACCGTCCTAAAGAATATTATTATAATTAACTACTCTGCTAATAATTATAAAAGTTTTCAGATAAAGTTGATCCATCTTAAAAATCAAATGCGGCCTATGTATAGGTTGTGGCAAAATCTGCTGTAGCAAACATTAAAATGGTATTGTTAAATCAAATATTCTACGTGATATGTATAGTAATGATTTTTAAGAATCCGAGTGCATTCTGCCTCTTCAGATTCAGGTTCTACATTGAAAAAAGAACAAAAAATTGTTTACGATATTCAATGAGTATGCTGCATAAATTCTGTTATTTTTTAATTTTTTATAAATAAACTCTAAGAATTAAACATTCAACAATGAAACAAATCGTACTATAAAAGATTTTTTCCATGTAGAATAATATATATATATATATATATATACAAATCTGTCCATCCAAAAAATTAATACATTATATTTTTAGAAAGAATGCTATTTACATTATTAATAATACTAGGAAATCTCTATTTACATTCGATTTTGAATATTTTTGTTTAATAGAATATTTCAAAAAAAGAAGTACCTTCTTTTCTTTCTTACACTTATTATGTTTAAAGAAAAAGTATAACATTTCAAGTAATATATCTTCCAAGTCAAACATATTTTTTTATAGAAAACCAGAACGTAATAGTTTATTCAAGCGGGAGACAGTTAATCAATAAGATAAATAACAAATGTCTTGTTTTCATAAAAGATTGTTTTCTGAATAATTCTTTTTCAAATTTGATTACATAGCTCTAAGACAAATTTTTCCTTTGTCTATTTGAAATCACAGATTTTCATTTTCTGCCAAACAAAAGTATTGATATTTGAGAAAAAGAGACGAATCATAACACAATTAATGATAAGATAAATATCAATCTGCACATTTTTATTAGTATTTTAACATTTCCAGATATCAATTTTATTTTATTTGAAATGTATAGGATGATTTTATTTGACGTATTTTTTTAAGTAATCAAAATATTCTTTGAAAGCAACATAATTTTATTTCTTATACATATTTTGAAAAAATTTTTACTTTTTATTGTATTTATTTGTCATATATACAGTCAGCAGCAAAATTATTGCAGCACTTGGCTAATAATTGCTATATATAAAAAGTACACTCAATGCTGTTTTGTTATATAAATTCTTGTCGAATAATGTTCTTAGACTGACTACTAAGAATATGATTCGACAAGTATTTATTTAACAAAGCAGTATTAAGTGTACTTTTTTTAGATATGGATTATTGCTAGTGCTCAAATAATTTTGCTGCCGACTGTATTATCAAAATAACACTGCAGTTATAATTGAAGGTGAAGTGTTTGAAATTCAATAACTGTAAAACCTATTACAGCTAATGTCAAGACATTTGTGTGACAAAATTTTAAAAATACTGGAAAATTTTTGCGATTGAAAAAGAAATGAAATAGAATAAAGGCATTACAGGTAAAGCGCACATCGGTAGAAGAACTGTCTCTGCATATCGAATCAATCCGAATATTCACATACAGAACGAGAATATGGATGTATCAGTCACTTAACGCCATTAGATTTGTAGGTATAAAATCGTTAAGAATTGTATCGCATAGCAATCAATACTTCATGTAATTGCTTGTTTCTTTGCGCAGTGCCCTTTTTAAAATTCGTTCTTAGTACATAAAGTTTTTATCAAAGTGCTGATAACATTTTGAGTAGTGATAACATTTCCGTATAAATATAGGTTTACGGGAAAAAAAAAAAAAAAAAAAAAAAAAAAAAGGAGTAAAGACACAAAACTCTACCATATGAATACCAGAAATTTGTTGCAACTGCTGTTGTGAAAGGTAATTCTGAATATGGATGTAGAAGTCCACAGAATTACGAACAATTGGAAATCCTGAAATAATTTTGAAGTTTTTCCTCTCAAAATTAGCCCACTCAATGAATTGTTTACAAAAGATACACAAACGCACTTCAACTTTACCCATAATATCTTAGCTGAAATCTATAGGTAGATGTGTGATCTTAGAACATTTTACACAGCGTTAAAGGCATTTTTTCTTATGTTCACTGTATTTTTATTTATTTGTCAAACACTTACTGTTCATTAAATAGGTAGATATACAATACTTTTTGGTGCAGTACATGTTCAAAGCATCAACATTCTCGAATAAGGAAAATACTGAATTTTACTTTCAATTGAGACTAAATTATAAATTACCGTTTATTACTTTTTTTTAATTGTATAATACAACCATGCCCAATACAAACATATTAGTATATCTTCAAATGTGTATTTAAATATATTATTTGGAAACAAATTCTATTAATCTCAACCGTATATCAACCAATTTTCATTCAATGACGTGAAATGAATATCCCGTAATGAGTATCTAAGTAGATAATGATTTTTAATTATAAAAAATCTACATACACTCCTGCTCAAAAGTTTAGCAATATTTGCAAACAACCGTTTTTTCTCAATTTAAAAAGTTATCTCTCAGTAAAAGGTTTTCAAACACTGGGTTTCCAAAGAAGTGGGTTTTCCTCATGTTTTTGAGTGAAGATTGACAGGCAACATTTAGAGGGCCGGTAACATTGAGCAAGATCAATAATGTTTGTGAGGGTCCTCCGTGGCCGAGTGGATATGCCACCACACTGCTAATCGCCTTCGAGCGTAGGAGAGCGGGTTCGATTCCCGCGCTGGCCCTGGGTGTTTTCTCCAATTCTTAGTATTGTAATTCTGTCATGTGCTATCAGTCGTTATCTGACGAAGATTTACAAGCGGACTATAAGTCAAGCATACAAATCTGATGTATATGTTATCAATGTTTGTGATTATCCTGTATCTTTAAGTTAACGAAATAATCTGTAATTTTAGGATATGTTAATATAGACCCAGTACAATTTGTGGATAAATGTGTGGGGCGACAGCATGTTAAATAACGGACATATAAGCATTTATTTTAAAACTCAAAAAAAATAAATAAATAAATAAAAAAATACAGCATGTTTTTTTATTTATAATATACAGAGTTTTAAACGAAAATTATTCCCACTTTCAGATAGATGTAAAAAAGACACCTTTGAAACAATATACAGCAATCGGAATACAAATATCTTAAATATCTCATGAAATAATTAGCATTTTTATGAAAAACGTTTTCCCTGCGCATGCGCAAAAAATAGAAAACTTTTATTACATAGATTGACGGCTAGATACACTGGGCAACGTTTGTCAAAAGTCCATTTGAATGGAGTAAAAATTAAGTGAATCATTGGCAAGAGAACGAGCTAAATTTTAGGTATTTTCCAAGAGTTGATATTTCATAAAGGGTTTATCCCATGCGTCCTAATTAATTTGAATATCCAATTATTTCAACCAACTTGCAAAAGTTCTTTTTTATGAAAAACCCCTTATGATCTTACCAATCTTGGTAAATAAACAAAAAATTGTTAGAATTACAGGTTTATAAGGGATTTTTCAGAAAACAGTTTTCCCCCAAGGTACCCCTGTTTCAGTCGGTACAGCGTTGTCGAATTTTTATAATACACTCTTAATAGTGCTAAGGGCCTATTTCAGTGGGTTTATTGAATGGGGATTTATTGAATGAAGTCCCCCCAAGGCACAACTTTGACATGATTCCCCCCCCAGGCCCAACTTTGACATGAGTCCCCCCCAAAGTACCCCTATTTCAGTCGGTACAGCGTTGTCGAATTTTTATAATACACTCTTAATAGTGCTAAGGGCCTATTTCAGTCGGTTTATTGAATGAGAATTTAATGAATGAAGTCCCCCCAAGGCACAACATTGACATGAGTCCCCCCCAAGGTACCCCTATTTCAGTCGGTACAGCGTTGTCGAATTTTTATAATACACTGTTAATAGTGCTAAGGGCCTATTTCAGTCGGTTTATTGAATGGGGATTTATTGAATGAAGTCCCCCCAAGGCCCAACTTTGACATGAGTCCCCCCCAAGGTACCCCTATTTCAGTCGGTACAGCGTTGTCGAATTTTTATAATACACTCTTAATAGTGCTAAGGGCCTATTTCAGTCGGTTTATTGAATGGGGATTTATTGAATGAAGTCCCCCCCCAAGGCACAACTTTGACATGATTCCCCCCCAGGCCCAACTTTGACATGAGTCCCCCACAAGATACAACTTTGACATGAGTCCCCCCAAGGCCCAACTTTGACATGAGTCCCCCCCCAGGCCCAACTTTGACATGAGTCCCCCCAAGGCCCAACTTTTACATGAGTCCCCCCCAAGGTACAACTTTCACATGAGTCCCCCCCAAGGCACACCTTTGACATGAGTCCCCCCCACAAGGCACACCTCCCCCTCATTGGGAAAAAGAGAAAAAACATTGTTTTGTGGCTATAAGACAGTTTGGACTTCCAACGTTATTTGTTACAATATCTGCAGCTGAAACACATTGGTTTGATTTAATGGAAACTTTGTCAGGGAATTTAGATTGTCACGAATTAACTAAAGAAGAATTTGTCGATACTAACAAGTTTAGCAGTAGGCCTCTGGCACTAAATTAAAATCTGTCAATGTCAGATTTTCATGTTTTAAATAATGAAATAATGTCCTGTCTGTATAATTTTATTTTTTTTTACTTATTTATTTATTTATTTATTTTTGATTCATAAATAATATTGTAGAATCTTTCGATACATATTTTTCATAATTGTAATAATTTTTTAGTAGGGAAATTTACGTCACAAAGTTTTTTTTTTTTTTTTTTTTTTTTAACTTTCATAAATTACCATTTCTTTTATTAAATTTAAGCCTTTTTCCGAAATTTTCCGTTTATTTTAATATATTATAAATCACCATCAACATTTAAGAAATTTTATTTTCATCAATCATGTCTAGTAACGAGGCGAAGAGGGGCAAAAGATTTGCCCCTTGGCCATAGCCGAATGTTTGTGATTTCCTCGATTCATTTCTTGTCTTTATTTGTCTCCTTTATGTTATTCCAAAAGTTTTGATTTTTAAATTAAACGTTTAGCGGTATAGAAAGAAATTGGTTTATCTGGTATTTGAGCAATTTTGTTTGACTACTTTGCTAGGGAATGAACTCCCTCATTAGTATTAAAAAAAAAAAAATATTAAAATTCAAAAATATTTAAAGCAACGGCCCCCTATGCTTCAGGAGCCCGCCTGGCACCCTTCTCTTATTTTTTTAACATTTTGAATTTTTAAAGCTGCGATGATTATTTAACAGACTAGGGGTTTACTTATTATCAAACTTTGCATTATTATTATTATCATTATTATCATTATCATTATTTAGTAATTCTCACTGAAGCAAGTTTCACTTTTTTCCAGCGCCAGTGTGCCAGTGAATTATTGGCAAAAGAACGAGCTAAATTTTAGGTATTTTCCAAGAGTTGATATTTCATAAAGGGTTTATCCCATGCGTCCTAAATTAATTACGGAGCATGTGAAAAATCACTTATGAAATTTCAACTCTAAGAAAGCATCTAAAATCTAGCTCGTTCTTTTGCGACAGTTTGCTTAATTTTTACTCTATAATTCAAATGAACTTTTGACAAAAGTTGCGCAATATATCTAGTTTTTGACCTATGCAATATTTTTCTTTTTTTTTTTTTTTCTCATGCGCAGTGAAAATGTTTTTCATGAAAACGCTCATATTTCATGAGATATTTGAGCTATTTGTATTCTGATTGCAGTATGTTTATCAAAAGTGTTTTTTTCAATTTATCTTAAAGTGGAAATATTTTTTGTTTAAAACTCTGCATATTATAAATAAAAAAAAATACTATTTTTTTGTTGTTGTTAGTTTTAAAATAAGTGCATATATATCTCTTATGTAACATGCTATCGTCACACATATTCATCCACATATTGTACAGGGTTTATATTAGCATATCCTAAAGTTACAGATCGTTTCGTTCACTGAAGTATAGAGGTTGATCGCAAACATTATTGATATTGCTCAGTTTGTTACCGTCACCCTAAATTTTGCTTTAAACCAATCTTCTCTGAAAAAGATGAGGAAGATCCAGTTCTCTAAATATCCAATGTTTGAAAACATTTCATTGAGATGTAAGCTTTAAATTGAAAAGAAACCTGATCGTTTGCAAATCTTGCTAAACTGTTAAGCAGGAGTGTATTAATTGTTAGTCATTTCAATATTACCAAAGTACTGAAATTGCTAGTGTGTTTTACAAATGACAATTCGATCTGAATTACCTTTAGTATAATTAGAGCTCATTGATAACTCACACTCCTGCTAGGAAAATATACAGAGAAACAAGATTTCCATGGAAACTGCTGGAAATGTTTAAAAAAAAAAAGAAAAGAAATGGTAAGGGATTTTTGAGATGAAAAACTGATCTGACATATGTTATTCTAGGAGAAAATCACAGTCACTGGTAATCCATACTTCACCTGTTGTAAAATATCATATAAACCTGTTTTTTATTTATTATTATTTTTTTCCTTGAAAATGCTTGAACGATTTTGAAAAACTTTTAGATTTAGAAGTATTTTACAGATTTCAATTCGATTTGAATTTCCTTACACACAGGAAGTTTAACGTTTACCAGTAACCTGTGATTCGCAAGTAACAAACAAAAAGGAAACGCATTTTCTTAAACAAACCACTGTACTTACAATGTGAATTATTTTTACAGAGATTCCGCATCAAATTTGATCATCCATGTTTATAAATTTTAACTGAGTAAAATTATATTGTAAGAGAAGGAATGCCTTATTTACGTCTCAATTCTGTTTGCATGTATTACATGTACAATATACGTATAGGTAATATGTATATCTAAACGTTATATTAAAAGGAAAAAATAAGTTAAAGGGAATACCTCAAAAATGTTATTACGTCGAATTATAAAGGTTTATTACATTTATAATTCGTAAATATTGACAAACGGGTTTTATTTATCGGGATGGTTTATGATTGAAGTAATACCTTTTTGAAAAATAAATGTAGAGTCAAAACACACACACACACACAAAATATTTTACAAAGAAATTTCAATAAACATTTTTGTGTCTAAATCATTCAAGCGAGGTAGACATTTTGTTTTCAGCTGCTTGAATATTTTTTTCAATGTTGTCTGCTTGTTGTTGGCATAGTAATAAAATTATCAAACTTCTCTATAATTTCGCAATTTTTATATTTTGCAGGATATATTTATTTAATTAATTTATAGAATTTGCTTCAATTATGATTTTTAATTATCTCTTGATTAAAAATTAAATGGAAAGAAAATAATACATGATGGTGTATAAATGAAAACACGTTTTACAGAATACGTATATACTAATCATCGAAAGATTCAATATGTCTATTATATTTATATTGTTTATTTATTAGTACGACAGAACTGTTTTTTTTTTCAGACAGCGATTTTGCATTAATGCCATGTTTGTATTACAAATTGAATGAATGCGCAAATCTTTTCGTTTTGATTCAAAATATAAAAAGTTGAAAGTTTGTCATTTTATCTGTCCGTTTTATTAGATTTTATCAAAAAATGGCACACATATTAATCAGGACAATGTCAAGCTAACGTTGTGTTTTTTAGTTCAAGTGGATGATTGAATCAAAATGTGATAATTGATTCAAAAAATATTAAGTAAAATTTCATTTTAGCTTTAAAAAAATTTATGCCAAAAATAAATGAATGAATAAATGAACATATTTCTTTTTATGTCAAAAATATATAAATAAATAAATAAATAAATAAAATTGAGAAAAATTGTACTAAAGGAATAGAACAACTTCAGCATAGAATCTCTTTGCAACATTGGAAATTTAGCATCGAATTAGTTTGGACATTCCTTAACAAGGTCTTTTCTTAAGGTTCTGTAAAACTATTTTAAACCATCGCCAAAATGACAGTAAAAATTAAAAAACCGCCAATTGGCTCGTGAGCTAAAGGTAAATTTAAGTAATTTTAAGTAATTTTAAGAAATGAATAAAGTGCCCGGTACTAGGGAATGAAATACAGTTGCTGCATGCTTTTATATGGAACAATAGATAAAAATAAGTGCAGTCGCAATAAATTAAATTCTGTATACAAAGAATGTAAGCTGATTATTATTATTATTATTATTATTATTATTTTAATTTATTTATTGTCATTTTGATATATGTATGTTCAGTTATAAAAGTCGAAAAAGAAATTGATTGAACTGAAATAAGATTTATTTTTCTACTCTTTATTATATTTTTGAAGCCAAAAAGCATATTTAAATAGCATTTTTATTCTTCAGACAGCAGGGAAATTGAAAAAAAAAAAAAAAAAAGAAAAGAAAAAGAAAAAATTAAATATTTGTCTTTATTTTGCAGTGATGGCATAGAGATTTCAACAGAATTTTCTATTACTGCTTTGATTAATTCAAAAGATGCTCTTTTAAAGTTCTTTTAATTGTACTTATTAAGATGTATCATTAATCAAATATTTTATTTTGATATTTTTTTCACACGATATATATTTAATTCCCTATAATTTCCTATTCTGCGCAGTTTTCATTTATTAAACTGCATCTTTCCCCCCCCCCCCCCCACTTTTATACTACATGTGATAAAGAAAAATAAAGAAAAGGAATGGAAATTCTGTAAACATTCTTTGTAAACAGGATTTAATTCAGTTTGACAGGACTTATTTTAATCTATTCTTTCATATAAAGGCATGCAGTAACTATATTTCATTCCATAGCATCATAAATTACATTCATTTCTCAAATTTGCTTTGTATAATATTAGCATAGAAACCTCTTGGCGGTTTTTATTTATTTATTTATTATTATTATTATTATTATTATTATTGGTCATTTTGACGATGAATTAGAATGTCTATCTCAACTGTATGAATAATGATCTTGGCGAGAAACGCCCGAGTTTCTTCAGTATCAAATTTCAAATTTCGTCAAAGAGTTCTATACTGAAGTTGTTCCGTTTCTTTTGAACGACTTTTCACGCTTTATTTTAATTATTTAAAAAAAAAAAAATGCTCGCACGTGTTCATTTTTTTTCGGCATAAAATGACAGATATTTACTTACTTATTTATTTATTTTTGATTTATAAATAATATTGTAGAACCTTTCGATATACCGGGTGATTCAAAATAGATGTTACAGCAATTATATCGTAAACTAAGAAAGATAGAAACATACTTCCAGTTACAAAATTAGAGCAAATTAAGAGTAGATTTCAGATATGGCATTTTTTTGTCAAAGGGGCTGTATACATATTAAATACGAAATTTAATTTTTATACGGCCCCTCCTATCATGTGACTTATATTTAGAAAATTATTCTCCTTGCTCTAACAAGCAAAATAAAAAAAAAATCATCTCTCTAAGTCAAAATCTCGCTGAGTTATTGTAATTTGAAAATGATGACTTACACCACTTTCTTTTCAATTTTGGCATCTATTTTTCGACGCCAACGGGCTAACTTTAGGGGGTTATCTATGAGTTGAGAAAAATTAAAAAAAGATCCTTTATTTTAAAATAGCAACTAAAATCGTTCAAACGCGTCAAATCAACAATTTTAAGAATTTAATGCAAATTTACATAATTTCGTATTGTTAAAAAATTTAATAGTTAAATTTCTGAGGGGGTCACCTGCAAATTAAAACACGTTAAGAGAGGGAAAAAACTAAAAGACTAGCAAAACCGTGTGAAATTTTCGCGCTTTATTTTTACCACTTTCCATCATGGTTGATAAATTTAATGACTTCGGCTCTTTAACAGTTCCATCAGCAAGATTGAAAACTGTTAATGACTTCGATTTGTGTGTCTGTCCATCCGTCTTTCTGTGTGTCTGCACTCTAACTCCCGTGAATATTCATAGAATTTCCTGAAACTGATATATGTTATTTGAGGTCACTGTCGGATGTTCCTTATTGAAAATGGAGTGAATACATCTGCTAGCTTGAGCACAGGGACACCCGAAAGTATTCCAAAGCATTGTGTTCTATGAGAGGTATTTTTATAAACCATATTTTAATACCTTTAATTTATGCATATATTAATAAAATTGAAATACGTTATTGTAGTTTTCTATCGGATATTTTCTATAGAAAATGGAGTAAACACCATCACTGGTTTGTATACAGGGACACCCGAAAGTATTCCAAACCATTGCGTTCTATGTGAAGATATTTCTATAAACCAAAATTTAATTACTTTGCATAAATCTTAATGAAATTGAAATATGTTATTCATATGCACAAAAGAATGTTTTCTATACTGTACAGTACGACTAACATTAGATTTACAGGGCACGCAAAAATATTCAGTTACGTTAAGGGTTATTATTGGACATTTGCTGGAATTGTATTTTCGTTTACATTAAACATTTTCTAACAATTTTTAACTGTGAATAAGATTTCAATTTGCTTTTTTTTTTTTTTTTTTTTTGTCCGACTGTCTATCTGTCCGTTTGCCCGCCCCCAGCGTCTGTAAATATTTTCAGAAATTTTCAGAAATGATATATGTTATTCAGGTTTACTATATGATATTCCCTATTTAAAATGGCATTAATTAATTCTTTACAAATGGTTTATGTACAGGAACGCACAAAAGATGCCAATGTATTGCGTTTTGGGACAGATATTCTTATGAATTACATTTAAATAACTTTATACTGTAAAAATCATAAGGAAATTCATATTTATTATTAATATTCTAAAATAATGATTTGTATAGAATATGATATGGTATAGATGTATAATTCTATGCCAGGGGGTTACCGCCCTTCTCAACCCCCGTTTAATTATAGTGCCTATGCTTATCAAAACAAAAATCAAGTCTGTTATCAATTTCTTTGAAACTTGCAAACCTTCATCAACTTTTCAAGTGGCAACTAGATATGGAAAAAGTACTAAATTCGCATTTCCTGTACTTATTACTTTCTCATACCCATAAGGTAGAGAAAGTATTGTTTTTGGGCCAAATTTTCGAAAGTAAGTTTTTGTTATATTTAGACGTTTTGAGGTGTCCTGAATATGAAAATCGTGTTTTTAGTGGTTGGTCTGTGTGTGTGTCTGTCTGTTATCAGTTTATCTCAAGAACAAATAGCAGCAGACATTCTAAACTTAGTATTTTAAATATGTATCATATAGGGATGCTACACTAAGCTTTTCATTGAGATGAAGCAAATAGTTCGTGTACAGAGACACTCAAGAATATTCAAATACATTACGTCTATGGGGAAAATTGCAGGTAAGTAGAGTTTAACACCTATAGACTGCACTAAACCAAATGAAATGAATATATATATTTTATATGCATAAAAACATGCCTCATCTAGAATATGGCAGGAAAATCATTCACTGTTCATTTACAAGGCTACACAAAATAACTAGATTATAATGCGACAATAGTTGAAAATTGATGGAAGTGCGTTTTAGGTTGTGTCGTATATTATTACTATAGGTTTATATTTAGGTGCACTTTGTAGTTTGTACATATTCTTCAAAAGATATACAGGGTTGCAAATATTTAAGCTATAATATTCTTTTTTATTGTTAGTGAAAGTGCTTTACTATAATATTTTACCGTGTCCAGGAAAGCTGCTCAGGAATGGAAATGAATTCATCATAGACATATGATAAATAATGTATGTTTTTAAGCTAAATATGCATCGCTTGTGTTTTGTGTATTTACTCGTTTTAAGGCTTCCTTATTACCAAAGTCATATTTTTTAATGTTTGATTATTGCTTGCATCGAATAATTTCCGGAGATCCCCCTCATAAAGAACTAATTATCATTAAAACTCTTCCGAAGCCTAATTTGAATTATTTTAACGTAGGTTTACATAACAGTACTCTTTATGTTACATCTTAATTTCCAAACTGTATTTATGATATTAAATTTCAGGCTAATAGAAAGTCATGTGAGTGGCACACCAGATTATTTGTTGTTAAATTATGCTGATAATTCATATATATACAGATCAACGAATAAAAATTTACCTTCCGTATTCAGGAGGCCTCAAAATGCCATATTATACAGAAAAAAATTCGTTCTCCAAAAGCTACTTTGTTTACAGTATGGGTATGAGAAATTAATTTTGCGTTCTGTGTCAGCAGTGTTCTTCGAAAAAAAAATGCAGCAAACACTTACACCAATTACATTTAATAATAATAATAAAAAAAAAAATTACCTTAATATTGGGTAGCCCTGTATATTGTCTATAAACTATATACACATGACTTTGTGTACGTAAATTTAGTGTTATATGTAAAACAAGTAACACAAAATGAAATACACTTCCAGCAATTCCCAAGTATAGCTCCAATATATCGAAATACTCTGGGTAACCCTGTAAATGAATGATGAATGGTTGCTATACCAGAATCTACATAAAACATGCTTTCATGCGTATAAAAAATTTGTTCTTTTCATTTTGTTTAAGGCAGTCTGTACATGTCACACTGTACATATGAGAAATTTCGCTCACAGACGTAATGTATTTGAAATCTTTTGGATGACCCTGTAAACAAACAATTGTCTGATCATAACGAATACTTTAGTGTAGCACCACAATATGATACGGATTTAGAATGTCGAATTGGATTTTCTGCTACTATTTGTTCTTTAGATATTCTAATAACACACAGACACACACGCACACACACACACACAGAGAGAGAGAGAGAGAGAGAGAGAGAGACCAACCACTAAAAACAGGATTTTTTAATTCAGAGGATCTGAAAACGTGCAAATATAACAAAAGCTAATTTTCGGAAATTTGACTCAAAAACAATTCTTTCTCTACACCGTGTATATGAGTGTAAGAGAATGTATAAAGAAAGAAAAATGAATTTGAAAATACCCTTTCAGTACATAAATTATTCATAAATTTTATTTGTTAAATTTTCAATGAGTATTCTCTTGTGTATTCACTAGGGAAAAGGAGACATAACAGGTTAAAATAGCCGTCTTTCCCTGAATGATTTCTTTTTCTCCCCCCCCCCCTCGAAACGCTGATCAACGTGTGCCTTATTACAAAAGCAATAGTAATTCACTTTTGATACAACCCCTTAAGACGTGGCGAAAAATGCTAGAATTTTCAAATTGCAATAACTCAGCGAGATTTTGACTTAGAGAGATGATTTTTTTTTTTTTTTTTTCATTGTTAGAGCGAGGAGAATATTTTTCTAAATATAAGTCATATGATAGGAGGGGCCGTATAAAAATTAAATTTCGTATTTAATATGTATACAGCCCCTTGTACAAAAGAATGCCATACCTGAAATCTACTCTTAATTTGCATCAATTTTGTAATTGGAAGTTTGTTTCTATCTTTCTTAGTTTACGAGATAATCGCTGTAACATCTATTTTGAATCACCCGGTATATTTTTTATAATTGTAATAATTTTTTAGTAGTGAAATTCACGTCACAATTTTTTTTTTTTTTTTTACTTTCGGAAATTATTATTTCTTTTATTAAATTTAAGTCTTTTCCAAACATTTTCGTTCATTTTAATATGTTATAAATCGCCATCAACATTTAAGAAACTTTATTTTTATCAATCATGTCCAGTGACGAGGCGAAAAGTAGCAACAGATTTGTCCCCTGGCCATAGCGAAATGCTTGTGATTTCCTCGATTCAATTATTTTCTTTATTTGCCTCCTTTAACTTATTCCAAAAGTTCTGATAGATTTTTTTAATTAAACGTTTAACGGTATAGAAAGGAATTGTTTTATCTGTTATTTGAGCAATTTTGATTGCCTTCTTTGCTAGGGAATCAACTGCCTTATTAGTATTTAAAAAAAAGAAAAAAAAAAAAAAAAAAAAAAAATGTAAAATTCAAAAATATTCAAAGCAACGGCCCCCTATGCTTCAGAAGCCCGCCTGACACCCTTCTCTATTTTTTTTTTTTTAACATATTCAATTTTTTAAGCTGCGATGATTATGTAACAGACTAGCAGTTTACTTATTTTCAAACTTTGCAGTATTATTATTATCATTATCATTATTTAGCAATTCTCACTGAAGCAAGTTTCACTTTTTTCCAGCGCCAGTGTGCCAAATATAAAAATTTATAAAATATAAAATGAATAAAAAAATGTAAAACTACAAAACTCAGTATGTTAGTGTGTATATCTGCTGTATAACCTCGTGACGGGAAGCGTCCATTCTCAGTCATCTAGTTT
The DNA here is from genome assembly GCA_963930645.1 of Salticus scenicus. NCBI lineage: Eukaryota > Metazoa > Arthropoda > Arachnida > Araneae > Salticidae > Salticus > Salticus scenicus. The sequence goes on from OZ005652.1 coordinate 353,212,747, forward strand.
AGTTTGGTTCCTTTTATCCATATTACTAGTTAATTATGATTCATTCAGATAATTTATCTATTTACTTTCGACTTTCATATTGAAGTGGTAGGTCAGCAGTAGGTCTACCAACCATTTTTCGGCGGGAGATAGGCAGCCTTCCTACATAGTTAATGCACCTCAGCCACATTCGGCCAAGCTAGACCCCTCTCTTTGCGCGAGGATTGAAGAGACCGTCGACAATTGTGGCGAGCTCTGTCGAAGTACCTTGGTTCTTCCCCTGGCCCGTTCTCGCAACTCAAAAAGCAGTCCGTTTGAATGAATATGCTTGTTTAAATGAATAATTCTAATTATTATTTGTTTATTTCGCATTAGATTATGTTGTGTATCTTTTGTTTTCATTTTTTTAAAATATTTTTTTACCTTGATTTACAATAATTTTATGTTTATCACATAGTTTTATGTTAATGCTATGTTATGTTCATTCCATTTGGAACCGAATATGTGGCGGTGCCTGGTAATCGTTAATGTGCGCTGCATCGTCAAGTACCTGATGCAGTCTTTAACAGTTCGAGTTAACAGTGCCTGATTCAGTCGTTAAAACTGAGATGGTGCCTCTTTTTTTTTTCTTCATTTTTCGGTAACTCCTGTGCATAACACGTTTATCATTCGGTCTTTAATCACCTACATGCCTATCTTAGTACATAAATCAAGTTAAGAACATCACTAAGTATTATTTTCTTCTTCCCCTAGTGTCAATTACAGAATTCTCCATTCATGTTTTTATTTTCCCCAGGCCATTACTCCTCAGCTTCTTTCCACATTTATCAGTCTTCAAGTAGGAGTGTCTCCGCAATTCCTCTCTTCCAGTTTTTTCCCCCTCTTAAATTACCTTGTTGCTCCAACATTTTGGTTAGTAAGTTCCCGTGTATAATCACCTTTCGCGGATCCCCGGCCCTTTTCCCTTTTCTGATTTTTTTTCTTTTCTGTATTCTCAGCCAGGTCGGCTTCTATTTCGAAATTCCAACAACTTGACGAATGCTTTGTGCGCTCCTGTTGCACATTTTTGAAGGTGCAGTTGTACTGGTCGAGCACCATGTCTAAGAAAAAAAAAAAAAACTCTCTGAAGAGCGAAATTGCAGTGTCAAAGTCCTATATATATGATAGAAGTCTACTGTAAATGTCTCATTCCAGCTCCTCCGAACACAGCTCATTTCTATGGGATGCTCTTGCAGCTCATAGAGTAGTTGGTGGCTATGCAGTGATCTGGCTTTTTTCACCCTTTTCGACTGTATCAAACCCGTTAAACTTGGCTAGTCCAGGTATATAGTGTCTTTCCAGAGGTTTTAAAGTGACCTAAAACAGAGATATCAATCATCAGCTGAATAGAATAAGGCATTTAACGTTATTGAACTTCAAATAATTTGAGCCCGTATTTCATAATGGTAAAGAATTTTTCATTGTGTCCATATAAAAATCTATAACTTCAACAATCACTAAAATCTATACAGTTTGTGCAACGGTGACCTATGACATGAATAGAAATTTAAATTGTAATCAAATGAGGCATTTCGACGCTATCGCACTTTTAATAATTTCATCCTGTAGTTCATAGTTATGAAGGATTTTCCGTCGTGTAATTAAAAAAAAAAATATTCTGGTGTGTCACTCACACAACTTTCTCTTACCCTGAAATTTAATACTATAAATACAGGTTGCGGATAACGAGTACTAATAAGATAACGAGTAAGATAACGAGTACTGTTATGTAAACCTGCGTTAAACAATTCATATTAGGCTTCTGAAGAGTTTTATATGATAAGGCTAACGCCCCCCCTCAACCCCCCGTTTCATTAATGCACCTACATTTATATAAAATTTAATCCGGCTATTAAAAAATAATTATGTTTTTAAAAAATAATTTATTAAAATTATTATTTAAAAAAATTATCTTTTATGATAATGCAGACGATTTCCATATTAGAGAAGTAGTATAACAACAAATATCCATAAAAAGTCCTTTTTATTCTCAATATTAAAAAAAAAAAAAAAAAAGTACGATTTTTTTTCTAAGTTTTTTTTTCGTTAAAAGTAAGAAAAATCGATAACTTTGTTTTAAATTATCGCAGATCGATGGTTCAACCATTCGTTTTAAAGGTATTGGCGAGCTCTTTTGAAAGATACCCATCATGAAAATTTACTCCCCTCGAGGGGGGACTTCCCCACCAAGGGTGGAGGCGAGGCTCCTACATACACAAATTTTTTTTCAAAGTTAACCATCTCTATTACAAAAAATATATATTCGTTTCATTTGATTTAGTGCAATCTATAGACGTTAAACTCTACTTACCTGCAATTTCCCCCATGGACGTAATGTATTAGAATTCTATTGATTGTCCCTGTACACGAACCATTTGCTTGATCTTAACGAAAAGCTTACTGTAGCATCCCTATATGATACACATTCAGAATACCAAGTTTGAACTTTCTGCTATAATTTTTTTTGAGATATGCTGATAACAGACAGACACACACACATGCATACAGACACATAGACACACACACAGACATACAGACACACAGACACACACACAGACACGGACCATTTGCTAAAAACATGATTTTCGTATTCAGGGGACCTCAAAACGTGTAACTATAACAAAATCTCGCGTTCGAAAATTTGACCCAAAAACAATACTTTCTCTACCTTATGGGTAAGAGAAAGTAAAAAACTATGTAAGTATTAGATTCTCCAAAATCTATACAATTAAAGTGTTTAGAGATTATCGAGTTCACTCAAACACATACACACATATATACACACCTATTCATACATACATACATCACATCACCGTAAAAACACCTAAAATGAACTCAAGAGGCCTCAAATTTATAAATGCATCAAAATCTGAAAATCAAAAACTTTCATGATTACAATACTTTCCTTATATATTAGGAAGGTAAAATGTAGTGACTTAAAAATGTAGACAAACTATTACTTTTTTTTTAATCCAATAATTTACAATAATAATTTTTTTTTTATTGGTTGGATGGGTTTTACGTCGAACTAATGCAGTGATAATAAATTGTTAGGAAAAGGTAGACATAAGTCAATATACCAAACGCCTTAATCATTCATAAGATATAAAAAAAAAAAAAAAAAAAAACACCATGCACGTAAAAGAAGAAAAAATCTTAGAGTTTTAAGGTATCCCATATTTTAATCTATGGAAATGATTTATTTGTTATGTTTGTAACTAGTTTTTGACATGAAAAATAAAATCATTAATTATCCTTTACAAATACTATGACTTGTTTGGAGTGTGAAATAATATTTTCCTTGAAATCTTTCAAATAAATGAATATTTTCCGATTGAAAAAATTATTGGGTTGACATACGCCTCACACGCTGCAATGCTCAAAATCACACTGAGAAGTAAGGTTCACTTAAGTGGCGATGATTTTTAATGGATTATTTAAATTATTTGGTGGTAAGTTTTGGAAATTGAAAAAGTTCAGGAGTCTTAGTGGGATGTCAGCGCTTTGTAAATATGGTTTAAAGTAAGGGTTGTGATGTGATTCTCCAGTCTAATACTGTTTAAATAGCATGGTTTCAAAGCCTTGGTGTGCTATTGAAAGATTCCATTAAGCTTAAGAGAGATTCTATGCGAATCAAGTTTATCAAGAAAGAGTTACTCTAAAGTGAAGTAAACTTTACACGTAAAAGAACACTACTTGCCGAAAGCAATAAAATTTATTTACATTAATTGCAATTCATTTACATACAAATTAATTCACTCAAGGCATAATTAAATAGAATTTAGTGGGTAATCAAACACTCTTCATAAAGTGTTAAAAAAAAAAAAATAGGTTAATACTTAATTCTTTAATTACAGTTCTTACATGTTTAGCAGTTATAAATGACTGGTTTGATCAAGAGTTTGCTGGAAATACACATCACCCATAACTTAAAAACCTATTGGCATATAATGTGCAAGTTTTCAATGTCCGATCGATAAAAATCAATTGATTTTTGAGGAAAATCTCTGGAGATTGCATTTTAAACACAATCCAAATATTGAAATTTTTTGCCATTTAGAAAATATTGTTACGGACAAAATGAATGGAAATCCGACGACGCAATATTTGTCGAGTATGGTAGGTGAAGCAATACCTTCCACCCCAAATCATTACTTTTTTTCAGGGTTCGTTTTGCTCTGTGTTGTCTTGCATTATCGTTTTGCAGAATAACGCATTTTCTGTTGACAATCGCTCGGCATTTTTCTATTAAAAATTGATTCTCTCAATCCAGTTCTTCGCAGCAAAGGTCTACATTCGCAGTTAGACCAGATTTCAGCACTTTAAAATGAACTATCTCGAGAATATTCCATCAAACAAATAAAAGATCATGTATGAGGTATAAACCAGGTTCATCTGTACCTTTTGGCGATTCTTTCGATGAGAAACACTGTCGTTCGCATTTTCGATTATCATAAAAGACCCATTTTTAATCTCCAGTTATTAAGTGATTAAAAAAAAAAAAAAATCTGTATTGTGCTGCTGCAGTTATAGGTCACATGCGTTCGATCGATTAGCTTCGTTTTCTTCGAACATTTTATGCGATACCCAAACGCCTGCTCTGTGTACTTTACCAATTTGATGCAAATGTTCTTGGATGTTAAACCAAGGTTGGTTGAGAGTATTTGACAGTTTTTGGGTCGTTCGACACTGATTTGCTTCCACTTGCACCCATAACATCTCATTGAATAAAACAGACTTTCTAATCAACACGAGCCAGAAGGATCAAAATTACCGAATTTGAACTTAAAAAACCACCTTTAGCATTTACAAAAGTTTAATGCACGTCAATAAACATCGCAAATAATTTTTAAAGCAATTGTTGCATTTCTATCTCTTTGAAACTGGAAAAGCACACAATGTAGAATATGTACCTCTTTTCTGATTTGCCTGGTCATTTCACTATAAATTGCAATAAATAAATAAATAAATAAATACAACTAAATAAAATTAATAAATGAAAATGAAAATAAATAAAATAAAGAAATGAAAATAAAAATAAATAAATAAATAAATAAATAAATAAATAAATAAACTTTAATAATTTACGAATATGCAAGTCACCCTAATTTTAAAAAGCCTTTGGCACTAGTTCAAGCACACAGCTTGTAAATGACAATCGAATATCAATATGCGCAAAAACGACATTACACGCCGGTCAGCCTAATAATTCCAAGCATCGCCTTATATTCTGTCTGTTAATCAATAAATAAATTAAGAAAATATATGTATTTATTTAGTTTTGATTAGATGTACATTTTAATTTGTTGCTTTTTTAAAATAACTTTGGGGATGAAGGATAAACTATAATTAGAATATTTTGGAACAATACATATTAAAATATAAAGGAAAATTTCTTTTTTCATAAAAATCTCTTTCTCTCTAATGGACGTTTTCCCCTTTATATATGCAAGGAACCGTATAAATACGAAATAAATTGTACACTTACTGGGAAATGAAGGAATATCGGAATAAAATTTATAATTCCATTTATGAATTCTTATGAACATATTGGTGTAAATTACAGTCATCAGTTTTTTAGGAAGCTGGATATCACAGTACTCCACATGTTAAAAGTTAAAAGAAATACAAGGAAAAATGTATAACTTTGGCTTTTAACTATGTAGAAAAGTCTTAAAAATAAGAAATAGAAATTAAATGTACATTTCAAATATTTTAAATAATAATTAAACTATCATTATACCCTACACCTATGTTTATGTACAACTATATACACATATCATTCAAGTCGAAGGGGAGTTCTCTTCGTCTTTGAATCGTGATAAGTAAGGATAATTTAATGGAAATATGATTTCGAGGACTTCTGTAATTCATGGCATCTTATAGTTTAAAAGGAAGCAACATAAATGTAAATATTTCACATTATACATAAACCATGATGCAGTGATAAAATTGATATCAAGATTTTTACACTTATTTAACTTATTTATGTTTTTTTTTTTTTTTTTTTTTTTTTTTTAATGTTTTTCTTTCTTTATTTTTTTTTTTTTTTTTTGGTTTATTTAATTTAAATTTATCTTTCTCGATTTCTAGACGAAGTTTTATATAATTTTAAATTTTTTATAAAAATGTTTATTTTTTCGTTTATTTTACTCATCTTTCTTTAAATTTTGGAGGATGAGTGGTTGTATAACATAGCTATTAGTATATAAATTCCCTCTTAGATTGTAAACTATGGATATTTTTTCTCATATCTTCTTATTGTAACATTCTTTATCAGTATATTTTCAAAAAAAAAAAAAAAAAAAAAAAAATCCATTTTCCAATATCATTACAAAAAGTTTTTTTTTTTTTTAAATATATTCGAAATCGTTTAAACACAAACTTTTGACAAAATATCGAAAAGTCATTTTGGAAAATAGCTTTTTATTGAAAATCAATTACTTGTATAAAGATTTGAAAACAACTGCTGTGTTTAGTTATGCTCTAATAAATTTTTCAAGAAATTACATATTTCAAATATTTATCATAAATTTTGTTGATAGCATAAAATAACATTCTTTCTGTAATAATTATCAGAAATATATCAGATATTCAAAAATTTAAAGTGAAATTAAATATTGATGCTTCATAGTTAAATCATAACGCCATTAACTTTTAACCAAAAAATAATACTACTCACATTATATTATTTTACAATACACATATATGGCTTAAGAAAATATAAAAAGATAGGAGTGTGTAAAATTAAAACCAGAAGAATTATTTAAAAGAACTAGTATGATTTACGTTATAAACTTTTTAGATCTCCATTAAAAGTGAAAGGCAAAACAACAAATGTATTTATTTATGTTCGCATATATGAAAGAGATAAATTGTGACTGTCTTGTTTATTTAAATTTTTCGAAGAGATTAAAAATTACACATTCAATTAAAATTATATATATATATATGTACATACATATATGTTTATATATATATATATATATATATATATATATATATATATATATATATATATAAAGAAACATATTTAAATAAACCAAAATTTATAACACAACAAAAAATTCTTAACAGAAAAACATAAACTGAAACAAAATTTATGAAAAAGTAATTTAAGAAAGGAAGGAGGCATCCGACAGGACTAGTGACTTGCCTGTGGGGTTAAACTGGTTTTATACCGGCAACACTTCTCCAGACCTGCCAAGACCAGAAAAACACACACACATATATATATTTATGTATGGTGTCTCAAATATCGCCTAATACTGTGTCTGAAATACAATTATTGCAACTGTGAAAAAATGCAGTAATCTTATATTTCTGGGTTAGCATCAACCGCAGCACTAGCCGCAAGAATCTTATTATTCAAAAACGATATGGGATCTCAAACTGTTTCGGTTGCTGTCTTCATTTTTTTTTGTTTTTTTTTTTTTTTTTTGTTTCAAACAATCCAGTGAATCACGAGGTAGGTGCATTCCAATTCTAATTTTAATTGTAGCATTTGAAAGTGTATTAAACGGCGAATACAGAGGAACTATTATTATTATTCGTAGTAGTTGTAGTATTAAATGACATGCTTCAAACTTTGTTCATAGCTTGTTTATCTTGATTGTGTTGCGTTCCTAATATCGCCTAACAAGCTGAATCTAACATTGCATTCTTTAGTTTTATTTATTTAATTACATTTTATTAATTAACATATTTATTTTTTGTATGCCATTATGTCTAAAAGGAAAAAGGAAACTAAAAGAAGACATGGGGATATTGAGTTAGCAAGCCGCATGTAAAGTAGTTTTGAAAGAAGAAATGGAAACATTAAAAACATTCAAAAAATTTGGAGTTCCATGATCTAGAATTCGTGCACTGATGTTAATGAGAAAAATGATAGAACTGCGGAGGTTAAAACAGTGGAGTGAAAAAAACTAGGGAGTAAACCTATACTGATAGATGATTTAAAAAGGAACTTGCTACCGACTGCAAGGAAATTGAATCGATTTTTTCGGTTTGTCTATGAACGATTTTAAGCAGATGGCCTACTAAGTTACCTTGAGAAACGATCTCTCTTCTCTGAAAATTTTCAGCTTCTCAAATGTGTCTGAATTTGGTTTTGAAAAAGAACGCTTCCTAATTTAAAATCAGAATTATACAGTGATTGTCAAAAGCCAAAATACTAAGTTTCACTATAGAGAACATGAAACATTTTTTTTTTTTTTTTTTTTTTTTTTTCAAAATTTTAAAAGCAGAAATTGAGATTGTCAAACTTAACCCAAACAAAACTTGTTATGATTAAAGAAATAATATTAATTATAAAATATTATAATATATAATTTTCTTTTAAGATAAGCAATCTAGTATTTTCCTTATAATTACTGTTGAGGCAATCGAAGTGCGGGCGCCAGTACAAGAAACCAGACAGTCACGTGATGAAAGAGAACTTCCTTTTATTATTGTTATTATTTTTTCCTCTCTTGAAACATATTTGTTTTCGTTCCGTCCAGTCAAACCGTTCAGGTATTCATAATCTAATGGAATCATACCTGATAATTCTAATTCTAATTTTATTCGTTAATCATTATTATTGTTTTATGAATACATTCGTTAAATCAAATCAAACTTTTGTTTAATTTGTAGTCGATTCTAAAACCATGTTGCAATCTTGAACTATTCTCAGTGAAACTTTATTCTTTTACTTTGTGACAATTCATTTAAGTCATAAAAAACATTCGAAATTCTTTAAATGTTATTCGATTAATTCTGTGAAATAATATTATGTGTTTGTTTCCACAACACTTCTGAATAAGTCGTCATCTGTCTTATAATTTGTGAAATCAAGAGAAAAATGTGTTTAAGATTTGTGTCGATCTCCTATTCTGATATGTTGACTTGATATTCTGCAAGTCTGTCATTAAATTCCAGTATATCAGTAATTTAAATCTGAATCTTTTTTATGTGTGTGGCCTAAATTTACTTCAAGCATCCGGGAAATACAGGAGAGAGGTGAGTTAGATTTCACTTAATATTATGCATGCTAAATCAGTTTCGTTTTGAATTCAAACTGTTTTTTATGCAGGTCAAACTTCTTTATACATAATTCTAATTAAATCAACATGTTTTTGGTCCGTACTCGAGCCATGAGCTATCGATGATTTATATATATATATATATATATATATATATATATATATATATAATATGTATTTGATATTCTTATTCTTATTCTTATTCTTATTCGTAATCATTTATTCTTAAAATGATTTATTTTTTGTTCTTGAATGTTTGTTCTGTAATTCGAAGGCCTATGGTTATGTGTATTTAAACTTATATATTCTAAAATGCCGAAATTATCTAAGCAAGTTTTATTATTTGAAAATTTATGTAAGGAAATCGATAGTTTTAGAGATAGAGTAAAGGGGTGTAGTAAAGATGAACAATCTAAAGTTAAATTATTAAAAACCAAAGTTCAATCGTATGATCATGAAGTCGCGGAAATATTTAAAAATTTATCCGATAAAGAGAATGAGGATTATATGGATATGTATTTGAGATATAAGGGAGTGGTTTTTGATTTACTGGTGGAGTTAGAGGACAAAACAGAAGTAAACGCGTGCGATTCAGATACTCACGCGGAAAATAAGGATGAGAAAAATGGTAAATCGTCTCTTATTAAATTACCGAAATTTGATCTTCCGCGATTTTTTGGTGAAACCGAAAATTGGATTTCTTTTAAAGAAATTTTTAATTCGACAATTCTACAGAATAATCAATTATCCAAAATTGAAAAACTGCAATATTTACATTCTTCAGTGCGCGGAAACGCAGCTAAATTAGTTCGAAGATTCGCTCTAAAAGAGGAAAATTTAGATCAATGTTGGGAAATATTAAATGAAAGATATGAAAATAAAAGACAATTAGCATTGAGTCAAATTAACAAAATATTTTCTATGAAAATTGCAAAAGCAAACAATGCTAAAACTTTACTTGAGTTATTAGATACTTGTAACGAAGCCGTCAGAAAATTAAAAACTTTGGGTTTAGATTCTAATGCGTTAAGCGACTTAATTATAATAAAATTCATGATGGGGAAATTGGATGAATTGTTAAAACAGCGATGGGAATTAATGTTGGATAGTGATAAATTGCCTGATCTTGATCTTTTTAGGAAATTCGTTGAGCGCGAAGCGCGGGGTGTTGAAGAGATAAAATGTAAACAAGACGTAAAATTCACTAATTCGAAAAATATACATAATGTACTGAGTACAATTGTGAAAAAAGAAAATATGTGCATTCTTTGTAATGAGCATCACGCGCTATTTAAATGTCCGACATTTAATTCAAAACCGGTTAATGAAAGATGGAAATTCGTTGAATTAAATAAGTTATGTCAAAAGTGCTTACGCCAAAATCATAGGCTGGAGAATTGTAGGATAGACATTAACTGTAAAAATTGTGCAGATAAACATCATACCTTACTGCATGTTTATGGTAGAAATTCAAATTCTGAAAGGGCGAATCATGTATCGCCAGACATCTCAGATTCAAATAGTGCTCAGTTTTATTCTAGTAATGTTTTATTATCAACGGCCCTAATTAAAATTAAATCGAATAAAGAAAAATTATGCATTGTAAAGCTTTGATAGATAATGCTAGTCAAAATTCATTAATTACTAAGGAATGTGCTAAGCGACTAAATTTGCCCTTGCGGAGTACGTCGCATAGTATAATAGGGATTAATTGCGTTTTAGCAGAAACTGCTCTCAACGAAACAGAATTTAAATTCACTCCGCATTTTTCGTCGGAGTCATTTTCAGTCAGCGCTTTTATAGTTGATAGGGTTACCTCACCTCTCCCTAATTTCCAACTACCGCAACAAGATTGACCACACATACAGGGATTACAACTAGCTGATCCCAATTATTACGTTAGTGGTCCCATCGATATTCTTCTTGGGGCAGAAATAGTCGCCTCAATCTGCAATGGCAGTCCAATTCAAGGGCCAGCTGGAACTCCTACAGCATTTCCCACAAAGCTGGGTTACCTCCTTTCAGGACAAATAAACAGTTTTCAATGTACAAATATCAGTTTAACATGTCATATGACAAAATTAAATGCAGATAAAATTAATGAAACGCCACATTATTATTTACCGCATCATGCGGTGGTAAATGAAAACTCTGAAACAACAAATTCGAAAGAATATCCCAATGATCCATTATCAGTCTATGAATTAAACAGTGTCACCTACGAAACAGCTTGTGCACCCATTGTTAACTTCTGTATCCGAGCAGCTCCTCCTATCCCACCTACCAATTCTATGCATCATTCCAGTCCCACTTTTGTGGGTTTAGTGCAAAATGCTCGCATGTCTGATTTAACCATTAACGGTGCCAAAAAAGGTGTCGACAATGTTGACCATAATTCTACATTAATACAAGGTGAAAAATGTGATAAAACTCTGTCCCTAGAACCAGTCTCTACTCTTAAATCATCTGATATTCCAATTAACTGTAAAAAAGTATCTGCTTCTGAGTCTAATGTTTTTATAGAGAAAAATCTGTCTGAAAATACTTCGATAATCGACTTTCCTGCGAATTCTCATTCACCTTTTTCAAGGCCTGTTAAAAGAGTACCGATTTCTGCGATTTTGAGTCCAAATCATTTTATAGATCTTCGAAAACACCTCCTGAGCTATTTAGTTGAAAATGTTGTCTTGCATTCTAAAATTTATGTTATAGAGAAAAACTTGCACGTTAAATCTGTTGAAAGAACTGAAGTTGAAAATACTCTAAAAAATGAAAATACGATGTTAAATAAGGAAAATCTCGCACTCCAGAAAAATTTAGATAATCAAAATTCCCCTACTAAAGACCTCGACAACCATAAAATACCACCCATGTGCCCTTTACATTCAGTTGCAGTTCAGGAACAATCTTTTGACAATACCCTTGTAGAAAGTTTTAAACCTCCACTCGCTAATAACACTTTCATATCACATATTACAAAATATTCTAACTATCTAAAGCTTTTGATAATTATAGCATATGTGCTAAGATTCATAACTAATATCAAAGGCAAGTCCAAGGAAAGTGGTCCATTAAAGGCCCTAGAGCTAAATCAAGGTGAAATTGTTATTGTAAAAATTATCCAAAACGCCGAATTTAGTAATGAAATTGCGTTATTAAACCAAGGAAATCTTTTAAAACATTCACACTATTGCCTTGATCCTTTTCTGGATGAAGTAGGCATTCTTCGTGTTGGAGGACGCTTGCGGAACCCCCCGTCCCTACGATTCCAAGAAAAACATCAAATTTTGTTACCGAAATCCCACCATTTTACATCCTAATTCACCACACATTATCACTACTTAAGTGCTCATGCTGGTTCTAATTTAGTCTTATTTAGTCTGGTTCTTATTCCAAAAAACTTTTGGATCCCTCACGGGCGATCCACTGTTAAACCAGTCATGAGACAATGCTTGAGTTATCTTAGTTTGGCAGTGAAGTCTATACTACCATTAAAATTGCCAGAAACCTCACTAACTTTCATGTTTTTAAGTCTCTCTTCTAGGTGTAATTTTCTTATACAGACGAAAGAGACATGCTGGAGCAGGTGGACTAAACAACATCTGCAGAGCCTCAACCGACAGCCAAAACAAACAAATATGTCAAGCAACTCCTGTCCTGAACTCGAGCACCGTTTGCAGACGATCATCGGCTTGAAACTCTTATTCGACCGGTCTCTCAAGTTATCCCTCTTCCAAGTATGTCGACTCCTGCCCCGGTGCCTTCCCCGCCCGCGCAGCCTGTTGAGGCAATCGAAGTGCGGGCGCCAGTACAAGAAACCAGACAGTCACGTGATGAAAGAGAACTTCTTTTTATTATTGTTATTATTTTTTCCTCTCTTGAAACATATTCGTTTTCGTTCAGTCCAGTCAAACCGTTCAGGTATTCATAATCTAATGGAATCATACCTGATAATTCTAATTCTAATTTTATTCGTTAATCATTATTATTGTTTTATGAATACATTCGTAAAATCAAATCAAACTTTTGTTTAATTTGTAGTCGATTCTAAAACCATGTTGCAATCATGAACTATTCTCAGTAAAACTTTATTCTTTTACTTTGTGACAATTCATTTAAGTCATAAAAAAACATTCGAAATTCTTTAAATGTTATTCGATTAATTCTGTGAAATAATATTATGTGTTTGTTTCCACAACTCTTCTGAATAAGTCGTCATCTGTCTTATAATTTGTGAAATCAAGAGAAAAATGTGTTTAAGATTTGTGTCGATCTCCTATTCTGATATGTTGCCTTGATATTCTGCAAGTCTGTCATTAAATTCCAGTATATCAGTAATTTAAATCTGAATCTTTATTATGTGTGTGGCCTAAATTTACTTCAAGCATCCGGGAAATACAGGAGAGAGGTGAGTTAGATTTCACTTAATATTATGCATGCTAAATTAGTTTCGTTTTGAATTCAAACTGTTTTTTTATGCAGGTCAAACTTCTTTATACATAATTCTAATTAAATCAACAATTACTTTTTATAATGCCATTTTTTTTTTTTTTTTTTTTTTTTTTTTCGTTTTTATCTATTCAATTTTTTACTTATGCTATTAAGATATAAACAATGAAGTTTGACTATTATTAAAATATATTGATTCTCCATTATTGTGAAAATGAACATAATTAGTATAACATGAATTGATAACGAATTAAATTTTACTAAACATTAGCCATTAGAATGCGGTAGATATTTACAGCAAATCATATTGTAAATGCTAAAAATATTCATGCATTTTATCGATTTATTTCTTAAAATATGAAACAGTTTCATTCCTTCCAGTTTGTAAAAAACAGTAGATGAAAATTTTCACTCATATGTTGCAATACATTAAAATATAAATTAAACAGTAAAATTGAAATCCAGTGCATTTTTTTAGCAAAAGTTTCCAATGTCGCACATATTAGGTATGTATATTTTATTAACCCTCTCAGCGTTTGCCTCAATGTCACGTTTCTACTTCAAAAATAATCTTATTGTTAGGAGGAAGCTACCTTGAAAATCCCCTGGTATGTCCGTTGAAGTTACACCAAAAATTTTCGAACATTTTTCCCCCACAACTGGGGGTGTGTCCGTTCGAACAAAAGCTCTTTGTGACCGAAGATATTTCCAAACTGGGATCAGGAAGAGAATGTACATGTAGAAGAAACTGGATTGATATTTCAAAAACCTTTTGGAAATATAGCAACAGACTTTATCATTTCTATGCAAGAAACATGAGTTCAGAAAAATTAAAGCTGTAATTTAAAATAACTTTAGCAGCGCAAAATTTAGTCTGCATTGTATTTCCAATTCATAAATTTAAATTTCCATAACTTTTATTATCAGATATCATAAACGATTAATTAATTATATGCAGCACAAACTATAAACACTTTGAACGTAATATTTACTAATTTTATAGATATTTTAAATTAAAATGGTATGCAAAAATGAATTGTAAAACTTTCTTATTTATACAAATACCATAACAATAATAATAATAATTTATAAATGTTTTAAATTATTTTATTTATTTTATTTATTTATTTTATTTATTATTATTATTATTATTATTATTATTATTATTATTTTGAACCAATGAATTAATTTATATGATATTTTACAGCTATCTTTATTCTCTTTAATTGCACTTTCTTTTAAAATTATAATAAAAATAAAAATGCTGTTGATATAAGGAACAGAAATAAACGTATATATTTCGATTTTATTTCTCAAAATTGTAACTATGTTAATCTACATTAATTAGTAAAGTTAATTTCAATGACAGCTTAATTTGGTTAATCAATAAATATATAATAAATAATGAAATATAATAAAATTAGCAAAATTATTAAGTAAAAAAAAAAAAAAAAAACATGTTTTTTTTTTTTTTTTTTTTTTTTTTACTAATAACCAATTTACAAAGAAAATTTATTCCATTATATGAATTATTTCTTAACTATAATAACACAGCGACATACGTGATCAGACGCAGAAAGGAGCTCTCAAAAGTTCAACTACAACAAAAATAATAGTAAGGAAATGATAAAGAATTTCCTTAAAATAAATCGAAACATGAACACTTCAGTTAAATTACTAAGGGGAAAAAAAAAATAAATAAATAAATAAATAATAAATAGCTGTTTGGGAAAAGTATTAGACTATATTTCAACACAACTTTATTTGTTTGAAATTCATATTCCTTCATAAAACTAACTTATGGTGTGAAACTTTTTGAGTATATAGAAAATGATTATATTATGATTTGTTAAATTCACGTTTATATTTATGAATTTCCGTAATTAATGCATTCTGCATATCATTTTGTATATTATATATTTGTAAAAAATATATATGATAAATTGGAAACTTTTATAAAGGATATTATAGAATCAAATGAGCTATGTTTAGCACATCACTAAACGCTGAAAATCGTAGTAAAATTTATTTTTTATTTTTTATTGATTAATTTTTTTAACTATTAATAGCAAGTACTTCAAATTTTTATGACTTCACTTTCTCATCGCAAATAATACATATATTTTTTTATATTTTAATTACATTTATTTATTTATTTATTTATTTTTTTTTTTTTTAACATGTCAAACCTATTTTTCCAAAAAATAAATAAATAAATAAATAAAATTTGGAGGATTGTCTAATGAAATAGAAAATAAGTTAATGACATTTTTTATTTTTCAGTGAGTATAACAGAATTCAAAAGAACATTCTTTCATGTCACCTTTTCTGAAATCTTTTCCCAAAAATCTCATGTCTTTATAGAAAAAAAAAATATATATATATTAATTTTTTTGTCGTAAAAGCAAGCATAATTACAAGTGTTTTTATGCCTTTGCAATAAAATTTAGTTGAAAGATTTGAAAAAAAAAAAAAAAAAAAAAAAAAAAATCGGAAGAAAGTAATAAGCCGGCTTAATGCGCGCATTTTGTCATTTTATTCTCGAAAAACGTTTGTTTATTATAATTATTTAAATTAATTCAATTATCTATTTAAAAAAAAAAAAAAAAAAAAAAAAAAAAAAAACAGATATACCTGCAAGTTTTATACGTTTACGATTAAAAATGATTTCAGAAATAAATCAGGAAAGAAGAAAAAAAGAAAAAAAAAAAAACTCTGACATTTAGTCTTGGCTAAAGAAAAATTGACCATTTTGTACTATATTTAGTTTTTTCATATTTTGCTCTGACTTTGTAATTGCAAGAAATTTAGTTAATATCTGTCAAATGATTAAAAGAAATGAAAGAAAAAAAAGAGTATGCGATTAAAACTTAAGCTTTTGATTCTTACCGCAGTAATTCACAGTACACAGTTTGTTATCTTTCTATTCAATACCTTTTAAAGCTCTGCAATGCATTTAGTTTAAATAATTCCTTCTGAAACAAATATTGGGTTACTCTGATTTTACAGGTATCATTAAGAATATATATATAATTTTTTTTTTTTTTCAGAACTTTTATTCAAATTTGACAAAACATTTTTTTTTTTTTTTTTTTTTTTTAATTGGCTGTCTTTACATTTACAGTGCAATGTGCAAAATGTTTTTACCCAGTATAATACTCCTAATCCATTTTTAAAGTGATATCACTAACAAAGTTGGTTATGTTTCTTTGTCTAATCCGATTTGTGTACGATATCAGAGGGGTGGCATTTTCACAAATTTGTAATCCTCTCAAAATCTATCTACATCCAAATCACTTTTGCTTTTTTTTTTTTTTTTTTTTTTTTTCGCAGTACTATTTCTTTCAGACAATGACTATGAGTTGTCACCATATATTCTATTACACCTTCAATGAACGTGCAGATATTTTTGTTTTATTTAAAATACATAAAATTAAAAAATCGCCATCGTATCTGTTCGAATTACTAGATTTTATCAAAAATTCGAACACTTATTAATCAGGACCAAATATAGTTAATGCTGTATTTTTTTATTCAATCGGATATTGATTCGTAAGATATTAAATAAAAAGCACGTTATAACTTTAAAATCAAAAGAAAAAAATAGGGATTTCAAACATAAATAAATGAAGAAGTAAAAATATTTATTTTTATGTCGAGAAAAGCAAAAAGGAGGGGGGAGGGGGGGAACCTGCAAGCATATTTCCTTTTAAAATAATTAAAATAAAATTGAGAAGAATCGTGCCAAAAGAACTGAGACAGTATAGAATGGTACACATGCATTATTATTATTATTATTATTATTATTATTATTATTATCTATATACTAGCAGGCTACGCCCGCTTCGCTGGTCACTATTTTTAAATGAATCACAATAATTAATGAATTCTCAAAATTGCATTAATTTTTATCATGTGATAAAAAAAAGAGAAAAAAAAATTTCTGATCGGGAAATATGTCGTACCGGGTCCCCACTGCCTTCGACAGCGTAGACCCGGTACGACATAGTCTTAAATTTAATAAAAGAAATGGAAATTTCTGAAAATAAACAAATTTTATGAGAGAAATATGTCTATTTAAAAATTTTAAAACTATAAAAACTATATATCGAAAAAATCTCTGATTCATGAGTAAAAATATTTATATAATTAACATTTTTTAACTATGGAAAAGAATTTAAAGTTTCTAAAATATTTATGGCAACTTTTAATAAATTAAAATAAATACAAAAGGCTTCACTTTTATAAAAGAAATGGAAACTTCTGAAGATAAATATGACTATTTAAAAATTTTTAAAACTATAAAAACTATATATATCGAAAGATTCTCTGATTGATACGTCAAAAGTCAAAACTAAATAAATATATACATATATATTTCTTTTCAGAAAAATAAAAAAAAATGTATGTTTTAAATAAAAATTTAAACAAATAAATAAAAAAAAAAAAAAATAGGTATGAAAAATTTTGCTAAAAATAGGGAAGAGCTGCAGTATAAAATATTCGGCGAAATTTGAAATTTGACACCGAAGTAGCTCGAAATTTCTTCGTCTAACTTACTCAGTTACCATAGCAATTTAAATCACCGCCAAAATGTATAAGCCGTCAAGAGGTTCCTATATTAAAGCTATACCAAAGAAATTTTAAGAAATAAATATAATAATCGGTGCTAGTGAATGAAACCCAGTTACTGTGTGCCTTTACATGTAAGAATAGTGAAAATAAATCTTGTCGTACAAAACTAAATTTTGTTTTGTGCAGAATTTTATTTTTGAATAATTACAGTACAGAAAACACTCATAAAAATCATTCCCCCCCCCCCCTCCCTGAATTTTATTGTATCGAAGTGATTATTTCTCATTGTGATTGTTTAGAAAAATGCACGTAAACCTTAGGACGGAAGACTCTATTAACTTCAATCTGGAGTTTTTGTAGATCAGCTTTGTGTAACACCAAAATAAATTAGAAATATCAGTCCTATCGTTACGAATTTGGTACAAAATGAACGAAGCTATTTTTCTTAGTCCAGGTGTGCAAACAGTTTCTCGACACGACAACTAGATTTTTGTTTTAAATTAACAAAAGTATGAAATTTAGGTGATAACACCTCATTTTAATTCATTTCTGTCATTTTAAAAAGTACGTGGCCCAGTTTAACAGTCAAAAAATGAGATAAAAATTCAAATAAAAAAAAATAAATAAGTAAAATTTACTGATTAAAATTAACAATCCTCCGTATATAACTAAATTCTGTCTTTGACAGAATTCTTAATTTTTAATTTTTTTTATCTCATTTTTTGACCGTAAAACTGAGCGAAGTATTTTTTAAAATGACTGAAATGAATTAAAATTAAGTGTTGCCACCTAAATTTCACACTTTATATAATTTTTAAAAATCTAACTATCGTGTCGAAAAACTGTTTGCACTCCTGGATTAAAAAAAATCTCTTCTTTCATTTGATACCTAATTTGTAACGATAGGACTGATATTTCTAACTTATTTTAGTGTTACACAAAACTGCTCTACAAAAGCTGGTGACAACGTTTTTACTCAGATTGAAAGTAATAGTCCTTCTAGTCCTTAAAAAAAAAATTCTCTGTCTTATGATTTTTGAATTTTTACTTCCGTTACCCGACTACAGTAGGTTATGGAAGCATTGTATTCGGTCCAAAAATTCGATATCGAGATTTCACCTGATTTACATCTTTTAATGTCTCTTGAGTCAAAAAAGTGGTTTTTGGCAATTAGTCAGTGTGTGTGTGTGGGGGGGGGGGGAATCTTCTATCATATCTCCGAAACTAATAAAGATACAGCCACGAAACTTCAGAATTAAGACAGAAATGGTGTACTGATAAATTTTCCAAATTTTGGTGAAAATTGGAAAACCGGAAGTGAGGTCGTAAGTTCGTATCTCAAAAACGGATCTAACCATTTTCTTCAAAGTTGCTACATAAACACTCTACTGGATGTCCTTTCAAATCATGTAGTTGGTTAGTTCAGGAAAATCCACAGGCGTCCTGTATAAATAGCTGAATTTCAGGTACTGCGAGTGGATTCCTTTCAAAACGGCTGCATGGATTTTTTTCAAATTTTCAATATTAACCCTCTTTTAAATGTAATTGTTGTCATCCGGTCAACAAGTTTTGGTAAAAATCGGTGTCTCAAAAACGGCTGTAACGATTTTCTTGAAAACTGTTGCATAAACCCATTTTAGATATCCATTCTCATGCTTTACGTGGTTATTAAAAGAAATTTAATAGTCATCGTGATCACATAAACCAGTTTTAGATCTCGGAAATTGGTTAAAATAAAAAAAACCTGTAGCAATATTTTTTTTTTCTTCATTGCTATGTAAACTCTATTTTATGCAGAAACTCTATTTACAGAAAGCATGCAGATAGCTCGACCTGCGGCTTATTTCTGTCGAGCTATCTGCATGATAGACCAGATGTTTCTGCCTAAAGGTTGTCTGAGTCAGTAATGCCGACCGGTTGTCGGCCTGGATAGCTCAATTGGTAGAGCCTTGACCTTGTAAGTCAAAGATCCGGGGTTCGACTCCCGGTCCAGGCATTATTTTCACTCAGTCGGAAAAATAAATTTCAATAAATATGATTTTCTTCGAAATCAATTGATTGTGTGATTTTAATATATTGTATTTCTTTCTCCCATTATTTAATGGTGTTTTCCATTACCTGCGGCTTATTTCTGTCAAGCTATCTGCATGATAGACCAGATGTTTCTGCCTAAAGGTTGTCTGAGTGAGTAATGCTGACCAGTTGTCGGCCTGGATAGCTCAATTAGTAGAGCCTTAACCTTGGAAGTCAAAGATCCGGGGTTCGACTCCCGGTCCAGGCATTATTTTTCACTCAGTCGCAAAAATAAATTTCAATAAATATGATTTTCTTCCCAATCAATTGATTGCGTGATTTTAATATATTGTAATGTTTATAGAGTCCAACGAGCTATTTTTGGCCCTTTATTCAAAGTATTTTTAATCTTTCACGTGTGAAATTTGAAGATTTCATAGTATTCTAGAAAACCAAATAACGCTTTTCTATATATTTTTTAAATAATAGCATAGGTCTTTTATAAAAAGATATTAAAAAATCACTTTGTGCATGTTTTTGTACTATGATTTTCTTTTTTCTTTTTTTTTTTTTTTTTCTGAAACTATTTCTAAACAACCTTGAATTATTTATAGCAAATGTATTATGATTTGTAGATACTGAAATGTTTTCATTTTACTTGAGATTTTGGAAAAAAAAAAAAATAATAATAATAATAAAATTAAATAATAATAATAATAAATTTTGAAAATTTTGTAAAATTTTATTATTCAAATGTAAAAGTATTTTTTTTTTATAAATTGTTAACGCATTTGTATTGTAATATTCAAATAGATTCATAGTATATTTGAACTAGAATAACAAAAAAAAAAAAAAAAAAAAAAAAAAAAAAAAGAAGAAGAATTAGCGAAGCTCGAGCATTTAAAATAATTAAAGATATTACAATTTTAAAATTTACTTTTTTGCTTTTGATAAATTCGAAGACATTTTATTATACTTATTACTATTACATTTTAACTCTAACGGTTGCTTAATCCCTTCGAAGGTAATTCGTTCATTCTGTATATCAAATGCTATTGCTCAGAATTATTTATGATAGTTGAATAAAGGTGTTACTAAATTTGGCGACAATGTTTACAGCACTTAGGAGCGTCTGGGCTGGCAAAGGGTTAAATTTAGAAAAGCAGATTTTAATCTAAGTTACAAAGTAATAAATGTTTGCCATGTAGGATTAAATCATTTTATGTTTCGAAAAAAAAAAAAAAAGTGATAATTTATTCGTCACATTTCTTACATCTCACAATCAAATTATAATCTATTTATTTATTTATTTATTATTATTATTTAATTCATATTCACATTTAGCAATGATTACTATTCAATTTAATTATTTTTATTTATTTAATTGTATTTATAGAAATAATATTGTTATATAGTGAAAATAATTAAACTTATTATTTTAATTATAAATGTAATTAAAATTTATTTTTATTTATACATTTATAATACAATTAATAGCAGTATAATTGTAATTTTTTGCACATGCAATTTTATTATCAGAAAGCAAAATCTAGAAAAAACGTGTAATCATGTCTCACTAATACATAGTGCCAATACTAAAATGTTTAATAGAAGCTGGTATATAGTTATCTGTAAAATTACACTTCTTGAATAAAAGCAGAGCTACTTGTTGTTCCATAAAAAACCAAATTGAAATGTCCGCATAAGATACTGACGGTAGTGGGGACCTTGGCAACGCAGTACAGGCGAGGAACACTGTCGAATGTAGCGAATACCTGAAGCAAAATTTATTTTTGTATTTTATTTTATTTTATTTTATTTTTAGTACGATAAGACTATTTGTTTCAGACACCGATTTTGTGCTGTCGCCTTTTATTTTATTACACCTTGATATGTATATTAAGATTTAGATAATATTTAATTTAGAAAATAAAAAGTGCGCATGTAGATTGAAATTAAAAAGTACTGGATATTTTAATTTCAATTTATAGAGATGTCAACGATATTGAAAAAAACTATTTTGGCCATTTTCTTTCGTTTAATAAACAGAATGAAAAACGGATAATATTTTATCTGGAGATATTTTGTCTATTTAGACCAATAATTCCCCCCCTCTCCTCTGGCATTAAGTTAAAAAAATAATGAAATAAAATTGAAAAAATTCTGCTAAAGCAATGGAGCAGCTTGAACCTCTTGGCAAAATTTGAAATTTATCACCAAAACAGCTCGGTCGCTTCTCACCAAGATGTTTACTTACGTAATTGCGATACCCATTTTAGTTTATCGTCAAAATGAAAACAAAAATATAAAAACTGCCAAGGGGCTCCTGTGCTAAAGCTGTACTAAATTAATTTTAAGAAATGAATATAGTAACCGTTGCTAGGGAATGAAAGAGTTCCTGCATGTCTTTATATGAAAAATGTGACTAAAATAAGTTTTTCTAGATTAGAAACACATCTGACTTATCCTCTTTTTATCGAAGATTACTTTTCATTGCTAACCTTCACTTCGTCCGTGAGAAAATATGGCAGAAACGTGATTTTCTTAGAAACTACTTGAACGATTTTGATAAAAATTCAGATTTAGGGATATTTTGAGTTTACAATTTAATCTGAATTGTGCTCTTCTTCAGTAAAATTAGCGTTCACGGGAAACCCGCGTTTTGTCAGGGGAAAAAAAAAAGTAGCTAAGACTGCGTTTTCTTCGAAAATACTTGAAAGATTAGAAAAAAAAAAAAAAAAAAAAAAAAAAAGAGTTTATGTGTTTTTTCGACGATATTTGGATATTAAATATTTTGATCTTCAGGAATTATCGTGCACTGGTAATTCGCACTAAATCCGGAAAAAATATGACAGAAATTTGGTTTTGTTGGAAATCGCTAGAACAATTTAAGTAAATATATATATATAATATATAGATAGTGTTAGAGATTTTTTTGAGACGTAAAATGTATCTGATTATTAGGTAACAGATTTAAATATTAGTAAACGCAAAACCTAGAAAAATATTTTCTAGGAAATATATATATATATATATATATGTATATATATATATATATATATATTGGGGGGGAAGAGGGGGTTGGGGGTTTTATTTCATTTTATTCATTGATAATTTATTCCTATATTTAAGTTTTGCATTTCCTTTTGTAGCAATTTTGCGCATTGGCTTGCAATTCTCTTTTTTTGTTTTTCTTATCTGTAAACTCATAAATTCGTTAAAATAGTTTCCTTTATATATATAAATAATACACTTCCGAAAACGAATCATTGTATTACACTATGAATAATTTTTACAATCAAACCAAGTAAACTGTAATTTAGGTACTGAATATAAAAAGAGAAAAACCTGTTTCAGGATATTAAAATGCTTTACATTAATATTTAATTAAAACACTGTTTTATGCAGAATATTCGGTTAGTTCATAAATAATAAGAATAATAACAATAATAATAAAGCTGCTGATTTAACAAATAATTGTCATTATTTTATTCTAACAATAATGTCTTTTATTATTAATTTTAAGATTCCTATGAAAAAGAATCGTCATTTAAAAGATATAATTTAAATTGAAAAAATAAAAAGTTTTTATGCGAAGTTCTGTTTAGCCAAGCAGTATTTTAACTGATTTTACAAATTATCAACAGCTCTTCTTGAACATTTTTCACTATTCTATTCTTTTGTTATCAACCCTCTCTTTCAACAAAGAAGCATATCAACTGTCAGCTTTCCTTATCGTCATTGTCCGCCCCTTGTCAGTCCGTGTTGGTAAAAGGGGGAAGGGTCAGTTACAAGTTTCCGTCTCTAACGAATTTGGAGTAGTTATTTAGAGTTACAAGAATCAGGTTCGCACGATTTAGAGAGAGATTTCTTACATTACAAGAATCAGTCTCAAACCGTTTCGAGGGAGTTTGTTCGTGTTACAAAATTCCGGTTCAAACGCTGAGAGGGTTAAGAAGGCGATAATAATATTATACAAAAAATATTTCTGGTAAATAAAGTGAATATATATATATATATATATATATATTTATATATGAGGTACTATATTACAATTCAAATAATTCTTTTTAATAAGCTATCCATTTATGAGTTTTTATTTATTTATAAACCGGATAAAATTTAGTAAATTACAAAGCTGAATGTTTTTGTTTCGATCAATAATAAATATGTTTTTATGCAACAATCATTTTTTATGAATATCAGGTACTATTTAAGGACAATTTATAAGCCTAGCACTTTTAATTTTTCATGTTTTCTTTTTATTGTCGTTTTATTTTATTTTATTTAAACATTTTTTGAATGTTGTGTTAGTTTTTTTCCAGAAAAATCGACGAGATGTATTGTGCGGAATAACACATGTCACTGAAATACTCTAAATAACGCCAACTAATTTAGGAGAAGCACTTGAAAAATATTTAAAAACAAATTACTCAAGAAACTTAAAACAAGCAACTGCAGACAATTAAAATATTGCATTTTAAAGTCAATATGATATTTCTGCTTGAGAGGTTTGATCAAGATTGATTTCATTTAAATATTTTTGCGGGTGAAATTTGTTTGAGTAGTTTCGAATAATATGTAAACTTTCACAACAGCCTTGCATTCTGTATAAATATAGGTAGTATTTTAAAACGGAGGATTGATGGCTCAGTAGCTCTCCTCACATATAACTATATGTCAAATGAAACTGCTCCTAAACCCAGAGTTTGAGTTATCTTTACCATATGTTTATATGTACATGGGTGTCAACTTGTGATTTTTTTTTTTTTTTTTTTTTTTGACAACACATTTTTTAATAAAAAATATCCATTTTATTTAATCATAGGAAAATACAATAAAATGTGTTTTTTTCTTTCTTTTTTACATTCTGATGATAGTATAAGTTTGCAGCTATGTATTGTAGTACTTGTTCTCTACCGGTGTTGCGAAACCAGAGAATTTTTTATAAAATTTATTGTACTTTCAGATAGAATTAAATATGATATTTATTACATTACTAGCAGGTCACTATATTTAAAAAAAAATCATAAAACATGAATTTAAACACTACATTTAAATCTTTTTATAAATAAAAACTTTTCAAAGAAATTGCTTAAATTCTAGAAATGTTGCGAAATTGTGTAAGTGATTTACTTGCAAGGAACAACTTTCATGTGCTAATTGCCAATTTTCTTAAAAAAGAAAATAAAAAAAAATGTTCACATTGTACTTAATTCACTGGCAAAAACTAACTGCTGAATCGTAACAGAAAATCTACAAAAAAAGTGTTAATTAATTTGTTTCACCGCCAGATTTCAATCTATTTTTATAGTATTCAAATGCAGAAGAATATCGTGTGAGTACAATATCAGATTTTTTTTTTTTTTTCAGAAATAAAAGAAAGCACATATGAAGATTTAACATTTAATGAATAGAATTTCATGAACATGTGAAAGAAATTATAGTTTATTCGATAAAATGGTTATAAAGATATTTTAGAAAATAGAAGGCACAAAGTATAGCAAGAATAAAATGGTTATAAAGATATTTTAGAAAATAGAAGGCACAAAGTATAGCAAGAAAAGTAAGCTAATATTTTATTACTTGACCTCATGTAGTTACAGATTTCAAAAGAATTTTAAAGAACGAATTTTAGTAAACTTTCAACAGTAAGTCGTTTATTTTATGGCAAAACTACATCAAATTGTTTTTGAGAAATCCCTGTTACTTTATATCTGCAGCAAAACACAAATGTTAATGATTATATTTTACAATATTTTAAATCTTTATATATTGTATACGTATTTTTGGTGCTCATTTTCGACACCTTAAAATAAAATTTATTGCTTTTTCGTTAGAAAATTACATTGAACTCTTGAAGTATTAATAAAAAAAAGCAAAATTTATCTTAAATATTAGCTTGAAAACAGAATCATTGTTTCATCTTATGAAATAAATTTACTTTACATTTAAATATAAAATAGACATAGTTCAATAAATATAAAATTGTGATTATACATTTCTAACAGTGAGTAATATTTTTCTGCATATTCAATACATATATTCCCGCAAATTATTTAAAGAGAAGAAAATTAACCAACTGCCTGTTTCAGAGTATGATATGCATCTTTTAATGAAATTAGGCATTAAAATTCACAACGTTCCAGTCTCTGAATACACTTGTATTATATTCTACTGAAGTTTTAATTGATTTTCATTTAAACACATTGCATTCCAAAATCTCTAATTTAATGTGATAGTAGCTCTTCTCTTTCCTTTCAGAATTGATAAACTAATTTGAGAAATCTCGCTTCAAATGAATGTCTAAGTTTAATGCTAGACTTTACAATTTCATCTTTACATACAGCTCTTTTTGAAAACCTTAATTAGAATGCGAAACACAAAATGTTCCACTGAAACTCTAATGTTTGTCCTTGAGGCTATCTCAATGTAGTAATTAGCATACAAAGCTAATTTTAGGAACGCTAAAAAATTTAAATTTTTTCTTTATAAATTGCTTAACGTAGAAATAAAATTGTACATCTGATTTAAAAGGAATAAAAACAAATTAAAATCTAATTAATATGTTTAATTAAAATCTAATTAATATGTCTAATTAATATGTTCTAATTAATATAATAATTACTATGTCTCTTAGAACCAAAAAAACCTTATTAAATTTAATTGATGAATTATTTTAAAAACAACAGAAAAAAGTAATAAAAATAATTTTTCATCAAATCTCTAAATTAGACTAATTACATTTCTTAAAAGCGAAACCAGAGAATTTTTCATAAAGTTTACAATACTTTTAGATAGAATAAAATGTGATACTTATTTATTGAATTACTATCAGGTCACTATAAATAATAATAATAATAATAATAATAAACATTAAGCACTATATTTAAATCACTTTGTAAACAAAAACTAAAAACAATTTCTTTGAAATCGCTTAAATTCTCGTTTCTAGCTATTTATGACATTTATTTGACAGCTTTGAGATATATAGTTACAATTACTTTTGTCGCGAGTTTCATCCATATTACAGAAATTCACAGAAACAAGTGCGTAAAATTTTGTATGCACATAACATCACAAACATCCATGACTGCATCAGGACTCGATCCCGGGAATTGAGGATTTGAGGATCCAGAAGGCAGCGCCTTACCGACCGAACCACCAAGCCGGCTCGCTTCTAGCCTAAGCTGACCAAAGATCCCAAATTTCTGGGGGCAGTCTTTATTTTGAAGGTATTTTTCTAAGTTTTGAAAAATTGTAGAAAGTAAATTATTTATCATTGATATTTTATTTATTGTCTTCATTTTTTAGGAATGAATAAAATATATCCGCAACAGAATAATTATAGCAAATTTTAACGGTTCTCCATTATAAAGATACTATGATCTCGTCACTATATTCTAGTCTCGCATTATTTATCTTTTTTAAAATGTATCATCCTTGTGAGCGTTCATAGTACTATTTCGCAGGAACTTCAAATGTTGCGAAGTTTTGTAAATGATTTACTTGCAAGGACACTCTTTCAAGTGCTAATCGCCGATTTTCTTGAAAAAAAAAAAAATATATATATATATATATACAGAAAATAGTTCACATTGTACTTAATTCGCTGGTAAAAATTTTAACTACTGAATCGTAACCGAAAAATCACACAAAATTGTTAAATTCTATAATTTCAACAATAATTCGAAAAAGTCATAGCCAAATTGCATTTACCCTTGTTCAGTAATGGCAAGGAATTTGAAACCAAGACATAAGATGAGATGAGTGAGTTTATTATTACACTGTAGCTACGCTCCGAGCAAATGGCGATGGTCTGGAATTTAGGCCTAGATGTGATGCGGAAGAGTGTGTGAGTGAGTGGTTTTTACGTTGAGTTAGTGCTACCTTTGGGCAATTAAGTGTGGTATGCAAACATGCTATTACAAGTTTGTCCAGCAGCGGTGGATGGGGTAAAATGTCTGTCCCGCTTCGGTAAATCTCAGAAGTATTAAATGCAGGAAATTGGAGCCACTACAGATTTTACGTGTGCCACCCTTCATGAGTCCACACGAGGATTTTCGGACGCCTCGAGTATCGAATCTCCATCAAGGTTGTCGTTATTGAATGATGAGTGAGTTTTATGTTACAGCAGCTCTAGGCTATGATCAATTGTCGATGGTCTGGAACTCACCACTTTGGGCGCTCCGGAAATATACCATCACAATTTTTATCTACTGAAGACGGATGTTTTCCACGCGTATGTAACGCTCAGAGGTATTAATTTCTGAGCATGGCGGGCATGTGGCTACGACCGATTTTACCTGTACCCCTACCATTGAAGTGCACAAGGATCTTCGTCGATTCGAGTATTGAACCTGCAATCTGCCAATTATGAGCTCGGCGTCACCTACCAAATGCCTTACGAAACAGTAATCTACAGCCTCCATGTTTTTATGTTATATCGAATATTTTTATTAATTTGATGCATCCCCTGCATGGAGGATTAAAATTGTTTTGGCATGTCGCCTAACAACACTTAGTGGGGATCGCCGTACGCAGACCGTCACGAATTGCCTATAGTGTAGCACTAGAGTGACGTAAAATCCACTCAACCACATCATTTATTTTATGCAACTTTTTCATATTGAGAGAAGCCCGTGGTAACCTTGTTAATAGAGTGCCAAGTTTGCCAGTAGAAGATGGAGGTGTTGATGCTCGAACCAGCCGAAAACTGTTATGAAAATTAATGGTGAATTTTGCACGTACTATCCGTCGGGGTTACAATGTCTTCCATGATTCGAAATTTATAAGTTACATAAGCGAGGAACCACAATTCTGTGGAGTATAAAAGGTGTGATGGCATATCTCCGACTGTATCTCTAGTGTCGCGTAAAACCTACTTAACCTATATATTGCAATTTAAATTAAGGCAAATTAAATTTTAGATTAAATTTTGTATTTCATTACATTACATTTACATTGTGAGTGAGTGAATTTTAACGTCGCACTATAGCTACGCATTGCGTAATTGTTGGCAATATGAAACTCAACCCAAGAAACATTTACTTTATGATAAATTTACTAAGCATGAGCGCTTACATTAATTTATTGATAAACGATAAAATATTTCAATCGTTCTAATGTTTGATTAATTGAAATTAATACGTAAATAAATTAATCAAAGTAGAAATAGTTAAAATAACAAAACTTATGTAAACACTTCTAACAACATATTGTATATTATTTTACGAGCATTAATACCGAAAATTTTGTAAAAATCTGCTCTAGAATTTTACAGAATTATTAATTGCACTCACGTGCTCGACTTTTGCTAGAGTTCGTTGGGATGTCCTAAGAGAAAGATGAACATCTACATCTGATTAATATCTTTCGCAAACAAAAATACTAAAATATATTATCTAGAATTTCGAATATTTCAGAAGCTGCACCTTATTAATTTCTTGTGCGACTTCGTATGTAGTTCGTTGGGCTATCAAATGAATAAAACGTCTATATATATATCTAATATTCTTACTATGAAAGTTGCAAAAATGAAACCTTCAAACAGGCACTGATTTGCAGATATTGTAGACATGCTCTCATATTTATTTATTTTTTTTTATAATTCTTCTATAGCGTCTCAGCAGCTCATATTTTAGGAAAATACTATTTAGGATTAAATCTTATACCAGTAATTTTTTCAAGAAAATCAGTCTTTAGCACTTAAAAATTTTTTCTTGTTGGTTCGAATGGTTTTATTGTTGGTTGGTTCGTTGGATTTTACGCCACAGTAGTGATGTGCTACGGACAATCGAATGGTTTAATGAATGGTACTATGGTAGTTACAATTGGAGTTGCGAAGTTTATTTTTTGGTAAACTTTTCATGTATGATTGAAGTGAAACTCCAGTAATGACTTTTTTTAGCAGCAAGATTTTTTTAAATAACTGAGTTGAATCGAGTTCTCAGTTCAGTTTTAGCGAGTTCGGTTGAGTTTTCTTTCCGGATGTTGCGTTACAGATGTATATAGTTCTAGAGAATTTCAATAAAATTTTCTTCCCGGTTGGTTATAGTATACCATTATTTTATTTAGATAGACGATCTACAATTTGTGAAAGACGAAGACCAGATTGGTGAACAGAGCAATTTAGGGGCGGTGATCCCACGGGGTTTCGCTTTTGAGCGAGCAAAGGGTTAAGAACCATAGTGTTCTTAAAAGAAAATTGTTAGTTTATAATTACGATGTGAGTGTTTAATAGTAAAACTGACACAGTATACAGTGTAAAACTGACTATTTCATTTTTAATTACGAAAATTTGATAATTAATGTTTTTATCAAATGATTACTTCTTTGATTTATATACTTAATTTATATATATATATATATATATATATATATTGGACGAGTGCGAAAGTTCTACCTGTTTCTGGATTTGTAGATTTGCAATGAAATTGACGTCACAAATGACATCGTAATACCGCAAATCGTCGGCCATTCGAACGTGTGGATGCCTCGCATATAAATGCATCGTGTCTCATAAGGTTAATCATCTAAATATATATCTTGCCACAAAGTCAGCTTTCTTTACAGCCGGCGTGGCGTAGAGGTATGTCTTTGGACTGTCACCCAGACGGCCTCAGTTTGATTCCAGCCGGGGGCAAGTAAATTTAAAGACTCTAAAAATTATTTCTAAATTCTTATGATTATCGTTGCATATTTAATTTCCTATTCTAGCAGTTTCTAGAATATTCTAATTTATGTTAATCTTGTATTCTGGAATATTCGAATATTGTATATAAGCGACTTGTTCCTCAGTTTGTGGATGTTCTCAGCCGAGTGTAGCTGTGTTACAAGTTTGTTCTACTAATAAAATACGTTTGTTACTTAACTTCGTGTGTTCACTTCGACTCTTCACGACATCTATGTGACATTTTGATGGAGGCGCCGGGTAAATAAAACTTGCAAACGTGGATAACAGTGACAATCTTCGTGGAAGTCTCCGTTTAAGAGGACAATCTCCCGAGTACGGACTATATTTTCCAGAGAGCAAAAAGAAGAAAACGAAAATGCCAGAAACCAAAGTGCCAGAAGAGACCAAGCCCGTGGTATTGACTCCTACCTACCAGCAACCAAGGAGCCCATCGACCTTCCGACGAGTGCCTGGAGAAGACCCTCTGAAATGGCTTATGGAATACGATCGAGTGGCTAAATTTAACAAATGGGATGACATGATGTGCTTAGCCAATGTGTATTTCTTCCTTGATGGTACGGCAAAGCAATGGTATGTAAACAATAAAGATACTCTGAATTCCTAGGAGGTGTTCAAGAAGGAATTAAGCGGCCTTTTCGGCGACAGACAAAAGTATACCAGGAAGGCGGAAGAACAATTGAAGTACAGAGCACAGCGGTCAGAAGAGAGTACGCAGTCCTATATACAGTGTGTCTTAGGTCTGTGCCAGAAAATTGATCCTTCAATGTCCGAAGTCGAAAAAGTGTCTCACCTAATGAAAGACATTGCAGAGGACATTTATCAGACCCTGCTGACGAAAGAAATCAGCACCACAAATTATTTCATTAAATGGTGCAACTACATCGATGATATGAAGCAGAAGAGGGTTGGACGACAAAAATTCGAGAGGCTTCCGAACGACGTACCAGTAGCACTCATGGAGGAGGAACCAGATTTCGTATCCCTTGTCCGCCAGATCGTACAGGAGGAAATCCATCGACTGATCAACCAGACGAAAGAACCTTCAGAGTCATGTTCGCCATTCCTAGAAGAAATAGTCCAAGACGAAGTTCAAAGGGCTCTAGCCCCCGTTTCAGCAACACCAACCAAAACTCCTTGACGACCAACATATGCCACTGCAACCAGGGAATCCAGAGTTCCTATCCAGAGATCACCCACGCAGCCGAGAAAAACTGACCTTTGGAGAACAGCTGACAACAGACCAGTCTGCTTCCACTGTGGACGTCCTGGACATGTTGTGCGTTATTGCTGAGAGAGAAAGGCTATTTTCGACAGTTATCGACGCGGCCAACAGAACCCCGACTAAATTGATGCAGAAGAAGAACTTCACCGACAAAGCTTCACTCGCCGTTCAACTCCTAGTCCAACTAGAGGCCGATCTCCAACACGCCGTTTCAGATCACCGTCGCCATATCGTCGATCAAGTCGATCTCCAAGCCGCAATAATGAGGAAAACTAAACGGAGCGACCTTCCAAGGAGGTGAGGCTGCATGTAATCAAAATCCTCCATCGGCAGCAAAGATGACTGGTAACCAACTAGACGTAATCGTGGATAAAAAGCCGGTACGAGCCGTAGTGGATGCTGGAGCCTCATTTTCCGTCATCTCCGATAAGTATCGTCAATCTCTAAAGAAGGTTCTATTTTCTGAAGCCAAGAACGTTATGCTCAAAGTCGCCGATGGAAATTTTGTCCGGCCGATGGGAAAATGTGTTTTACGTATTCTCATAAATAGCAGAGAGTTGCCCTTTGAATTCATTGTTTTGCCGCATTGTAGTCATGACATAATCCTTGGATGGGACTTTTTAGAAGCTTCCAAAGCCGTGATAGACTGTGGACAGATTGAACTATTTTTCGAGGACGTTTGCCAAGACCTCGCAGCGATGGATGCCTGGAATTTGTACGCCACAAGAGACTACACTCTCAAGCCCCAATCTTTAAATAAAATAGCAGTTTCAGGATGCCAAGTGCGAAGAGACGTAAATGTCGTCTTAGATGGCAATAAACATCTGCTCTTCGAGAAGAATTTCGCTATACCATCCATGCTATCCTTATACCATAACGGGCAAAGTGAAATCTGGGTCGCCAACCTCCAGTCCAGGAACCAAGTCATTCCGAAAGAAATGTGCTTAGGCCTAGCCGAACCCCTGAATGAAGGACATTTATGAGCGATTGCCGATACGACTGATGGCCTGGATACACGAGACACATCAAACTCCCCGATGGACTGCTCCCGGATGTTGTCTCCCGAGTTGAGCAACGAACAAAAAACCGAACTGCTTCGAGAGTTTTCCGGAATTTTTGAGAAGACTGACAAGTCGACAGCCTCACGGACGAATGGGAACACAGGATTAATACAGGTGATCATACTCCAATCAGCCAATGAGCCTACCGAATATCATCGACCGAAAGAGGCGTAATTCGTGAGGAAGTTCAGAAAATGCTTGATAAAGGTATCATCTAGCCATCTGCAAGTCCCTGGTCATCACCCGTGGTGCTCTTTAGGAAAAAATATGGAAGCTGGCGTTTTTGAGTTGATTACCGGAAGCTCAATAAGATCACGAAAAAAGATGTCTATCCTCTACCTCGTATAGACGATACGCTAGACTGTTTGAAAGGCGCCAAGTTCTTTTCTTCCACGGACCTCTGTTCTGGCTATTGGCAGATAAAAGTAGACGAGGCGGATCGGGAGAAGACGGCATTCATAACCCCCGAAGGCTTATATGAGTTCAAAGTCATGCCGTTTGGACTCTGCAATGCCCATGCGACCTTCGAAAGAATGATGGACAATTTGCTACGCCATTTAAAATGGACAGTGTGTCTTTGCTATTTAGACGACATCCTAGTATTTTCAGAAACTTTTGAAGACCATCTCACTCGACTAAGGCTTGTTTTGAAATGTCTTCAGGAAGCTGGTCTTGTACTCAACCCAAAGAAGTGTCTATTTACGGCCAAAGAAGTAAAAATACTAGGTCATCTTGTTTCTAGTAATGGCGTCCGTCCAGATCCCGACAAAGTGAAAGCCGTAAGCAATTTTCCAACTCCGAAGAATGTACATGATATACGAAGCTTTCTTGGACTTTGCTCATACTTCCGAAGATTTATTAAGGGCTTTTGTTATCTCGCAGAACACTTGAAGTTGCTTTTAAAAGGTGATGCGAAGTTTCATTGGGGTTCTGAAGAGGCCGATATCCTTCAAAAGTCTGAAGTCAGCCCTCACTTCTGATCCAGTATTAGGAATGTACGACGAAAGCGCCCCTACAGAAATTCATACAGATGCCAGTGGGTATGGTATTGGGGCAGTCCTCGTCCAAATTCAGAACAATGCCGAAAAAGTTATAGCTTACGCCTCAAGAACCTTGGCAAAAGCCGAAAAGAATTATTCCACCACAGAACGGGAATGCCTTGCCATTGTATGGGCTATCAATAAATTCCGGCCGTATCTATTCGGAAAACATTTTACTGTTGTTACAGATCATCATTCACTATGCTGGCTTATGAGTCTAAAAGATCCTTCAGGAAGACTGGCAAGATGGGCCCTTCGACTTCAAGAACATGATTTTTCAGTGACATATAAAACCGGTAAGGAGCACAGGGACGCTGACGCACTCTCGAGAAATCCATTGGACGAAGAAGCTGAGACGTCAAACAAATTTCTAGCTGTGACTACGTGTATGAACCTTGCGATTGCACAGAAGAAAGACCCAGATCTCTCAAAAATTATTCTTTCGAATAACCACTCCAACACGGATAAAAGAGATTTTGAATTAATTGACGGAGTACTATGTAGAAAGAATTTTGACCCTGATGGAAAAACGTGGCTGCCAGGCATTCCTAAACATCTACAAATGGACATACTGAGACATTTCCACGACGCTCCCACCGCAGGACATCTTGGTTTTGCAAAAACTTATGACAGAATCCGCAAAAGGTTTTACTGGCCTGGGATGTACAGAAATGTTGTTCGATATGTGATGCACTGTCGAGAATGTCAGAGGAGAAAATCCGCTCCTCAACGACCTCCTGGACGCTTAGTTTCTATCCCTCCAGCTATAGAAAATTTCCATCGCATTGGGATCAATCTTCTAGGAAGATTTCCGAAATCTACTCGTGGGAACAAATGGATCATAGTATGCACTGATTACTTAACGAGATATGCAATAACGAAAGCTTTACCGACCGCTGAAGCCGAAGAAGTAGCGAAGTTCTTGCTCGAAGAAATTCTCTTAAGGCATGGAGCTCCCCGAGTAATTATCACAGACCGTGGAGGTGTCTTCCAATCCAAACTTGTTTCCGCTCTCGTCGAATTGTGTAATATCGATCATCGGATGACAACAGCATATCACCCTCAAACAAATGGACTGACGGAGCGGTTTAATAAAACTTTGGCTGACATGTTGTCCATGTACGTGGATACAGAACAGAAGAATTGGGATGAAATTCTACCATTTGTAACCTTTGCTTAGAACACCGCTAAACAGGAAACGACGGGTTTCGCGCCTTTTTATTTACTTCACGGACGTGAGGCTGAAACGACGCTGGACACAATGTTACCATTTTGCCATGATGATGTCGACGACGATCACCTCGCCAAGATGATTGCCAGAGCTGAAGAATCAAGGCAGCTAGCCCGAGTGCGAACTCTGAAAGCCCAAGATAAAGACCGTCGACGTTACGACTCGATACACCGAGTGGTTTCTTATGCTCCTGGAGATCTCGTATGGGTGTATACTCCAGTCCGGAAAGTCGGCCTCTCCGAAAAGCTTTTAAGAAGGTATTTTGGACCATACCAGGTTTTACGTCGTTCATCCGACGTCACCTATGAGGTGCAAGATTTTGATCCTGCCTCGCGAAGAAGAAAACTAAGAGACGTTGTCCATGTACCCTACCATGATCCGGACAAGCAGATTCAGAACACAAAAAAACAGGATGTTGTTGATCCTCCTAAAACGAACGGTACATACAAGGGACCCATGACGCGTTCGAGGACTAGACCTTCAACTCAGAAGTCCTAAATCAGCGAGACGCTGTTCTTTGAAAGGAGGGCAATGCCAGAAAGTCAGCTTTCTTTACAGCCGGCGTGGCGTAGAGGTATGTCTCTGGACTGTGACCCAGACGGCCTCAGTTCGATTCCAGCCGGGGGCAAGTATATTGAAAGACTCTAAAAATTATTTCTAAATTCTTATGATTATCTTTGCATACTTAATTTCCTATTCTAGCAGTTTCTAGAATATTCTAATTTATGTTAATCTTGTATTCTGTAATATTCGAATATTGTATATAAGCGACTTGTTCCTCAGTTTGTGGATGTTCTCAGCCGAGTGTAGCTGTGTTACAAGTTTGTTCTACTAATAAACTACGTTTGTTACTTAACTTCGTGTGTTCACTTCGACTCTTCACGACATCTATGTGACAATATATATCGGAAGGTGTAAAACAGAAAGCGAGAAGGAGCAAATAAGACATTGTTTGTTATACGAGTTTGATAAAAACAGTACGGCAGCTGAAGCATGTCGCAATGCTTGTCAAGTTTATGTGGAGGATGCAATAGACGAAAGTACATGTCGTCGATGGTTTCGTAAATTTGCGGAAGGTGACATAAGCTGCCAAGGTCAGGCTAGGAGTGGACGGCCATCACACGTTGAAGATGACCATATTGTGGCCAAGTCATAAGGACCGTGCAAGAATTAGCGACCTGTGTTTCTTGCTTTCCCGGTACAAAAATGACCCATTCTTGACACGAATTGTGACAGGAGATGAGAAGTGGGTTATGTACCGTAACGTAAGGCGTTGTAGGACTGTGTGTCGCCCTTCTGATCCGCCTGCATTGACTTCGAAAGCTGATCCTCATCCCAAGAATGTGATACTGAGTGTGTGGGGGGATGTGCAGGGAATGATTTACTGGGAAATCCTGCCACTCAATCAGACCATCAATGAGGCCTTCCACTGTCTGCAGTTACACCGTCTGCATTCAAATTTGGAAGCAAAGAGGCCAGGTCTCACCAATCGTCGCGGTGTTATCCTTTATCACGATAACGCCAGGTTAAATGCTGCTATCATCACTCGCCAAAAGTTACTGGGCTTTGGTTGGGAGGTTTACCCCACCCACCCTATTCTCCTGACCTAGCACCAACTGACTCTCACATATTTCGTGCGTTGAACAATTCTTTCAGTCAGAAAATTTTTGATGACCTTGATGCTGTGAAAACTACCATCCCTGTTTGACTCGAAACCGACGCAATGTTACCGCCGTGGGATTCCTCTCTCACCAGAAAGATGGCAAAAGGTCATAGATAGCAATGGGGATTATGCACAATAATATAGATACTGTTCATTTTGCGTTTATTTGCTCTTCTGTATGGGTAATAAAAACGGGTAGAGCTTTTGCACTCACCTGATACATCTGACTTGCCAACTTTTTAATTAACTCACAAGGGAACTCTTTCAACATTCAAGTGCTAATCATCGATTTCCTTCAAAAAATTACAGAAAATAGTTTACGGCATACCAAACTCTCCAATTTCTTCACATTTACTAATCAACCCTTTGAAGCCTTGCTTGTTTCGAATGGTGCTTATTTCGTAAGTTCTTTAAGCGACAATTTTCTTGCTGTGCAGTTACTACAGTTCTGACAAAACAACTAGATTATTAAAGATCGATCTTTCTCCTCTAAAGGCTTGGAAAATAATGATAAGAAGTTGGAAAACTCGTTCACTAATGGTTATAAAAAACGCTTCAAAATTTTAAAACGCCTATTCTACATTTTATGAAAACGACTTTTTTTTCGAAAACTGGACTATTAATTACTATTGCAGATTTCTTTTACCCACGGTCAATATCATGGTATTGATATATAACAAAGGTTCTAATAACATCACAGTAATTGTATAAAGTAATATTATTTACGAAAGAGTTATTATGATGGTTAAAATATCATACCAAACTGAAATTAATTTTAATTAGTATCTATAAATAATATGAAATATTACTAAACACAATTACTGATATGCTTTAAATTACTCAACTCGTAGATTGCTTCAAATAATATTTTAAACTAAAATAACTACGTTTCCAACATTTTGAAAAATGATTACTGTGTTAATTAAATAAATTTATCTTTATGCTGACATTTTTCCTTTCTCTTTTATCATTTGTTCTTGCTAAGGATATGGAAGAAGTTGGACGCCTATCAAATTGGATTTTGCTGCTTTAAATGTCTTAAGCTGTGGTGGTCTCTGACCATTCTTGTTTTTTCTCTGTCTTATTTTTCTCTGTTATAATTTGTTCATATTTCTTGTATATGATTTCATCTATCAACTTTTTATATCTGTCATATTGACTTTTTATATCTTTTGCTTTGTCTAATGCTAAGTTTCCATACGTGATTGTTAATTAATTATTTCAAGTCTTGCTTCCGTTTGTTCGGTCACCGTAAAAATAAACTATTTTTATTATTATGTATGAAAATTGTGTAATATATTTTTCATGAAACAGTTTAAATAATTTATTTTAAAGAATACATTCTGGTTTCATTTAAGCGATGTTCTGATATTTCTATACAGTATTGCTTTAAATGCTTCTTTCCATTCATAGCCATATTTGAATAATTCAATAATTTCAACATTTTCATTTCGATGTACTTCATTAGCACAATGCACATAGAAATCTGTTTTCAAAGTTATCCGCTTTCTCAAATTTCATTAAGCATTTCATCTTGCTGAAACTATTTTAAATTTTGTCAATAGTCATTTCCAGGATGTAAGTTCAGAAGTCAGGAATGATTTTCCATTAGCGAGGTACAATTGAAACAAGACGTATTGTAGTATTTATTCAAATTTACGTCTATTTTCATTACACGGAACGCACTTGCTCTTGTAATTTTTCATCTATATTCGTGAAGATGTTAAATTGAATTTTGAACTATTTCAGCGTGTATAATCTACTTTAATTTTAAACAAAAATAAATTTTCTGAATGTTTTTCTGATGTTTTTATTTAGCGTAATAATTATAAGTAGAAATTAACTTTATTTATTTTTAAGTTTAATTTAATTTATTTATATTGAAAATTGATTATTTATTTTAGGTTGTTTACATTAGAAATTTGCCTATTGCTATCACTTCGTTAAGCTATATATATACATAATCTAACAATCTATTTATTTATTTACTTATTATAAACATAATTGGGTACTGAAATTAATTCTCACTGTCCGGTGGACAGTAAACACATGTTTGTTTTAATAGAATGGAACTATATAGTTTTCTGAAAGTGGTGTCCTTCGGCAAGTTAAACCTTAAGTTGCCTTCAAACTCTGGCAACTTGCATAGCGGCAAATGCGGCTCTATTGACATTTCTTTGATGTGGTATTTGAATCTTCGCTCGCTGGAAACATGTGAAAAATTTAAGAGTACTTTCGGACAATGGATAATTTATGACTTTTGAAGCTCTGCATCGTTGCCAGAGTTTGAAGGCAGCTTTAACCCACTCTCCGAGTAACAATGGAATAAGTTATTTGTTAAAAATTTCTTCATTTTTTTTCAAGCAAAAGGGAATAAAAAACTCCCGCTGTGCCATTTCGTAGGGGAAATTTATCATTATCTTTAAAAAGTAATAACTAGAATGAGCTGTAAATTTGCACAGTCACAAACTGAAGCGTTGTTGTTCGTTATATATATATATATGTCATTATTTTTATTTATTTTTTTAATGTAAGTTTCTAAATATTTTTCATAATATAAAATGAGATTTTGATCAAAAGTTAGGATGGACTGTGTTTATGTTTATTCACTGTGTATCGTAAAATATAAATATATAAATCAAGTAATTTTTTGTGAAGATACAATTGAAAGTTTGAGACATGGTTTTAACATTACTGTACGACAATCTGATACCATCTCTTTATTTTATTCTAAAAAATGTTTTAACATTTTCGAAAAGCTTAGATATTTTTCACTCCTTCGAAATTTCAGTTAAATATTGACTGTGAATCTTCTGCACGAGTTCTCAGTTTAAATAAATCAATGATTTATAATCCATATTTTATATTTCGAAAAGAAAAACAACGATACATATTTTCTTTAGATTTGAAAGTTCAAGAACTTAAGAATTTAAAAAAGTAAATAAATCAAAAGAGAACCCAATAAAGAAAGAGTTCTGAAAAAAAAAAATCAGTATTTTTAAGTCTGTATATTTTATGGAATTTATAAAATATTATTTATTTATGTCGTTTTAAGAAAAGTTGTTTTGAGTTAGGGTACAATGAAAATACATTTTCTTGTTTTGTAATGTTTTATTAC
Organism: Salticus scenicus; assembly: GCA_963930645.1. Taxonomy (NCBI): domain Eukaryota; kingdom Metazoa; phylum Arthropoda; class Arachnida; order Araneae; family Salticidae; genus Salticus; species Salticus scenicus. Next base: position 353,252,856 of record OZ005652.1, read on the forward strand.
AGATACCACACTTTTTACTTTTAAATTTTTATTATGATAAGCGACAAGATAAAAATCTCAAAAATTTTAAAATAAATTTTCCTATAATACTTAAAATGTAAAAAATTTTTATGCTATTTTATCTATGGTTGAGATATAGTTTTTATAATATAAATAATAATTCTGTAATATTAGGATTTTTCTTACCTAAAATATTGCGTTGTAAGATTTAAATGAAAGATAGATGTATATATATATATATATATATAATTTGAATAATTTAATACCTTTGTAACACTCAGCAAACAAAAGATAGATGAAAATACCAACATATAATTAAATTTTAAATGAGATTTATCTCGAATAAAATTATTGTCATGCTGCTAATTTGAGTACCAATGATTAGTAAAAACAAGTTAAAGTACTACGCAGAAGAGAAATGACGCAGACATAACACATAAACCTAATGATGAGATAATAGTTTGAAAAAATCATTAAAGTAATAAAAAAAGTCAACAGTTTATAGAAAAGATTAAAAGGATAAAATTACCAAAGAAATCCGATAAAAGGAGAGAAAAAAAAGAAAATTCATGAATTGAAAATTAGAATTTTAAATGCTAAAAAAATAGAAATGTTCACCCATCAGGAAACTTGCATTTCTATCCGCAGAGTGCAAGATTTCGGAAAACTGTATAGCTAATTCAAGCCAATATACAGCTCAAGTCTCTATTATGTAAAAAACCAAAATAAAATAAAGAAATTCGATTAAACAATAACACAAACCAAAATTGATACAAGGATTAAGTATTAAGTATTTTAAGAAATCCACATGTTAAACGATACATACGGAGATAGTAGAAATAAACAGGTGGCGAAACGAACATTATTTAAAAAAAAGTTTAAGCGTAAAAAAACGATTAATCGATTTAGGTGCGACTGAAATGCAATAATTGAATGCATTAAGTGATAGTTATTGATCTTTAAAAGCTAATAACTGTAGTAAAAGGTGATTTTAAAATGGTTATTTAATTTTAACGTTAATCTTTTTAATTTTCAGTTTTTATTTAACTTCAACGTAACATGAGCAAGAGCCATCTTACGTGAAAAAAGAGATTTACTATTAAGTAAATACAGAAAATGTACGATTTAACTAATTTTTACTGTAGCTTAGTTAATGTTTTATATGCATACATGCATACATACAGGAAGATTAGGAAGAGGAATTGAAATATGTATATATTAATCAAATGTTCTAAATTTTATTTTGCATTGCAAATAATTTGCAGAAACTCTCTTTATTTTTAGAATTGGTGTAATACAGACAGCGTCGCCTGATCTGGCAGATTTTTTTTTTTTTTTTTTTTCAATAACCACCGATAATTTTTTAAGTGGTACGAGAGAAATTATAAAAATTCGAGCCGTAGGAACCCTACCATACTATAAATATGCTTTATTTTTTCAGTGTCATTATAGCAGCAAATGATCGAAATTAGTTTGTTCTATGTTGTATTTTATTTCTATTTCTATTCAATATATATTTCCTAAATTTTGAATACTTACTTTTTTTCTGATTTGACTGCCTTTTAACTACCTACTATTTTGATAAATTTTTTTATAAAATAATAATAATAATAATAATAACAAAATAAAAGCAGCGTTCTATTTTTATTGGAATTAAATGTACAGTAGCCAGACTTTTATTCTGAATTACAAATATAGTAGGAATAAGAAAAAATACACAAAAATCCTTGAAACTTTTTCTCAGTTTCACTTTAAATATAGCAGCAATAATCACATTTTCGCCCAAAGCAAATATGTTTTCTTATATAATTCATGAAATGTATCATATTATTTTGTATAGAGCGAATAAAATTAATCTTGAGCGAATCAACTTAATCACGCATCAGCAATTTACAATTACTTCCTTTAATACATATGCATATTTTTGTATGACCCTGTAAATCAATGCTGACCATACCATATTCTCTTGATAACTGCTATTTGTGCATATGAATAATAAATGTCACTTTTATAATAATTTGTGCATGATAAAGACATTAAAACATTATTTGTAGAAATATTTCTCATAAAATCAATGCTTTGGAATTATTTTGTGTGTCCCAGTACACAAAACTGTTTGGTATTTATTTCATTTTTAAAAAAGGAACATCCCATTATTTAACTTCCAAGGAGAGGTCACGCCACGTAAAATTCAATCCGGGTCGAACTTTCACAGAATTGCATTATACTATGAAGTTAACAATACACTAGGCTGACCAGATGAAAGTACCTTTATAAGAGAGAAGCGTTAAAAATTGCTACAATTATCCAATTATGGATGCATTTTTTCGTTCCTAATAAATAAGGACTAAAAATAAAGTATTACTGATTAATAATTTACTTTCTACAATTTTTTAAAACTTAGAAAAATGCCTTAAAAAAAGGAAGTCCATATTTGTCCCCAGAAAATGGGGACGTTTGGTCAGTATACAGTACATTCAAATATTAGTACGAACTAGCTAGAGAGTCTTGAGGAAAAAAAAAATGTAAATTTTCAATAATTGCTTAAATACAAGTTATTTCAGCAGATAATGCTTCGGTCTTGGTAACTTCTGGACTGTAGTCAAAAAGCCCAGCTTCGATGCTACCGCTACCTAAATGATTATTATTATTTATTGTTATTATTTATTTATCTGAACATTTCATTTTTCTTTATTTTATAATTAAATCCAAAATTTGATAAATTAATAACTAAATTTTATGAATTAAAAAATTATGTTTGTTTTGTAGTTATTTCTTTTTTTTCTATTTGCAATATTTCTAATATTCTGTAACTTCAAAAATAAATTTCAGCTTTGTTTTAATTGTAAACAAAGGAAAAATAAAGATTTTTTTTTTTTTTTATTTATCTAAAAATTTATTTTTACTTAATTTTTTTCATTTTTTGTTTAGCTAAAATTTTATCTTTACTTTATTTTATATTTAAAACAAAGCTAAAATTTACTTTTTAAGTTATAGGAAATCATAAACATTATAATTAGAAAAAATTAACTATGCAACCTACACATTTCTTTTTAATTCACAATAAATAAATAATAGTTATTTATCATATTTTCAAATTTTGCATTTAATCATTCAAAAGAATAAATTTTACAATAATACATGCTTACAATAGTTCAACCACAGCTTTAGTAGTAAATAAATAAATAAATAAAATAAAGATAAAAAAGTAAAAAAAAAAAAAAAAAAAAAAAAAAAAACTATTACATAGACTGATAAGAAAATAAATAAATAGTTTGCTTGGAAAGATCGAATTGGACTTTCCCTTCTAATCGTCCAAACAGAATCAAAATAGACTCAGTGTTCTTAATTTCTTTAAACCATACATTCATTTTCCATTTTTGAGCTAAATAAATGGGAGTAAATTTCATGAATGTTGGCTTTAGATCATTATTGACTGAAATATAAAATTAAAGTTAAAATTGTGTAATATGTTGTGAGCATTTTTTTTTTCTAACGAATTGTTTTAATAATAGTACAAGTGTATTTGAAAAACAGCTTGTCCAATACATGTCTGTATTTTCAAGTACAGGATTTTCTTTAAAAAAAAATCAAGTCTTAAATTGTTCAGCTCTCTATCGAAACTGACTGTAAATCGGATTTTAATCAAATTAAAATTATTGTTACCGGTCTTTCAAATTATCACTCTCTTATCTTCGTACAAGGCTTTCTCTCTACCCACTCAATGAAGTAAGCACAATATCGCCTAAAATATATCCCTACACTGAATTCTTAGTGTACACCGTTTAGCATTGCATTTGCTGCTGTTGATATTGGTGAGGAATTGCAATTAATTCGAAAAGTCGACCACTGTTTTATGTTTATTCTTTTATAAAAGTTTATGCGATTTTTTAATAAATTTCTTCTTTTTGATTTTGATTTTTAAATAAAATTTTATTAGACTTACAAGCATATAATAGGTTTTCTATATATTACGTATTTACTTTAGATATCCAATTAACTAATACACAATTTGAAAAAAATCTTTTTTTCTAAAATACACCTTGTGATTTGACAACTGAAAAAAAAAATCAACTCTGTCAGATAACTTTCTTATTTTTTTTCAGTTCAATTGAACATTTTACAAAAGTTGTCCTACATATCTACGTAGATATAAATCCAGGTAAAAAAGCTATTTTTCGTGCGTGCACAGTAATAAAATAATTATAAGAAATACTCAGATTTCACATACATTTATACGTATGAATTTTTTGTTAAAAGATAATGTTTCCTTAAATTTTTCTACAAGTTTTGTAAAATTTTGTTGAATTCATCATTGTTATAACGAAAAATAATAAGGATAATTTTAGGGTTAAATTTCACATGTGTCTAAATATACTTTGAATTATTACAGAAATGCATAAATACCTTCAATCAGAAGTTAAAGCATGTGCTAATTGTTATTCATTCTTTTATATGATATGAAGTAATCCAAATTATTTGTGTTTTTATTTAAATCATGGTTTATCCCCTAATTGTACTAGTGTCCAAATTGTTACTGTAAAGTGTGAATTTATGAATGGTCGGTGCATGCCTTTAGTTCAAGGCCATTTTGGACAGTATTTCTTTAAAACGTTTAAAAAAAATCTAATCTGATAACCCACTGTACTCTATAAACAAAATATTTCGACACCTAGCAATTTTGACATTTTGTCAAATATCTAAAGAATTATGTGATTGACTCTCGGGGAACTTTAGTGGCGTAAAGAACATATTGTAACACATATATTTCGGAAAATGTGTTATTCTGATGGGAAAAAATGCAGTTAAATTAGAGATATATAATATTCGGAATCACAATGTAAAAATCAATTTTTGAAATACGTTATATCTGTAACATATGATTATGAGTATCTCATTTTTTTTTATCTGTATATATTTGAATCTAAATAGCCCATACATTCAATGAGATATTAATATCTGTTTATAATTAAAAAAAAAAAAAAAAACTCCCGTTTTTTTTAAATGCCTATATAACATACCGTGTATTTAGCTCACTGTTTACTGCCTGCTGGACATGCAATATTAAAAATTACATACTGCAAACATAATAAAAAAAATATTAAATATCTCACGAAACGTGATGGTTTAAATTAAATATATTTAAACTACGCATACTCAACAGTTACCCCTTATTTCATGTTTCGTTATCAAAATGCATCCACGCAGTTATATGAAAACACCAATCAATCAGCAGGAAAATTCAAACATTCATCATCGGTAGAATAACTGATTTTTAATTCCTCTAAATAAATAAAAAGGAAATTTATTAATAAAAGGCAAAATCTATGGGGGTTTATCCAAACTTTTATTTTAATTTAATTAATAGTAATATATCGTATATTAAGTTAAGCGTGTATAAAACCCTGTACCGCTTTCAGTAAAATAAATAAGTGTATTTTTTTAATTTTTTAATCGTTGAATAACGCAAAGGCAATTAACACTTAAACACCATTAAAAGCTTCTTAATATATTTATCAAATTAACAAACAATACCGTTTAGTTTTGTTTTTCAGCAAAACCTTTGTGAAAGTGGTTATTTTATTTTCTGAGTACCAATTTCCGAATGTTTTTAGTGAGTCATTTACTAATGATCTAAGAAATTAGCAATAATTCTAGTTAATTCTTTTATTTATTTTGTTAATGAAACTAAAATTTAAGCTCAAAAGATATCAGTTAAGTCCTTAATTAATCCATTAATTAATGTAACGTATTTCTAATTGCCAGTTTTAAATTACACTATTAATTTATTTAAATTATCACAGTGTTCATGAAATAATTTTTTCTCTCTGCTTGTTTCATAAAAATAATTAAATACGATTTGAAACGAAATTAACTAATTAAATTAAGTTCAAACACCGAAGAAAAATTAAAGAAAATGGTGTGGCATTTACACAATTTACTTTTAATCGGCAATTGAATACTATAAAAACATTTTATTACAATTCTTATTATTAAAAACACTTTAAAAACGCGTAAAATAAAATTTTATTTAAAAGATTTTAAAAATATTATCCGAAACTTTTCGCTTTGAAATACCAAAAAATCATCAGGGATTTTCATTTGACAGTTTACAGATTAAGGAGTAAAATAAGCAATAATTGATAAAAAGACAATAAGACTTCTTCACACACCATAAATTTTAAGCCAGCACAACCGGTTTCGAAAGGATGTAGCCTTCGTTCATCAGGTGCAAAAAAAAAAAAAAAAAAAAAAAAAAAAAAAAAACACGTGCTACTACCTTGGAGGCAAAAGCAACTTTTAAGCGATAATTGATTTCATTATTCTTAAAAAGCAGTGGTATTTGACATATTTTTATGTGTGTGAGAAGGTTTACCGATCCCCTGATCCGCCAATTAAAAATAGTAAATAAATTCATAAAAATTTTGAAGATGTTATATAATTTATAAATTTACCGCAAATTATTCAGAAACTTTCACACACACCTGTTTTTGGAGCTTACCATACTTCATTAAACTTTTCACATATTCTTATATTATTTTAAAAATGAGTATGATTAAGTTATTATCATCTCTAAACAGTTTTCATTTTAAATTTTAGTAAGAAACTTTCAATCAACTGAAAAAAATATTTGTTAGTTAAACATTGGGAAGTCCTGTACATTACCCATAAATTATATACACATCACACACATACTTAAGTTTAGCACACTATGAAAAAGACATTGACACAAGTTGAAATACATTTCCACCAATCATAATGCATACAAATTATTTTGTTTGTCTATGTATATAAGTGGCGAAAGTTTTTTATACAAAATATTATACTTAACATGCTTTTATACACATAAAAAATGCATTAATTTAATTTTGTTTAAAGAAGCGTGAAAGTGTTAGTGTAATTATCAGATATTTCTCCCAAAGACAATATAGTTGAACTCGCATGGATCTCCGTGAACACTAACTAGTTTCCCTATCTCCACGAAACGATTAGTGCACAAAATTCCTATATTATACAAATTTGGAATACCAAATTTGGATTTTTTTCTAATGTTTGTTCTTAATTTATTCTGTTAACTGTACACACCTAAGACCAGACGCAAAAACTTGATTTTCGATTGAGGGGACACAAAAGTGTGAAAATATAGCGTACACTCATTAAAAAAAAATTGACACAAAAGCAATACTTTTTCAGCCTTTATTTGGGTAAGAGAAAATAAAAAGTAAAAAATAAAAATATATGTAGCATTAGTGTCTCTAAAAATATATTAATCTTTAGTGTCATTAGGAATGTTTTTTTTTTTTTTTCGGGGGGGGGGGGACATTTTGCTATCTGAATTATCTTACTACCTGAATCATTACTGCCTTAAGTTGGAAAATCTATACGTTAGTAGGACCTTAACGTTCTCTGCATTTTCTAAAATAGTACTCTACAAAAACGTTTAAGAACATTCAGATTATATGCGTTATACTTCTGCGTGCCCATCGTCTAGATATTCAATGGTACAGTACAAATAACTATCAGTACACTTATAACGTTCACCATTGGTTCTACAGAAACGTTCTGAAAACGTTCTAAATGTATGATAACATATTCGCATACACCCCGCATACTTATATACATTATTAGTAGAAATATAACAATGTAAATAAAAAATATAATAAAATTTCTCAAATATATTTAAGTAAAAATTAAACTAAAAATAATGTCATGTGTAAAGAAAAATCTTCCTGTAAACTAATTTTTTGGTATTTTCTTTTGATTTTACAATACTATAGTGTAGCAATAAAACTAAACGTAAACGTATCCAGGTATTACTAATCACATTGTTTTGTAAGAAATTAATTTATAATTTATCCAGAAAACGATACTCAAATCTATTTTAAATATAATGTCAAATTATAATAATATAAAATAAACAGTAAAAATGAAAAAAAAAAGTATACTTAGGGGAAAATATTAATTCGAAAATTAAAAGAGAAAATAAACTTTCAAACTGTTTTCTTCAAATTTAAATAATCTTCGTGCAACTTTATTAGATTTAAAATTGATAAATATCAATGTATATATATATATGCAAGGTTTTACAACTGCTAGACAACTGAAAATTTTATTTAACATATCTAAATATCAGGAAATCTAAAAACAGGACGAAGATTGTTTGATATTTATGGTATAAAAAAAATCTACGTTTTTTGGGGAAAAAAAAAAACTTTAGTACCATTTTGGGAGTTCTAAATTTCATTTAAATTGTCTATAAAACTTTCTGGTAAATATGTTACTATGGTGACTGATATTTATTGACTTGAAATTTGGAACTTCAAAAACAGTTTTTCATGATATACCCTAACACACATGCTTTAGTTCTTCATATATATATATTATTTCAAATTGTAAACATTAAAATGGTTTCATCCAACAATATTTAAAATATGTATATATAAATATTAATGAAATAACATAATATGACACTTGAATAATTCAATATTTCTTTTTAGTCAGTAGTAATATTTTCTTCAAAATTTAGAAATTTGATGAATAAGTAAAGTTTTTCACATTTACAGCAATTTAAACTTCTGAAATCACCTGTCCTTAAAAATATTAATAGAAAGTTCATCTCAGCTTAATAATGAAGCAGAGTAACAGAGAATTGAGTAAATACGCTAATTAGAGCTTAAAAATTCGAGTCAGAAATTGAATGATAAATACCAACGTATCTTCCTAATTGGATAGTATTACGTAGATTTCGTAGAGTACATAATTAAATAGATTTAAATTTTAACGAAGAGAAGAAATTTAAACGCTTATGTTGTCATTTCAAAATATCAACGATCATTTACTTTAAAGTGCTTCAAACTTTATTATTAAGATTTAAATTAAGATGTAATGATTTATTTAGTATAAAATTTATACAAAACAATCATAAACATTTAATATACATTATTAAGATGTTATTCAAAGGAGTTCAAAAGGATTTGGGAATAACTTTGTTAAATAGTGAATTATTTGATAACATGATTAGCCGGAATTTTATGAATGTTTAACAGTTTTTACATAACTTGTAAATATACTAAATGATGATTTATTTTCATTTTAGCATTAAAAATTTTATAATTATAAGCATGAATGACTGCAGAATAGAGATAAATTATACATATGTATGTATATATATATATATATATATACTAGCAGACCCGGCCACGCGTTGCTGCGGCTAAGTAATACGTTGATAATTTGATAAGGTATATAGTATTTCCCCACAACTGGATTTGGCGATTTTTTTTTTTTTTTTTTTTTTTTTGGCGCCTTTTTGAACGATAACGAAGTCGTTCTGGATTCTTTGCAATAAAATATGGTAACCTGCATGCTTTTATTTTAGATTTATGATTTAGCTTATGATTTTATCATTTATGATTTTTAGATTTATGATTTAGCCATAATCGCCAAATCCAGTTGTGGGGAAATACTATAGTTGTTACCCACAACTATAACTTCTAATATAACTTCAGTAATTATATTCGGATAATTATAACTTCAGTATAACCCCACAGCTGAATTTGGCGATTTTTCTTTGACGCCGTTTTGAACGATAACGAAGTCGCTCTGGACTGTTTGTGATATAATATGGCAGCCTATATGTTGTTTATTTTGGATTTATTATTTTATGTTTTTGATTTATGATTTATGATTTATGATTTATAGATTTATGATTTAGCCATAATCGCCGACAAAAAATCGCCAAATATCGTTGTGGGGATATACTGATTAATATATTACTGAAAAGATTAATATGTTTTAACGAAGTGGTGAGAAGATTCTGAGTATGTTAAAATTTTAATAGTAAATTCAAGTTAATCAAGAAGGAAAGCATTGAGGATTAAGATAAGAAAATTGCAAGATTTTAAGATCGCATTTTCAGCAATAAATATGAGTCAAAATTTAATGCAAAATACATATATAAATCACAAATTTAATCAGGAACGTTAAATTGGTAAGGTATTAAAGAAAAAGTAAAGAGAAATAAGAGAAATAATTAATTAAATTTTCGAACATCGATCATATAGGTTAGCGTTACAAAACAAATAAACAGACTTAAACTCTTCCAGACTTTTAAATAAGTTTTAAATCAAGTTTTAAAATTTAATGTTAAATAAAACAGACTTTTAAATAAGTTTTAAAATATTGAAATGGTTACTTTTTATTTAGAACGTTATGTATCGATCACAAATTTCTTAAAGAAAACGAAGTGACACAGATTAGAATAATGCAACAAAAATTGAAAAAGCAAGGTTATGTCGTAAATAAATTTTTAACACACGTGTCACGTGAAATAAATTGTAGCATATACATAATGTATCTGATATAAGATATTAATATGTTGCAGCGGAATCAATTTCATATCTATCATCCTTGGCGGAAAAAAATAATATCGCCAAATTATCTGGCGCACACATTTAATTCCTTTCAAAATTCATGGTTATTTTAACAACTTATATTAAGAGAGTAATGAATAATATGAAACAATATTTCTCACAATTCATATTACGAAAATATACATCTAGCTTGAAAATTTTCGTGTTACGTTTTTGATCGCCAAATACGAAAAACTCCAAGGACGACAGAGCTTTGAAATTTAAAATTAAAATTTTGTCAATTTGACAGCAAAATAACTCAATCTAACGTATGCACATGATAAATAATACATATCTATACAAAAATATGGGGATTAAAATCCGGAAATAATTTTCCTCGTTTTTTAATAATTTTTTACAAAAAATACAATGGGTGATTAACATGAGAAATCTTTTTCTTGATTTCACAGACGGTCAGTGACGTCACACTTCGCTTGTGTATAACTACATACTTTATCAATGCGAATAAAATCTTTAAATTGATTATGACGTCAATTTTCGTGAGATGTATAATTTAACTTTTTATAATTTTTTAACGTTCACGTTTGATTAAATGTATTTATTTTTATGTTGAAAGAAAATGAATTCGTATTTAATTTTTTTTTTTTTTTTTTGGCAACAATTAAATTAATGGAACTCACAGATATTTTGGAGCAACTGTAACAAAGGTCTATAATTAACAAATAATTGCAATAAAACAATATTGTGACAATAAATTGAGATAAAAACTATCCTATCTCTCAAGTTGGACCAAACTGCACACAGTGTGCAAAATTTCATTAAAATCGGTTCCTTAGTTTAGGATTTTATCGCGGACAAACATCGTGACACGTAATTTTTATACATATACAGATAATTACTTTTCATCATTTTATAAATTTATTTTTAATTAATTAATTAATTTATTTATTTATGTATTTATTTTGATGTATATGATGCATTATTTCATTCTGTGCAAAACATTTATTGACAAAAAGTTAAGTGAGACATTTTTAAGAAAAATAAAATAAAATTAGAAATGTACGATTATTTTAAAATCCGTGATAAATAAATAAAAGCTTTATTAAAGTGTTAAAATTTACAAAGTTTAAAAGTGATTTTTTTTTTAGTTAGTGTGAATATTGACAATTATTATTATTATTATTTTATCTAAAATTATATCTTTTACATATGAAAATAATAAATTTTAACAACAATTTAGAAAACTTGCATAAAACTTAACAAAACATTAGACAAACATTTTTCTGATATAGAACTTATGTCAAAACTTTATTTGAATCGAGTAAATAACAATAAAAAATTATTGTCAAAAGAATGAGCTACATTTTCGATATTTTTTGAGTTATAATTTCTTAGGAAGTTTTTTACATATCATGCATAATTATTGACGATCCAATTATATCAGCGATGTTGAGAAAACGCATTTTTGTGAAAACAATGAAATGAATAAATAAAAATAAATAAATAAAGTCATGTGTTAGAGTTGAAATCTCATAATGGGATTTTCCTCGTGTTACGTATTTAGTTCACATATTGTTTTTCTAATTATTCAACGAATTCTTTAAAAAATCAGTTTTATAAAAAATGTCTTACGTTTTCATTACACTCAGAAAACATAAAAATTAGTTCTTTATTTTAGGATAGTTTTCTTAGTTTTCATTCTATTTAAATACAGTTTTGACATAAAATGCCTTATGTATCTAGCTCTTATCTTATGTAATAAAATAAATAAATAAATAAATGCTATATTTTGCGAATGCACAGTGAAAAATAATTACTACAATACTCATTTTTCATAGAAAATTAAACATATAAATTTTATGTTTCCAAATAATGTCTCTCTAAGATTTTGTGAAATTTTGTATAAGTTATCTAAAATGTCGCTGATATTTGTTTTTGATATAATAATAATAAACAAATAAAATAATAATAATGACGAAAATTAATAATAAAAAAAAGACTAAAAGTTCGTGGGATTCCTACAAAAATGCATACTGATATAGTAAAAATAAATGAAGTGATGTGTTGAAATTATAAATCATTTCTATATATTTATGAGGAAGGTTCATTCAAATTATTTCTGGTTTTTATGAATTTGGGGTTGATTCCTCAACTGTACTCGTGACTAAATCGTTACTGTAAATTTGGAGCCTAAGAATGTTATTTTAGGGCTCAAAACCATTTCTTTCTGCATTTCGTTAGAAAAAATAAGCAGAATAATGATAATTTCTATTATTTTGATCACTCAGTGTAATATTTATCTTTTAACACAGTTTTTTTTTCTTGAATTATAACACTTTATCACCTTATGAATATTGCTCTGTGTATAATATATATATACATATATATATATATATATATATATATATTTTTTTTTTTTAAGAAAAATAAATTATGATTTTGGATTTTGGATTTTGGATTTCGATTATGATAATATATATAATTTATAATTTTTTATTATGAATTTTCGAAACAATAGTTTGTTAGAATAGGAAAATGGTTTTCTTTAATAAATTTACAAGTTTGATTTTTTTTTTCTCTTTTTTAAAAATTTACGTTTTAGGCGATACGGAAACCAAAATCGACCAACATTTCTGCCTTTTACTTTTCTTAATAATTTAATTTACAATAAAATATCACTTATTTTATTACATTCAGCTTAACCTTTCCCCCCCCCCTCAAAATTAAACAAACAATGCATTCATGTTATATTTAACATTTTATGTTTATTCTTTTGTCGGTGAAGCATTTTCTTCTTGTATTTTGATGCCCTCTGGTAATGGTTTTGATTTCACCTACTAAACTAACTCCATCCATTCGTTTTCCATTTTGTATTATCATAAATTTGCACGTTAACTATTGTCTTAAAGTTGTAAATATTTATTAAAATGATTATTATAATCTTATATATATTATAAATGTGAATGTCCGTTTATTTGACTGAGTTTCACGGTAAAACTGCTCGATGGATTTCGATAAAATTTGTTATGGAGATAGCTTATACCCTAACTTAGAAAGTTGGCTGCCTTTTATTCCGAAATTTTTTTTTTTTTTTTTTTTGAAATTTTTATGCATAAAATAGCAATTTTGTAAGCTAATAATAGCAAAAAATTAGCCATTTAAATTTTAACCATAATTGTTGCCAAAATTAAATATAATTATCTATAATTTAAATGTTGTCGAGTTTATTTTTTTTCCAACAGGAAAATAAATACATTTATCTAAACGTGAACAATAAAAAATAAAATAAATAAATAAATTATGCATCTCACAAAAATTGACGTCATTTTAAATTTAAAATTTCTTTTACAAAGTGCTAATATAATTTACGATGCTAATGTGTAAATAATTTACGATGCTAATACTAAAATCAGTTTTATTTATAGATCCTCCTGGGTGATTTTTTAAATTGTTGCGTTGAAGTACACCGAACATTTTTCGCCAAGAGGTTTAATTTAGCAACAGCGATTTTAATCTAGGTAGTTCAAGAAAAATGTAAAATTAATAAAGTTGTGTAGCACGATAATGTTTATTTATTTATTTATTTATATACCATTCACTACGCTAATTTAACATACAAATAAATGAGCTGCTGTGTGTGACTGCACTTGCACGCTGTCGGGCAGAAATATCTGTTTAATTCAAATTATATTTAAATAACTAAATAAAGATATGTTTAATAGAAAGCATAGCCTTGGAGACAAACATGGCGAGTGGGCGACCAAATTTGGTGAAAAAGGATAGTTTAGGGTTCCCGATGTTTCGAAGCTCTCCGACACACGGGAACGTAGACCTTGAGCTTACCAAGGGATTCTCGTTGGAGTCATCTCCAAGCTCCATCGCCAAAAGTTATAAGTAGGTGTGAATTGATTTTTGCGAAAGAGTATGTAGTCACTGCGATCCAGGGTTATTCAGAGACCTATTCTGAGTCATTGCACTTTAGGGATTAAGCTCTAAGCAACTGGACATTTTTCGTGAGTGAGTGAAAATTTTTGCTCTGGTGTAGTTGATGTTATTTGCTTTACTCCTGTGGAACAAGTGACTATTTTTTAGACTGTCCCAGAACATTAATCGAATAATGACTTATACTGTACGAGTAACCAGCTTCAACTGTTTCCAGAATATTCGAAGAATTAACACCAGCTATTGGACTATTTTCGAAAATATTTGCTTTAATAATAGTTTTTTTTTGTACAGATTCGAGAAGTTTAAAAAATGTTTGATATTGCCAAGGAGGTCCCATACTAAAGCTGGGACGAAAGTAGTCGCCAATCGAAATATATTCAGTTACAAAGAAATCATTTAAATATAGTGTCCAGCGAACCGGGCAAAGCCTGCTAGTCAACAATATAGCGGATTTTATATTTTCGCGCAAATTGTACTAAAAGTATAAAATTTGAGAAAAAAAAAAAAAAAAGTGACGTGATGGAACATTGTAACACTTCTATGCAGTTATTTGGTAGTAGATTTGTACGACTGTAACATCCAAAATAAATTTTTCTGTTATTTAAAATAAATAAATAAATAAATAAATAAATAAATAAAATAAAATAAAGAAGAAGAAGAAGGAATAAATTTTAGAAGCCATGAATAGAAAATATATTATACGTATAAATAAATAAAATAGACAATTTTGACTGTAAAAATACATGTATTTTTCGTGTATTGTATTTTTCATGTATTGTACATCATAAAATATATATAAAATAATCTGATGTGGCACTCACACGATTTTCTCTTAACCTGAAATTTATATAATAAAGATAGATTGGAGATTATCTCATTCACTTCAATTTCTCTTTTCCAAAGGTAAGGTAAATTAGGACATTAGTAGATCAAATGAAATAGGAATAACATTATTCTGGAAAAATAAAAACAAAAAATTGCTATGTGGACAGTTGGGGAAGTGAGTAATATATGTTCCACTGCTCTTTGAAAGTGACACACATGTCTCCAAGTGGAATTAATTTATACTAACATATGAATGTAACTACTGAAAATCTGTAGGACACGCAATCCAATAAATTTCAAGCTCATTTAGCCCATTGGTTAAATAAAAAAAATATCCCTGGGACATATATGACTCATTGGGATTGAAAGAACTAAGTGGCAAAATAACCATAGATATAGTAATTTATATAGATCTATCATTCCCATGTTAACGAGCAAAGATTTTTGATGCCGAAAAAGTTTTCTTGGCATCAGCCAATAGAGAGTTAAAACTCGAAAACAGTAACAGAATAGAATGGTAATAAATTTTGAAAATGCCGAAATATTGCGCGACTTTTAAGTGTTCTAATAAATATATGAAAAGAAATGGGGTAAGTTCCACAAATAAATATTCAAGTAATTTATGAAAAATATAATTTTTATAATCAGTTGCTTTGTTATTATTATGAGATAATTATTGTTTTCATATTCAATGGAATATTTTTTTTTTTAATATTTTATATTAGTAAGTAATATGGAATTCTTAAAATTATTTTAAATGTAGCTAGCAGCCGCGAAAGTTTTAACATATAACGTGTATGTTGTGGCCACCACAAGACTTTCTTCCATATATAATCCTATACAAATTTACGCAATACAAATAATTTATTAAATTATAATTTATTAAAATTACGTTTCATGATGAATGCAGACTATTTTTATCTCAGAGAAGTATATTAATAATAAATGCCGAAAGAAAGACAGTTTTGTACAGACATGAGTATACTAGAGTATAGTAAAAGGAAAAAGAAAAGGAAAGGAAAAAGAAAGAAAGAAAGAAAAAGGGGTATCTGGAGATTTTCATTCTCTTTTAGTGCATAAAATTTATTTGATAAATTACCTATGTGTACTCACGTGTATATTCACTCGGGGAAATACATCCATAAGAGAGTAAAATGACTGTCTTTTCCCGATTAAAAAAAGTATCACTTTTCCCCTCTCAATGATCAGTCTATGTCTTATTACTATATCTATAAAAATAACGAATACCGTTATGTAAACCTACGTTAAAGAGAATTCAAATTAGGCTTTGGGAAAATACTATTTGATAAATAATTCTGTGTGAGGGCGGGGGGGGGCGGGGGGGGGGCCGCATCTATCTACCTCTCCCATTTGAATATTGCACCTATATTTATATAAAATTTAAAGCTATTATTGGATTTAAAAGTTCATTCAAAATTATTCAGATAACTTTTAACTGCATCATTCCCTGAAACATATGAATCTTGATCAAACTTTTAAAGTAACAAAATTATACTAACTTCAAAATACAACAATTGAATTGCCTGAATTTATTTCTTTTTAAGCTACTCTGATAAGGGTAGACAAAGATGAAACATTAAAAAATTGCCTTCAGCATTCGGAAAACCTCAAAACATGGAAATATGCAGAAAAACACGTCTTAAATATTTTGTTTGAAAAATAATTTATTTACTGTATGCGTATGTAGAATTGATTTTAATCTCTGAACAGTTTTCTTAAATATGGTAAAATATTATAGTGAAGCATTTCCACTAATTATATTCAATAAAAAAGTATGTTTTTCCCTAGTTGTTGGCAGTCCTGTATATTTTCTGAAAATTTTGTAAATACTACTCTGTGAACTTAAACATAATCCAAAATTAATAACACACATCACAACCTGAAATGAACTTCCACCAATTTCCAGATAATGTCCCATTATATTGTTATTCTTTTCTGCAGAACTGTAAACAAATAGTGAATGCTTTTCCCTCCATATTCTAAATGAAACATGCTTTTATACATATAACATATATATACACTCATTTCATTTGGTTTAATGCAGCCTTTAGATTTTAACTCTACTTACCTGCAAACTCTCCCAAAGACATAATGTATCTAAATATTCTTGGATGTCTCTGTAGACCTTCCCACGATTTCAACGAAAAGTTTAGTGTAGGATCTCTATATGTTATAGATTAAGAATACCGATTTTAATTTTCCTGTTGTTATTTGTGTTTGAGATATGCTAATAATAGGCACTCACACATACACAGAGACATCCAGACAGACACAGTCCAACCGCTAGAAAAGTATTCTTCGGATTGTGGGACTTATAAACATGTAAATATTACAAAAACCCAATTTTTAAAATTTTGACTCAAAAATAATACTTTCCCTTTTATAAATTTGGGTGAGAAAAAGTAAAAAGAGAAAATTAATAGGTATGAAACTGCAATTATTAAAATGTGCAGTAGAATTAATCAAAATATGCTTTCAATTTTTTGCGATATTTTTCTATATAAAAAAAAAAAAAGAAGAAAATGGAAAAGGAAAGGAAAGAAAGAAAAGAATCTGATAAAAATTAAAGAATTTTTATTTGTGTATTCTATTAATTTTAATTTTTATATATTTATTTAATTTGTGCTTTTACATTTACTTACTATTTTTCACTTTTCCAACAAAATATTGTTGCATATTAACATAATATTATTTTTTACGTGAATGATTTATCATACAAATTCAACAAATGGTCGCTTCAATGTTAAATACAAATAACAATTGTACATATATATATATATATTAAGTATCAATATCTTAACCTTATCATTTTTGTATTTTTTGACAAAACTGAAATTATAATGAACGCATCTTTTGTTAAACTACCATTTATTGAGTAATTAAAGCAATCATTTCGATCATTAAAACTGTTAAATTATGGGAGCATCATTATATTTCTTTTTAAAATCTGCGACTATAATTTTCCATTTTCAATACTAATGAGGTTAATATTTAGACTGGTAATAAAACGTCATAATTCCTTTTTTTGCTTACGTTTAATTACATGTTTGAACGTCTCATTTTTAATAGGCGTCGATAAATGCAGGTAGTTTACTGAGTAGAAAAAAAAATGAGAAAGAAATGTATCTGTTTTGAACTATTGCATCTTTGAAAGATAATTAGTGTTTACTTTCAATGGTCAAAAACATGTTAATTTGTGAAATTTTATAAAATTGTATATTTTCATGTATTTTTGTAATATGTTTACAACGATCTTTTGTAATTTTAATGATTCATCATTAATCATTTATAGTTGTAATTTTGCGTAAACACATAAAATAATATTTCGGACGTTTTATTTTATAAATTATAAAAGTATCTCTTTCTCTCTCCCTTTTTATAAATTCTAGTCAACTTCCTTTTAATATTATTCAAAATATAAGTTATTAGAATAAAAAATTTTAAATTTATAATTTATGGCTGTAATATAAGATTGTATAACAGTCTCTAATGATTAGTAAAACAAAATTTCAAAAGATAAATTTTATGACATTGTGAAAACTATCAGTTAGAATCATAGCTAATAATTATATGTCGTCCTAGTATACTGATAAGGGCGTAACTTTAAAACTAAACTTCCTGTCGAAGATTAAAGGACTATTTTTATATATACATTAATAGAGTTCTTTATATATCTGTCCTGTTGGCATAACAGATGAATAAATTAATGGAATAACTTCAATTTTAAAAAAGTATAATTAACAACTTATATGTTATATAAGTGGTGTAAATTAGTTTTGGATGGAAATTAATTTTTGTGCTTCTGAAATGAAATTATTAATTTATTTTTATTTTCCGGCATCCGTTTCCATTTTTATTTAGTTTCTGTATTTAGTCCGAAATCGAGTTTAAAAGTTCATATTAAAATAAACATATAAATAAAGCATTATAAAATCTTGGAAATTAAATATATGTAAATTCTTATATTCATAGTATTATCCTTAATTAATAAAATATATTTTTATTGGTTTAAAAAACACCTAACTTTATAAATACAGTGGTTAAGAAAGTTGAAAAAAAAATATACAAAATAATACTCTTTTTATCATAAAAACTGATATTTTTTTAGAAACTGTTTTAATGCATTATATTGTGCATTGTTTTACGTTATTTTACAAAGCGCGTAATTTGAAAAACGATAAAAGTTACGTAGCAGAGCAAATTATCTATATATATAAAAGAGTAAATTCACTGATTCACTGACTCAACACGGTTGTGGTGATCCTATGGGAGATGGAGTCACAATTTTTTATGAGCAGGTTGATTTTAGGACCCTGACGCTCACTATGACGGGATTTGCGAAATACCCCCCCCCCAGTTCCCCCACGGGGGGCAGAAGGCAAAAGCCACCTTTATAAGCATAACTCGGCTCCAAATTGCTTCACGGTGAAGAAATTGCAGATGAGGAGACTGGACTTGAATACAAAATAATCATTTTCTGCGATTTTGGAATTTTGGATTTTTAAGGGGGGTAGAGGGTAAAAATGATTTTCGGAGATGCAAAAGGCAAATACACCTTTATAAGCATAACTCGGCTCCAAATTGCTTCAGGAGGAAGAAATTGCAGATGGGGAGACTAGACTTGAATACGAAAAAATTATTTTCTGCGATTTTGGAATTTTGGATTTTTAAGGGGGAAAAGGTGTGAAAATGATTTTCGGATGCGCAAGAGGCAAAAACACCTTTATAAGCATAACTCGGCTCCAAATTACTTCACGATGAAAAAATTGCAGATGGGGAGGCTAGACTTAAGTACAAAAAAATCCATTTTATGCGATTTTGGAATTTTGGATTTTTAAGGGGGGGGAGATGAGGTAAAAAGGATTTTCGGGGGGAAATTTAGCAATATATGGATTTTCGAGTAAAATTCAAGCAGTAATAGCTCAAAGATGTAAAAAAAAAAAAAAAAAAAAAAAAAAAAAAAAAGCCAAACGTCTTCTTGAAGGTATTTCCAAAAACTCATTTTTGATTTTTCTGATATTCGATCTTGGGGGGGGGGGGGGAGTTTCGAAGGGGCAAATTCGACCCCCACCCCTTTTAGCACTAAATTCTTTCGTGGAAATCTATAGGAGCTGAGGTTACAAATTTTAGTGTGTGGCTTATTTACGTGTGTCCAAAACCCATTGTAACGGGATTTTGTGAAAGCCCCCCCCTTTACCCCTTTGGGGGCGTGGTGGGGAATAAAAGAGTAAAATCACAGATTCAACACAGCCGTGGCAATTCTATGGGAGATAGACTCACAAATTTTGGTGAGCACGTTGGTTTTAGGACCATGACGCCCATTAAGGCGGGATTTTGCAAAATATCCCCCCGCTTCTCCTGGGGGGGGCAGAAGGCAAAACCTCCCTTATAAGCATAATTCGGCTCCAAATAGCTTCACGGTGAAGAAATTGCAAAGAGAGAGACTAGAATTGAGTGCAAAAAAAGCATTTTCTGCGATTTGAGTTTTGGATTTTTAAGAGGGGGGGGGGGGTAAAAACTATCTTCGGAGGCAAATTTAGCAAAATACGGGCTTTCGAGTAAAACTGTTCCAATAACAGCACAAAGATATAGAAAATCGCCAAGAGTCTTCTTGAGGATAATTTCAAAACATTATGTTTATTTTTTGTGATATTCGATTTTTTTTTTGGGGGGGGGAGTTACGAGGGGGCAAATTCGAGCCCCTCTTTTGCGCTAAATTCATCCGGGGAAATCTATAGGACCTGAGGTTACAAATTTTAGTGAGTGGCTTACTTACGTGTGTCTGACACCCACTAATGGAGTTTTGTGAAAGTCAACCCCTTCTCCCCTTGTGGGGGGGGGGGCAATATAAACCCGTTTCCAAGTATAACTTTGCTTCAAATTATCTCAGTAAGATTAATTTGTATATGTGTGTTTTTTATGCTTTTCCAACACGCACAGTAATGGGATTTTACAAATTTTCACCGTTCCCCCCTTTAAAGGCGGGGGGGGGGAGGCGAAAACACGCTTATAAGAGTAACTGTGCTCCAAATTGTCTCAGGATAACGATTTTTTGACATGTCAATTGGTTATGCGTACTCAAGACACATACTACGAAGAGATTTTGTAAAATTCCGTCCTATCCCCCCTTGGGGGTAGGGGTGGGGTAAAAAGCATGTTTCCAAGCATAACTTTGCTTCAAATTATCTCAGTAAGATTACTTATTAGATGTGAGTTGTTTATGCATTCCCAACACGCATTATAAAGGGATCTTACGAAAATTCCCCCTCCCCTCCTTCAAAGGCGGGAGAGGCAAAACACGCTTTTAAGAGTAACTCTGCTCCAAAATGTCTCATAATAACGAGTTTTTGATGTGTCGATTGATTATGCATACTCAAGACACACACTAATAAGGGATTTTGTAAAATTCCACCTTATCCCCCCTGGGAGGGGGGGGGGGGCAAAATCATGTTTTCATGCGTAACTCTGCTCCAAAATATCTTAGATGATTTTTTTATGTGCGGGCTCATTACGCGTTCCCAACACGCACTATAAGGGGATTTTTGTGAACTTTTCTTTTTCCTACCTTTAAAAGCGGGGTGGAGGGTGAGGGGCAAAAACACGTTTTAAAGAGTAACTCTGCTCCAAATTATCTCAGGAAAGCGATTTTTTGATAGGTTGATTGATTATGCGTACTCAACGCAAACTACAAAGGGATTATTTGGAGTTCCATGCTATCACTCTCTTCAGGGTTGGGGGTTATCTAAAACATGTTTTCATGCGTAACTCTGTTCCAAACTATCTTAGAATGGCAATTTTTGATGCGTGGACTGCTTATGCGTATTCAACACACACTACAAATTGATTTTGTGAAACTCTACCCTACCTCCCCTTAGCGGGGGGGGGGACATTTATTCAGTTAAAAGCGGGCCGGGGGGGGGCTAAAAAACACGTTTTAAAACATAACTTTGCTTCAAATAATCTTAGAATCCCGATTTTTTAATATGTGGGCTAGGTATGTGTATGCAACATGCATTATAAAGGGATTTTGTGAAGTGTGGCGAGTGGGAAAACTGCTATAGAAGGTATCGAGAACTTTAACTTAGATTTTGACTGATTTCAATGATTTTATTATTATTATTATTATTAAGCATATAGTATTTTGAGACTTCATTTCAATACAATGACCAGCGAAGCGGGCAAAGCCTGCTAGTTTTTTAATAAAAGAACACTTGGCATTTTTAGCAACCCAATTTTCTTTTGTGGCAACAGAGAGATATGAGTCTGATAAGAGATGAATTTTCGCTCACATCATCGTAACACCATCATCGTTTAAATATATTTGGGGAATAGCAAAATACTGACGTATCTTACAGTTTTAATTTTTTTTTTTTTTTTTTTTTCACGTACATGAATAATTTGAAATTTAAAGAGATGCTACTTGGCATCGTGCTCTATCGAGTTTTGATAAGTACCAATTAGATTTTACAAAATATATAGATTAAAAAAAAAGACAGAGTTTTTAAAGACTTACTTATTTCTAAGAAATACTTGGCTAAAATGGCTAATGAGAAGAATATTCTATAAATTGAAAGCTTGTTTCGTACAAAATTAAGCAGGGATTCTCATCAAATAAAATATCATCTAAATATTTGAACAAAATCAAACGGATGAAAATTATATTGAGGCACAGGAAGAGTATGTAAGTTTGATAATAAAAGTATTTTCTTATATTTTTAGATTTTTTTTCACTATTTGGAATTTTTTTCTCTTTAGCTCGATTTAATTTTTTCTTTTTAATTATTATTATTATAATTTATTTTATTCTGTTTTTATTATTCATTTAAGAGTGATATTGTAAAGTTTTAATCATTGCTAAAATAATTCAGACATAAATTCAAATTTCATTTGTAATGAATACGACAGCAATATTTCTTTCAGTCAGGCATTTCGCTTCGTCATCATTTGCTATGTTTCCCCATGACTATGTTAGGATGTTTTCCTTTTGGCAAAAAAACTGTATGTATATATATATACATATATACATTAAAAAAATTTTAGATGAAATTTGCAAAAGAAATTTCAAGAAATGAATATGGTAATCGCTGTTAAGAAACACATCATCACATGTTTAGGTTTAATATATATATATATATATATATATATATATATATATATGTATCTCACTTATTTATTTATGTATTACGATTTTTGTAAATTTACAACAATTAATTTTTTTACCGTTTTTAAATTTTGCATCAAATTAAAGAAAATATTAAAAAAAAAAAAAAAAAGAAAATTCGTGTAAAATAAATGGAACAGCCTTTATATACGAATTTCTCGACGAAATTTAATATTTTGCACCGAAATGAACGTTTCTCGACAAGGTCTTTACTTACGTAATTGTAATAGCCACTTTAATTCATCGACAAAATTTTGAAAGTCACTAAGGGTGTCCTATACTAAAGCTGGACTAAAGGGATTTCAACGAATGTATACCATAATCTATAATAAGAATTACAACACAGTTACCGTCTGCCTTCATATGGAAGAATATAATTTTAAAATGTCTTGTTGTACTAGATTAAGTCGTACAGCATTTTATATCAATTATTTAGAAAACAAAAATAGGTTTCAGTTTTTATTTTCTTAAGAGTTTTGTATATAGTCATTGTTGATTAGGGAGAATGATGATTTGTGAAATCTACAGCATCTTTAAAGAAAACATTGAGAAATCAACCAATGTAATTTGAAATATTAATTCAATGAAGATTAATTAATATGAATGGAAATTTTATTCGATTATCTCAATTATTTCTTAACAGTAATTATTACTTTATGACAAGGTATATATGTCGCAAAGTAGTAGTCTTTTATTATTATTATTATTCACTCTTTATTCCAAATTTATTCTGTAAAAATGAAAAATACGTATTTTTTTTTTTTTCCTTTAAGTTAAATCCGCTTACCTTATTTATTTCGTTTTTTTTTTTTTTTTTAATATAATTTTATTCTTTCACCTCGATTGAAATCGTGATTCCCCGATGAGAAGAAATCAGGAAATAACAGACTTGAAAAACTGGAAACAGCGTAAAAGTGTCACAAAAAATTCTTTTTAAAGGATTTTTTTTTTTTTTTGCGTGGGTAGTAGATTTTACCATGTTCGTAAGATATAAAGATAGAATAGCTAACAGTCTACAATTTTTAAGTAACTCGTACCTAGGAAAAAGCAAAAGTACAAAGATTTGTATAAATTACTAAATGTCATTAAGAAGGTCATAGAATAAATTTATCAGAAAATCGAATTATTTTACAAACTGGCTCGATTTATTAAATTCATTTCCAAATGTCTCTCTCTCTCTATATATAAAATTATTACCGCTGTTTTTTTTTTTTTTTTTTTTTTTTTTTTGGGGGGGGGGGGGGGGTTGTCTACGATTGCATCTCATCGTGAATCCGCATCATGAGAGAGGTATCAGTGTTTGCCGAATACTCCATGACATAGATTTCTCTTAATTAGACATTTTTTTCGCCTTAATTAGCGAAGTTGTCAATAAAAGCCTCGCGTTAACAAAGGTACTTTAATTACGAACTTGCAAATATTTTCTCTTGTTGCGTACATATATTTCTGTCAATGATGTCATTTTCCACAGGGAAATTAAAATGTGATCAATAATGTAAAAAAATCAATAAATAAATAAATGTCAATATTGTTATCGGTAACAAAGAAATATATCGTCTTCAAGTGAATAAAAAGCTTTATCAGAGATATTTTCAATGAAAAAAGGAATTTAGAATTGTAATTTATCGCGTGCAGTCATTTTTTTTTTCTACTTTTAGAAAATTAAAAATAAATAAATAAATAAATAAATAAAAGGGAAAGGAAATAATAATAATAATAATAATAATAATAATAATATGGGAAATTATATTTCTCGGCTATCATCTCCGTTGTGTGATGTCACTGTGTACGCAGCTATCACGTGTTACTGCGTCACTGTTTGTTTCATCCTTTCACTGTATGCGCGCGCACCTGACGCTCACCGGTTACTTACTTACTTAGTTGACGTCGATCGGTTGTGTGAGATAAGACGGTATTTCCGCTCGTAAAATACATCTATGTTTAGTGTTATGTATTGTCCCCTTTATGTTTTAATAAATGTTACTTATTAATGTTATCATGGTCTGTAGCCGTTTCCCTATAATAATAATAAATAAAATAAGTAAATTGAAAAATTGGCACACTCGAGATGCTCGAGAGAAGAAAAAAAAATGTTAGTACATTAGAAACATTTTAAAATAACCGTTATTTAAAAAATATTAAGCAAAATTTACTCCATATGAAATGAAAATTAGTTTATACTGTATTAATTTTATTTTAACGTCAGACGTAAAGTTTTAGTAAAGAATATCATGATTATGTTAAACAAATGTCACTTTACGGTAAGCCCAGTGTTGGAAAACTAGAGCAGCTGTAATAGTTCCTTCCCCAAGGCCAGCAATAACTGCAGAACTCAGCAGTACACCTCAACTCCTCTCCAGTTGAAGCGAGTGCTACCGGAATGCTTCTGTTTATCGCTACGAAAGAATGTTCTTTTTTGATCAATATGTCGCTATGGTGCGAATATTATTCGAATATAATATTACTTTAATTTCCGGGCCCTCTGTACATAATTGTTGTATAATAGTTTGTAAATAGTAATGTTTGTGTTCAACAATATCTGTCTATGGAAGTGTGTGCAGTTTAATTAAAAGAAAATATTGAAATTATTCTATGTTCTATTTCAAGACTCCAGCCTGCTTTATTCTTTAAAAATTGATTGTGAAACCAATATCTGGCGCCCCCGGGTGGGCCTGGCGTCTTTTAAAATAGAATGATTAATAATTAAGAGGTAAGAAGATTAGATTTTTTCCATTTTGAAGTTTTTCATTGATGATCTAAAAAAAAAAAAAGAAATATTAAAACGAAACTTACGAAGAATATTTCCTAAATGAATGCATTTTATTAATGAATTTATTATATCATTTAGATAGTATTAGATAGTAATACAAAGTGTATTATTTATTGATATAATGAAAATAGAAGTTTATGATTGTCAATTGAAAGTTTGTAAAACGAAAATATTTTGGTTTTGAAGTTTATTTTGTGGTGATTTCAAATTTATGAAAACGAGATTTACTAAGTAAAATAAATATTGAGTGAATATTGTATTATATTATTTGATAGTAAAAATGGAAATAATCAAAAGAAATAAAACTGCACACAGAGCTTCCTTTACGAGGGCCTATAATAAGCTAGAAAATATACTAGCAGACGAAAATTCTTCGTTCGAAGAAGTAGAGATCAGTTTAGTTTTATTTAAACAAAAATCTGATACATTAGAGCTGACACATAATACATATTTAGATTCTTTAAAAGAACAAGAATTTTAAACAGAATTTGATTCTGTAGAAGAATATCGGGAAAAATCACTGAGAATTCAATTAAAAGCTCAACGCTTTTTAGAAAATCACAAAAAATTAAATGTAAAAGAAAGAAATATTGTTGAAAATGATAATCAATTAGAGATTAACAAATTGGGTAAAACATTATGTCAGCGTCTCCCTGAAGTTGAACTTTACACGTTCGGGGGAGATTTAAAAGATTGGCTCACATTTTGGAATCAATTTAAGAATATTCATGAGAATAAAAATTTAGGTAAAGCAGATAAATTTCACTATTTGATTCAGTCAACTAAAATTAAATCAGAAGCAAGAGAAATTGTTCAGTCATATCCCGTAACTGAAGAAAATTATGATTTGGCTATACAGAGCTTAAAAGAAAGGTATGGTCGAGAAGACCTTTTGATCGATTTTTATGTTAGGGAGTTATTAAAACTCGTTCTTAATTCTAATAATAAGAAAAATTGTTCTTTGAGCGGTTTATATAATAAATTATCTACTCAGTTACGAGCGCTAGGCACTTTGGGTGTTACTAGTGAAATGTGTGGCCTAATTTTATATCCCTTAGTTGAAAGTTCATTACCCATAAATATATTACGTTTATTTGAACGACAGAGAAAAATTCTAGAAACTGAAAATAAAATATCGAGTCTTGATGCCATACTTCTGTTTTTAAGAAATGAAGTACAGTCTGAAGAAAAGATTAAATTGAGCAGAACCGATCTTTGTAATACGCTTCCTGAGCGCGAACATAAAGGTTTAACAACTTATAAAAATGTAAAAGATAATTATCCATCCGCAATGGAACTAATTACACATGATTCAAAAAGTAATTTATGTTCATTTTGTTCAAAAGATCATGAAATGCGATTTTGTAAGAAAGCATTTTATATTCCTTTAAGCGAGAAACTTTCAGTTATTAAAAATAAGGGATTATGTCGAATCTGTTTAGTTAAGGGCCACGTAGCCAATTCATGCAAATCAAACATTAGGTGTCAGATTTGTAGTAAGAAACATTTAAAATTTATGTGTCCCACGTTGGAATCTAATAAAAATAATGAAGGTTCTAGGTCACTTTCGAATCACGATGAAATAAAAGAAAAGTGTGTTGACACACTGTTTACACAAAAAGAAACTAAATCAAAATCGCATGCCACTAATAATGTATTTTTACAAACTTTAGTTGTAATGCTGCATGGAAAAAATGCGAAGCCCAAAGCGAGAGTTGTCCTAGATACAGGGTCTCAAAAGTCATATATATTGAAATCCACTGCAGAAGAATTAAATTTCGATTTTGTAAGAGAAGAAGAATTTTGTCATTCATTATTCGGTGGAGAGAAAACAGATATAAATAAACACATATGTTACAAAATTTATTTGAGCAATCTTCATAATGATTATATTTGTAGCTTAGATGCTCTAGATCAAAATGTTATTTGTAATGATATTTCTGCGATAACTCAAGGAAATTGGATACGTGAGTTAAAAAATAAAGGAATCAATTTAACTGACATTGACAATTCTGGGCCTATCGAAGTTCTTTTGGGAGCAGACGTCGTGGGTAAATTATTTACTGGTAGACGAGAACAACTTAAGTCAGGCTTAGTCGCCATGGAATCGAAATTAGGATGGACTTTGATGGGAAAAGTCCCTCAGTCCAGTAGTTGTAGAGATATAAATATGTCTGTCATTAGTATGCTTTCACAAGAAGACATATCGGTTTCGAAATTATGGGATTTAGAACTCCTTGGCATTAGAGATCCTATAGAACAAAGTAATAGGGAAGATATTGAAAAGGCTGTTATAATACATTTTAAAGAAACAGTCAAACAAAAACAAGATGGAAGATATGAGGTCCATTTACCGTGGAAAAATGACCATGCTTGCTTACCGAGCAATTACGAAGTTGCAGTACAAAGATTAGAATCTACTGTTAAAAAGTTAGAAAAAACTGGATATCGTAAAAAATACCATGAAGTTTTTAAAGAGTGGATTGATGATAGAATTATTGAAGAAGTTCCCGTTGAAGAATTGGCGCTTGCTAATTCTTATTACCTTCCCCATCGTCCAGTAATTAAGGAAACATCATCAATGACCTCTATGAAAATTAGGCCCGTTTTTGACGCCTCAGCTAAGAAGCCTGGTTATCCATCCCTAAATGATTGCTTAGAGACTGGTATTAACTTTATTGAAACCATTCCTTCGATTTTAACAAGATTTCGCTTATACAAAATTGGGGTTATTTCTGACATTAAAAGAGCGTTTTTACAGATAGCTCTGCACGAAAAAGATCGAGATTTCTTAAGATTCCTCTGGTATGATGACAAAGATGACATAAAGGTTTTCCGTCATACACGTTGTGTTTTTGGGGGTAACCAGCAGCCCTTTTTTACTCATGGCAGTTATTCATCACCATTTGTCAGCTGAATCGTTGAAAATAAAGTATTCTGAAAAAATTCTGGAAAGATTGCGTGACAGTTTTTACGTGGATAATTGTGTGGCCAGTGTACATAACATTTCAGAGTTAGATAACTTTGTGAAGTATGCCACAGATATTATGAAAGAAGGGAAATTTGATCTTAGGGGCTGGGAAAGTACAGCTTGTCCTGAAATCCCTTCTCAAGATTCTAAAACACAAGAGTTAGGCTTAATATGGGACAAATACTCTGATACCTTAGAAATAGATTATGAAGTGTTAAAATTTGATAAGACAGAAAAACTAACGAAACGAAAAATTTTGTCATTTATTAGTAAAATTTTCGATCCGACAGGTTATATTGCCCCAGCTTTAATACAACCCAAAATTTTGCTTCAGGCCATATGGAAAACTAAAGAACATTGGGATGCGGAAGTTAGTGATGAAATTAAAAAGAAGTTTCTTGGTTGGGTCAAAAATTTGCATTTTTTAAAAGACATAAAAATACCTAGATGGACTGGTGTGACTGAATCGTCACTTCTAAGTTTGCATACATTTGTAGATGCGAGCAAAGATGCCTATGCCGCATGCGTTTTTCTAAGATCTGAGTCCACTAATGGTGTAGTGAACATTCACTTATTGCAAGCTAAATCTCGAATAACTCCACTGAAAAAGATAACAATTCCACGTTTAGAGCTCATGGGAGCTACTATAGGAGCAAGATTGTTCAAATCAGTTAAAGATGCTCTCAAAATGAAAAAAATAGAATCCTATTTTTGGACTGATTCATCTACAGTACTCAGTTGGATTAAGCGACAAGAACAGTGGTCAGTTTTTGTGAATAATCGCATAAATGAAATTAGGAAACTTACTGATGCTGAGAATTGGTTCCATGTTTCCGGTGAATTGAACCCTGCTGATCTTGCATCCAGAGGATGTGGAGCTAAACAGTTGTTAAAATCTCAGTGGTGGCTGGGACCAGTCTGGTTGAAGAATCCAAGAGAGCAATGGCCTAAGTCAGTCATAAATATCAATGAAGAAGCGATTGCTCAAGAAAAAAGAACTGTAGTTTCTGCTAATAATATTGAGTTTGAATCTGTTGTATCCCGATTAGCGAACAGAGTTTCAAAATTTTCCAAGATTGTTAAAATCATAGCTTGGATATTACGTTTTCAACCGAAATCTAAAGACTTAAGAAAATATCCAAATATTACATCTGAAGAAACTGAAAATGCTCAAAAGACACTTTTTAGTTGTGTACAGACTGAATGCTTTACAGATAAAGAAGGCAAAAGATCTCTCGTAAATTTCCAAACTTATAAAGATGATGAGGGAATACTAAAACTGAAATCAAGACTTACAAACGAAAATGAAAATTCTGATTTTATTTTTCCTTTGGTTCTTCCGTCCAAACATCCAGTAGTGAAAAGACTTATCGAGCAAGAGCACATTGTCAACAAGCATGCTGGAGCGTCTGCTCTACTTGTTATTTTGAGAGAACGATTTTGGATTTTAAAGGGAAAAAGAATTATTCGAAGTGTCATACATGAGTGTAATATCTGTAAGAAGCAAAAGGTTAAACATCTAGAAGTACCATTTCCTCCTCTTCCAGAAGATCGCACGAAATTAACAGCATGTGCCAAATCCTGCACCAAAAACAAATAACAGTAGTGAGAAGCCTAATGATGGAGAGCTACTTAAGACACGTTTCGGCAGGGTAGTGAGGCCAGTAAAAAGACTTGATGTGTAATTTTAACATAAGACTGCTCAAAAACTATAAAAACATTTTTTTTTTCCTTTAAAAAGTGAACTCTAAATATTTTTTTTTGGTATTTTTCTTTTTTTTTTATTATTAGATATTTAATGTAATTCATATATATATTGTCATTTGTTAACCTTTCTATTAGTATTTTTCAGTGTCATATTTCTGTTGAGCATTTTTGCAGAACGCTCAAGTGGGGAGGATGTTGGAAAACTAGAGCAGCTGTAATAGTTCCTTCCCCAAGGCCAGCAATAACTGCAGAACTCAGCAGTACAACTCAACTCCTCTCCAGTTGAAGCGAGTGCTACCGGAATGCTTCTGTTTATCGCTACGAAAGAATGTTCTTTTTTGATCAATATGTCGCTATGGTGCGAATATTATTCGAATATAATATTACTTTAATTTCCGGGCCCTCTGTACATAATTGTTGTATAATAGTTTGTAAATAGTAATGTTTGTGTTCAACAATATCTGTCTATGGAAGTGTGTGCAGTTTAATTAAAAGAAAATATTGAAATTATTCTATGTTCTATTTCAAGACTCCAGCCTGCTTTATTCTTTAAAAATTGATTGTGAAACCAATACCCAGGGATTTTTAAAATGAAATTCAAGAGACAATAATGTAGTTTATATAAAATTTTAGTTTTTTACTCAAAACATATTTAAACGATTGGCTAAATGGGAATATTTTTAGTATAGCCAATTTAGAAATTTTTAAAATTTAGAGGTAAATTACCTGTGACTTTTTCGTTAAGATATTCATTCCCGTGATCATGATAGCTATTATTCTAGCTATGACATAAATATATAGATAAATTATAAAATGCTACGGTGTCCATATTACAGAAATATGTACTTTAAAAAGTTGCATGTTTACTGCTGCAATCACCATTTTAAACCTAGTTGTACATTAGAAATAAATATAATAGAAAGTACTGTATATTATCCTAAATGAACTAAAAAAAAAAAAAAAAAAAAAGCAATAGTGAAAAATATAGCTTCAGAAAAAATAAGTTATAGTGTCAAAAATTTAAAAGTCACCAAGAAGATTATATACTACAGCTGTAAAGCTAAATGGTTTTTATATAACGAATTTCTCTCTGTTCTAAAAATAAAAAACAAAAGAAAAGTTACAGACAGTAGAAGCGATGCTTCTGCATACTGTAAGAATGCAATAGTAAAAAAAAAAAAATAAGTAAATAAATAGCATCAGAAAAATTAAGTCTATACTTTCTGTAAACAAGCAATTATGCAAAAAAAAAAAAAAAAATCTAAATAGTGTCAAAAATTTAAAAGTCTCCAAGAAGGTTATACACTACAGCTGTAACGCTTAATGGTGTTGATATTACAAATTCTCTCTGTTCAAAAAAAAAAAAAAAAAAAGTTACAGTCAGCAGAAGCGGTGCTTCTACCTGAATATTTTTTCCTCATCGTCTATTACTATTCTAAATGATTATTTTTACTGTCTCACAATCTTTGTTAAAAACTATTCACATTATAAGAAATTTTGTCGTATACTGACATATCAAATATTATGTAAAGTGGTTTGTTAATTCAAGTCAAAATAGCAATACATATAATGTGCACTCGCCCTTCATGTAGTTACCACAAAATGTTTTTCATACACGTACAGATTCGAGAGAAATAAAAAGACAGGCTTTTTTCTAAAAAAATGGCAAAGTCGTATTCTAGATTTCTGAAAACGCGTAAATCTATCAAATACCGAAGTCTAAATTTTTTACGCAATATTTTCTACTATTGATTATAGAAGAGACTTAACAAATGACATAAAAAGTCATTAATATATATATATATATATATATATATATATATATATATATATATATATATTAACGAGAAAAAGCATCAAAAGTTTAAAAATAATAATAATAAAATATGCAAAATTAAAACTAAATATACATACTTCATGTGCAATAAAGTGCGGCAAATAGAAGATATGTAAAATTAAATATAATGTAAAATGTAAAACATGTTGAAAATAAATACAACCAGAAATACAACAATGAAACCAGACAGCAAATATTGATTAACTAGCGAGCTTCGCCCGCTAGCGGGTCAGTATTTTCAAATGAATCACTAAAATTAATGAATCACTAACAGTAACTTTTAGTGTTAAGAAAAGAAATTAAAAAAAAAAAAAAAAATCATTTCTGATTGGGTAAAAAGTCGGCCCGGGTCCCCACTGCCTTCGGCAGCGCTGCATGCGCGTATTCCTTCCCTGACCCTCCGTGCCCCCCCTCAAAAAAAAAAAAAAATCTGATCGGGTAAAAACTCACACCGGGTCCCCACTGCCTTCGGCAGCGCAGACCTATGCGCGCTGCGCACGCACGTGTGAAGGTATACGCGCGCTACACGCACATATTCCTTCTCAAATCAAATTTTTATTCTTAAGAAAATAAAATGAAAAAAAAAAATCATTTCTCATCGGTTAAAAAGTCGGACTGGGTCCCCACTGCCTTCGGCAGTGCTGTCCCGTGCGCGCGGTGCACGCCTATATCTTCCCCACCCTTACAGCCCTTCCTAATTAACCTACATATACCAATTTTGAACGGTCTAACTGAATTAGCTGAGATGCAAAAGAAAACCTAATCAGGACACCTCAAAACGTGCAAATCTGGTTAAAACTTTCGATAATATAAAAGAAATTTAATATATCTTTCGAATGATGTATTAAAGACAATTTAATCATAATAAGAAATTGAAATATTGAAATTTTAAAATATTACAGCGCCATCTGGCGGTAGAAATTTCTGTAATCTACTGTTCGATTTCAAACCAACAAAGCTATCTTATGATGTATTACTTATGGAATTATTTTAATTAGTAGCTCAGATACAAAAGAAAACCGATTCAGGAGACCTAGAAACATGTAAATGAAGCGAAATCTTGAATCCCGCTTTCGATAATATAAAAGTACTTTAAAATATCTTTCGAATGATGTACTAAAAATAATTTAATCATAGTTAGAATTTGAAATACGCGTATTATAACAACATTTAATTTGCAATTAAATTGTACATTTTTTATTTATTCTCGAAACCCGATGATATTTGAACAAGGAACTTCGTCTTGTGATGTTAAAAGTTTGTAGCAAGTTTGAATTAATTTTGAAGAAAATTGAAGCATTTTGAAATTTGCAATTTTTATTTCCAGTACAAAATCAGTAAAGCTGGAAGTAAAATGTATTTATTCTTTCGCCCGGCGCCATGGTAACCGAAATACGTCTATTGCGAAATTAATAGAACTGTTGTGATTTGTTGCCACCTTTCTTTTCATACTTTAGTTAATTTTAAAAAATCTAATTGCCCTATAGATAAGCTATTTAAACCGTCGTATTCAAAAAAATCGGACCTTTCATTTGATATCTTATTTGTAACGATACGACTGATATTTCTAATTTATTTTCCACTTTTTCCGTAAAAATGTCGCTTTTTAAGCATTTAATCATGAATTCTGGGTCATTTTTCGGTAGATATGGGTCGACATTTTAATTAATATCTCCGCTAATTAGGGTCGCATCGCTTAGCGAATTATCGCGATGTCGAGATGAAGAAATTCTGCGTCTGTCGACACCGGTTTCGAAGCGCTGCGACCATTAGCGCCGGAGCTTTAGCTATGACAAGGCATTTCTCACAGACAGACAGACAGACAGATGCGCACAGATTTTAATAATATAAGGAGATCCAGAAAACATTGACGTCATCATTAGTGAGACCCCTCAATGTAGGATGGAAAAAACAGTAAGACGTTTCTAGAAGTATTAGTAAAAAGAGAAAGTAGATTGGTTTTCTGCATCATAAAAAAAAAAAAAAAAAAAAAAATCCTACTCTATTGCAGTTTGAAATGAAAATTTAGATAGAAAGGAAGAATTAGAAAATTACACAATAACATAAACAAATATAGAACACTTATACAAAGAATTGTAAAGAAGAAAAAACAAACTTACGAAATTTTAACAGTTACGGATAACAGTGAAAATATAAGAAGGATATCCATTCTACTTAACGGTTCGCAGTTTGTCTGAATTCATTCAAATATATAATTATTTACATGATGAAGTAAACATTTTCTCATAAAAATTTAATTTCATTAAATAAATATCAAACTATTTAATTTGGGACCTTTCGTAAATTAGGTGGCTAAAACGTGATCTAAATATAAAGTACTGTTATATAAATTTTACTGAATTTACTTTTGTCTAAAGTTTACTGAACTTCGTAATTACATTTTAAAATTAGTATAATATCGATAAAATTAAAATTCTTATAATGAACTGTTGAAAATAATTTGATTACTTAAAATGAAACTTAAGAATTTTCTAAATATTTTCATTAACAAACCTTTCTTGGCAATTCAATATCACGTGATTTTAATTAGAAATAAAATATTTGGAAAATAAATATTTTTAAATAATCACATCCAATTAAAGAAATGTTTGGAAATTAAAGATAGTTTTCTTAATTATATTTATTTTTACTATTTCATGAAATTCGATTAAATGTGCATTATTTATTTCGTTAATGTATGTTTATGATAAGATATTAAAAATTAGTGATTAAAAGAAATGTTATTTATAGATATCAAATCACAATTATTTATTGAGATATAGCTATCAATATTTATTCATTAAAATTACATTACGTTTATAACTAAGTTTTTTAAGTAAAAGACTTTACAATATAAAATTACTACTGCGTAATAATATAGTATGTATATATATATATATATATATATATATATATATATATATATATATATAAGGTTAGAATTTACATCACTTTAAGAAATTCTTGGCCTAAGATTTCCTCTAAAAATATTAATTTTAGACATACATTAATAATAATAATTTTATGTTTATAAAAGGAGAAAAATTTAATATCTCAATTAAGTATGTGAGTGAATTCAATTTCACAAATTTGCTATTATAAAATTTAAAAGTTTTTACTGCTCCAACAGTAATTTCAAAATTTTGTTTCAATTTTTGAATCTGAGTCACTTGAAAATAATTTCGTTATCGCAACTTTAAAAATGTTCTCGCTGTACTTCTTAATGAAAGCTCGTATATTTTGGCCATCTCAGAACTTTCATCTATATCACTATAAATAAAAACGCAACATATTAGTTAACAGGAAGAAAAATCATAGTTTCTGACTACATTTATTTCACATTATTACTTTGATGTAATTTTAACGAATTGATGCTAAGATATAGCCATATAGAAATCACAGAAAATAAGTAATAACAACGCCACCTATTACTCTTCATATATTTGAATAGATACTACAAATATATATATTTGCTTAGTAACAAACAGAAACCTAGATTTATTATATTTCTCGAAACAGCAGTATTCCCAAAAACTACTTAAAAAACTACTAATTTGAACTAATTAAATCATAGGACGCATTAAACTTTAAAAACTGATGACGATCGGGAATAACGCGTCGAAATATATCGCAATACTGCTCTTTTAAAGAATTTTAAGGTATTTTTTAAATGTTTTTAAAATACTAATTTGAGTTAATATTAAACTTAATTTAGAAATTTATCCATCAAAAAGCTGGTAATCAGCAAGGGTAGCTCAATGGTTTGAGCATCCGCACGTAAAGCGGAAGGCACGGGTTCGATTCCCGGCTCTGGTATTTTTCACATAGTTGGTATAAAAAATCTGCCTTCCACTCCAAAATTTTCTGAAATGAATTAATACTATTTAATGAGTTTAGATATATACTTAACTACACTGTAAAAAATAATGGTAGTTTTCAGAGAAAATTATGTTGGCACCCATTTTACCGGTACATTTTATTGTTAAATAAGGTAATTCACAGCGTAAACATCAATAAAAGGATATTATTTAATAGATTTTCCTGTTGTAAATTATCTCTTTTTAACATAAGAATGCCGAAAAGCTATCGCTTTGTTTTGTTTTTTGCAGTGTACGATATATATTAAACACACTAAATGTTCTCAATCGTTCTTTAATCAAGCATGCTTAATTGATTATATGTAAATTTTTAGATTATAAAAATATTTTATAATTACAACTTCTAGTGGAACTCTTATTTAAAGATACACATTTTCTCTATGCTTTTATGCTTTCCATTTTACATTATAACGAACAAAATATTATACATATAACCTACCCACCGCTTATTAAAATCACATTCGTCTTGAGTCAAAGTGATTTTATTAAGCGGCTGATTTTTATATCAGACAAACGTTCCTGCATTCAAGAAAAAGGTATTACTTCTCAGAGTTTGAAAATAAATTTCAAAAAGTAACAAATAATGGAATCAATATACGATATTAAATAATTTTTGACAGATAATAAGGTATTTATTCAATATAAGTAAATTAAACTAAATCTAATTTTGGATGCACTTTCTTTTGAGAAAAATCATCATTACTTGACAGAAGTTCACGATTTACTTTTAAATTTAAAATATTTCCGTTTAAACCTCATGCTTCATAGTCACTTAAAAATAAGAACTAGAAATTGTCTTTTAATAACTGAAAATTAAAAAATATATATATCATTTGCCAATCAAACCAAATTTGCAACTTATTACTGTGCTTTTAAGAATAAGTTCACTAAAATATTTACTAAGATAAGTGATAAGATAAGTGTTTAACTATACTGTAAGTGTAAAATGTTCAAAAAAGAGCGATACCAGAGGGATTGCTGTGCTTTAATTTCTTTATATATGTGTGTGTATATATATATATATATAAAGTGTGAATAAATTACATTTTTGCTGCTGAAGAAAATTTTTGAGCTTATTAACCGGCGATACTGGTTTTATAAAGCGGCGGTTTTAAAAGTAGTTTGTATTGATTTGATTCCGGTTACTGTATATTGTTCTAATTCTGAGGTAAAGTATATTGGAATTCAAGATTTTAAAACAAGTATAAATATAAATCAACATAATTCTTTTTTTACAAATTTTATGTACTATACGAACTCATTAGATGTAAATTCTATACTACTTTGAATTGAAAAATCTAAAATTTTGGATGGGAAAATTCTGTAACAATTTCCGCTAAAGAAAAAAAAAAATGAATCGACACAGGCAGCGGATTACTAAAGCATAGACGCATTAAAATAAAGTACCTTAATTAGGTTGAAAAATCGGAGTGATATGTTGATAAAATAAAATTCTGAATGACGAACCAATAAAACCAGTAACGAAACACCAATATATCATCTGTATTGAACAGCCTTTTTTTTTTTTTTTAATTTTCAGAGTAAATAAATAAGTGAATATATTAGGTTGAGTCAAAAGATTTGTCCGGTTTCTAATCATTATTAAAAGTTAAAAAAATATAACAATTATAACACATTTTCATTAACATATTCACCATTACTTTCAACCACCATTTTCCAACGTGACTGCAATATTAAAATCCCACGGTTGTAAAAAGCCGCTATTTTTTGAGCGAAGAAGTCGACAATGCCTTGTCGGAGATCGTTTTCGTTGTTGAAGCGCTGTTCTCGCATAAAGTGCTCTAGCGACCTGAACAAATGATAACCTATAGGGGCAATGTCGGGACTATATTGCGGGTGAGCGAGAAGTTTCCATCCCAACTCATTCAGCTTCTCACTCGTCTGGTTTCAAATGTGTGGTCTTGCGTTGTCTTGTTGGAAGAAAACTCGAGCTGGATTAACGCCTTTTTTGACGAGTTTCTGTTGAACGTGGTTCAGTTGAGTGCAATAGACATGTGAGTTCATTGTTTATTCTTGAGGAAGAAGATTCCAATGCAGAACTCCTCTCAACCTCCAAAAAATGCACAAAGGTGCGTTTTTTGAATGCAACCCAGGTTGAACCGTCGTAACTCCAAGCTCATGTGGACTGAGCCATTGACATCCGGCTTTTTTGTTGTCTTATAGTACCCACTTCTCACCACAGGTAAGAATTTGATGCCATCCATCTCGGCTAAACTCTCGCAGCAACGATTGGCAGACTGATTTTCACTGATCCTTTTGCATTTTGTTGAGCTCATGCGGTACCATTTGACTACGCCTAACCTTCTTGCCAATTTTGTGATGGTGTCTATTGACAGTTGACTGAAAAGTGTCAAAATCTTGCCCTAATTTTCGGGTGGTTTGAGTCGAATCGGCTTCAGTCGCACAAAGTAAAGCTCTTTCATGGGTTGTCCATGGTTGCCCAGAGTGTTTCTTATCGCCGCAGTGCATATGCCCGGAACGGAACTTGTCATACCAACGTCTGCATGTTCTTCCTTTTACAGACTTCCTACCAAATGTTGCACATATGTTACGACTTGCTTCAGTCGCATTGTAGCCTTGTTTGAACTTGTTGAAGTTTAGGCTGCGGATTATTTCATGATTCTTTGACATACTTGAACTTTTTTAAAGAGTAATAAATCTGTAAAAATTAAAATAGCATAACAATTAAACACATCATTTTGATCAGCAGAAAATGAGCTTTCAAAATATATATGACATTTACATTACGGCTTTAATGCAACATACTTATCGATACTCAAATAAACAACGGACAAAACTTTTGACTCAACCTAATAATTTTAACGAGGAAAATGATGCTAAACGTTTACGCTTCTATTCTATGTTAACTTATTACAAATTAAGATGTGACGATTTTATTTTCGCAAATATATGTACAAATCACTCTGAACATTAAATGTGTATATTTAAGATACTATTATTATTATTTTTTTTTATCGAAAAGCAATTATGAATATCTTTGGTACAAACCGACATTTGTAATATTTAATTTAAAACTAGACTGAAGAGGAAAAATTATACGATTTTTTTTACATTTCTGTTATAGAAATATATTTAGAACATTTAGCATTTAGAATCTTAAGTTCATTGAAAAGACTATGTTATTTAGTGTGAAATTTAAAGTATCAATACTCTCAAATGACAGAATTTCATTAAAATATATTTTAATTTCAAACAGATAAATATCTTTTCGCAAATTATATAAAGATAATATATTATAAAAACCATCTTTACCTAAATTCAAAGGGAAAAAAAAAGTTATCGATTAACGGTTTCCAGCCCTGTATATCTTCTAAAAATTATATATACACCACATTGTATAGTTAAATAAAATCCTATATAAATAAAACACAGCACAACCTGAAATGCACATCAATCTATTTCCAACTATTATTCCACTGTATTCTAGTTATTTTGTGTGTCCCTGTAAAAGTACGGTGTATAATGTTCGTACATTATTCTACATTAAAAATGCTTTTATGCATATAAAAAATATATATTCATTTCATTTTGTTTAGAGCACGCTATAGATGCTATACTCTACTTACCTGCAATTTCGCTCATAAACGTAATGTTTTTGAATTTTCTTGAATGTCCCTGTACACGAACCATTCACTTTATTTCAACGAAAAGTTCAGTGTAGCATCCTTATTTGATACAAATTTAGTATATCGAGTTTGGACTTTTTGCTGCAATTTGTTCTTGAGATATCCTGATAAGATACGCACATGCAGACACACACACACACAATGATACACATACAGACAAACCGCTAAAATCCTGTTTTTCGGAATCAGGGGACCTTAAAAAGTGTAGAGATAACAAAACTTCAATTTCGAAAATTTGACTTATAATCAATACTTTCTCTACCATATATATGTGTAAGAAAACGTAAGAAGTGTGATAAATTTAAAATTGACATTCAATAAGAAAGTCAATTTATACCAAACTTTAATAAAAAGGAATAACGATAACCTTATTATATATATATATATATATATATATATATACATTTATAAAATTTATCATAAATGATCAAACATAAACCAAGAACCACATGTGGAAATGAAGACAAAAGTCAAAAGGTATTTAAAAAGTTAATATGAATTGTTTCTTAAGCACTAGTGGATGTGTTTCTTAAGCATTAGTGGATGGATCTTGTATAACAATTATCACCAAAGAGTAACAGAAAAAATAATAGTATTATCTAGAAGAAGAAGAAGAAGAGGTCACTACATCCTAAGACTGTTGAAGTGGGTTAAACAAGTATTTCGAAGCGCACAACTTTATAAAAGTATTTATCCTTTTTTTTATTTTCTGATTTTCTTTTTTCTTGTTCGGCATGAAATTGTCTCATATTATCTTAATGGAAAACTAACTCTCAAAACAGTACTTGATTAAATTTGTTAGATAACTGCACAATAATGTTTTGAAATTAGCTCTCCTAGAATAAAATTTTAAAGAAAGAAAAATGAAAAGCTTTTTATTTTCTTAAACGCATAGATTTTTGTATGAGAGACACTCTACTTTCATAGAAGTTACTAGCAACTAATTATTTTAAAATTATTTATTATATATCTGGAAATTTTTATTCAAGTTAGATAAATGACGAATTTTACGAAGAAATAAAACAAATCATTTGCAGAATATTAAATTTAACAATAAAGATTTCAAAAGATATAAGGGACATTTCATGTCACCTTTTCATGTCTTTAAAAGGAAGAATTATAAGTATTATTGCAGGGAATTTTAATATACGTACCTGTTCTGAAATAATTAAGATTTATATTACTTTCGTAAAAATTTTTAATTAATCAATGCCCACTGAAAGAAGCTATTACAAATTTTAAAGTTAAGATATTCAACTTTTTAGTACAAATAATTTTTAATGTGCATAGTACTCATTAACCTGTTTGGCTAAAAAAAAAATATACCTCAATTCCGCAACAATTTACCTGCATCTTTTTTTTATTATTAGCTTCATTTCGAAAAATGGATTTTTGGCTAGCTAAATGGCAAAAATGCCCAACTTTGTGTCTGTGCCTTTGATGCTGACATATTACATTCTACTGCAATAAGCGTAGTTATGTCCCTCACTTGCTTAATAC
Organism: Salticus scenicus; assembly: GCA_963930645.1. Lineage (NCBI taxonomy): Eukaryota > Metazoa > Arthropoda > Arachnida > Araneae > Salticidae > Salticus > Salticus scenicus. Next base: position 353,294,512 of record OZ005652.1, read on the forward strand.
TTTGCCCTGGTAGTAACGTTGAAGAAGTAAAGACAAATAGTAAAGTTATTTAATTTGTTTCATTATCTATTTGTAGTTCCTGAGTTGCTTACATGCGCACAGACTTTTTAACTTTTTTTTTCTTCTTTATTTATATACAGAAAAAAATAACTTTCTGCATTTTTATAGATGGTTTTTTTTTTTTTTTTTGTATGCTTTTGAAGTTTGAAGCATAAGGAATGGCTACTTTAAAGAGAAAGAAAAAGCTGCTTTAGATAAAATAAATAAACAAATAATAAATAAGTAAATAAAATAGCGCTGAGAATTTGATAAATGTATTCTTTTGATACTTTGATACTTTTTGAAAATTCATTTTTGAGCATTTTCATAATAAATGGCTGAACAATTATTTTTCTAATGATTATAATTTAATCATTTGAATAATCACACATGTTTTGCACAATTAAATATGACATTAGTGCTTAACAAAAAGTCTGAAGTAATAAATATTTACATTACTGCATGAATATTATATGAAAGAAGAAGAAAAAAAAGTGTAGAAGACGTCTAACAAGTAATTCAAGTCTTGTTCATGACTCTTCTCTTTTTCATAATTGTAACATTTAACAAAATTTTTCCAAAGGTATATATTTAATAATTAAAAAGAATAATAAATTAAAAGAAAGGAAGAAAGAAGAATAAGAAAATTAAGAAAGAAAGAAATCTTGCTGTAAGCATAACACTACCATTTTTGCCTTTCTATAAACACATTAAATATCGATGAAAGTGTATAATCCTGCAAAAAATTGTATAAGTACTTATAAGTCATCGTTGAATAATAAGCATATCACAGGAAAGTTGTAGTTTTTATTTATTTAATTTGGCTTTCATACCAACTTACATTTTTTTTTCAAAGTTAAATATTCCGATTGCAATAATAACAACAATAACAATGGTAATAATAATAATAATAATAATAATAATAACAGTACTAATTAAATAAAAATAAATAATATATATATATATATATATATATATATTAAAAATAAATAATATATATATATATATATATATATATATATATATATATATATATGTATATATTAAATATATTAATTATAGCCTCAACATCTAATACAGTGAGGGATATATGTACATATATAAAAACGATAGATATCGTAATTAAATTTAATCTTAAAATTTAGCAATTAATTGATACAAAACATTATCAACACAAAAAAGTAGAACTGACTTTAACTTAAAGGAAATACTGACACAAATTTATTGCGATACAGATTAAGAACCAATAAGAGACAACAACTTAAATTACTTACGCCGACTTGAATCATAATAATAAAAAAGGACCATTAAACTTAATGACTGATAAAACAAATAAAAGACTACAGAAATAATTGGATAAAAATGCTTAAAATTAGAAGTAAATGATATATATATATATATATATATATATATATATATATATATATATATATATATATATATATATACATACATATATAGGTTAGTTCTACGTAAAAATTTATTCTACCTTCATAAAAATTTATTCTTTTGCATTTAATTAAAAAATCTATTAACCTTAATTAATTATTTTCTCCGTATTTTCTAATAAAACTGAAAATATGATGAATGCATCTACTGTTACATTGCCGATTAATTAGTAACTTAAGCAATCATATTTCAATCATTAAAACTTTAAATTTATCAAGTTATCATTATATTATTTTACGAAATTCTTCGAAAGTAGTTCTTTATTTCATTTCAATGCTTGTGATTTCAACATTTTAAAGAGGTAATTAAACATCATAGTATATATTTTTTGTATGTTACCAATTAAAATTTACTTGTTTTCAGCATCACATTTATAATGAAGGTATATTCTTAAATGTTAATTGGTATCGTCAAATACAAGTAGTTGATTGAGTAAAATTAATACATATGAGAGATATTTTGAATGATTTCATCTTATAAATTTAAATAATGTTCACTTTGAAATGCCATAAAACGTTAATTTTTTTTCTAATTTATAAAAATACTAACTTTTATTTATTTCTGTAAGCAGTGATATATTTAGAAATTATTTCATGCAAATTTATTATTCAGAGTTAGTAACTTACGAATTTTCCTGAAGAAAATATTATTAAGCCATTAACATTTTATAAGTATCTGAAAAATGCTGTTAGATGTTTATTATAAAATATAGAATTTTTGTTGTCAAGCAGAATCAGATAAACTGAATGTATGATAAGCAAAAAGTGAAATAATAAAAATCAAATGAAAATGTTCTCAAGTTTCTGTTATAAAAATTTAAACTTTTCATAAATCTATAATATGAAATATATATATATATATATATATATATATATATATATATATATTCGTTTATTATTTTATATTCAAAACATTGTTTATAATATTCCTAGATTGACAAATATTGTACTAATATTAGAAATATACATTTAATACACTTAAAAAAATCATCATCTAATTTGCGTCGATCAAAAATACGATGAAAGAATTGCTCTTTTCATTTACAGTTAATTTTGAGACCAGTGAAGACGTATGACGAGCTTCCGGTAGGTTGCAGCGCCGTATAGGGCAGATATAACGGTATTCATTGTACCCGGCCCAACATCGGTCGAGCGGTTATGTGCACAATGCTGGTAGACTAAAGGTGCTGGGTTCGATCCTTGGTCGCTCTCGTTCGTCTATCCACTCGGAGTTTGCTATGGTTTTCTCTGAAACTTGCGTAAATACGGTCTAGGACACCTTAGAAAAACTCCGACGGAGATAATTCCCATCAAACCTAGTACCCTTGGGCAGTCAATCGGCCTTAATCCCCGCAACCCAATCAAAACCCATCCATTTTACCCGACTATTACATATTCCTTACCGTTACTCTACATAACCAACATTTTTACTTTCTTCTATATTCAATAGAAGAAAGGTATTCGATATTGGGTTCGTAAAAATTTTCAACCTCGGGATTTTGATGGATTTACACGTTTTGAGAGCTGTCGAACATGATTTGACCATTTTTAGAAATGTCTGCCTGTCTGTCTGCGTGTGTGTGAGACAAAATTCTTTGGCGACTGTATATCAGGTACTACTGAACATAATTTCATACAAATTGGTATGTACATGTAGTTACACAATAACATAAATTAGTGCCTATCAACTTTTGGTAAAAATTTTCTAACAGCTTGCGTTGCCATCCCGCTTTTTCTAAATTTTTAACATAGTGGTATAGGACAAAATTTTGTAAAAATATGCATAAAGAGAATTATTTTTAAAAAATCATTATAAAATTTAAAATAATTGTTAGTAATAGAGATAGTGAACTGCAAAAAAAAAAAAATGTGTTCGTTGGAGCCTCGCCTCAAAAGAGCTCGCCAATACCTTTAAAACGAATGGTTGAACTATCGATCTGCGATAATTTAAAATAAAGTTATCTTTTTTTTTTTTCATTTTTAACAACCAAAAAAAATAAAATAAAATAAAATAAAATAAATTAAATAAGTAAATAAATAAACAAATAAATGATATTTGTTTAATGTTTACTTTGTTGAGATTAAATATATATATATATATATATATATATATATATATATATATAAATATATATATACGCAAGTTGAGATCAGATTTTCATACTTTAGTTAATTTTAAAAAATATAATTGTCCGATCGATAAGTTAATTAATCCGACGGATTCAGAAGAAAATGTCCCTTTTATTTGGTACCTTATTTGCAACTAAATTTTGAATACATTTTTTTTATTAATTAAAATATGAAAATATTAACCTGGTAAAAGATTTTAAAATGGAGATTTAAATTTTTAAAAGTTGCAAAAAAAAAAAAAAAAAAAAAAAAAAAAAAAAAAAAAAAAACTTTTTCGATATCGTTTGTTTCGATACTGATTATAATTAATTTTCTCTTCTTTTCTTTCTCTTTCAAAAAAAAAAAAAAAAAAAAGAAAGAAAGAAAAAGAAAAAAAAATGATTTTGATAAAATTCTGGCAAAAGCAGAATTTAGTTTAGGACGGAGGGCTATTATTATTAATTATTATTATATATATATATAGTTTTTAAATTATAACATCGCTTTCAAATTATTCAATTGTATTTTCGATAAATTTTAGATTTCTATAAATGTCCAACTATCGAAAAATTACACCGCAAAAATCCCAGATTGAGACTAGTATTCCTCAGTTCTAAAAAATATATATATTATTATTATTATTATTATTATTATATATATATATATATATATATATATATATATATATATAATGCAATATTGAGAATAAAATTGACATATATATATGTATACACTACTGGCCATTAAAATTGCTACAACAAGAAGGAATAATAATAACGGAATGAAATTTGTTAGACACATACATTATAATAGGAAGAACAATTGATTAAAATTTCAGAAAATTTCGAGTTATATGTTGTGAGAAAACATAAAGCCTCTGTGAGCAATGATAGCACTTATTTACCTAGGCATTGAATCGAACAGCGATTGGATGACATGTACGGATAGAACACATCATGATGTTTTAACACGATGCCACAATTCATCGATCGAAGTTACTGGTGAGTGGTGAGGAGCTAATCGCTTTTCTACGATTAAACAGTTATTTTCATTGGTGCGAGATCAGGAGAACGCGCTTGCCAGAGCAACAGTTGATAACATACTGTATCAAACAAGGTCCGAGCAATAAAAACAAATTGCGGTCGTGCATTATCTTGCTTAAATGTTGCGATTCGAAGTCCTTGAGTATAGGGCAGAGCGATGGGCCTTAACTCGTCAGAAAAGTAATGGCTGGTATTTAGAGTGGCCAGAATGAAAACAAGGGGTGATCGGGACGTGTATACAATGGTACCACATGACACCAATCCAGGTGGTGACTCAGTATGCGGCTACCAAAATTCTGATTACCCTCAAAACTGCATCATTGATATGGGCGCCATTAATGTGTGATCAACGATGAACCTGGACGCTGGAATGGCGTGAAATCACCTTTCACATAAATCACAATCCTGTTTACAGCATCAAGATTGCCTTATCCGCATTTAACGGCATTATGAATAATGCACATTGTCAGCTGGGATTCGACATCATTATACTGTCCATCATTCCCAATGATGTTATGGGTTCCCATTGGATACACGTCTCGATTACTTCTTGTTCGTATTCCTGGTACTCTGAACAGCGGCTATTAAATTTCTGATGGGTTAAGGCCGGCCCCTCCGCCCTGTATTCAAGGCCTCCGTAGCGCAAAAATTAATTAAGATAATGCACGACCGCAAGTTGTTTGTATGGTTCGGACCTTCTTTGATACAGTATGTTACCAACTGTTGCTCTGGCAAGCGCGTTCTCCTGATCTCGCACCAATAAAAATGACTGTTTAATCGTTGAAAAGCGACTGGCCCCCCACCACTCACTAGTAACTTCGATCGATGAATTGCGGCTTCGTGTTAAAACATCATGAAGTGCTCTATCCGTACATGTCATCCAATCGCTGTTCGATTCAACGCCTAGGCAAATAAGTGCTATTATTGCTCACAGCGGTCGGTACTTTATGTACTGTTTTCTCAGTACATATTACTCCAAATTTCCTGAAATTTTAATCAATTGTTCTTCCTACTATAACGTATGTATCCAACAAATTTCATTCCGTTATTATTATTCCTTCTTGGTGTAGCAATTTTAATGGCCAGTAGTATATATATTTAGTGCTATACTACTTGTCTAATATGGAAATTGTCTGCATTATCCTGGAAGATATTTTTTTTAAATAATAATTTTAATCAATTGTTTTTACTGAGTGAAATTGTATAGGATAATATAGAACAATGTCATGTGTGGGACACAACATACTAGTTTTATGCAGTAATGCAGGTTGTGTTTATCACTCATCACCATTTTACTTATTCATGGATATTGTTTTTTTTTTCCCTCGCTTAGAGTCTAATGAGAATTATTACTTATGCGTAATCTCTGCTTCGCTTTTATCGAAATATGTACGGAAGAAGGGAGAAGGACGATGTATTTACTATTTAAATTCAATTTTTATTCTTCACCTCTTTAGAAAATAGTCTTAAATTTGGAGAAAAAAAAAAAAAACTTTTATTGCTTTATTTCTTTATTTTATTGATTTTTTTCCTTTGAGCGACAATCTTTAACATATATTATTTATACATTTATCTATTAATTCAATATTTAAGAAGTTTTTTTTTTCTTTGAAAAAAAAAACAAAATCCAATAATGCATTGCGATTGATAAAAGCTATTCAGGTGTCACTATGGTATTCTTTTATTGGAAATGCTATAAATAGCGCTATTAATTTGTGTACAGGGTCTCAAAATAATTTAAAAATTCGGATGGGTATGAAAGGTATTAATATATATATTTTATTTTCCTATTGTCTCCTCTTTTTTGGTTGTATTCCTCTTTGATTGGTCTTTCATGCTGATTCCTATTGGTTGGTTGTGCTGTTCCTCCTTCTTTGGATTTTGTCCTCTTTTCAGTCTTGATGTTGCCACCAAGGCATGCTTTTTGCGATTGAAGAAGAAATGCCACGTACTTTCGAAACCGGTGGTCCTTTCATTTATTTTATGGTGTGTTAAGAAAATTTTAAGTTTACACATTGATTGTACTCGAGTTCTTTTATTTGCAATGACATTAAAGTCTCAATGATAGGATGGGAGCCGGAGTATATCAAAACCATATTTTTAAAACAAATGTTCAAAGACATAAATTTTAATTCGGGTGTGGTTACACTTAATTTATAACGAGTTCGAATAATTCAACTTTTAATATATTTGAGAAATGAACGCATTATTTTGATCCAAATTTATTTAATTATTATTGTTTTGTTTTTTGGCTGATTGCATTCGGGATTTTGTGCAGTTATAGTATTATAGGGGTGCGTTATTATAGACGATTACTGTGCTTCCGGTTAGTTATAGAATTTCTAATTACTATTTATTAAAAACATTCGAATTTATTTGTGCACTGCAGTCACCTTACGTTGTACTGATTTTATAAATTAAATGCGTTTTTGACAAAATTGGTATTTCCCCACCCTGAATTTTTAGCTAAGAAAAAAATTAATAAAACAACAGCTTTTATTTATTTATTTATCTTGTATTCTTTTAATTTACAATTACATATATTCATTTAAATTGATCTTTTACTTCCATATACAACATTTCTCTTTTAAAATATTCCTATATATTATTAAGTGTATTATTTCTTAGACGAATTATTCATCATACAAATACATCAAGTGGAGTACTCACTGATAAATAACCTTGTTAAATATAAATAACTATTATTGGAATTTTTTTTTTCTTTTAAACCGTTTTTTAGGACCAATATTTTAAACATATTATTTCTGTATTTTATGATAAAAATGAAATTATAATGAATGCATCTTTTCTCGAACTACCATTGAATAAGTAATTGCAGCGATCATTTCGATCATTAAAACTGTTAAATTATGAAAGCATCATTATATTGCTTTATGAAGATCCCTGAGTGTAATTTTCCCTTTTCAATAGTAATGATGTTAAAATTTCAAATGGTAATTAAACTTTATCATTTTTTGATGCTAAATTTTAATAATTGCACATTTTGAGCTTTTCATTTTTAATGAAGAAATACGAGAATAGGAAATGAAAAATGTATGTTGTTCCCTTAGTAACATAAAAAGAAAGAAATTTGTTTTGAATTAATGCATTTATAGACGATAATTGGCGTTTACATTGAGAAATATTACTTAACCTCGTAAACAGTTATAAAAGTACGTTTATTTGCATTAACAACTATCTTATTTATTAGGTATACAAAAAATATACCTAATAAATAAGTTCTGTCGCTTGAATTAAAACACTGACATAGAAAAATTTTCCTGGAAATCATTTATTTAACTTTGAAGAAAATAAGGTAAAATAAATTATAATAATTATAAGTATTTCTAAACAAAAATTTCTGGTGTCATTTTACTGTTTCAAATCGATACGTCTCTACGGTACTCCTGATAATTTAATGATTATTAGTCATTTTCAAAACATTCACCAAAATATACACTAAGGGACAAATATGTATGTATATATATATATAATAAAAATGAAAATGAAAATGAAAATAGAAATGAAAATAAGCTGCACTGCAGAAAAATTGACTTTGAAAAATTGATGTTTTTTATTTGTAACTAGCAGACTAAGCCCACTTCGCTGGTCACGAAATTTAAATGAATTTTCAAAAGGATTGAATCATTATTTTTTATGTCTCATTTTGGTCTTTGTAACATAATTAAAAATTCCTTTTAAGGTCAAAATGTCAAAATAGCATATTACAAATCAAATTTAATTAAACGTTTCTTCTGTTTTGCACTCGTTTTGCAACAATGCACTATGATCTTATGTGAATAATTCTCAAGAATGAATCAAGAATTGTTTACAAAATGATTATGTATGGGAAATAAGTACACTGTAATTTAAAAATTGCAGCTCTTAGAATTCAAAACTGATAATTTTTAAAACATTATTCATTATTCTTACTAAATAATAATAATAATAATAATAATAATAAATAAATAATACTAATTTAGAAATTGTTTTAGTGAATTGTATTATTCATTATTTTGCAAAGTGGGCAACATAAAAAATAATAAAAGTCTTTTTTTTTTCTTCTTACGTAACAGAGCAAATTATCCTTTCAAGAAAGAGCACTTGGAATTTCCTGGTAATCGGCTGTTCTTTTATATCTGGGCAAGGGGTTTGCAAGGGAGATAAATTTATTTTTAGGATAGATAAGGATTTATCAAACATGTTTTAGTAATGGAAAATGTTTTATAGATACTATTTTGGTTTAAGAATAGGTGACTAAATTTAATTCATCTTTAATATTAAATTTTACATACAAATAAGATGTCATATTAATTTTTTATTTGTATAAGTTGATCAAATATTTAATAATACATTAACAAATATTTAATAAAAGTATAACGTTGGTAAAAACAGCTTCTCTATCGGCTTTATTTTTTTAAATTTATCTTGATTCTGTTGCAATAATTTTGTAACTTTTGAACAATATCTAAATAAATTATATATTTACTATGCTAGAAAAGAAAATAGAATTATTTTGAGGTATATAAATAATAGCCTTACTGAAAATCGCTAAAAGATTTGATGAGTTTCACTAAATTCGTCCCTTTTTCTAAATCCTTAAGAATTATTTAAGGAATATATAAAATTTTCTATTACTTTGATTCATTTAAGTTAATTATCGAAAACGTTTATTTGTATATGACTATGGTTTAATATTTTAAATGGAATAAGTTTCTCTTTAAATACCACTTTTAATGGATATCGTTAAAATTCAATTATTAGTTTATCAGAAATATTTTAAATATATTTTTAAAAAATCCCGCCCCCCCCCCAAAAAAAAAAGAACTATGCATACATGTTTATGTTTTCAACAAAAATTTTCTGTAACAGGACAGTGCAGATAATATTCATACCTAAATTTTGTTTCCGTTAGACACTCTGTTAAAAATCTCGTATTAAATACAATTCTCCACTTGCACCAGCCAAGAATAACAAATATCCATGATCAAACCAGAGTCCACTGTAGAGTAAGCAACAATTACTCGCAGCCACCTACTCATAGTATGTACTCTTACACAACATTTCACAAGCAAGTTATACGTACGCAAAATAGAAAAAAAAAATCCGTATCAATGGTTACAGATTTTAGATGGTTACAGAAGAAAAATGTTTCTTTTCACATAATGAGATGGAAGTTTACATGGTAATCTGTCGTTTAAAAAAAAAAAAAAAAAAAAAAAAAAAAAAAAAAAAAAATCTGCAGGAAAGTTACCAGAAAATTAAAAATTTTTAATAGAGTTTTTTTTTTTTTTTTTTTTTTTTTTTTTTTTTGTACAGTATCTGGCCAATCGATGAAAGTTCTAGCAGGAGCCAGTTCCCTCTTTTTGTAAATTAATAAGTGGGCTTACTTCTTGTTGAATTATTTGGAATAATATGACGAAAATTTTTGTGATGTGATGCTAGTAATTTTACAAGGAATTTAGATGTATGTATGTCTTCTTGATTTTTGTTACATCTAGGCACTAATTTTAGAAATATATTAAATAAGATAATATTTTGTTTTAGTGCTATCAATGTCAATCATACGCATTGAAATTAATATATAATATTTCATAAAAATGCGCAGTTAACATTAAAATTCCATAAGCCATTTTACCCCTAAATAGAAGCCATATTAGCCATATTAAATCAAGATTGGAGTAAAATACGAAAACGAAAGTGTTAGGAAAAACTTTTATTTGAAGGTTTTTATAATATCTTTGATGTTAAATAAATTTTTAATATGTACTCAAAAATATAAAATTTTACAATAGATGAGTATATAACAGGAGATTTGAAAGAAATATTAAGCATAATTAAAGCTTCTTCTTCAAATCTGTCCTAGTCTTAAAATGCTTAAAACCATATTTTCTGTATTACCAGAGCAATTTACAAAAACATTAAAGGAGAACTACTCCTTCTGCCCCCCACCCCCGAGTTACACTACCCACAAGAATAAAATTTGTAGCTGTTGATACAGAATATATCCGGTTGCAGGAAAAAAGTGGAAATTGACAGATTGTTACGTTAGTAGTTAATTTTTTGTTGTTTAGAAAACAGAAATTTTCCGTTGGTAAATCACAGAAGATTTCTGCAAGTTAACAGAATATTTTTGCAGTTGAAATACTAGGCAGGAATGTTTACGGTGAGAAGTCTTTATGGAACTTTTTAAATTAAAATGGTGAAACATTTTTGTTGAACTATTTTGTGAAATATGTATTTAATACATTATGCATATGTTTTAATGAGAAAAGAAAACAAAATTATTTTTGTATTTCTTTAAATTCAATTAATTGGAACTACTGTAAAATTCTGTGCTTTTTTTACATGTATATGTATATCTTGTTATATATATTCATGTAAACGTTTAAGATACCATATTATGGTCAAGGTTCACATTTCACCCAACATATATAAACAAGGTATTCGAAAATCTTTTTATGTTCTTATTCTAAGATGAAAAAAAACATTTGTGCAGGCATCTTCTTTAAGTGGACATGGCACATTTGACCTGACATCTGTGAAGTAGGTTTCATATGAAAGCTTATATTTTAATTTAATATCTATAACATGAACTACATTTGATATGATAAATAAAATATATATTCAGGCAACAATTCGTATGGTTTTTGATACACATTTTTACGAATTGAAACATTTTATAGCGTTTTGTTAGTTAGCATTTTTTCGTGAATTCATGAAAATTTTAAAATCTTTTCAGATACTTAAGAAAAGTATTAAGATATTTTTGGAAGTTTAATAAAACCTACTTAAAAGAATTAGGGGTTGATTTTGTAATATTTTTTAAAAGAAAAAAAGTATTAAAAATAAAAATGATACAAAACTCACATTTTGTTCCAAAATTTGACATAAACATGTAATTTTTATTTATTTTTTCTTAAAAAACTATCCATCCCTAACAAAACATCAAGCAAAATTCATCACTAATACTTTTAAGTTGGTTCCTTTAAACATCTGAAAAAAAAAAATATATTAAGTATTTTCTCAAATATCTATAGAAGTTATAGTATTTTGACGATCATGAATTCATGGAAAAATGCAAACAGAGAAAATGCAAATTAAAGATTTCAAATCAGAAAAAAAAAAAAAAAAAAAATGCTGTTACCTGAATATATCTTTTATTAAATAAATCTAACATACTTCAATTTATAAATAATAAGTTTGAATATAAAAAATAAAGTTTTCATATAAAACATACGTCCATGGTGCCATGTAAATGGTACCAGGCCCCTTTAAAATATCTTCTGAAAATATATCAATCACGGTTAAACTGCGTTCTGTTTATATACTGAATCTAATTCGTAAATTGTTATCTTTACTAAAAATAAACTGTCTGGGCACATGAACAATAGAATTAAATATATCTCTAAAAATTAACTGTTTCAAATATCGAGAAATATTTCTTTTTTAACACTTTCCAACAAGGTTGAAAAGTGTTTATGATTTCGGTTTAACTGTCTGTCTGTCTGTCTGTCTGTCCGTCTGTCTGTCCGTCTGTCCGTCGGTCCGTCGGTCTGCCTGTCTGTCCGCACTCTAACTCCCGTAAATATTTATGGAATTTCTTGAAACTGATATATGTTATTCAAGTTCACTATCGGACGGTCCCTATTGAAATGGAGTTTATACCTCTCCTGGTTTGTGTACAAGGACACCCGAAAATATTTCATAGCATTGTGTTCTATGAGATGTATTTCTGTAAATCATATTTCCATACCTTTACTGTAGACATATCTTCATGAAATTTAAATATGTTATTCCAGTTCACTATCGGACGTTCCCTATTGAAAAAAGAGTTTGTACCTCTACTGGTTTGTGTACAGGGACACGCGAAAGTATTTCAAAGCATTGTGTTCTATGAGAGGTATTTCTATAAACCATACTTTCATACCTTTAGTGTAGACATATCCTAATAAAATTAAAATATGTTATTCAAGTTCACTATCGGACGTTTCCTATTGAAAATGGAGTTTGTACCTCTACTGGTTTGTGTACAGGGACACCCGAAAGTATTTCAAAGCTTTGTGTTCTATGAGAGGTATTTCTATAAATCATATTTTAATACCTTCACTGTAGACATATCTTAATGAAATTGAAATATGTTATTGAAGTTCACTATTGGATGTTTCCTGTATAAAATGGAGGGAATACCACCATCGGGTTATACACAGGGACACTCAAAAGTTTTCCAAAGCATTGCGTACTATGAGAGATATTTCTATAAATCAAATTTTAATAACTTTAGTTTCACGAAATTTTAGGGAATTGAAATATGTTATTTTTATGCACAAAAGAATGCTTTACATAGAATATAGCATTAAAAGCATTATATTTACAGGGTGGCACAAAAATATCCAGATAAATTAAGAGCTATTAATAAAAAAATTGCTAGATGTGTACTTTCGTTTACGTTAAGCGTTTTTAACACTATCTAACATTTTTAACACTTTCCAACAAGGTTGAAAAGTATTTATGACTTCGGTTTGTCTGTCTGTCTGTCTGTCTGTCCGTCTGTCTGTCCGCGTTCTAACTCCCGTAAATATTTATGGAATTTCTTGAAACTGATATATGTTATTCAAGTTCACTATCGGACGTTCCCTATTGAAAATGGAGTTTATACCTCTACTAGTTTGTGTACAGGGACACCCGAAAGTATTTCAAAGCATTGTCTTCTATGAGAGGTATTTCTATAAACCATATTTTCATACCTTTACTGTAGACATATCTGAATGAAATTTAAATATGTTATTCAAGTTCACTATTGGATGTTTCCTGTATAAAATGGAGGAATTACCACCATCGGTTTATGTACAGGGATACTCAAAAATATTCCAAAGCGTTGCGTTGTATGAGAGATATTTCTATAAATCAAATTTTAATAACTTTACTTTCCACGAAGTTTTTGGAAATTGAAATATGTTATTTATATGCACAAAAGAATGCTTTGCACAGAATATAGCATGATTATCATTAGATTTACAGGGTGGCATAAAATTATCCAGTTACATTAAGAGCTATTAATAAACAATTGCTAGAATTGCACTTTTGCTTACGTTAAGCGTTTTTAACACTTTTTAACATTTTTTAAGTGTGAATATGATTTCAGTTTTGTGTATCTGCCTGTCCGTCGGTCTGTCTGTCTGTCTGTCTGTCCGAGCTCTAACTCCCGTAAATATTTATGGAATTTCTTGAAACTGATATATGTTATTGAAGTTTACGATCGGATGTTCCCTATTGAAAATGGAGTGTGTACCTCTACTGGTTTGTGTACAGGGACACCTGAAAATGCTTCAAAGCATTGTGTTCTATGAGAGCTATTTCTATAAACCATATTTTCATACCCTTACTGTAGACATATCTTAATGAAATTGAAATATGTTATTTAAATTCTCTATTTGATGTGTCCTGTATAAAATGGAGGAAATACCACCATCGGTTTATGTACAGGGACACTTAAAAGTATTCCAAAGCATTGCGTTCTAAGCGAGATATTTCTATAAATCAAATTTTAATAACTTTACTTTCCACGAAGTTTTAGGAAATTAAAATATGTTATTTATATGCACAAAAGAATGCTTTGCATAGAATATAGCATGGTTATCATTAGATTTACAGGGTGACACAAAAATATTCAGTTATATTAAGAGCTATTAATAAAAAATTGCTAGAAATGTACTTTATGCGTTTTTGAAACTTTCTATCATTTTTTTAGTGTGAATATAAATTCAATCTCTATATCTGTCTGACTGTTCTTCTGTCCGTCTGTCTGTTTTACTGCGCTCTAATTCCCGTAAATATTTATGGAATTTCTTTAAACCGATATATTTTATTGAAGTTGACTATCGGATGTTCCCTATTGAAAATGGAGTGAATACCTCTTCTGGTTTGTGTACAGGGACCCCCAAAAATTCGAAAGCATTTTGTTCTATGGGAGAAGTTTCTATAAACCATATTTTAATACCTTTAATGTCTAGAAACTTCAATGAAATTTTAATATATTATTCAATTCCCTATCGGATGTTTCCTATGTAAAATAGATCCCATTCCTTACTGGTTTGTGTGCAGGGGCACTTGAAAGTATTCCAAAGTATTGTGTTGCATGAGAGTTATTTTTATAAACCAAATTTTAATATTTTTTTTTTCTCCGCAATTGAAATATATTATTCGTATGCACAAAAGAGTGCCTTCTCTGTAATATAGTATGGTTAGCATTAGATTTACAGGGCCACACAAAAATAATCAGTTACATTAAGAGCTATAAATAAAAATTTGCTGGAATTGAACTTTTGTTTACATGAGCGTTTTAAAACTTTCTTATAATTTTAGTGGGAATATGATTTCAATTTGTGCATCTGTCTATCCGATTGTCTACCTTTCTATCTGTTTGTCTCCGGTTCCTATCATCCGTGAATACTTTGAGAATTTTTAAAAAATTATACACTCAAGTTCCTTATGGAATGTTCTCTGTTTAAAATGCCATTAATAGGTCCTGTACAACATGTTTGTTTACAGGGACAACAACAACAACAATAAAAAAACAAACAATGTATTACGTTTTAGGACAGAATTTTTTAAAAGTTATATTTAAAAATATTTCTACTATAAAAATCCTAGAAACATTGACATGCATTTTTAATATTCTAACATATTGTTTTTTATAGAACATTATATGATTAACTTTCAGATTTACAGGGCTACACTAAAATATTCAGAGAGATTAAAAGCTGTAATTATAATCTAACGGCTGCGTTTTCTTTTGCGTTAAGCCTTTTTAACACTTTCCAAAATGCCTAAGAGTAATTTTAAAATCAATTAGTCTATCTGCATGTTTTTCAGTCGTTCTGTCTGTTTTGTGATAAAGTAGGCTATTCGATACAATTGCGTACAGTTGTAAAGTGTTACTAATCAATGCGTACTGCATGATTTTTCTTTCTTGTTTTTTATTTACAACAAAAAACCAATATAGTAGATATGCTGGCACTCGTCCAAACGAAAATATGGAAACCAGATTTCTTCATTTATAACAGAGTGTATTTTTTGAATATTCAAACAGACCGTATCTAAGAATTGCTTAATTTGCAGCATCTTTTCAATAAAATAATCCATAATTACATGAACGCAAAATTTCTTTAGAAATCTCTTAAATTTATTTTATTATTCATAGAAAGTACAAAAGGTTTTAAAGGAAAAAAAATATATTTTATGGAAAATCAATTTTAAACTAATTTGTCTTGGTTTTCACAAAACATTTTTTTTTTTTTTTTTTAAATAAAATTTCATTCAATGCAAATTATTGATCAAAATATAAAAAAAATACCATTTATCAAAATTATCTTACAGGATGAGTACAGATGATTTTCATCTTAGAAAAATATAATGCTAAGTTTCGAATGAAAATCAGCTTTGTGCCGTACTTATTTTGTATGTTTATCATAAAAAAAGCTTTTATTTTTTTTTTCTTAGTATGACACGTCGTACGCTTTCAAACATCACGTTATCAGTTTTTATCTATCACCTTCAATGAACGTGCAAACATTTTTTTTTTTTTTTTTTCTGATACATTGTATCTGTTGGAATTTTTATCCCAAATTATTAGATTTTTGACAAATATTGGTACAATTATTAACCAGGACAAAATCTAGCTAATGGCGTATTTTTTAGTTCAATCATTTAATTGGTTCAAAAAATATTAAATAAAAATCACATTTTAACTTTAATATTATTAAAAAGAAAAAGAAAATGATGCCAAAAATAAATAAATAATTATGTAAATTTATATTTTTTACTTTTTCTTACCCATAGGGCCGAGAAAGTATTGTTTTAGGGTCAAATTTTCGAACGTGAGTTTTTGTAATATTTACATGTTCTAAAGGTCCCTGAATACGAAAATCGTGTTTTTAGCGAATGGTCTGCGTGTCTGTCTCTTATCAGCATATCTCAAGAACAAATAGTAGCAGAAATTCCAAACTCGGTGTTCTAAATGTGTATCACATAAGGATGCTACAGTAAGCTTTTCGTTGAGATGAAGCAAATGGTTCGCGTACAGGGACGCTCAAAAGTATTCAAATACATGACGCCTATGGGGGAAATTGCAGATAAGTTAAGTTTAACATCTATAGACTGCACTAAACCAAATAAAACGAATATATATTTTTTGTAATAGAGATAGTCAACTGGGGAAAAAAAATTGTGTATGTGGTAGACTCGCCTCCCACCCTCGAGGCAAGTAAATTTTCATGATGGGTATCTTTCAAAAGAGCTCGTGCATACCTTTAAAACGAATGGTTGAACCATCGATCTGCGATAATTTAAAATAAAGTTATCGATTTTTTTTTAACTTTTAAGAAAAAAAAAAAAACTTTTTTTTTTTTTAGTGTAATATTGTGAATAAATACAACTTTTCTTTGGATATTTAGTGTTATACTACTTCTCTAATATTTAAATCGTCTGCATTATCATGACAGATAATTTGTTTAAATAATAATTTTAATAAATTATTTTTTAAAAACAGAATTATTGTTTAATAACCGAATTAAATTCTATATAAATGTAGGTGTATTAATGAAACGCGGGGGTTCAGGGGGGCGGTAGCCCCCTTCACACAGAACTAGGTATCATATAAATCTCTTGCGAAGCCTATTTTGAATTGTTTAACATAGGTTTACATAACAGTACTCATTATCTTACCTCTTAATCTCCAACCTGTATTTATAGTATTAAATTTCAGGGTAAGAGAAAGTCGTTTGAGTGACACACCACATTATTGATAAGAAAGATGAACGTGCTAAAAGTTTTTAAATATAATAATAATAAAAAAAAAAAGGAAAGAATCGTGCTAAAGAAATGAAAAAACTTTAGTATAGGACTCCTTGCAGAACTTTAAAATTAGTACCAACGTCGCTCCGATGTTTCTCATCAAGAGGTTTACTTACGCAATTGGGATAGCCATTTTTAATTCATTGATAAAGTGATAAAAACGATTTAAATGTAGCCAAAAGTCTCCTGTGCCAAATCTATATAAAGGAATTAAAACAATTAATATAGTAAAATATGCTAGGAAATGAAATGAAATGCAGTTACTGCATGCCTTTATATGTAGGAATAGATTAAAGAGAGTCCTGTCATGCTAAATTAAATTTTATGCAGATTTTTATATATAATGCTTAGAAAACAAAAATGGGGTTAAGGTTGTTGTTATTATTATTATTATTATTAATTTAAAATAAGATGAATTTGATTCAGATTATAACAGATAACTGATTTAACCTTTTTTTTTTTTATGGCATTGATGGAAACATTTGAAAAGTACTATTTTAAAAATGCACATCCTTAGGGAGGGGAGATGTCATTCTAATATGTTATAAAAAATATTTTGATTTTCCTAATATTAAAACAATAAGGAATTTTGATGTATTCACAGTAAAATGTTTAAATCACATGCAGGAAGTTTTGACAAAAGCGTAATTTAAGACTTTTTTTTTTTTTTTTTTTTTTTTTTTTTTTAACCGTTTCATCATTTTTTTATATTTCAAATTTTTAAAATCCTCTACTTATAGAGACTGTATACAAAAAAGAAGGCTACATATCAAATTCGAAGTTTCTAGCTGCATTATTATAACACACAAGAATTTGATTTTCAAGAAAGTGTTTTCTCATTATGCATGCGCTAGAAGTGTCAAACACCCACAGTGCTTCAAACCTAGCCATGACCAGTAACTGTTACACGTTTAGTTGAATTTGGTTCAGTCGTTTGAGAGGAGATGTATGATATACGTATGCACAAACACACACACGCACACATAATGGATGCCATCTTCATTTAGATATACAAAATTTATTTTTAATTCAACTATTTGTCTAACTGTATGCCTCCTTAATCAACTGTCGTAACAGGTGTCACAAAAGTTTTGAGACGAATTCAAAGAGTCGTGTATTGTACAAATAAATAAAAATTCAATACAGCTTCGCAAAATCTTTAGCTTAATCTATTATCTTTAGAAAAATATATTTATACCCTTAACGATCCATTATCTTCCATTTTTGGGATTTTTTATTTTTATTTTTTTACTTTTCTTCATCATGGTCTGTATCAAGGATATGTCGATTTCTTTCAACTTTCGAGTAATCCTAATAACTAACTGCCGCTCAGATTTTGATTCTCATCCTTCTTCGTATACCAACCGGGCAAGAACATCTAAAAACCCCAAATTCCCCATCCCCCTTTTTTTTTCTTTGTCATATCTTTTGGCAAGAAAATTATTATTATTATTTTACTTATTTATTTATTTTTTCAGTGAGCCATTTGAACTTTTTTTTTCCTACTGGCGAGGTCTGGCCAGAAAAATATTTTATTGTTTTGCTGGT
Source organism: Salticus scenicus (assembly GCA_963930645.1). NCBI lineage: Eukaryota > Metazoa > Arthropoda > Arachnida > Araneae > Salticidae > Salticus > Salticus scenicus. Next base: position 353,313,554 of record OZ005652.1, read on the forward strand.
AGTGATATTTTTCTGTTGGAACTGGATAAAATGGATATGTTTACGTTTTGCCAAACATTTATTTATGAATTTCCACGTATTGGTCGATTATTTAAAGACTTTTGTGATACCTGCTACGTATCAAACACCATTTTTCAAAATTAGTGATAATTATTGAATAAAAATATATGCGTATGTTTTGATTACACTGTAGTAACTCATTTTATAAAGATAAAATTAACTAATTTAATATAAAATTTAAAAACACTTTTTTGTAAAAAAATGAAAGCGTTTATCTAATCAGAAGAAATTTGAGGTTTGTTTGATTGTAACGAGAAATTAAAACTTACTACTTACAAAATAATTTCAACTTATGTGAAAATGATATATATAAATATGAATTTTGTTTTTGAAACTTTACAATTTATTTCATCGTTTTATGGTTTAAGTGGCTTTACCACCAAAAAAAAGCGAGTTGAATTCGAAATCCAAAATGTTACATTGTTTCGATTGCTTCCAGGAATGAAAAGTTATTTTCCTTCAAATACCTATGAATTACCTATGAACACATATGAATACCTATAACTCTTATTTTACTTATGAATATGTCATATCAGAGTATAAAATTTGATAAAATCATGAAAAAAAAAAAAAAAAAGAAAAGAATATATACTTCCCAATTAAAAAATTATCGTAGAAAATGTTATAACATTCTTCCTTGCTTTTTAATTCAAATATATATGTTTACTTTTTATACAGTTTCCTTAATCAATTCTTGATAATGACTGCAATTCATCTTTAATAATGATATTTAAGTATAGAAAAAATTAATTTTGTTTTCTAATTGAGAATTTATTTGATTTTTGAAATGATTTTCAATATTATCTATCTATATATATTTTAAATACATTACATTTAATGCTGTATATTGTATGTATACAGCATATAGTTTTAGAAGTAACTTGATAAAGAACTGTGTATTTACTTTTAATAAGGCTGAACATAGAAATATTAAAACATTTATGAAAAAAGGTACTTTAGTAAATACACATGCTTTTGACTTAATTAGAGATTTGACAAAATATAGATGCATAAAACATAATATTGTGACGATGAGAAAGTTGTATTTGTTTTTATCTCTCTCACCCTTGATTTAATTTAATTAATTTTTATCTTTTAAATTTTCCTCTCCGTCTAATACAGTACATTACTTTAATATATTAACTTTTACTCTAAGTTTTAAACTACAACTTAACTTTAAAATTTCTCAAACTACTAAGTACTTTAAAGCGCGTTGTGTTTTACAATTACCCAGGTTTCCCAACAATAGCCAAAGTTTGTGCAATGAACTTGCACTCTAGACAATCTGTGTATCTGACCTGTTGTGCTTTTTTTTAAACAATGTAGGTGTAAAAATAATTTTTCCTACATTATGGTCTATGGCAGCCTCTGTCCCAGCATAACCCACGTTAAACTTTACTTTAATCATACTTCACTGACAGCGACTCTCATCAGGCCATTCCATAAATATAATAAACAATATTAAATAATAAAATAAAATAAAACATATTCTGGGCAATTTTCCTCCCCCCCCCCAAAAAAAAAAAAAAAAAAAAAAAAATAGAAATGTAGCCTGTGATGAGTCAAGGGAAGTTAGCCTTTTCATTCACCATACTTCATGATATATAATCAATACCCTTTTATCAGATATTTTAACTTAAACAAAATATCTAACTTCTAGTTAAATTTTATCTTTAACTTTTCTTTTCCTTTTAGACAAACACTTCCTCTCACAACAGGCTACTAAATTGCCCTTGTCAATTTGAAAATATATATAAACACACACTGAAATATACCTTCTTGACTTTTTTCAACTTAAAACACATGTTGTGAGGTGCTGTCTGTAAATTTAAATAAACCCTTCAGGGTGATAAATTACTTTAACGTTCATCAAATTACATATTTTCTTTCTAATGAAGTTACTTATGAAATCAAACCTTTTCACAGACAGCAGCTCACACACTAATCTCTCAAAATACAATCTAAAAGTAATTTCCTTTCCTAAGAAACCATGATTTCAAAGAGTTTACAAAAAAAAAAATCTTTATTTCTTAGCATGAATTGTTCAATAAAGCCTTCTCAATGTTATACAAATTCAGTTCTTATTTTATAATTTTCCTTTCAAATTCATACAGCATATCTCAAACTAAAACAATACAAGGCCTACCACACTAAGTTGATGAAGATGAAGAAAACAGTTTAAGGGTTTTTTAGATGTATGTTTAATTACTACTTTTTCTTTTGATTTATAAGTAATTACCTCATTTTACAAATCCAGAAAATTTATTAAATTTAGTCCATATTTTATCAAAATGTTATAATTGTTTTTTCTTTTATTATTAATATAAACTTCCCACTACAAGTACAAGGAGATATAAAAATACAGAAAAGGAATAAAAGAAAATAATACCTCCATCTCCGAAGAGAAGATGTCACTGGATAGCTGTGGGGTTTCATTATTTTTTACTTTTGACACAAATAAGACTTTACTCGCAGTATGAATTCCAAGAAGTTTAATATTCTTCGTTCGGTTTTTCGCGAGAAATTCCTTTTGACACCTTTTTACACCCGTATGGCTTTTCTCCTGTATGGACCCGAAGCTGATTTTTTTTTATTATCCTTTGTAGGGAAACATTTAACACGTTCATCACCCACTTATGGTTTTTCTGATGAATGCCTTCGAGGAGGCCCATAAGCTTTAATTTTGGGGGAAATCCTCCGAACACGTTTGGATCGCTTACTAATCCACGAACAGCTTGACTGTTGGGCAGTACGCCTCCTTGAGCAATAGTAACTTCGAACCGCAATTTATTCAATTCTTCGTCATAACGAATAGCCAGTTGCTAATGATGAGGGACAATACGAGTCCTTTTTGTTATCTCGAGCATTAATTCCAGCGAATTCAAGCACTACAGCAGCTAAATATTCCAGCACAGCAACCAAGAATACGGGAGCTCCAGCACCAACTCTTTCAGCATAATTTCCTTTTCTCAACACTCTGTTTCAGCTGAACTTCTAAGGATGAATTTTTCTTCTCGCCCAAGGGAATTTTTTTCTTTTTCTACCTACATCCCGTGTCCAGAGCGAGCGTGCCTCTTATATTTTCTTCACATGTAATATTTAATAATCACCGCACTCAAATCATCTCCAACAGGGACCAGGGCCCTTTTTACCAGTGTCCCTGGCCCTTCACACAAAAAGTCTTATTTTGTCACTTCATCCAAAAGAAAAAACTTCGCGTCCATCAGTCCTATGATAGCGTAGTGTCACCTCTCTTTAGCACCCACCGAGCGTGCCTCTTTTCCCGCGCTGAACGGCGCGTCCTTTCTCACCCTTGTTGCCACAAACCAAACTCCTACCGTAAAGGTTTATCTATTCATATGAAACACTGTCTCACTTCGTAACTATCTCACTCTAACACTTTCTCTTGGGTTTTATCCTGACACGCGAGGGGGTGAAAAAAGATCTACCTGCCCCAAGGTCAACCTCCCCCTATCGAGCGAAGGGATGCGAAAATGTTACTTTTTTCTTCTCAAATGCAGCAAAGAAAAACCATTTTCTTTTGTATTCTTTTTCGCTGACTGAGTAGATTTTATTCTAGGGATTTATTTATTTTTTACATTACTTTATTAAGTTATTTTTTATTTCGTAAATTAATACAGTTGAGGAAAAAACTCCTCAACAACACTCTCCGTCTTCCGGGAAAAAAAATTGGCACAATTTTTTTTAAAAGTATGCCAGATACCCAGCAAATGCCCCTAATCCAAGAGAAGTCTGACACCGACCCCGCGACGACAGGTAGCAAACACTAAGAACTGTAATAGCTACATGAAACATATGAAACATACGTGGCCAATATTCAGCAGCAAAACATCCCACAAAAAAAAATTTACCCACCTTAATGTTATACTAAAAAAAAATCAGTTAAAATGAAAAAAAAAAAAAAATTAATTTAAATATTTATTATTGTCAACTTTTTTTTTTTTTTTTTTTTTTTAAATACCCCGCAATGGGTGACCTGTGCAAAATTTAAAATTCCTAACACCAAGAGAAAGAAAAAAAAATCCAAAAATCTACATAACTCGATCATGACACTTGTAAAAAAAAAGCGACCACCAGCCATCCACAGACACTTCCTATTACAAAACACACAAAAAAAATTGCATGGTATATACATATTACAAACAACAGCATAAGGCAAGTTCTGGAATAACCATATTACATCAAAATAAATTTATCAGCCACACACATATATTAAACTTTGTACTTGGAAAAAAAATCAAAACATAACAATTTCTCCTTTTTTTTTTTGAACTTCCCAGTGCACATATTACATCCACCATTTAAAGCATAACCACACCACTACCAAAATTTTTCAAGCGAAACAAGAGTTTTCATCTTCGCCAACCATATACCAAAAGTAAGTTTTATTTTTACAAATTTTTACTTTTTTTTTTTTTTCTATTTTTTTTTCTATTTTTAATACATAGCTACACGCTCAAGTGCCTGTGTACCTACGTCTGGCACAGGTTAACATATTCTTATTTTAAAATTTCTTACTAAATTTTAAATCTAAATTTTATCTCGAAAGTGAATACATGCACTGAGAAGTAGCAAAGTAACTGATTAAAGACAATACAAGAACATATACACAACACAAAAAACAGAAATTTATCAAAATTTTCAACAAGGTCTGTATGACCAAGCGCACAGTGACATATAATTAAACTTGAAATTAAAAATTTTAATGCACTTTTACATTGCAAATTTCTTCTTTTCCAGTCCTGAAATACCCGTACATACATTTACAAGACTTTTCTGAACATTTGTAAAATCCTAAAAAATTTACATGATATCTAAGGCATATATGCAATGGAATATTAAAAAAAAATCTACCTTAAAAGTTTTAATGAAAATTATTACACCCTCAATAGCTCTGGAATTTTTTTTTTTTTTTTTTTTTTTTTTTTTTTTTTTTTAGCTGAAAATTTTTAATTCAATAAGTAAATCCCTTTTTCACCCTTACTCGCATAAAATTAAAATCACAGCATCTCTTAAGCTCATGTAATACTAGTTAAACAATTTAAAAACAAACAGAAGAGACAGCTCATGTCCCGAGCAAAGTGTATAAAGTCAAACACCGACCATACTACACCAAAGCCCAGAACACAACTAATCTCTTAAAACTCAAAATCTGTTTACAATGTGCACCTTGCAAGCAGAAGTTAAGTTACAATTTTGATTAACAATTTAAACACTAACAGTTAGAAGTAAAAGAAGTTTTTGTAAAACTCCCCCCAATATTTACTAAACTCGAGAACTCATAAACAACCTCTTCTCCATATTAGCATTACAAATTTCATAACAGAAACCTTAATGCAAATTAAAATTTTGTATAAATCACCAATGCGAGTGAGAAAATGAAAAAGAGATCCACTTTAAAAAAAAAAATATATATATATGCTATTTGAAATTTTGTAAGTGACATTTTAACCTAAAAAAAAATTTTTCTTCTTCTTTTCACACAATTTGAAAAAAAAAACACACTGAAATATGTATATAAAAAAAAATTCTTTGGCAGAATCACAAACAAACCAAATTTAAGTTACTTTTACAGAATGTGCTAGGGTGGTTTTGTTATTCTTATTTTATTTCTCTACCCCACTATAAGTACAGATTGAGTCTTAATTATTGCTCTCTCAGTGCATCACATATGAGGTAAACAAAGATCTGTTTTGCAATTTACAAAAAATTCAATGTCCATACCTTATCACAATTCCTAGTCAGTAAATAGTAAACTACTCTAGGAGCTAAATATTAAAAAAAAAATTTATATTTTTACACTTTTTTTTCACATTTTTCTATTTTTATTATTTTTAACATTTAGACCTCAGTTTACTCCAAACTATCAGAATTTACCTCCATTACTAATCATTTAAGAAACCAATATGCACTGAAAGAACTCACTATTTCATAATTAACTAAGTACCTACATGTACAAAATTCTGTACCTCACTGAAACTCAATTTTAATTATCTAATGCAGAAAAAAAAAATTCTAAGCTTTCATAACTTTTCTAGAAAAAAAATTTCACCCAATACTATTTAATTGAAAGATATTTGAATAAGCTTAAATGGAATAAACAACATGGGCAGCTCGAGAAAAAATCTGAATATTCACTATTTTCTCTTTCAACTTTCCATAACCACCAATCTATTCTACCTCCAAATTTTCCTACCTAACTAAATTCACTTTTTCCCAACATAAACTTCTCTTCTCGAGAAAAATTTCATCATGATAATTCTTTAACACTAACACTTTATCACTATCAACATTTCATACTTTCAAGAGTCAGTGAGAAATTTGTAAAGTATTAGCAACAAAATTTGTCGCCACAATAGGTAAACTCATAGCCATTTAAAAATATCAGTGGGAGACCCACAACAGACTTATTTTAAATCTGCGAGCAAAGAAGTTTTCTGGCATACTCCAGTTCTCACACCAACATATCCCAAAATTCAAATTTTCCCATTCAAAATATCTAAACAAAATTCTAAAATTTACATGTTATGTCAGATTGTACCTAAATTGAGAAAAAATACATTTATAGAAGCAAAAGTGATTTCTGTTTCATTGGCAGTTTAAATTTTTTGGAAAAACATTCATGATTAAACTGTAAACAATTAAATGTGAGATCAAAATAATGACAAATATTTAATTTAACTCTGCCTAGTAAGAAAAATTTTTATTACCATCCCAACACATTCCCTAATTTTCTGTTGAAAGAGGTACTACACTCATATAAAGACTTTGTTTACATTTTTGAAAAATTTAAAGGACTTTTACAGCTGCATGAATTTGCTAGCCCCTCTTGTCCAAACAATTGTTAGTTTCCCTGCATTTAGCCTACAATCTTTTTCTAAAACAATATTTCAAAAATAAAGTATTACACCTTTCTTTTACAGCATGAACTAGGTGAAATGCTTACTTGTGTAGTTTTCTAAAATTTATATCCTGCCACCCTGAGAGCTGGTCACAAAACATAACTAGGTGGTAGCATTTTTTTTTTTTTTTTTTTTTTTTTTATTTATTCGCATAATACTAATATTATTTTAAAAAAAAAACAGAAAATTTTCAGATGCTGAGAAAAGCTTTTTCTATTTATATAAGCAGGTAGCCACAACCAAAAGAGTTTGGGAAATTTTAATTACTTTTTGCTAACCTACCAGAGTTGGTACAGAAAACTCAAAATCATGCACTTAGGCATTCAATACAGGCAACTCCCCCCCCCCAAAAAAAAAAAAAATCAAGTCAACCTGAGGGTAAACACAACAGAGGTAAGTTAGTTCTGCGTGCAAGGGAGAGGTTAGCCAGCATTGGAATATCAGCTCAAAACAATATAAAAATAGAACCGCACCCAGCAAATAAATAGTTCCATATCTTATTTGATATCCTCCACCTAGTAGCTCTTTTTTTTTTTTTTTGCTAAATTTTAAAATTGTGACCCACACTCAGAGTAACAAATTAAAAACAATTTCTCTTTTAAAACCAGATTTTCTCCTATACAATTATTTTGCATTCCACAATTTTTGATGAAAGGTTTACTACCTTCATTAATTAAAAAAAAAAAAAAAATTAATGGCATTACACATATTTGGGAAGAGGTATAGGATGTTTACTAATTGAAAAAAAATTTAAAATTGCACTTAAGAGCCATAGGAAATTTCCAACCACATGAAATCACCAAAATACAAGTATATGCAAACATTAATTAAAACTCATTCCTTGAATATAACACAATATATTTAAAAAAATTATATTGAAATACTAATATATGTACACAACAGAACAGCAACACAAATTCTAGAACTGGTCTCGGCTCCAGTTGTGACGATGACAAAGTTGTATTTGTTTTTATCTCTCTCACACTTGATTTAATTTAATTAATTTTTATCTTTTAAATTTTCCTCTCCGTCTAATATAGTACATTACTTTAATATATTAACTTTTACTCTAAGTTTTAAACTACAACTTAACTTTTAAATATCTCAAACTACTAAGTACTTTAAAGCGCGTTGTGTTTTACAATTACCCAGGGTCCCCAACAATAGCCAAAGTTTGTGCAATGAACTTGCACTCTAGACAATCTGTGTATCTGCCCTGTTGTGCTTTTTTTTACACAATGTAGGTGTAAAAATAATTTTTCCTACATTATGGTCTATGGCAGCATCAGTCCCAGCATAACCCACTTTAAACTTTACTATAATCATGCTTCACTGACAGAGACTCTCATCAGACCATTCCATAAATATAATAAACAATATGAAATAATAAAATAAAAAAAAAACATATTCTGGGCAATTTCCCTCCCCCCCCCCCAAAAAAAATAAAAAAAAATTAAAAAAAATAGAAATATAGCCTGTGATGAGTCAAGGGAAGTTAGCCTTTTCATTCACCATACTTCATGTTATATAATCAATACCCTTTTATCAGATATTTTAACTTAAACAAAATATCTAACTTCTAGTTTAATTTTATCTTTAACTTTTCTTTTCCTTTTAGACAGACACTTCCTCTCACAACAGGCTACTAAATTGCCCTTGTCAATTTGAAAATATATATAAACACACACTGAAATATACCTTCTTGACTTTTTTCAACTTAAAACACATGTTGTGAGGTGCTGTCTGTAAATTTAAATAAACCCTTCAGGGTGATAAATTACTTTAATGTTAATCAAATTACATATTTTCTTTCTAATGAAGTTACTTATGAAATCAAAACTTTTCACAGACAGCAGCTCACACACTAATCTCTGAAAATACAATCTAAAAGTAATTTCCTTTCCTATAAAACAATGATTTCAAAGAGTTTACAAAAAAAAAAAAAAATCTTTATTTCTTAGCATGAATTGTTCAATAAAGCCTTCTCAATGTCATACAAATTCAGTTCTTATTTTATAATTTTCCTTTCAAATTCATACAGCATATCTCAAACTAAAACAATAACAGTTCAAGGGTTTTTTAAATGTATGTTTAATTACTACTTTTTCTCTTGATTTATAAGTGATTACCTAATTTTACAAATCCAGAGAATTTATTAAATTTAGTCCATATTTTATCAAAATGTTATAATTGTTTTTCTTTTATTATTAATACACACTTCCCACTACAAGTACAAGGAGATATAAAAATACAGAAAAGGAATAACAGAAAATAATACCTCCATCTCCGAAGAGAAGATGTCACTGGATAGCTGTGAGGTCCCATTATTTTTTACTTTTGACACAAATAAGACTTTACTCGCAGTATGAATTCCAAGAAGTTTAACATTCTTCGTTCGGTTTTTCGCGAGAAATTCCTTATGACACCTTTTTACACCCGTATGGCTTTTCTCCTGTATGGGCACGAAGCTGATTTTTTTTTATTATCCTTTGTAGGGAAACTTTTAGCACGTTCATCACCCACTTATGGTTTTTCTCATGAATGCTTTCGAGGAGGCCCATCCAGCTTTAATTTTGGGGGAAATCCTCCGAACACGTTTGGATCGCTTACTAATCCACGAACAGCTTGACTGTTGGGCAGTACGCCTCCTTGAGCAATAGTAACTTCGAACCGCAATTTATTCAATTCTTCGTCATAACGAATAGCCAGTTGCTAATGATGAGGGACAATACGAGTCCTTTTTGTTATCTCGAGCATTAATTCCAGCGAATTCAAGCACTACAGCAGCTAAATATTCCAGCACAGCAACCAAGAATACGGGAGCTCCAGCACCAACTCTTTCAGCATAATTTCCTTTTCTCAACACTCTGTTTCAGCTGAACTTCTAAGGATGAATTTTTCTTCTCGCCCAAGAGAATTTTTTTTCTTTTTCTTCCTACATGCCGTGTCCAGAGCGAGCGTGCCTCTTATATTTTCTTCACATGTAATATTTAGTAATCACCGCACTGCAATCATCTCCAACAGGGACCAGGGCCCTTTTCACCAGTGACCCTGGCCCTTCACACAAAAAGTCTTATTTTGTCTCTTCATCCAAAAGAACAAACTTCGCGTCCATCAGTCCTATGATAGCGTAGTGTCACCGCTCTTTAGCACCCACCGAGCGTGCTTCTTTTCCCGCGCTGAACGGCGCGTCCTTTCTCACCCTTGTTGCCACAAACCAAACTCCTACCGTAAAGGTTTATCTATTCATATGAAACACTGTCTCACTTCGTAACTATCTCACTCTAACACTTTCTCTTGGGTTTTATCCTGGCACGCGAGGGGGTGAAAAATGATCTACCTGCCCCAAGGTCAACCTTTCCCTATCGAGCGAAGGGATGCGAAAATGTTACTTTTTTCTTCTCAAATGCAGCAAAGAAAAACCATTTTCTTTGGTATTCCTTTTCGCTGACTGAGTAGATTTTATTCTAGGGATTTATTTATTTTTTACATTACTTTATTAAGTTATTTTTTATTTCCTAAATTAATACAGTTGAGGAAAAAACTCCTCAACAACACTAGTTTTGACGATGAGAAAGTTGTGTTTGTTTTTATCTCTCTCACCCTTGATTTAATTTAATTAATTTTTATCTTTTAAATTTTCCTCTCCGTCTAATATAGTACATTACTTTAATATATTAACTTTTACTCTAAGTTTTAAACAACAACTTAACTTTTAAATTTCTCAAACTACTAAGTACTTTAAAGCGAGTTGTGTTTTACAATTACCCAGGTTCCCCAACAATAGTCTAAGTTTGTGCAATGAACTTGCACTCTAGACAATATGTGTATCTGCCCTGCTGTGATTTTTACACAATGTAGGTGTAAAATGATTTTTCCTACATTATGGTCTATGGCAGCCTCTGTCCCAGCATAACCCACTTTAAACTTTACTTTAATCATACTTCACTGACAGAGACTCTCATCAGACCATTCCATAAATATAATAAACAATATTAAATAAAAAAATAAAAAAAATATATTCTGGGCAATTTTCCTCCCCCAAAAAAATAAACAAAAAAAATAGAAATGTAGCCTGTCATGAGTCAAGTGAAATTAGCCTTTTCATTCACCATACTTCATGTTATATAACCAATACCCTTTTATCAGATATTTTTACTTAAACAAAATATCTAACTTCTTGTTTAATTTTATCTTTAACTTTTCTTTTCCTTTTAGACAGACACTTCCTCTCACAACAGGCTACTAAATTGCCTTTGTCAATTTGAAAATATATATAAACTCACACTGAAATACACCTTCTTGACTTTTTTCAAATTAAAGCACATGTTGTGAGGTGCTGTCTGTAAATTTAAATAAACCCTTCAGGATGATAAATTACTTTAATGTTCATCAAATTACATATTTTCTTTCTAATGAAGTTACTTATGAAATCAAAACTTTTCACAGAGAGCAGCTCACACACTAATCTCTCAAAATACAATCTAAAAGTAATTTCCTTTCCTAAGAAACCATGATTTCAAAGAGTTTACAAAAAAAAAAAATCTTTATTTCTTAGCATGAATTGTTCAATAAAGCCTTCTCAATGTTATACAAATTCAGTTCTTATTTTATAATTTTCCTTTCAAATTCATACAGCATATCTCAAACTAAAACAATACAAGGCCTACCACACTAAGTTGATGAAGATGAAGAAAACAGTTTAAGGGTTTTTTAGATGTATGTTTAATTACTACTTTTTCTTTTGATTTATAAGTAATTACCTAATTTTACAAATCCAGAAAATTTATTAAATTTAGTCCATATTTTATCAAAATGTTATAATTGTTTTTCTTTTATTATTAATATAAACTTCCCACTACAAGTACAAGGAGATATAAAAATACAGAAAAGGAATAAAAGAAAATAATACCTCCATCTCCGAAGAGAAGATGTCACTGGATAGCTATGGGGTCCCATTAATTTTTACTTTTGACACAAATAAGACTTTACTCGCACTATGAATTCCAAGAAGTTTAATATTCTTCGTTTGGTTTTTCGCGAGAAATTCCTTTTGACACATTTTTACACCCGTATGGATTTTCTCCTGTATGGACCCGAAGCTGATTTTTTTTTATTATCCTTTGTAGGGAAACTTTTAGCACGTTCATCACCCACTTATGGTTTTTCTCATGAATGCTTTCGAGGAGGCCCATAAGCTTTAATTTTGGGGGAAATCCTCCGAACACGTTTGGATCGCTTACTAATCCACGAACAGCTTGACTGTTGGGCAGTACGCCTCCTTGAGCAATAGTAACTTCAAACCGCAATTTATTCAATTCTTCGTCATTACGAATGGCCAGTTGCTAATGATGAGGGATAATACGAGTCCTTTTTGTTATCTCGAGCATCAATTCCAGCGAATTCAAGCACTACAGCAGCTAAATATTCCAGCACAGCATCCAAGAATACGGGAGCTCCAGCACCAACTCTTTCAGCATAATTTCCTTTTCTCAACACTCTGTTTTATCTGAACTTCTAAGGATGAATTTTTCTTCTCGCCCAAGAGAATTTTTTTTCTTTTTCTTCCTACATCCCGTGTCCAGAGCGAGCGTGCCTCTTATATTTTCTTCACATGTAATATTTAATAATCACCGCACTGCAATCATCTCCAACAGGGACCAGGGCCCTTTTTACCAGTGTCCCTGGCCCTTCACACAAAAAGTCTTATTTTGTCACTTCATCCAAAAGAAAAAACTTCGCGTCCATCAGTCCTATGATAGCGTAGTGTGACCTCTCTTTAGCACCCACCGAGCGTGCCTCTTTTCCCGCGCTGAACGGCGCGTCCTTTCTCACCCTTTTTGCCACAAACCAAACTCCTACCGTAAAGGTTTATCTATTCATATGAAACACTGTCTCACTTCGTAACTATCTCACTCTAACACTTTCTCTTGGGTTTTATCCTGACACGCGAGGGGGTGAAAAAAGATCTACCTGCCCCAAGGTCAACCTTACCCTATCGAGCGAAGGGATGCGAAAATGTTACTTTTTTCTTCTCAAATGCAGCAAAGAAAAACCATTTTCTTTTGTATTCCTTTTCGCTGACTGAGTAGATTTTATTCTAGGGATTTATTTATTTTTTACATTACTTTATTAAGTTATTTTTTATTTCCTAAATTAATACAGTTAAGGAAAAAACTCCTCAACAACACTAGTGGTGACGATGAGAAAGTTGTGTTTGCTTTTATCTCTCTCACCCTTGATTTAATTAAATTATTTTTTATCTTTTAAATTTTCCTCTCCGTCTAATATAGTACATTACTTTAATATATTAACTTTTACTCTAAGTTTTAAACTACAACTTAACTTTTAAATTTCTCAAACTACTAATTACTTTAAATCGGGTTGTGTTTTACAATTACCCAGGTTCCCCAACAATAGCCAAAGTTTGTGCAATGAACTTGCACTCTAGACAATATGTGTATCTGCCCTGTTGTGATTTTTACACAATGTAGGTGTAAAATGATTTTTCCTACATTATGGTCTATGGCAGCCTCTGTCCCAGCATAACCCACTTTAAACTTTACTTTAATCATACTTCACTGACAGAGACTCTCATCAGACCATTTCATAAATATAATAAACAATATTAAATAATAAAATAAAAAAAAACATATTCTGGGCAATTTTCCTCCCCCCCAAAAAAATAAACAAAAAAAAAAAAATAGAAATGTAGCCTGTGATGAGTCAAGGGAAGTTAGCCTTTTCATTCACCATACTTCATGTTATATAACCAATACCCTTTTATCAGATATTTTTACTTAAACAAAATATCTAACTTCTTGTTTAATTTTATCTTTAACTTTTCTTTTCCTTTTAGACAGACACTTCCTCTCACAACAGGCTAGTAAATTGCCCTTGTCAATTTGAAAATATATATAAACATACACTGAAATTCACCTTCTTGACTTTTTTCAACTTAAAGCACATGTTGTGAGTTGCTGTCTGTAAATTTAAATAAACCCTTCAGGGTGATAAATTACTTTAATGTTCATGAAATTACATATTTTCTTTCTAATGAAGTTACTTATGAAATCAAAACTTTTCACAGACAGCAGCTCACACACTAATCTCTCAAAATACAATCTAAAAGTAATTTCCTTTCCTAAGAAACCATGATTTCAAAGAGTTTACAAAAAAAAAAAAAAAAAAAAAAAAAAAAAATCTTTATTTCTTAGCATGAATTGTTCAATAAAGCCTTCTCAATGTTATACAAATTCAGTTCTTATTTTATAATTTTCCTTTCAAATTCATACAGCATATCTCAAACTAAAACAATACAAGGTCTACCACACTAAGTTGATGAAGATGAAGAAAACAGTTCAAGGGTTTTTTAGATGTATGTTTAATTACTACTTTTTCTTTTGATTTATAAGTAATTACCTAATTTTACAAATCCAGAAAATTTATTAAATTTAGTCCATATTTTATCAAAATGTTATAATTGTTTTTCTTTTATTATTAATATACACTTCCCACTACAAGTACAAGGAGATATAAAAATACAGAAAAGGAATAAAAGAAAATAATACCTCCATCTCCGAAGAGAAGATGTCACTGGATAGCTGTGGGGTCCCATTATTTTTTACTTTTGACACAAATAAGACTTTACTCGCAGTATGAATTCCAAGAAGTTTAATATTCTTCGTTCGGTTTTTCGCGAGAAATTCCTTTTGACACATTTTTACACCCGTATGGCTTTTCTCCTGCATGAGTACGTAGATGATGCATGGGTCTAAATTTATTAGAAATTAATTTTATCTAAATGATGACTTTACATTTGTGAGGGTGCTTGAAGATTTCCCAAAATATGTCCTTATTAGCAACCCATTTAATGCGTTTTTTCAGACTTTTAAAATTCCTTCCTAAACTTGAGTTGAAGACATTCTGTTCTCATTTTTAATTTGGTGAGCTGACTCAAACCTATACCACTTTCTCACTCCAAGATCTTAGGGCTTCTCTAAATGCCACTGCAGGAATCCTTTATTTTTCTGAAAGAGGGCACACCAAGGCCCTTGACAGGGATTACGCCCCTACAGGCTGATAATTACGGCTACCTCCACTCTCTGCGGGTCTGCGGCGTCCAATCTCAGCGTCCTCCAGTCCTCTGAATTTATTTCTTATGCATTTACTAGGAAAGAAAACTTAAACTGGCAATTTTAGTCCCAAGAAAAACACCGTTCCGAAACTTCACTGAAGTTGTCTTGCCAATAGCAGCCCGTCTTCACAAAAATTCATCTACATCACCTACAGTCGAATATTTTTCCCTTTTTTTCCCCCTCTAGAAATACTTAACAGTCTATTGAAAGAAACTGCAAACGGACCTAGGGAGGGCCATAGCAGGGGCTAAAAAGCCCCTGGCCACCGCAAAATTGTGTAAACCGCTAACTCATCCGATGTACCGCATATCCTCTTTTCAGCGTCCTCTCTCCGCGTGCCATCCTTTTTTTTTTTTTTCCCGCCTCCCATAGAAGCGTTCTTTTTTTCCCTGTTGTCACAAACCAAACTCCTACCGTAAAGGTTTATTTATTCATATGAAACACTGTCTCACTTCGTAACTATCTCACTCTAACACTTTCTCTTGGGTTTTATCCTGACACGCGAGGGGGTGAAAAAAGATCTACCTGCCCCAAGGTCAACCTTCCCCTATCGAGCGAAGGGATGCGAAAATGTTACTTTTTTCTTCTCAAATGCAGCAAAGAAAAACCATTTTCTTTTGTATTCTTTTTCGCTGACTGAGTAGATTTTATTCTAGGGATTTATTTATTTTTTACATTACTTTATTAAGTTATTTTTTATTTCCTAAATTAATACAGTTGAGGAAAAAACTCCTCAACAATATTGAAGATACTCAGATTAACTCAAAGAATAAAGAAAATCTAATTATTTTACTTATGAATAAGTCATATTATAGTATAAATTTTAATAAAATTATAAATGAAAGATGAAATATATCCCAAATTAAAAACATAAATATTAAAAAGCCTTTTAAATATAGTACTCCTATTGGCAGACTACTATTTAAATATAATATTAATGTGAGTGATAGAAATTCTGAAACATGCATTTGTAAAAATTATAAACAGTTTATTGACACAGATCATAATCATGTTATAACTCGCAATATGGATTTTATAGATTTTGTTTTACATAAAGATAAACTTAAGAATTTCAGGAAAATGGGAACTAAACACAGGTTACACCTTATCAGTTGTATCAAAAATAAAAAAAATAAGTTTAAAAAAATGATATTGGTAATTTTATAATAAAAAGTGTTGCAATAAAATAGGATAGCCTATTTTTGCTCCTAATGAATAGTTTTTCTATGATTAAAATGATATTGATAAATATAAATTTGATGTTCAAAAAGCTTATATTAACAGAGATATAAAGGATGATATTAAAACATTACATAAAAATTTTATAATCACATATGTTGATGAAACAGTCAACAAATTCGCTATTATATGTAAAAAATATGATTTAGAAATAGTAGATCCAATTATGACCAGTAATATATTATTTGAAGAGTCTCAAATAAAAGAAAGATAATTAGATAATAGAATTAAAGCTAAAAATAAACAACTTGTAATTAAACTGAATATTTTTAATTTCCCTTTTATTTTTCTTATCCCCAAATTCCATAAAAATCGTTAAAATTTAGAACTGTAACTTCTGTAACTGTAACTTATAATGTTAAAGTAAATAAAAAATTACAACTAGCTATTCAAAATGCACTTGACCAAACTAAAATTTCTATGATTTTTAAAAATAGTTATGATTTGATTATTTTTAATGAAAGGTAAGAAGGTCAGTAATGCTTACACATGGAATTTTGCAGATTTATTTAATAATATTAGAATAAATAATTTGATTAATTCTTTGGATTTTTTATTTTTATTTATTTATTTATATTTTTTTATGAATGTAATCTAAAAGATATTATAAACTATTATAAATATTAAAAAAAATTATACATTTTGGCTATGAAAGAGAATTATATAAATCATAAAGGGGGTGGTTGAGTTTTATGTCGCACTCAATTGGCGACGGTCTTAGACACACCCCTAGAGTTGGTCCATAAATCATAAAGGAAAATTTTATAATTAAATAAAATAAAATAAATAAAAATAAATCTACAGGGATCAGTTTCTAGCAATTATTTAGCAAATATGTATTTACATACTTATGAAAATAAATATAAATTTAGTGAGGGAATTATGAGGTATAGATATATTGATGACCTGATTGTATTTACTATTACTAATAATGGCACTAAAATAAAATCTGATTTTTATCATTCTCACTTAAAACTAATTAGTACTAATTTTAATCCTTTAAAAACTAATTTCTTGGACTTAGATGTAAATATTGTTGAAAATGAAATGATAACAACTATAAAAGAAATGATTTTAATTTTAATGTGATTAAATTAATACAGTGAAATTCTTATATCAGTAAACTAATACACAAAAAGTACAATTGAAACTATCGTGATCAAAATAAAAGATTAATTTATGATTATCATGAGAAAATTAAAGATATCCATAGGTTCTTTAATATTGCTATGGAAAATGATCCTATAGAGAATATCCTATAGACTTTTTACTCAATGGTTGAAACTTTTGTTTTGTGATGAATCGAGATGGTTTGATGCTGCTGGGCCATCTGTGGCCGAGTGGTTATCTCACAACACTACTAATCGCTTTCGAGCGTAGGAGAGTGGGTTCAATTCCCGCGCTGGCTTTGGGTGTTTTTATAGATCTTCGTATTTTAATTCTGTCATGAGCTGTCTTTATCTGACGAAGATTTCCAAGCGGACTCCCCGAGTCATGCATACAAATCTCAATATGCGTTATAAAATAACTGCAATGCAGCTATAGAAACAATCCAGATATATTTGTGTTTTGAAGTTTATTGAGTTTGTCTGCAGTGACTGTGGATTTTATCTAGTTATTTGGTTAAAACTTCAATAAATTTTATGCCGCAGTTTGTGTAAATATTGATCAATACTTGCTTGTTCCATTTTAATTAATTCATTATAATATTAGCTTTATTTGTGCTTTTCTGTTAAACTGTCTGCTCAGGGGAAGAGTTTTGATCATATAAAAGCATGCTTTAACATCGCACGTATGTCTCAAACTATAGGAACATTTTTGGCAGTTTAATTTATTTTTTCTATGTTTTTGTATTAAGCTTTACTTTATTTTCAGTTCTATTATTTTTGGATTTCATGTAAGTTTCTTATAAGTTATTTTTGTTTCATATTTTTAATATATTGTATGATTAAAAACCTTTTTTATTATCTTGATTTATATATGCCTTTTATGATTATGAATGATTCAGAAACTTATGGAGCTAAAATTTATGTAAACAATTAGCGTGGTTTTGAATAAAAGATAAAAAAGGAAAATAATTGCCAGCTTTTCTGTAGATCACTGCAGCAGTCGTTGGTGACATCTGATAAAACCACATATACAAAAAGCCACATGATAATTAACTTTTATTAATGCAGTAGTGCATAAAATTAAGCATGAATTTTTATCAATAGCTCCTCAAAGTTCTTTCGAAATATATTTAAAAAATAATTTATATCTAATCATTACATTAGTTCGCACTGGAAAAGTACAATATATGCTTTTATTAATTATGATTAAAAAAATAGACATATTTATATTGGAAGATTATGCACCATCATTACAATTAAGGAAAAAAAAAAAAAAAAACTGAAACATTAATATATATAGTAAAAAAAAAAGTCTAAGGATTTTGTATCAAAATTATATTTTCACGTTCTGTTAAAATCAAACGGTTAAGAAAAGAAAAACCATTCAACTCAAATGTTAAACCCATTGTTTTACTCCATTTAATACAATGAATAGTTTTCTTGGTTACATTGACTATTTGTTGCAATAAAAACTACAATTAAAAATTTATTGGGGAGAAATACCTTATATGTTGCTTAAATGGAAAGGCATTAAAAGAGCAATAAGTTTAATGATAACGTAAATCGTTTTTACTGAATGAATGTTTTATAAAAAGTTGTTTATAAAATGGATGTAAAATACTAAACCGATTTCAACTTAGTAACAGTATAATAAATAATAAAAACCTACCTTGTTTCAAAGATTATATAAAATTAAAATTAAAATAATATTAATAATAGTAACTACTTTATGTATGTGTATATACATATATATTAAATAAAATCTGGAACTGCTGGATCAATTAAAAAATATCTTTAATGAAAAGCTACACTATTACTTAGTTACATAGGCTATAATTAATCTATGTTAATAAGTGGAAAAGTTTATCTGTGCAAGGTAATCTCTGGAACTACTAAATCGATTAAAAAAAAAAAAAAAAAAAAAACCTCACTAATCAAAAACTACACTACTCCTGTGTGCTATAGGCTATAACAATTTTTTTATATATTTTTTTAATATATGCTAATAATATAAAGAGGAAAAGTTTGTTTGTATGTGCAAGGTAAACTCTGGAACTAATGAACTGATTTAAGAACACACTTCAAAAGCTACATTATCCTTGTGTGCTACAACTACACAGCCACTTCCATCCATAAGGCTTCTATAAAAGTAAAAAAAAACTTTAAACTTCAAAAACATCCTACATATATCTATTAGCACGACAGATGTCACTCTTATCTATATCCATAAAGATGTCTGTTAAATATTCGATAAATATACATATATCCACTAATTGGACTTGTTAAATCTAATAGAAACTGAAAATATCTAAATCCTGTTTTGATCTGACACATTACATCTATTAGACATTGAAAAAGGCACGTCTAACTTTCGTCTAAATTAAAAAATCTAATAGATATCTATAATTAGTTCAGGATGTCCAGGACTTTTACTAGATATTCTTAAGATATTTGTACCTTTTATGGATCATCGGATGTATTTTAGATGTCTAATGGATATAAGTGGCTGAGCGGGTAGGTTGGAATAAATTTTAATAAAATATTTTTTTTAATTCGAAATTTCAATATTTAAATTAAAATCTCCTTCAAAACCATGAAAATGTGTATATATATTATTGCGTACTTGGGGGTTCGTGAGTTGTCTGAAAATGAAAGGCCAAACGTACAAAAATTCAGTAATTTATTCACAGAAAATTCCAGAAAAATGCAGGTCTATAAACCAAGTATCAGCTTCAATTCAAACAGTAAACACAGCTTAAACAACAGCTGCCAATAGCAAATCCACAGTACAAACTGTATAGCAATAACACATAAAGCAAGATCTTCCGAAGAGGCTCAAGAGCAATGCAAGCACTAGCGAAGCTGGCTGAAATCTGAACTGAACTGACTCTGACTGCCTTGGCGAGGAAGCGCTCCTTATATGCTGTTCCATGGAACCCAGATTTTTCGAGAAAACTCTAGAAAGTGGTCAACCAATCAACTTACAGCTTCCATATTTGGTATATCCCATATAAGGATTTTCTCGCCAAGGTCACCAAAAAAATCGCCAAGGTGGGAAAAAGTCGCCAAATTTGGCGCCAAATCCATTACCTGCATTACTGGGGCTTTTTAATGCGTTTTTAAGGGAAAATAAGGCTATTTCAACGCTAAAACGACTAGAAATGCACCAAAATTAGCACTTTATCAACTTACTAAGCCTCTTTGAAAGAATTTATACAAAAATAAACACAATTATTTACAATTTTGTAACACTGCCCCCCTCCCAAAGACTGCACGACCCGGGCAGTGCAACCCTTGGTCAAGAGGCGAAACTAAACAAATTTACACAATCTAAAACACAAAAACTAAGTTGCATATAACGATAAAATAGAAATACAAATCAAGTGAGAAATATTTACAAAATTCACAAATATGTTCAAATATTTATATACAAATATTTACAAAATTCACAAATATGTACAAATATTTATATACAAATATTTACATTACGCATGCGCAAATTTTACCAGTATTTACATTTTTAATTTTTAATATTACCGTTACTTGTGGTACTTGGCTAGCCTATTATAGTGCACCACTTTCGGTTTCGATGAAGGTGTTTTAGTGATCCGCACCACTACATCATTCAGCCTTTTTAAGACTGTGTATGGTCCGTCCCAGTTGCACTGTAACTTGGGAGAGAGTCCTTTGCGTCGAACAGGATTCCAGAACCAGACCTTCTCTCCTTCCTGAAACTCATGTTGCGTAGCCTTTAGATCGAACCTTGTCTTCATTTTCTCCGATGCAATGTGAATTCGCTCCAGAGCAAAGTTGTGAACGTCCTCAAATCGTGCCTGGAGATCTTGGATGTACTCCTCGGGCGATGAAGGCGCATCGGGTGGACAACCAAACAGGAGATCACAAGGGAGACGAAGTTCACGTCCAAACAGCATCTGGGCTGGAGTATAGCCGGTGGTTTCATGGACAGCACTTCGATAAGCCAGCAGGAACAATGGCAACTTCAAGTCCCAATCTTGCTGGTTCCTTGCTACTAGAAGGGAGAGGTTATTCAGGATGGTACGATTGAACCTCTCGACCATGCCATCCGACTGGGAATGTAAGGGTGTAGTCCGGGTTTTGTCTATGCCGAGTAGTTGACACAGTCCTTTAAAAACATCAGAGGTAAAGTTCCTACCTTGGTCGGTATGAAGTTGTAGGGGCGTGCCGTACCTTGATACCCATTGCTGCACTAGGACCTCTGCGACTGTGCATGCCTCTTGATTGGGAATGGGATATGCCTCAAGCCACTTGGTGAAATAGTCCATCACGACGAGGATGTATTTATTTCCACTGGAGGTCCGTGGCAAAGGACCCAAGATTTCGATTACAATCCGTTCAAATGGTGCTCCCACGTTATACCGTTGCAGTCTTCCTCGACTTCGTTTCTGCGGGCCTTTACGTGCCGCACAAGCATCACAGGATATACACCATTTCTCCACATCCTCCTTTGCCTTGCACCAGTAGAAGCGTTCCCGAACTTTCTGCAGTGTCTTCATTACCCCAAAATGGCCTCCGGTAGAGCTACTATGCAGTTGTTCTAAAATATCTGGAATTTTTGATCTTGGTAATAGAATCTGCCATCTGAAGCTTTTCCCATCATCAGATTCCCACTTTCTGTATAATACGCCGTTTCTGATATGAAGAGAGTCCCAAAGAGCCCAATAACCTTTCGTAATGGGACTAAATCTGGAAATGTCCTGCCAGATAGGTCTGTTGCTGGTCGTCTACTTCAGCTGTAATATCGGCTTTATGTCAGGATCTTCCAACTGGGCTTTTCTAAGTTCTTCGTCACTCCATAGATCGGGATCTTGATCTGATGGTGTTGAGACAGTAACTTGGCAGGCAACCGGATTTATCGGCAGGTATTTCTGTTCGGCTCTAGAACAGTACTTGCAGCTTTCCGAGCAGGGCTTCCGTGACAAGGCATCTGCATTACCATGTAGAGTCCCTTTACGATGACGTATCTCGAAGTCATATTCCTGCAGGCGTTGTATCCACCTGGCAATCTGTCCTTCCGGGTTCTTGAACTGGAGTAACCACGTTAAAGATGCATGGTCAGTCCGGAGCAGAAATCTTCTGCCATATAGGTAATGATGGAAATGTTCTATGGCTTTTACGATGGCGAGTAGCTCTTTCCTGGTGGTACAGTAATTTCGCTCCGGTTTAGACAGGCATTTACTCCAATAGGCAATGACATGTTCTTGACCATCAATTTCCTGCGACAGAACAGCACCGACACTCTCATGGCTCTCATCTGTATCAAGTATGAACTGTCTGTCGGGCTGTGGATATGTCAAGATAGGCGATGATGTTAAGGCCTCTTTAAGTCGCTTGAACGCTTTTTCACATTCATCTGTCCACAGAAACTTCTGTTTGGCTTCCGTCAGCTTGTGGAGTGGTCTGGCAATATTTGAGAAACCCTTGAAAAACATCCTGTAGTAAGTGCATAACCCCAGGAAACTTCGTAGTTGGTGTACATTTTCAGGGCGACTCCAGTTCTCGACTGCAGAGATCTTCACAGGATCAGTTCTCACACCTTCGGCAGAGATGATATGGCCGAGGTAGCTCACTTCACGACGGAAAGATTACAGTTGCCTGGATTCAATTTGAGTTTAGCCATTCTGAGTTTCTCCAGCACCTTTCGGATGTTTCGTAGATGGTCTTCAAAGGTGCGCCCCACAATGATAATATCATCCAAATACACCAGACAGGCTTCATAGGAAAGTCCTTTTAGCACTGTCTCCACCAGGCGTTCGAAGGTGGCAGGTGCATTACATAATCCGAACGGCATAACTTTAAATTGCCACAGTCCATGTCCCGTGGTGAATGCAGTCTTCTCACGATCATCAAGATGTAATTCTACTTGCCAGTAACCGCTCTTCAGATCCAAAGTCGAGAACCATTTATTGCCAGCAAGTGTGTCTAATGTGTCGTCAATTCTGGGAAGAGGGTAACTGTCTTTCTTCGTGATGTCATTCAAAAGACGATAATCCACGCAAAATCTTATTGAACCATCCTTTTTTCGCACCAGTACTATGGGAGAGGCCCAAGGACTCGTTGATGGCTCGATGACATCATTGTGCTGCATTTCACTTAGAAGTTCAGTGACCTCTTCCTGTTTAGCAAATGGAAGTCTTCTTGGATGTTGTTTGATTGGAAGATGATTTCCTGTATCATTTCTGTGCTGAGTGATGTTTGTTCTCCCGACGTCTTCAGGTGTTCGAGAAAAAAGATCTTTAAATTCTTGGAGTAGCTTCTCCGCAGCACATCTTTGTTCCTTTCCTAACTCTGCATTCCTGAGTAATTCCGTCATTAATTGTTCGGAAGACTTGGATTCTGTTGATTGCGTGGGGCGGTTGATGCATGTTACAGGAGTGCAGGCTGCTAACACCTCATCCTTCTTCACTGTTCGGACCTTATCGCTGATGTTTGCGACTCTCACAGGAATGGTACTCTTTGAGAGATCAACTAGAGATGAAGCTACCAGAACTCCTCTTGGGCTATTGTCTGTATTCGGGTATTCAATCAGTCCATAGCGGAAGTATCGCTTTGTAGGTGGTGTTCCTGAAACTATTGTCTCTGTGTGTGGAGGGATGGAAATTTCAGACTTGGCTGTTATCTGGCAAATTGTCTGAATGTTTTGATTTTCAGTGTTGAACACAGCGATGTCTTCCGAACTCGAATGCAGTTCATTATTCTTGAAGTCCAATTGAAAGTTAAATTTTCTCAGGAAATCAATTCCAATGATTAAAGGATCTCTTATATCAGCCACATATGCCATATGATGGGAACTGGCATTCCCAAAAGTGATGGCCAAGTTCATTTTTCCATATATTTTGATTTCGTCTCCGGCACAGTCTGGAGTTTAACGCAGGGCGGCGTCCAGATGATCTTCTCTTTTAGTTCTTGAGCCAAATCCGTTCTAATGATGGTTACGTTGGCTCCCGTGTCCAGAATCATCCGGCAGGTGGCGTTGTTGACTTGGCCATAGACGTGAAGTCCATTATCGCTGCCACTCATCGATGAAACATGAAATACTGTAAATTGGGGCTCTTTAATTTTAGGCAACCTCCGCCCCGCGAGATGGCCTCCTCTTAGTTTCCCTTCAGTGATGGTGAAGCCGGGTGATTTCCTATAGTTGGTCGTACGGGGCAGTTCCTCTTCACATGACCATCCCCTCCACAGCCCCAGCACTTTATCTTCCGATCCTTTATTTCTATGTTATTTTCCAGGTTGCGCAATCTCTTTAAGATCTCTGCGAAACTTCTCTTCATTTCATTCTCATCAGCAGGCGTATCATTTAATGAGACTGCTCTTATGGTATGGCGGTCTTTACGGGAGGCTTGTTGGGCTGCCTCTATCCTAAGTGCATAGCCTAAAGCTGATTCTACGTCTCTGATGTTGGAGAGTCTCAGCGCTTTTTGAATTTCTGGATCCCGAACAGCATCGATAAAGTACTGAAGAGCTAAGTCGTTTCGAGTGTCAGCATGACAGTCTGAGAATGCTAGGTGTGACAGTCTCTGAATGTCCGCTGCCAGCTCTTGCAAACTTTCGCCCGTTTTCTGGTAACGAGGTTTTAGCTGAAGGCGACTATAGTCCTTAGAACACTTCTCTCCGAACCGTAGCTCCAGTGCTCTAGTCAGGGCCTCGAAGTCGTTCCTTTCTTCTTTAGAAACATTTCTCAGGATCTCGGCTGCATCTCCCCGTAATGCTGCTGCTAAGTGGACTGACTTGGCGGTAGAGTCCCAGCCGTTAGCTTCAGCAACGATGGAAAACTGCGTCTTATATACATGCCAAGAGGAGCTGCCATCGTAGGTAGATAGCTTAATAAATTCCTGATTCTGGATTCTTCTCTCTTTCTTTTCAGCTTCCTGGGGCATGAATTCTAACTTTTCTTCCACTTTTCTCTCCAGATCTTCTTCTATTCTCTTCAGTTTACCTTCTATCTCTGAAAACCTTCCTTTCAGTTCCTGATCCAAATTTTCTTTAACTTTCTCCTCGAAACTCCGTTCCATCCTCGTAACACTCTCTTCAACCTTCATAACATTTTCTTCTATCTTCATAGCTTTCTCTTCAACCTTCTTAACATTTTCTTCTATCTTCATAGCTTTCTCTTCAACCTTCATAACATTTTCTTCTATCTTCATAGATTTCTCTTCAAAACTTTCTTCTATTTTCAAAACTTTCTCTTCAAAATTTTCTTCTATCTTTATAACTTTCTCTTCTATTCCATCCATTCTATTTTCCATCACCGTTAATTTACCCTCGATTGATTCCTTCACCGTTGAAAGCTCTCTCTTCATCTCATCTTGATTAAATTTAATTTCTTCCTGAACTTCACCCAAACTGTCTTTCAACTCTCTTTGCGATGTTTCCATTTTCTCTTGTGCTACCTTCATTTCTTTCATCTCTTGACTCAGGCTATCTTTCATCTCTCTCTGTCCCTCTTTCATTTCTCTTTGTCCTGTTTCTATTTTCTCTATCAATCCGGTTCTTAACTCATTCATCTGGGCAGTGAGTCCTTCTAGAAATTTCTTCATTTCTTGTTCCATAGCTCTCGTTATCACCATTCACAGACAAAACCCCGCTCCTGACACCAAGAATGTTGCGCACTTGGGGGTTCGTCAGTTGTCTGAGAATGAAAGGCTAAACGTACAAAAATTCAGTAATTTATTCACAGAAAATTCCAGAAAAATGCAGGTCTATAAACCAAGTATCAGCTTCAATTCAAACAGTAAACACAGCTTAAACAACAGCTGCCAATAGCAAATCCACAGTACAAACTGTATAGCAATAACACATAAAGCAAGATCTTCCGATGAGGCTCAAGAGCAATGCAAGCACTAGCGAAGCTGGCTGAAATCTGAACTGAACTGACTCTGACTGCCTTGGCGAGGAAGCGCTCCTTATGCTGTTCCATGGAACCCAGATTTTTCGAGAAAACTCTAGAAAGTGGTCAACCAATCAACTTACAGCTTCCATATTTGGTATATCCCATATAAGGATTTTTCTCGCCAAGGTCGCCAAAAAAATTGCCAAGGTAGGAAACAGCCGCCAAATTTGGCGCCAAATCCATTATCTGCATTACTGGGTTTTTTAATGCGTTTTTAAGGGAAAATAAGGCTATTTCAACGCTAAAACGACTAGAAATGCACCAAAATTAGCACTTTATCAACTTACTAAGCCTCTTTGAAAGAATTTATACAAAAATAAACACAATTATTTACAATTTCGTAACAATATATTGTAACGAAAACTGTTTCACATGTGAACACCGTAATTCCGATGTGAAGCATCGATCCCGTCAATGAAAATTGTTTAAAAATAGTTTTTAATTAAACATAAATTATTCATTTCTCATTCATTCATTATGTTATTATGTAAATTATATTTATATGAAGTATTCAATTAGAGTTATGTAATTTCTAGTAATTTCAAATTCTAGAGTATTCTGTTCTAGAAAATCCGTCAAATGTATATAAACCGATGTAAAATCCAATTGAGTCGCAAAAAAAAAATTTCGAGCAGAGCATAAATTTCTTACTGTTATTTCACTTTAGAGTTTCTCTACAAACAATTATCTAAGTGACAATGTTAAGTATCTAGCTGATACAACTAGAAAACACGTTCATTTTACACGTTCATTTTCTTTCTTTCTTTTTATTTTATTTTATTTTATTTTTCCTTTTTTGGCATAAAAAGAACAATATTTACATTTTCGCGTAAACAATAAATTTGATTTAAAGCTATGTCAAAAATCTAAACTTGCACGGTAAAATAGACGTTATTATACCTTTAAAAGTGTTTCTTTTGCTAATGATATGATTTATTGAAAAAAAAAAAATGATTATTTTAAATAATGTCGTTTAAACATTATTAAAAATTATATTTTTTAGATAGTATTTAATTTTTAAAAACATTTAATGGCTCAAAAGAATATATATATGTATATATATATATATATTAATCCAATTTCTTTTACATTATTGTTAATGTATTTTGTAAATAGACCAATCGCTAATATGCATGATTTATTTTTATTTTTATTTAACTATTTCTTTTCTTTTCTTTCTTTATTTATGTATTCATTTTGTTTCGTTTTATTGTTTCGCCACTAATTCCCAATTAGGTGATTGTCACAAAGTTTGGCGAATTTGATGATTAACACACATAACGTGTGTATCATCTGATTTTTGATTTTTAATAAATAAATAAATATATATTATATATAATAAATATATTTTTTACATTTCCATATGCATAATAAAAAAAAATATGCGTATGTGTGTCCACGACGCTTTTTAGGAAAATGGCTGATCGATGAGCTGCGCAAATTTTCATGGAAGCTCGTAATACCCTCCTCTGATACCCTCCTCCTGTGATGTTCGATTTCCGAAATTTTCATTTCTTTTTAAATAATAAAAATATGAAAATAATAACATGGGACATACGATTCTGAATCCTTGTGATATTCTCTACTTCCTCTCCAAGATTGTCCCATGACGTCTTAATCACCCTTTATCATGAAAAACGGCAGTTTTTCTAGTGACGCAAGCGCAAAAACAAACGAACGCCACGACACTCAGCGGAAAAGGAAAAACGAACGAAACTGCGACACTTATATATACAGGAATTTTAAGATCAAACAAACCGCTGAAAGCCGACACTTAATATCTCAGGAAATATAGGA
This sequence comes from Salticus scenicus, assembly GCA_963930645.1. NCBI lineage: Eukaryota > Metazoa > Arthropoda > Arachnida > Araneae > Salticidae > Salticus > Salticus scenicus. The sequence continues at coordinate 353,341,752 of OZ005652.1, forward strand.
GGTTATGTTCTGATATTTTCAAAATAGACTTTCACCTTCTGTCTGATCCTACCCTGAAATCTCTACATTTCTGCGTGCAATATATTTCGAGATATGAATTGGCTCATTTAAGTTATAAATGGACGGACTAATGTGTAAGAATTTTTTCTCGAATATGGCTCGAGCGAATTTAGTTTAATTTATATATGATATTAATCGCTTTTATCTGATGTGCCTGACATCTCCCTTTTCCCTAGGAAAACTCTTGTTTTTTTTATAACTCAGTTTAAAAATCGAACTATTTTTTACTCCGAAAATACCGTGATGCGGCAGTTTCGCGGACGAATTTCTTCTCTTCCATCTGAAATACTGAATATCAAATAATCGTTTTGGCTCCATCTATCGGAAAGCGTCAAAAATAAACACACACAAAAAAAAATATTTTTCTTTTTTTAATATATATATTAAATGAGTTATTCATTTATTTACTTGTATTTTATATGACATTTGTTTATCAAAAATATTCTTTGTATTTACATTGTTTTCATGCTGATACGTTGTTAACTTTCAAAATTGGTTCTATTTTAAAAGGTGATTGCAACAACAAAAAATTTTTCCTTTATTTTCATAAAAATGACAAATAATATGATAATCATATGCAAATATTTGTAATTTTTTCAAAATTAGGTGATAAATCACTTAAACTACGGATTGAAAAAATTCTTAAAACAGAATTTGAAAATAATTAATTTGCTCATTAAGTTTCTAGTATATATAATATATAAATTACAAAATGTTAAGCTATAATAAAATTTTGAATAGATTAAGATTTTTTTAAATTAAATTCATAACAAACTATACTACTTAAATATTTACCAGTATAAAATTTTCACCTTTTAAAGATTTTTCTATTATTATTTATTTTTCTCTTTTAAATCAAATCTATACCTAAAAAATTTTAATAAGAAATAAATATAAATAAGAAATTTTTGTCATTTTTAAAATGTACTATATTATGCCTTTGTAATGTTGCATGTGTCCATCTTTTTTATCACTTTTTATAAAATTTTAAAATTTTATTTAGTTTGTTATTTTGTTCGAGTATGACCTATAAAACAATACTTTTAATACAGTGTTATAACTCATTACCATGCTCCTTTAATTTTACGTTTTGATCATTAACCCCTAAAAAGTAATGATATCAATACAAAAAACCCTTAACGGGTTAAAAGTTTGTGACGCAGCACTGTACTTTATGGCTATAAGAATTAGAAATACGGGTCTTAAAAATAATGATATCAAATTTTCAGTGACGCTTTGATATTAATTAAATTATACATAGATTTTCTTATTTGAATTTGCTTTTTCCTTTTATTTATATTTACAGTGTAAACGTTATTTTCAACATAAAATAATATATAGCATTTACTCATTGATACCTTTCCATTCACATCTCTTATACTATGAAAGCATGTGTTTTAAAAGAAATTATATGAAATTCCAGTAACGCAGTGGTGTTACATTAAGTGATTTGTTTTTAAATTTCTCTGCAATTACTTTGTTTTGCATATTAAAGTATATGTGCACATTGAAATATTGCTTTTAATTTTCAAATACGCTGTCAAATATATCACTTTCATTAAGCTTATATTATGTACTGAAATATATTTATTTCAATGAATTATTCTATCTTTTGCGTCACGCCATCCAAAACTGAAAAAAATTTCACAGTTTTTTTCTTTGCATCACGATATCTATTTGCATGCATTTTCAATTTATTTGGATGAAATGACACAAAGTAAACATTTCCATATATTTTACTTACAGTTTTGGATGGCGTGACGCAAAAGATAGAATAATTCATTGAAATAAATATATTTCAGTACATAATATAAGCTTAATGAAAGTGATATATTTGACAGCGTATTTGAAAATTAAAAGCAATATTTCAATGTGCACATATACTTTAATATGCAAAACAAAATAATTGCAGAGAAATTTAAAAACAAATCACTTAATGTAACACCACTGCGTTACTGGAATTTCATATAATTTCTTTTAAAACACATGCTTTCATAGTATAAGAGATGTGAATGGAAAGGTATCAATGAGTAAATGCTATATATTATTTTATGTTGAAAATAACGTTTACACTGTAAATATAAATAAAAGGAAAAAGCAAATTCAAATAAGAAAATCTATGTATAATTTAATTAATATCAAAGCGTCACTGAAAATTTGATATCATTATTTTTAAGACCCGTATTTCTAATTCTTATAGCCATAAAGTACAGTGCTGCGTCACAAACTTTTAACCCGTTAAGGGTTTTTTGTATTGATATATATATACATAGAGGAGAGGAGGGTATTTTGGAATTGTCGGGAAATATGGAATACCGAGGTTTTGGTTCTGATTCATACCGCTATCTCGTGAAAATACCATGAATTACTTAAGAAGGATTCTCATGATCCAATACAGTAAAAAGCGACTGCTTGTTGTTCCCGTACCATTCCCTATAGAACAAAGTGTGTTTTGTTATTTTCAAGAGTTTTTGCAAGTAAGTTTTCAAACATTTAAACTGACTAATACACTTGTGATTTGAATATTAATGTTAAGCATAATGCATACTCAAAGAATTGTAGTTTGTTATACTTTGGTAGTTTTTTAGCTGAAAATATTTTGTCCATTAATTTAAAAATTCATTTTCCAAGATGGCATGTCGGGTATTATGGAATACTAGGTATTACATAAATCGATTTCATATATTCAACTAAAGAGCCAGAAAATAAAGACGCTGAATGCATCTTCTGTAACGGAACTTTCTCCGAAGATGAACGAGGAGAAATTTGTATTAAGAGTTTCAGCTGTTCTCTGTTCGCTCATCTTAACTCTATCGGAACAGAGAACGAAGATTACAACTGTGACTTTTGTAAATAGGCTCGAAGCAGAAGTGGCTTTCACATAATCTTAAAAATATGGTCTTTGTAGTTAACCATTTCAGGGGCGGTGGCTAGAGAGTCTATCCACCTACTTCAGAAATTTTTCTCTAATTGAGCAGTGGCTACTTTTTTTATTCACTTTTATGAAAAGTTAATGTGTACTTCTAAAATTGAAATAGAGATGGCAGAACTACAGTAACTTTAAGCAGGATGTGCCTGTAATTTTTTTAAATGGACAAGTTGAGGGAAATTTTTTTGAAGTTTCTTTTATATATTTTTATGAAAAATAATTTTTTATTCAAAAGTATTTGGTAGCGTAAATATACTGTAATGCACCTTTTAAATACAACAGATTTACATATTATCTTAGATCATTAATTTTAGTTTGATTTTTAGGAGCATCTTTTAGGTGGATAGACACAGTGGCTAGA